>CAJHQQ010000003.1:0-1413878 GCA_905132885.1 Moricandia moricandioides
CTCCCATTAAAGCTTTAAAGCTTTAGGTCATAACAACATAGGAGAGTGGAGAACGGGGACAAAGTGTGGACGGGGTGGAATCAAACGGTGGAGCAGCGAAGCTTCTAACTGATAATTTTCAAAGGCGGGGCTACGAACACCGAGCACCGATCAGATTCAAGAAGATCTCCAGGAGCTGAGTTTATACGGTAAGATTGAAGAGCAAGAACGTGTTCTATTGGTTCCAAAACCAATCAAAGCTAGGGAAAGACAAAAGCGCCGCTAAAAATCTCCACGTTGATTATGATCATCGTCAAGACACAAATCTTTCTCTTCCTCATCGACATAACACACGGTCATCATCAACCATACCTAAAGGTTTATTAAAGATCTCTTACTATTTTTTTTACAACATGTTACAATGTACATGTACAAAACGTGTTTTTCCCTTTTTTTATTTTCTTCTAGATACTTTTGAAGGCTGTGAAGAGGAGAAGGTAGATGGAAGACATTGCAACTCTTTCAATTATCTAAGGTTGAAAAGAGGGAGAGCAATATTTACTACTGCGAGCAACAACAAATACATACGAGAGCAGGTCAATACAGCACTGTGTTTTTCCACATACTCATCGTGTGGAGCTGAGATGGAACATTCGCCGTTGGATCTTCGACTAAACTTTCTATAATGCTTTTTATTTAACGATTCTAATGGAGTAATAATGCGGAGTTATGTGCTAAGAAACCCCGAATCAGAAGAATGATGTGCTAGAATTAACACTTGGTTTCATAATTAAAGAATGTTCATTGAATAAAATATCAAATAGTTTTCGGTGGTAATCGATTATAGCTAGTTGGTGTACGCACTTTAGAAGTTACAGTTTTTTGGTAAGTTCTAAGTTTGTGGAAACTTAACATATTAATTAGATGTTTAATATGTTAAGAGATAAGCAAAAAAAAGAAATTTAGAATAGGAAAAAGAAGTTTCTATTAGATTTTAGATTTGTGTTTTCTAATCTCATAATGTTAAAGTGAAATTGTCCCTTGACTATAAATATATGTCTCATGGAGAGGGTGTTCCATAAGAGATCTAAGAGAAAACATTGTGAACTTTAGTTTTGAGGAGTTTTCATAAGCAATTAAGAAAGCTTGTTCTTATCCATCTTTTTGTTCTAAGGTATCCTTCAGCAGCAGTGACATTATGAAACAAAATCATGCCATTAGGATGAGGATAATCGTACTTGTAACAACATTAACCCTGATGTTAGCAGAAAAAAATAACCTGATTATAATCGTATTCTTGAAACTTGAGCCATTAATTATTTGTGTTTTTTTTTGGCTAAGTAGTACTTCAATCCATTTTAATTTAATTATCATTGTATAATATAAATTTTTGTTTCATCAAAATAAATTCGGTTTTATGATTTTAATGTATAATTTATTAATGTATTTATATTTTATTTTTATTGATTGAAATATGATTAAATTTATAAATAATGATATTTTTTTTTTTAATATATAAAATTAATTATTTAATAATCTATGATATAAATCAAAACGACAACTAAAAATAAAACGATGGGAGTAGTATTAAGTTAAATTTTGTATACATTTTCTAACGTTTTATTATATGTGTAACAAAATTATTAAAAAAATTCACATGCAGTCAAAATTGTAAGAGAATTATTATTAAAAAAAACAGATTACAAAAAAGATATTGAAATAGGTTGGAAAGTACTATAGTTAATCTAAAATCCTTCGTCATATAGAATATGAGAAAAGGAATTTTGTTGTCTCAATTAAGGAATTTGTTTTTAAACACAACAATTGCTTCGGTTATTTTTCCATTTGGTTCGGTTCGGTTTATCTCTAATCCCTAATCAACCTCGAAAATAAAGTTAGCAGGCTCTTCATATTGCGCTTTAGGATATAAGCCCCATTATCATTTCACAAGCCCAGTCTAGAAAAGAGAAATAAAAAGATGTGAAGAAGCTTAAGCTCCAGGAAGTTTTCCTGGAGGAAAGCAAAGCTTGAAGCTCCGTCGTGAAAAAAAAAAAAAAACAGATCGGGAACTTAGTATTGATCGGAACTACTAGTAGCAAGCTTGATTCTCCGAACATGGATGTGATAAAGAACGCAGCAGATATCAGCAAGGACGATCGAGAAAGTGGTTGTCATCCCCCTGTCTTGCTTAGTTATCGTCGACCAATTACAAACGGCGTGCTAAAGATTCGCGCAAGCGCGTCGTGTCGGTGTTCTTCTCGGTAGCAGCTCCGTGATCGGTTGACGTCACCAACAGCTACGCAGGTACCGCCTTTAACTTCTCAGATCATTCAGATATCTTGCGAGATGCACGTATAGCATCATTTATATAGGGTTTTGGATTCTAATATGAAGCTCGGTTTGTAGCTATGGATTGTAGGAAAAAATAGAATCTTGGATGGTTTGTTTTTATCATCTTGGACCACTGATATGCCCCATCTTGATATGGCTTTCGTGTGACATTTTGCGAATTCTGATTTTGTTGATGCCAATTCGCAGGAGGATGACGAAGGCTCCAAGTATCTGGTCTTTCGTTGATCAGCAACTACATGAGTCAATGTTCCACATGTTCCAAACCCGAGAATCAATGGATCCTTTATTTGCAGACACAGCTCTTATGCTTAGACTGTGTTTGATGATGTGGAAAGCCATGTTTTTTTAACAAAATCTCTTTGCTTTTCAGCTAAGGGAGCATGTTGTAGGTTGGGTATAGCCAGGTCCTAAACTTCGAGGAATGATTTGAATGTTCACCGCGCTGTTTCAATGGGTTAGTTTCCAGCTTAATCATTCAGATTTGTTTCCATATTCTTATGTTTTGTTGACATGGAGATGGATTGAGGATAGACTGTCGATTTAGTTTATGTAGGACATCTTCTTGTGACTCATGTTTGGTTTCCTATTAAGAAGCTTCGTTTTTGATTGTGGTGCTGCAGCTATGTTCCAATCCAGTGTTTGTGGTCATCATTGATGTCCAACCTAAAGAACTTGGAATCCCACAAAAGCTTACTATGGCAGTGGAGGAGGTCAAGGAGGTAACATACGGTTCCTATCTTTTTTCATATTGTACAGTTGTGACCTTATATTGAAAGATTGATTCAATACTTCACTGTTTCTTCAGAATGCTACTCAGAAAGCCCAGAAAGTCTTCGTTCATGTGTCTACAGAAATTGCTGCTCATGAAGTCGAGGAAATTTGGTATGTCTAGAAGGTTTACAGTCTGGTGCAATAAAAATGTCTTTTATGGATTCGAGTAATGTCCTTGTGACGTAGCTGGTTTATTCTCGTTCTGTAATAGGCGTGGAGCATTTGCTCAGGGATGTGAAGACAACAACTATCAGTCCCTTGCGACTGAGGTATTTTGTCTTTACAATATTTGAATGCTTCATATCATCCCTTTAGTGCTGAAATCATGATGGGTGCCGTGGAGGATTCATATCGATGTTCTTGCAAAGTTTTTATTATAAACATAATAACTTCTTGATGACTAAGAATATGTATGTATTTACATCGAGGTCACTGCAAACTTACTCTGCGTTGAAGGGCTGATGCAGCGTCTCGTGAGACTCAGAGTCGTGTGAACTTGTAGTTGATGGTGAAACTCCTCTCTAATCATGAGATTCTATACCATCGGCAGGTTAGCAATTGTTAAGTGTCTGATCTACAATTATGTTATAAACTTCTGGACGTTATCAAAATTTGTGATCTTGCTCTTTGGCAATCTATAGTCTCCGTGTCTGCTACTGATGGATTGTTTAGGTAATGAAACTTCCTCCTCTTAAATCTGCAGGACGTTCACACTGCTTCCAAACCTGATATGTGACGAGTTGGTCAAGCCTTCTCAAGTGAGTTTCCTCTCTGTCAGTATTATTATCATTGTAATGCTCTTGAACGCATTGGTTCTGCATTAATCCTACTGAGTATTAATGTCAGCTGAACAACATGACATGCATGCTCGTTATCTATTTATCCGTGCCGCCACTTCAGAGAGTGTAATGGCGCTCTCACAACTTGATCAACAACAAGGTAGATATACTCTTTGACTCTCGATGTGCAGCGGTCAGACACAGGGAGCTGCTGATTAAATTGGTCTTGTTTGTTCTGTTTGTGACTTATTCCTGGGATGCTCATGTTTCAGTTTATGCTGACAAAGAGCATGAAACAAGCAGAGGACTCAAGCCCGTGCCATAACCCGCACACATAGCTAAATTAGCGGATGACGCTCTGTGTGTGTTGTGTTGTTCTCCCAATAAGCAAAGTGGGTGCTCGACGAGTTTAGTCTCGTATCAGGTTCTTTCGAGCGTTGACTTCCATACATGTGGTTCTGATCTGAATGTGGTCAAAAGAGGTTCTGTGTTTGCATTTAATCTTGTCAAGAGTTGGGTTAGGGGCTTAGAGTCCTTTTCTTTGAGTGGGGTCAACATGATACAAAGGTTCACTGATATCATGTGTCGAAATCTCCACAACATGATTGCCATTCAGTTCACATTATTTAAAAGACCTCTAGATCAATGATCTACGTTCACCAACATATATGACTCTCCAGTCTGTGTATGTTTCCTACATATATTCATCTCCAAGCTGTCCAACCTAAGTGTAATAGAAATCTCTGCAAGACCGATGCGAATTTTCAGACACTGGGTTTTCCTTTCAGCGCTGGATAGATATAGATCACGCTCGTCTCCTTAGATGATAACTGATGCCACCGTCAATCATGTAGAGACTCCGGCTGGGCACTCGTCTATACCTGTTATGGAGGTTTGAGGATCTGTAGAAATTTGACGTTTCGGTTTATTTCTATAACATACTGGAAAGCGGCAGTTAGATAATCAAAATTCTTCTGAATGATCGTGTTAAACAGGTATCGGTGAAATCTCGAGAAGTTTTTCCATATCTATGATGTCATATCTGTTTGATAAAAAATGAATTATTTTCAGATTATTTTAAATGTATTTCAGTAGAAAATCATTTGAGAATATTAGTTTTGAAAATGATTTCGTATAAATTAATTTTTAATGATCATTTCACAATTAAATATAACTAACTGTTTAAAAAGTATAAATATATTTATATAACTCTTCAGTTTTTGGTTACGTTACAGTTGATTTCAGTTTTTAGTTCTAAAACATTCTATATGCTACCAACATAATTATCGATTTGAGATCCGATGATATTATGTCGAAAACCAAAAAAATGTGAAGCTTTTTCTTCGATGAGTTTTGTTGTCATGAATGATAGGCTTGTAGTCAAGGTATTAATGTTATGAAGAATTCATAAATTATATAGAGCAAAGTAACTATATTAATTGCATTTAAAAACTTAAATTAGTTTTTAAGAAGTCACTAGAGTTTTTGAGTAGTTATAGAAAGCAAAGTTGCTCAAATATCCCAAAGGGTATAGATTTAGACAAATAATTGCCTAAGATAAATTTGTCCCATGGGGAATAACTTCCCTCTCAAATAATTAAGATCTCAAATATGCCTTTTATATAACTCACTTTGGATTATATTATATAAGATATAAATAAGATATCATTACAAAATACCAACCCAAAGTTATTGAGACCCCTCACAAAAACTTTATTTGTGGGCATAGAGTATTACAATAAGAAGACATAATATATATTAAATTTGATTTTGAATAACTAAAAATTAGGTTAAAAGTCACAATAATATCAAAGTGAGGAATTATAGGTGATATGAATTTTCCTAATAAAATAATGTATAATATTTACTGTTACATAACCTAAATTAGAACAAATCTGATTTTCTCTCTCTGTAATATATTTTCTAGAATACAAAATCATTAACACTACAGCTGAAGATAGACAGAGTATACACAAGGAGTCCAGTGTTTGTCTCGTGTCCCGATTTGGTTTGTTTATTAGTATATGTACACCAGGTGAGGTAGAGCAGAGAGAGCTGAGTGAGTTAATAAAAGGAAAAAATCTTTGCCTTAAGATTCTAACAAGATTCAATCATCACTTCAAAAACTTGCGAGGAACCAACTTTGAGTTGGCCAGTGATAAAGGAGTGTTAGGTAGCCTTTCGCTGCTCGGGTTCGATCACGTTGGGATACACTATTTACAATACTTGAGTTACCCGACAAAAAGTGAAAAAAAACACGGTTTTTACAACCAAAAAAACAACTTGGAGGAGAATTCATCATCTTGGTGGGTCTCTACAAAAAATGGAACCCGTTCAGCCACATCTAGATACGCTTGTCTCTTCTAAAGCAATCCATGTTTCAAGATTGTTGATCATGAAAGTAACTTGTTATTAAGATTCTGAGTAATTTTATTTACGGGGGTGTGTGCCAAACATTTGTGGTACACTGTGGTTCAATTAGTTGCTCTCTTGAACCACGTACTAGTCACCAACAATTGTAGGATTAAGAAAAAAAAAAAGAGAACATATAACAAAACCCAAAAGATCACACAACAAAGTCACGCATACGAGTGCGTTTGCTACATATGGCCATTGAGTAGTTGGGTGGTCTTAAGTAATACAAGGAACCTGACACAATGAAACAATCTATTGATAAGTGGTTGTAGTCATTATGGAATAGATACTACTAGAAGGTATGAAAATGGTATGTACCTTCCACCAATTTCCTATGGAAGCAGATGTGGTTGTGGTGTCAGTGGGATCATCAGTTTCTTTGGGGTTATGAGATGGAGAAGTGGAAGAGGCATGACTTCGTGGAGGTGAATAGTGTTGCTGGCCTCCGTAGTAGATGGATGAGCTGAAATACGAAGCTTCTCTCCTTTCATGGCTGCTTCTCTCATCTTTGAAACACACACACATCAAATAAGTGAATAATAAACATAAATCATAGATCATATTAATTTCATCAAAATTGTATAATGTTTGAATCACTATAGACTATGCAATCTTTTTCATAGCAATCATCCCATGGTCTAATTGCTTCAATATACATACTCAACTAAAATATTACTTTTGAAGACTAATAAGTAATAAGTGACTTTTTTCTGAGAAAAACTATACATTATTTTATGAATTTACCATTTTATTTCTAAATTAGTACTCTTAACAAAAATAGAAAATGAAAAAAAACCATTGCATGTTTTTTTTTACAAAAGAAAAGCTAGATTACCAGTGGTTTGAGAAGTGATACTTGAACTTCAGGAGCAGTGTAATTTCCCTTCTTGCTTGCTACCTGCATTATAGAATGGGTTCAAATTATCTTCAAACTCAATTAAAAGAAAAAAACTCAGGACCACCACATACATACACCGACACATAGTATATTTAAATAATGATATATGTATGCACCCATAAGAGGATCCATGCATGAATGTGATAATTTCTATGCTTACTTGTCGTGTAGTTAGTAAGAAAAATTCTTTATGACTTTGTATGAAAAGCCTTTCTATTACAAAGCCTATCTACTTCCATAAAAATCTACACAAAGTGTGCATCATATATAATTCAATTTTATTCTACTTGTTATATATGCACATAATAATAACATATATGTAAAGTATAAATTACCGGAGGAGGGAAAATGGAGTCGAGTATAGTTGAACAAGAAGAAGCAGAGGCTGACCCTTTCGGACCAAAGAGATGATCAAATGAAGATGGTGAAGAAGATGAGGAAGGAGCTTTAGTTTTCTTGATGTCCATAGATGATGATGAGAGAGAGAGAGAGAGAGAGAGAGAGAGAGAGAGAGAGAGAGAGAGAGAGAGAGAGAGAGAGAGAGAGAGAGAGAGAGAGAGAGAGAGAGAGAGAGAGGGAGAGAGAGAGAGAGAGAGAGAGAGAGAGAGAGAGAGAGAGAGAGAGAGAGAGAGAGAGAGAGAGAGAGAGAGAGAGAGAGAGAGGAGAGAGAGAGAGAGAGAGAGAGAGAGAGAGAGAGAGAGAGAGAGAGAGAGAGAGAGAGAGAGAGTATTGGTTTTGCCCTAACTCCCCCCAACGGTCTGTTATGTAACCAACTTGTGATGAGAAAGGAGATGGGTTCACGTGATCCCCACGTGGCTCTGCCGCCGGCTTCAGCTCTCACCACTCTGCCACGTGTCATTTCTCATAGATGCTGTGGATAAACTTTGCTTCTTCTACATTTAATTCACCCTCTGTGAATGTCATTTGGATAAGTTCTTGATCTGCTTCTTCTCTTCACTTTATAGTTGTACACATGAAAATACAAAAACTCGTGTTGATTTTTTGGCATATACATACACACTCAAGTCTCAATTTTTGATATCAAATATATGAGCATGCATGTGACTCAAATCGACCTTTTCTTCAACGTGTAGCTTTCTTATTCTTCTATATAATATCTTTTTAGTTTTGAATTACATTACTAATCCTATGGAGAATAGAGTAAATGGTTATCCATGAACATCTTTAAATCTCGAATATTAAGCTTTGACCTAAAAAAGAACAATGACACCATACTCAATTACTATCTCTAACGATTAATGAAAATTGGCAAGATACCATACTCAATTAGTTTCCACATCATCTATATACAGTAATATTAGCTTCTATATCATCATACTAAACAGATCCCAAAAGAAATATGAATGTTTAAAATTTCAAGAAGAACACAAAAAGTTTTTTTTTTTTTTTTTAAAAAAAACCTTTGATCTGACATAATAGAAAAAGGTCTTTTCTATAAAATAGAGAACATATTTAGAAAAAAAAATCACCTTAATTTTTTGAAAAAAAAAATCTGAAATAAAAAGGAAAATTTCAGAAAAATAAAAAGGTGAAATTCAGTATTTGATATAATGAGTTAGAAAACTAAGTCAAGGTAAACCAAACGTAATATCGCTAGTCCTTGCAAACTCGCTGTAGCCAACCCTTTGATGAGTTGGTCAGGCAAAATACTCTGACACAAAGAAGGATCAACTTCACAAACGAAAAATAAAGATAAAATCTAAAAAACATGAAAGAGAATAAGTAAAAGTTCTTCAATTAGAACCTTTGAAAATTTATTCAGATATTAAATCAACAGGTGTTATGTTTCTAACTTATGTAAGCTTCTAAAAAGTAAATACATAATTATATAATTAGAATATTAATATATTTTTTTCTTTTAGAACACTGCCGCTCTTAATTTAACTATTTAAACTTTAACCACGTGAGTTGGTTGAAAGACTTGAATTATCAGCCGAAATGTTATATAATTTTTATAGGACCGGAATCATATGTTTCCAAGGCTTCTCCCAAAGCCGCTACCATCAAGCCCAAGTTTCTGACCACTTAGCTGCCTTGCGGTTAGTGGTTGCACCATTTCGAGATTCTCCGAAAATAAAGAGAGAGGGAGATGCAAGGTGTGGCTGCTGGTAGTGGTGGAGCCATAGTCCGGGAGGAATCGATAGAGGTGACAGAGAAACGCAGAGCTCAAACGGCACGATGTGGTACGAGGTACATACGAGACAGCAAACATTCTGTTGTCTACGTTGCACTACTACTCTTCTTCGCTGGCGTCTTTAGTCATTTTCTGCAAGTTGAGAAGAAAGACAACAATTCATACAAAACGTCTGGGTGGTGTAGTCGGTTATTACGCTAGTCTCACACACTAGAGGTCCCCGGTTCGAACGTGGGCTCAGACATTCTTTAACACTCACTATTTTTTTTTCTTACAGTTTGCCACGTCATCAGAACTACACGTAGGTGGGGCACGATTGACCCTAGGGCGAAAACAAAAGCTTGATTAAACGAATCGAAATCATTACATTCACACCCAAATTCGAATCCGAAAACTAATCGGAGCTTTGCTTTCTTCGTCGTCGGAGCTGATATCGATTTCGTCTTTGTGCCGATTCAGTTTTAGAGGAAGAGACGAATCAAGGGGGGTATGGATTGGGACAACGTAGCTGCTGAGGATGTGATCGAGGCTCTAAGAGAAGTGGAATGGTCGACGCCTCCTCGTTCACTCAGCGAGTTCTTCTCTAGATTCGCGTTCCCTCGCTCTTTCTCTAAGTGGAAGAGCCGTCTCAAATGCAATCTCTACTAGTAATTATTATTATTATTACTCTATCTCCAATTTCTGGGGTTTTGATCTTTATGATCTTCATTTATTTGTTTCGTTTTGTTGCAGCTACCGGACGAATTACTTTATCCTGGTGATTTTCGTTCTGGGTTAGTGGAAAAAGCTTGTCTTTTTGGGTTTTGATTTTAAGATCTTGTGTAGCTTGTTAGGACATGTGTTGTGTTGTCTCAGGTCTTGCTTTGATTACAAGACCATTGGCTATTGTGGGTGCTGCTTTTACGGCTTTAAGCATAGCTTTCCTTAACGACAGGTATTGATTTGTTTTTAGTTTCTACTTTTGTACTGCTTTGCAATATGATTTAGGCTTCATGGACACGTGAAAGATGGTATAGGTTTGAATTTTAGAAGATGCTAGGCTCTTTTGTATACAGTGGTTGCTCTTGAACTGGATTTTCTGTATTGAAATCGAAGGGTTTTATTGTTTTTGAGTGTTTCGAGGTGGCTTTTCCACTTTGTATTTGTATGGTTTGGAGGATAATAGGCTCCTTTGTCTTCAATGTTTGCTCTTTAACTGGACTTTGAGTACTGGATTTGATAGGTTTATGGTCTTGGTTCGTTATACTGAGTGTTTGACCGTGCTTTGTTTCATTCCGGTTGTGGCTTGATTGTTCATTTCTCCTTAGCATTGATCCGAAAGTATTGTAGTGTATGCTAGTGTGTGATTGCTCTCCATAGGAGAATCTATTGGTTGTTGAAGCTTAAAGGTGTTGTGTCTTTTGCAGTTTTGCAGCTACTTTTAACGAGAAGTTTATAAGGACTATTAGGCTTTTCTCTCCACACTTAGCCGCAAAAATGAGGCCTCCCCACATGTGAGTTTCTTTTTACATTAATTTCCATGGAAGTTATAAAGAGAGCTCTTAGTTACAGTTACAACTCTATATTATGTGAGCACTTGCAGGCCTGTCATCCGTGGGAGATCAGCGGCAAGAAAGACAGTATACGTTTGTGGGAAGCCACGATGGGTTTTCGTTGTTATTTTCCTAACAGGTACTCACCATCCCTTGATATGTATCAATGCAACATTGGTTTCGAAAACTGATCGATGTCTTGATTTGCTTATGTATTATAGCAAGTCTTGTCATGTGGTTTTCTTCCTGCGGCTTGTTGTGGGTCCTCTATGCACTTCTCACTTCCCTTTTAGGTAAGTTATTCCACTTGTTCAAATCGTAGATTGTCTTTGATGGAGTTTTGTTTATGACATGAGATGTTCTCTCTCAACAGTGGTAATTGTTCATGCAAGCGTGAGAACACCAAATCTCAAAGCACGCTTAAACACATTCCGTGAAGAGTTCCGAGCTGTCTGGCGTAACTACAGTGAACTTTAAAAGTCACAGGTCTAGAAGCAAACAGAGCAGCCATCATGTTGTCAAGTAACCATGGCCGCAGTGTCTTCTCGTCATCCAGACAGAATAGATTCACTTGAAATAGTGGACATGCTTGAGCAAGTTACTTTAATTGCTGTAGTGATGCTCATACTTTCCAGACTGTGTTAGTGATTTGACTTCACAATACTCTCTTTGTTGTTACATAAGTAGCATAATCTTTACCTTGAATTATAGCATTCAATCCAATCTCTTCCCATCTTTTGTATCTGTACAAAATCGTGCGCATTGATTTATTTGGTGGCGGGTTTTAAATACAAAGACAAACAAGACTAATGGGATCGTTCTTGCTTTATTATTATCATAGTTGCGATGAGAGGTTATGTTTTGGCTTATATGGTGTAACTGAAACCATTGACTGTGAATCCTCCATCAACAGAGATGACCTGACCGGTGATGTAAGAGGCTGCAGGAAGGCAGAGGAAAACAACCAACGACGAGACTTCCTCTGGTTCTCCAACACGCCCAAGTGGGGTGCGCGAAACAACCGCCTCCTCAAAACCTTTCTTCTCGAGTAGCTGCATGATGACAACACCATAACAACATAGTTTAAACGTTTTGTTTCGGTTTGCTTTCTAAGCCAACCTCTACTAAATGAAACAGTGTTCCATATGCATAGTTTTAGGGAGTATAGGGAAAGAGATACCGGTTGCACAAGTGAGGTCTTGATGTACCATGGCGCAACACAATTGGTTCTGATATTGTCCCCTGCCCACTCACAAGCTAGATTCCTTGTCAGCTGATTAAGTGCTCCTGAGAAAAACAAACCGTAAATTCATCTACCATCAATCTCCTTTATTAATGGTTTCTCTGAATCTTTAAGATGGGCTCACCTTTGGTTGCACCATACACAGATCCAGTAGTAAGATGCACGAGGCCAGCTACAGAGGAGATGAAAACAATGCTCCCCACCCCAGATGCTTTTAGAAGAGGATGAGCAATTTGGGAAAAATGGAAAGCGGATTCCAAGTTGGTCGACATGATTTTTGCATAAATCTCACTCGAGTACTCCACTGTTGGCTTCCTCATATTAGTTCCAACATTGTTTATCTGAACACAAAACAATTTGAGAAAGTTTCATACGGGTAAAGACAATGATTCAAACCACCAACTTGTGCCAGTTATGTTCACCATGTTATATAATAACAGATAGAAACTTAAATAAGTCCAACATAAGAAGCTATAACCTTTAAGTGACACAAAGCTAATGTACCAATGGATCAAGACAAAACCATCACATGTCTCAACCAAATAGATTGGTTCGATGATTGTTCTGTAGTGAACGAAACTTAGAAGGATGCTGAGCTAATGCAATAAACGGTTACAAGATCAATTATGTGTAAGCTTACAAGGATGTTGAGCTTGCCGCTAAAGGCAGACGAAACTTCCTGAATCAACTTCTCCCTCTGATCCCTAACCGAAGCATCACAAACCGAACCGGTTACCACTAAACCATTTGACTTCCAATCATCCAAGCATGAATTGAGCTCCTCCTGGTTCCTTGAACATGTATGAACTGCTGCACCGAACCTCGCTAGCTCCTCCACAACCGCTCGCCTGAAGATGTCAATATAGAGAGGATCAACAGGTTTATCAATCAATCACCAAATCATGCAAACAAAGAACACTAAAATTAAGAATCTGATCTAAACAAGAAACGAGACGAGATTCTAAACCCGATTCCGCGAGTTCCGCCGGTTACCAGAGCAGTTTTTCCGGCGAGGGACCATCTTTTGTTATACTCCATCGTCACTCACTCTCCTCCACGAATCTCACTGTGTGTCTGTGAGTGAAGTAGTTGTCTCAATATTTCTTATTGAGCCTAAGTTTATGATGGGCCATGAATTATGACCCATTGGATCCGTTATAGATTACCTTGAAATTCACAATAAACATTATAACGAATATATGATTAAAATTTTATTATTTAGTTAATTTTTGTTAATTTTAAAGGGTGGGTATATTTTTATTTTAATTTTAATTTTAAAAAAAAATTATTTTATTTGTATTTATGGTTTTCTCTTAATTATATTTTTATTTAATCACTTATTGATTTAATATTATTAATATAAACAAATAATACATGAATAAAAAATGGTTGGACTAAACGTTCATTAATTGGTCATGTTCTTGTTTTAATATAATAGATAGAAAATTATAAACATTCAAATTTTTTATAAACGTTTACACTTTCAAAAAATTATTTCTATAAAATATATTCTTTTTAACTTAAAAAAATTATTGTACATATGATTTTTTTAGTAAAATTAGCTTATATAATATTAGTGACGGTAAAATTAGATAATGAAAAAATTCTTAATTCTTCTTTTGGAACTGTGTTAGCTGACGTATGATTTTATCAAAAAATAAATAATATGTATATTATTTTAAAATTTTGAAAGTAAATATATGTTTTTGCATGATCACATAAATCAGATATGAATTGAAGTATTGTAATATGTTGTTTTGAAATGACTGTTTTCTCCTCCGTGTTTTACCGGGTCGACTAAGGTTTTATGACTTGAGGTCCATTAAAGAATAAGATTCGGCCCATCTTGAAACACTCGAGCGAGATAGAGAGGTGAGCGCATCTATAAACCAAAAGGAAGTTAAGTTATATACAATCTGCAAATGCTCTAACGCTGTCATCGCCCGATCAGTCTTCACGTCTTCGTTGTTACCATCGAATCGAGATTTAAGTTCGCCGGAGAAACTCGCCGGATACCAAATCGGAGTAGCTGCAAGCTCAATCTCTGGTGAGGCAAAAGTTTTTTTCTCACATCGGTGTTTAGTTGCTCGATGGTTTATTGACCTCAATCTTGTGATTCGTGAAGTGATGAAGATCGATGATACATCCTCTTCCTGTATTTTATCCTTAACATGATTAGGATATGATAGAAAATACGAAATCTAGGTTTTCGATGTGCTCATTTCCTTACTGTACCCGTTTTTTTCTGTTTTCGAGTGTATATGTTCATCGTAGCATAGATAAGATAGGATGTAGCTGTGGCGGAATGATATATGTCACAAGTCTGTATTTATATTTTGTGATAAACCAGACTTGTAGCGGTATTTGATAATGTGTGACTTGTGTCTCATATAGAGTTGTAGTTTTCATATTTATGTAAGTCTGGCGTTTTTGTATGACTAGTGTGAGTATGTATTTACATGGGTGGTGTGTGGCAACTGAAGTTTTGGTTTTTGACGTTTTTAAACAGAAATCAACCCGGGTAGTGAGCTGGAGTAAGGTGTCCATCATGCAGAGTTAGGAACTTAACTCTGCCATTAGGCTACTACTCTTTTTTTTTTCAGTTACTACTTGTGTACTCTCTCTTGTCCTCTCTGTTGTATGAGATATAAGTGATATTTACTGATAGCTCACTGAATTTGTACATTGTTAACTGATACTGCACCTTTGTCATTGTTAATATCGTTCCATCTCTGTTTGGATCTTGGTGTTTCATTTTAAGAAATGTGGGTTGAATTTATGTGAAAGTTGGTCATTTGATTTTTCTCCTGCAGCTTGATTTAGTCATTGTTATTGTAATGGTTCGTTCCCTTGTTTTGTTGCCTCTGAACACTTTAGAAATAAGGATACTCTAATAAACTGAAATCTTGTCTAAATAGTCTTGTTAAAACGGTAGTGGTATCTATTTTTTCTACCTTTTTGGTCAGATTCTGCTTCGTTACCGATGGAGAGCTTGGCACAATTTGAGGCATTATGCGAGAGGTTATACAACTCACAGGATACAGCTGAGAGGGCTCACGCAGAAAATAGTCTGAGATGCTTTTCCGTGAATACGGATTATATATCTCAATGCCAATACATTCTCGACAACTCGTCAAAACCTTATTCCTTAATGCTCGCTAGCTCGAGTTTGTTGAAGCAAGTGACGGATCACACCCTTCCGCTGAATCTTCGCCTTGATATCAGTAAACTTCATATGCAGTCTTCCAACCCAAATGACTAAGATGTATCTCTTTTCTGGCGTTTAATATATTTTTTCTGGTGTTATGTTGGTTTTCTTAGGGGCTTATATAGTGAACTATCTGGCTACAAGAGGACCGAAGATGCAACCATTTGTTATTGCTTCGCTCATTCAACTGCTTTGCCGGCTCACAAAGTTTGGATGGTTAGATGATGATAGATTCAGGGAAGTGGTCAAGGAATCAACAAACTTCTTGGAACAGGTGGTGCATCTTCTTTGGTTTCTGTATTTACATTGTTTCTTAGTGCTTTGTGGGCAATTTATTACATAACCCATATGGATGATACTTTTGTAGAAGTTATAGATTTTTAACACGAGCTTGCTGAAATATGTTTCATTCATATTTTTTTCTGAATAGGGTTCCTCGGATCACTATGCTATTGGATTAAGAATTTTAGATCAACTTGTGCAGGAGATGAATCAGGTAAGTGATGTTTGATTGTATGGTGTATAAATATCTTAACATTGTAGATATTTATTGCGTCTCAAGAAAATTTTCCATTTATTTACTTTTGTGAAATGCTTACTGACATTTCTTCATCTATCTTTTTCTCAATTCATAGCCTAATCCAGGGCTACCATCCACACGTCACCGGAGGGTTGCCTGCAACTTTAGGGATCAATCCCTATTTCAAATATTCCGAATAGCTTTGACTTCATTAGGCTATCTGAGAAATGATGGTAAATTATAAACTTAATCTTGTAATTCATTGATGTCATCAACCTAGATTATTGGTTGCGCATGTGTGAATTTTGCTGGCTGTAAATAAATGGATACCACTGTAGGAAATTCTAACTGTTGGATGAGTCATCTTTATCATTTTTTCCATTATATCCCATCGTGCCAACTTAGAAAATTTGTAAATGGCATCTTAAAAATATATGCTAGTGGGATGTTTTGTAATCGTGGAGTATGTTGCTATCGTTGTCGATGTATATCTGTTGGTCTAGGCATAGGCTTGGGAAATGGAATTTAACTCCTTTTCCCTTTTAGTTCAGTAATAATGAATTAGACATTATCTTTTAACCAGCTAGTGGGCGTTTACAAGAATTGGCGCTTTCCCTTTCACTGAGGTGTGTATCGTTTGATTTCGTTGGAACTTCAATTGATGAAAGCACAGAAGAGTTTGGTACAGTTCAGGTAGAACATAAATATCTTGTTATCATTTTTCCTGTTTGTCAACGCTTAGTGCCTATCTATCTGTGGTACCCGTTTTTCATGGTGTTATATCTTCTTGTGTAACTGATAATTCTTAGATTCCAACGTCGTGGAGGTCAGTATTGGAGGATTCCTCCACGCTGCAGATATTTTTCGATTATTATGGTAGTACAGATTCACCTCTTTCGAAAGAGGTATGTCCATATTGTCCTCTTTTTCTGTTCTTTAAGGGAAAGGCATATAAGCATCTTTTTCAATAGAGATAAAATGTGACTTATTTTTTCGTTCATTTTATCCACCTTAGTGTGAGGACAGGTGTTTTAATTAATATCATTGAGGATCTGATTTGTAAATGTACAGTTTGGACGCAGTAGGTAGTTATAGATGATTTGGAACTGGCTATTTGTTAATGTTTCTCTGTTTTAACTTATAGGCACTTGAGTGCTTGGTGCGATTGGCTTCTGTAAGACGCTCTCTGTTCACAAGTGATGCTACCCGCTCTACGTTTTTAGCCCAATTGATGACTGGAACCAGAGAAATTCTTCAAACAGGAAAAGGTATCTTGGATGACGCTCTCTGTTGTACGTTTTCTATGTCTGGCTGTATAAATTGAGCTCTAGGTATTGCATTGTATGCAACTGTCTTATTTACTAATTTGTAACCCTTCATGACTGAAATTCCAGCCTCTTAGTTATGTAGTCTGTTAACATTGTAGTCTCTACGTATGTGTTAATTTTGTGTTTGAATGCATATTTACCTTACTTACCTGATCCCGGCCCCTTATCTTCGTCAATACAAATTGGTTTTGTTGAATCAGGTCTTGCTGATCATGATAATTACCATGTGTTCTGCCGTCTACTTGGGCGTTTTAGGTTGAATTACCAGGTAATATTCTTTTATAATTCCCACTTTACTGTTTGCATTATTTTATGTATCATAGCTAGAATTTTATGTTACGATCTATGTACTTAGGTAAATGTACACTTGTTCCTTTTTGCAATATGTCACAGTGGGACAGTCGTTACTATTCGTGATTACTGATGCTACATGTACTTCTGAATTCATAGATAGCTCAGAAACAGTTTGTACTGAAGTTTTTGTAAGTTTAACATTGTTCTTCCTTGAGGATACCTCTCTTGCCTAAATTGTAGTTGACAATAATGGGTTGGAGCACTTGTGCTTTGTATTGCTTTGATTTCTCTCTGGACGTTCTTTAGTAATGGTATATAACAAGATGTTAATGCCAGCATGTAGTTATTTTCGGTGTGCCCAGTCACTGTAAAAATTTTGGAGGTTATAATTTGGACATGGTTTACTGGTTCATATGGCTGATAAAATCATATCTTATGTAATAGTACGTATGAATTCATATGCAGCTTTCAGAGCTTGTGAATATGGATGGCTACGGTGACTGGATACAGTTGGTGGCAGACTTTACACTAAAATCTCTACAGTCATGGCAGGTAAATTTTCGCAAGTTATGTTGTGCGTTGTTAGCAAACCAATTATAGACACTATTTATCACTTTAACGGTCGTGCCATTCTGCAACATGATCGATGTTAGTATAGCTTAAATGGTTAGCTGAGATGGTATGTAGTTTGCAAAATCCATAATACATTGTTTCTTTCAGTGGGCCAGCAGCAGCGTGTACTACCTTCTTGGCATGTGGTCCAGATTAGTAGCATCAGTCCCATACTTGAAGGGTGATTCACCAAGTCTACTAGATGAATTTGTACCTAAAATTACAGAAGGTTTTATCATTTCCAGATTCAATTCTGTGCAGGTATATAACACAGTTTATTTTGGTAGGTTTCCAGTTCAAAATTGTAGTTTTTCTTTGATATGCATTCCTCTTTCCAGGCTAGTGACCCCGATGATCCGACTGATCATCCTTTGGATAAGGTTGAAGTTCTGCAGGATGAGCTGGATTGCTTTCCTTACCTATGCAGATTTCAGGTTATCCCTTTTCTGGTTTTGTGTGTCATGCGGTACCCTTCTTTCGCTCACATATGTCGTTGGATGATGTTGGAGCTTAACTTAATACAATTAAACTGCATCTGAAATTCTTATTATGCAGTATGAAAGAACTGGCATGTATATAATAAACACAATGGAGCCTCTTCTGCAATCATATACGGTAAAGCCAACTGTTATTATTTTTTGAGCTTGTTGCTGCTTTGTCAATGTTTGTGTCTTAGTCGCTTTAGCTGAGTGATTGTGTAACAGGAAAGAGGGCAACAACAGTTTGCTGACAATTCCGAACTGACACTTATTGAAGCCAAATTGTCATGGGTTGTTCATATTGTTGCTGCTATTGTTAAAATCAAACAGTGCAGCGGTTGTAGGTAAGTTGCTATCCAATCCTGAGGTTTCTTTGCTTGGGGCTGTTTGAGGAACAAAACAATATATGAAGTATGAAGAATGGAAATTAAATATATGGTGCAGTGTGGAGACGCAAGAGGTGCTTGATGCTGAACTCTCTGCTCGTGTTTTGCGGCTAGTAAATGTTATGGACAGTGGACTGCACAGACAGGTATTACATCTGCTCACAATTAGTTAAAAACTGAATATATTTGTAGGCAATCTCGTTGGATTTAGTACTTCCATTATTTGGTAAAAAAATGAATGTTAACCATGAGGATGAGAATTACCTAAGATTGTTCTGCCACTTGATGTATGCCACCATTTGTGTTTATCTGCACTTCTTTTGAATAATCACCATTAATACAGCTGGAGGATGTAGCTTAAATGTATGCAGGCCTGTCTAACCACAAATGTTAATACAGGGTGGTCTCAGTAATGTTATGCGAGAACTGTATAGGATATTGTGATAACGTTTGAGCAAACTCTACGTGTTTGGGGTTTCTTTTCTCCCAGATGAATTCACTACTTTTATATGATCTGTAAAGTAATCAAATGACACTTTCTTTCTGCAGAGATATGGTGAAATAAGTAAACAAAGGCTTGATCGTGCCATTCTTACATTCTTCCAGAATTTCCGAAAGTCTTATGTTGGTGATCAGGCCATGCATTCATCAAAAGTAAATGCAATTTTGTTTCTCTTTTATATAATTTTTTTTGTTTTATGTTTATTCCTGATACTACCATTCTGTGGCAGCAGTTGTATGACAGATTGAAAGAACTCCTTGGGCTCCATGATCATCTAGTGTTATTGAACGTTATTGTAGGCAAGATTGCTACAAACTTAAAATGTTACACAGAGGTAATATTGTGTTCTTTACCTTTTCTAACATGCCGCTCTAAACATCAAAGTCACACCTGTCTTTTGTTTCTCCAGAGTGAAGAAGTTATTAGTCACACGCTAAGTTTGTTTCAGGAGTTGGCATCTGGGTAACTCCATTATAACCTGTTTAAATTGATGTTATATTCGCTCATGCAATTCCGTGTTGATTTTTTTTTTTTTTATGATTCTCTTGCAGATATATGACCGGGAAGCTGCTTTTAAAGCTGGACACAGTGACCTTTATTATTGCTAATCACACAGTAATTCTTCTCCAAATATCCTTTTTTCTTGTGGACAGCATTATGCATTCAAATTTATCACCAGCAATAATCTCAATATGCGAGTTCTCTAATTCCAGAGGGAGCAGTTTCCATTCTTAGAGGAATACAGATGCTCTCGCAGCAGAACAGCATTTTACTACACTATTGGCTGGCTGATTTTCATGGAGGATAGCTCAATAAAGTTCAAGACTTCCATGGAACCACTTCTGCAGGTTATACACTATTTTCTTTCCGCATCTTATCTCTGAGCTTTCATTTATAATAGTATCTGCACTGCATACTTTCTCTGTTCCGATGATAGCGTTGCATATTTTGTATTGAAGAAGAGATGAAATTTTTTGTTTCTTTTTACGAAGTAGCCCATGCGAAGCATAAGGAAGACATGGCCATGGTGAAATTTGCTTTGTATCGTATCCCTTTTTCAGTTATAGCGTAGTTTAATATCCTAGAGAGGAATTACAGGAATACTTCCATATCCTAATATCTTATAGGCATATTCGCATCACATGGTAGTTGTGTATTTTCTGTTGTATGCAATGCTTTATATCATAATTATAATGGTGAAGTTGAATCTAAGTTCTTGTAAGTAGTTTAAGCGTATGTAATAAATCAGTAAACCACTTTTTGATTCAATCATGCTAGGTTTTCCGCACCCTGGAATCAACACCAGATTCAATGTTTCGCACCGATGCTGTGAAGTTTGCTGTGATCGGATTAATGAGGGATTTAAGAGGAATTACAATGGCCACTAGCAGGTATTGACTTCAGCTAGTTACTCCGACATCCAGAGACATTTTACAATCTATGATTATTTTAAGCTGTCTCTTTTGATTTCAGCCGGAGAAGTTATGGTTTTTTGTTTGATTGGCTTTATCCTGCACACATGCCACTTCTTTTGAGAGGGATCTCAAATTGGTTTGACACACCAGAGGTATTTAGTTAAGCATTCGGCTCCGTTGGATTGTATATATATATATAGTATTTATATCTATGATTTAGCATTGATCAATATGTAATTTCGGTAATTAGTTTCCACTGTCAGATTAATTTAGACTTTCTGCCATTTTTGTGAATATAAGTGCTTTCTTTGTCTCATTTTATCTTCTTGGTTTGTTAATGTAGGTTACGACTCCGTTGTTGAAGTTCATGGCTGAGTTTGTTCATAACAAAACCCAGCGCCTTACTTTTGATTCTTCTTCTCCAAATGGCATCCTGCTTTTCCGAGAAGTCAGTAAATTGATTGTGGCTTATGGTTCAAGGATTTTAGCCCTTCCAAATGTTGCGGATATATATGCCTATAAATACAAGGGGATCTGGGTTTCACTGACTATTCTGTCAAGAGGTTAGAACATGATTTTGACATTATAGAACCGACGAAAGTTAATCTTCCCCTGTTTGGTGTTCTAGCTATGTTATGATACTTAATAATCTTCTAATCCACAGCGCTTTCTGGAAATTATTGCAATTTTGGTGTGTTTGAACTCTATGGCGATCGGGCTCTTGCGGATGCACTTGATATCGCATTGAAGATGACCCTAGCAATACCCTTGGCAGATATATTAGCATATCGCAAGGTATGTGTGCCACTGCGTTTTTATCTTCCCAATGCCTTGAATACATTTCATTTTGTGATTCTTGATTTTTAGTAAACGCACAGAAATTGTTTGTTTACTACTTTTATGATATTGTTTACATTACCTCAATTATCCGATGTACACTCTTAATCTCAAAATCTTTATTTCGTTCTTCAGCTTACAAAGGCATACTTTGGATTCATAGAGGTCCTGTGTAGCAGTCATATTACCTTCATATTGAAACTGGATACTGCCACTTTTATGCATCTCGTTGGTTCCCTTGAATCTGGACTCAAGGGGTTGGACACAAGTATTTCATCACAAGTAAGAATTTTGTAATCAAGAATTTTTGAAAGATTTAAGCTGCAAAATGTCTTCTTAAAACACTGATATATATTATATGATCCGTTTCAGTGTGCAATAGCTGTAGACAATCTAGCTTCCTATTATTTCAACAACATCACAATGGGTGAAGCACCTACTTCTCCTGCTGCTATTCGTTTTGCACAGCTCATTGCAGACTGTCCTAGCTTGTTCCCCGAGGTAACTCATCATCTCTGTTTGTCAGATGCAAACACACAAAAAAAAAGAAGAGATTTAATACTCTTTTTTATTGAACGGGTTTGCTCTTACAAGCAGATATTGAAGACACTGTTTGAAATAGTTTTGTTCGAAGATTGTGGCAATCAATGGAGTCTCAGCAGGCCAATGTTAAGCTTGATTCTTATTAGTGAACAGGTAACGTATATGCAGTTTTCTCATCTTTCAGTTTCCTAAATGAGGCTTTTGTTAATTCGTCTAACCTATTATCCAACCAGATATTCTCTGATCTGAAAGCTAAGATCCTCTCGTCACAGGTGATGATCCAAAACTCTCTTCTTTTTTCGTACCTGGTTGTTGCTTCTTTTTAAAGTTAATATTGATCACGTATTAATTTGAATGGTGTGCAGCCAGTGGATCAACACCAGAGACTCTTAGCATGCTTTGACAGTCTTATGACAGACATATCAAGGGGATTGGATCCAAAGAACAGAGACAAGTTCACCCAAAACTTGACCCTTTTCAGACACGAGTTCCGTGTTAAATAAGAATCCGCCATCTGCTAAATTAGGGTCTCATCAGAAAAAAAGACCCACATTGATGATAGACATAGTATTTATCAAAAGTTTCCCATTTTAAAAAGATTGTGGTACTTGTACAGTTTTTTGGGAAGAAAGGGAAGAACATCTACACAAGTAAAGCTTTACCAATATGTGGTCATGCTGGGTTTATTCTGTCGCCTACCCAAAAAAAAAAAGAAAAACATTAGGTCGATAAAAGGAGTTTGATGTACAACATTGCTCCCAACATTAGCAGTTTCCTTTTTTGGCAAATATTGGGAGCAATTAGGTCACATATTCTTTGTATTTGTTTGTGATGAATCATGGTAAAACAAACCCGAATTTGCTTTGAATGCTTTGCATGGATTCGGATTGAATCACTGTGAATACCGAATCGAACAGAACCAATTTACAGAGCTCTGTTCGGTGATTAGGTAATTCAGCAAGTCATGTCCTTATGGTATCACATCGGAGAACATGAGATCACATTTCACCTAAACACATGCATTTTCCTCAGTCAGCGGTAAGTTGGTTCACTGATGGCTAAATAAGTTGATAAACAGAATTTTTGTTTATATATGAATAAAGCAGAATTAATTTTCATTCATATAGTTTATAACAATCCTTTTATAGTCAGTCAAGTCACTCACACAATTATTCCTACTTTTCGAATAGAAAATGCAAAGTTTTAACCAAAGGTAATAAAAATGAAAAAATGAAAAAACTATAAGCGCAGTGGCACAAAGCCTTCCTTGCAAATTTCACAAATCCTAACAAAATTTAAATATTGTTAACATTACTATTGTATTTTCTTTTTTTTTTTGGTCAAATTATTGTATTCTCTATGTCATAATAGTTATAGCATATTTTTCATTAAGCAATGTCATTAGTTTTTCTTCTGAATGACATAAGAAAATTTGAAAGAAATTCGCTTTATCCTGAACTTTACTATGTATTATGCTTTGGAAAAAAAGCTATAAATCCTATTTTTTTTCTTGACTATGTAAACATTTATATGACAGAGGTTGGCTTTTTTCAGTAGAGTCTTGGCTTAGGCTTTTGAAGGACAAATGTACATACAAAAACCCTCAACATGAAAAGACAATGGCCATCGTTTTCTAGTCGAAAGGGTCAAATCGTGGGTCGTGCTCACTAGCTGTGACCATCCCAGTACATAGGCATGTCGGACACATCACCTGATTCATACACAAACACACACAAAAACTAAGACTAAGCATAACCACTCAGGTCAGACTGTATGTAAATATATTGTTCAGACCTTTCCTGCGCCGGAACAGTTTAGACACCTCTCTGTTGTCGGAGCTTGCAGAAGCCGGCTTGAAGCTCTAGTTCGTTTTATAGGATCAATGCTTAAGCACACACCACTTGCTGAACATTTAGCGCATGGCAAGTATCCTAAGCAAACACATATCATTTAAGAAGTTTCAAGAAAACAAAAAAAAAAGAATCAAGAAGTTACATTATAGTCCATGAGATAGATAGATATATAAGTTAATTACCAGTCCCAAGGCAGTACTTGCACCTCTTCTTCTCTTGTTGTTTAACATTGTTAACTTCAATTAGCATCAAGGTTGAAATGACACCCACTGCTCCTCCAGAAAAAGATGCCACAATGGGATCTACTTGGCTGTATCACAACAACAACAACAAACAAAAAAACTGTTTCAGATTCAAGACTACTAAAGTTAACTAGTTTGGTTATATTTTAAGATGCAGACTGATCCTGGAGCAGTTTTAACTAGTAGTAGTACCTTAATTGCAGGGGAAGATGCAAGCTCCTTATGAAATCTTCATAAGAGGTTCCTCCTAGTCCTACCTTTAGCTCCAGCTGCCATGTAAAAAATCATCAAGAACACATGTTTATGCGTGTTCAAGGAAGATACTTTTGTTACATTACCTTAGGTGCAATGAGACCACCAAAGAAAATGATTCCAGAGATCAAAGCAACACTGGTCAAGTAGAGTTGTTTCAAAGTCTTTGGTGTCTATTTCCAACAAACAAAAACAGTTCAAAAACACATCTGAACAAGAACAAAGATTACATAACAACAAGGATGTGTCTAAAGTAACTGACCACGTTAGGGAGAAAAGGAATGGAAGAAGGGATCTCAGGCATCTCGGTTGCCTCGAGGAAAGTGTCCTCCTCCGCATTGATGGATTTAACACTCTTGATACGTTGCTGAACTCGTAACCTCCTAACTTCCTCCATGAGGAGAAAGATCTTATTGCGTCTACTCCTTATGTTATCTTGGATCTCCTGAAGCTGCATCTGCACAAAGTCTTGAACCGTCTCTGATCCCTCAATGATACAGAAGTTACTGAAGCAATCATTCACCAAAAAGAAAAAGGTTTGATTTTTACACAACTAGAATCGATAAGAGCTATAAAGGTTCGAACTTTAACACAGATAAAGAAGAGAAGGGTCAAAAGGGTACTTGCTTTGGAACAGAGTCGCCGGCGGGAGGAGGTCCGTTGTTGCTGGCGGCTGAACAGGAGAGGGGAGAGCGAGATGAGACATGTAAGAGAAGACGAGAGGTGGGTTTGAGGTGAGATGAGGGGAGTACGAGTAGGGATTTGGATGACGAGGGAGGAGGAAGAGGAGGAGCAGAAGAGAAGCTCGCCATCATCTTCTCTGCGAGCTAAGCTTTCGTTGTCAACAGATAACTCACCAAAGTTCAAAGCTACCACCACTTTTTGGCTGAAAGGACCCCTCCGATTGATTCCAAAGGTTCACTCTTTTTTTTTTTTTTTTGTAACACAATTAATAAACAACCCTTCATTGACACGTGGATAATTACAAGTTAAATTGAAGTGTAATTTAGAAGTATATATTAATACTTTAACTAGTAATCATATTTTAAGAATTATAATCACGAATTTAATGTTTCTCGAATTTTATATCAATTACATAAATTTTTTTATCAAATTATTAACCATAGATTTCACTTCATTTCTTCCTTTTTATAAAATAGTTTATTAAAAAATCTTAATTTTGATTAAAAAACAAATTAAGCAAAATAATATTTTATTCAATTTTGGAATGAAATTTATTTCTATTCATTATCAGAGAATTGAAGCATAAAGTAGAAACAAAATCCTTTTTAATTTATTTATATTTTTGAGGTCTCACCATGCTCTAACTCTAAGAAGTATATATTAATACTTTAATTAGCAATCATATTTTAAGAATTATTAACAAGAATTTAATGTTTCTCAAATTTTATATCAATTACATAAATTTTTTTATCAAATTATTAACCATAGATTTCACTTCATTCTTCCTTTTTATAAAATAGTTTATTAAAAAAATCTTAATTTTGATTAAAAAACAAATTAAGCAAAATAATATTTTATTCAACTTTCGAATGAAATTTATTTCTATTCATTATCAGAGAATTGAAGCATAAAGTAGAAACAAAATCCTTTTTAATTTATTTATATTTTTGAGGTCTCACCATGCTCTAACTCTAAGTCTCACCATTCAATGCGATGTATGAATAGTGCATGTACATCTTTACAAGTGGAAGAAAACGAGCGACGTTACTAAAGTTGAAAGTCGACAAAAAAAAACACCAGAAACTGTTAGAAACCAACACAGAGACCACAAAAACAAGTTTTGTATTAAAAAGAAGAAGAAACAGCTTCAAGTTTGGGAAGCAGACCTCTCCAAGCATCAGCTACACCGTTTGCTAAGCGAGCTTGTCCTTTAGCAAACTGATGAAACGCAACTCCCATCTCTTCCGTCTTCTCTTCTTGAAACCTCACTATCTCCTCGTTCATTCTCTTCACTATCCTCTCAAATCTTATCGTTGCTTCCTCGCTTTCTGCTTTTATCTGCATTCTTATTGCCGAGTTCAAGCACCACATATGGTCAAAGAGAAATCATTTAAAGATGGAGTTGTTACCTCTCTGTATTCGTTCTCAGCTTCTCCTACTTTGTCAGAACGTGTGAGCATGAGTTTGTCACTGCAATTAACAACAGAGAAGAGTTTATAGAATGTTCCAAAGTAATCATATACGGGAAAGAAGTCCCATCATAGTATCCTACAGGTTTATTTTCTTTAACTTTGTTGTTTCTGCCAATTCACAATGTTGCCTGAAAGCACTGCCTCGTTCTGTTATTGTCGCCTGTATAAACACAAAACGGAAGCAAGAGGGTAGAGTTTAATGTCCAGACATGTATAGTATGCAAAGCAAGAAAAAAGAAAAACAGAGCCGGGAAAGAGAAAATCACCTTGATGGATTGCACATAACGAACATAGTCCTTCAAGGGTTCCTCAAAGTTCATCAGCACTTGTTGAGCCTACAAATATTGTAGAGTAGATCAACAAAAGCATCTAACACCAGTAATTAAATAGTAGAAATGCAACTGTAGCAATATACATACATCATCTTACCTCTTTCTGGAGCTTAACTGACAACAGTTCGGATTTAGTTCCAAGATCGGAAAATGATTTTCCTGTAGGTTCACCCTCACAAGCCCCAAGAAGTTTTACAGCCTTGCCAAAATCCAACAGTGACTGACCCAACTCTGCCATCAGGTTAACAAAGCATCACATTTGAAGATCCATCCATGGCATTGAGAAAGTATAAGAAAGTTTTTCATACTTCAAATTCAGACTAGTGACATATTGTTATTAACCTCTATGCCTCTTGACGGGGCGATATGCATGCTTCTGAGCCTCAGCTAAGTGATTCTCAAGCTCAAAAACGTAGTGTTTAAGCTTCTCGTATTCAGGAGCAGTTTCTTCTACGGGTTTTTCCTTTCCGAGGACAGCATCACTAACTTTTGATTGCATATCCTGTCAATTGTGCGGGTGTGGCATTAAGATTATACAGAACCTCAAAGTTAATTAATAGCATGGAGAAAAGAGTGCATGAAATCAATAATAAATTCCACATTTAAAAAGTCTTGATCTTGCACCACGGTATAGCTAAGTAACCAATTATACTTGCTAAACATAGAACTCTTAACAGTTCTATAACTTACTGGCAAGATGCTACCATTAAACACTATGAGAGCATAATGTTATATGGAGTTCATCATTGGCTACCATCTCAACATGAATCCCCTGCTGGTTCTTGCATGTTATTTTACATGGTAAGGAAAATAACATTGCTTACCCTAAACATTTGCATTAGATCTGCAGGCTTGGTCTTGAATATACCAGTTTCCTGAAACCTGAATCTTTCCATCGTCTAAAGAGAAAGTAAAACTGTCAAGCAAAAGACAATAACCTTCTATATAATGCAAAGTATAGTCACTCAGGGAGGGCAGTAAATGCAACCATAATTTTTTTTGCGAGAAATGTAAAGTGCAGATGTCTTACCTCTTCATCTGCTTGCAAAAAGGTCCTAAGATCCTCACTCTGCTGAAGCTCAGGGTGTAATGCTATCCGATTAACAAATATATCCAATGCTGCTCGTCTCATTTCAATGAACTCGGCACTAAACCGGAATTTTTCTGCCACTAAAAAAAAAGATATTGATAAACTTATTGAGTCACTCATCCCACTGACTGTACTAAAGATGCCAAGAGAAGAATCAAAAATCATGATATTAATCAAAAACCTCCAACTGAGAACTAACCTAAGCTAACTGAAAAATGATACTCTTGAAACCCATCAATCAATCAACTTAACTGATAGAGAGAGAGATGTAGTATAGATCAACGAAGCATATCTTTGAGTCAATGAGAAACTACACATCATGATGGGAATCAGAAACCTCTAACTGAGAATTAACCTAAGCTAATTGAACTGCAATGATACTCTGAAGCCCATCAATGAACCAACTTAACTGATAGAGAGATGTAGTGTATATATTACACTCAATGAGATAATGTATCAAGGGAGCAAAAGAAAGGACGCTACTTTACCAAAAGCACTCTTCTCAGGGAGAGGAGGAACAAAAACGCCTTTGTATTTCTCAAAAAGCCGATCCCTTAGCCACACGAAATCACTGTACCGTCTAATTACAATCTTCTCCGGTCCTTGATACTCCGGCAAGTTCGTCTAGCCGGAGAAAATCATATAAATTCCTCAGAAATTAAACAACTTTACAAAAAAAAATACCCAAATTCGAGCTGATTATCATACAATTAGATAGAAACCCTAGTGACAAAGCAAAGAATCTTAGACCTTAGTGACGACTCTGTAAGAGATGTAAGCTTGAACTCCATTGCCTAATTTGACAGGATCGGTGACGGAGGCTGATAAATACGGCTGAGAAGACGGAGATCTAGGACTCTGCATCACCTTCCTCGCTTGCTGCTCCATGAACCCGATTGAGAGAGATCGAATTAAACCCGGTTTAGTCAAAGTGGCTGGTTTAGTAATTTAATTCTTGTCAAACCAAAAAAAAAAAGAATTTATTCACGTGTTTGTATTCGGTGCACAGGCATTAAAGCTTTCATAGTCATCACAGACTTTAGCTTTACTCCACAATTAGATGATAAAATTTGATTATGCTAAAGATAATGTGATATGTATAAATAAATTATTGTTTTTTTCCATTTAATAACATTTTCAATTATAATCAGTATTTTGATTCGTTGGAAGGTAGCCTGGAACAGCTTGATGATGCAAGCAAACACAGTCTTTATCTACTAGTCATAGAGAAAGTAGACATTACAGAATCTTAATAAGAATCCATTACTACTTTAGAAATCGAACTCATAATAACAAAGAGGTTCTTACAAGCAAAGTCAAATCTTAAAACTGAATCAGAGAGAGATCTGATGAAATGAAACACACACAAAATCACTTAGGAAGAAAGAGGCTTCTTCACATCAGCAGCAGAACTCAAGAGAGACTTGGCTGGTGAAACCAAAGCAACGCCTCCGTTCTCGATCTTTGAGTACTTCTTGTAAACAGCACGTAGCCTGCTCTCTCCGCATCTCGAGTGATGTAAAGCTAGAAGCTTTGAGCATTCCCTATAACACACAAAACACAGGATCAAACATATAAGTTTCTGCAGTTTAACAGAAAAAAACAGAGATGGTGTTGATTCTTACATGATCTCAGATTCTGAGTAGCCAGTGTGGAACTTCAATGTATCGGTCCAAGCAGGTGACTTGTTCAACGAGCATCTCGCTGTGTAAACAGCTGAAGCAGCAAGCATGGAGGGACAGAACTTCAACGTGTCATAGTGCATCATCCCCAGCTCTGCAAGAAAGTGAACCATATTCTCCATCTACAGAACACAACAAACATTAGTGTCTTCTCAATCTAAACTGTAAGAAAAAAAAAACACTCACCTCAGGGTCAGACACCGAGGCTTTAATGAAGCGGACAAGGAAGACGTATTGTGTTGGCACTGTCAAATACCATTCAAGGTTCCCAAGGATGGTCTTCTCCATCACCAGAATCTGCTTGTTGTTGTAAGCATTGTCTGTCACATACACCAAATCATTCACCTACACAATCACACCAAATCAGTAAAAGACAGAACACAAATCACACTTTGATAATCAAATATGTTTACCTGAGGTGGCCAGATCTCTTCGTATTTGGAAGCAATAAGCAAGGCACTGATTCCCAGTAACTGTAACTCTCTTTTGGGAACAGCTTTCACAGATAGGAACCGATCAATGATGTTGACAGTAAGGTAAAGAGTCTCCAAGTTAAGTTCAAACTTGATGTGAACTTCTAACAACCAATCTACCAAGATGGCTCTCATCTTCTCATTAATATCCGTCTGAATATGCATATACATCTGAGGCTGGCTCTCCTTCTCAACTTCTTTATAGAATGAGTACATATCTTCAACATACTCCACCGCAGCCAAATGGTTATCTCTGTCAGATTCATCAATATCGAGAATCTTCGGCTTGTTGGTAACACCACAAGCAGCTTTGCTACGTGCACTGAGAACTGATGAGTAGGTCACGTTCTTGTTCTTAGGTGACACTGCTACAGCTTCCTTCTTTGGTTGTTGTTTGATCACTAGATTCTTCTTTGGAACCGCTCTTGGAGCAAGAGCTTGTTGTGGCTTAACAGGAGCCTTGTTCTCACCACCGTTCTGGGCATTTGCTAGTAGCTGAGCACGGAAGCTACGGGTAATGGGACGGTTAATCTGAGGCTGAGGCTTTCCTCCTTGGGCTATGGGAACAGAGACAAGGTTTCCGATGTCACCGAGGGCACGACGGTTCTTCACGGCGCCGTTTTTGTTCTGGATCTTTACACCATCCGCGACGACGGGAACACCTGTTTTCACATAATCAATAAGTAACCAACCATCAAGATCTGTTCTTGACCGAGTCAAATCGGGATCGAGTTAGGTCAAACGAGTCAACTCAATCGAATCAATCAAACTTGCAAAATCGAACAGATTCATAGAATTCAGAGGACGCGAAGAAAAACCCATCAAGATCCGTCAGGAATACTCGAATCAGGACTGAGTTAGGGCAAACGAGTCAACTCAATCGAATCAATCAAACTAAACCTAGATTAACAAAAATCGAATTGGTACATAGAATTCAGAAGAGGTGAGAAGAGCATTTACCTCTGACTTGTTCAGGCATGTTTGTTCTCGTCGCCATAATCGCTCTCTCTCCTGCAGATTCTTACTCTTCTTCTTGCTTTTCTCTTTGGTGTAAAGAGTCTGTGTTGCGAGGATTGAGAGATTGTGATGAAGAGAAAGCAAGAGAGCGCTTCTCTTATGAAGATGAGCCAACGGTTCTATTCCAACGGTCATATTTTTTGGTGTTCCTTTTGTAGCCGTTGGATGATTAGATTCTAGATCTAACGGTGAATATATATTTTACGTAGTTGGGATGCGCTGGCACGGGAGAGTTTACTAGTAATAAAAGGTAAGAAAGCCCATTCCAACTTACCTTTTTAATTAACATTTTGTAATTTAATAGCATAAATGACACTATAAATTCTGTAACAAAATTCAAAAATCTAATAAAGCAGCCAATAGATGTTAACAAATGAGTAACAATTAAAGAAATATTAAAAATATAAACAGAAACATATATTATGTTTACACAAATTCTATAAAAAGATGAACCAGTGAATGGGTGATCGAAAAAAAATAGAGGAATCAGTGAATGTTAGGAAATGAGTAACAATTAAGAAAATTAAAAATTAAAAATTTCTACTTCCACCAAATATTTATTGATATGTTTGAACTTAAATAGCCAAATGAAAATATAATAATTTGAAATAGTATTAAAAATTGTTTAATATAAAATATAATATCCCAAAAAAAATAAAGATTATTTTATAAATATAAAGGTTTAAGATAAATTGAACTTATGAATAGTACTTCAACTTTGATGTAATATTGTTTATATTCTCAGATTAGAGAAACATTAATTTTTTTTTTTTGTTTTCCCGATGGTCTAAAAGAAACTAAAAGAGACAAATACATCACAAAAAGATGACAAAATAAGTTTTGATTTTACAAAGTAGAAAGGTAAACTTGATTTTAGGTTTGAAGTATATAAGTTGTCATCAAGTACAATCCTGACTCTGATTAAATCAAATGAGACCTTGACGTTGGAGATCAGAGTAAGTCTTCTTGTTGTAGATGTTACCTTCACGATCTTCATACTCTTCTTCCAGTTCTGGCCTCCATTTGTTAACTCCTTGCCTCTCCTGTATCTTCTTCCACAACTCTTTCGCTTCCTGAAACCAAAACCCAAACCAAATCACATATCATCATTACACAAACTAACAAAGTCTACTTGGAAAATAATAATAATGTATAAATACCTCAATAGAAGTGATCTCGTTAAAGTTCTTTGTGTTTGGGATTCCTAAGCAACGCATTCCATGTTGGTGTTGAAACTCTTTAAAATGTCTCTCAAAAGCCCTTCTCCCCATGTAGACACTGTTTCCACATATCTCACATTCAAACTTCTACACGACATAAACAACACAAAATCAAATTTGATTAGTCTTATATAGTGTTTGTCACTGTTTGCTTTTAACATCGATGATGGTCTAAGAACTCTGCATACCTGGCCAAGTCCATGAAGCTTGTAGAGCCAGTATGGTATAGGCTTCCCGTCCCAACCCATTGGCAGCTTCAGTGGATTGTAAATATCGCCTTCCTCTTCATCACTTTCTACTTCTGCGCGTTCTTCCTCCCCCTCACGCTCTTCCTCCATCTCTTCATACGTCAAGGCCTGCTTCTTTACAACGTTTTGTTTTGTCCTTTCGATTGTCTATACAAAAATTTGATACAACAAGAGAGTTAAAGGTTAGCTAAATATTTAGGGAGAAAAAAAAAGGATGTAGCAAAGAGGTACTTCCATCAACTAACCTCATCAAGTAAACTGCAGAGTTTCTTCACTTTGGCCTCTGTTAGTGCAATCTGTTTCGCACTGTCGGGCTCCTGTGTTGATTTGGAATCTCCGTTTTGTTTCCCGTTGTGCGGAGGTTTGGCAAAATGTTTCTTATCCAGCTTATCCAAAGGCGTATCCTGAAGAGAATTTGAATCGGTTAAAGGTGTAAGATAACCTCAAGGTAGTAACATAAACCTTCGAACTGAATTCTACCCTCATTGACATACTAAATGTCTGTCAGACTTGAACTACCAAGCACCAACTAATTTTCATAGCACTAAATGCTCCTACCAAACCCCAGTACACACAACAGCGCTATTTATAAGTAGAACATACAACTCTCATAAGACAAACTGAAATCAAAATGCGTTTCTAGGAGACTTAACAAGTGTACGAACCTTTGTAAGGAAAAGTCTCTCCGCACGCTGCTGCAGAGTACCTCCAACTTTCAGCCCCAGAGCCCCCAGCGCCTGAATGACATAAAAGAGAAATAATTAGAGGAATTATGTTTCAGGGATCATATAAACACGAAGTATGGCCATTACCTCCTTAAGCTTTTCAGGTCCCACATCTATCAATTCCTCGGCTGTGGTGTAGTAATCAAGATCTATGATAGAATGTAGAGATGGAATAGGTTCATTTTCCTGGCCATGGTTTTCCCAGCCTACTACTTTCCCTTCTGCAAATTGCTCTTCAAAATCAGTCTCAACCTGCAAAAACACCAACATATTAAGTGCAAGAGATCAAACTGCATGAAATCTCTAGCTACTGCTATTTAATTACCAATACGAGCATCATCTAGTTATGGATCCAACTTCTACGCAAAAGTGCAAGGGAAGCTAATAGAAAACTCTTAGATGCGTATAGCTCGCATACCAGCTATGTAATAAAACAACAGTTAAAAGCAGCCATAAGAATCTATACGGCAACAAGAAGAACACGATATAACGATAAAGAAAGAAAGAAGTTCAAACCTTAGAAAGCATTTTGTCAAGATCTTGCAACGGCTCAGTTCGCTGGAAAAAGTTGACCAAGTACTCTAACAGAGCTTCCATATACTTCTTGTACTGCCTAAAAGGACAGATTGTAAGACAACAAGGAACGCCATTCAGATACAGGTAGAGACAAATATGGGAAGATTTCTATGTAGAAGAATATTCAATGAAATGTTTACCTTGAAAATTTTAGTTTACGCTGTATCTTCTCTGGTTGAGAAAAGACATCAAGGTAAACAGAGTATTCAACCCTTTCCCCAAATTTAGAGTTAATGTACTGGTTATACAGATCATGCAAGTCCAAATACCGACCAGCGCCTTCCTGTACAGCACATAATCGTAGAAATTCAATAAAGTACCACGAAGCCAATACGTAAAATATATGACTATCAGTACTCTGTTACACAGAAACTTACCTCTCCACTGAAGGAAATAACTGGTTCCACCTTCAGAAGTGCTTCATAGTCCGCACTGGCATCAACAAGAGGCCCAGAAGGATACTTTTTATGATACTCACGTATCTATAAGTTTGTCAAAGAAGTTAATTAGTTGCATATTTGAGAAAAGTAAAACCAATTTCTTGTTACAGAGACGCACTTGCAAGTTTTGAGATAGCAAAAAAAAAAGAGCATAAAACAAACCTCTTTCAAACGATCATAAAAGGCACTATACACATTAATCCCTGATGCAGTGTGGCCACCAAGCGCTGCAATCTCATCTTCTCTAGCCCCATCCTTATCTTCATAGGTTTCAACCTAACATAGCCAACAAAGAATCACCGTTAGCATTAATCCCAAGGTATATGCTTGGCTTAATCCCTAGTTCAATGTTTCACTTTACTGGGAACCACTTAACTCTATAAGAGAGACACTATACACACTCACAAGATAAGATCAACACGGCCTAGATTCCACACCAACCTATGAAGTGTATCCTCAATTTTAACACATTTCAAAGAGATCCAAATCATTTCTACTCTTCGGCAAACCTAAAGAGATAATCTAATCTACACAGGATAAGCTATGGAGAGTAGAAGGAGGAGGGAGAATAAACATACAAGCTTCTCAGTGGTGCGCATGATAGACTGAATCATGTTGCGAACACGGTGGCCTTGTACCAATCGGTCCTTGCTCGACGACGGCTCGGTTTGTAGATCTTGCACAATGAGTCGCTCGAGTCTTTCAATCTCCTCATGATTGGAGCGGGTTAGCTCGAGGAGAGTCGACGACATCTTCTACGCTCGACCTTCTTCTTCCTGAGACTTGAATCGACCGAAACCCTAAATCTTAGTAAGAGTGTAAACCGGATTGTAGTGTTGTTTGGATATAGATTGGGCTTTAAGTGGGCTTGGTTATAATTCTATAATGGGCCGAGATAGGCCCAAACTGCTCGATTCACAGCTGCGCTTGCTTATTGGCCTCTCTACTCTCGCTGACATTCACCACAATGGCGGCGCTCGCAAGGATCGGTGGCCGGTACCTGAAATCCGTCGGCGTAATTAACGCTTCCGCCTCATGTTTCCTCACTCAACGCCGTGGGGTTGCCACTAAACTCTTTGTTGGCGGTACTCTCCATTTCTTCTCCGGCCTTTTTATACTCACATTTGGTGTGGTGATATTGAGATTAGTATCGCTAATTATGCTTAGTTCCCAAACTAATCCTGTTTTTTTTTTCTTATTACAGGATTATCGTTTTACACTACAGAGCAAGGATTGTCAGAGGCATTTTCCCAATGTGGTCAAGTTGTTGAAGGTACACTTTACATCATTGTTACGGATCGTGTGAATAGATTACACTCTTTATCCGCTTTATGTATCTGAGAGTTTTTTTTTTGGCAGCTCAAATAGTTATGGATAGAGTCTCTGATAGATCCAAAGGTTTTGGCTTTGTGACATTTGCTTCTGATGACGATGCTAGGAAGGCTTTGATGGAGTTTAATGGACAGGTATATATAACACTGTGTTGTTGTCTTTTGATATTTTCACTTTGTTTGTAACAAGACATTTGTTTTCAGCAATTAAACGGTCGTGTAATATTTGTGGACTACGCTAAGGCGAAGCAAGGTTTTGGTGGTGGTGGTGGCTTACCAATAGCTAGAGGACCGCCTAAGCCAGGGGAAGCAGCTGCCATCACATCTGAAACATTGAAAATGGACTAACCGAATCGAAAATAGGATTATACTGCGTCTGCTATATCTTTTGGTATGAAAGCACTTTTACAAGTGTTGTTTGTAAGAGACATGAGAAAAGCTTCGGCACACTTGCTCATGTTTCATTTTATGATCTCTGAATCTTTTGTTAAAGCAGAAGTAGTTATCACAACAAAACTCTCTCAACTCTTCCATGACTCCTGCTCTTATGGAGAGCTTACTCTTAGGATGTGTATATATCGCTTTTTTATCACAGATGATGATCAATAATGTTTTGAGACTGATATGCTCTGTTTCAGTTTCAGAACTTCTATACAGATCTGCTGATGGTTGCTTTGTACAAAATCATTTCTATCTCTCCATCGTTACATTTACAACTATCATTGGCAGTATGTCTGAGTTAATGAACTAAACTAGGCTATGCTTGCTGCAATTCAGAGATATGTGCCAGGCTTGGTAGTGCTTGCTTTTGCTCTTTTGTTGTTCTTTTTTTTTCTCATCTCTTGATCCTATAGGTTGAACCTGTTAAGACAGCTCGAGAAGGTCAAGCAAATGCAAAATGAAACGGAGCCTGAGGAAGAAACAGAATCATGACTAGATCAAGATGCAGAATCAGTTTTTATACCTCACTTAGTTCTATAATTCATTGACAAGAGTTGCGCATAGAGAATCTCATTCCATGTGTCAGGTACGCCAGGTAGGCACCAGTGGCTGCAGTCTTGAGGAGCATCAACAGGAGTACCCGCCTCTCGATACCGAGAAGGATGACCATCTTTCCTAAACTCTGTCAGATATGTAATGTTGAGAAACTTAACCTTACTGTGTTGATATCTCATATCTTCAATTGCTTCATAGATATATCTGTTGTGAGCTGCATCAGGTTCCATTCTCCGTTTATCAGTCTCAGGACCAGTCTCTGCATCACATAGACCACCAAGATTCCATGTCCCATTTCTGCAACAACCAAGACCATAAGAACTTAATAATCCTCTTCTCTCAAGACCATAAGAACTTTCCTTACCTGTAGTGCACTGGAGAGTAGCTTCTGAAGAAGACATAAGTCTTGTCAGGATCAAGTTTCTCTAAAACCCATGACTTCCATGTCTTTAAAGACTTCCCAAACGCCTCCATTACTCCCATTGTCTTGTTAACTTTCCTTCCCTCCTCAAAGTATGATCCTCTGCAAAGAAACAGAACCACAGTGTAAGGAAGAGAATGTCAGAACTTTAGAAGCTGAGGGGGACTCTCTCTTACGCCATCACGGTCTTCTCTTCGTTCCACCAGTGCCCTGTGTTGAAAACAAGAACATCTGACTCAACCCATCTTTTTGATTGCCAGTTAAACTCGTCGACTCTCACTGTGGTTTTCACCTCTTGCGGTGAGTTTTCAGGTGGCCGGCCAATCACGACAAGAAACGGTGTTCTGTGATACTCAACTGTGAGGTTCTGCTGAGGGAATCGCATCGAGAGAAAGCCCTTGTGTTTAGTTATAGGGTTCCCATTCACTTCATAGATCTCTGACTTGTTAGGTATTGCTTGTGAGAGCATGCACATGAGTGATTCCCATTGGTTTCTTCCAATGGAATCTCCCACGAACACTATCCTCCCGTTCCTACTCCTCTCCAGAAAATCACTTGCGTTAAACCTAATCATTCAATAGCCAAACCAAAAGAATACATTAAGTTGGTCACAGTTAGTACTAAAACATTTAGGTTAGACGAGAACAAAGCTTTCTTGTGTCAGAAGAAAGTGAATAGTAGCCTAATATCTAGTTGTAACACTAAATAAAGCCTTTACGTGCAAACAAGAAACGCATTTTCACTTTAGGTATACAAGAGCAGAGCTTTCTTGTGCCACAAGAATGTGAATAGAATCCTAAAATGTGTTTCTCCCTTGCACCTAAAGCTTAATATCTAGTTGTAACCCTAAAAACACTTTTCCAAGGAATCAATACATAACTTTAGGTGCAAGCAAGAAACACATATTCACTTCTATGAAGAGTTTGACGTGGCAACATGTTTACCGTGGAAGCTCGCAGCCATGTGGTTGCCATCGCCAGCTTAGATAACCAGAATCTTTTCTACCGTTCTTCCGACAACGAAACCCTGAATCAAGAAAGCGACACTCTTCACCGTACGTTACTCCAAGAGACGACGACGATGATGATGATGATGATGTTCGACGAACCCATCTTCCTTTGGAGTAATCACAATCCTTTGACGACAAGCCGAAACGGAGAAGAGGCTCGAAGGAGGAGGAGGAGCCGACAAGGTTGACGATGAAGATGGTCGAGAATATGAGGAGGGTAAGTGAAAAGAGCCTGACGAAGACATGTTTCTTGATGTTTAAGACGTATGGAACTGAGTAGAGAGAGAAGAGTTGTTGTTGTTGTTGATGATGATCCATGTTGTGATGATCTCTCTTTGAACAAGTCTTCTCTTTCACGTACACGAGAGACGTCAAGCTATAATACAAATGTTTATTATACTCCATCCGTTTCATATTAAGTGTCGTTTTAGAGAAGTTTTTTTGTTACAAAATAAGTGTCGTTTTCGACTTTCGATGCAAAATTTATTAATTTTATGCTGCAGTTTATTTTTCTATTGATTGAAATATGGTTAGGTGTATAGGTAATTGTGTTTTTATATAGAAAATATGCAAAATTAATTATTTTTTTAATTCGTGTGCAAAAATCTAAAGTGACACTTATAATGAAACGGATGGAGTACTACTTTTTTATTCTTTTATATTTTTAGATATAAAAGGAATAAAACAGATGATGAGTATGCGTCGGTTACATCATGATAGGAGCTTTCTTGGCCCCACGTATACCTTTATATGTGATTGTGATTAGCAACGACGTTGGAACTAATCTTCTTATGTAATACCATTAGAGAGTGATAAATGTTTTTTTTATGGAAGTATAGTTAGTTACTATATTGCAAATAATTATCTGGTAGCTTAATATCGATTTTGATCGTGGTCTTTGGCATCCAATGTTGCTTGAATAGTTGTCCTCAAGTATTTTGTGTGTATGTGTGTTGGCTATAGGGGTTGTAGCTTTCAGTTTTGTGAAATCATTTTGTTTGTTGAACGTGTTGAAAACGTGTCATCAAGCTGCTACATCCTTATGTTCTAAGCGTGTGTATTATTACATTTCACTGTAGAATCATAATGGCCTACAAAGATACTACTAGTTTGGTAATATTCATTTGGTAGAGACAATGATTTGCAGAAAATATATCTTGTTTTAAACTAGTGGTCGGTGAAGTCTATAACCTAGAGTTATAGATCTAATTGATATCTATCAAAAGCTGATTAGGAAGTTCTGCTATATTTATAAGAACAGAACTTATGTGACATTTAAGATAAGATTAGAGATAAAAAGATGTTAAACTTATACATGGAAGATAGAAAAAGATGGTCTTTATGAATATATAAAACCAGATTTTATGTTTTATGGTAGTATAAAAATTGAGTATTTCAAAGAAGATTTGTATAATGTGATTGAATAAAATAAAAATAAAAATATGTCTAAGAAGATATATAGAGTGAAAACTTCCTTAATCCAATGGTTTGACTAAGCATTTATTAATACTTTTACACCTCAAACTCTAGAAAATGCAAACGTAATTCTTATAAAATTGAAACCACGGCATATAATTTTAATTTCATCACAACGGTCATTCGAACTGAAGACCTTTAACATAATAGTCATGGTTATTTCTAATTTGAGCTAATGACCTCATTTTTTTTTAGATAAAGAGCACTTTGAAAATTATCTCACAAGAAAATAATATTCAGAAGCTTAATGACCTGGTCCAATATCTGTGGTGGCAGTTGCTGCAATGCAGGAATGAAAATCAGGTTGAGTGGACGATGCTAGTAACTGAGCTTGATCAGCTACCACTAAGTGGTGTTTAATCCATTTTACAGGTACATCTTTTCATCCCCTAGCATATGTTCCACATGTGGTTCATTTTCTTTCCTATTAAAACCTTCTGTGAAATTATGGTTGATGAGCCTTGGAGTTAGTTACCTACTAATTTAGATTTGAGATATGGATGGCTAGAAGTGCCAACTAATATGATGCATTGGGAGATATTTTTCTTACTAGATACCCATTAAGACAGAAGATGGCGCATGCATTGTAAGTTATTATATTGGCCAGGCTAATTAAAATGAATTTTCCATGTGGATTTCATTGCTATTTGATTAGCTACATCTCTCATTTTTCTCGAGAAATAGCTGCTGATTGAAGCTATTTCTCTCTCTCTAACAAACCATAGGCTTCAAATGTTAATCCAGATTCTTTATCAGTCTGTTACCATATCCCACCTTCTAAACATTGTACTTGAAAATTTTGTACTTAGAAGAAATCAAAAAAGAGTGGTCCTTATTGAGGTACTGCATCAAGTATATGTATATATATGGCATGACATTGAGATGAATGCTATTGGAATTGGGATGTAATTCTACTAAATTAGTACTCTCTCTCTCTCTCTCCCTTGGGTTTCCTTTATCATTACACTGAAAGTGTAAGACTAGTTGGTGGACTCAATGACTTGGACATTAATGGTAAATCCAAACTCTGCAAAAATAGGAACACAAGCCAAAAAAAAAGAGCTCATGAAAGTTTAGTTACTGAGTAATTGTGCCCAACAACATACTAATTTCAGTTAGTTATCCTAAATAGCATTCCAATTATAAAAAATGTCAACTCAAAGATGTTTGCCATATCACAAAATCTGAGGAATTGTCTAAAATGTATACAGTATATAAGATAATTAACCAATATTCTAAAAATCGCTAGGCGGTGGTTAAATGTTTTATAGAGAATTTTTGGTTACACAGACGCATAAGCCGATTTTTTTGAACACCTAAACCGATTTCATAAAAAGTTGGTTTGAATAAGTCGGTTATACTTGATTTACCGACTAGACATGCGCTTAGACGCTACGTAGACCAAATTTTAGAACATTGTAATTAACTATATGAATCAAATCTGAAGTCAATCAAAAATAACATTTTAACAGCGCCGTTGGTAGTTCCTCAAAATGTTATTTATAAAAAAAATACAATAATGTAAATTACTATCTCAACTTCATCACATCTTTTTGACTTTTAATTATTTTTAAGTGTTTTACACCACATGAAATAGATCCGTTGTTATCGTTTCTATCTTTATGATCCTCGCTGACCCATTTTCCACGCATCGTTATTTATATGCTTCCATATGCATGAATTGTCATGACATGGTTTTCAACTTCAGTATGTATATTTTTTATTAACATCTAGCGTTTCGTTGAACATTGAAGATATCTTGATCAAACTCTAAAGTCAGCGTTAGTAATTCTTTATCAAGAAAATATAAAGAGTTAGGATTAGTGTTTGTAAATGTACCCACGTCGTTAACACTTGCTATTAATTCTGCAAGTCAACTAAACAATTTTTTTTAATATCCAAGTTTTAATGAACGAGATCTCATTAAGTGAATAGATATGGGCGATGAGAAACGGTGAAGTAAACATGCTAAAAAGGTTAAAACCAATGGTTCGACCAATTACTTAAGTTTTTGTTATAAAGAGAACAAGGTGTGATATCTAAGTAATGCTATAGAAAATTATTTTGTAATACAACTCAAGTTAACATCTTTCAACAAATTTATTTAGACGTTATGATATTATATTCAACTACTCAGCCGTGTGATATCTAAGTAAAGCTATAGAAAACTGTTTGTTAAGTTTTTTCTTTTTGTTTCTTTTCATTCTGTTGAAAGATACGATCTTTATATATGATGGCATGACCCATGATGCATGTGATATCAAGTTGCACATTGATTGGTGCAATTAAGGGTACACAGTTTATTGAGAGGAGCTGAGTTCTTAATGCTCGCTTTGCTTATTTTCTTTGAATTATATTTTGCTGATTCATTTCTATTTAGCTAAAAACAAAACTTATAGCTAGTGTATTTTATTACTATCGCGATGTTAAGAGCTGAGTTAAATTTTTGGAGTATGTATGTGTGAATTGTTAGATAACAAAAAAAAATGAGTAAGAAAAAATAACTCCATAACATTCACTTCACAGTCTATACATTCAAATATTATATTTGTACATTTTCATCATGGCATTGTTATAAAGTTTAAGGCATGCCTTAACTCATCTCCATTGTATTCTTTTATTTTTATTTTTAAAATAGAAAAATTCTATAATAAAGATAAATTTTGCTCTAATGTATTTCTCTAAAATAAAGATCTCCAAATATAAAGCAAAATATAGAATAACGATATTTTCTACACTATAAATAGAAAAAAATAAAAATTCTATTTTAAAAGTAAAAATAAAAATGAATTAGAGTATTTTTACTTCTAAATATTATTATAGAGGTGAAAATAGAGGTGAGTTGAAGATGATCTAGTCGACTAGAAGTTACATTAGTGAAGCTACTCGAGTTTTTTTTTTTTTTTGGTCAAAGTCACTCGGGTTATATAACTTGTTATTATTACTGCATAAGGAAGAAACGTAATGGAAGCTTCTTTACATTTACTTAAAGGCAGATAAGTCGGGTCAAAGTAGAATGATAAAGAAAATGGGACCAAAAGAGAAGTAGGTTTACGAGGAAGAAGGTAAAGCTTAAGACAAATAAAATGAATTGGTCCCACCCAAATCCTAAACACATATTCATTCTCATGCATCTCTCTCACGCTCAATATTCCTATTATGCATTTCTTTTCTGTAGTGGATTCAAAAGGGTATATATAGTAATATTATGAGTATGTTATTTTCTTTAACCTTATTCCCTTATTATTTATGTATGTTATTTATAAACAACCCAAGACAGTCACCATATATCATCTAGTGACAGAGAGGAGTAGCACAAGGTACTTTAGATTGTAGTTGAATAGTGAAACTCCTATAATCAATCAAATGATTTGATATCTAACAATAGACATGTTTGAGAGCTTAAAGAGTTTATAAGATCCACCTACATAGTTGGTTATTCATAAACAACTACCAAACATTGGACCCACTTGAAATGCTTCATGAGGTTTGTTACTTACTCTCAACTCTGATACCATCCTTGGAAGTTTTTTCCTTGTCCCCAAAATTTAAACAAGCCAAATATATCAGTAGAAAAACAAATCTGATATTTTAGAAAATACTTATGGGTAGTTTTGGAATTGAAAAATTTATTCTTTTGTCTCCCTCTCATAAAACGTTTAATAAAACTAAGGCCAGGAAGGTGGTTTCACTGTATATATTTGCATGTATTTGGGTTCTCTGTACCAATTCTGGTGTGTTGCCATTTAATTTTGTTTGCACTTCTTTAATTTCAATTAAATTTCTTTGACTGTACTTTTTCTACTTATGAAATTATGATTTTTTTATTTTTTTCAATTTCTTAATTATAAACATCTAATTCAAGTTGGTTGCCATTTAATTTCTTGGTTCCATATATCAACTCTCCTACAAAGAAAATAAAATAAATAATGGTAGTCTATTGAATATTTAATTTGATTTCTGTATATTAGCCATTAAACACCTCTCTTGTTCGTTTCCTCCTCTATTTAATAAGAAATGAATTGGATTCCTGCAAATATCTATAGATTTTCTTGTATATTTATTAATATTAATTAAATTACTGGTTTGGAGTTGAAAAGTAACTCAAATTCAATACTGGCAAAGTAAATCAATTAACCGACTGATACTATGTAGTTGTAGTATACTTTAATTCAATCTTTATGATTATCTTACATAATTAAGTTAAGCCTTAATGACAATACATATCTCTCTCTTTTAAAACTTATTATCGGTTTGTTCTTTCTTGTATATAAAGACCTAAGCTGAAGCAACCCACCCACCAGGTCGAAGAAGAGACTCTCTTTGATCAGACTACAAGAGCATTTGAGATCACATAAAACTCACATTCTCAATCCTTAGGTTTCAAGGTATTTTGTTTTTCTCCGACCAAACTCACTTTTAACTTAATCTCTTCCTGTCTGAACCATATTTTATCCAGTTTTTTTCAACACAGAATATGAGTCGAAGAAGTCCAAAGCTGGAGCTGAGGTTGAATCTTTCGCCGCCTACGTCAAGCCGGAGGAGGATGGTTCGGTCTCCAAGCCGCTCTGCGACCACTTCACCGACCTCACCGCAAAGCTCGTGCGTTTCTTCGGAGATGAACCAGGACGAGTCGTCTGTGAGATACTCAACAAGTCCAGAGACAACCTCGATGGTTCTTGTCGGGTGTCCTCGTTGTCTCATGTACGTTATGCTCTCACAAGACGACCCTAAATGCCCTAAATGCAAAAGCACCGTTCTTCTTGATTTCAACCATGAAAACGTCTCAAACGCCAACGCAAACGCTGCTTCCTCTGGTCGCAAGACTCGTAGGAACTGAGAAGACAAGTAAAACCAAAACCAAAAGAATTTTGTTTTCTTGCGAATGTAGCTGTTATTTATGAGAGTAGTGCTAATCACGCTCCACTTTAAAACCCTGAGAAGAAGGTAGAGGAGGTGAAACTAGGGTTTTCCTTAAAAAAAAAAATTAAAATCAAAGGAGTGGAGCGCGAATAGCACTAACGTTTCTTATATGTTCAAACATTTTTCTACCATTTGGATTCGTTCTCTAATGGAAGAAGAATTTATATGTATGTGAAAACATGTATCCGTATTCTACTCCCAAGTTCTTATAAAATCATCTTGTCCATCTACCAATGATATTTTTGAGTAAGACTATGTTCTTTTCGGATGTACAAATAAGAGAACTAGATGTTTTGTGTGTGTTGACAAAAACAAAAGTAGACATTCTTTTAGCGTATCAGAAAGATTACTTGCAAATCAAGAAAAGGAAGATCTAAAATTGACTTGTGAAAGATGTAGTAGCTTGATCCTGATCCCCAGAACAAAAGCTGAAGTGAAAAGCTAATAATATAGATTCCTTGTACTTGTTGTAAAAGCAGTTCAGAAGTGAAAGAAAGAAAGATTGGTTTTAGAGATCAGACAAGAACTTCTTATTTGGTCCCACATGGTTATACTTTGACCCACAAGCCCAAAACTCCCCTTGCTTTTCATGTTCTTTTTAATTTTGTTATGTTAACTCAAGATAGATCTCTCTTTCCATCCAAAAAGTCTTCAGACTTGTCAGCCTAATCATATGTCATTTTCCATTTCATGCAAAAGAATCCATAACAAGATTTTGTCTAAAGCAATTGCATGTTTGATTAAAGTCAAAAGCAGACAAATCTAGAACATGAGAAAAGAAAAGTAATAATATCTAATCTCTTTTATTTTTATCATAACTAAACAATGTTTTTATTTAGCTGCTTCTGAGCATAGAATAGAAAAGAAGTATGATTCTTAAATCTATTAGAAAAAAAAATTGCCGACGAAAAGAAGTACAAAACCGGTTAAAATCGTAAGAGGAAAGTAGTTCAGAGCATTTAAATAAAAATTAAATAGAAAACAGATGAAGGTGCTTCAATTTATATGTAACAGCTGTTCAAAATGTTAAGATTTAGAGTATCATTAAAACCAAAATATAAATGCAATAGTAATTGAGACAGCTGAGAATTGTAATGAGCGTTACGTCAGATTATAAATACGAATTTAATTCCACCTTCATTGCTCTCTTCTCTCCCTCACCTCTTCATAAAAAGAAAACAAAATTATTATTATCATGATCATGATCATGATCATGATGATGCTACGAACTTTTTTTTTTATTTGTCTTTCCTTCTTATCTTTTTCTTTTGACATGTCTTTTAAAAAAAAACTTATTACTCTTCCTATCATTCACTAAATGCCACCTTTCTGTTGCCGCTTTCTAATTTTAGCAATCTCATCTTTCAAAGCTCCATGTTCCCTTATTCAATTCCTGCTTCCTACCTCTCCTTTGATTAAGATTCTACCTTCATAGAGTTTATAATTTACAACCCCACACAGAACCAAACTAGTTAGATGGTATTAACTTCAGTTAGGTTACTGGATTTGACATCAACCAAAATGTAAGAGATTAGATTTATTTGTTTCTTTACGTCTAACATGTCTTAAGAGAGTTATTAGAGAGCTCTGATGTTGGATAATGAACTCTTTTGCAACTATATTAATTTGACCATTCCTACGCACTTAGAGCAGGATTAACCGGGGTCTCTTAAGGTGGGGTTCTTAGCTTTTCTAAGAGACGTATCTTAGCTTTTAACTAAGAAAAGCTAAGAACTGTCTCTTAAATAAGAACCATAAAAGCCGTCTCTTAGCGGGAAAAATGCAAAAAAAAAAAAAAATTAAAAAGACAAATTTTTCGTTAAGAACCCCACCTTAAGAGATCCGGGTTAATCATGACCTTAGTTGGTTTAAAACTTCTCTGCATTATTAAGAAATGAGAATAGAACAACTTTCTTGTCAAAACTACTAGTTCCACATTATATACTCTAATAGATGTTAGTTGGTTAAAAACTTTTATGCATTATTAAGAACAGAACAACGTTCTTGTCAAAACTACTAGTTCCACATTATCTACTCTAATAGATCATCTAGTCATATTCATGTCGGATACTTACTAGAGAAAGTGTATTATACGTGTGTTTCATGATGACGAGGACACATGCAAGTGATGAAAAGATCGAGTAGATAGATTGGCCTTGAGTTTGGAGGGAGAGAGACATAGAGGATTAGTAGATTTGGTGTGGGCCATTTTAAAAAAAAAGAGGCCCACCAAAGATATTGAGGACCGAGAGGTGTTTTGGTCAGCAAATACACGGCGGCACACAGTATTGGAAATGTACTTATTTTCGCATGCATTGCACGTCCGCAAATACTTATTATCGCATGATTCTTGTAAATTTCTTATCAAATAAGTCGGTTCTTTATCTTGTTGCAGAGCATGAGAACATATAAATAATCACCATTATGATCTTATAGTAAACATTGAGAAGAAAATAGATATGTGATTTCTTTTAGAAGATTTAACCGTAACGACTTGCTAATGTTGATGTATTTTTCTTCCAACGATTCATAATATATATACTATATTGCAAGATAATAAATTAAAGAAAATGAAATCTACATTAGATTATTTCGAATAACCTAAATTAGTACAAAACACTAAGATATTTAAGTGAGGAATAATATAAAAGTTGCTAATAACCCAAAATTTTATAAAACAGCCAAAAAATATTGTAACTTTTTAAAAATACTACAAAAACACAAAAATAATCATCATGATCTCAAAATTTCAGTTTTTCTTTCGTGTATCTATGAAGGGAAGGACTTGGCTTGCTGAATTATCAAATCACGATAAGTCAATCTTCTATTCGAAATTCACATTCACTCACTTCTAATCTTTGGTCCTTGAATTTCTTTTTAAAAAAAAAAAAATTATGCATATGTTGATATGCTAGGATTGCTGCCTTTGACCGTTATGATTTAAAAAAAAAATTGAAGAATTTGAGAAGTTAAAAGTATTAGGTGTCTCACTTGACAGTGTGGCAAGTCATAATTTAATTCCTCCCACTGAACCAGGAGAATACATTCTCATTGCAGCATATTTAGAAACGGTTTGTCTTCATTTTCATGTAGTTCTCTCGCATCTTGCGTGGAGGGTCCAAACAGAAAGAAAGTCAGGAGGGCTAGGTGATCTGAATTATCAACTTGTCTCGGATATCACTAGATCACTTTCAATATCGTTTGGAGTGCTCATCCTTGATCAGGTAAAATGCATCTTCTGAAACTGTTGCCGCATGCAGCATACATACTAGGAAGCACTGAGTCAAATACACTTTGTGTTCTTTGGATTTTTAAAGTCTAAAAGAGCTTTCAGCCACTCTAAAATGAAGATCAATATGCAGATAAAATACAAGGCATTGCAAGCGTTAGTGAGACAAAATGTTTGGTTAAAAAGCAGAGATATTTGTATCTTTTCCTATGTTAGGGACTCTGGACCTGAGTTCTTTTACTTTTGCCAAGTAACATTTGTTCCTAAATCTTTGCTTACTCTTGTCCTCATTTCTTCTGTTTACCTTTTCACTTGTGTAAAAATAGTAAGGAGGCAGAGTCTTTGACCCTAACAAATAAAATCAGAAAAAGAATGTAACATCAGGTCAGTGGATTTAAAAATTCATATTGTTTGTTTTATGTTAGTGCTTTAACAGCTGATTATCCACATCTTTAGCTGACAGTTATATACATTTAATCAGAATATTCTCTTTCTAATACTGAATAATATACAATGAAGAAGATGACATATCCAGAGTCAGTACCGACCCTAAGTACAAGCCCAATAATCTTGTTAGCTTCCGGCCCATAATTGTTCGAGGCCAGACATGTCCAGAGTTGTGTCCGTGACTTGACTATATAGTTTTTCAGATTCGGCAGAACCTATCATTCATGGTTTTACCAATTTTATCGATTCGCTTTGTAATTGTCCATTTTGGTCTTTTAATTTTCTTTTAAAAAGGAGTGTACAATGAATATAGTTTGTATATTTTTCATTACATAAGATAACAAATTAAAAATAAAATTCTAAAGAAAAGGATGGTTTTGTCATTTCTTGATATAGGCCATATCCCCTTTTTTCTTAACCATGGCATTAACCAAAATGTACAAAAGACAAATGGGGAAGATGGGGTTTGGTATTTACGCGGTTAGCAGTTTACCCACGTGGTTTATCCACTTCACACATTAAGCCCCCCTTACGAAATAATGTTATCAAAACGACCCCAATACTTTTGTCTTTTTCCAACCTTTCCTTCTGATGTTATAAAAACTTCAATTCCACTGTACACTGACTGCTTTTACCCAAAAAAAACTTCCCCCCATAGTGTAGTTAATTGGTTACGTAGTAACCTCCGAACCAGGTACATAACTGAGCCGGTCCACTTCATCCCAAACCAATTTTGACGTAATCTCATCGAACTCCGGTTCATATTCCTATAACCACGTTGATGAAGGTTAATAAGGGATCATGTAATAAATAACTACACTAACATTCTACATGAACATTCATTATACCTCGAGTTGTCGAACCAACTCTTTAGCGTTTGGTGCAGAGACTATGATTCTACGAGCCATTGGGGATATGAATCCTTCGTCCACGGCCTTGTCGATAAACGTTAACAGCGAGTTGTAGTAACCATCCACGTTAAGAAGACCCACCTGTCATAAAATTATTGATCACAAATAATGTTATAAACCAAATATTTTAAATTGTATATACAAAAGATTACGACATGGGAAGCTTCCGGTCTCACAATCAGGGTTATGTAGTCTTACGTCGTGACAACAAATCGTTTTTATATTCATGCAAAAAAAAATATCTTATATAATTATAACGTTACATGCTCTTAGAATGTGTACATAAAAGGTTAAGCAAGAATAAAGAATCCCAAAAGGAATATTGCTCCATGTGATTAATACGACGAGCCATATGCCACCATTTGTATTCTAAAATTTCTCATTCAGTCAAATTAATTATTATAAATATAAAGAACGTTAAGGTTTTAAACTAAGAGAAAAATATTCTGGTCGTAACTCATTATAATAATGCAAGCTATATCATCCATATATATATATATATATATATATATATATATATATATTTTAAAATAAGTTGATAAAAAGGAATTTTAATTTCCCTGATTACTTACCGGCTTACGGTGGATTCCGAGTTGAGCCCATGTAATGACTTCCAACAATTCTTCCAACGTACCATATCCACCTAACAATTTACCAAGAAATTGATTAGAAATTATTATAGATATTAAAAAAAATTCTAATGGAATTAAATTATATTTATATTAAAAAATGGATTACAAACCAGGAAGAGCAATGAAGGCGTCGGCTTGACGAGCCATTTCAGCTTTCCTTTGATGCATATCAGCGACGGCTTTCACTTCTCCGATGGTCTCACCGGTTATCTGCAAAGTATTATACATAACCATTTTAACAAATATGATTCTCTTTATTATTTCCTTTCTAAAATGTGAACACCAAAAAATATCTTCTATAGTATATTATATGGTCCTTTTATTGTGGATATTATTAGATATAAAATTATATTAGTTGGTCAAGGAGATGTATCGTGAAGGAAACCAAAAAAACGCTCCAAGTCTCAATCATTCCTCTTTTGGTCCTACCACTATTTTTCTCTTGATCATTGCAAGGCAATTTCTATCTCAGTAAAATACTAATTAAATACGAAGAAATTGTTAAGAATAAAACAAATTAATTATCACTTTCCAAAATCTCTTCGATCCAAAATATATTAACATTTGAATTTACATTTTAGTGGTTATTGTTTTGGGTTTAGTGTTGAAAGAATGAAGTTGAGTTTCTAACTATTTTATAAATATTTAGAAAAAATAATTAGAAAAAAATAATTTAATCTATTTTGATCAAAATATAAATATATTTTTGAAAATTATCATTCATTAAAAATAAATAATAAATTTGCAAAGTTGTATCAAACTTATGATAAAAATTCAATTTTCTACTTAAATATTAAGTTTAATTCTAAGGAGCTTTATTTGGAGCATACCTCTCTTGGCATCAAGGTTCTTGGGATGACCCTACAAAAATTTTAAGAAGACACCGGTTAATAATGAATCAATCACAAAACAAAACAGCCCTTCAAAATCTATAATTAAATTATGAAAAATGAAACTAAGTTGACCATTTTGGTTAATAGATAATTGAAACGGGATTCTCTCATATTAGTACCACACATAAACAAACTAGTTGTACCATTTTTTTAGCAGATAATTGTGATAGCTAAGAGACAGTTCAGAAGAAAGGAAACATGCACAGATCCTCTTTTGTCGTTGTTATGTTTAAATCTTTTAGACTCAGCCATTCTCTTCGTATAAACTAAACACTAATCTATTAGCAAGTACTAGGCATCATGTAGACAGTCATCATCAACAGTCAAATGTTTTAAAACACAATGATGAGTAATGGGATACTTGGAACTAGCAAATGCATCATATCATATGAATAGAGAGTAGATATATGTAAAACACATAGAGATGTTTGAATGTATTATAGAGAGAGAGAGAGAGAAAAAAGAGAGCAAACCCTAGAACATGGCGACCACCATGATGAACAGCCTGAGAGACGAGACCCATAAGCCCCACGCTGCCACCACCGTATACCAAATCAATCCTTCTCTCCACCTTCAACCACATTCCCACCATCAATTTCTTTTTGTTATTTATTGTTATAAATGTCATATTGATTTATTTATGATAACAGAGTTCTCATGATGAAAATGAACACGTGTCGCAAACCCAAATTAAAAATCGACCACAAAAAGAAGCAACCACATCAAATATCAAATCTCAATTAAGAAAAAAAGGACTTATCATCATCAATCCTAATCTCAGAGGTCACTATCCTATTATACTACTCCTAGTATTATTACTGCCCTATAGATGAATCACAAACATTTATTACAATGGGGTTCTAATTATTATCCTTTTTAAAAATATTTTTATTGTTGAAAAAGTACACCGGCCACAACACACGCTTTGTACATAGAGTCATTATTCTTCCAACGAACAATATATTTTTTTTGCCTCTCGAGGCAGTAAACTGTCATTGTTATTTATCTTTCCCGTAAACAAAATCATTGATCATATTTGTTAAACTCAAGTTTAGGTTTAGAAAAAAAACAGAGGTTTATTACACAAGTTATATACTATATGTGTACTAAATAATGTAAATTATTGAAAAATAAATAACAGAAAATAAAATAAAAAACAGATCATGCAAGAGTGCTGCTCGAGTGACAGACGGATTACAGCTAAGGATAGTAGAAGTAACTAGTTTCTCATCTCTCTTTCATGCCAAAAATATAACTTAACACAGATTAGAACTCTGCAAATAAAAAATAATAATAGCATCCACACGTTTGGTAGATTCATCACTGTTGGTTGCAACACACAATCAAAACTCATAATATATACCCAATATTTCACAAGAATATTCTGAGTTCATATCTCGAATTAGATCTTCATTTTCGAGTTCATATCAAGTATTATCATAAACTTTTAATCAATAAGCATATTAACAAACAAATAGTCATGATGGCTTGTTTTATTTGAAACGGCTCTCTACTTACAAAAGACACAATAAGGTCATGAAACAATGTATCCCTGAGTTAAATTGTGAAAATGAAAGTATATGTGTATGAATAAAACTATATAAATATAGATGTAGATTTGAGAAAAAGAGAACGTACCAACTCGTTACCCAATTGAATGGCAGCTTCTTGGTAAGAAAGTTTTTTTCCAGAACTGCTTCCACAGAAGACACAGATCCTCTTAAATCTTGATTTTGTCTCTTCCATCTCTCTCTCTCTCCCTTGAGCTTAAAAGTTTATTTTTATGATTATTATGATGAATGAGACAACACTTTGGGAGCTGTGGTAGTATTTATATATGTAGAGGAGAAGGATGAGAATATAAATAGCAAATGCGATTTCCATGCCCATCCTTATTTATAAATTATTATTAGTATATTACTATTTAACTTGTAGTTTGAATATTCCTTGGAGATGGTCTAAAACACGGCTTACATATATGTATATTTTTTTATTTATCAAGCAAATTAATTATAATAATCTTAAGTAGTATTTAAAAGAAATGTTATTATTATATAATTCTTTGGGAAAGTTATTTTATGTCTGTATGCGGCCGTGATCTATAATATGATCGCTAATTTTATTATATATATATGTGGAAGGATTAAGATTAGATCTATCACAGTTTGGAAGATCTGTTCAGATTTTGCATCAGACTAGTTCAATAGAACTATAAGACTCATGGATCAAAAAATTTATACAAACATTTTTTTTCTTTCTCAAAAGGCATTTTCATAGACTATCTCACTAAAAACAGATATATGTTGGGCTGTACTTGGATCTGGATAGGATCGGATCCGATCAGTGTAACTAGTTCTACATCTCTACGACTCTATGTCTCTACTGTAGTTGAAAAAACTAGTCCCATTTGGTCTCGATTTTATTCATTTTCTTTCTATTATTGGCTCTTCGTTTGCGATATAGGTCAAATCTCTCAAATAGATTTTTCTGAAGTTTTTGTCACAAAAATAAATTTTAAAACAAAATGACCAAATTAGTTTTTTTTTATTTTAAATTTTTTTTTTTAATTTTTAAATTTCACCTCAAAATTTTTTATCCCATAACTCTAAACACTAAGTTTAGATTAACTAATTGGATATAAATGTATATTTACACTCTTTAATAAAATATATTTTAATTATTTTTTTTGAATATTATTGGAAACAAAAACTTTTTAGATCTATTTTGATTTTTATCTCTTATGGATATTAAAATTGCATTAGTACCATCATCATTTTGGGAATTTTAATATATTTACCATTTGAATATGAATATGTTACAACGAACAAAACAAAACAAAAAGAATGTTTTGGACTGAATTACTAAGAAGAATGTTTCTATTTTTCCGTTGTCTAATATTTGTTTAACTTAAATAAAACATTATTTGGCTCTAAAGAACTTGTCATTCTTTGATGAAACTAATTTTGATTAGTAAGGAATGCAATCGTCATAATAATATTAGTTTAAGGGAAATTAGGGATGAAAAGCCTCGAGAGATGTCTCCTAATCACTTGTCTGGTTCTTCACGTCGTTATCAAATTTCCACCCGCTAAAGCAATAGTCCCTCTGTTTATTCACACCTACGATTTAAATAGTGGTATAATGCTAACTTTATTTATGTATTTACAAATGAAATGCATACAGCTAACAAGAAGAATGTACAATATCAAACAAAAATGCAAAAATACGATCCATCTTATATAAATAGTGGTATCGTTCGATCTATGATTTATAACTTCAGATATAAAGTTTTGAGCACTTCAAAAACAACATTAAAACTTTAAATTTTAAGATTATGTTCAGTAAAACCTCAATATAAGATTTTACGGTATAAAATCTCATATTTTAAGATTTCTTATTTTTATAGTCTTTATATTTGTGTAACTTTCAAATAAAATTAAAAATTTTTTTGTTTTATCATTTTAGTCCTTTTAATACATTTTTTTACTAACACTACAATAAATGCTATACAAAGATAATAGTACAACAAAGAAAATACAAGAAACTGAAAATATAAAACACATAATAAACATATAAATATTAAAAAAGTAAAATATTAAACATATTAAAATATTACACAAATAAAAATACTATATAAATAAAAATTACAACACTATTAGGATTCCGGTAAATTTGATCTTATATCTTCAATATCACTAATATATTTTCCATAGAACTCTGGTGCAAATGAAGGTTGTTGTTGTTGTTCTTGAGTTTTTTTTTTATGATTCTTTTTTGTTCAGATCGAATAAACTTACTAGAGTAATAGAATCTAGTCTAGATTTATTAACAATAATATAGTCTAGATTTATTAGCAACAATTTTTTTTGGTGTATTTCTTTAAATGCTATTTTTTGCTTGGTTTTATTTTATAATATTTTATAGTTATTATAAAGATTATGATATTTTTTAAGTTTTTTTAAAATATAAGGAGCATTATGTAATATATAAAATTTTTAAGTTTTAATATAACATTTTGTTTTTAGAGAAAAACACCCCAAAACTTTATTTTAAGGTTTTTGTCAAACTTTATAATAAATGGACTTTTGGAGATGGTCTAACGTTGGTAAAAAATGGTTTAAAAGTTCGTTAATCTTAATATGATCGCTTCCTTACATATTGCTTTGGAGTAAGGGAAACTATTTGAAATTTGACAAAAGTTTATGAATCAATAATATCATCTTCTTTCATTTATCAATCAAGAAAGAATGGTTTCTTTTTTTCATAAGTAAATAACTATATACACCACTACTACTTAATCTGGTTTTATATTAAGGTGTTGAATATAATTATACATAACAGCTGTAAGCTGACGCAGTCATCCAACAAAATTGGATGATCCTTACATTACATATGGCTTCCTTTTGACTAAACCCTTTTCTTTGCTTTATGACGATACATATTGAAGTTATCTTTGGATGTTTCTTAGTCTTACAATAAAATAGATTAAATAGGAGAATGAGAGTTCTTGTTATTTTTCGAAACTGCAAGAAAGACCATCACATTAAGCTAGCTTCCCAATATATAGATTCGTGTAATTATCATTATTATTCGTTTTTTTCGAGTTTTAACCATACACTATAAGCCTATTTTGCAAGACATCAATCATGTACTTCACCTTGCCAATATAACTCGAATCATAATTATAAAATGATAATATATAATTATATTCTGAAAATCTAGTATTTAATACAAAAGATATGAAAAACAACGTATCAGCATCAGTTGGTATCCAAACTTATGGTTTGTATAACTGCCGAACTTATGTTGGATTATAGTTTACAAATAATGTCAATATTAAAATGTTAACCATTAATAAACACAATCAAAGACCTTCAAAATAATATTATGAAGTCACTTTCGTGAAGATACCACGATGACCAAGAAGATTGTATGAGCTGGAGATGCATATATAAAAACTCATAGCATCTTTGGTCGTCTTGATTAAAATGTTTGTTAAAGAAGAAAGATACTTCATTGCTTTTACTTTTATAACTTAAAAAGTTAAGATGCTTCATATTGTTTCATATCAATATTCCATCTTCCTGTATTGTTTTTCAAATTATAGACATATATTTTATGGTGATGCAAGCAAAATCGTGACTAGTTGTAAACATCCATATTAATTCATTAAAAAACTTCAAGAAAGTGTAGAAAATAAACGAACAAAAGTATTGGAAAATGGTAGTGACGGCCCATCAATCACTCACATTTGGGCCTTCAAAGACCCATTTGTTATGAAACACACTAAAGGCGAGCCAGCAAATTGTTTTTTTTTTTCAGACACTAACACTGCACACGGTGCTGAGCATATACTTAACGCCTTTACCTCTGACGACAGCTCCGGTGAAATAGATATACGCCGGACACCTAACGTGTATATTAGACGTCCTTGTGAACGGCCCGACCATCCAACGGTATAAACCGTCGATTTTAACCACCACCTTGACGCCACCACTTGTATGCTCCCTAACAAGAGACAACGCGTTGGTCGGAGAGATCAGAGATGGGGACATGTTTTCCACGCAAGAAAGGAGACCAAACGTTGACTTCACCGTGTCCTTGATAAGTCGAAGGAAGAGACGTCGCGAGAGTGCTCTGCTGGTTCTTGTAAGAAGCGTAGACGTGGAGACGGTCGTAGTAGATTCCTATCTTGTGGCTTGGGTTACGAGACATGATAGTGGTTTGGATGTTGGAGGTTAGAAGGTTCGGTGGATTGCCTGAGACGTTGAAGGTATAGACGGTGACGTCTTGGAGGATGAAACGTGGCTTCGATGGATGATAACAAAACCAAGTTATGACACTTCCTATTAGGGCTACGATGATGAATATTGTTAAGCAGATGCCACATGCTTTTAGGGCCATGTCGGAGCTACGGTGGTGATGTTCAACGTACGTACTCTTCATGATGGACTCTTGGTGGGTTTCTTATACATGTATTGGTATTGTGAAGTTGGGACGATGAAAATCATATTTATTCCTAACTAGATGAATCTTATCTATCAAGATAGAAGTTATGAAATTTTTTATGTGTAACTTTTAGTTAGACCATTTATTAGAAACTATAGCATATTTTCTATAGTTTAATTATGGTATATTTTAATATTGTTATCTTTTTATTTAAAATAAAATGAATATTTTTTTAGAAAAGCTCTAAAAAATCTTTTGGAATATTTTTAAAACTTATTTATGAAATTTAATTAATTTAAATTCTAATTATCATAAAATATAATTAGAAATTAAGTTAATTTATTTTTAATTTATAAACAAAAATTAAAAGATAAATTATTTTATTTTTATTTTAATGAAAATAACATTGAAATTGATTAAATTTTGAAATTACATTTTACTAAATTTTTTAAAATATTTTATTAGAAAAAAAATTCATTTCAAATAAAATATATTATAACTAATAAATTTAGCCAAATGATAAATGATAATAAAAATATTAAATGATGAATGAGTTATATTATAATAATTTTTGCTTAAAATTTAATAACGATATAAATAAACAATACCATATAAAATAAAAACATAGTCATTTTAAAATTGAATCTATAAAAAAAATAAAAGAACACCCCTGCGTGCACATATTAAATTTTAGTAAATCTTATAATGATTGTAACTAGTATATGTATTTATGTATTGATAAAATAAAAATTAATCAGATATGTGAAGGAAATATATCAAAATGGAATATAATTATTCCTTTTATCTGTTTTTAAAATTACTATAGAATAATTTATATAGTATTTTATCTATTTATTTATGGAATTAGTGGAATGAGAGTATTCAAGTCAAATGGTTAAACAAATTTGAAATTGGCGGAATAAAACAATTTATATCATTGCAATCCAAATATTCATGATCTGCAGCCATCAGTTCGTTGAAAATGAATTAACACAAAAATAAAATACTTTAGAGTAAATTGAATTGTACATTGATATTTTCATGTAAAGGAATATTACACTATTCGTTTTTGTTATCAATTACACTATTCGTTTTGTATAGTTTCTAGTTTTGAAACCAGAGGGTTTATAACTAGGACGTTTGGTGTTTGATGGTAGTGTTAAAGATAGAGTTGCATCAAGTGAAAGTGGATTGTGGATGTAGTAGCATCATTTTTTTTAACGTTTTTAAAAATGTAAAAAACATTAGAAAATTATATAATTGTTAATATCATTAATCTCCCCCATTTAAAGTGATGGACTTAGTCAATGATGAAGCCCATTAGTTTATAAACTAAGCCCATTGGACTTAGACAAGAACCAGGAATCGATTCCGTTAAATCAAAACCCTAACAACGTCTCTCCCACTCACCTCCTCTCTCTCGCTCTCTCACCGTCTCACCGCTTCGAAGTAACAATGGTTCGTTCTCCGCCGCCGGAGCATTCTCATACCTTTCGTTTCTCAGTTCTATAGACTCGACGATATCGATCTCTGACTATTACTGTTGTTTCTTCTTTTGCTTGATTAAAAAAAAACAGCCGCAGGGAGATTATATCGATTTGCACCAGAAGAGGCATGGACGCCGCCTCGATTACGAAGAGCGCAAGCGCAAGAAGGAGGCGCGTCAAGTTCACAAGCGCTCCAAACAGGCTCAGAATGTTCTCACTCCTTCTTCCTTCTCCCACTTATCTTTGCTTTTCAACTATTTGTATTTGCTTCATATGGTTGATTCGTGTGTGAATTTGCAGTCTATAGGTATAAAGGGTAAGATGATTGCTAAGAAAAACTATGCTGAGAAAGCTCAAATGAAGAAAACGTAAGTATATACTCGCCTTCTCTTCTTTTAACAAAGATGTATGATGAATCAAAGATATTTAGTGGTATGATGATTAAATGAATTTGATATATTTTGTAGAACGAAATACATTATGTATTCAACTGTGAATTTGAGTTTATTTTATTTTTAGATGATTTTAGGTGAGTTTGAGAATTTGATATGATTTTTATTATCGGATTATTAATTTTAACTATGAAACTCCACTCAAACACTCTAGAAACCCTTATCTAAAATCTACAACTTCATTTATTTCATAGTATTTTATGATAAGACAAATTCAATAACACATGATTTTTAAAAAAATTCACGTTTGAATAACAAATGGATTTGATATTTTAATACAGTGTTTTGTTCTGAGATTTGAGTACATTGGTTCACAGATTGAAGATGCATGAGGAGAGTTCATCAAGGCGTAAAGCTGATGAGAATGTTGAGGAGGGAGCTGTTCCTGCTTATCTTCTTGATCGTGAGAATACCAGTCGTGCTAAGGTTTGTTTTTATTTTTTTGAGTTGATGTAGATAATTCTTGGTTGTGGAAAGCAATACATGACATGTGTTTCTTTTTGTGTGTAGGTTCTTAGCAACACTATTAAACAAAAGAGGAAGGAGAAAGCTGGGAAGTGGGAGGTCCCTCTTCCAAAGGTGAAAACTTTCTTCGTGCCTGCTTTAGTATTCACTCAGTGATTTAGATATTCTCTCTTGGTAGCTAATAGTCCTTTCCCATTCCAGGTCCGTCCCGTGGCTGAAGATGAAATGTTCAGAGTGATCAGATCTGGAAAGAGGAAAAGTATGTATTTAGTTTGAGATGCTAGGCTTTGTATCCACTCATCATCATTATTATCACGAATTCTAGATTATGTTGAGTTTACTGTTTAGCTTAGATTGTCACATGGAAGTATTAAACCCTTTTCCTTTTTTGTATTAACTATACAGCAAAACAGTGGAAGAGGATGGTTACAAAAGCTACATTTGTTGGACCTGGTTTCACAAGGAAGCCACCAAAGTACGAGCGATTCATCCGCCCATCTGGACTGCGTTTCACCAAGGCACACGTCACTCACCCTGAACTAAGATGCACTTTCTGCCTTGAGATCATCGGGATCAAGAAGAACCCCAACGGTCCAATGTATACATCACTTGGTGTCATGACCAGAGGAACAATCATTGAGGTTAGTACCACTACCACCAAGATATATATACATAATGGGTTTTCTCATTTGTCACCTATGCTAATGGCTTGAATTGGTTTCCAGGTCAATGTGAGTGAGCTTGGTCTTGTTACACCAGCTGGAAAAGTTGTCTGGGGTAAGTGACAGTTTTAGAGAGCTTTGTGCAAGATCTTAAGCGTAATAGCAGTGCCTTATATATAGCTCTCTTTATATGTTTTGGCGTACAGGGAAATACGCTCAGGTGACAAACAATCCAGAGAATGACGGATGTATAAACGCTGTTCTGCTTGTGTAATCAAAATCTCCGGCAAGAAATCATGTTGGTTGCTTTCTTTTTTTTGTTCTCTCCTTAAAACAATCTTGTGTCAACTTGAGCTTTTTTATGTTTTGGAATGGTTTGTATTCTCATCACGTTAACCAGTTCTTATTATCTTCCATAGGATACACGTTAAAATCTCTTCAGACTCATCACAGTATGAGACAATGAACAAATTGTGCATGTAATGAGGAGAAACATGTGCATTACTTGTTAGATAAGAAGCCGTTGAAGCTTGAGCTTAGCTATTAACTTGTGGTTGGTAAAAGCTATAGCTGCCCACAGAGGCTCAATTACTCGCAACAGCCCTGCGGAGAGCCTTCTTGTGAGGTCCTTTCAAGAACCAGCAAAGCCTGTTTTGCAATATATCTCGATATCATCACGGTTCTTGAAATAGCTCCAAATCTGTTTTGAGGTAGATGTTCGGCCCGATGGACCACTATGTTACTTAAGATAAATGGGCCAGTATTGTTGATAGATATATAATGGGCCTTAATTTAGTCTAATTAATCTAGAAGTATAAATGTACACCTTTTAGTAAATTATATTTTAGTCATTTTTATTTTTGAAGATTATTTTGATGATAAAAATCTTTTAAAGTCTATTTCTTTTTATTTAATGAGAATTAGTAACATTTGTGCTAATTTAATAAAAAAACTTTCGATAATTTAAGAGGACAACAAATTGATTTGTACTGGTTAATCGTACATTAAATTATCTCATATTGTTTTAAAAATACCATTTGTTTTTTTTTTCAACAGATATTCATATTTTTGCAGAATAAAGACACTTTTTTTGCAAAAAAACTACAATTCTTATTGCTTGTAAGAATGCAAATGGTACCTGCTTATAAAAGTAAAGAATAAATAGTCAAAATTAAACAAATACAGATCTATATGTAACTAAATTCATTTTTAGCTAACCTCTTTAAGGAACGTTTTTATTGCAGATTATATAAACTAAAATAAGGCTTTAATGATATTCTTCTAATATTTTATCCACTGAGACGTCTGTTATGGACGTATATATAAATTCATGGTCGTCTCTCGTCTTCATTAAATTAAATAAACCCATCCTCATCCTCCCCACCAATAGTATCACTCTCTCGCTCTCTCTCCGTTTCAAACAAACTCTTCAGTTTCTCGAGAAAATTATTATTTTCCCCAGATTCAGTGCCTATTTTTCTCGGAAAATGGATTTTGATTTGAATTGGTGACGTACATTGAACAAAGGCGAAGAGGAGCGATAGATTTGTGTTCGGAAGCTCTAGATCAGAAACATGAATCCATCGAATTCTACCGTGAAACAACGGAGCCTCCGTCGAAGCCTCTCAACGCCGTCGCTATGCTACGGAGGATCCACGGCGGCGGAGTTTTGCGGTGGTACGACGGCGGATTTCGCCGCCTTATGTTGCTGCGGTCCTTGCAGCGTCGTAAGCCTCGTCGTCCTCGCCGTGTACAAACTCCCTCGCGGAATCTGCCGCCGCGCGATCCGTCGTATGCGGCGGAGGAGATTAGAGAAGAGAGAATGCGAGGAGAAGAAGCTGAGGAAAGCTGGGAGTTCGAAGTTCGCTGTTCATCCGGTAGGGAGCAAAGACGACGATGAAGAAGATCTCGATAAGCTAGCAATGGAGCTGAAGGACGGAGGAGGAGAAGAAGACGAGGAAGTGGTTGCGTTGGAGAAAGAGATGTGGAGCAGATTCTACAGTGGCGGTTTCTGGCGTAGCCTTTCGCAAATCGAAACGGCGTCGTTGGATCAGAAAGTTGAGTAGAGAGAATCAGATTCAAACAGTTTTAAATGTGTATATGCTCTTCTTGTTCATATAGTTTTTTTTTTTACTAATAAATATGTTCTTTTTAATCAGAATAAGAAATGAAAAGGACTCAAAGATGTATATATATATTTCTCTCAAGTCAAACACAAAGTATCATTTTCAAAGACGATGTTAATTATGTTTAGCTTTACAATTAGACCACTAGGTGACGTTCTCTACTCCAGCAACACTTACTAAAAAAAGCTTTTGAGATATCCCTTACGTTTCATAATGATTTATACTCCCTCTCTATACAAACGCATTTAAAAATAATATGTACATTTATTTATTACGTTTTGTTTTATTTTTAATTAGTTTGAAGTGGTATTTGATTCTCATAAAATCCAACCATTTATATTTTTGCATTTTGATTTATATTTTAATTTTAAAGCAAACTGCATTAATTAAAGATAAAACATCAATTTTTGTGTAAAAGAAAAAAAAAAACTAAAACATCATACATTTGTATACGAAGGGATTATTTTAGAAAATGTTTTTTTAAATATACATATTTTATCAACTAATAATGACTAATTAATGTAAACTTAAAACAAATTCATTTACTGATTTTTTATTAGTTTAAAATTTTGAAAAATAAATAATTACAAAAACTTATGTATTTAATATTGAAGTTTAATACTTTTTCTGTTCAAAAAGATCTATATTTTAGAAAAATATTTATTTCTAATAACTATATTTTTTACATTTTCAATATATTTTTATTAAGTAATAATGATAATTTGTAGATTTTAACAAAATCAATTGTGTTTATTGCATTTTATTAATTAAAAGTTATGAAAAATAACTAGCCAAAAATAATGTATTTATCAGTAAAATTTAATAAATTTTATTAATATGTGTGAAATTGTTAAATATCTTTTTGAAAGAAAATGTATATTGATATGTGTGAAAAATATAAAAGATAAATTATTTTGAAACAAAGAAAATGTTGTATAGTGGTAGTCAAATCATCCTCAAGCTAACTTAAATAGTAATTATATGTCATATTCACGACGAGTAATAGATTCATCAACTAGGGTAACTGTGATTGGATAAAAAATTATGGCAAAATAGCTGTGTGCGTAAATCTAGGTTACGCAATAATCTATGAATTCACACATGATCAAAACATTTATAGTGTTTTAATTTGATTGAAAAAAAAACGGAGAGAAGACATACGTATGATTTTGGCATACGTAGCCCTTATGAATAGCGTAAGTAGGGATCAAACACAGTGAAGACAACAGTTGTAAACTGGTAGATAACATCACAAACCGAAAGAAGATTCACATGCACACAAAACATAAGTATTGCGTTAGTTTGGTATAACAATTGGAAACGGATTTTGATTAAAACGTGCTTTTAAGTTGGGGGATACATAAAAAGAGAAGCATCCAGCAATAGATTCGGAAGAAGCGTGGGATATGGAATATAGCAGTACCATTGGCTATGCGTAGGGCTTAAGAGAGAGAGAGAGAGAGAGAGAGAGAGAGAGAGAGAGAGAGAGAGAGAGAGAGAGAGAGAGAGAGAGAGAGAGAGAGAGAGAGAGAGAGAGAGAGAGAGAGAGAGAGAGAGAGAGAGAGAGAGAGAGAGAGAGAGAGAGAGAGAGAGAGAGAGAGAGAGAGAGAGAGAGAGAGAGAGAGAGAGAGAGAGAGAGAGAGAGAGAGAGAGAGAGAGAGAGAGAGAGAGAGAGAAGAGAGAGAGAGAGAGAGAGAGAGAGAGAGAGAGAGAGAGAGAGAGAGAGAGAGAGAGAGAGAGAGAGAGAGAGAGAGAGAGAGAGAGAGAGAGAGAGAGAGAGAGAGAGAGAGAGAGAGAGAGAGAGAGAGAGAGAGAGAGAGAGAGAGAGAGAGAGAGAGAGAGAGAGAGAGAGAGAGAGAGAGAGAGAGAGAGAGAGAGAGAGAGAGAGAGAGAGAGAGAGAGAGAGAGAGAGAGAGAGAGAGAGAGAGAGAGAGAGAGAGAGAGAGAGAGAGAGAGAGAGAGAGAGAGAGAGAGAGAGAGAGAGAGAGAGAGAGAGAGAGAGAGAGAGAGAGAGAGAGAGAGAGAGAGAGAGAGAGAGAGAGAGAGAGAGAGAGAGAGGGTCAGGTGGTAAAGTAATAAAGGAGGTTGAGTGAAAAAAGGTGATACAAAAGTTAAGTAACTAGGGTTTCATGTGAATCCTGAGTACAGTGTAAACTGTCCTTTTCTTTCTTTACTCTTTTCAGTGGGGACCCTATGATTTTGTATCTAATAACATTGATTTATTACTGAGTTCCTACCACACTACTATTGTCTCCTCTCTGTATATTTATTGAGCTTTTAACTATTTCATCTTTACTGACCCCAAGTAATATTATTTCCTCTTTTACCTATGTTTACAATAACATTTTTGTTTAGTTTCAAATGGTCTTACAATGGAAATGCAGCTGTGATGCGACAACTGTTCATGGATTTTGGTATGCGTTGAATCCTATGCATTACGTGTTTCTGTAACATTAAGGGTGCAGAAAACTTTGTATCCCTTTTTGTCTTCAAACAATACATTTTCTTGTTCACTCCTCTAATGACATACTACTATATTTGAACCTTTTTTTTTAAACTGTATATTTAAGCTTGAAACCTACCTATACTTTGTTTGGACTTTTAACACATGATAACTCCTTTCTTTTTTCCTTGTCATATTTTCCCACAATTAGTATTGTGAATGTAATATCATTGATACACTTGTGTGTGTTGTGTTTTCTATCTTGCAAAACATAAACGAAATTAAATTCTCTATGGCAAACAAATCAAATCGACATACCAAAAATATACTCACTCCGTTCCAAAATGATGTATGTTTTTGAGTTTTCACACATATTAAGAAAATACGTTATTTTTAAATTATAAATGCATTATTTTTTGTAATTAACTATTTCTTATAATTTTTAGCCAATCAAAAGTAAGTAAACAAAATTAATGTTCTTGAAATTTACAATTTATCATTATCACTTGCGTTGAAAACGTAAAATATAAATTTTGTAGAAACAAATATGTTTTTCTAAAACAAGGATCATTATGTAGAAGAGGGAATATATGCTAATCAGGAGAATACTATTTTGTTAGGAGAATTGAGCAACCTGAACTATAAAGGCAAGGTGGTGTCATCATGAAAATTCCCCTGCTGGCTTCTCAAAGTTGAATGTTGATTGAGCTGAAGATACATAGTCCACACGACGTTAGAGGGACTGTTTGTAAGCTTTATAAAAAGTTGAAAAGTTGAAAAGTATAAAAGGTAATGAGGTTTCAGGGGATGTAAGGAGGACACTGGGGTTAATAATCTATATATGTTGAAGATAGCACTAGTGACTTGTCAGATTATTTTAGGATTCTCCTTTACTGTGGAAAGATTAGAAACCACCAAAACCATTCTAGTTTTAGTGTAACATGTTTTGGTTATTCACAATAAAATACTGAATGTAATTTGTGTGAGTGAAAAAAAGGCTTCTACTCTGCCACAAACGAGTTTTAAAAATCTACAAGTTTGTCTTTAGAAGAGGTGATCCATAATACATTTGTGTATCCCTCACAAACTGATTCCACAGTTGTGAGAAAGAAGATTAACTGGACCATAATGAAATGAGCCCAATGGGGCATGTGGCCTTCTCTTAATTTCACAAGTAAAGCTTACAAGAAAAAAGCCGTGTTAGCGTATTCTTTTGGCTGTTTGGCACACTTTCTGATGACTTGTGATTTTTTTTTGGTAACACTCTGATAACTTGTGAATAACCAAAGCAATTACTGATGAATACACAACTCCTTAATGCTATGGTTTCACTCTTTCTAAAGTTATTACAGGTACTTCTTATAACGTTTATCAATCTCTAGGTGTTAGAAAATACGTTACGCATTAAATTATTCAACAACTACTCTATCTATAATCATAACTCCTTTTGATTTGAATCAATTCAGATCAAAATTAACAACACATATAATTTGAAAGTTGAAATTTAAATTGGTTTGGTTTAGTAGTGCATACTTACTTATCTTTGGTCTATGTTAAAATAAGTTACCCAGTGAAGAGAAAAGATAAAGTAAAAAGTTTTAACCACACAGGCTGAGACTTGTACACTTACTGATTCTAAGCCCATCAGCCCTCCTCTCATTTGCCTCCTGCTTCTATATACCGCCGCTTCTACACACAACAACCTACCAATCCGCCGCTTATCGCCTCCGATCTTCTTCTTCTTCTCCGATCACACCACAGGTACGGCTCCATCTCCCTCTTCTCCGATTCTCGTTTCTTTCTGTCAGATTCGTTCATCGGTTTAAGTTTTAAGGAACCTCTTGTTTTTCGTTTGCTTCTTCAGTTACTCTATGGAACCATTCGTTGTCAAGGAGAACACTCGCGCATCTGCTTCTTCTCCGCTTAAGAAGCGACGGATCGATCACACTGACGCTAAACCCGATGGTTCGCCTGTTCTCACCTTCGACTTCAACATCGGTGGTGGTGACGAGACGCCGATGAGCGTGGATGCGATTGGTGGCAACAGCTCCAACAGTCACGAGATCGATGAGGATCTTCATAGTAGACAGCTCGCTGTGTACGGACGCGAGACTATGAGGAGGCTTTTCGCTTCCAATGTTCTCATCTCAGGGATGCAGGGCCTTGGTGTTGAGATTGGTAACGCCTCTTGCATGTCACTTTCCTGCTGCTTGTTTAGGATTTTCAAGCTTGTGAGGCTTCTGTGGCTGTGTTTGTATATGGAAGTTTCATAACTGTTGCGATTCATCCACATTTTGAGAGTTGATTTTGTTCATATGAGCACTTGAAGTTGAGTCTATGTAACTGGTAGCTTAGCTTGTTTCCCTGATGAGTTAGTGTGGCATCATATGCATTGAAGGTTTTGTTGTTTATTGTCTTGTCTTTTTTAATGTAGATTCACTATGTTTGTAATGATGTCACCTGTATATTGCCTTCTTTCTGATGATGAGTTCTTTTCTTGTTTAGCCAAGAATATTATTCTCGCTGGTGTGAAGTCAGTGACCCTTCACGATGAAAATGTGGTTGAGCTATGGGACTTGTCTAGTAACTTTGTTTTCACGGAAGAGGATGTTGGTAAGAATAGGGCACTTGCTTGTGTTCAGAAGTTGCAAGAACTCAACAATGCCGTTGCTGTATCAACTTTGACTGACAAGTTAACCAAAGAGCAGCTTTCTGGTTTCCAGGTATCCAAACACGTCCTTTTGTTTGATTTTTTTCTTTTTTCTTGTTATGGTTGTCAACTTTTCAATAATACTATCGTTGATTCATGAATGCAATTTTTTCTAGATAAATACAGGCTAATTTATTTTCTTTGACGCAGGCCGTGGTATTTGTGGATACCTCTTTTGAGAAAGCGACAGAGTTTGATGATTATTGTCATAGTCACCAGCCTCCTATTGCATTCATCAAGGCTGACGTTAGGGGCCTGTTTGGGTCATTGTTTTGTGATTTTGGACCTCAGTTTACTGTTCTTGATGTTGATGGAGAGGAACCCCACTCTGGCATCATCGCTTCCGTTAGCAATGAGAATCCTGCTTTTGTGTCATGTGTCGATGATGAGAGGCTCGAGTTTCAGGACGGAGATCTTGTAGTTTTCTCTGAAGTTGAGGGGATGGCAGAGTTAAATGATGGAAAACCAAGGAAGATAAAAAATGTCAAGCCATATTCATTTGTCCTTGAGGAAGATACCTCTAGATTTGGGACATATATGAAGGGTGGGATTGTGACTCAGGTTAAACAACCAAAGGTGCTGAACTTTAAGCCGCTCAGAGAAGCAATTAAAGATCCAGACGAATTTCTTCTTAGTGACTTTTCAAAGTTTGACCGGCCACCTCTTCTCCACTTAGCATTCCAAGCACTTGATAGATTTTCGTCTCAAGCAGGCCGGTTTCCGTTTGCTGGTTCAGAAGAAGATGCTCAGAAACTAGTGCAAATTGCAACTGAAATTAATGAGAGTTTGAGTGATGCAAGGTTGGAAGATGTCAATTCTAAACTATTACGCCATTTGGCCTTTGGATCCAGGGCTGTTCTGAATCCCATGGCTGCAATGTTTGGTGGCATTGTTGGTCAGGAAGTCGTCAAGGCATGCTCTGGGAAATTCCATCCTATCTTTCAGGTAAAGTCTTATCTGTTTGAATTTTCAGGATGCACATCTGTTTAGTCTTTGTATGTAAAATTCCCACTTGTTGAGCAACGTTGTTCTTGTATTTATATAGGCATCTCTTCTACTCTACCTGGACTAAGAGTTTCATGATTCCTTTTTGCCTTTTAGTAGTACTTCTTTTCTTCTTGGTAATCGTGTAATGAGTTTACATTGTTTGTGCAGTTCTTTTACTTTGATTCTTTGGAGTCACTCCCCAAGGAACCCCTTGATGTATCAGAGTTTAGACCACAAAATAGCCGCTACGATGCGCAGATCTCTGTATTTGGCTCTACTCTTCAGAAGAAACTCGAGAACGCCAGAGTTTTTGTTGTAGGGGCTGGTGCCCTTGGATGTGAATTCTTAAAGAACTTGGCTTTGATGGGTGTGTCATGTGGTGTTCAAGGGAAGCTTACTGTCACCGATGATGATGTAATTGAGAAGAGCAACCTGAGTCGTCAGTTTCTTTTTCGTGATTGGAACATAGGACAGGCTAAATCTACAGTTGCAGCAACAGCGGCAGCGGGAATAAATTCTCGTCTCAACATTGATGCTCTGCAAAATCGCGTTGGACCTGAGACCGAGAATGTCTTTGACGACAGCTTCTGGGAGAATTTGACAGTTGTTGTCAATGCTTTGGACAACGTCACTGCAAGGCTTTATGTCGATTCAAGGTGTGTGTATTTCCAGAAGCCTCTCCTCGAATCAGGAACTCTAGGTGCAAAGTGCAACACACAGATGGTTATCCCTCATCTTACTGAGAACTATGGTGCATCGAGAGACCCACCAGAGAAACAGGCTCCGATGTGCACCGTGCACTCATTTCCTCACAACATTGACCATTGCTTAACATGGGCTCGCTCTGAATTCGAGGGGCTGCTTGAGAAAACACCAGCTGAAGTTAACGCATACCTCTCAAAACCTGATGAATACATGAATGCAATGAGGACTGCTGGTGATGCCCAAGCTAGGGATACTTTGGGACGTGTTGTTGAATGCCTCGATAAAGAGAAGTGCAATACGTTCCAGGATTGCATAACTTGGGCTCGTCTGAGGTATTCTCCGATGATGTGAATCCCTTCATTGAGACTGTATATAACTCGACTCTCTTCTCTTAACATAAGTTTTTGGTTACAGGTTTGAAGACTACTTCGTTAACCGTGTGAAGCAGTTGATTTTCACATTTCCTGAGGACGCTAATACCAGTACCGGAGCTCCATTCTGGTCTGCTCCTAAGAGATTCCCGCGTCCGCTCCAGTTCACCTCAAGCGACCTGAGCCATATCAACTTTGTAATGGCTGCAGCTATCTTGCGGGCAGAGACATTTGGAATCCCTACTCCTGAGTGGGCTAAAACCCCAACGGGACTAGCCGAGGCTGTAGAAAGAGTGATAGTCCCCAACTTTGAGCCTAGGGAAGATGCAAAGATTGTGACAGATGAGAAGGCTACAAGTTTGTCTACAGCTTCTGTCGATGATGCAGCAGTAATCGATGAACTAATCTCAAAACTAGAGCGGTGCAGGCTTAGCTTGCAACCTCAGTTCAGGATGAAGCCAATCCAGTTTGAAAAGGTGAATCATAATCGTCTCCCTACTATCAAATTCTCAATGTATTTACATTACAAGAGCAACTAACACTATGCTGTTTATAGGACGATGATACCAACTACCACATGGATATGATCGCTGGGCTAGCCAACATGAGAGCAAGGAACTACAGCGTTCCCGAGGTGGACAAGCTTAAAGCCAAGTTCATCGCCGGAAGAATCATTCCTGCGATTGCAACATCAACGGCCATGGCTACAGGTTTTGTCTGCCTCGAGCTATACAAGATTCTAGACGGGACACACAAAATGGAAGACTACAGAAACACATTCGCTAACTTAGCCCTTCCACTATTCTCCATAGCCGAGCCGGTTCCACCGAAAGTCGTAAAGCACCAAGACCAAAGCTGGACGGTTTGGGACCGATGGGTCATCAAAGGAAACCCAACACTAAAGGAGCTGCTAAAATGGCTACAAGAGAAAGGACTAAACGCGTACAGCATATCGTGCGGAAGCTCCTTACTGTACAACAGTATGTTCCCAAGGCATAAAGAGAGGATGGAGAGGAGAGTGGTGGATCTTGCAAGAGAAGTGGCTAAGGTTGAGTTGCCTGCTTATAGACGTCACTTGGATGTTGTCGTGGCTTGTGAGGATGACAATGACAACGACGTTGACATCCCTCTCGTATCAGTCTACTACGCGTGATTAAGATTTTCACATCCCCAAAAGTCTTCACTATACTACAAATGACAGAAACATCTTAATGGGTGAGTGGTCGTGAGAAGTTGGGTTTGAGAGGTAAGAGAGAAACAGAGTTTTGGTGTCTCGTTTGAAATAGTTAAGTTCTTGAATTCGAATAGTTTATGTAACATCAACTACAAAGAGGATATTTTACAAGCCTATTCTCATTACATTCTCTGCATCTCGTCTACATCTTACCATTATTTAGCATAACTGATAAGAGCTAGTAAAGAAAACCATATCTAAGAAACTATTTACTCTTCAAACCAAATGTAAGAAGCTATTTATACAGTGGCAAATAAAGTGATTAACAGGTGAATTTGCTCTGGTGAGGATCCAATGTCGATGGAGAATCTAATGCACGTTAACTCCTTATTCTGGGCATCAATCATCTTCATTTGCAAAGCGAGTACGAATCCTAAAAGATAGATAAAAAGAGTAGAACCTTGTCATCTACCAGTTTCACTGGACCTTCAAAACCAAAACACTGTACCCAGATTTTCCGACAGTAATGTTTAAACACATTCAAACTAGTCATGTTATGTCTCTTATGTATTGCTCTACGAAAAACTTACAGGAGTATATGCAGGAAGAACTTGAGAGTGTGCAACCAAGAAGTCTCCGGTTTCTACAGGGCAAGTAGTCTCAGTGCAAAGGTTCATGCGTCTCAGAGTGAACGTGCCATCCAAAGTACGAAACTTCAATCACCAGCTTCCCACCCGAGATCCCACGTCCTTTATAAGAACCACACAACTAATAAGAAGCAAGATACAACTGAAGTGAAGCAGCAAACCTATGTTGCAGAGATGGTAAAGGTAGCTGACACGACTCGAACTATAGGATAAGGCGATACACCAACCTCTTTCACTTTTACTTCGTACTGATCTACACATTCTCCTCTACGTACATAACATGACAAACACAGAGCACAGACTGAGAAGGAAGACAGAATGTCAAACGTTACCACAGTATTGGACATAGGTGGCTCGAACAATCGTTGTAACAAAGAGGAGAAAAACGGCAAACTCGATACATGGTTGATGGAGTCTTGGAAGCTATAATAATCGAGATCTGGACCGTTATTTCAGCTAGGTCAATTGTTTCTGAATAGTTAAAACAGACGGCTAGATTTCGTTGAGAAAGTTATTTTGTGTGAACGATTCCACTGGATTATCCCTCGTAACGAACTATTAGGTAGTTTTTTTTTTCATTTACTTTTTTTTTCTTGAAAAGTATCGTGTAATATTACAATATTGATTTATTATTTTAAATATTCTCTCTATTCTACAACGATCAATATCTTATTTTTTATATATTTTTAAAACATTATTTTTTGTTATAGATACATTATTTCATGATATCATCAATTTTCAGTAAAAGTAAATTAATAACAATTTATTTAAATAGCTTTTAAAAATATGAAATTACCATTGTTAAAGAATAATTTATATGAAAAATTTAAAATTCATGTATGTAAAATAATTTTTTTCTAAAACATATATTTTAATAGAACTGGATAGAGTATTATTTATAAAAGATTTTAATCTAATAATTATTTGTAGAATTTTAAGCTAAATGTCATATTTTCATGGTTTGGCACCAAGAAACATAGCACTTTGACGGTACAATGTTCAACTTTATTTTCTTAAAAACATATTTGTAAGTTCTATTTTCTTAAAAACATATTTGTAAGTAAAATTAAAGTGGCTCGTAAAGATTCTAAGGGTTGCGGGTTTGAAAATTTTCTTTCAGATTATCTGGTTTTTTTGCGCAATCAGATATGTCTGCTACTGGTAGATAAGTCCCTAAGGATTAATCGGTTAGGTCTCGACCTTCTGATATTTCGGATCAACAAAAAATTAAATAAATAGTATTAACAATTAAATAATATGATAATCTAAAAAAAATCTCAAACCGGCTAGCATCAGAAACTATCTCAAGATTTTTTTTTTGTAAACGGAACCAAACACCACCCGTGAATTTATAGCTTGAAGATAATATAATCTAATAAATGTCAACAAGAATCAAAATATTCAAAATAAATAAAAGTAAGGGGACGAATCAAATATCCATCGGCCGGCGGGAAACGGTAACATCGTCGTCGGCGACAGGTGTCACTGCCGGAGACAGCAACAGAGACGTACGACACACGGGACAACTAGAATGAATCTTGAGCCAAGGGTCAACGCACTTGTCGTGAAACAAATGGTTACAATCAGGCAAAACCCTGATCATATCAGTCTTGGTGTAATCCGCAAGACATATAGAACAACACGACGTCGTAGTGGAATCCCTTTGCGAGCTATAACTCACGCGAGCCTCTTCGTAAGGAAGCTTAGGGAAACTCTTGATATCCTCATCGTTTAGTCCCAAGACTTCCACCACGACGGTGTCGTTTTGATCGTCATCGCCGTCGTGGTGGAACCGTTCTTCGCCAGGGAGTGAAGTTACGTTGATCTGTCTTTGCCTGCGTCTTGTCCTAGGAGCGGTCGTGGGAGAGGCGGAGATATGGGTTCTAGTGCAATAGTATGAAGCGAGGGTGATTGTGGTGATGAGGAGGAGTATACCAATGGAGACACCTAGCCCGTATGCGAAGCCACCGATCCTGTCGGTGGCTGGTATCCACCGGTCGGAGTCAGGCTGCATCCCTGTGGTATTCATCGATTTTAATATTTTTTTGTGTGTGTTTTTGAATGATGGGAATACGAGAAAATGAGTGAATGTTTTGTTTTTGGTCAGCACGTTGATAAAGTTCGAGAGTCAACGTTTAGATATATAAACTATGTCATATAGGTTTTTTTTTTTGTTGTGGTAGGGTGGCTTCACATATGATAACAAATACTAGTGGCGTTTAATAACTTTCACAATACATATCAGAGTATTTGTTAGACGTTAATCATCAATCATTTGAAATACGTTTGATGCCAGCGTTGCTTAATTAAGATGATTTTTCTTTTTTCTTATTTACAAATAGGTTTACATAAAAGTTCAAGAAAAAATTATATATAAGTTAAGTGAAGCAAAAACCAACATAATCAAGTTGGTCTAGATGAAATTTCAAGTGTAAGTAGATATTAATTTGTTTTCTTGTTTTAAACAAAAAAAATTGATGAAAGATATATTTTTTGTGTTTCATATTTTTTGTGTTTCATATTAAAAAACAATTAATTTTGTATATTTTTATATAAAAATATAATTACTTGTATACTTAACCATATTTTAATCAATAAAAAATTACAAAATAAAATTAATAATTTTTGTTTTAAAAATCAAAATTAACACTTATTTTGTAACAATTTTTTTTCTCTACAATATAACTTAATATAAAACGGAAAGAGTATAATATAATCAAGCCCCCTTCACTTTTTTTCTTTCTACAACATGCGACTTTGCATGTCTTAGTCATAGCCGTCTCTCATGTTTGTAAGAAAATATTGTCAATTATTTTTGCTGTTAACAAGAAATATTGTCAAATAATATTTTGCTTGCAATGATTCAGATTATTTGAAAATATTTTCTTGTTAACTGCCAAAAATAATTGGTCTAAACGTATATAATCCCTCGAATAAGTAGGAAGCTGGAGTCGTGGTTTTAGTACTCCATCTTAGTGTACGAATGTACGATGATGGATTCGATGGAACATATTAAATTTGTCCCACAAGATTTATGTTGAGCCTCTAGAATAATTTCATGGGGCTTCTTGATCAAATACTGACCCATGGCATGTTGAGTACTTGAATGCCATGAGATGACGTATTTAATCGTCTTGTTGGCTGCTTATTCTCATCACTTCCGATGCCGATGGTGGCAGAAAATTGTCAATCCGAGCATGATTAACCTCAAGTTCTTAAATTTTTTTTCTACGCTTTTCTGTTAAAAACCAACTTTAAAATTTTTATTTAAAAATTGGCTCTTAACTTTTTTTTTAAGTTAAAAACTAAGAAAAGTTAAAAACCAACTTTTATTCGAAGCTAAGAATCCCAGTTAAAAAACTGGAGTTATGATAGTCTTAGTAGTGGTTGTAGTTAAAATCCACTAGGTGGTTTCTTGCTAGATATACATAAATAACTTTAAAAATAATTTTATATAAATGTAAACTTCAATTTATTAATATTAAAAAAATTGATTCATTGATCATTTAAAAATTACTTATTTATGATGTTCCTAACAAATTGATTTTTAATATATTGTATTACTTTTAAATTCAATAAATTTAACTATTTAAAACTTGATAATCACATATTTATGCTGATTTATTGATTTAATATTTTTGAATATTTAAATTTCTATAAAAACTTACCTTGAATTAAAAATGATTTTAGTTTTGTATTTTTTTTTAAATACACTTACTTTTAATTTTGAACTTATATTTAATTTTGAGTAGAAAATATAAGATTTATATGAAATTGGTTAATCTTTATATTTATTTGATGTTGCAATTATATTATTTTAGGACTTAGTGTATATGATTTACATATATAGTATGTATCCAACTGTTATTAGCACATTTTAGGAAATTTATAAAAGAAATCAAAACTTAATCATTAAGATTGTCCATGTTATAGTAAAACAAATCATATAATATTTTTCACTAAACTATATCATTTTTAATTTGTGAGAATGAGTGTGATTATGACATGTAAGTAAAATTTTAAAAACCATTTCTCAAAAATAATGTGTAGGGATATCGACGAGAAGTCCATACCACTACTTTTCCCTGGCTTATCAAAAGAAATTTATTTACCATTTTTATATCATAGCATTACTAAATGTCTACATGTAATGAGCGTACTCTTGTATATATCTATAAATTTTTGCTTTATTTTATACAGAAATAAGTAGTATTTATACTAAGATTTTATTCTTCTTTCTTTGTTTTATAAAGAAATACAGTATGTATAAGATTTTATCCCTATTTATAATATATATATAATCTTCCAAAATGTGAAATATCACATACAGTATTATTTTACTTTATTTTGCAATGTGTTTGAGGTTTGGGCTTTATATAGAGCTTTAGTATCTCTATATATATATGGTATAAGTTGATATACAAGGGCAAGAAAGACTAGAATAAATGGCAAAAGAAAAGGTGAAGCTTACTCGGATCTCGAATCCAAAGGCAAGAAAGACAACTTTCAAGAGGAGGATGAACGGGCTGATGAAAAAAGCTAAAGATTTAACCATCTTGTGTGGTTTAGATGCTTGCTTGACTTTTTTCAACCGTAAAGATAACAAGCTGGTGGTGTGGCCGTCTCAAGAGGTGGCTAGATCTCTCATGGACCGTTTTTACTCGTTCCCAATCTTCGAGAGGAACGTTAAGGCAGAGACTCAAGAGTCATTCATCACGACCCATATCAGAAAGATTGAGAAGAAACTAGTGGACTATCGTAAAAGAGTTGCTGAGTTGGAGATGAAACATCTCATGTTCCAACTCAAGAACGGGCGCAGTCTTGTTGATCTCTCCAAAACCGAGATTGTGAGTTTAAGATCATATATAAATAAGAAGATTATGGTTTTGAATAAAGAGTTGGGTTATCCTGAACATGCTTATACAAGTGTCAACGAGCCAGTTCTGACGGATAAGACCCCAAGGGTTTTGGATGTTACATCTGAGGCTAACCTGATGGGAAGTAAAACTATCTATTTAATGGATAAATGGTTCTTTGATGATCCAAAGGTCCAAGAACATGGCGATGGGACTCGTCTACCCAAACGGGTTCCTAGATTTGACTTAAACTTGGAACCATCTGATGACGAAGAGGAGTACATGTAGACCTATAAAGGAGAGAGTAGCGAGTCTGGTGGTGAATGAAATTGTTATGTCTTGTTTTGGTCAAACTCTGTCATATTTCTGGTTGTGTCTTTGTTTGTCATGTCATCTTTAATTGATGGAATAATGTTTCTTTGATATTCTTCGCAACTTTTTTAATAAACATACTTTGTTCCATAAACCCAAAATTTGAGGAGAAGCACAGGATTACACCAGAGAATTTGAATAAAATCGGTACATCCATATGACCTCGCAAGCTACAACACTATGTAAGATGACACAACCAACTCGAAGAACTCATCTTGTATTAAGGGTCGACACATATTAAATAACATCATAATTTTTTTAATATTTGTGATGTACTTCATATTTACGGATATCTGATTTTATGATTTATTTTACTTCAAAAAACATGAATATCTGATTTTTTGGATATTCAAAAATATTTACAAATATTTACGAATACTTCATCAATTTTATTCAGTACAAGTAAATAAAAAAATTATACAAATTTATTTTTAAAAAATATCATTTACATAACATGGAATAAGTAAAAACTAGTGAAACTATATGTTCCATAAATTTTTAAAATTAAATAATTTTTTTTGTAAACAGAAAATAGTTTATATTGTTTTCTTAATTTCATATTTTTATAAATAACTTTATAATATGTTAAAATAATAACTATATAAAATTATATACTTTAAACTCTATATTTAATTGTAGATATACATCTATTTGTATTAAAATCGGATCGAAACATACATTCGCCTCTAACGATTTTTTTAATATTTGTGATTTACTCCTTCTTAACGGGTATTAATTTTTAATATTTGTTTTATTCCGTAGAATTAGAATATTCAGATTTTTCTGGTTCAAATCAAATTTAATAAATAGCCCAGCACTATCTTGTCTCATAAACATGTTTTCAATTTATCTAAATAAAGCTTAAGTGAGATCATCATTGGCATGTCATGCATGCACGTACAGTCATATGTACGTTTGGATCAAAAGTTTCATATGGAGTTGTTTCTTCATCTTTTCTTTTAGGACGCGTTTAAAAACTTGGAGACATATTTTATTATGGAATGTATGAGCTAATGTAGAATGGAAACAAAACTTATGCTTATCTTTTCTTTTTATTATCATATAGTAGTGCTTTGGGTTAAGTTGTAATCTTCATTTGCCTCAGAGAGAGATAAGCAAGGAGGCGATAGCCAAAAATCATAGCAACGAGTGCAAGCACTTCAGTAAATCCACTGTCTATTCTCATCCCGTTGATAGATTGAGCAATGTCTTGATACTGAACCTTAAGAAGAAGCTTGTAGGTGTGATAATTGAAGGATAGGTAACGTATCCAGGAGATGAACACTGGTACTTTCTGCAGAACACAAAAACAGAAACACTCAGAAACATAGTCCAATCAAGAAACAGAGGAAAACTCAAGAAGCAGAGGAATTACCTTAACAAAGAACCCTCCAGCAAGCATAAATGTCATGACAGTAACTGAAGCCAAAGTAGTTGCCTTCTTTAAGTCCATTAAAATTGCACCAATAGCAAGTCCAAGTCCCTAGCAAAGAGAACACACAACCAATAATCAGCATTTTTAGTTAGATATTTTCATTGCAGAAACGTGTTCTTGTTCCATCTGAGTAGACATACCTGAGCTGCAATGATGCAAAGGAAAACCGTGAGCATGGTCAAGAAGAAAGGGTATGGACTTAGCTGAAGACCTGTCATGAAATAGACGACGAGAAGGAAGAGAGACGGTAGAACAAAGTCAAGAGGGAGATCACTCGTGGTCCGAGCTAGAAAATATGCACTTAATCTATACATATCTGCTGCTCTTTCTTTGTTCAGCATGGCCCGTTCTTGTGGAAACGCAAATATAGCTGTAAAAACAGGGAAAAATCCCCAGAAAACCGCTATGAAAAAGAGCAAACCGGCCTGCAAGAAAGGTAGAGAGGAGTGATATTAGGACAACAAAACCGACACAAACAACAAAGATCTCTCACACCGGTAACTTAGTGGTAATGAAAAAAGATTGGTTCCTTTGAGCTTTAGGTTAGGGCTGGGTATTTTACCCGGACCCGAAAACCCGAACCAGAATCGACCCGAAAAAACCGGTTCGGATCGGGTAATGTCATTTTACCCTACTAGATTTTGTTGTGGAGAACCCGTGGGTCTTGGATTCGACCCGACACGAACCTGAGACCCGATAGGGTACCCGAAAACCCGAAACTTATAACATATATTAAATATATATGAGTATTTTAGTATATTTTTGGTATTAAGGATATTTTTTAACATTTCAAGTTTGTTTTTTTAGTATAGTTTTGTATTTTATGTAAAATTAGAAATGTTAAAAAAATATATAATTCAGTTAAAAAAATTTAAATATTTTGAACATTTAAACTATTTTCAGATTTTTTGATGTATTTTTGGGTATTTTTCGGGTCGGACCTGAATCGAACCCGATCCGGATCCGAATTGAAATTTTTTTAGTTACCCTATTGGGTCTCACATCTAAGATCTGATCCGACCCGGACCCGACAGGACCCGAACTAAACCCGAACCGACAAATTCTAATTACCCTATTGGATCTAAATATTTAAGATCCAAAAGATCCAGACCCGACAAGACCCGACCCGAATACCCGAATGCCCACGCCTAGTTTAGGTTCAAATAACATTATTCTTTATATCGGAATATGTAAAGGGTGACTCGAGACTTAAAGCATCATTATAGGTGTCCCTTAATTTTGAGTCTTTAAACATATTTTATTATAACTTTTGTGTTAAGAGACTTTTTAAGGATAATTGTAAAAATGTTGATTATTGGTAGGACTTTATTTTGTCCCTTAATAAGTTTTTCCTCCCAATCCAGTTTTGCCACGCTACTTTAAGGACCAAACAAAAAGTCCCTTAGTTTAGGTCTTTTTGTAAAGTCCTTACTGATTTTTCATTTATTTTTGACCCAATAATTGTTAAGGGCTACCCCTAAGGGCCGCCAATAATGATGGTCTTAGGAGAAAATTTATGGGCCTGAGGCCCGGAACATCCATTGTTAACAATGTACCTGATCTTGTAGTCCGCTTGGAGTTCGAATATCAGACCGCCACCAGAGAAGACCTAAAATAACAGCTGTGGAAAGAACTTGTACAACACGCAACCAGCTGAAGTATTCATGTCGCCTCTCCTTGAGTCCTCTAGTAAACAGTATACAGTATTGCTCCAACCAGCTCGCTCCCCATTGTCTCTTTAGACGCAAAACTTTAGCCTTAGCTTCTTCTTCTCCAAGTGGCACAGGATCAGTCAGTTTCTTCTTCTCCTGTTCTGCAACCCTAGTCTCATATGCCTCCACTAGATACTGCTTAGAGAATGTTCCATGTTAAAAAACTCAATTTGGTTTCAGACAATCTTTAGTTTTTGTTTCTATGATTATTACCTCATGAACCACAGCAGGAGATGGCTTCCCAGTATGAGATTCTCTGCCTGAGTTGCCAACTTGAACTCTATCTTCTAACTCAGAAGGCACAGAGATGTCATTGATGTTACCGTTGGCGAGATCAAGCAAGAACTCTGCAGGGTTCATGGCGATGAGAGGAGAGCATCCAATGGAGGAAAAGTAATCCAAAGCTTCTGATGATTTGCCAAAGTAGAGAAGGTTTCCTCTTCCTAATAGTATCAGCTTGTCGAATCTATGGAAGAGCCTACTCGAGGGCTGATGGATCGTTGTGATCACTGTCTTCCCCGCCTGTTACAAAACACACATCAAGATTCAAACAACCATTAAAGAGTAGAGATGTAACAAAGAAAGAGACAAACCTCGGCTATGTGGTGGAGCATCTGGATGGTTCTTAGAGCAGTGGTGGAATCTAAACCTGAAGTTGGTTCATCAAGAAGTAGTAGAGAGGGGTTAATGATGATCTCGTTTCCTATAGAAACTCTTTTCCTCTCTCCACCTGACACACCTCTCACGAATGCTCCACCAATCATAGTGTCTTGGCACCTGCAACAAATGATCCAAGTTGTTTAAAGAAACGACCAAACATTCATTTATAATGTTTTTGAACTTCTAAGAGATGAAACATACCTCTCTAAACCTAGCTCTTGGATAACACCAATGGCTCGTTGCTCCTTCTGCTCTCTTGTAAGAGTCTTAGGCAGACGCAAACGAGCTGCGTAGGTTAGTGTTTCTTTCACGGTAAGATGAGGAAACAGAACATCGTCTTGAGTCACAAACCCAATCCTGTCACCAAACCATTTTTAAGTCTCCATGTATATATTATTACAAGAGAGTTTGGTAGTTTAGGGACATAGATACTTACTTGCTTTTCAAGTACTTAGAGTAGGGTTTGTCATTGTAAGTAATAGAACCTCCAATGGCAGATTGAGAGATTCGACCACCAAGTAAGCTAAGAAGAGTTGTTTTGCCACTCCCTGAAGGACCCATGAGTGCAAGAACTTCACCAGGATTCACACTCCCATTTACCCCACTCAATATCTCCTTCTCTGTTGATGAAGTCAGTTTCTTTATCATCACTTTGTATGTAACTTCCTTGAACTGCATGTATCAAAAATCACAAAACCACCACTAAGTCTTGAGATTAGCTTGCTCACCGGGCGGGTTTTGGATCAAGCCCAATAAAACATTAGCTTTGGTCCCCAATTTTTTTTGAAATTTTTTACATAGTTATAAATCTCTAAATTATGAAAAAAAATTAAATGCTTATAAAAATGTTTATAACTCTCAAAATTTTCAGATCCACCTGCTTGCTCATATGACCAAACATACTTTCAGAAATCTTACAACATATTTTCACTTCTCTCCCCCTAATCTGTGTTTTATCTTCTTAGAGGACTTAAAGACTATCTTATAACTCTTCTTGTATGAGATTTTGTACAAGACTTTTAATCTGATGAAAAGTAGATACACAAATATAGAGACAATGGTGTTTTGATCTATTATTTGGTATGAAATTTATTATATTACCTTGAGAAATATGGGTAGTGTTGGTTCTGCATGAAACTTAGGCTTCTTGTTTTCATTGTCTTCCGCTGAAACAGTTAGGTGGTTCATTGTCAAGAACTTCACTAAGGAAAAGAGCGTAGAGACTCGGTGTATGAATCTTTAAAAGTATAGATGATGAATAGTAAGTTAGTAACACCAAAGCACAGTGGTAAGTGAGCTTTATATTATGTGTTAAACTGTTTCTTGGTCAATCTTTCTTTCTTGGAGATTTAGACTCTAAGCTAAATTTAGTAGTAAATAGCTGTATAAAAATTTCAAACACGAGAACTTTGGCTCACGATTTGTTGACTAATTTAGTGGTGATACATTGTATACTCTCACTTATTTTTTACCTGTAAATTTTATATGTCAAAATTCGATGAATTAAAAAAACAAGAAAAATTAATATTTTTGAGTTAATATAAAATAGGACATCATTTGATATGATATAATAATATTTAATTTTCTTAGATAAATTTATGTTTTCATAAAATTAAAAATTAAAAATATATATTACGTAAAGTCTATATAAATATAAAAATATTTCACTGTTTAATTTTGTTATAATGAATTTTATTTTCAATTTTAATATTCTAGTGTAATTTTTAAATTATACAAAAAGAATTTAAATTCTATAATATGGTTTTAATATACATAAAAATATATCAAATAATCAAATAAAATAGATGAAATTCAATATTTAATTAATATAAAATATTTTGATTTAAAAATGAAAATATTTTAAAATGTTAATCTAAAATACTTTATAAAACTATTGTATTTTTGATATTATTTATCTATAATTTTTTTACTGTACTATAAGAAGCTTTTAAGTTGGAGAATCAGCCATTGCATGACGTTTACGAATCATTATTAGTTTTATTTTAGAGAGCTTTTTAATTTATTCTCTTTAAGCTATTCCATAGTGTTTACTTACTTTAAAACAAAATATATGTTACAGATTAAAAATACAAAATTGTAGTGGCACAAATGTAGGGTGTGTACCTTTTACATGGTCAGATCTTAGAATTTATGGGTTCCAAACATTTTAATATTTTTTGCAAGTTTTTCTTTAAATAATTTGGAAATGTACGTATATCTATATAAAAATGTCTAAAATTTTTGTATTGGGCCTGATTATTGTTCATTGGGCTTGGCTCAGATCATTACCATACTAAGAGATAAATATATTTATTGAACGCACCACCGATTTTGCAACTGAAAAGGAGAAAATATAAAACAAAAAAGATAGCAATAAGAATTTTTAATGGTGGAATAGATCATTACAATACTAATAAGATAAAAAAATATTTATTGAACGCACCACCGATTTTGCAACTGAAAAAAGAAAATATAAAACAAAAAAGATAGCAAAATAAGTGGTGGAAAACTGGAAAGTTTATGTTGCACGAGAAAGAAAACACGTGGAACAAATTAAAAGGCCAAGTGATTGCGTCTGTTATACTCCCTCCGTTTTTTTATAATTGACGTTTTAGGGGAATTTTTTTGTTCTAAATTATTTGACGTTTTCAATTTTCTATGTAAAATTTATTAGTAATTAATGTTAGATGACCAATGATATTTTAGGTTCTATTTTATTATTGGTTGAATTGTGGTTAGGTAAATAATTAATAATGTTTTTGTTTAAAAAATGATAAGAAAATTAAATGTTTCTTAATCTATGTGCATAATCCTATAATGTCAAATATAAAAAAACGGAGGGAGTATAATTTTATCGAACTCTCATGCAAAAAAAAAAAAAAGCAAAGCAACACACACCAATCGTGTATATATATATATATATATATATATATATATATATATATCCATTATATATATATATCCATTGTTATCATCACTATTATTGTCACATTCATTGCATGGCTAAATGACCAAACTACCCTCTCAGTATGGCAACACTTGTAACGAAAATGACCTAGCGACCTACACAAGAGTGATAAGAAAAAAGTTCACACGACAACTTACGTATCATCTCGTCGTCGCTGAACGGTTTTGAGTTGGAGCTTTCCTCCGGCGGCATAGCGAAACCGGTGAACGAAAACGAAAGCCCTAGCGACGCACTCGACGCACGGCTCAGGGCAGCGCCGCTACTCACCTCATCTAGCTCGAACTTAAGCTGAGCACTCCTAGACTTCCTTATGTCTGTCCCAGCTCCTCCACTCTTCCCCGGAGACGCCCCCATCATCAGTCTCCGGCTAGTTTTTCTAGACAACGTCCCTCCTCCACCACTGATGGTCGCCGGAGTCGTCGCAGGCACACCGTTAGCGTCCATGGAGCCGTGAGGTGATTTGATGGCAGCGGCCACCGTCTCATACAGCTGTTCAGACTGTGTCCTAGCTAAACCGGAGGCCAACGGTGGTTTCTCTGATGACATTTTGGCCTGTTCCAAAACTGTCAAGTACAAATCTTAATACTTAAACCAAAATTTATAACAAGAAAAATAAGTTTAAGATCATAGCTTATATTATATACGTACAGAACAATAACAAATGAATTACATACACAAATAAAATAGAGGAATGACAATAAGAAGATAAATATATTTAAAATTGAGATATAAGAATCGATACCTTTCGAAAACTAAAAGATAAAAAAGTGTTTCCACTGTTTGAAAGACGATGTAAAGGCTTGAATGAAACCTGTGACACCCTTTCTAAGCTCTTCATCAACGTTCTTTTTATAGTAGCACTTACGAGTGGGTCAATTTTAAATTACGGCAATGCCCTTAACTTCAATTTTTCAATTTAAATTACGGAATTGCCCTTAAAAGCATCCGCAACCGAGTTGCTTAGAGGGGTGCTTAAGGGGTGGGGCCCACTAGCACCCCCAAAGACCAACTCTTAAAACTTCCAAATAAACGCTCCATTTTCTTTGGTTCTTGCACTGTTCACGGGTCCCACGGACACGTGGCGGCCCGTGATTAGTCTACTTTTAAAAAATAAAAATCAGAAAAAATAAGCATCCCAAGTGGGGTGCTAGGGTTACGGATGCTCTAAGTTCAACTTTTCATATACTCTTTCGGTTTCTTAAAAATTGTCATTTATATACTACAGTGTTCTAGTATGTACATCTCTTCCTAGTACAAGTGTAGAAGTATAACTGTTTACAATTTAAAGTATAAACAAAAAGTCGTATTTAAAATTCAGATAAAGATATCAAATGACAAATGGAGATAAGAGTTTTGATATTTTGAATGGAAGATAAATAAATTTTAAATTTTTTTAATATATAGACTTACGACTAAATTATGTGTAACTGTTACTATTTAATTATTATAGTTTGAAAATAGATCATATACCCATTTTTATCATTAAAACTGTTTGCATTTTCCAATAAAATTTATATAATTATATACAAAATTTATAACAATTTTTTTTAATTTTAATACAAATTAGTTTTTTGCAACACACATGAATTAAACTTGAAATGTGTTAATATCCTAAGTCGGTCTCTTTACTATCCGTCCACAAGGTACTAGACAAACTCTCTCTCTCTCCATATTTTCTGTATTGAGAGTCAACGGGATCATTAAATTTCTTCTAATCAAAACATCATGATCAAAAGCTACAACTTCTAACATTAGTTAGACTAACTATGTTTGATCAACAAGTGTATTTTTCGCATCTTTTCTTTTCCAATACTAAGGTGAGTAGTTCATATTCACAGCGATGAGTATAACTTCACAAGTAATAGCGATGGTTTGAGGACACGATAGTTTCTAGCTAAGTATGAAGTTTCCTAGCATCAAGACCGCACGTGGTGGGACATGAGAATATTATACTAACATTTAAGTCTTTGATCATATATGAATGTTAAGCTCTTGTTATAATCAATCATCGTTTCAAATCCTCTTTTGGTACGACATAGATCGTGACGATCGTCCATATAATACATGATTAGGAACGCATCAATTAATATGGAATCGTATTTTCAGTTGATCTCAATTTGTGTGACGTTAACTATTCAAAGTAAATAATTCATGGTTAGAAATGCATCAATTAATATACCATCTCATTTTCATATTATTTCTTTTTTGTGACTTTGGTTCAAAGCACATAACTCATGGTTAGAAATGCATCAACTATACATGTCATTTTCCTATTATTTCTATTTTTGTGACATTAAATATTCAAAATCTTTCATAAATGTGTATTTGTGACATAAATGTTATTTTATGACAAACATTAACCGTGGTTATTTTTTTTTTGTAAAACACTCATTGATAATATATATATATATATATATATATAATACACTACACAAATAAAAATGGTTATATAGAAATAAATGATACTCCTTCCGTTTTATTTTAGATATCATTGTAGAGTAAAATTTGTATTTTAAAATAAGTTAAGTTTTAAAATTTTAATGTACAATTTACTGAATTAATGATATATAATTATTTATATTTTAATTTTTTCTATTGGTTCAAATGTGGTTAGGTAGATAATGATATTTTTATTTAAAAATGTATAGATTTTTTTTAATTCGTGTATATATATCTACAAAGACAATTAAAATGAAAAAAAAGGAGTAATTCTTAATTCTTTCAATGTTATATATATATAATTATATCCAACAATTTCTGAAGTAATTCAATTTCTACTTTATGACTGAGGCATGTTCAATTTCTTATGTAGAACCCCCTAACGTGTCCTCACAATGGAGAGGAATATATATGTTCCCCCACTACAGAACTTTTAGCATTAAATTTCCTTATAACCTTATTGGCTTATCATCTTAGCCCTGCAGAAAGACAGCACAAGAAGATAAAAAAAAAGTAGACAGTTACCAAAAGGAAAAAAAAAAGTAAACAGTTACGTTGTTAAATGTTAATTTTGTATTTTAGGAAAATGTACGAAAATATTGTGAGGCTTTAGTTGCATCTCATGTTACCAACGGGAGAGGGCACTTCCACAGAACTCGAGTTTTTGGATGCTTTCTTCATGCCAATTATGCGATCTATACCCAAAAGTTTTATTTTGTTTTTGTTTTGGTTAGTTTTGAGATTTATTTAGCTTTCGTTACGAATGTTTCCTACTTATTATCGTCACATAGTCGTAGGTTACTATATTGCCTCTAGCTATACCAGTATATATCGATGAATGAGAAGTCACCAAAAACTCTTGATCATTTTGATATTCGTTATACATATAAGTTACATCGATTCTATATATAATTTAATTCACAGTAATCTTCTATCATCTTTCTCCACATTTTCATCTGTGTTATTGGATTGTTTTTTATTTTTATCATCTCAATGACATATCCTGCATAAGTACAGTTCGTGTCTTGAACATGCATGTGTAATATATTACTGAGATCGCATACGTAGATTTTGAATTAATTATAAGGTTTCAATGATCTTACAATGCATGTGTATTAGTCTTCCATACATAAATAAATAAATATATATATATATATATATAAGTTACTTTCTATTTTAATTATGTGATAGATTGATATATAGCCGTTCCTTTTTCTGAAACTTCGAAGTACACAGAGTATATAGCCTCTAAATATTGTTTCCTTCTGTTAAGTTTGACGTCAAACAAAATGATTTACAAAGGTACTGAATTTTAAGTATTGGATCCAATGCATTTTCCTTGTATCTAAATTTGTTACCTTCATAACTTGGAAAGCTAATTTTTGGAAAAATTGTATGCATCCATCAATATATGAATCACCTTTGGATCCAACCACAAAAAAAAAAAAAAAAAACTAAACCTAAATAATATGAGTTTGTTGCAAGCACTCATTTTATGTAAAGAGGACTCGAAAGGTATGTTTGTAGTAATTTGTTTTTGTCAAAATTTTATACTAGTAAATTAGTTTAAGTGGTGTATATTGGTTTCTAAACCTGTGGATGGTTCAAAATCAATAGTTCTCTTTGAAGAGGCAATTTTTTTTAAAAAATGGACTTTGAACTTACTTACGATTACCAAAAGGTACAATACTAAATTAAATAAATGCATGTAGGTCAAGAAGATAATAGAATGTAAAATTTGGAACGTTATGAACTTTGTGTAAGTGTGTTGTACTATGTCAATCAATGTGTAGTGGTGCTAGAACGTTACGGACAGGTTGTGATTTTGTCAGGAATCGATGACTTTAAATCAAAATGTGATTAAATGAAGCAGGCCCAAGGTTTTGTTTTCTTCTACCTTCTGAAGAGAAACGGTTTCTATTGATGCATACGTTTTGTTCATTTCTTTCATTGGATACTTGTATGGCTCAAAAGTTTCGGTTTTTTTCTTTGCGTTTGTTTTCGCATTTACATGCTATAATATAGTTTTTGTGTGAAGATTCCAAAAACGTAGATATTAAATAATAAAACAATTAATAGGTTATAGTCCACGTACGCACAAAATAATAGGTAGAGTTGACCATGATACATGTCTACGTGGGAACGACCGGTCTCAGAGCAGGATTAACCGGGATCTCTTATGATGGAGTTTTTAGCTTTTCTAAAAAATGTTTCTTAACTTTTAACTAACAAAACCTAAGAACCGTCTTTTAAATAAAAATCATAAAAGATGTCTCTTAACAAAAAAAATGTAAAAAAAAAAATTAAAAAGATAAATTTTACGTTAAGAACTCCACCTTAAGAGACTCGAATTAATCATGAGAACAATAAGGCATATACGTGAAAAGATATTTCCACAAAAAAGCTCCAATTTTCTATTTTTCTTTAATCGTTTATTACAATTAATTAATTAATAATACAAATGTTATCACACAATTTTTGTTATTATATAATCCCATAATCCTATGATCTTTTTGTTTGTCGTGATCATTTTACATTTGTGATTTTCCCTGGATATATGTACTAAGAAATCAACTGGTTGTTTCAAAAAATTAACTTATTTTAAATGAATTGTAGGATTACGGTATAAACCTAACTCTAAAACTCTATTTTAGTGTGATTTTTACGCAATTTTTTTTCTATCCAACATTAAATTCACACCATTTTAATGTAATATTATAATCTCACATCAAATTTAGTGCGACAGTAATTATCACATTAAAACACTTACACTTCAGTAAAACACGATTCATTTATTTTATTATTAAAATATAAAAAGAAAAAAATATTTCTTCTGTTTCATATTAAGTGTTATTTTAGAGAAGTTTTTTTGTTACAAAATAAATGTCATTTTCGATTTTTGATGCAAAATTTATTAATTTTATGTTGCAATTTATTTTTTCAATTGGTTGAAATATAATTAGATGTATAGGTAATTGTATTATTATATAAAAAATATACAAAATTAATTATTTTCTTAATTCGTGTGCAAAAATCTAAAATGATATTTATAATGAAAGAGATGGAGTAGTAAATAAAAAATAAATACATATAATATTATAAAATAACTTTAATGTAAAGTTTGGTGTTATATTTGGGAAAAAAAATTTAACGTTGAAACTACACTAATTAAACTATTGTCATTTTAACACGAAAATAAAATTAAACTATTGTCATTTTAACACGAAAATAATGTTATGGATTGTAGATGTTGTAACATTTTCTACGAGCATCATAAACACCTTTTCACATTTGGTGTCAAACGAATCCAACTGCAACCATTATCGAACGTGATCCCTAGTCAAATCAACGGACAATTACGAGAAAAAAAACTAATGAAGCTTTGAATATATATCACTAATGTTATTAATGGTGCGGTGAGAATCCTTTAATCATGGCCAACGTACCAAACAGCTTCGCATCTGGTGATGGGACCAACAGTAAAGAGCCTCCCTCCCTCTCTTGCCACGTGGCTTCTTCTCCTCAAGGACGGCACCGTCCCTCTTCTCGTTTTTATATGGGAGCCCCCTGATAGCTAAACCTAGACTTGGACATAACATCCCTAATCTGAAATTCGAACTAAATCCAAATAAAAAAATCTGATCCGCGTAATGAATTTTATAAAGTGTTACAAACCATATCCAAACCCTAAATGTTATTAACAAATTTAAATGGATAACCCAAAAAACCGAAAAATCCAAAAAAATATTCGAAAAAACTAATCTAAATGTCTAAATTCATATAAATATAAATATAAAAGAAATAAATATATATTTCAAATATTAAATTTCATATTTATTTTGACATGATATCTAACAATTAATATTTTAAATATAAATAAGTACCTTAAATACTCAATTATATATAAATAAGTATATATTTCTTATGTTTTGTTATTAATTTTAGATTTTATTTCGGGTATATCTGAACCGATCCGAGATAATCCGAATCTAAAAAATTTATGGGTTTTAGGATGTGATACAAAACTGATCCGAAATCGACGTGTTATATCTAAACTCGACCCCTATTTACAAATTTACTAAAATAGAACCTAGGAAATGTTATAAAATAGAACCGAAATTCAAAAACCTGAGTTGAACGCTAATGGATACCCGAACGCCAGCCTAGCTAAACCTTTTATTCTTTATATTAATTACATTAAAATATACTATAGCTAAACCTTTTCTCCTACGACATATATAGATTATAACATTTACATGACTAAAGCTATACATAACACAAGTATTAGGACTGTAACCTGCTCCAAAACCAAAACAGCAAATAGGTACAAAAAAGTTATACACAAGAAAAGGCCCATAAAAATTGAACCGGGACAAGAAAACCAATGCAAAATCTCTCGGGTTTGAGCCGTGTAATTGATTAGATTTTGATAAATACTTTGTAGTTAGGTATTCACCCCATTGCAGAAGTGAACCTTTGTTCGATGGTAGCTTCACTAAGTAGATTGAGAACTTTGACGATCAATACACAACACACAGTTACTAATTGTAACCCAAATAAGAATGTGGAAATATTATACACAGGCTTACAAGTATCCGCACCGATCTCATTACACAAACAATCAAACCCCCATTCAAGACATTATGCAAGTTAATGAAATATAAGGCAAATGGAAAAGAACGAATGAATAAAAAAAACTGCACATGAGAAAACATTTTTCTCAGCAGTGTCCCAGTATACACATTAAGCGCTTCACATTTACCTAGTTGGAGAACATGATCCATGTCACACTTGCGTGCTTGAAAGACATCTCCATTGTCGTATCCGAGGAGTCTTTTCTAGAAGCATTTCCAAACCCATGTTGTTTCCTTCCATCCCGTTCATGTACCTGCATTTACCATTTAAAAAGCAAGGATGATAAGTCTTTAAGTTCAAGTATTAAGTGTCTTTTGTTATTTTGCAATGCTACAAACTCCAAAACTCAGGTCCCACGCAAAGTTTTTTCAAGACTGTGTTTGCTTACTTGCTTCGACGAGCCTTCTTTCTCCAGAAAACAAAAGATGTGATCCACTGCATAGGCATCATCAGAAAAAATGAGTACATGTGTGTGATGTTCTTATTAAAAGATCACAAGCCACTGACTTGCATAAGAAAACAAAATCACCTTAAAGACAGATAGGAAACTGAATACTCCAACAATAGATGCTTTCCTCAGAGGCAATCTCCGTTCTGGAATAACATCCTTTGACAAATGTTGTGCAATTTCTTTCAAGAGAACCATCTGAGCTTTCTCAGTCCTCATAGACACAATCGCCTGTCTCATTGATTCCCTATCAGCCTCCAATGCTTGAAGCCTCGCGTATAGTTTCACTATATCAGGATCACCAAGATCCAGCTGCTTCAACTCTTCTCCATACCCATCACCTGTGCCTTCCCTAAGCTTCTGCTCAGCAACCCCAACACCCTGATGGACAGAATCAATGGTATAGACTCTGTCATTCATGTCATTATCCCCTGTTTCCGATGAAAAATCAGGCCTTTGGTCCCTATTAGTCCCCAAAAGTGAGCTTGAACTACCAGTGGAAACCCTCCTGAAATGTCTTTGTCGTCTAGGACTCTGACCATTCTCCAAATAAGTTCTCCCAAAGCTAGGAACCCTCTCCATCTGACTAATCCTTAGTTCCAAACTCTTCAAATTCCCACGACCACCGCGAGGCGAATCAGTCAATGTGTACTTCTCAACATCAACATCATCATCAGCCGCCGCCTCGGGATGATTCTCATTCAAACTACACTTAAGAGGAGGATAATCATCACATTCATCATCATTATACATGTTCTTCTCCTCATCCACACCAACCCCATAATAACTCAACATCCTATGCCTATAAGCCTGAGCTTCACAAGTCAAAGCCTGAATCGTCTGCTCCCTCTTGTAAACCAAATCTTCAAGAGCCAAAAGCTTTTGCTGATCATGCTCCATCTTCTCCTCGGAGAAACGCTTGAACTGTCTGAGCTCCATCTCGATCTCGGCCTTCTCCCTCTGCAGCCTCAGGATCATGGACATGGCCTCGTTGGCAGCGGTGGAAGCGGCGTTACGCTCCTCGTCGAGCTCGGAGTAGAGATCTTGGATGGATTGTTGTTGAGTGGCGACGGTTTCGCGTAGGAGGGAACATTCGTTCTCGATTTGGACTTTGGCGTTGAATGGTTTCTCGTAGCAATCGCATGCACAGTCACAGCATTTGAATGTATCCATAAGAAGAGTATTCAATTCCACAATTCACACAACAAACATAATGAGAGAGTTACACCATCCTGCAAAAGCACAAGTTTCTACGTGATTAGTCTCAGACATTGCTCAAATCTAAAGCGAACAATTGAGCTTTCTCGGGGGAGAAAGAAAAAGGAAAATCGCGACTCACCTACGTTCAACCAACAAACGTCGAAATTTTCCAGGAAAATAAGCTATAATCTATAGGAAACTAGATAGCCAGAAAAGCTAATAATATATATATGTTCTTCTTCTTCTTCTTCTCCTCTGTATGAATGAATCTCTGGAAATTAACGGAAACAGCAGTTTCTCTCTCTTCTCGCGAAAACGAAAAGAGAAAAAAAAAATGTTTGGAATCGGTGGAAAGGAAGAAGAAGAAGATAGAATAATTTGTCTTCGTTTTTTGTTTTTGTTTTTTTGGAACCCTAATGAATCTGTTTTTGGTTTTTCAAAATTTGAAATTCTGATGGAGAGAATAAGGATTTTTGTTTCTTCTTCTTCTTCCATGGAGCCCTCCTTCTCCTCGTGCCAGTGACGACTCTGGTTATTTTTGGTAAGTTCTACTGCTGATGATTGAGATCAACGGCTGAGATCTTGGCCTTTTTCTTTTAATGTTACAGGTCAGCTTATCTGGATTTCTTTTAAAAGTGTGTTGTAGATATACTTGTTGGAATACCTCTTTTGCCAGAACCAGATTACTTTGCAATTTTCTATTTAAAAGTATCCTTCATAGAGCTGATCTTTTATCATGACAGATCCTTTGCAAAAGCTTCAGTTTCTTAAAACAGTTTCTCTCTATTGATTTGTGTATCCAAATCAATCGTCAACATATCCACCCAAAATGCTGAATTGGGAAACGTATAAACAACAATTGGAAATGCAAAAAAAACTATGTAAATAGCCAGTCAAGAAAAAAATTCTTAAACCCCAAATCTCTATAAGTTACAAATGTTTCACTATTCTATGAAACTCCCGGATCCAAGTTACGGGCTTCTTCCATACTCTTTTTTTTTTCGAAAATAAAAAAAAATTGCATGATGTGCCCAGTATAGTCTCGCTAGCACAACATTCCATATACATTAAACACACACAAAAAGTACTGAAGAACGAAAGAAAGATATTAAAAACACACACCATCAATGCGCAAAACCCAAAACCTCTATCCAGACCAAGTTCTCTTACAACATCCTATGGTCGGTCATCATCACACCTCACACTCCGTCTTTCCTCCTCTTATTCGATCCCTTTCGTCCAACGTTGCTCTGCCACAATGCCTTGATGACATTTCTGTTTTCTTTTTTTTTTTCCGGGTTAATTGTATATCTTCACCGGCTTCTCATAAGCGTGTCGGTTCTACAAGGACAATGCAAACAAAGAAACAAGACAATTAACAAACGAGAGACTTTGGTTTACATTTTCTTATCTAGAAAATGTCACCTGGTTTGCAGCATAAGCCCTCTTTGGAGTAGTATCAGTGTGCTCCAACCCCAGGTACTGCTCAAAAGCACCGTGTACATCCCTTCTCTGTTTAAGGTAAAAAAAAAAAAGATGGTTAGATCTCAGATATTCTTTTTCTAGAAAACTAGAGGAGAAAGTAAGTAAACACCTGAAAGCGATTGTAAACAACATCTGAGTCCTGCAAATACTCCGGACGTCCCATTGACATGAACGCAAACTTCCACTACATAATAGAATGAAGATGTTCGAATTGTACCAGTTCCACCGACTTTACAGATTCATTTATTTAGCTTTGATCATTACTGCATACCTTAGCAAAGTCCTCATCTGATACATGAAGCTTCTTTTGGATACGGTTCTTGATCTCTTCAAGTGTTTCACCTTCATGGATTACCAAGAAGAAGGGCTCCCCAAAGTTTTGCACTTGCTGACGAACAAACAAACATGATATAATTAAGACAGTTTGCTACAACTAGTAAAACAGCTAGATAACAAAAACTTGATAGCTGGTTATCACCTGATTCTGTCCAGTCTCCTTAGCAAAATGGTACACAAGAATTAAGCGACCATTTGGACCAATATTTTTCTCTTCTTCTGGAATCTGAGATTTAGCAAGACAAAAGTAACCATACGCGGAATAACTATACAACATCTTTAGTTTAATATCCAAAGTTGAAAACCAGAGTCCATACTGGGATCACAGAGAAACAAAGTTACAAGTAAACTAAGAAAATCAGAAATAAACAGCAAGACTACTAAGACTTTGAAAATACCAAAAATCTTTGAAGGAAATGCTAAAGTAAATAGAAAAGGCAGCCTAGTAGCATACCTCCTCAGCTCGCAAAGTCCAGTACTGGTCGTTTATATTCTCGATTTTTTCAGTTAACGGAAAAATCTGCAAAACATACCACCAGCAACTTGAATGAGTAGAAATACTCGAGCAGCCATCATCTTAGGGATCGTCAAATAATTGACTACAGTGTAAAAATATAAGAAGCCTATTTGTTACCTTGTAGATCTTGTGGTAAAACACCTCAAGTATTCTCAGTTCTGCATCTGGATGCGAGAGCTCCACCTGTATCAGTTATAACCTTAGATTAACTTGCATAACATCGAAATTGTAATTAATGTAATCCAAAGCCTGAAAAACGAATTTTCATCGGCACCAAACATGGCGGTCAGCAATAGATGCACCCTATAATCCGAATGCCTTAAATTTCATCGGATTGTCCTTTTAAAGTAGTTGTCGCAATGATATAGACAACCAAGAGATCAAACCAAAAGAAGAATACACCACCTACTTCAGAAAGTAAAACAGCCAGCCATTTACCTTTGTTTTCAGTTCATTAATAACATCTCCGACTGTGCTTTGTTTAGGTAGTCTGATATTGTGGATTACCACCTGTATAGTGATGGTTAAAAGGCTTGAAAATCAATCCAATGTGCAAAAGAAAAAAAGACTATGAATCACAAATAAAAGGCTATACATACTTCTTCCTTCGTGGAATGATGGAAAGCAACTTTTAAGGTTTTAAGACCTTGCAATTCTGGAAGAGGAATGTCAAGAACTTCATAATACAAAATATCAGATGTCTGAAAGAAAAGAAAAACCAATTTATTAAGCAAAATTCATTCTCTAGTAAAGAAGAAATAATAGAGTTCACTGAACTTCACGTCAATTACCTGATTGTAGTGAACTAACATGTCTGACAAACGGTCTACTCCACGGTATTTGATAGGCTGAGGCTTGGGTTGCTGGGAATAGCAATTGTGAGATGTAAGCCTAAGTTTGGACGGATCTTCAAGACCAAGCTTCTGAGCCACTCTTTCCACGACATCGTCATAAATGTGCAACTTTGACCTACGAAGTAAAATAAAAATTATGATTTCCTCACCAAAATGAGCTGAAACAACTTCGTCCACAGATGTACTTACAACTCCAGAACGAATTCATCTTCTTTAGGTTTATCCAGAGCACGAAATCGGACCAGCTACAAAATCACAAACTGCAAATGTTAATCACCAGCTAGAGAAAAATCTACTTAACATTCACAAAATTTGCTATGAAAACACGAAAGCTCACAATAAGGAATACAATTATGCAGCACAATAGAAATAATTAGTGGGATATCAGCAGCATATATACTGCTCTGATTGTTTGGGATATCAGCATACATTCTGCTCTGATTTGATTAAAATATTAGGAACTTGTGGTACAGATGTAACATGACAAGTGGTTTTTAGAGCTGCTGCATGAGACCACTCTCCAGACCAGCCTAAATCACTAAACACTTATTTAGCACTAGAAAGAAAGCTTATCACTTGAAATATATACGTGGCCAAACTCTACCAAGCGTGACTTTGGGAACCAATGCTTAGTCGAATTATACCTGTCGATTCTGGACATATTCAAGAAACGAAGGCACAGCTGGGTAGCGGCATTCAATCTCCTTGTTAACAAGAGGTTTCTGAAAGCAAATGATATCCCCATCTTCGATCTGAAGGCAAGAAACCCAAATCACAAATATGACACGAGACTGAAAATTTCTGTAGATAAGAGTGAAACATTACTTGACACAATCTGAATGAATTTTTCTTATCCAGGTGTTCGCACATAACACCAGGTTCAAACTTGATTTCCTGCAAATAAGACGTTAGTTAAATAACAGAATACATAACCATAATCATGATGCAAATAAGGCTAAGAGGCACTGGAAGCAGCAAACCTCAAAAAGTTCTATTTCTTCATCAGGAGCAAAGCCAGCCATTTCATTCAGTTTTCCAGTTATATCCATAGGCTTACTGGAACTTTTCACCATCAGTCTGCCAACATACCTAGTAGCACAAGAATTGCGAAAAAAAATTATATGCAGTGGAAAAAAAAAAGACCCAAGGCAAAATGGGTTCAAACAAATCTGATCACAACGTAAAAAGGCAAGAAAGCCCTCATTTTTGTAGTATATATAATCGTTACTAAAGTCGTCGTAGACCACTTAACATAGAAGTTAGAGCGACGAAAGAAAATGTGATAAAATATTACCTTAACTCTGGCTTCTCGGGGTCATAAAGCTTAAAGAAAAGAAGAATATCTTCTTTTGATTTCTCAGGAGGAGGAATAGGACGTTCATCCTAATTTATTCAAAAATAAGCAAAAAAATTAGCTCATATTTCATGTTGATCAATTAGCTTCTGTTTTTTCAACGTTAAAGGCTTCAACAACAACACTATGCAACCAGCTCTTACCAGCAGCTCTACTTCCAAAAACAGTTTAAGTTCTGCAGTGTTGGCCTTGTTAGATGCTTCTCTAATTTGTCCAACCTACAAAACCCATTTTCCACCTTAAAAATTTTCATACATGTTGCAAATAAAGTAGCAAGGGACTCTTACATATTCCTACATTACAAAATTAAAGTTTCTAGCGGACTACAGGGCCATTTCATTTCAAAGCAAACAGAAACTTAATAGAGAACTCTAAAATATTAACGAATTAACAGGTTCCAAACAACTGGAGCAGAGACACTTGAAACCGAAAAATCAGATAATTAGATGTAAAGATTATAACATAGAAATAAAGCTAGCAGGTGATCAGATTCTAGAAAATAGTAGGAGTATTACTTCGCTATAAATTTAAATGTTCAGCAAAAAGAGAGAGGCAAACTACATGCATAAATAGCAACGAGAATGATAACAGTACCGGTTGTAATTCCTCCTGAGGTGTAAGGGGGCGATTAGGACGATAGGTATGGTTTTGGCGCTTTGCCCAAATCCAGAACCTCTGACACTGAACAGGTATACCAAATTCTTTGGCCACCTCCTCCTGTATTACAATAAGATTTGGGTCAAAAATGGCAAATTTTTAAATTACAGTAACGTAAACCATTTAATTTGGCAGTAATGTGAAAGTTCTCATGGAATGCAGATCAATTGTTTTTCGTCTTCAAGATAGAATCAAGTTACCCCAAAGACTGTTTAAACATAACCTATTTCTTCAACAGATGTAAGGATTCCTTCCCCTTTTGTAAAACAAAAAATGAAGATATTTTGGCAAGTACCTTAAACTGTTGAAATGGTGTCTGTTTCTGGATCCGGAAACTACGAACTTTGTCATGATCAATAAGATCAAAATATATATCCTTCCCAATTTGTTCCTTAAGGTCTTGATCTCTCGCAACCTTTCATGTTAACAGAGATTTTATTAGTAACAACAGTATCAAAACTACAATCTAAAACAGCTAAAAAAATTTAGCAGCCTCAATTAAATAGGAATAGCAAACCTTAATTATCGTAAAAAGGTGAGCTTGTGCCTTGTATTTTCTTTTGTCTTCCTTTTCTTCTTGTTCCTTCTTCAGCCTCACCTGTAAAAGTGTAATGAATCGATCAGGTTCAACCAAGACGCACATCACTGGGAAAATGTCTGAAAATATTTTACCCTTAAGTGTTCAGCAATGTCTTTCTCATCAACGTTGCAGATTATTTTATCTTTGTCACTTTCCCGGATATATACAAGCATATATGCATTTGAGTACTTTGTGAATTTGAAAGGAGGGTTATTGAAACCAGGATTAGTCTGTGGTAGCTGAAACGACACCAAAAGAAATATGTCAGACAACACAAGAGAAATTAGGCAATCCCCTTTTCAAATCATAGAAAATGTAGCAAGAAAATGCAAACCTCTTCTTCACCACCATATTGCTCCTCCAATGCCCTTTTCAAATCTTCCTTGGTTACTCGTTCATCATCAAATTTATACCTGAAAAATAGAAGCTCCAATTTGTTCATGAGAAGAAACAAAAGTCTAAGAGGATTGCGCAGACCAAGTATGCTATAATAGTACTGAAACAGTATCAGAAGAGATTTATGGCATTGGTTTTGCACCATGTGACAATAAAGCATATCAATACATCATACGAACTTCCAGTTTTTCAAATTGATGAGTTGATATACATAATAATAGACAAAAACCTATGCAACATTTATGACAAAAGCACCACTCTCAAGTTTATAAAGTGGAAAGCCAACAAAAAAGAAGCGCAAAGTGTAACACTAGTTCCAATTTTATCCAAACAATTTTGCTTCTTCAACCTATTTATCATAGCAATCATATCTCTCTTACAGGTGACAATTTAGGAACATGTAAGGCAATGTACTAGTGGATTTGGACAAATTGCTCAGAAATGTGACCTTCTGAGTACCACCAGTATAAATTAATACATTACTTTTCAGATTCAACTCCTTTCTAGCTCCCAATATATGAAACTTTCTTAAGGCACAAAAATCATGGATGTTATTTAAATAATAATAGAAAGATTCATACCATTGATCTGAGAGCGTGGGCCTTATAAATGCGTAATAGTGCCCACCATGTACTCCTCCACTATGAACTAAGACACTGCAGACAAATAAGAGCTAGCAGGTCAAGCAGGAAATTGTCGTGCAACAACCAAATGAAAATGACAACATTTTTTTTCTTATACTTTCATAAGTATGTTAACTAACGGTGCATGTTACAATAAGCTATATTTAGCAGAATCCTCGAGATGACCAAGCAGATAATTAAAGAAAAAGTGAGTCGTGCAACCATATTATCAACACTGCATTTTATAGGGAATCTAATTTCTGAATGCAAGCCCTTGTGGATCTACTACAAGTGAATCGAAAGGTATAGTGAAGACCTGTGAAGTGTATAAAGGTTGCGGACACTCCTGTCAGCATCGGGGGATAAATACTTTCCATCCTCTCTATCAAGGTCCAGTTCAAGCGGAAATTCATACCGATCATTTATCTATCAATAAAAGCTACATCAGCATTCACAAATAAGGGCACCACCAAACGATAAAGTACAACTCATGGCCACAACCTCAAATACTAACCTTCACCATGGAATCCCTCATGAAGTCATATTCAAACCTTTTGAGCTGGAGCTGAAGAACCGGTGGAAAGTCTATGAAAAGAACACCCTTTTTGGCATCCTGAAACGATAGACATGCGATTCCTTCAGAATAAGACTTAAGGAGTAAGGACTACATTTGTAATAATAGAAGTAAGACCTGTAATCCATGTCCTTCTGCATGATATTTGTTGTCTCCTTCAAGGCGTTCAACTTCAACATATTTATCAAAAGAAGCATAAACATCCTTGCAGCCTTTAACATCCAGCTGAAGGTCTGCCATAAGATAAAACATGTCAAATTGACAAAAACGTTGCTGTAATAGAATAAGACAACAGAGTGAAATTGTATAGTGCTATACCATAAAATGATTCTTTCCGTGTAGATTTGTAATCTACATTTATGCATTCGATATAATTCATATGGTGACCCTCAAATAGCTGTTGTATTGTTCCCTCCACAACAGTTCCCTACAGAGAAAAGAAAAGCTTAAAACCAGAAACATCAACTGAGAAGGACATCATCGCATAACCAAAAAAAAAGAACTACCTTCATTTTATCCTCAAGTTTCTCGCAGAGAACTCGATTGAGTTCTTGGACATCATGTTGCATGAAAGAATCATATGTGTCCCAACCAAACGACTTTGTCAGCTCTTTTGTCGCAACACTGGTGTCGTTATATTGGAGCTTGTAAAACAAACTTTGGAGCGCCAAAGGTATGCTTGCTGTGGGCGCATCGTTCTCAGTTGTTGGCATGTGGTATACAGCCTACAAGCAAAATGCAAGATTCAGTTGTCTTGGCTTAGAATTCTGAGTTAACCCGTAGGGCTTAGTAAGCTGATTAAAATATGTAAACCTTTCTGAAGTAAGGTATGTGGTATAGTGTCTGTAGAAGAGAATTCATGTAACAAGTTGCACCTTGGTTCTTGAGACCAACAAACCCGGTCTCTTTCTTAGAGTCGTAAGACCAATAATCAAGAACCTTACGCACAACGACTTCAGCTTCAATGTAAACAGTATCATTCGCTAAATATCCCCTACTAGGATCATAAAGTTCGCTAAGAGGCATGAATGACGTAAATCCCCAATCGCTTTCTCTCGCATTGAATTGATGTTGCGTTTCTGCACCATAAATGGGAATCATAATTTCAGTGAAACTTGTATCACCAAAGGTCACTTACAGCTACATTATGAGAATACCAAGTTCGCCAGAAACCAGGTAAAATATTTCAGCCTGACAGAGAAGTAGAAAAGGGTGCAAGGCATGAATATTTAAATTTAACTCAGGGCGTTCAGGTAAAGCTTAAATAATAATTTTCCTGTCCATCGGCATGCATGCAGTCAGAATCCACGTTTTATACACACATCATTAGTAAATTACAGGTACCTTTTCTAATCGTGTATCTGGTGTGGACTTGATTGACTACAGCCAGGCTGAACTGAGCATATCTGCTCCAACCGTAAGGCAAACTCCCAGCATCAGCAACATCCAAGTACATGGACAAATGGTCAACATTGTTCCCTTTCGGGAAAATCAATATGCGCCTGCACAAGCATATCCAAATGATGTCAACCAATCAACATCCACAAAAATGACAATAAGAAATTTAACCGCCATATTACCATTTGTAACCTCCAACTACAAACACATCGGAGTACTGCTTCCTGGTGTTAATCCTAGAGAAGTGTGGGATAGTCCACGTGAATTTCAGAGTGGGAGGCTCCTCTACTGGCTGGTTCTCCACAGTACTCACAGCAGTCTCACTTTCGGAAGCTACAAATGCATCAAACAGTTTGTCAATAAACACCAGGAAAAAAAATAACAAAACCCTAAACACTTTAACCCATTAATCCAACCCTCTAACACTACAGAATCTCTATATCATCAAGGATCTTACCTTCCATGGGCTGAGCAGGATCCTCGACCAAATCGGAATGCGGAACAAGCATCTCCTCATCCTCTTGCTGCTACAAAACATATAACACACAAATAAAAACTTCTGAGAAAAAATAAACCCTAATCTCGCGCAACAGTGATCACAAACCACAATCACTAAACTAACACACACAGAACCTGCAACGATGATTCAATCGCTTCAAATTCAAATCAAACCCTAAGGGATCAGCTAAACAAACAATCAGAAGCAGATTGTACAGAACGAGCCACGAAGGTGAAATCAAATTAAGCAGAGAGATAGAAGGAGAGGTTGATGAATCGGAGATTACATCAACGGGAGGCGGAGTCATCATAGTCATTGGCCGGAGAAGGGTTGACGGTGGGATCGAGAGACCGACGACGAAGAAGAACAGAGAAAAAAATCAAAGAGGAAGGCAAAGTGACTTAGAGAGAGATAAACAATCGCTCGATTTTTTTTTTCTTACTCTTTTCATCGGCTTGGAGATTATTTTCGATAAATTAAGGGGCTATTACTGTAATTTCACAACACTCCGTACTCAGATTTTTTTTTTCTCCCAGGTTGAGTCCTTTCTAAAGAGACAGACCAATGATAAAGCCACACGTCAACGACATAGGACGTAACTACGGGGGTATTACTGTAATTAGCTGTATTTTTCTCTTGGGCTATTACTTTAAAAAGTTCTCTTCAATTGGGCCGCCTAGGGACAACTGGGCTTTTAAGTGTATGTATCTTCTTTTTCGTCAACGTGTATGTATGTATCTTCTTCATTTTTTTTTAACAGCGTGTATGTTACATAATCATTAATCATTGACCAAGACCAAGAGAAACCCAAAATGAAGTCAAGAATTAAAATAAAAAACTAGTCCCGGACATATTATCCGAAACCCGAAAACCAATTGAAGTGAAAAAATTAAGACGAAACCGGATCAAAAATTACAAAATCCGCACCGTTACTATAATTTTGAATCCAAAAAAACGAAACCGAACCGAGAACCGAACGGGTACCCGAATATTTTGAATATATTAAAAATATTAATTATTTTTAATTTTAATATATCTAAAATATCTATTACTATAAAAAATAGTTTATTCCATCATGGTGCTGTCACCTCATCAAATGGAGGTGTTCTCAGCTTGACACATGTCCCTCTATCTAATGGGCTTCGTTTCCATATTCTCTCTAATGATGGACTTCATTACCATACAATGATTTGTAGGGCCCAATAAACCCACGACCATAAACTCAACTTCTCCATTCGGCGGTGTAAAGTGATTAGTCATAAAGTTCTCCTGCAGCCTCTTCCATTGTCTTCTGTCCTTTCGTTTTCTTCTGTTCATCTGAGTATAACTCCATGCATTAATTATGATTAACTCTTCATACACTATCTCCCCAATTATCAGTGGTTATCTTCTCAGAGGCGGTGGATATACGGGTATACAAGGGTAAGCCCTCCTTCGATGAAACCCAACCTCATATCTCTATTTCGGTATTTTTTATCATTCCAAATGACTAATTCGAAAGTTTTCTTTTCCGATCTGAAGTCCGTCAAGATCATGCTGAAGGTATGGAATTTAAAAACATATCGTCTATAACGATACACCGAGATAGAATACACCGAGCCGACGGTGAGTCTGGACCGGAAAATGGGAAGCCGATTAGCGTGTTGATGTTTTGTATGCTCTTAAATCTTCACCCATGAACTATGCATCTATCAGTTGTTATATCCTCAAAGGCGGTGTGTAGATGGTGACTGTTTTAAGACCACCGTAGTGGGATCGATCTAGGAGAGAGTGGAGTTCGTCTCCGGTGGAAATGGCGAAGGAGATGGTGGTTGAGTAGGAGCTGCGGATGCTACTAGACTGAGGGAGATATTAGGAGAGAGAGCGTGTGAAGGAAAGAGGCCACGTTTGTGGAGGTTGGGAAGAGGAATGGTTTGAAATATGCCGGTGGAGCAGGGCAGTCGTGTCTTATCCTTTGTTCTCCACATACCGGCGAAAGAAATCCGGAGACGTTAAGCAAGTGCATCGAGTCCAAACGTCGTCTATAACGCCATCATTAACAATAACTTCCCAATCCTCTCATGATCTCTCATTCAATGCCTATCCCATTACTTGGATAGAGTGAAACTGCGAGTATAAATATGTAAGTCTCAATCCTCTTCAAATCATCACTTCAATCCTTTGATTCTAAATTTCGGTACAATAATGCAAATTTGCAATTTCTAGTTTCAGAGTTGAAGGCTGGTAGGTAGGGAGAGCGTTGTGACAAGGCTTCTGCATTTTTGAGAAGCACAGAATGTGAATAATGGTGGTGATCTCATTTCTGTTTATATTGATTTGGTGGATGAGAAGGTATATTTTTCTTAACTTATGCTCTGATATTGTACACCAAAAATGGAGCTTAATATTTCTATTAACTCGATGCCCCGTTTCTATTAGGTTCTCGGAGAAGACCAGTTTTGTTGAAATTGCATAGAGCATTAACCCTATCCCTACATTGAATCTCTCTTTGTAGTTACAACATGGTCAACTCTAGGACAAGACAAACAAGAGAAAAGGTGACTCCTATTTGGCATGATCTTTGCATCATTACCACTTCTTAAGATTTGTCACGCACACGTCAGGTATATCATATTTAAGTATTTCCATCTCCATTAAAACATAGATATTTGTCTTCAAGCTTTTGTTGTTCCGTAAGACAATCATATGATTTCTAATTCTACAGAGATATTTTTGTGTTGCAATTGACAGAGGAAAATAAGCTACTAAAACATAAGCTACTGTGAATGTGTTTGCTATTATCGTACTATGCTTTATGTGTATGGTCTGAAGTAGTTATAACTAACTTCATAATGGACCAGGAAAGTAGATTATGAAACCACGAAGAGCTTCAACGGTTAATGGGATTGATGATATTGATTCACATAATCAAATGGAATCATAGCTTTACAACAAATGTTTCTTGATTGCATAGCTTTTGGCCTTTTTTGACCGGCTCATCAAGGTTCACTCTTTGCTAATCCTCAAATTCAAATTTGGTAGATTTAGTTTTCTACCTCTTTAGATGGCTTTCACAATCAAATATTCAGTATTTATGTTGTTCTTTCTGAATAATTTATCTCTTGAGTCAAGAAATGAATTAGATTTATTTTCTTATGAATTATGTTTGTATAGATAACAAAGTGAACTCCAACATAAAGTTACAATATTTGAATGTCATGTCTTCTTTATCTTATTTATTCACTTTAAGCACATTCTTTTATGGCAGGAATAGTAGATAGTCATGGTCTCAAGTCACCCTCATGATGATGACACCAGGCCGAAGAAGACATAAAGCCATCTACAGTTCTGAAAACGGTGAAGAACATCTACCCGAAATCACTATGCAAAAGGTAATTACATCCTCGCTATCGTTAAACTGGTTACAAGAGACCATGCTGAAGGTATGGAATTAATGGATCTCAATAACTCGAAAAACAATTTGGCGGTGGTTGACAAACTATGAACGCAAGTCAAGCTTTCCTTGCTTGAAGTTCCCATCATAAGGAAGGAGTACGGCACGAATCTTATGCTTATACTCCCACCACGATCCTGCAAGCTCAAAGAACTTGATAATAGGTGCACTACATGTTTCTACTATAAACAGATAGAGAAGTTCATGCAGCTGTATCTAGTGGCTAAAATACGCTCGAGCTTTGATTCTACTTCTTTCGTACGTTCTCATCTCACTTCAGTTCTCTTTTGCTCTTTCCATTACTAAAATATTTCGCTTTCTATAATAATTATTTTTTTAATAATTACTATGAGATGCACACTTTCGTTTACAAATTGAACCCATAAATAACATTTCTTTTAAGGCTATCAAAACTGAGATGGATGAAAGGATCCGCCATAAAGAACCCCTCTTCAAAACTTCCAGTAAACATCACTGCCTCTTGGGATTTCAAATGTTGTGTATAATGAAAATACTCAACATGGGTTCCTTTGCAGAAATAAGTATATCGGTAACATCAATTTCAATATTTTAAAAAAGAAAAATACAATAGCAACTTATAAAACTACATTGACCCAATAAATTTCACCAAACCGACCAAATTATCACTTACTAATACGTTTTGAAAAAATATGGTTAAAGACCACCCATTTATACATATAATATCTAATCTACAATGTAAACATTCAGACTATTATGATATGGCCAATCTAAGAAATAAAAATACATTACACAAGTCCAACACATATTAAATAAATCCATACATATAATTGACGGTATAACATACACGCAATGAAAATGAATTATACACATTAAGTCATAATTAATTAGTCACATATAGTCTACATATAAACAATACTTATTAAACTGTAACTATTACATAATAACTAAAATTTACGCATAAAAACAATTATCCAATGCAAACTTATCATTAATATTGTTATATACATCACTTGATCTTCACATCTCACGCATAGCGCGGATCGGCTCTAGCTCAATTTAGACAAGGTGATGCGGGTCGGCTATAGCTCTTTTGAGTTTGGACACATATCATCTGATTCATTGCTCAACCCGAACACAGCAACGTACTTGGATTTTAGCAGCAGACAGGACAAGCATCCAGACCATCACAACCACAACTCTTGGCCTGAAGAGCTAAAGTCAGACTGGACGCAGCTTTCAATGTCAATTCCAGTAGCATCATCATCATCATCTCCTTCCTCCACTGGTCAAGACAAAACCACACTGTCACCTCTCAGGCTATCGCGCGAGTGTGAGGAGGAAACACTCAAAAAGGTGAATACTTGGATACCAATCTCATGGGGAAGCTCCTTAAGAGGTCCTCTAGGTGAAGTACTTAACAGCACAACGAATAGTTCCACGTTGACATTTTCTCCAACAGGGGTTTTGCAAAAGTCAACGTTTTTTCCACTCTCTAACAGCAGCTCTGTAAGCAGCCCCGTTGCAGAGAGCAACATAAACAATGGTGGTGACTACTTCCGTTACACTACCTGAGGAGGAAAGGGTTATAAAAGCTCTGTTTTTTATTTATTTTGAACTCTTGTTTTCTTGGTGCATTGCTCTCTTTTTTCTTCTTCTGTTGTGTTTCTTTTCTAAGCACATTGACTTAATATAATCACAATCTTGATTCTTGATTCTTTTCAGTTAGGGTTTTCTTACTCTGTAATTGTAGCTTCTACTGATGATTAGGGCTTAGGTGCTCTTCAAACTTATATGGACTTGAGGAACTAATCTTTTATTGGGCTTACAAAAACTTATTTTGGGCCGGAATGATTAATGGATAAAGTGTGGTGATATATACATTTGAATTAATATTCAGTAGCTTATTTTATTTATTCGTGCTAACATGTTAATTACTTTTAAGGGTAATTATTATAAATAGACACACAATTTTTAAGTTTTATCATAAAAAGAGCTAAGAAAAAAGTAAATGACCAAAAATTTCATTAAAAAAACAAAAACCCTTATAGCTTAGATTTATAAATATAAATAAATAAAATATAATAAAATATTTTTTATGATCTCAAATTATAAAATTTCAAATTGGAACTTTTTTTATAATTTTTTTTTAATTTGTACATTTTTTCAAAAATATTTTTTGAAATTCAAATATTTTTTTTGAAATTCTAGAGGTATAAGTATATACATCTTTAATAAAATATTTTTATTATTTTAATCTTTGGATATTATATTTGTGACAACAGACTATCCTATAGTATTTCTCTAAATATTTAATATGCTAAAAAGTCAATAATTTGGAAATGGAAGGAATTCTAAAGAGCTAAAAGAGAACAAAAAATGTTTTGTAAAATTTAAATTATCCTTTTCTGGACTGAGTTAAAGTCCTAGTAAATGACATACAATAAGAAAATAAATTAATTAACTCCACGAAAAGGAGAAGTCAAAAGTAGCCGTTGCCACTCATAATTAACTCCTTGTCAATCTTCTTCATCTCTCTCACTCTCTCTGAGCTGCTCATGGCGATCTTTAGAAGAAAAGTATCATCCAATCCCAATGGTAAATCCTCCTGTACCAGCGCATATACACTTTTATATATGGTGATGAGTGTTCTTGTTAGTGTTATTAGGCAAATCGATTCGTGACAATGATATGGTCTTTGATGGCATCTCCAAGAAGCTCTGTTTGTGAATGTTCTCTTCTTCTTCATTAAAGTCTTACAACGAGTTTGAGCTTTAAAAAATCTTGTCTTTTTCATTACAAAGATGTCTCTGCTTTGTTGAACTTTGATTCTACAGGCTGATATGATGGACCGAAAGTGGAGATGATCTTTTTCATTTTCATTACTGGGTGTTTATACAAAGCTCAACATGACCGATTGATTACAAGAAAGGTTAAATCTTCTGCCTTTTTTTGTTTTTGGATTCTGGTTTGAGAACTTTTAAATTTTAAAGCTTTGTGTTTTTTGCAGTTGTATATCTTTAACGAAGGTGATTAAGGTGCAGAGTTCCACCTGTCTCAGAGTCCAGATTCCGTACAGCTGAGGTATAAAATAACTGTTTTTTTTAATTGGCAAAAAAAGCTAACAATCTAAAAAACTAAAAACTAATAAAATAATCATCACCTTAATTGATAATAGAAACTTATGTGTATTACTCGTAATATGTCGAAACAAAAAAATATGCGTCTTTTTTTCATTGATTTGATTGTTAGCGATTGTTATATTTCATTTGTTTCGACACAAATGTGTGTTGAAACAAATAGAATGTGCGTCTTGTCCTTGATTTGATTGTTAAAGATCGTTATATTTCATTTGTTTCGTACATTTGGGATCACTAAGTTTCTCTTAATCAATATTAGTAATTTAAAAAAAAACTAGAAGCAAAAGATGAAAAACAAAAAAATTAAAAATCAAAATCCAAAAATCTAAAAACTAAAATCTAAAAAGCAAAAACTAAAACAAAAACAAAAAAAAAAACTAATAAAAATAGTCTTCACCTTAATTGATAATAGAAACTTATGTGTATACTCGTGATGTGTTGAGACAAATAAAATATGCGTCTTTTCTTCATTGATTTGATTGTTAGCGATCGTTATATTTCATTTGTTTCGACACAAATGTGTGTCGAAACAAATAGAATGCGCGTCTTATCATTGAGTTGATTGTTAAAGATCGTTATATTTCATTTGTTTCGCACATTTGGGATCACTAAGTTTCTCTTAATCAATATCAATAATTAAAAAAAAACTAGAATCAAAAGATGAAAAACAAAAAAAAAAATTAAAAACCAAAATCCAAAAATCTAAAATCTAAAAATCAAAAACTAAAACAAAAAAAAACTAATAAAAACAGTCATCACCTTAATTGATGATAGAAACTTATGTATATACTCGTAATGTGTCGAAAAAAATAAAATTTGCATCTTTTCTTCATTGATTTGATTGTTAGTGATCGTTATATTTCATTTGTTTCGACACACCTTTGTGTCGAAACAAATAAAATGTGCGTCTAGTCCTTGATTTGATTGTTAAAGATCGTTATATTTCATTTGTTACGTACATTTGGGATCACTAAGTTTCTCTTAAACAATATTAGTTATTTTAAAAAAAAACTAGAAGCAAAATATGAAAAACAAAAAAAATTAAAAACCAAAAATCTAAAAACTAAAATCTAAAAAGCAAAAACTAAAACAAAAAAAAAACTAATAAAAACAGTCCTCACCTTAATTGATGATAGTTATGTGTATACTTGTAATGTGTCGAAACAAATAAAATTTGCATCTTTTCTTCATTGATTTGATTGTTAGCGATCGTTATATTTCACTTGTTTCGACACAAATGTGTATCGAAACAAATAGAATGTGCGTCTTGTCATTGAATTGATTGTTAAAAATCGTTATATTTCATTTGTTTCGCACATTTGGGATCTATAAGTTTCTCTTAATCAATATTAGTAATTTGAAAAAAAAAACTAGAAGCAAAAGATGAAAAACAAAAAATTAAAAATTAAAAACCAAAATCCAAAAATTTAAAAAGCAAAAAAAAAACTAATAAAAATAATCATCACCTTAACTGATAATATAAACTTATGTGTATACGCGTAATGTGTCGAAACAAATAAAATATGCGTCTTTTCTTCATTGATTTGATTGTTAACAATCGTTATATTTCATTTGTTTCACATATTTGTGTTGAAACAAATAAAATGTGTGTTTTGTCCTTGATTTGATTGTTAGAAATCATTATGTTTCATTTGCTTCACACATTTGAGATAATTAAGTTCCTCTTAATCAATATTGGTAATTAAAAAAAAAACTGGAACCAAAAGCAAAAAAAGTTGAATAACAAAAAAGAAGCAAAAAACTGAAAATCCAAAAATCTTAAAACCAAAATCTTAAAAACCAAAATGTGTATCATTATGTCATTGATTTTTGATTGTTAGAAATCGTTATATTTCATTTATTTTCGCACATTCAGATTACTCAATTCTTCTTAATCAATATTAGTAATTAAAAAATTAGAACCAAAAGCTGAAAACCAAAAACCTGAAAATTAAAAACTAAAAAAAAAAAAAATCAAAAAACCAAAATTTAAAAACCAAAAATTAAAAAACTAATAAAACAATTATCACATTAACTCATAATAGAAACTTATGTGTATACTCATAATGTATTGAAACAACTATAATATGCATTATTCGCACATTTGGGATTACTTAATTCTTCTTAATCAATATTAGTAATTAAAAAAATCTAAAACAAAACTTGAAAAACAAAAACCTGAAAATTTAAAACTAAAAAAATCAAAAAACTAAAATTTAAAAACCAAAAATCAAAAATGAAAAACTAAAACAATTATCACGTTAATTCATAATAGAAACTTATGTGTATACTCATAATGTGTTGAAACAACTATAATATGCGTCACACATTTGAGATTACTCAATTCTTCCTAATCAATATTAGTAATTAAAAAACTAGAACAAAAACCTGAAAATTAAAAACTAAAAAAATAAAAAAACTAAAGTTTAAAAACTAATATAACAATTATCACGTGAACTCATAATAGAAACTTATGTATATACTCATCATAATGTGTTGAAACAACTATAATATGCTTCTTGTCAAAAGAAGTTCCTCTTAGTTAGTATTGGTAATTAAAAATAAACTATAACCAAAAGTTAAGAAAAGAAAAAAAAAGAAAGCTGAAAAATTAAAAAAAAAATGCTAAAAATCAAAAACTACAACCAAAACTAATAAAACAATCATCACCTTAATTGATAATATAAACTTATGTGTATAGTAACAGTGTGGCAAAACAAAAGTATTTGTGTCGTGTCATTGATTTTTTATTGTTAGAAATCGTTATATTTTATTTGTTTTGCACATTTGAGATTACTCTGTTCTTCTTAATCAGTTTTGGTAATTAAAAAAAAAACTAGAACCAAAAGTTAAAAATTAAAAACTAAAATCTAAAAATCAAAATATCTAAATATAAAAATCAAAATCTAAAAACCAAAAACTAAAACCAAAAGCTGCTAAAACAGTTATCATGTTATGTGTATACTCATCATATGTCAAAACAAATAGAATATGCGTCTCGTTATTGATTTCATTGTCAGAAACCTTTATATATCATATGTTTCGCATATATGGGATTACTAAGTTCCTCTTAATCAATATTGATAATTTAAAAGAACTAAAGCTGAAAATAAATAAAACAAACAAAAATGCACATCAGACAGAAAATGCATATCATGTAGAATACATAAGATCAACTAAATTATGAAGAACAAACGCATATCAAGAGATTATATATGTAAAACAAATGAATATCTCCTTCCTCCATTGGTCGAGACAAAACCACATCACCTTGTCTAAATTGAGCTAGGGCCGACCCAATCTAAATAAAAGATATCTAAGAAACCCAATACTAGATACCCATATATTTTTTGATTTTGTCTAGGTTTAGATCATGTTTTTGAAAAATTTCGGGTTTTTGGCTTTAAACACGAACCAAACCCGAATTATTTATAATTCGGTTCTATTTCGGTTTTTATAAGAAAAATAAAAATTCGACCCAAACCGAAATTATCGAAACCAAACCGATCTGAAAAGTGTCTGGTTCCTAAATGGTTCCTAAACATCTTAACCCAAATAATCCAAAAACTGAATAAACTGAACCTATCCGAACCGAAAACCCGAATGCCCAGCACTATAGAAAAATGTACAAGGGGGTTGGTTTTGTCACGATTAAAACTATCTGGGGCCTTTTAGAAAAACAAATAATTCTAGTATGTTCCTACATCCTTACCCAATATGTGAAAATGACAGAACAAAGATTGTGAAGCATTATGTCGCGATTTGCTTTAGGTCGTTATAGCCGTTACATCTCCCGCCTTAAACCTCTGTCTCAACTTCACAACCCTCTGCTTTTCTCTTCCTCTGCTACTTCGAACCGAGATGATGATGCCGCGTGTCAGACGGGTCCGCCACCGATTCGGGTCGGACTCACCGAGTCAGCGGGTCGGGCTGTTTTCGCAACGCGTAGGATCGGTTCTGGAGATCTTATACACACGGCGAAGCCTGTCTTAACTTGTCCTTCTCTCCTTTCGCTTGACTCCGTTTGTTATCTTTGTCTCAAGAAACTGATGGGCTCTTCTGTTAAGTTTCTAGATCGTGGTGTCTCGTATTGCAGCCAAGAGTGCAAAGACAACGCAAAGGTCTTATCTTTAGTTTTGCCTTTGTGATGTGTGATTCTCTTGCATGTTATTAGGTTGCTGCCCAGTTAATGTCTGCCAAGTGTTCGACGAAATGCGTCAATGAGAAAAGAAAACATATTTTTATGTTTTTTTTTGTTGGTAGAGATGAATTATCACCCTAGATGTGTACTTTTTGAGCTCATGATATATATATTTGATGATTTACAGGGGTTTTATGATGTTGAAACTAGAGGAGATTGGTCAAGTTTTGTTGATTATTGTAGGTATGATATGATACACAGCCTTGTCCTTCTTTACATATGTGCATATAGTCTTTATTTTGTATCAGCAATTTTTTTATATTTTCCATATGTGTGCATGTTACCAAGTTCTTGTAGTTTCTCTTCTTTTTTTCTCCACATGAACGACTTTTTGTTTGCTTTTGGATTGAATATGTTTGTATTGGACATTAGTTCCGTGTTAAGCAAGTCTTGTATAGTCTAGCACTCTCTTGTTTCTATGGTAATTGAGATGGAATAAGAAAAAATATGGAAGTCATACCTTAATATATCTGTTAGTCTGTATTGCTTATATGGTTTCTCCAGTATTTCCTCTGGTATTACTTAGTAGTATGAAGTAAGATGCTTCTATTGGCACTAATGATGACTTATGTCTGGTATCTTTGTGTCAGGACGCACAACTTCAAGTACCCGCTTATGGTCAAGAGGTTGAGCTGTATGGTAATATCAGGTGCCCTGTCCGCTGACTGTCTTGACATACTCCAACCAGCTACGTTATCGTCTGCGATGATTTCAAAAGTGAGTCATTGAGGATGAGAATAGTACACTAATAATAGATTTTCAATCTACATGGCAGCTTGTGCAAACTTTGTATTATATTCCCATTGATTGTCTACATTACACTATGGTGAAGCTCACCTTGTCACTGTAGTATTCATCACAGCCATGAGTGTTTGCTAAAAAACTTTAATCGAATTCATTGGCCTCATGAAGTGATAGTTACTGTCTTGTTATTGTTTTAGATAGAAGATGGTTATGGCTTGCTATGGAATGCATTCAGGAAGGCAAACTTCACGGAAGATGATGTTGCTTGTATCCTTAGAGCTACATATCTTACATCAAATCCATTCTATTTCCACTGTTCTGCTTTTCATCTCCTCTCTCTGCTATTTAGAGCCCCTTAACATCTATTAGTTTTAACTAAACAATGGTATACGGGTATTCTCGCCCGGATCCGTATCAATGCATTTCGTATTGATCTGGTTGGAGGTTCATGTGGTGAAGACCTTCTTTCACTGGCTGCTGCCTCTGTTCAAGGTGAAGGTGCGGTTGGCCATGCCGTTTATATGCTCCCATCCTTCTACAATCACGACTGTGGTATTTTATCTCAATCTTTGCCCCTATCATGCATTACAACATGTACTACACGCCACACAATTTATGAAGAAGTAAGTGATGACTGTTTTGAATGTGCACAGATCCCAATGCACACATATTCTGGTTACAGAACGCAGATGCAAGGTTGATGACTCTTCGCGATGTCGAAGAAGGTTAGTTCTTTCATTCGTGAAACTGAGATTTTCAGTGAGAATGTATCTCAAACTTGTTGGCCATTTCATTTCAATGAGTAACAATACATATGTATTTGCAGGGGAAGAGCTTCGGATATGTTATATAGATGCAAGCATGGGATATGAGGCTAGGCAAACACTTCTCTCTCAAGGCTTTGGCTTCTGCTGCAACTGCTTACGCTGCCAGTCCAGGGACTGATTAACTCTTTCCCTTTCTATGCACATCTTTACTTGTCATATGTGTCTTAGTGTAATAAGAGGAATCAACAAGATGAATAATGCATATGGCTAAGTACGTATGGCCATTTATATGGGGTTTGATGATATTACAAGACTTATGAAAGATTGTTCAGAAAAAAAAATTCTTGTTGAATCCAAAACACAAAAGGTACACAAAAAAGCATACTCTCACACTCTTTTTTTGTAACAAGCATACTCTCACACTATATGAGCTTTCTCATTCTTGGTTGTGGCTTAGCTGTTGATGCATATCTTCTTGAATTGTGTAAGGACAGGGTATATATTCTCAAAGGCTTTGTAGGTTTCATCTCTCTTCTTGGCTCCAGTGATAACAATCTTCCCAGACACAAAGATCAGTAGCACAATCTTTGGTTCTCTCATCCTGTAAATGAGTCCTGGAAACATCTCCGGCTCGTAACTCAAGAAACAGGAGTGAGTAGAGACGGCAAGACATTCAAGCCTTATAGGAAACTTCAGATCACAAGAAGCTACGATGTTCTGAATCTTGAAATCTTTGAACTTTGCATCGAATCCAAGTTTCTGAACTATACGAGCATACTTTCTTGCAGCTAACTTGGAGAAGCACTCAGTCTTGGCTCCAGTACATACCATTCTCCCCGAGGCGAAGATTAATGCCGTGGTCTTTGGTTCTCTTATCCTCATGATCACAGCAGCGAAACGTTTAGGGTTGTATTCAGCGTTCCTTGCCTTCAAAGCTATCTCTTTTAGGTCTAGCTTGCAGTCCAAGTTAACCGTTGAGACGATGTTTTGAAGAGTAGGAACTAGCCCTGAAGGATGATTGGTAAGGTCCACTGGACCACCACTCTCTTCCAATCCTTGACCACTCATTCTCCTTTCGATCTTTGGTTCGGACACGAAAGCTAGGGTTTGGTAGCATCATGGAAAGATTAGAAAAGGTGAAGCTTCTTATACAAAAGATTAGAGAAGGAAAGAGTTTGGTAAACATGTGCTGCTTACCGAAGGAGATTGATTTGGTTGGTTCTCTCCAAAGAGGTTCTTGGAGGTGGAGCTCTGAGAGGCGACCGACTTGGCGTTTTGAAAGAAGGGAACCTTATAGAGTTGTATACCTATATGTAGTTTCCTAAGTTACCCCTCACCGCCTTTGTAATCCCGAGGGTGTTTTTAGTAAATCATGTTTTCTTTTCTATATATAAACTGATCTTTTTTCCTATATAAATAAATAGAATATTTGAACATATACTTGCAAACTATGATCAACTCTGAAAAACCACATGAAATTCTAATCAACTGTGATCTTTTTTTTTTTTGAATAATATTATTTAAAAGATTTAAGCATTTTTCACCTTTTATGGTATTTGTTTTTCTTGCTTATGTATGCATCACAAGACTTTACAAGTTTGGTTTTCGTAAATGGAGAAAACATATATATTCATTCCGTTTTTTTTTATATTTGACGTTTTAAATAATTTTTTTTGTTTCAAATTATTTGACATTTTTAATTTTTATGTAAAATTTATTAGTAATTAATGTTAGATGATCAATGATATTATAATTTCTATTTTATTATTGATTAAATTGTAGTTAGGTAAATAATTAATGATGTTTTTGTTTAAAAAATATTTTTTTTTTAATTTATGTGTATAATCTTAAAGAATTAAATATAAAAAAAATTAGGGAGAATATAATGGAATGATCTTCTCATGCTTTTATTTCCTAAGACCCTAGATACATGCTAAAACTAACAAGTACATCGTCAACATGGTAGTTTGGAAACTTTTTACACTGTCGTATCCTTAGACGCAAGAACAAAAAGCCAAACTAAAAAAGTGAAGAATCGTGCAGTTGAGGAAACAAAGATGTGACATATCACATTTACCATCTAACTTTATTAATTTGACGGATCCACCTAAAAAAATTGTACTATATGTTAATTTATGGTTGTTCTAAAATGATCATAAAAGAAAAGTTGCTCTTAGATCACGAGGGAAGATTTAAGCCATGCCTTTGTAGGCCATCAATGTTGTCGAGCTATCACTATTTTTTTAATAGAAATAAGGAACTATGTATGAAAATATAACTATACTATCTTCATAATACATTGACATGACAGATCAGTGATGGTAGCTCAAAAGGTAGAAATAACACAAAATCCAACTTTATTAGCCAGTACAAAGGAACCAACCATTAACAATTGTTGTAATCCGTCACTACACAAAATAAATATAAAAGTTGTAGAAGCTCTTTTGATCCTGTGGTTTAACTATTTAAACTTTGATTGATAACCATTATATATATATGGAATAAACAGCAAGAAAATGAAGAGAGATAAAATAATAAAAAATAAAGAAATATTTATTATTTATGTTCCATCCTGGATTTAATAAGGAATGATTAGTGTATTACTTTTTAAATGTAAAAGAAAGTTAAGAATCTCAAATAACAAATATTCTTTATAAAATGGTTTAAATTGTAAAGAATAAAGAAAAATTTACTATTCTCATTTATTTTCTTGGTCACCATTTAAAATATTAAAAAAAATTCATGAACGATTTTACTTCAAAAAGTATGGATTTCAAGTCATAAAAATGCAAAATATGTAATCCAATGAAAAAAACTTAAAAAGATCTTTAACACGGTGTTACTGCTAGACATATATCTTATAGGATGGTTCAAAGTGGTGAAGTCATATATGAATGTAGATTCCATGATTAACTGTGTTTCAGCTAATTAAATTCTAATAACATGTGTTTTTGAAAATGTAGTAAATCTTTTCAACTAATATTTCATAACAGCCAGATTACAATATAATTTCTTAAACACATACTATCTCTCTGCATAGATCTTCTATATTGTATTATCCAAATGTTAGTAGTTTATTTTATTGTTTTGTTAATAACATGTGGTTTAATTGGATTTTAATCAAGTGGTAATACAATATAAAACCACATGTTACATTTACATTTTACATCAACAAAAATGATACAAATTACTAGATAATGTCAAGATTTACGAGACTATAATTAGCAAAAAAAAATAGTGATTGTAACCAAAATATAAACGTGGACTCGTTCACATAGTTCAATTCATTGCCATTTATATAGGTGCATACTCCATCGGGAATTGAATGCATGAAACCTAAACAAGACCGTACTTACAAGTTGCCAATTTAACATACAAAGGTAAGAGTGTGCACTTGTCTTCGCACTTAGACAAGTACCCCAAAAAAAACATAACTCAACAATTTTTTTTCTCTCTTCTTAACCTTCAAAGGGACTACCCTAGCCATATCAAAAATGAAGACTCATGACTTCATGAACGTTGAGTCTTTCTCTCCCAAGGTTAGACCGATTCGCATTTTCGGATTCGAGTTTGGAACTTCTCACCAAGAATCCGAGTCCACGGCACATTACTACGAGACAAGTAAAAGCATCAACACTAGCAATACCAATGACAAGAGATTCAAGTGCCACTATTGCTTCAAAAAGTTTCCTACTTCACAAGCCCTAGGCGGCCACCAAAACGCCCACAAGAGAGAACGTCAACAAACCAAACGCTTCCACCTCCATTCAAACGCAGCCGCTTTTTTACACCGCAGCCAAAGCCACATTGCTTCTTCTAGGTTCTTGGAGGATCATTTAAGCCTTGAAGCTGCTCGAATCAACGACGCAAGACTAGGGTTATGGCTTAGGTATAACTCATCAAAAAGTTTTAGTGTTGACCGTACGTCTTACCAGACTCGACCAACGTATGTTGGTGGTGGTAAGAGCAGGCATGGTTTATTTTACGAGTCTAAAACGAATGTAACGGACCACGTGAGTTTGGATCTACGCCTCTAGTAGCTTTTCCTGTATATCTCTAGTTTTCTTTCTTCTTTTTTCCTAGTTTTATTTTATTTTATTTTGTTTACCTATGATAGTTTCCATATATACATCTAGTTTTACGCTTAAACTAGTTCATGCAGATGAAATAAATAACTCTCAACGGTGATCTTGTATTCTAGTTACAAACATTTGTGTCCACATCATCAAACGTTTAGTTAAACCGAGTGATAAGAGTTAATTGGATTGTGTATAAAACCATTATCTTGGGTTAATGGTGGTAGTCTATTGGTAATCTCTTAGGGTTTGGTGTGTATGTACATAGATCTTTGGAACATTAGTCGGAAGATATTGTAAACTCGGATCATACAATATAATATGTTTTCGAACTTCTCCACTATATAGCATTAAATACATTCTTTTCGCACTCAACCGGATCAACCGATAGAATATATAAAAACAACTTAGAATATATAAAAACAACTGGATTGTTTTTAATATTATTAATTCGTTATACAAATTTTAAAATCTAAAAAGATAAGATTCAACCCGTATGTTTATCATCACCTATATTATTTTATCATTGAACCTTCTTTATAACTAAATAAACCACTTTATTTAACCACCATCTCTAGAAGTAGTTCTTGAGAGCAATATACCGGCCTATGCAACCTTTTTTATATCCTTCCTATACAACCGACATAGAAATATAATTTTCTGTTATGTATAAAACCATCATATGATCATAGGAAAATTATATTTCAAACCACGGATGTGGCAGCCCAGTTGGTTTAAGCGCAGGCGTTGGTGTTGTTGTGCTCCTGGGTTCGATCCACCGTGGGAGGAGTGCTTTACGCTAGAAATGGTATTAGCAAAGGCTGGCTCCGGGCCTAGGGGAGATTAAGGCCCAAGGCCCGAACTCCCCTGGAAATTCAAAAAAAAAAAAAAAAAAAATTATATTTCAAAGTATGTATAAAAATATAAATTTCCTATGGTTAGAGTCTAGAATAAAACACAATACAATAATGGACGTGTCTCCAATTCGATATAGTTACGCATGAACTGAGAAGTTTTAACTGGAATAATATATTTTCTTGAATCTATAGTTATTCGAGGAAACTCAACATCGGATCCTAGTTAATGTACAACACAATTATTGATGTGTGATGTGAGAAAAGACCGTGGTGGGTACATATCGTACTATATCTATTTTAATTTCAATCTAACTTGGGTTGTACAAAGTACAAAGGAAACGTTTCATCATAAATAAAGGAAGTTTCATGTCCCACACATTAAAATCTTAACCTAAAGTATCAAATGTGAATAGAAAAAATGGCAAATGATAAAAAAAAAAATCTATATGACCTAAATATAGAACAAGAAAAGGATATCTCACTTCACATATGTTCTTTGGCTCACCCTTTTCCACGTACGTCTACTTTTGGGTGTAACATAAACTTATAGGTGCTTATTAGATTCTGTGTACACATGTAAAATCTTATGTCTTTTCTCGTAGATGATAAGGACAAAAAACTCTCTATGCCGTTTGGAGAATTGAGTAGCTGGATAATGGATTTGAAGAGAAACACTTTTAATGTTTCAAGCTTTAACTTTCCCTATATATCAAGTCTGATTTTGATTTGGATTTGCTTGTACATAATCTGCTCTTTATTGAGGTTAGCATGTCTTAGAAATCTCATACATGAGCTAATCTAGTGATGAACAATGCCCCCATGTTTATTCATATACTTCTCTATGCAATTAGGCTTCATGTTGAAACTTGGTGTAACATCCTAATTTTTTGGTATACCGTAGAAAAATTAACATAATTAGTCTGCTATTTATATTATCAAAATGTATTTATTTTTTTGTCATGCTTTCAAGAAAAACTTAAAATTTAAAAGTATTTGAGCTAGATTAATGAAATGATAGGTGACTTTACCTAATTGTTGTGCAAATGAGACTAAAGCACAAGTACGAAAAAATATCATGTGGTAATTGTATAGCTAACCGAGTGAATAGACTTGAGGATCTAGGACGGTCCGGGTGTTACACTTGGGTAGTATATTGATTAACAACACAAAAATGTCCATAGCGAGATGAAATTTTGCACAAGAGTCTTTCATTTGCCTTTAGGATACTACCTTTACAATACTGTCAACAAAGAAAAAACACAGCCAAGCGGGAGAAGGAAATGAGAAATGCAAATAAAATGCACAAACAAAAAATTCACGAATCTCAAATTAATTTATTGCAACTTGAATCATACTCTCAAGTCCCAAAATGATCGGTTTGTAGTGTCTCTGATACTGAGAGATCTGAATTATCTCCTTGTGATCTCCTCAGCTTGGCAACAAGAACCCACATATTAGCAAGTTCATCCTCCAGATACGCTTCTCTTTCTTTCGACTCTTCTATTTTTCTTTCCAGCTCTGCTTCTCTTTCAACTTTCTCAACGAGAGCACCTTCAAATGAAACTTCACGTTCTTTCATCATGCTCAGTTCTCTCTTCAGTTCCATCAACGAGCTGTCTGGCTCTTTCCTCTTCACAAGAAGACTTTCTTTCCTTCCATTCCTCGGGTTTCCTGTCTTGCCTCCTCGTGGTGTAGCAGGGGTCTTATTCGCTGCTGCTAGTCTCTCGTTGCGATTCATAAGTCTTGCTACTTCCTCAGACAATGCCTTGAGCTCAACTGCAGCCGCTGAAGCAAGATCTTTCGCATATGAACTCTCTTCAGCAAGTTTCTGGTTCCGGAGCTCTAGTTCTTCCTTCAACTCACTTAGTTCTGCTGCTTTCAGTTTAAGCTCCTCAATCTCAAATGCCTGGTCATGTCTCAGCCATATAAAAATGCTTAGATTTTTCCAATATCAACTATAAAGGAAGAGGACAATCGGTGAAAGTTTGTGATAATAATATGGGAAATTTGACCTGTGCTTGTATAACCTTTTCCGCATTTTTGTTTTGGGTTTCAGAAGATTGTTGCATGTGACTTGTGATCGATCTCATATCTCCCAGTTCCAAAGCGTCAGAGAGCTGCTGCTTTAGGTTTGCAACCTCTTCTTGCAACGCTTCACATTCACATGTCTGCAGAAAAGAGTTGTGATCAGTTACAGATTTCTCTGACATGTCTGCACACCAGCTTCAAAGGTGTCTAAATACGCTGGTATTGGAGAGAGAAGCAAGATATTATCTGAACCTTTTGGTTGAGTTGTTCCTGAATGATACGATTATCTGCAGCTTTAACCTATAAACAAAATGAAAAAGTATCAGGCAGGTTATAGCAGAGCCATCTTAGGTTCAGTATCAGTTAATACTGTGTAAACAGAGAGAGTTTCAGAACCTCCAGTTCAAAACTCTTCTCATTTAGTTGAGCCCTCATTTCAGAAACAGCCTGCAGATAATAGAGAAAACGTACTTGAGAATGCCAGAACAAAGAAGCACAAGGCCATTTTGTATGATACTTGAAAAGGATATTCCACCTGCACAATATCAGACTTATCCAGTGCATCATGTGAAGCCATTACAAAATCCAAAATTTGTTTCCCCAACTCAGCAATCTGGTCGTTCTTCGCCTTGATATCGTCGTTGAGGTTTATAATCTCCGCCTGCATAAGTCCAAAGACAACCAGGAAGGTAAATAATGCGTATATTTGATAAAGATCATGAACAGAATGCAAATATTACTTTAATTTCTTCATTTTGAGGGGCTTTGGCTGCCTCTTCTGACAACTGTTTAAAAGATTTTGACTGTAGCGCCATCTCCTCGGATAAAATCTTTTGTTGTTCCCTCAGTATATCCATCTGGTCGATTGTTCTTCTTCTAGCCTGGGAATAAGGACACATTGTCTTAAGATCGTGCATCACTTGTGCTATAAAGAAGCTCAAGAAACCAATTGATGCAAATGAAATATGTTATCAGCTGTGAATTTTTTTTAATGAACCTCGGGTGTCTCTATGTCATGAGAACTGTCTTCAAGGGATTCTACATCTTCCCCAGACTCCAAGCGTTGATCCGCCAATGGTGAGCTTTCTGAAAGTTTCGATTCTGTATGAAAATTACTGCCTTCCCCTTGAGGAATTGACAGTGTACTGTTAGACTTGACCGCACTCGACTTGTCGCTGATGCTTGATCCCTCCAAAGTGTTGTCCTTTTTCTGATAATAAAACAGTAATGAGAGACCATGTGGCAGGAGAGCTTGTGTGATATCTCATGCACACGAGGAGAATAATTGTTTTCAAGCACATACGAGTGCATATATATGTAATATGTGTGCAAGACACTGTAGGCAACAGTACTAACTATAGCATGAGGTTCTGATGTTGAGGGAATTGCTCTAGATTAAACAAGAACAGACTACAGTAAATGTTTATCAAAGCCTATAAATTCTAGAATCAGATGTGTACCTTAAGTTTCAACCATGTAAGTAGTCCATGCTTCCTGGTCTTCTTTTCTTCTCTAAATGCATCATCTATAATCTCAGGATTCGTTTCATCAGAAACATAGAATTCAAGGTTCTCTTCATCCATCAAATCCCGCCTCTTGTATGGTAGATAAGCAAGCTGGCCATGCATTGTCAACTAACATCAGCCAAAAATAGTAATCGGCAGACATGCTGTTATAGGAAATTAATTTCGTTTGGTAAAGGGACAGGTATAGGATTTGTGGTCCAGGCGAAACAAGTGATTAACTTTACCTCCTCTTGTCCAAATGAATGTCTCCTCCGAGGAACAACACGATGAGAAATCCGTGATGTTTGTGGAGGTTTAGCAGACACGAGAATTAATTTTGTCAGCCGTTGGATTCGACTCAAGAGAGCTGCTTTAGCATCTTCCTCTTCCTCTAGCTTTTATAATCACATCGAAAGAAAATCAAGCAAAGCAGATATCAATTATCCAACACTGAAGCACAATAAGGTAAAGTATCTCCGGTCCAGTGGCATGCGTTTAAGTGTAGGGATCAATGACAGAAAAACATACTTTCTGCTTCAGGAGAACAATATTATCTTCACTAATGTCCTTTAGCTGAGAATCTGGTTTAATTCCTTGTTTAAGCTGCTCTAGCTCCTCCTTGAGTTGGCGAATCTCGTTTTGGTACTTCTTGATTAATGATTTCTCATCCATTATCTGTATTTTTCTCGGGTTAGAAATAAAGGAAGAACCTTCAATGTAGACATGCACTGATAGAATAGAAGTAACTATGACCTTGTTCTGTGCGGCTTGAATTTCGATATGCTTTGCACGATGGGCAAATTTTAGTGTGTTATGTGTTTCTTCGGTGCAGCTTGATGCAGGAGTCACTGTACATATGAGCTACCATATCGAGATGAATCAAATCGATTAGTTTAGTCGATTAGGGAATCGTTTTCTACTGCCAACGGTCAAACTGTTCGTGGCATTTCTTACAATAAGAAGCTAAAACAGATCTCTAGCAACACTTACAGATACACGTCCATGACCACTCAACGAGGACTGAAGCAGCCTGGTTAATTTAGAGTCCCTAAATGGTACATGACTAGCCTTCCTATCTGTAAGCTTTGATATTACCTACAAGATTACAAAAGAAACATCCAACTTGAGAGTATGGAAGATTATTTAACAAAATGACTGGAAGGCAAACAGCAACAAAGGCTTTCAGGCTGAAAAAGAGGAAGAGCAAAAAACAATCTATGGGCGGATCAAATTTTAAAAAATGTCAAAGAAGTTCTTGAGTTCAATTAAACTTCGATAAACTGATGCTGCTTGGATAAAACAGTGATAACCAAGAACTCACCGTCCCTAAAGTCAGCAAACTTTTATTAATATAAGACCCTTCCTTGCGTCTTAGACCACTGGTTGCAGCCTTTGAGCTCTCGGAACCTGCCAGATCAATGAGGTTCTGCAGATATAAGTGAAATTATGAGCAGTTAATCAATTGTTCACCTTTAAGTGTTCAGATAGTGCGCTAAATAAACAGTTGATAGGAGTTGAATTTGCTCCAGAGTTGAAAGGTAAGATATAACTGAAGAAAAAAAATCACGGATAAAAATGAAGTTATATACCAGCTGCGAGAGGTGTACAGCTTCACCTTCATTATTGCCACCCAAGGGACTACTCTCTATGGTCTGTCAAAAACGGTATAGCTTTATTGGTAGATATGTAAGAAAACAAAACTGTTCCTATTTCCCGTCTAAAACAACAAAAGATAAAACCTTGATTTCATAAAATCTAACCATTTGGAGAGAACCCATGAATTTAAAATATAAGTTAAAAGTAAGGGCCAAAAGCATTCGAAATGCCAAATGATAAAGAATCAAGTATGTTTAAAGGGCTTGGTCATCAAAAGTCATATATCTGAGGAGAATAGATAAAGAAAGATAATCATACATCAAGATTGAACTTTGAACACTTATGAACACACTACAGTGCAAGGTTTCAAATTTACGCTTACAAAAACTTTATCAGTCAAACAGGGGCAACGCCAAAGAAGCTTGGATGACAATGCTTAGAGTTGGAGAGTGAAATAATGCCAAAAATATAATAATTTTAAGAACATAATCCTTTGCGAACTTTCTATTAACAAACAAACGTGTGAACTGAGATGGTATATTTTCAAAATGGTTTGTGCCATCTAATAAATACCACAAGTGTATTTTGATGAGGGGCAGTGATATAGTTCACAAAGAAATAAGTTTCTCCCTGCTTTGAAAGAGAAAAATAAACATACCAGGGTAAACATTGTATGGCTCCGGCTGCTGAGTAAATTAAAACTTGTGGATCCAATATGTCGGTGCTCTGCCATCAAACGGAAATTTTGAAAAAATGACTGAGATGAAAAGTACTAGATTCACAAGGATTAAGAATCAGAAAGGTAGTCTTTAGAATTGCTATATCACATCACATAAGAGGACAACACTTTTCTGAGAAATCGGAAAAAAATTTACAACGACTGGGTCAGTTCTGTTAGACTCGTTAGGTTCCAGAGTAAGCCTTTTCAACTAAAGAGAAACATGGAAGCGCCTACCTTCTCCAGCTGCTATAAGAGAAAGCGCATGAGCAGGGGATAGCACAACTTCTTCTTTAATCCCCTCAATAAAAGCTCCCTATAATCATCATAAAGAGGTGTTCAGTTCAGAAACTACTCAAGTTTATAATAAACTTCTTAGACCATGCACAAGCTAACATTGTATTTGCAGGAAGCGAAAGAATTTCATTTTATAAGAAAGTGGAGCAAGTACTTTCAAGCATCTACCCGAGAAAAGATGTCTCCTCTAATTAAAAATTATATATGGTGGCCGGGATTGGGATTCTATGATATACACTATTGTCACAAAAGAAGATGTTATGAGAATCAGATCAGTAACTAGCATGTTACCAAAACTGACAAGTACCTGCTCATCTTCTCTGATCCTCAAATTTTGTCCTACTGGGTTCAGTAAGTCATTGACAACCTGAAGAAAAATGAACCATAAGGATATTAATAAAAATCAAAGAAGAATCTGATTATCATTCCGAAACTCTGGTGCAGTTGACGATAGGGAATGGAGAGAAAAAAAAAGCAGGTAGGGAGTAGCACCTCATTATAAATTTCCAAGTATGAAACACGTAGGAGAAATTCTCGCCTTGGTGTCTGCAAGAAAATAAATAAATGTATGACGTAGAGCACTTAGGCCAGGGAGTTAAACTAATCAACATCCCACGAAGTACCTCTTGTATAATGTCGAAAGCATCTTTCACGGCTAATGGGATAATACCAGGAGATCTTTGATCACCCTGAAATTTGAACCAAACAAAACTGTCTTCATGAGATTAAATTGTTCCTTTGTTATGCACATCTTTGAATACGAAACAAGAAATATCACGATCAATGATCTTTTTTTTTTGGTTTTATGATTAGTGAATCCTACATGCATAGTGTGAGTTTTTCCACTGCTTGTCACTCCGTATGCGAAAATTGTCCCTGTGGTTGGATTAACACTCAAAGTCATTACACAAAAAGTCAATTGGTAAAACAAGTCTAACTCAAAACAATCATTGGATACTTTCTGCCAAGTCAAAGATCTCATGTTCTAACTTCCAAGTGAATAGTCATGCAAACAGTTCGTGATCTGGTTCTCGGGGTAAACTTTGATATAACATAAGTATATCTTTTACTCTCCCGAGAGTTATATCTTAACTAGATCTGCCGACAAAAAATGTGACTCTCTTATTCCAACAACAAAAACAAAGAAGTGTAAACTCCATACCATTGGTCCCCTCCATAGCACCATTAACGACATGCTGAGCAGAAACATCATAGACCTGGCGTGTTGTTGTTGTAGGCCCAAAAACACGATCTGCAAGAAAGGAAAAATTCCAAGAAATAATATGGCAGAAGGGAATTTAACAACTTAGTTTAATTTAGGCCTTCAATCAATAATGCAATGCTCTACGCATACAAATTCTTATGCTTGCTTACAGAAACTCGTGACACCAATAAGACTAACCATAGGCATACGCGATGGATTGATTATGCTCATTCCGCACAATTGTTTCCCCATCTGCATACCATGCAATCTCCTCCCCTCGGTGGATTTCCCTTGGACTACATCAAACATACAACAAAGTCAACTTCACAGAACAAACATCAACTCAACGTTTGAATCCTATATCACCATTCACCTGAGTGGACGAAAACGAACAGTCACTGTGACGTTTTCTTTGGACTGGGAAGCAGTTTGCGGCACCCTTCCTGTACACCGAGGTTTGCTTCGAACAGAGGAAGAAGTAGGGGAACTACGGCTATCCACGGACGTCTCTGGATAAAGAATTGGAGACGAGGCTGTAGAAGAAGCAGGGGAAGAATTAGCAGCCTTTAACTTACTAGACCCAGCTTTTCTTGACTTTGGTACTTGTCTGGGAGCCATCATAAACCAAATTCGAACTTCCTGAAACTGAAAATAGAAGAAAGTATGCAACTTTAATGAATAAACAAAGCTGTGATTCTCCTTTAAGATACACACAATGTACAGACCAGAACAGACTCTAAACTGCATATAAAGGTAAATGTTTTTCTAAAAACTGTTTCCTACAAGGGTCTCTTTAGCCAAGTGAACAGACGATGATTGATACTCCACATAAAGCTACTAGCAAACCCAAAACGACATCGTTTTAAATGGGCGAGTGAGCTACAGGGGACAACTATTAATCTCCACCTTAAGATATACACAATGTACAGATAAGAATGATGAAAACTCCAAACTGTATACAATCTTAAAGGCTCAGGAGGCGATGAAAGTTCTCTCGAAAACAGTTTGATACAAAACACATAGAGCTAACTTAGCAAACTGAAACGACAGCGTTTAAATGGATTACTATCACTCACCTTTCCAGGAAACACACAGGTTCAAACAAGGAGATGATTAATTGGTAAGCGAATCAGAGACCTCACAATCGCAGGAAGACGAGTAAGAATTTACGAAACTGCCACTTCGTGAGAGCTGAGAACACTTGGGACACAAAAAAAAATGTGTGTTAGGTCAGCTCGATTTTTTTCACAGATAAAAACAAATAAACGGCCACTAAAAGATAACTCCAAATACACACACAAGAGACGAATAAAACTCTAGAAAAAAAAAAGGTAACCTAGAAGAATCAATGTAGCATCATCATCGCCTCCGCCGCTAAAAGCTCAATCGCATGCAAAAGCTAAAGAAAAGGAGAGAGAGTGATTACGTAGAAGAGGCGGCACTTAAGAGAAGAAGTATCATTATCACTAATCACTAATCAGTTGGTTGATTGCGATTTTATTTAAAGCCTCTCTCTCTCTGCTTGCCTTTGAAGCGATTTATTATTATTATTATTAATTAATTAATCAGCTAAGCTTAATCCTAAAACCCAATTGTTTGTTTATTGAGTCATTATCCCTCGTAAACTGTAATCATAAAAAAAACATCATAAAGGAGCTCCAGAGAGAGATATAGAGAGAGAAGAAGAGTATACATACATGTATTTCTGGGAGTATTTTAAGCACAAATGTGTATATTTATTGGTGTCAATTCTAATTTGAACTCACATATGATAGATAAGATATTTAAGAAAATCTAAGTGTATTAATGGTATGCAATCAGAGTTCAACAAAAAATGGATATAGAGATATTCATCTATGATAAAGTTGAAAATTATTAGTTAGAGGAAATATTTATTGTTAAATACTCTCTCTGTTTTATAAAAATGTCATTTTGATTTTTCTTTTCACACAAATTATTTTTTTCTCTTTATTAATATATTATTAATAATTTTTCTATTTAATATATATCTATTTAGTATATAAAATTGAATTAAAAATAAAACTATATCTAAAATTTTGTAATATAATACTACATTTTTTTGTGAAATTAGAAAAATGCAATAACTTTAAAAACTCTTTTTTCTTATATTCAGACATTTTATGAAATAAAAGGAAAACATTCTTTCTTTTTTTTTTCTGTAAATAATAGGGAAAATATTTTTTTACCGATTTAATTTATACTGGTGATTAATGACAAGTTAGATCTATCTATATTATTATTTTCAAAATGATAGTTCGCATATAAAATTCTATGTTATATTTTAGAATGTTTAAAGTTAATGATATCTTTAATAAATTTTTATATATAATTTAATATATATATATATTAATAGAGTTAGATTTTAAAAAATAAAATATTTTTATATATTTTGTTGTTATTTTGAAAAAAATAAAATAACGGTGATTTGTAAATTAATAAAATATAAACTAACAAATATCTACTGATAAACCACCTAGTAATTATTTAATACTACATACGTTTCAAATTATATGATGTTTTAGAAGGTTTCTGTTGTTTTAAAATATAAGATGTTTTGAGATTTTAAGGTATTTTTTGAAGTTTTAAGGTTAACTTTAACTTTATTGGAAATTGTTCAAAATTGTTCAACCAATAAAATTTTACAGTCTTTTTTATAATTGGCTGAATAATTTTAAAATTATATTTTTAAAATTACTTTCTAAAAAAATGTAAAATTTTTAATCTTTGTGTAGTAAACTAAAACATCATGTATTATGAAACGGATGGAATATATAATCATAAATCTATGTTACAGCTAATTCTAAATCGAACTATTTTTCTAAATTGATAAGAAAAAACTATTTTTCTAAATATATAATTTTTTGTTCACTATTACTCTTAAATTTTTTTGGGGTCAAAATTACTGTTAACTTTTTAACATATAAATCACATATAATATTTTCCCCCAATATATTTGGATTGCAAATAATTTCAATTGCCCGCCGAGTAAAGTCCAAAAGAGACTCCCATCCCTCGCGGCGCCGCTCACCACTTCACTCTCCAAAACTCAAAAAAAAAAAAAAAATGAAAAGCGAAGAAGAAAAGGTAATGGAGGAAGACGATCAACAGAAAGCCACAGATCTAGTCCACGAGCTCGTCCTCCGCCTCCTCTCTCAAAACCCTCAAACCCTAAACCCCGATCCAACCTCCCCCACCTTCCTCAAAACCCTCCGCTACACCTTCCGCATCCTCCGCAGCCGCCTCTCTCCCTCCGTCTCCCCCGACGCCGCCGCAATCGCCGAGTCCCTCAAACGCCGCCTCGCCACTCAGGGTAAGTCCTCCGACGCCCTCGCTTTCGCCGATCTCTACACCAAGTTCGCCTCCAAGACGGGCCCCGGCAGCGTCAACAACAAGTGGTCTCTCCTCCACCTCCTCAAGATCGTTTCCGAGGATCGTAAATCGGCGGTTAACGGACTCGATTCGTCGCTTCTGTTGCCTAATTTGAACCTCGGAGACGACGCCGCGGGTGCTTCTTCGTTAGGTCATGTTAAGAAGAAGGATTGGAGTAATGGTGTTTTGTTAGTTAGTAAAGATCCTGAGAATCTGAGGGATGTTGCGTTTAGAGAGTTTGCGAGTTTGGTTAAGGAAGAGAGTGAAGTTACTGAGGAGGTTTTAGTGAGGGATGTGTTGTATGCTTGTCAAGGGATTGATGGGAAGTATGTTAAGTTTAACAGTGAGGTAGATGGTTACGCGGTGGTGGATTACGTTAAGGTGCCTCGAGCTACTAGGACTATGGTTCGTATGCTCTCTGAGCTTGGTTGGTTGTTTAAGAAAGTTAAGAGTTTTATATCTGAGAGTATGGATAGGTTTCCAGCTGAGGATGTTGGAACTGTAGGGCAAGCGTTTTGCGCGGCGTTGCAGGATGAGTTATCTGATTATTATAAGTTATTGGCTGTTCTTGAAGCGCAGGCGATGAATCCTATTCCTTTGGTTTCTGAATCAGCTAGCTCGAATAATTACCTTTCGTTGAGGAGGTTGACGGTGTGGTTCGCGGAGCCTATGGTGAAGATGAGGCTGATGGCTGTTTTGGTTGATAAGTGTAAGGTGTTGAGAGGTGGAGCGATGGCTGGGGCTATTCATTTGCACGCGCAGCATGGTGATCCGGTTGTTCATGGGTTTATGATGAGTTTGCTTCGGTGTGTGTGTTCTCCGTTGTTCGAAATGGTGAGGAGTTGGGTTCTTGAAGGGGAGCTGGAAGATACTTTTGGTGAATTCTTTGTTGTTGGCCAGCCGGTTAAAGTCGATTTGCTTTGGAGAGAAGGGTATAAGCTTCACCCAGGGATGCTTCCTTCTTTTATTTCGCCGAGTCTAGCTCAGAGAATTCTGAGAACTGGGAAATCTATTAACTTTCTTCGTGTTTGCTGCGATGATCACGGTTGGGCTGATGCAGCTTCAGAAGCAGCAGCTGCCTCTGGGACGACGACCAGGAGAGGAGGTCTCGGGTATGGTGAGACAGATGCACTTGAACATCTTGTCACCGAGGCAGCAAAGAGAATCGACAAGCATCTGTTGGATGTTCTGTATAAGAGATATAAGTTTAAGGAGCATTGTCTAGCGATAAAGCGTTATTTACTACTTGGTCAAGGTGATTTTGTCCAGTACTTGATGGATATTGTAGGACCCAAACTTTCTGAGCCAGCCAATAATATTAGTTCGTTTGAGCTTGCTGGGTTTCTTGAAGCTGCCATCCGGGCATCTAATGCGCAGTATGATGACCGTGACATGCTAGACAGATTGAAGGTGAAAATGATGCCTCATGGCAGTGGAGACAGAGGCTGGGATGTCTTCTCATTGGAATATGAGGCCAGGGTTCCATTAGATACTGTGTTTACTGAGTCTGTTTTGTCGAAATACTTGAGAGTGTTCAATTTTCTCTGGAAGTTGAAAAGGGTAGAGCATGCTCTTATCGGAATTTGGAAGACTATGAAACCAAATTGCATCACTTCCAATTCATTCGTTAAGCTCCAAAGTTCAGTGAAGTTGCAACTGCTCTCAGCCCTGAGGAGGTGCCAGGTTCTTTGGAATGAAATGAACCATTTTGTTACCAACTTTCAGTATTACATCATGTTTGAGGTGTTGGAGGTGTCATGGTGTAACTTCGCAAAAGAAATGGAAGCTGCTAAAGACCTCGATGATCTTTTGGCAGCACATGAGAAGTACCTCAACTCCATCGTTGGAAAATCTCTTCTGGGTGAACAATCGCAGACCATCCGCAAATCACTTTTTGTCCTCTTTGAGCTTATATTACGGTTCAGGAGTCATGCAGATCGTTTGTATGAAGGAATTTACGAGCTGCAAATAAGGTGAACTTTTGTCTTAAATCTATTTATACAAATACTTAAAACCCTTTCCTCTGTATAAAGGGCCACATTTTGATCTTTAGTATCACTGATTGCCTGCAGAACTAAAGAATCAGGACGAGAGAAAAACAAAACGCAAGAGTCAAGTTCATGGATCAGTGAGGGTAGGAAGGCCATAACACAGCGTGCTGGAGAATTTCTACAAAGCATGAGTCAAGACATGGACAGTATTGCAAAGGAGTACACAACCTCACTAGATGCATTCCTGTCTCTTTTGCCACTCCAACAATCAGTAGATCTCAAATTCCTCTTCTTCCGGCTTGACTTCACTGAGTTCTACAGCCGCTTGCATTCCAAAGGAAAAGAAAGTTGAAAAAGAATATCCCGAGTTTAGTTGCAAAGCATATTCCACAGTAGCAAGAGAAGAAGACAATGCTCTACTTTGACTAACCGTTGACTGCAGCATGGGGCTTGCAGAGGATATAGGTGCGTGGAAGAATCTGTTTCTTATTTATGACAGTCAATAGATTTTCTGTCCTTTGCACAGATTGTTGTTTCAATGGCTTTGGAATTGAGAAGGTTTGTGTTTAAGTTTGTGTCATCAGTCTGAAAAAATCTGCAGGTTTTAGTTTTCTTTGTGTTTTTCTCCATGTGGTTTGAGAGCTTTCGCTGATTTGTATGATTTGCTTCATGATGAATCATGACTTGGTTTATTGATATAAGAATGAACTAGTTGCTTGATAGTATTGTGTATTTTACTTGCTGTGAATGGCTGGCTCACAAGCACTCTGAATGTTTGCTCTCTAAAAGCTTTGTGGCCACGGCCTGAGATTCAGCATTGGCAATGATTAGCTGACTGCGTTTTGAAACTACAAAGGCCATTCTCATGAAAATGTAGTACTTTTTAAAGGGTCATTGAACTTCTATATTACTTGATTGACACATACTTTCTTTAAGTTCCCCACAGAAGGCATGAACTTGGAGTCTTTTCAAAAAAAAAAAATTAGAAACGTCGCCTGAGAGATTCGAACTCTCGCGGGGAAACCCCATGTACTTAGCAGGCACACGCCTTAACCACTCGGCCAAAGCGACAGATGTGTTACAGTTACCACACAGCACATAACATAACGTAACAAATATGTAATCTTGGCAAGCAAGAACAAGCAAGTTTTACAAACTTCACTGCCTCAGACAGAGAAGCAAGGTGGTCAAGGAGTCTTGGATGATATACATGGTTTGATTGGCTGGAGAAGTGACCAGTTCAAGGTGTTCTTATGTAAATCTGCCAACAAATTCACTACTAGTCTCAGAACCACAACATGAAATCAAATTGCCAGAGGCAGAACAACCAGCTTCTCAGCATTCCAATAGACTCTGTATCAGTACCAGTACAGAATCCAGTTAATGATTTGATCTCTTCCTAAAAAAGAAGAAGGAAGAACAAGAGATTGCATCAGCTGAGAACAAGTAAGTTGTACTAGCTCACTTCTTTTTTTGAGATGGTCTAAAAGTAATGGTTTCTTAATTTCTGCTTACAAAATGTAAACTAAATCAACATGTTGGTACAATTTCACCATGTTCTTTTTCTTTCCTTTTTAGCATAATAATATCTCTCTGGGAGTAAAATAATAAATGTAAAGAAAAAACACTTAAAAAGTTTCTTTTAGGAGAAGAAGATACTGAACTTGGAAGGTCCAACGGTATGTGAGAAACCTTTAATGGAGAGTTCAGGAACAGTAGCTTTCTCCACCATAAGAAGCTCATTGTCTATGAACATCACAACCACCGTTATATCATCATGAAAGAATCTCCTCACTCCTCTCTCCACTTTCTTCAAATCATCATACCTCATCTCTCTCTTCTTAGCTGCTATGTTCATCGCTCTCCTCACCAGCCTTCTCGCTATTCCAGGACGAGGATGTTTATTCACTATCTCCACAGCTTGCTGGTTGCTCATTTGTTCCCAGAGTCCATCTGATGCAAATATCACAAACTTATCACTTGTTTGTAACACTCTCGTGTAGACACAAGGCTCTGCTGATAGCACTGGTCTTTGTAGCCGTTCAGGGAGATGGAACCGTGGAAACGAAGGATCAAGTGAGAACTCTGGACGCTTCAAGTAAGCATCCCCTATTGATCTAGATACCTGCACACCAAATGATATCATCATAACATCATTTGATAAGTCAGGACACAAGCTAAGGATGTTTGAACAAACCTGAATGATGCCTTTGATGCGCCACACACCGTGTTTAAGGACAACAATGTGTGAATCATCAGGATGCAAAGACTTAAGCTCTTGTCTAACTTCTTCCAAAGCAGCATTGTGATCACTAGTCAACTGCTCAGCTACAATCTTGTTTGAACTACTCATGGAACCAAGAACTGCACGTGAATCACCAACGTTAGCTATAAGTAAAGTCCCTTTCCAGATAACTCCAACAAGACAGCAAGATCCAACGGCTGCAATCAACGGTTTAAACTCGCAAGTCCTTCTCACAAGCGTGAGAAACCCTTCCTCAGTTGCAGAATACGCAGCCCTAAGAGTCTCCTCTGTAATGCCTCCTTGTTCTCTCGAGACTCCTAAGAAAAGAAAAAAAGGTTTAATCAAGAAGCAGACCAAAGGAACCAAACAAAAGGTTCAACCGACAAAGCTATACAAACCAATCAAGAAACAAACAAACAAACAGAGAAAGACAAAGTCAAAAGTTAATCAGCCAAAAGAAAAGTTTTGTAATCTTCATAGACAGCTCAACAAGTTAAACTGTTCCAAAGAGAAGCTAATCAATTGATAACAGAGCAAAGATTAGAGAAAGAGACAAACTCATCAAATGAGCAAAGAGATGGTCAGAGATGTATCTAGAAGCTTCAGGACCACCATGACCATCATAAACTCCGACAAAGACAGCTCCTTTCCCTGTCTCAACTTGGCTATGATCCTCAATAACCTCGTTAGCTTGCACAACCCCCATGGAGAAATCACCAAAAGAATGCCTCTCAACTTCCCTAGACCAAAGCAGCGAGTCACCTTCACGATCCTCGTTGTTCTTGTCTTCATCATCATCATCATCATCATCATCATCTCTGTTCATACGACCGTACCGACGCATCGGACGCAAACAACAAAGTGCCATCCTTGCCAACCAGGAGAACATTCCCTCATTTGCCTGAGATCCTGTGATATGTTAATGGTGAAGATAGGGAAAAAAAAGTATGTGGTGGGATCGAAGTTGCAGACAGGTGAAGAGGAAAACGAGCAAAGACTTTCTCTTTGGTCTCTAGAGAGAGAGTGAGAGAGAGAGAGAGTGGTTGAAGCAAAGTGTGAATAATATGATTTGTTTTAATTTAAAGTTGACAGTCTATATTTTTAAATTTAAATTATTTTCATATTTTACGCAATAAATTAAATTTGGTGACGTAATTTTGTAAGTATTCCCAAGGTTCTTACGTCGTATTTATTTGTCTTTTTGTCAATTTACAATACTGAAATAATTGTACTATGAATGAGGATATTTTATTTTAAATTTCATTTTGTAGTTTACTATGAATTTTATGTTTTAAAAGTGTCTTTCTTTATAGTGATTTAATGCAATATAATTGTTAGATTATGGGGTTTAGTAGTAGTCTGAATCAGTTATAACTTATTCATCTAGATTACTTCTAATTAAAGCTAGTCTAGATAATTTATTCTTTTGTTCTAAATGAGCTCCATTTATCGTTTACATGTCATGATCTTATGGCTCCAAACATAAATTTAAAAGTAAAATTGATTTGATGTTAGATGTGGTACATAATAATCTTATTACTTTTTTTAAAACATTAAATCAAATTTATATTGCATCTTATTTTTGTAAATTTGATCCCATAATTTTCTCGGCCAGCTATTCATATAACTAGACCACATTATTATTGAACAATTTTATATGTTCCCATGATGTGTTCAACAGATTAAGAGATGATGTTCACATCAATGCTCAGCAAACAATTGCTTATACGTTTCATTGATCTGATCATATCTTCCTTCAATCTCCACATTCTTCAAAGCAGACCCGACCTTGGATGAAAGTCAAGGAAGCTTGTGCTTCTGGCCGCCAAAGGAATATGTACTTTAACGGCCACAAATGAACAGAAAGTTATCAGTAGCAGAATGGTTTGGTTAGTGTTATGAAGGTTACATGTCAAAGGGTTCGACTAACTGCAACCACATTTTTTATTTCTGCTTCTAGCCATATAAATACTAGGACCAGTTCTGCTTCAAAGTTTGGATCTCTTTTGTGATCTACTATCGATAGTTTAACTCCTGTTTCACAGCAAATCTGTTTGGTACGGTTTCCCCCCTTTATGGCACCAGTTAAAAGAAGCATCCACACTGATCTTGGCAGTAACAGAAGCACCAAAGAATGAAACACACTGCCTTCTCTTGGATCTTCTCTCCATGAGGAGCTTCCCACACACACTACTAGAGGTTTGTGTCTTTTTGGAACTTTGAGCTATTTGCAATACAAAGCATAACGCATCAGCATGTTGTTGCTATCAGGAGCATAATGGAAAGAGCCTTACCCGATAACAACAGTTCTACGCTGCACATGCAAGGTTTTAATAGAATCCTTACCATCACACAGAAGAAGAGTAAACACAGCTCTAAGTAAAGCCAAGTTATGGTTGATTTTACATATATTCTATTCACCATGTAGTGTTCACTTCCAAAGATTATATAACTCCACAGACGTTCTTAGGAGGAATTACATTTGACTTTATTAAAACGTTTAAGAAATAAGATTGCTACGTACCTGTATAACAACTATCCACTTCATTAGCATAAATTTTTACAATATTACTTGTTAATTTTCAGGATTTATATTAGAGAATGATTTATAACCTGAAAGTTTTTGGGCATGGCTTTGGTTTGCTTCTTAAACCAGTTGAGATTGATTCCATCTCTGTTGCAAACATTAGTATTTTTTACTTTTAGTTACAAGATTTCTAAAGCTTCAACAAATCTCATTAAGGATCTACTTTTGATGAATTTGATCTATAATATGATAGTTGGGAGCTTTGCAAGGTTTAATGAGTAAACTGGACTCAAATGCCTTGAGTTGACAAAGATCATAGATCAAATATCAATCAAGCAAGTCCAGCATTGTTGAGTGTTAACAAAGGTGCCTAGCTTATATTCTAATGGATTGACTAAACCAATGAACATGAGAAGGAGGAGCAGGAGCGGTAGGATAAGATGTTGAGATGGTTCTTGAATATCATCATCTATACCACCCATTGACTCACAAGTAGAGCTGCGTTGTAGATGGGCCAAGTAGAGTTCCTCAGGGAGACTTACTTGCGCAGAGACTGGCCACTACGTACGTAAGATGAGCAAAAGCTGTAGTGAAGTCTGAAAGAGCCAAAGAATATATTGTTCTTTTGTTTCTTGGAGGCTCTTTTTGGATAGGATGAAGATGATATTCACAAGAGATTGTATTGCTTCTTCCTCAAGACTCTAACAAGAAGGGAAGAAGCTTTGGAGACTTAGTCCACAAACTTGAGAGATGATGAGAGTTTGGATTAGGGACTTGAGTAGTTTCACAAAGAATGATGCTGGTGAAGATGAACACTGAGAAGAAGACATAGAAGATGGTGATTTGAGTGTCACTGCCATTTTCTAACTCTACTCTCGTTAGAAATTATTTGGTTACAAAGGTGTTTATAGCAAAGGTTCCAAAGAGTATATGAGATTACTGCAACGCTCTTTATCCTTTGGAAAATATAAAGAGATGCATGCCATGCCACTCTACTTTGAAGATTTTAGTTGTGGTCAGGGTGGTGTGACCCTACTGATTCAGATTTGAAAGTGAGTAGAAGTTACTTTAGTTTCAACTTTCAAGTAACCTAATATTACTCTTCTTACACTCATCTTTGCCTTTTGTACAAGTACAACCCCGCTTCATATATTTCACAAATATTTGGATTTGTTTACTTGTTTCCTATCTATTTTCTCAGTTGTTTATATTTGGATACAGTTTGTATCTTGGATAACCAAACTGAGATGATAAGAAGAAAAAAGTCACATAAGCATAACGGAATCGTAATTAAGTTTCATAAACTTCCAAAATTCTCAAAAAAAACTAATACCAACTCTAAGCTGCACCGCAACGTGCATGTGGTCCTGTGATTTTTTTTTAATACAACGATATATAGGGAAAACAATTTATTATAAATTGTTGATATAATATATTTATCTCCACTACCATATCTTTGATATTTATAAAAGTTTATATAATACATGCACCCCATAAACCATCACCAACTTTGATATAAATCGGTGTTGCTTGTTTCTACCTCTTGAGTCTTGACCACCATGCATGCACCAACTGATCAATAAATCGGTTTAGAAAAAAGAAGAAGAATCAGCGAATCATGGAGAGGTGTAGACTTTTCTTGTCACCAAATGTGAAGCCTAAGACTTTTGTAACCTGGGCTTAGTCAATGTGTATGAACCCATCAATATTAAAGGATTACATGGCTTTATCCCGGCCTTGTTTAGATTGAACATAGAGTCCTTTTTGGCATAAAAGATTTATGTGAGTCACTAATTACACAAAACTCAAATCTCTCAAATATACTATTTTGAATTTTTGTAACAAAAAAAATAATTTAAAAAATGATGAAAATATTTTTTTTTAGAAAATTTTAATAGTTTTTTTATCTTTTTAATTTTAAGTCTTACTTCCAAAACTTCATCTCATAACTCTAAACCTTAAATCTAGATTAGTTAACCCAAAATATATAAATGTATATTTACACCCTTTAATAAAGTCTATTTTAATCATTTTTTCTTTAAATGTTATTTTGGTGACAAAAAAATTTTTAGGTCCATCTTAGGATATTTTTCTTAAACAAAACTATTTCTAAATATAAAAATGCCAAGTGTTGGTTTTCTTTAGTAATATAATGGAAAATTTCTTATGTTAATTTATGTGAAAGTTGTCTTAACTACATTTGTTTTGAAGCGGAGAAGTACATAATAAAATGATAACCTTAATTAACAATTCTATTTTCAGTCAATTTATGGATCAGTCTTAAACTACACAAGTTATGAATCCACAAATACATAAAGATTCAATGAACCACATTTAATAATCCTATTTTCTGGAGACAGGGACAGATTGTTGATAATGTCTCATTAGCAGTTTCCTTCCATAACTGTTTACAACACATATATAGCAGGAGAGGGAGACTCAGATATAAGAATATGAAACCCTAAACAGAGATTATTTCTAAGCATTTGTGATCATCTAATTTATTACCATAAATGTTTATTAATAGCCCAAATAAACAACATACAAAAAGTCTATATACACATGAAACCTTTTAATCCCATCATTTCATTTGTAGAATATATTTTTCAACATATAAATAAACATAACCCATGTTTTAAAGCGGATCATATTCTAGTTTAAGATTACAATAGTTTAGAAAAAAGATTAAAATTATCTCTTGGAACATCTTTATTTTTGTAGAACTTTTAAACTGAGGTCAAATTTCTTTAAATACTGCCTTTAGCATCTTTTTCCCCGAAAAAAAAAACTACCTTTAACAAAGTCTACCCGAATATTTCCCTACTAAGAGGAGAAATAATATATTATTTTTTTCGTGCCAACAAAAGAATAATAATTACGCGAATAGATAAATAAATTTACCTCGATGTTGAACATTTAAAACAAAATTATTGAATTAAGAAACAAGAAATATTTGTGAGGTTAACACGCGTCAGGGGGCCATCCGGGCACGAATATAAAGTTCAGTTATATAAAACAAATTAAGAAATAAAATATGTTAAAGTTTTAAAGACTTGTTTAAAGAAACGCAATTAAATAAAATAAAAAGTCGGAAGTGCCACATGTAAGAACCGTATTGGCCCGGTTGGGCATTATTTTAACACGTAGGGAGAATCTTACAGTTGTTCCACTGTTGCTATCCATTTTATATTTATTGATTAATTAGAGGTCCACCTTCGGAAAATGCTCATTTCACTCTCAAGTACTTGTAATCTCGGTAACTTTAATATTCAATTATTAATTACACATAATTATTTTCAAACTAATAGTTAGTTAAGCAAAATTGAAAACAGAATAATTAATTGTATACAGACTAATAGAAAATATCAGTTTCTGTTATTACACAATCAATAGTTAGTAAAAAGTAAATATGTATTTATAATATTTGAGTATTTAATTTGCAGAATGCAAATATTTAAAAAGTTAAAACTCATTTTTTCGTTATGTTCCATATAAGATTAAAGAGAGGAATACTAATCCCTTTCCAAAAATCATAACTAAAATATCTTCAAATTAGATTAAACTAATGTACGAGATATTTATTTTTAGAAGAAGAATTTTGAGTTTTTACACTGACATATACAACATAACTAGAGTTGCATCGTATTCCCTTAGTTTCATATATATAGATTTTCAGTATTTTTATACATTGAAAAAATACATTAGATCACCATAATAAATATATTATTTTTTGTAATTTTTAATTTTTAATAATTTTAATTAATAATAACTCAATAATTTTTATTTTTTTTTGAAGTTTACAATATTTTATAGAAATATAAAAAATTATCTTTGTAAAACATAATTTATTTTTAAAATATCTATTTAAGTGAAACAGATGAAGTATTGTTGATTAACTTCATGTTTATAAAACCATTTTAGATATAACTAATATAGAATATTTTTACTTTTAATTGAAATTGCAGATTACAAAATAAAATGCTCACATTCCCATCCACCCTCTGTTATTTTCAATACCCAACTTCCATTTTTTAGGGATACGACTTCATCTTTTTTAGAAGAAATATGGATCTGAAAAAAATATAATAAGATTTTCTTAAAAATAATAGTAAGAGAGAGTCGAACCTGAAAATAATATATAACAAATAATAAGAGATAGTAAATAATCGATATCTCTATAATAATAAATATATTATGAACTACTAGTAAACTCAAATTTTGACAAGAAACATTTACATTTTCACTGTATGTCACTGGTTTGCGAAGATTGAGTTGTATATGAGCAGAGTTCTTTTTCATGCCCTAACGTTTGACGATTCCATTTCGTTCGTAGATATAACTTTGTTAACGACAACTCTTTCATTAGATTGATGCGTTCATGGAGAAGCAACATTCACAAATATTGATTATATAAAAATTAGTGCGTGAATGAAAAGTGAATATATGTTGAAAGATGGTACAAACAATCGGTACCTTAATTTTTTTTAAAATATAACAAAAGATTTGAATCAATCTAGAGTATGGAATGGAATTCGATACTGCTATATTTCTTTGTGGTCTTACCTATAGTTTTAATTATTAATATTTGATTTTTGGGTGCGGAATGTGGTTGGCCTCTAAACAAAGTTTTGAAGTGGAATTTGAATCTCTCAATGAATTTTTAGAACTAGAAAATCTAATTGGCACATCTACCAATTATAAATAATAGTATATAAATTTAACAAAATTGAAAAGAAGATTGCGAAGTTGCATTGGACCAACCAAAACTTTTTGGAGATGGAGAGCTGTTTTATCCATCCTATCCAGAATAATTCGATATGTCTTTTAGACAATCAAATTCATACTCCTTAGAAAGTTAAGTGTGAAATTTAAGCGAGAATCGGCGTTATAATTATACTGTTAAAGATGCCTATGTAAAATATATTCTCCCATATCTTGGGTAGAACAAAATAAAATTTATATTAATTATTATTTTTATATATTCAGTGGTCCTAAGGGTATCCTAAACCCAATCAACCTTTAGTTTTGACAAACGCAGATTTATTCTGATTCGGCTTTGAGTTATTAAATAATTTAATATAGTTTTATATACATACCAATATTTGTACCTATCAATGTAGTTATACCTATCAATGTAGCTCTGTTAAATACTAATTTTAAGTTTCAAACCTACACTCTCAAAAGATTTTTTAAATATATATAGGAAAGTTTATATCCATTTCGGCTAAATATTAATTTTTTATGTATTTTGAATTTTGTATTAGCAAAAAAAAAACACTTAAATTGTGTTTTTGAAGGTACATCTAGTTTTATAATTTGTGTTTACTTAACATATCATTAAGAACAACGTCTACGCACACGATGAAAGGTGTAGCAGCCAACCATCAAATTTCTTGATGATGGTTGTCCTTCTCTAATCTTTATTTGTCAGTGTTGCTTAAATTTGATTATTATTTTCTCTATAATGTATGAACTTTTCTATAGAACAATATAATCAGGATTAAAAACACTATAAGTTTGTTTTTTTTTTGGTAAAAATGTTAATAGTCGATATAAGATAGTCCAGGTGTATATGCATAATATTTCTAAAATATCTTGTGAATTAATAACAATATTCACATATGGATCAATCACCTAGTTCAAATTAAATCCGTACGTACGGAACATACTTTTCTGTAAGTTTGATCCAAGCATAGAGAATGGCATGCATCTAGTGTATATATGTATGCATGGTTTGACAGAATAAACTTAGGGTTCAAAATGAATTAAAATATAAATGATTTCCCTATGATCTTTTTTTATTAAAATATAATTGATTTCCTTATGATCTATTACTACTTTTTGTTTGCAAACTCTTTTCTGATGTTTCTAATAAATAAATAAACACAGACATGAATTAACTGTCAAGAATTTACACAGCTACTTATATAACATTAAGTGAGTATCTCTATGCATGGGTTAACAGGATCAATTAGGGCTTCATAGTGAATTAATGATACAAAATCGATTTCCGTGCGATCTTTTTTATTTTGTGAACAACTCTTTTAAAATGTTTATACAATTGAAGAAGAATAAAGACAAGGTCTACGCAAGTGGGAATTTAATAAAATCTTTTTTTATATAATATGTGTTATTTAAAAAAGAATTTTGGACTTTTGCAATTAGGGCCATTGGATAATTAAAAAATGCGCACTCCTATCCATTTTGAGAATACTCAAAACAAAAGGCATTGCCTATATCAATAAATACTCATCCCTCTTGCACCTGAAGACTTTGGATGAATATAAATAGATTCCACACAAAACCCAAAAAATAAAAATAAAAAACACTTTGGATTTCATTTATATCATTGCTCCTCCGATTTTTTTCTTTAAATCAAATTTTTTCCCCATATTTTATTGAACGTTGTTCAACAGGATCATAGGTTTCTGATGCAAAAGTGGCTATCCAGGTCTCTCTTGTTTGTTCTTTGATGGATAACATCAATTTTGAAACCTCAAACGCTTCACAAGGAAGCCGACTACACTTGCAACCGCAACCGCCTCAGCCGTTTAATTTACAAGACGTGAATATGAACCATTACAATCAGTCATCTCCATGGACCAGCGAGATGTTCTCGGGTTATACTCCATACGATTGCACAGCCAATGAATCCTTTTCCTTGCAATGCTCATCTTCAAAACCCTATCATGCCTTGCTTCATCAGTACCATCATCAATCTTCGGATCCTCCATCTTTAGACCAATCTCAATCCATATTGGTTCCTATGCAACCTCATCAGGATCAATACTTAAAACCATTACATCAAAGATCGTGCGCTAATGATTTCTCCACAACAAATGCTTCATCTGCCTCATATTGTCTTTCTTTTGAAGCAAGTCAAGATCCACAAGTATGCCCCCAAAAACTTTTTCCTTTCTTAAAATATTTTTTTATAACATTTTATAAATACTTGATGGTTACTTTTCAGGAACTATGCAATAGGGGTTATAGTAATTCTAATGTAACACAACTTGATTTCTCATCATCACATCACCAACCTAAGCAAACACATCCAAGGTTTTCTTCTCCTTCATTCTCAAGCCATGGAGGCTCCATGGCTCCTACTTGTGGGACGGTTGGGAACAAGACACGGATAAGGTGGACTCAAGATCTTCATGAGAAGTTCGTCGAGTGCGTAAATCGACTTGGTGGTGCTGATAGTAAGTTAACGAGACTTAGACTTTAGAATTAGAGGAATTAAACAATTATTAATCAAACACTTGCTCTAGTCATTTTGCTTTAACATGAAGTTATGTTTAGATATGCATCTGAATCATGGACGGTCAAGTATTAACCATATACATTTTAATGCTATAATGATGTTTTTTCATGAGATCAAAAGAATCTTATGCACTATCATATAACACCAAGTGTGGGTTTGAAAACTTTCTTTTGAAGCAAATATGCCCATTATATGGAAAAATGAATTTATATTTGCTTTAAAGATAAAAGTGGCCTTGATTCTTTAGTGGGTCACTAACTGGTGGGAAAACTATGCAGAGGCTACACCCAAAGCGATACTGAAGCTGATGGATTCTGAAGGACTCACAATATTTCATGTTAAAAGCCATTTACAGGTTAACATTACTTCTTCCCTCTTTACATCTTTTTTGTTTTTGTTTTTAAGAAGTTTTTATTCACTAGCTCTTGGTTAAAATTTCAGAAGTATAGGATTGCTAAATACATCCCTGACTATCAAGAAGGTACATTAATTGAATACCATCACTTTATTTTTTAATTTGTGATAAAAAAATACTTTGATAATTTGGAAAGAATGCAAATCAAGAGAGTTTTGTTGTTGCAGGCAAGTTTGAGAAGGGATCTTGTTCCCAAGAGCTGTCTCAGCTTGACACAAAAACGTATGTTTAATTATTATTTTTTTCATTTTTTATTGGGTGTCAAATTAGTATTTTATTTATTACTAAATAGCCCTCCATATAAGTCCAAAGTTAATGACACAATGGCTTACCGAAGCAATGACAACAACATACGATTAACATTATTCAAAAATAATAAATAATGAGCTCTTACTGATTTTAATATATATATTTGTGTTGTTTTATATCGTGGACGCAGTGGAGTGCAAATTAAAGAGGCGCTCCAGCTTCAACTAGACGTTCAGAGGCATCTTCATGAACAACTAGAGGTTAGTTACAAAATGTATATATATATATATAACTTAGTTTGTTAAATATAATTAAGATACTCTTACCAAGTAAATGCAATCCAGTGCTACAGTTTAAGCAGTAGTGTGTGGCATTCAGTGCTTATTCCAGTTCCCCACTAAAGCATTCATGTAATTGATATAGGATGCACTCGCGATTTTCTCATAATATCTATAACTAAAAGTCTAAAATAAAAACTCTAATTATCTTCATATTCATTCTAAGATTGACGTTTTAAGTTTCTCACACATTTTAAAAAAATGAAAATATGTTTTTGTTTATTTACTTTTGTGTTTGTTTTAAATGAGTTTAATGTCTTATTTGTTTTCCAATTATTTCTTACAAATTTTAATTCATATTTTAATTTTAAAGTAAGATGCACTATCTAAATTTTAAACATTTCATTTTAAAATAAAACTTTAAAATCTAAAGATCAACCATTCAGATACCGAGGAAGTATTGTTCCATAAAATATTTTAAGTGTGGATATCAAAACTTGCTTTTAGAGAAATAGTGAAGGCTTTCTAGTTTTGAGATTGTATGTTTGAACATCTTGTGGTTCTTCTCTTCTTCTTTTTTTCCAAATATTTAGAGTAAATTTCAGTTTTATCACAAATTTAATATTATTTTTCAAATTTATTATTAATGAATGACTATTTTCAAAAATATTTTAAATTTATAATAAAAATAAACTTAATTAATTTTTCTATTATTTATAAAAAAATAAATAGAAATTCAACTCCATCACTTTAACATTAAATCCTAACACAATAATCACTAAAATATAAACTCAGATGTTAATATATTTTTGATTAATGATATTTTGAAAATAGTATTTAACTTGTGGTATTCTTAACAATTTCTCGGATATTTATATATTACCATTCACCAATACTAATCTACATAAATATATACTCATATATTTGATTCACGTGTCTTTTTTTGCATTAGATTCAAAGAAACCTGCAACTAAGAATCGAAGAACAAGGGAAACAATTGAAGAAAATGATAGAACAACAACAGAAAACAAAAGAGTGTCTTCTCAAGTCACCAAACGTCGAAGCATCAATGTCTCTCTCAGCTTCCGATCACTCTCCTCCACCTTTCTCAATACAAGACGCAGAAGCACTGATGCTAACAAGTTATGAAGAACTAACTCAGTTCCAATCAAAGATAAGCTGAACAATGAGACATTGGCTAAATAGAAAAGGCCTAATAAAATTAATGCATGTTTTTGTTACTCTATTCAAAAGTGGTGTAAAGTTATAAGAGTCGCGACAAGAGAATGTCCCAAAGTGCTACACACACTAACACTTGGAAACAGAATCAGGTACTTAATGTGTGCAAGTGGTGTGTGTGTGTGTGTGTCTTAGTCATATATAGACTAATAGATGTGTGAGATTATTCTTAATTAACTATTTGTCTTTTGTTTTATCACACAAAGAGATAGCTTCTTTAATTAGTAACGCTACTTTTAACATTGTGCATGAGGAACCCCACGTTTTATTCTACTTTGAATATTCAATTTATTTTCATCTTATTTTCTTCTTCTCAACTTACACTTTTGATTGTTCTAGTATTAGTACAAACACTGCATACTATGTTGGAAAAAAAAACTGATAATCATGAGCTCATAAATCAGATTGTCTTGATATATAATAAGCTCGTTCTTAATATCTTGCTGCATAAATATCTTTTGCATGGAAGTATTTGATGAGTGTGTCAGCCAATTCATTCACAGTCCAAATGACTGGGGGGCAAAGTTGTGACGGTCCATTGGTCCTAGGAACCTATGCTCATCTTTATGGTTTTTTTTGTCAATTACAAAGAAAAAAGGCTCGTATTGAAAAGTTGTTATTTAAAAAGCCTAAACTCAAATTATATTGTATACTTAAAAACTCTTATTTTTGTCTAAAGGCCCTGAATATATTGTTCAGCACCTAAACCAAGATATGATCCCTTCATTAGCATATCTTTCTAAGCCCGTCAGGAAAGAGAGCCCATCAGACTTGAGAAGCATCGAAAGGTAATACTAAATTTATTTGTTGACAAATTGACAAACCAAAAAAATAAATAAAATTATATTGGAGATTTTTATTCTAAATTTGGAAATATTGCCAAATTTTTCACATCCAATGAAAACTTTATTCAATAATAAAACTCAAACGAAAAATCTGATATTTAATATGAATTTAAATGAACTATCACATAAAATTTGAATTTAGAATATGGTTAATGACAAATCTCTCAAATAGATGTTTTTAAAGTTTTTGTCACAAAGATAGCACTCAAGAAAAAAAATGACTAAAATAGATATTTTTATTTTAAATTTTTTAATATTTTAATATTTTTATTTAATTGTAAACTTCATCTCCAAAATCCAACCCCATAGTTCTAAACCTTAAGTTTAGTTTAATTAACCCAATGGATATAAATATATTTATATCCTTTAATAAAATCTAATCATTCTTTTCTTTTATTATTATTTTGGGGATAAAAACTTTTTAAAAAGTATATTTTGGTCTTTATAATTAGGTAGACAGCAAAAATTTAGAGATTTATTTGAACAATGACGCAATATCTCGTCACAAATAAACACACACACATATATATGTATATATAATAAATATATTTTTTTCTTTTGTCTGTGTTCATCCAATGCGACAAGTGATGAAGAAGACACAGAGGTAAACAATGTCTCTTACGCGAAATCCTAAATCATTCACCTGTCTACTCAACTGGGTCTCTCATAAAGTCTCCACCTTTAAACCCCAACCTTGGATAAACCCTAGATCTCTCACCACCCGAGCAACACTCGACTCAAAACTCCCCAGAAACGAGATTCGGAGAATGGCCCAAGTCGCCATGTTCGACTACTTCTACAACAACAGAGGTTTACAGTTTCTAATCGCCGAGAGTATGAGCAAAAACGCTCCTCTTTTCAACGATAATCTTCTCAAGAAGCTACACAATGATGCTTTTAATGGTGATGATGTAGTCAGATCCATCACCAGGTTCCTTTTGTATCACCCTGTGAATGAGTTCGAGCCATTCTTCGAGAGCTTAGGTCTTAAGCCGTCTGAGTTTAGTCGTCTTGTTCCTTGTGATAAGATGTTTTTGAGTGAAGATGTGTTCTTGTTGGAGAATTATCATGTGTTTTGGAACTATGGGATTGATAGGGAGAAGATGGGGAAGATCTTTAAGGAAGCTAGGGAGGTGTTTGGGTATGAGAGTGGAGTTTTAGCTTCAAAGATCCAGGCTTTTGAGGGTTTGGGGTTTAGCAAGTTGTTTGTATGTAAGCTTATTGTTTGTAGCCCGAGGATACTGATTGGGGATATGAATTTAGAGGTGGTTAAGGTTATAGAGATGCTGAGAACTATGGGGTTTGGTTTGGATTGGGTAGAAGAGAACTTATCTGAGGAAGCTTCTTATGACTGGAGCTGTATGTATAGGTGTTTAAGCTTTCTTAGAGATCTGTGTGTTGATGAAAGTGAGCTATGTGAGTTAATCAGGGAACGTCCAGGTCTGGTTTTTGAGGATTCAGGGGAATGGACACTGATCTTAGCTGGGTTTCAGACAAAGCTAGGGTTGTCCAGAAGGGAGATAGCTCCGTTGTTTCTGAAACTTCCCCAGGAGCTAGGGAAGTTTGTTTCGAATCTACGGCATTGCTTCTTGTTCTTGAAAGGTATCAAGATGGAGGCTTATGAGATTGGTAAGGTGTTCCGTTATCACTCTCACTGGCTTGGGTTGTCTCGTTTGAAGCACACGAGCACCTTTCTCAACACTTTGAAAGGTGGGAAAAAGCGGCTTTGTCAAGTCATACAAGAGAATCCAGAGGAGATGAAGAAATGGACTATGGGGTTAAGAGTCCAGCCTCTACCAGGTACTGGAGTAGTAGACATAGTTGGTTCCAAAGCAATGAAGACTCAGTTTTTGTTGGAGCTCGGATACAAGGAGAACTCAGAGGAGATGGAGAAAGCACTCAGGTGTTTCCGCGGCAGAGGATCTGAACTCAGGGAGAGATTTGATTTCCTTTTGAGTTTGGGTTTGAATGAGAAAGAGGCCAAAGATATGGTGAAAACATCTCCTGATGTCCTCACACAGGCAAGTGATGTACTAGAAACAAAGGTTAACTACCTTGTAAATGAACTAGGTTACCCGCTTTCTACTTTGGTGGCTTTCCCTTCTTGTCTTAAGTACACACTTGAGCGGATGAAGCTCAGATTTGCGATGTTTTATTGGCTTCAAACCCGTGGAAAGGCAGACGCGAAGCTTGCAATAAGTACTATACTTGTGTACTCTGACAAGTCCTTTGTGACGAGGTTTGTAAACCGTCACCCTGATGGTCCTAAGTATTTTGAGGAATTGAAGAAAACTGCTTCTTTGTGAGTATAGATGAAGTGCCGACCACAAGAACGCAAATAAGCCTCAAACAAGTCAACAAGCAAGTAGATCAGTGTGGTGAGGTTCTAACCTTTGATGAAGACAATTTTGTGTAGCAGTAACTTCAAATCTCTCTTTACTTGGTGCTTTCCCACACGAGCAGATAAGCTATGTATGAGTTTTTACACAAGTTCAATAGCAATTTTGGATAAAATGAAAGTTGTTACTATAATTAGCCAAGACTCTTACACTTTTGGCCTAGGGGTTCCACATGAGCTCGTCCTCAGTGCCAAGAAATATCCAAAAGATCAAACTAAGCAGTCTAAAGAAAAAGGTATTGCTCCAAATTAGAACGAATGGCTAGTCAGGGATAAAGAGTACCTCATACAACACCTGACTCCTCTCTTCTCCACTCCCTAAGACCTGAGTTGTGGAATCTCTCAACAGTGTTTGATTCTCCAGGCCTGATTCTACCTCAGGGACATAAACCTCAGGGCCTTGGCTCTCTGGGAGATCACTAGCATTCACAATCTCATATCAACCTAGATCATTTCCACTATAACTTCCTCTACCATACTAACATCCCAACCCATCTCAGCAGTATCAAATGCAATATATCCCAATCAATGCTGTCTGCAGCCACATCTGCCCCATTTGCATTCTCAGATGACAGAACATTCTCTCGATATACAGTAGTTAACTAAGGGAAATTGTATGGCTTCTTTTTGTAAGATACTCAGCATATATATTTAAGATGCAGATGATGTTGATACTCAAGTATTGTTCCATACACAAGAGGTTGTTTGGTTTATAATACCAAAAATAATAATTCATAGTAATATTCAAAATGTGTCTAGCAACGTTCGAGTGGTGCACCACATAGACAGAGGTTGTTGGAGAACTCATAGACCTCGAAGTTCTGAACTAGACCACCCTGTGGTATGGACCCACAAAGACGGTTGAAACTTATGTTAAAATGGTTAAGTTGGAGCTTGGTCAGCTCCAAAGGAAGCTCTCCAAAAACACGGTTATGGCTAAGGTCCAATGACACCAAGCTCTTGGCGAGTTTCACCTTAGAGAGATCGAAGTGGAAGTTGTTTCGAGACAAGTCCAACCTTACGGTTGTTTTGTTATGTCCAAAGAACATTGAAGCATCCCCAGTGAAGTTGTTTCCTGACAAAATCAGAGTGCTGAAGTCGGTTTTGGATAACAACTTTGGTATTTCTCCTGCATTGCAATTAAATCAACATAAAAAATTGGTTTACCTCGGTTAGGTGGTAAATCAGATATAAGCAAAACGATTTTTCTAAAATATATATTTTTAATCGATCTAGACAGCATGGCTCGGTTAGACACTAATCCAATACAAAACACCTAATTAACGCCAAACGATTATTTAACGTTGATTGTTATATACCTAACAACGTACGTTAAGAAAAAGATTTAAGGCAATAACTTGAGTAACAAGTTTTACCTGAGAGGTGGTTATTACCTAAGTAGAGTTTTGGGGCCTTTCCAACAAAGGAACCGAAAGATTCCGGTACAGAACCGGTTAACTTGTTATGACTGAGTTGTATGGTCTCAAGTTTTGGCATCTGGGAAATTGAACCGGGAATTGAACCGTTGAACCGGTTAAAGGAGAGGTCCAAGAAGGTAACGTTATGAAGCTCGCTGATGTATTCAGGGACTGGACCAGAGAGTTCGGTTATCCTAAACCGAAGGTACACTAGATTCTTGAGATTAGTGATAGAGCGTGGGATGGTTCCTCTGAGTTGAGAGAGACTGCTCCAGTCTAGGATAACGAGTTCAGTGAGGTCTCCTATCTCCTCTGCTATCTGGCCAACGACGTCTCCGGCAGCTATAGTGAGGCCGGTGATGCGGCGGTGGGTGCACACGACCCCGGTCCAGTTGGTGCAGCAGTCGGTTTGAGGGTCCCAAGAGTTGAGGATTTGAGGGTTGTTTAAGGAGTTCTTGATCTTGAGGAGGGTAGTTTTGTCATTTGAGTTACAACTTCTAAAGCATGGGAACAAGATTAAGAAGAAGAAGAAGAACAGAGAGTGGTTAAGAAGCTTCATTCTCATGGGATCTTCTTTGGAGTATTCTCTTCTTTTAGAATCATTTATGTTCTATTGAGTGGTTAGTCAAAGTGAGTGGATGATCCATACAAAATGGTCCATTTTGACCATGCACATGCTTTGTATGTTACAACTGATTTTGAATAAAAAGTGTTGTAAATTGTTCTTAGTATACACTTGACCTTGATAATGTACTGAAAAATAGACTGAAATAGTAGTTTTATTCCAGTTTTTATTAAGAAAATACTACACAAAGAGAAAATCATTATATAAATGGTATAGTGATTAAGTGTAGTATTTAAGGGGTGAAATTAGGGTTGGAATTTAGCATTTAAGATAATGTAGTGTTTTTATTAATGTTCGAAAAATCATTAGCCATGCGGTAGTCAATTTTCTTATAAAAGATTATTGTTTAAGTAAGTGTCTATACTAACTTTTGAACGAATTTGAAAAATCGGTTTGAAAAATCGTTTTATTCCTATATGAATTTATAACATTGGTTTTATTTATTAATAAATACTATTTTGCAGGTTTTAATTTTGCTAGTTTTGCGACAAATTTTTTAAAAATGCTAACTTATAAGATTCGTCCTAATTTATTCTTGAAATGTGTAAAATGTTTCATATACAAGTAGTTTTAACGTTTCTTGCTGCTCTTAGTTCCCTTTCTTCTTCTTAAACCATTAGCTAGAAGCTGAGCTTTTAAGTGGAAATAATTGACTGTATAGCCTCCTTAGCAACAGGAACACACACCAAAGGTGTGGCTCTAGGCAGAGATGATCCAGTCCCTTCACTCATCTCCACCTTTCCCTTCACTTTCAACTCAAAGCACTGAATCACTGCAGCTAAAACCAATGGAACAAATCTAAACACCATTTTCTCTCCAGGACAACTTCTTCTCCCAGCTCCAAAAGACACCATCTTCTCACTCATGACCTTCCATTCACTTCCTTCAAACCTCTCAGGTCTAAACTCCAATGCATCTTCCCACTGATTTGGATCTCTTCCTATAGACCAAACATTGACCATCACTCTCGTTTTTGCTGGGATTCTGTATCCAGAAACTGCACATTCTTCATTTGATTCTCTCACGAATATCGGTCCTCCAGGATGTAACCTCAATGTCTCCTTCACAACTGCTTGGATGTAACTGAGATTGCAGAGATCAGTTTCTTGTACTAGTCTCTTGTTTCCCACCACTTGTTCTATCTCTTGTTGTGCTTTCTTCATGATCTCTGGATTGTTTATCAGCTCTGATAAAGCCCATTCTACTGTGATAGCAGATGTATCTGTTCCACCTCCATAAATGTTCTGCACAAATAATGAATTTAGAAATGATGTAACATGAATCTTGTGTGTTGGACTTAAGAAGACATGTTACCATGATGAAGGCCTTAATGTTTTCTCTTGTCAGTTTCATCTCTGAGTTTTTGTCTTCATATATGTCTAGCAAAATGTCTAGCATGCTCCTTGCTCCTCCTGCATCCTTGTGTTCCCTAGACTCATGCTCTTTCATTATCCTCTCTATGATCACATCATATCTTTCTCTAGCATTCTTGAGCCTCTTCTTGATTCCTTGCAAGTCAAGTCTTCTCAAGAACCAAAACGTTTCAGACACGTTGAAGAACCCTGCTAGCTCATTCAACTCCACCACCATTTTGATAACTTCCTCTCTTCTCCCACTATCCGATCTCCTTTCTCTGAACATCATCCTCGTTATGATGCTGCTGGTCAGTTCCTTAAGCTGTGCACCAAGATCAACCCTCTCTTCTGCTTCTGCTTTCTTCATAACACGTATCAAAAGCTTCTTTAACTCCTCGGTTCTTACATTGACAAAGCTATCTAATGCCCTGCTGCTGAAGAGCTCCATCATACAAATCCTCTTCATGAACTTCCAGTGAATCCCATAAGGAGCTGAGAAGAAATCAGCTGAGCCATAAGTAAGGTAGTCAACGTTTTGCATTGTTGGACGGTTCAAGAAGTTGAGCTCGTTGGATCTGAGAACCTCATTAGCCATCTCGGCTGATGAGACGATAACATTGGGAATGGAGCCAATGAAGAGATACATCAATGGTCCATAATGGATTGAGAGCTTGTGAAGTGCTTGGTGAGCTATGGGACCAAGAAGGTGAATGTGACCTATGATTGGTAAAGCTACTGGACTTGGTGGAAGGGGTAGTTTATTGCGGAATCTGTAGGTGTTTATGGCTTGGATCAAGACTATGATTCCAAGGCATAGAAGGATGATTACAAGAAAGTATTGTGTATCCATCATTCTCGTTTGTGTATGTGTATGAGAACGATATTAAGATGGATTTATAGGATAGACGCAAAGTCATGACTCATTATGGTATCAAATGTTAAACACAACCTCAAGATTCTTTCTTGTCTCCCTTTGTCTTTGTTCTGTTTATTTGTCTCTTTTGTAAGGGTATAATTTTCTTTTTATTCTGTTTTCATCTTCATTTTATTATGTATAATGTATTATAAACAAATTATTCTTTTGATAATTTACTTGATGGTTGTTAAGCTTTCATTATCTGTTGACAAAATAAAAATGTTCATACTTTCATTGACTATTGATTGTTTTTAGATTAAAATATAAAAATGTTTTCACTGTCTGTTAATTATAGTTAGGTTAGTATCTTAGATAGTAATTACTGATTGAAAAAGTTATATCTCATGGAAGTAGGCAAGTATACAAGTGAAGCTTATGAAAACAGAGAACAACTAGTACATGTAGAAACATAAAATGATAATAACATGTATGTGACTTATGTTTGTTTTGGACTGTTAATCTCTGTTTTTGATTCTGTTTCCATGGTTATTTATGTCATGTTGGTTATAAAAAAACTTAAAAATATAAGAACGTCCTCTTGACCGTTATTAATCCTACATTATTTGCTGAAAATACAAATATTTCCTTGTCTATTATTTGTGTTGATTACACAAGATCAGAAGAGTTCTTTTCATCACAAGTCTTAAGCTTATGAAACAAACAGAATCCTTAAGAATGTTTCTCTACAGAAACTTATTAAGCTCCTTATCCAAATGGATCAAAGAACAATTCAGGAGAACACATAAGTGAACTTCCTCCTGCTGTCCCTGAAGCCGAGAAGCCCGTTGGTAACTTAATCCTTGAACTTTTCCTCATCTCCCTTCACAGTCCAATCAAAACACTGAACCAATGATCCAATCGTGAGACTCAGCACCAAAGATGCATGAGAAGCTCCCAAACACCCTCTCCTTCCACTCCCAAACGCAAGATAATTCACATCCTGACCTTTTCAACTCCAACATATACTGCTGGTAATAATAACCCATTTTTCTCTCCATGTTTTCTTCCACCACAAGAAACCTCTCTGGCACAAACTTGTCTGGATCTTTGTATGTCCTAGGATCACGCATTATCCCGTATGCGTTTATGAAGATCTTTGTTCCGGATTTTACTTCGTACCCGTTGATGTTCATGTCTCTGTTGCTTTCTCTGCGTAGTAATGGTCCCACTGGATGTAGTCTTAATGTCTCCTTGATAGCTGCTTGAAGGTAAGGAAGCTTCTGCAAGTCTGATTCTTTGATTAACCGATGAGTGTTTCCTAAAATAGATTTGATCTCTTCTCTGATCTTTGTGAAGATGTCTTGATGGTTGATCAGCTCGGTCATTGTCCATTGTAATGCTGCAGAAGTCGTGTCTAGGCTCGCCATGAACAACTCCTGTAATGAGGTATACACAATGTTCTATAATACAGCCTAGATAGACACCTAGGCGACAAACCGATTATAACCGAAACATTTAAAAAAAAAATTATTTACACGATTCAAATCGATTAAAGTCGCTCTAAATCGATTAAATTAGTTTAAATCGATATAGATCGGTTTAAATCTGTTAACACTAATGTTAATAAAAAATCTATAAATTTGTCGAGTTTCTTTTTTGTATATCTAAATTCTATAATTTATCGAAATAATTTTATAATTATACACAAAAAAATAAAATGTCTAATAGAAATGTAAAGTGTATATATATATATATATTAAAACTTCGATTCCGAATAATTTATATAGTCGTTAGTTTTTTTCAAAGCGACTAGTTACCACCTAGTAATTTTTTTAATCATTGGGTACGCATAAAGTTTCTAGTTCTAAGGATTATCTGAAGAAAATGTTGATGACAATATCTTACAAGGATGAAGAACTTGATCTGATTCAGAGTCAGTTTCAGTTCAGCTTTAGAGTCGTTATATGTGTCCAACAAGATATCTACAATGTCTTTATCTTTCTCTGCATCATTACCGTTCTTATCATCCTCATACTCCTTGAGTATCTTCTCAACCAACTCATCGTACCGCCAAATAGAGGATCTAAGCTTCTTACCATTACCAAACACATCTAGATCACGCAACGGTCCAAATAACTCCATGAGCCCTAACCTTGTGGCGCAAGCCATTATATCGCTCACTATCTTCCTTATCTCTATAGGAAGATTCGAGTTCTGGCGGCAACGTTTCCCCATAACCATCTTTGATAGTATCTTCGTGGTCAAAGCAGTGAACTCTAGACCAAGATCACACGTCTCACCCTTGCTAGATTTCTCAACGAGAGACCTAAGCAAAGCTAACGTTTCCTCCTCTCTTATATGGACAAAACGATCGAGCTGATGGCCCGCGAATAGCTTAGTCATGCAAAGCTTTTTCATGAACCTCCAGTAAGGTCCATAAGGTGCGTTGAAGAACTCTGATCCTTTGTAGACATTGAAATGTCTCGGACCGAAGACAAACTTGGAAGCGAAGTCAGGGTCGTGTGTCTTGAGGATTTGCTTAGCTGTTTTGGAGTCTGAGACAACGAGGACTTGTAGTGATCCTATGCGTATGTTCATGAGAGGACCGTATGTTTGAGCCAAGGCTTGTAGAGATCGTGGAAGGTTTGAACGGAGGAGATGGATGTGACCGAGAATGGGAAGGGCTCTTGGTCCTGGAGGAAGTCTATGGAGGGTGGAGGAGGTGAAGAGTCTTTGAAGAAGGACTATGGTGATGAATGTGATGAAGAAATAAGAACATGATGTGTAGTTAATATCCATGTTCTGTTTCAAGAAGGGAGATGATAAAACAAGATGTTATATATATAGAAAAGAAACTTGTCTTGTTGCTATGAAGGATCTAAGAGTACAAGATTCTTGCATGATAATGACACTGACTCAAAGTTCTAAACTGTACGATAAAATTCTGAGCGAACCCTCCACATTGTCCAGAGTGTCTCCTTCTTTTTCGAGTTCGAACCTTCTGCCTCAGACAGTATGTTCGCTACGCTGACTTTACCTACTTTACTTTTGTACCACTAGAAGAAAGAACCAGAGAACAAGCCAGCTTTTAACTATTTTTCTTTTATATATAAACATCACTTCTTTTAAATTTAACTTTCTAGTCCTTTTTAAAATTGACTTTTTAGATCGGACATTAGACACAATCAGATGGCTGTTGGATTCGTCTGATCAGAATGGTCAAAGGAGTAAATCAATGACGTGCACTTGGAAAATTTAAAAACTAAGAAACAGATAAACAATAATGGGTTTATTTTGTAATTATAATAGAATAGGGTTCGTTATGGTAAACGAGAAAAACATACGGGATTTATTTTGCAATTTCCTGATAAATTCATCGCAGATGTTCTGTTCTGTACTTCTGTCTTTAGGAACTGGTACACAAAACGACGTCTTATCAGAGATTGGAGTTTCAGATCGTCTCTCTCTGCTTCTTGTTTTCAAGGTGTGACCTTTCTTCCTCAAAGCAACTTTCTTTCTAGGGTTTTCTTTCTCGTTCTTTGTTTTTTGTGTTCCACAGTGATTTAGAAGCTACTCTGTTTTGACTTAGAAGCTAACCTAGTTGACTTAAAGAACCTTATAAAGAGTTTCTGCTTCTGCTTCCTGCTTAGGATATTTGGATCTATTATGTTTCAGAGATTAGATGAGATGAGTTTATTAGCTTCAGTTAATAGCTGCAGCTTCACTTCACTGCTGCTCCTTGTTTTTTTTTTTGGGTGCTTTAACTTGATTTAAATACTGAGTAGAGATTGAGTCAACTCAGGTGTGAATGAACCCTGACTAGTTTTTTATTCTAATTTGAGTTGCAAACTGAAAGACTCAGCTACTTCACATGTGTAATTCAACTGTTTTTTTTTTCCAATGAACCAACCAGTAACTTGTTCAAAGTGTATGACTGTGCCTAGTTTACAAAACGCAACCATTTTTTAAGTGTAAGCTGAGTGGTTTGGATCTTTATTTAAGTGTAACGTATATATTGGTTCCACTTTCTTGATGCTACTCTATTTATTAGGATTAGAGAATTACAAGCTTTTGGTATCTGACTTTACCATGTTATTTTGACAGCCTTTACTCCATCTCATGTAATTCTGTGTAACAGAGACTTGTATGAAAAGAATAGAATGGGAGATACTAGTCCAAGAACATCAGGCTCAACAGATGGCGACATGGATCAAAACAACTTAATGGTTGAGCTTGTAATATTGCTTCTTTAAGCTCATTAAATGGCCAACGTTTTTTAAATGAAACAGTGTTTCTCTGCAGTATGATGGAGGACATATGGGTGATTCTAGCGACCGTTCAAAGGAGAAACTGGATCAAAAGGTGATACAGACATTTCTAAGTTGTAACAGTTTGTCTTTCTAGTTGAGTCTTTTCAGTTATGTTTTTTTTTCTTGTTAATTGTAATCAACAGACGGTTCGTAGGCTCGCTCAAAACCGTGAGGCAGCAAGGAAAAGCAGATTGAGGAAGAAAGTATGTATGTTAATACTTTGTTTCAAACTTTATTATGTTTTCTACAATCCTTGTCTATTTGCAACCGTTGAGATGTTAATTGGTTACTGCACTTTCAGGCATATGTTCAGCAGCTAGAGAATAGCCGGTTGAAGCTAACACAACTTGAACAGGAGCTGCAAAGAGCTAGGCAACAGGTTTAGTTTCAACTGTGTTCGGCTGCTGTTGTGCTTACATGAATAGTTTTTTTGTCCTTTTGATTTTAGGGTGTCTTTATCTCAAGCTCTGGAGACCAATCCCATTCTACTACTGGAAATGGTGAGTTGGTCTGAATCTCTATCCAAAGAGTTATACCAATATCACGAGTCACATCATTGTTTTGGTTGTAATAGAGAACTAGTTTAGCTGATGGTGATGATATGCTTCTCTGTTATAGGAGCAATGGCATTTGATGCAGAATACAGACGCTGGCTGGAAGATAAAAACAGAAAGATGAAGGAGCTGAGTTCTGCTTTGGATTCTCATGCAACTGAAGCTGAGCTTCGGGTCATTGTAGACGCAGTACTTGCTCACATTGAGGAGCTTTTCAGGATAAAAAGCAACGCAGCTAAGAACGATGTCTTCCATTTACTATCAGGGATGTGGAAAACACCAGCTGAGAGATGTTTCTTGTGGCTTGGCGGTTTCCGTTCATCAGACCTTCTCAAGGTAGACTAGTAGTTAAGGAGAAACATGTTTTTTTTTCATTCCATCTGATTAAAATTTTCAAAGTTTTATTACAGCTTATAGCGAGTCAGGTGGAGCCATTGACAGAACAACAATCACATGACCTAAACAACCTGCAAGAGACTTCTCAACAAGCAGAAGATGCATTGTCTCAAGGGATGGATAGCTTACAGCAATCACTCTCTGAAACTTTATCTAGTGGGACTCTTGGTTCAAGCTCATCAGGGAATGTCGCTAACTACATGGGTCAGATGGCCATGGCGATGGGGAAGTTAGGTACTCTTGAAGGATTCATCCGCCAGGTACGTTACAGATTGTGTTGTTACATGTACTTGCAGTAGTTCTGATAAGAGCCATTGTATTGTGTCTGTGACAGGCTGATAACTTGAGGCTACAAACATATCAACAAATGTTGAGAAAATTAACAACCAGACAATCAGCTAGGGCTCTCCTTGCAATACATGAGTATTCATTGCGGTTACGTGCTCTTAGCTCTCTATGGCTTGCTAGACCAAGAGAGTGAACCATATCACACCTACTATTTAGTCTTTACCTTCAAAGAAGGCCCTACAAAATTTGAGATTACCCTAAGATTCTTAGCATACTGTGATTTGATGACTTTGAACATCTGGCTCTTATACTATAGTGTATGATTAGATTGTATTGTGTTGTATTGTGTTGAGATTATAAAGTTTGTTTTTGGAAGAGTACTAAAACATTGATGAGTAGACAAAAGAGGAACATTAACCACTTCTGTCTCATAAACCACCGCTTGACAGTCTGTGTTGTGTCTTCACCTCCTATACCTACCTAGAACCCATGTGTACAGACAAAATCTAGTGAATATGGCACATGTTTGCGAAACTGTAAGCTAGCCACTGCATTAATCTATAAACATGTGCAAGTTGGCAGTAGCAGGAAGACATCTTTTTGGTCAAGTGCCGACATCACAAAGAAAAAGATATGGCCAACACATGGACCAATGAAAGAGTTGCTTTAGATGGAGAAGTCATCTGAGCCACAAATCTAGTCTATGAATCCTGAGCCACGAACATAAGTTAAAACCTCAAACTCTCCCCACTTCGCTTCAACTTGTTTTGCTCTTTGTCTTTCTCTACTTCACTCACAACTCTGCAAGATAGACACAAACTCATAATCTATTGTTCTGAAGGTAGGTGAGTTCTTGATATGTCTGTAAGTCTTTAAAGATGCTTTTCTTCTGATGGTTTTTGAATATAGTCAGCATGGCTTTGAATGAGCAGACGAAAACTAATCATGGAAACTATCAGGAGATGCTTCTTGATGTCAATAGACAGAGCCGTAGCCAATCTCACATTCAACAAGATGGAATCCAACAAGAGAAACATGCCTCCACCAAACAGAGCATCTTCTAACCAAAGATAAAAGAAAAAGTTCCAAAACAAACCTTGTGTATATATACATGTTTGCTTTGGCTTGATACTCCAACCTTTTTTGATCTGTTCAATACACTCTGATCACCTTCGTTGACTTTGCTCCTAGTTTATCTACTAACTGGAAGTACATTACGTTAATGATCAACCTAAAATTAGTCCAAAAAAACAAAAGATTCTTCTATTAAAAAATATTCCAAGGAGACACAGAAACATAAGTAAGTGGGAAACAACCTTTGAAACAGCAACACAACCAAACAAACATAGCTCTTACCAAAACAAAACTTAGATTAATCAGAGATATGCCCCCGACCATAAACTAGAACCGAAGAAACCAAAATATAAATTTGTATTTACCTGTAAGGAAAAGAAAGTCGTATTCTCGCAGACACACACGTTTGCAAACTAAAACAAAGATTCAACATCCAACGTGCATTCCATTAACCTTCTAAAACATTGTATAAAGATTTGATCTTTACTCTAATACTCAATCACAATTCTATAATGGCAACACCACCGTTATCACCTCTAGGGAGTCCACGGTCCAAAAAACCACCAGCCACACCGGAGATCACACTAGAACAACCCTCAAGCAAAGACAAAACACCAAACTCCAAATCAACAAAGCTCCTCCGCCGTGTCCGTTCAGCCTTCCGTTCCCTTCCCATCATGTCACCAATGTGTAAACTACCCATGGGAGGGACACGTCTCCACGAGAACCACGTCCACGGAGGGACACGTGTCACGGGGACGCTATTCGGGTACCGTAAAACGCGGGTGAACTTAGCGGTTCAGGAGAACTCGCGTTCGCTTCCGATACTCTTGCTGGAGCTGGCGATCCCGACGGGGAAGCTGTTGCAGGATCTTGGAGTTGGGTTGGTGAGGATGGCGCTTGAGTGCGAGAAGAAGCCGAGCGAGAAGACGAAGATTGTTGATGAGCCGATATGGGCGTTGTATTGTAACGGGAAGAAGTGTGGTTATGGGGTGAAGAGGGAGGCGACGGAGGAGGATTTGGTGGTGATGCAGATGCTTCACGCGGTGTCGATGGGGGCTGGTGTGTTGCCGGTGACGAGTGGAGGAGGAGGAGGAGGAGAGGGAGATTTGACTTATATGAGAGCACATTTTGAGAGAGTGATTGGGTCGAGAGACTCTGAGACTTATTACATGATGAACCCTGATGGTAACACTGGTCCTGAGCTTAGTATCTTTTTTGTTCGGGTTTAAAACGTCGTCGTTTTGGTGAGTCTCGTTAATCATTTTTTTTTTTTTTTACTTTGGTAATCACTTGAGATGGTTAATTGGTGATGTAAAGTCATGATTTATTTACTGCATCCTCTGTGGATGTGGACTCGGAGATGATTATGTAATTTAATGTATATCATCATCATCTAAATCACTACCACCTAATGTGATTAGACTAAGATTGAAGCGTATGTATTATTTGTCATGTGTTAGCGCATGATGGTTTCCGATTCGGAGATATTAAGTTCTAATTAAGGTCTAAATTTCTAATAAACAAAAAAATATCTAAATTATTTGTGTTTGTTGGACAATTTCTATTTTGCTATTTTTCTTCTAAAAAATTATATAATATAGATTGGTGTAAAATATTATTTTTTATATTTAGATTAAAATAAGTAATTTACTTGGCCCTTAAATATAAAAATAAATTTTGATATTTAGATTTAATTCAAAAAATACTTTATTAAAAAGACAAATTCTCTCAATAAACATTTTTAAGTTTTTGTCACAAAATAAACCTCAACCAAAATAGATATTTTTATTTTGAATTTTTTAATTTTGTAAAAAATTTAAACTTTACCTTCAAAACCCTATTACATAACTCTAAATTCTAAGTGAAGATTAGTTAACCCAAGGAGTATAAATGTATATTTACACACTTTACTAAAATATATTTTTGTCACTTTTCTCTAGTTTATTTTGGTGACAATTTTTTTTTATCTATTTTAAGGTATTCCTCTTATTTTAATCTAAATATAAAAAAAATATTTTTAAATAAAAATAAATGTGAATTAGAGTAGATTAATTCTAAATTATTAAATATATATATATAGAGATGCTTTTACACCCATGCACCCATGAGGAGACAATACATCAAATATAGAGTACATTCACTCACACCCAAAGTAAAACATTTCAATATAGAGAAAAAAAAACCTTTTTAAAGCATAATTAATGGGAAGCACATTGCTTCATTATCTTCTGTCTTTGACTTTTGTTTTTTTTTTAATACTGACTTTCCTTCAACACACAAATGTTAGAAACGTGAAGACGTGACCTTTGTTCAACAGTACCTGAAAGTGAGACCAGTTCCACCTAACTTGTCATCCACTAAGGCTGACAATCTCTCAGCTTGTGGAGGCGACAAATAGTTAACCCAATCACTCACTTCTCCTTTCCTAAACAGGTGCCTATTCTCAAAGTTCTTGATCGACTTGCCCGCCTTGTTCACCTCCAGCTTCTTTAAACTCTCGAAGCTACACAGCTCCACGACTGCCTTTACAACACCTTTTCCTTTCTCTTCTTCCGTGAAAGGAACGTCCAAGAAGCTTGCAAGCTTCTTCAAGATAGACTCTATGTCTTGTTTGAGATCTTCGTAACGTAAGAACAAGACTTTGTCTGGTCTCTTCAAGCTCTCTTTCCAGTATCCCAACATGTGTTCCCAAAACGGACCAAACCCTATCACTCCTCGGCAGTACAGATCAAACCCTTCTTCCAACGAGACAGGACTCACTGACTCCGACTTTATGCTGTTGATGTACTGCCACGAGGAGATGAATGTGTCGAACGGGTTCCGACATAAGTACACGACCTTCACGCCGGGTTTGTCGATGGAACCCTTCAGAGAACCGAAAGGGACGTGGGTTGCGAATGTTCTTGGGCTGGCTAGACCGGAGAGGTCAGGAACGTCTCCGTTCGCGTAAAGCTTGTACTCCAAGAAAGGTACTAGGTCATGAGGGTTGGACGTGAGGAGTGGGTGATCGGTAGTTGAGGAAACCGGATCAAACCGGTCTCGGTTAAGGAGAGTATAAGTTAAAGCTTTTAACCAAGTTGTACCGGATTTTGGTATGGTTGCAATTACGACGTCGTTTTGAAGCGGCTTGAAATGCTTTTGGAAGGATATGATGGCTTGAATCTCCTTGGACTGGCACCAAAACCCTTGGAATAGGTAAAGGTAACGAGTTCTCCAACCTCTCTCCTTGGGAAGAGACTCCAACATCTCTTGGAACTCGTAGCTTAGCTCTTCTTCTTCTTCTCCTTCTTGGCGTTTGGGGTCTAGGCTTTTGCCTTCTTCTTTGAGAAGCTCGAGCTTGTGGCAAACGTTGAAGTTTGGAATCGCAATTATTGGAATGGTCTTGATGCTTGAGGTCGCCATTGTTTTTGTCATATTATAGAAAGCAAATGTGTTTTTTTTTAGTTGGTTTGAATCTTGTGTTTGGTGTATATTCTCTTGAGTAAGTTGGCTGTTTATATAATGACGCTGGCAGCAGCATGTGTTGTTAGGCGTGGGCAAAATAACCGGAACCAAAGAACCGAATCAAAACCGAATCAAAATATACATGAATGGTTGCTATATTTCTATATCCAAAATAATCGAATCAAAACCGAACCCAGAACTGAATGGATACCCGAATATATAAAATAGTAATTATATATACATATAACATTCCTCAATATGTATTTATAATTTAAAAAAACTATTAAAAGTATTCGAAAATGGTTGAAGAAAACTAAATTTATTATAAAGTATCCAAATTAACCAAAAATATCCGAAAATATCCAGATATTTTTATCTTATGTATCTAGAGTAATCTGAAATATCTAAGATTTTTATCTCAATTATCTTAATTATTCAATAATTTATCCAAAATATTCGATATTTTACGTGAACTAACCGAATCAGAACCAAATGAAAACTAAGTTTTTCTAAATATTTTCCAGTTTTTAGTTTTACTATTTAAACCGAACTGAACCCGAAATTATCCGAACTGAACCAAATCAAAAATAGGTGAAATAGTAAATGGATCTTTTACTTCCTACCCAAACTATCTGGTACCCAAAATATTTGAACCGAACGGATATCCGGAAATGTCCATGCCTATGTGTTGTTGTCGTGCACGTGGGAAATAAACGGCCTCTGGGAATATTAGTTAATTTAGGCCCATTCTACTTTTACACTTTCTTATTATAAGAGTGTGTTCTCCTTGGAGTTAGTAGTAACTGTGTAAGGTTTGGTTTTGTTGCTTTCTCGTTTATTATTTTCCTGTCTTTGGTCCCATTATTGTCGGCAGACACAACTTTGGACTTTTTTAATTTACTGAAAAACGGCCAAACAATGCAACAATTATCATGTTTACTTGATTCTCTCCTTACTCTATTTATGATTGCTACCATTATCATGTTTCGACGATTAAACCATGTGGTTTTAAAGGGGCAAAGATTGTACCATTCCAATGGTAGAGAAATCAACGTTAGGACGATAAAATAATAGCTTACACGAGAAAAAATGTTTTATCACAAAAATAATTTTGAAAAAGAAAATAACTAAAATAAGTTTTATTCAATGGTGTAAATATACATTTATATTTATAGGATTAATTAATTTATACATAGGATTTAGAGTTGTAGGTGCGGTTCCGGAAGTTTAAAGTTAAAAAAAATTTTAAAAGAAAAAAATTAATTTCAATCATTTTTTTATTGAAAGCTATTTGGGTGACGAAAAGTTAAAAATGATATTTGAAAAAATTGTCCATCATTTTATGAATAAACAACTTAAAAATTAAAAGATGAATCACTGTTGGAGTAAATAGTCATTTTAAAACCACAAAATGTGTTAATAATAGAGTTGCGGACCCGCAGTTATCAACGTATCATCACATCACACACACACAAAAAAATCTTATAACATCACCGCTTAAGATGTCGACCGAGTTTTTCCAAATTTGGAAGGGAAAATAAATACCTTTTAACGGACGGACAACAATTATAGCTATAATACAAATAAATATCTACATATTGTTCTTTTGTCAATATGTGAAAATTATATGGTTTTCAAGTTTTGTCTATAACGATGAATATAAGACTGAATTGGGCACTTGATTTAATTTTGTATTTTCCTTTCAACATGAGATTTTTTGTGTTAGTGGGTTATCGACAATAGAAAGTTCTTTCCGGTAAAAAGGGAAAGTTTATTATATTTCAATTGTTTTGGTATATAGAATAACTTGATTATTTATGATATTAACTAGAGATAAAAATCAAAATAGACTTTAAAAAAAATTGTATTTAAAATAGCATTAAAGAAAAAAATAACAAAAATAGATTTTATTAATGGGTGTAAATATATATTTATACCCTTTGATTAATTAATCTCAACTTAGAGTTTAGAGTTATGGTGTTGGGTTTTGGAGGTGAGGTTTATAATTAAATAAATTTAAAAATATTAAAATTTTCAAAATAAAAAAATCTATTTTGATCATTTTTTTTAGTGTTACTTTTGTGACAAAAACTTCAAAAAATCTATTTGAAAGATTTGCGCTATTAACTATATTATTTTAAATTTTGTTTGACAACAAGCTATTTTAATTTGGATAAGAATAAAACTTTAAAAAGGTTTTCATGCGCATGCACATGCACAAGAAAGAAGACAAACTGTATAACGTGTTTAATGGTTCTCAATTCACTTGTAAAGAAGTTTGTTTGGATACGAACTCTGATCTGTCTTTGATTCCCCTTTTTCTTAATAATTATCTTTGTAAGTTTTTCTTTTTGTCAAGTGTATCCTTGAAACTTTAAAAGATCTTCATCTTTGGAAGTTGAATATTCTCAAGGATGCATCATGTTCTGTTCAAGCACACTCACAGTCGCATATTAAATAAATAACCACTCCTAACCACGTGGTACCACGTTCATTCCCACACTTCATGTATGTTATGGTATGGACCAGCTTTCTTAGTTGAGTTGAGTATCGCTATCAAGCAAGAGAACAAAAACATATAGACCTACAACGGATTGTACCCACACCTTGTATCAGGACAATACTTATATACAGTCGTTTTCAAGATATACAAAAAAATCATCTTTTTTTGTTGTTTTTTTTAATTCCAAGAAGTTCAAAACTGACTTTTGTAATTTTCCAAGCTTAAAACCAAAATATACAATATTAGGTTCGTTACAATTCGATGTCTGACACAATGATAAAGTATCCCAACATTTTATTGTTACTAAAAATGTAAATATGAGTTAATGAACTGAAAGTTAAGGTTTTACAAATGTGACAAAAGAGTTTAAGATACTAAGTTTGGTTCCATGGTAAAAAATGTGAAAGACATAAAAATCAAAATAAAGGTGTTTCGTTTTTTGAAATTTCCACTTAAAATTAATTTGAATAGATTGCTTCAAGTCATTTTTTTTGTTGACACCCATTTTTTTCAGATCAAGTGGTGGATGAATTAGAGACGTTCCGAAGAGACGTTCTATCTGGTTGGATTTGATCTACATGGGAAAAGAGTACATTTCCACTTTTTGCCTCCTTAGCAAAAGCGTCTACACGCATGTTTCTGGCTCTGGGAATATGAGAGGTGCTGAAATCCAAAAACAGGTTTCGTAATAGACGGAATGAGACTAGCTCATGGTAAATGTTGGTCAGTCGATAAGGTTAGCGATCATGTACACCAAGTTGGAACAATATGTATCGAGGTGCAAAGAAACTCCCGTAAACAGGCGTGAAGGGCTGAGAGGCTTTTTCGATAACCTTGTAGTGCAAAGATTTCAACTCCTAAGTGGTCCTTGTATGTCCACCCAAGTCCACTTACATTGCCATGATCAACCCATGATGCATTGATTTGGCAAGTCCAGATATGAGGGTCCTTCGAGAAGATTGGTGCATTCGATGGCACTAACGATGTCTCCTCTTCCTCTTCGTCGTCTTGGAGGTTTGCTTTTGTCCAACATTATGCTTCGATAGAAGCCAGCTGTAGGGTCTCTAACGGTGAGATATCATTCCCGTTAAAAAAAAATCATTTCGAGCCTTCCAAATGTACTACAAGGAAATGTTTCAATAAATAGTCTAAATAGGCCACGTCTTTTTTTTTCAAAAAAGGAAGTTCATGTTTTGGTAAACAAAGATACTCAGAAAGTAACCGGGAATGGATAAATAGTCCGATAGAGCCCACACCTGCAATGCATGGAGGCATTCAAAAAGGAGGTGGTTTATAGTCTTTTTAAGGTCACCACATAGAAGACAACTCTTATATGTGCTTAGGTGCCTAAAAGCAAGTCTTTCTGTCGTAGCAATACATCTTGTCATTATCTACCATATAAAGTGTTGCATTTTTTCTAGAGCATGGATCCTCCACACATGGTTTTGTAAACCAGTGATACTAGATTGTACATGATCATGACTATTGGCATTCTGCAGTTTAGTTCTCCTCAAGAGATTATATCCAAACTTAATAAAATACACATCCGGTTTTGTGTGATTCCATGCATAGCCGTTCATAGACCATGTATTGCTCGGTTTTGGATTGCTTCAAGTCATTTATATATTCCATCCATTCCATAATGGTAGATATTTTAAAGTTTTCATATATATTAATAAATGATTAATGCATATTAATAAATATTTTTGATTTATGTATAAAAATGATTTCCTATAATTTTAAACTAGTAGTTTTAACTGAATTTAAAACTTTATTCTTTTTAACTTATTAGATATGCATAGAAAACTTAAAAATACATTTTTGTGAAGCAATGTTTTTTTCTCTCAAAACAATATTGTGAAATGGAATGACTATTACTTAAGTCTCTTTAATATTTTCAATGTGAAATATTCTCTCCGACAAAATACAGTTAGTTGTTTAGTCTGGGAACTAACATGACTAAAAACAACCATACAATCTCATCAAAAGAATCTCTTAGATAAGTATGAGATAGTAGTGGCAAAGATAAGAGCTGAATTAAATATCGACATGCCGTAAGACGCATAACCTCGATATAGGATGCGTTTCATGCATTAGGGAAGTGGAGCCTACTGCCTACAGACTACGTTGCTTTCATTATCCTATTCCTTTTTGTAAACTCTTAAAAGTCGACAAATATAGACAAGCAGTTGAGTGACTTGCGGCTTACTGTAATGGAGAAAGATACATTTATCTTTTTATTACGACTCTTAAACCAACTCCACTCCATGACATGACTCTCTTCCTCTATGTCTTGTCTTCACAGATGCGTGAACTGTTTTTTTCCCCTCGTGTTTAACGAGTAAGGATTTAGATGAGATGGGTGAAAAAGTAAACTATTACGTATTGCTTTTGGATTTGGATACTTATTTTAATCATCGTGTTGTGGCCCACAATCTAGGGCTGCAGGTTCGGGTAATTCGATTTCGAGTAGTTCAGTTTTGACTATAATCTCGTCGAATTAAAGTGTAAAAAAGTTCGATTCAGTTTGGTTTGGTATTCGAGTAATTCGGTTTTTAACAATTTATCCAAATTATTCAAAGTTTTTGGTTTTGATTATATTTCGGTTAAAATTTTGAGTAAAGTTAGTCAAATTTGGATAATTTGGGTTAGTTCATTTCAAAAAGTTAATTAATTCGGCTCAAAATTTAGTTAATTTCAGTTAGACCGGTTATTTCGATTCAATATTTTGGTTAATTCAGTTATAAGTTTGGTTAACAATTTGTTTTTATTGAAGAGACCGAACTAACCGATTACCAAACTAAATCGAATAAAAAAAAACGAAGCTTTTATAAACCTACCGAATCAAACCGAACTAACTAACTGAACTACCTACAATTTCAGTTCAGCGTTCGGTTCGGTTTAAAATCCGAGGCCTACCACAGTGCATAGAAGCAGACCGAAGACTCTTAAGCGGAAGAGTCTTTGATTTTAAACACAAAAGGAGAAGATTCTGGTACACCTAGATGGTTCAAAACCTTAACAAAATGCAATATATTACATGTACAGTATATAGGCTTCACTTCATCTTTACACAACATATATCCGAATTCTAGGCTAATAATCCCTTAGGTGCTACTTGTTGTCTGAACAGAAGACACCTCCTCCTGCTAAGCCTCACTGGCCATGGTTTCCGGCAGTGAGGTTTCTTGCAGAGCCATTGGTGGAGCTTCCGTGAGAGATGGGGCAGAAGCTTGAATAGTTTCTGAAGGTTTGAACTTGTTGATGTAGTAGCTAAGAGATGGTCCACTGTAATCCACTGCTTTTGGTCGAGCAGGAGCATCTTTTCCGACTTGGAGGAGTATAGAGGAAGCTGCAGCGACTGCGATAAGGGCAAGACCTCCTACGATTGCTGCTGTGTTCTCAGCTCCATCAGATGAAGATCCTGCAGTACCTGAGCTTATCGCGCTCTCTGCAACATACACTGCAGGCTGCAAAAGTAACAAGAAAAGCTATTCTTCAGCAAAAAGAAACAATAGAACTGAGTCAATCAAGAGTTAGAAGAAGCCAAACAAACTATAGCAAATGACACCAAATATAGCACTAGACTGATAAGATCAAGAAGCATAAGATTCTATCTCTATTATCTTGGCTCCCAAGCAAGAAACTAGACAAAGACCCTAATCTCTTCTTCCTCTGGCCTATTTATACTTACTATCATGCCTCTACTACAGTCTAATGCCTAACTGAAAACTGAGATCTCTCTGAAGCTTTCTCTTAGTGTTGGTCCTTTCTACAACAAGAACTGCCTTCATACACATACTAAAACTAACTTAAGGAAAATGAATAAAAAACTAATAAAAGGATGGTATGAATGAGAGTGGATGATACAAACCTCAATAGAGTAAACATTAGTCTGACCAGCAGTATCTTTCTCAACATAGCCAGTCCAACCACGTTTCCGAGGTGGAAAGGTTCCCACCACTTTGGTCTTCTCTCCAGCCAACCATTCCATACTGTCCCAACCTGTGTTTCATGTTTCAACCAAAGGTCAGATCTTTGACTCAGCATTCAACATGATCATTTCAACAGTATGATTCCTGGTAGGGGTGGACGTTCGGATAACCGATTGGATTTTTTTTTTTTGATAACCGTGGTGAATCCCAAAGGCTTTCTAGGTCCAAAGACTAATCACCATGAGGCCCAAAAAAAATCGGATTTTCTTGCCACTTAAGGCGTCTATGGGTGGCCAAGGAGAATTGAACCCAGTCCGGAAGCTCCATCCGAAACCCATTTACCACTAGACCAAGACCACTTGATTAATCGTTCGGATTAGGATCGGTTATTAATTTTCGGTTATTTCAATATAAAGGTATAGAAACTTTGAGTCGGATTTGAATATTAATAGTTCGGGTTCGGTTAATTTGGATCAGGTTAGGTTATTTAAAATTTTCGGTTATTTTATCTGTACAATCACTTACAATTCGTAAACACCAATTCTAGTGGCAAGTATCTAAAGTTCGAAACTTTAATATCATAAGAATGTATAACTTTATTATTTTGCCAGTTTTCTAATGAAACGAATCGAATCCATTAAGAATCAGTACCTCTTTATCAGGAGCACATTCCTCAGCATTGCAATCAGGATCATCGGAAGAAGCTCTAACGACGGAGACGAGAAGTTTCCTTCCAGCGGACTTGGCGCTGAGGAATCTGCTAAGAGGCTTGGGAGATGCCAAAACGCAGCCGTTTGGGGATAGCAAGACATTGGAAGTGCAAGACATGGTTGGATCAGACGGGGGAGATTCTGCTGGGTTTGGTTTATCTCTCTGAGAGTTGTGAGGAGGACAAGACTGAAGAGACGATCATGTGTCTTGTCTTGTCTTGTGTCGTGGGCTTTTATCATGCGTGTAAGTGCCCACCACAAAACTGAGGCCCAACAACGGCCTATGTTCAATATTGCCTATGTGACACCTGAAAACAGAGCTTTTTTTAAATCAAATCTTCAATTATTATATTAGTAATCAACAATTATTATATTCCACGATTTTAGTTACGTCAAACCTTTCAAATAAATCTTTTTAAATTTTTTTGTCACAAGAATAACACTCAAGAAAAAAAAAAGACAAAAATAGATCTTTTTTATTTTAAAATTTTTAATATTTTTAAATTTTTATTTAATTATAAACCTCACCTCCAAAACCCAACCTCATAATTCTAAACACTAAATTTAAATTAATTAACACAAGTGGTATAAATATATATTTACACCATTTAATAAAATCTATTTTGGTCATTTTTTTTCTTTAAGTGTTATTTTAAAAACAAAAAATTTTTAGGTCTATTTTGTTGTTTTTCTCTTTTAGTTATTCTTATTACATTCGAATCAATTAATAATTCTGTATGCACTACATTCTGGATTCCACAACACGAAAACATAATCAATGGAACTTCCGATAAAGCTTACATCATATAATATTTTAAAAACTGCATCTACAAATCAAATTTGGTTTGCAGTATAAAAACTTGACCACTATTCCATAATGCTTACACAATTAAAACAAAGTTTATATGAAATAAAACGCTGAAAAGTTTTATATACTTCAGAGGATTATCTTAATCTTAATCACACCACATTCATCACATCCTTGTATTGTATCAACCAAACCTCAATAAATTCACAAACGCTTCTCACCGAAACAAAACAAAAGGTTAAAGGACTCCTAGTTTGTTACAACTATCTACAATGGTTGCAACCAGCATGCAATGTATACCAGTATAAGTATAATAGCGCGTACTTCATCACATGCTAGAGAGTTTATTCTTCTTCATGTTCATCCTATAAACCATGCAGTACCAGCTCGTCCTCCTCCTTCTCTCCTTGCCAAACCCAAACAATATCAGCCAGAGCAGGCCTAAGATCCTCCTCCACTAGCTTCTCATACTCCATAGTATCTCCACTACATTTCTTCACTTCAACCAAGTGAAACGTCTCAGCCACTTCAAATATCTCTGCATCAATCAACAACCTCCCTTTCCTTCCCTCCTTTGCTCCTTCCAGTTTAAACAACCCTGCCTCTTGCTTCCTTATCTTCAGCTTCAGCCCTTTAGCCACCTCCTCCAGCTTAGAAATAATCTCTGAAGCAGTCTTTCTAGATGTGAATTTAGATTCTTGCTTCTTGTACACTTCTCCAAACAGTCCTCCTAGGTCAAACCCTGATGACAAGGAGATAATATCAAAAGCATTCAAGCTTGCAAGCTGGCTTTGACCTGAACCTCCAGCTTCCATGGGATTAACCTCTCTGGCTTGCTTCTTGTGCTTTAAGTGTAACCCTTTCTTGAACCAAGAACTCTCCTTGATTCTTGACATGGTGATTCTCGTCTCATGGTTAGGATCCAGCATCTTACACAACAGCCTCTTTGCTTCAACAGGAAACCCCCTCGGGCACTTAAACTCTCCTTTACCAATCTTCGCGTACATGTCCATTAGATTAGAGTCATAGAAAGGGAGATAACCAGCCAAAAGAACAAACAAGACAACCCCACAAGCCCAAACATCAGCTTTGGTGCCATCATACGCTTGATGGTTCACAATCTCAGGACAAACATAAGCATGTGTACCACAAGCAGTGTGAAGGAGACCGTCTTGGCCCTTAGACTCCGCAAGCGCACTTAAACCAAAGTCAGAAACCTTGAGATTATCGTTCTCATCAAGCAAGAGATTCTCTGGCTTAATGTCACGGTGATACACTCCTCTGCTGTGACAAAAGTCAACCGCGTTGATGAGCTGATAAAAGTACTTCCAAGCAACTTTCTCACTCAGTTTTTCTTTCACAATCTTGTCAAAGAGCTCTCCACCTTTGCAATACTCAAGAACAAGGTAGATCTTTGACTTGGTTGCCATAACCTCGTGTAGCTCAACGACGTTAGGGTGTTTAGCAAGACTCATCACAGAGATCTCTCTAATGATCTGCTCACTGTGACCAGGTTTCTTGATTTTTTCCTTGTCTATCATCTTGATAGCTACACTCTGGTTGGTATGAACACTTCTTCCATAAAACACCTTGGCAAAGTTGCCTTGACCTAATAGTCTCCCAACGTCGTATCTATCAGTTAATATACTTGGTTTGTTCTCCATCCTAATCCACACAAGAAACTGAGAAGCAAAACGAGAACCCTATTCGTATATATATACCAATAGAGAGGAAGGAGAATGAAGTTACCTCTTCTGCTATGATAAAGATGAGTCTTTATCTTTCAGAAACACAAAAAAGACGTGTGGATCTCTGCTTTGACCTCTGCTCATCTCTGTTTTGGTTAGTTTATAATTGTGCTTTTGTGTTGCCTACTTGAGGAAGGAAACATTCAAGTTCAAAGAAATGTATACATATTCTCCTGTGGACTCGTCCACCTAACGCAGATGTTATTTCCATAAGACAAAGGGGTTGTTTGTTTTACCAATTATCTCTATCCAGATTCATTTATATGATCTATGCATATAAACAATCTAGATAAATTGTAAATTTTAAATAATCATTGAATTTTTTTTATCATCAGAATAGTTTTAAAAAATTAATCGAAATAGTCTTTTTTATTTTAAATTTTTTAATTTTTGATTTTCCTTTTTTTTAATTTCAAACTCATCCTTAAATTTCATTCCATAAATCTAAATCCTAAACCTAGATTAGTTAACTCTAGGGATATAAGTATATATTTGCACTCTTAATAGGTTATTTTTAGGGCAAATTTCTCAAATACATTTTTTTGAAATTTTTATCACAAAAATAAACCTCAAGTAAAACAATTGATCAAAATATACTTTTTATTTTAAAAAATTTAATATCTTTTTATTTTTTAGTTTTAATCTTCACATCCAAAATCCTACCTTATAACTTTAAATCTTAAGTTTAGATTAATTAACCCAAAAAGTATATCTATAATTATACACTTTAATAAAATCTACTTTGATCATTTTTCTCAAAACTATTTTGGTGATAAAAAATTTTAGGTTTATCTTAGAGTATTCCTTTTATTTTTATAACAAAAACATTTTAAAAGCTATTATAAAATATATTTTTAATATTAATTCAAAATAAACACCAAATATAAGAATCAACCAACATATATCAAAAACTTAAATAGTAAAGAATAAGATAGCATCAAATATTTATATAGATGATGGTAACTATCATAATTTCTTCTGTTACATTAAATATCATTTCATTATAATAACTATAATTTGGCTATTCAAAATAAACTAATAAATTTTAAAACCTTAAGGAACGTTCAAGTTTATATCGTCAACGTAATCATATTTTTATGTCATTTAAGATTTTACTTTGTAATTAATCTCTCATTGCTAAGAATCCAATCATTCGTGAACATAATCATTCTTTTTATCTCAAACAACATTTCATATCATTAAATATTACGTGACATATCCAGTAGATGTATGATTTTAAGAATTGGCTTAAAGCAGAATAATTAGAAATATGTCCTAACTCACTTTCTAATATAACAACATAACATCAATAACAAGCCCTTGGTTAGTTTTAGATTTGTAAATGGGCCTGTAGTAGCTTAACAAGCCCAATAGCTATATAACTTAACATATCTAGGTTTAAGTTATTTTCTTTCTTTTCGATATATAAACGCAGAGTAAGCCGAGAACTGCCGCCACAGAGGAGGAAGAAGAAGGCGTCTGCTCCGAATCAACTGCAAAAAATGGTTCGTCCAAATCTCTTGCTTTGCTCTTAGCTTACGTTAAGTCACTTCTCAGCTCTACATAGACAATAGATATTCAAACTTTGAGCGTTTTGTTAGTGTCCTAGGATCAGTGGCCACTCTAGTTTACTCGAAATGTAATGTTTCAGGATCGAACTCTCACTGCAATGTTCTCTTGTCATTGAAATTTGAAAAATTGAGTCTTTTTTGGCGGATGTCCTTATGACAAGGCTCTATCAAATGTAATAGTTTGTATTACTTCACTTGTTTGGTTCTTTGACTTGTGTCTGAAATGTTGTGTGTTAAATTTGCAGGCAAGGGGATTGAAGAAACATCTGAAGAGGCTCAATGCACCCAAGCATTGGATGCTTGACAAACTTGGTGGTGCTTTCGTACGTTTTCTTCTATCTCAGACTTGTGTTAACAAGACCCTTCATTACATATGCTTGTGTAACTTGTTGTCTCAAATTGTTTATGATTCTGTTACTTGCAGGCTCCCAAGCCTTCTTCTGGACCTCACAAGTCGAGGGAGTGTCTTCCTCTTGTCCTGATCATCAGGAACAGGTTGAAGTATGCTTTGACGTACCGTGAAGTCATCTCCATCCTGATGCAAAGGCATATCCAAGTTGATGGAAAAGTCAGGACTGACAAGACTTACCCTGCTGGCTTCATGGGTATGTCTCTCTCTCTCTCTTCTGGTTTATACCCTATATGATGATCACTTGGTCTAAGCAGCATTTCGATTTGAATAGATGTTGTCTCCATCCCAAAGACCAATGAGAACTTCCGTCTTCTATATGACACCAAGGGACGTTTCCGTCTCCACTCCATCAGGGACGAGGAAGCAAAGGTATACTGCATATTCTTCTTTAATCTTGCCTATATGAGTAGTTATTGACTTGTTTTCGTTGTGCAGTTCAAGCTTTGCAAGGTGAGGACTATCCAGTTTGGACAAAAGGGAATCCCTTACCTCAACACTTACGATGGTCGCACCATCCGTTACCCTGACCCACTCATCAAACCAAACGACACCATCAAGCTAGACCTTGAGGAGAACAAGATTGTTGAGTTCATCAAGTTTGACGTTGGTAACGTTGTGATGGTCACTGGGGGTAGAAACAGAGGGCGTGTGGGTGTGATTAAGAACCGTGAGAAGCATAAGGGAAGCTTTGAGACGATACACATCCAAGACTCAACGGGACATCAGTTTGCCACTAGGTTGGGCAATGTGTTTACCCTCGGCAAAGGAACAAAGCCATGGGTGTCTCTTCCAAAGGGTAAAGGTATTAAGCTCACCATCATTGAGGAAGCTAGGAAGAGGCTTTCTGCTCAACAAGCTGCTTAAACTTGAATCATCCATTCCCTTCTTGCTTCAGTTTTGAGCTTTTTTCCTATTACATGTTTCTTGCTTGCAAAACCACATAAGAAAAAAAAAACAGCTTTAACATTTTAGAGCGTTTTGTATTGTTTGTATGGATATTTTAGAGTGTTTTGTATTATTTGAAAAATAGATATCTTTAAAGTTTTTGTCACAAAAATAGATTTTAAAAAAAAAATGATCAAAATAGATTTTTTTTTATTTTTTTTTTATTTTTATAAATTTCATCTTCAAAACTTAACTTCATAATTAAAAACCCAAGTGGTATAAATATATATATTTTTTGTGCTATTTTAGAGATAATTTTTTTTTAGGTTTATTTTAATCTTTATCTCTTATAGAAATTAGATGTAAAAAACGTGCAGACACTAATATTGTTGTCTGATTTAACCAATTAGAACTAATTTAGATTAGTTTATAAACTGAATTCCAAAAGAAAAAAAATTAGTTTAACCTGATTTTTGACGGTTTAAACAAGTTTAAAAGATTTAAGCTGATTTGAATTGTTTAAATTGAATTTTTAGAATATTATTTCGGTTATGATCCATTTATACCAAATTTTAGAACATAGGTTGATATAGACCATAAGAATTATGTGTTTAGTCAAGTATGTACAATCAAATTATGAAAGTGAGATTTTGATTTGTACTAGTTTGTCCAGGCTAATAAGGACGGCCTCTATACTGGCTTCTATCGTGGACTCAACAAAGTCAAGCTCCAAACATAGAATGACAAATCTCTTCAAACCATCTCTTAAATTATGTATGAACCACTCCTTTGCTTTGCATTCTTGTGTTTGTCCATTTATGAATTACATATGTTTTATTTGTTTGTGACATTCACTGACTGTAGAGCTACAAAACAAAATATGTTAGCCGCCTTATAAAAGTCAAAAACATTCGAGTGTTTAAACTAAACACGCTTCACATTAAGTCACAGTTATAATCCTTTATAATTGCTTGGATCTTTCCTCTTCTCACTTAGTCAATATCATTCCTCTTCTGCAGTAAAAGAAGAAGAAGAAGAGTATCACATAGAGTAAACCATTGATGGGTTCTTTCAACCAGCAAAGGTCTGTTCCTAAGTTCAAATCAGCAACTCCATCGCCACTTCCTCTCTCTTCCTACTTCTCTATGCCTCCTGGTCTTACTCAAGCCGACCTTCTTGACTCTCCTCTCCTCTTCACTTCCTCTAACGTATGTTCCCCTTCTCTCTTATCAGTTGACTATTCATTTGACTTTTCAAGAACTGATTTGCCTTTTTCTTTGGATTGTTTAACAACTTAATGTAAGTGAAGCTTCCTGTTCGCAACTCATGTCTGGTTCATTACTCTTGTCTTCTGTCTGAGTTCCTCACAATCTTTCTCTTTAATGTTTCTAGGTTTTGCCATCTCCAACGACAGGTACGTTTCCTTTGGAGTCTCTGAACTGGAAGAACAACGGTTTGGTCACCGACCAGAAGGAACTACTCAAAGCTGAAGATAGGAAGGAGCTCTTTGATTTTTCCTTTACTACCAACCAGACAGCTCCTACTTTGTTTCCATCTCACTTTCAGACAAGAGATCAGGCTTTACACAAAGTGGATGCACCCAAGTTTGAGTCCAGGTCATCACATACAGGTAACAAAACCTCTGAAGATGGATACAACTGGAGAAAATACGGACAGAAACAAGTCAAAGGAAGTGAAAATCCTAGGAGTTACTTCAGATGCACTTATCCAAATTGCATCACAAAGAAGAAAGTGGAGACGTCTCTTGTTAAGGGTCATGTCACTGAGATTGTCTATAAAGGAAGCCACAATCATCCCAAACCCCAATCCACTAAGAGGTCAGCTTCTACTGCAGCAACACATGACTTTAAACCCCATCAGAGTAGCAGTCATGGAGACGGTGGTGAAGATAACGTAGATGCCAAAAGAGGGTAAGTAGAGTCATTAGCATGTGAAAATCAAAAGGGAGGAAGGAAACAATGAGATGTGTTTGTGTTTTTTTATGAAGGAAAAGAGAAGAGACTGTGAAGGAGCCAAGAGTGGTGGTTCAGACAACAAGTGATATTGACATTCTTGATGATGGTTACAGATGGAGAAAGTATGGTCAGAAAGTCGTCAAGGGCAATCCAAATCCAAGGTCTGTTTCTTCTTTGTTCTCTTTAGTTACAAGCAAGCTTTTGACCTAATGAACTATACGTTGAAACCGTGTGATGCACGCAGGAGCTATTACAAGTGCACATTCACAGGATGTTGTGTAAGGAAGCAAGTGGAGAGAGCCTTCCATGACGCAAAGTCAGTGATCACCACTTATGAGGGAAAGCACAACCACCACATCCCAAACCCAAAGAAGATGTCACACCTCAACATAACAGACTATGTCAGCTTTTAGATTTTTTTCAGACGTTCTGTGGCAAATGATGTAATAAAACACACAAAAGGCACATGCTATTAGCTGACATTATTATTATTATTATTTTTTTGCATTCTTGTAACTCTACGAAAACTTCTTTTAATTTTTTTTTTTTTGCATTTACCTTGATCGGTAAGTGGTGGGAAGTCCTCTCAATGGACCAATTTGGGAAGATAGAAGATGACGAAGAGTATCTTTCGGGTCACGTTACTTTGCTGGGCCCTTGACCCGGCCCGGACTTTATCGGCCCAATTTGCAACTTAAGACTTATACAATGTGCAATGCTTCGTCAACTGAAAATGTAAAGAATACATGTGTGAATTAAAGAGATTTGAAATTTCCAACTTTTTCTATAGCTAAACCCAAAACTCGAGGCCCATAAAGAAACAAAGTACGTGTAAAGACCCAAATATCAAGGCCCATAAAAGAAAAAGTAAAATCACGTCTAAATCAACCTCAAATGCATGTAATAATAGTACATCATAGAAAAGAACGTAAAAACCTAGAAGAGGAGTTTGCTACAACGATCCAGACTAAATAGAAAATAAACTTAATTTTTTTGGATATCACATCACAGTATCTATAAAATCCATATGGATCGATGTGAACCGGATCTTGGTTACCGAGGGGTCCCTTGGTTCTGGTTCTTTTTTTCTTCGTCTTTCTGTTTCTTTGAATTTTCGTTTTTAATAACACAATCTAATGTATAATTAACGTCGGGATTATTGTATAAATCGTCCTTGTATTTATTCGAAAAAACTACCGAAACGACATCGTATGAAATAACTAAACGACACCGTTAGAATTTATGGTCACAAACCAACGGTCGTGATTCAATCTCGGTCTTGGTAATAAAAATGGTCAACATAGTTATCACAATAACTTCTTTTAGTTTTTAAAATTTGTTATAGTGAGTTCTGAAATTTACTGATGATAAAAATGTGTAGATGATTATATACGTAATACGTTAGCCAGTGGTCTATAGCATGAATTAAAATCTTTTGACGTTGTATCACATAAACTAGTTTCTCTCTTCATACTTAAGGTGCCAAATTTTTAACTATTCAAGACATACAAATAGATAAATATAATTTATACTACACATAAAAATATCATTGTATTTCAAGAAATGATTATCTACACGTAATACTATACAAAATCCGAACCAATGAGTTCAAAATTAAAAGCATACACTATTATATTTCGGGTCCAATATAAATTTATTTGACCGTTATAAAAAGTGGGAAATAAAACACTTTTTTCTTTTATTTTCTTCCGTTGATTTGAGTTTCTAGATAGTTCTGGGCCCACAGCATCTTCAAAGTTACCGTTTAGGATTGCCAACAACCGTCCGATCTCAGAGTGGCAACGTGGAGAAAAGCAACGGTTCAGATCTGTCGACCGTTTAAAGCAACTCCGTTCTCCTATATATACCCCCCTCTCACTCACTCCAGATTTTCAAACAAAAATGCTCGTAGTAGCTTCACCTTCTTCTTCTTACTCTCTCATTTTAGTTTGAGATCTAATCTTCTCCATCTGGATCTTTGATCTTTTGTCTTCTTCTCGTAACTCTGAGGTTTGTGAACCGACAATGGTGAAATTACCAGCTTGTTCTTCTTCTCCGGTGACTATAACGGTGACACCATGTAAAGAATCCGGCGACAGAAGCCTCGAGCTGACGAGTCCTGTCACACGCCCCTCCGTCTCCAACAACAAAAACTCTCCTCTGACTCTCTGAGCTCCACGTGGCAGCTCCCTTAGCGGTGGAGGAAGATCTAACGGCTGAGACGAACTCCGACTGCGTCGTGAGCTACAGCCACATTGTAAGTTAGCTTACAACCGATTTTATATAATTTAATCTGGTAAATAATAATGAATTAAATTAAAAGTTTAGTCAAAAAAATAAATAATAACGAATTAAATTGCATGCAGGCTTAGAGGTACTGTGCTAGTGTGCTGTCCCACTCAGTGCAGGAAGCTTCGGTCTGACGAGCTCTGTCCCACGCGGCCCAGGAAGGTACTGTTGAGCTACAGGCCCATTAAATGTTAGCTTAACAACCGAATTTTTATATAATTTTTTATTTGATCTGTGGGTTAGTAATGAATTAAATTGCATGCAGGCTTTGAGGTCCTAACGTTGGAAGGTCTTATGATACAAAACTGTCCGCAGTTTAACTTCAGATTCGACGGATGTCAAGGAGTTCGCGTCGAGTCCCAAACACTGACGGCATCCACATCGAAAACTCTAAGCTCCGTTTCCATCTACAACTCCGTCATCACCCACGGTATTCACAAAAAGTTATTAATTTATCACAAAAAGTTATAAAATCCATTAAATAACCACTAAAAAGTTCAAAAAACGGTAGCCATCGATAGATAAAATTTATTTTCGTGAAAATTTATTGTGTTTTTCAAATCAAGACATTAAAAATTGGTGGATTATAAAGGGTCAAACAGGCTGTGTAATATGTTTATAAATAAACTTGGCAAAAAAAAACACCCCTTTAATTTAAATTTAATAACAAACAATCCAACAAAAAAAAGTTAATGAAGAAGAAAGAACTAATTAAAGAGAAATGATTAATGTGAATAATTAAAGTCACGCTTCCATATTGCAGGAGATGATTGTGTATCAGAGGGCAGGAGCCAAAAGGAAGTTGGGAAGAGTGATCAATCTCGATAGAAAAAGAAGAAGAAGATGATGGGTACGTGCTGTTTTTTTTCAATCACAATGAGTTTGAATTTATTTGTAGATTTAGGTTTTTCGGTGCTGTGATTTGGGTTCAGGTCCGTTCTTACCTGATTTGTATCAATAGATTAGGCTAGCGTTTGGTTGGTCTATAGACATAACTGAAGTTTTTGTATTAATGTCAGCCTTCTCTGAAATCAATTTTGAAGATTTACATGTTTTAGCTTCTTCTCGGTTGGTTTATTCTATATTTTTGTTTCAGCACTTTCATTGGTTTAGTTTCATGTGTTCATCATTTTAACTTGGTCATATTTGATATTATAGTCAGATATGGAGCTTTGCAGTGAAAGTACCATGCTGCAAACAGGAGATAGTCTGTCAAAAGACCTGGAGATAGGCACGATGTAATTGTCACCGTGAACACGCTATGAGTTAGTGTATTTGTTGGTCAAAATCGGAATTATGTTGAAAGTGCATACAAAACTTATAAAACTTTAAAATTTGGCTAAGTATAAAACATTTAACAAATGTATCACTTTGGATATTTGAGTTTGAATTTTGAATTTAAATATATTAGTTGGGCACTATACCAATTAACTTATGTTTAAATCTCTCCATTCATAAAATATTTTTATGTTTAGTAAATGTCACCGTGAACACTATGAGTTAGTGTATTTGTTGGTCAAAATAGAAGTTATGTTGAATGAGAAATGAAGGTCCAAAGTGACATACAAAGTTTATAAAGCTTTAAAATTTGGCTAAGTATAAAACATAGCAAATGGATCACTTTGGATATTTGAGTTTGAATTTTGAATTTAAATATATTAGTTGGGCACTATACCAATTAACTTATGTTTAAATCTTATTCATAAAATATTTTTAGCAATAAAAATATATAAACTCAACAAAGGGGTATTGATGATGTTGGTCAAACTTCATTATGCCTAACAAAACTAACGTACGAGAATCTTGAGTTATATAGCTCATTAAGATGGAGACATTAGTGGCTCTCATAATAAGTGCATAATCACATTAGTGTAATCTAATGATTTTTTGAACACATAGAAAGAAACCAGCAATTCATATTTTTTTATTTGATATTTCCTTTGAGTTTAAGAGTATACACAAAACAAGTCTCGTCAGGCTTCTGATAGAGTGATGCAGATCAGAAGATTTTTGCAGTTATATCCTCGGACTCAGTATACATTACAGAACCGTCGCATTACATGACGTATTTTGAGTTAAGGAAAGAGATAATATATCGATTCTGCGCTTGTATCATCTTTTTCTTATCATTTGGTATAATATTATTATTTTAATATTTACAATATTTAGTTATCTGTAGTTTATATATTACGGTTATACATGCATCTTCCATCTTTCCCGACTCATCTTACTCTATGTCATCATCCAGCAAGAAAATATTGGAGCTAGAGGCAAAGAGAAGGAACATATGCATGCGCGAGGATTCAAAGCTTCATCATTGTCTAAAACCCCATCATCTGCAAGCAAGTTCAAGCGTTCAACTTATTCTCAGCGATGATCTTTATACGTTTGGAAAATTAAATTTGATCATGGCTTTAGTCTTGTGAACTATATTCTAATAAGTCGAGAAAGATTATCGAAAAGGTTGGAAGAAAAGGCTTTGGTTTGCTGGTCATGCATGGAAGAAAAGGTTGTGATCTTTAATTCTTTACAACATGCTTTTCTATCGTTTTGATAATTTTTTCTCAGATTTTTATAAAACATGTTTTTAAGAAAAAATTTATATAGCTTGATGATGATCATGGAAACTTATGTGCCGGCCGTTCAATTTTTATTAACATAAAAAATATAAAACTGATACAAATTCCTAGTAAATATAATTGCTAATCAAAACTGAAAAACTAATGAACTGATCCTATACATGTGTAAGGGTAAGTAGAGTCATTAGCAAGTGAAAATCAAAAGGGAGGAAGGAAACAATGAGATGTGTTTGTGTTTTTCTTTATGCAGGAAAAGAGAAGAGACTGTGAAGGAGCCAAGAGTGGTGGTTCAGACAAGAAGTGATATTGACATTCTTGATGATGGTTACAGATGGAGAAAGTATGGTCAGAAAGTCGTCAAGGGCAATCCAAATCCAAGGTCTGTTTCTTCTTTGTTCTCTTTAGTTACAAGCAAGCTTTTGACCTAATGAACTATAAGCTAAACCGTGTGATGCACGCAGGAGCTATTACAAGTGCACATTCACAGGATGTTGTGTAAGGAAGCAAGTGGAGAGAGCCTTCCATGACGCAAAGTCAGTGATCACCACTTATGAGGGAAAGCACAACCACCACATCCCAAACCCAAAGAAGATGTCACACCTCAACATAACAGACTATGTCAGCTTTTAGATTTTTTTCAGACGTTATGTGGAAATGATGTAATAAACACACACAAAAGGCACATGCTATTAGCTGACATTATTATTATTATTATTTTTTTGCATTCTTGTAACTCTACGAAAACTTCTTTTAATTTTTTTTTTTTTGCATTTACCTTGATCGGTAAGTGGTGGGAAGTCCTGTCAATGGACCAATTTGGGAAGATAGAAGATGACGAAGAGTATCTTGCGGGTCACGTTACTTTGTTGGGCCTTTAACCCGCGGCCCGGACTTAATCGGCCCAATTTGCAACTTAAGACTTATACAATGTACAACTAGCCTTTGATCCGAGCGCGCCTGCACGGGTGTTATTTTTATAAATGATAAATATTTTAAGTAATTTGTTTGATATTTTAAATTGTTATGGAAAGTTACGTGATATAGTAAATGAATAAGTTTAGATTATAATCGAAATTATTAATATTATTATCCTTTTTATAGTTTAAATATAGTTGAGTAACTTATATGAATATGAAAATAAATAAAACTAATTTAATGCTATATATATATTTATAATTCTGTTTTTATTATAAAAAATTGGAAAATACATATACACTTTTTTATGAAGTACCAGACATTTTGAAATAAAACATTCTGTTTAGATGCATGGATAATATTTAGAACATGGTGTTATTTTGTTTGGATTCAGGGATAATACCAATGACATTCTTTGTAAATATTAAATAAAATTAAGGGTTATTTCTTATTTGTACTTCAGTTTTAATAGATTAGATTTTGTTTGGATTCAGGAATAATACCAATGGTATTCTTTGTAAATATTAAATAAAATTAAGAGTTTTTTTTATTTGTACATCCGTTTTAATAGATTAGTTGCTTCGTCAACTTCTATTGTAAAGAATACATGTGCAAATTAAAGAGATTTGAAATTTCCAACTTTTTCTATAGCTAAACCCAAAACTCGAGGCCCATAAAGAAACAAAGTACGTATGAAGACCCAAATATCAAGGCCCGAACAAAGTAAAATCACGTCTAAATCGACCTCAAATGCATGTAATAATAGTACATCATAGAAAAGAACGTAAAAACCTAGAAGAGGAGTTTGCTACAACGATCCAAACTAAATAGCAAATAAATTAAAATTTTATATTATTTTTTTAGATAAAGATTAAAATAGACCTTAAAAAGTTTGTATCCCCAAAATAACATTTAGAAAAATAAATAATCAAAATAGACTTTATTAGAAGATGTAAATATACATTTATACCTTTAGATTAATTAATCTAAACTTAAAGTTTAGAATTATGGGGTGAGATTTTGGAAGTGAGATTTAAAATTAAATAAATTAAAAAATATTGAATTGTTTAAAATAAAAAAAAATATATTTTGGTCATTTTTCTTTTTAATATATATTTCTGTGACAGAAATTTTAAAATGATCTATTTGAGAAATTTGCCCATTATTTTTCTGGATATCACAGTATCTATAAAATCCATATGGATCGAGATTCAAGAAAATCATTTAAAAATAATTATGTGGAACCCTTTCCTCGACGTAATCTGGCCATTACAATTTAGTTTTTCGTTGAAGACAAAGAAGATGGAAAGGACAAAACGACCCGAGATGTAAAAAAATATAATTCATGCCTTACGTAAGCATAACGTTAATTTAAGACAAAAAAATACAACTCAAACATTGTCTCGTGGTAATAGTACTTACCTGGATCACCAGAGTTCATTACCTCATCCGAAAAGTATCTCGGCTATTGTATCAAAAGTTTTCAATTCAAATAATAGCTGAGAAACTAATATTACATGTTATGATTCGAATCTGAAAAGATTAAAACTTCGGCTTGAACCACCTAACAATTAAAAAAAAACGTATTTAGATCACACTTGAAACCCTTGTATCTTGAGTTCAATTTTTATTAGGAATAAAACTGATGCTACTTTGGCAGTCTATACTTAAATTTCATCTCATTCAGTTTATATGATAGTGCACTAACAGATGAATTGGTTACTTTGATATTAGTTGAAAGATATTTTAAATTCAAATCAATCAGTATGATAATCAATCTACTTAGAACTAAATGTATTTCTCTCAAGACCAATTGAATAAGCCTAGATCATATCAACAAACATTGTCATTTCAGAAAAAAAAAAAACACAAACCTTTGAAGATTGGGTCTTGTGAAAAAAATATATTTATTTATAATATAGTGGAGAGAATCAAAATGTTATGGATTAGCCAGTAACTAGAAGAGAAAATGTCATGGTTGTCATTTTTATTTTTATTAGTATATAGGTCCCAACAACAACAACAAAAATCTTACACAATTTAGCCGAAAAAAACAAAATATCTTACATTTGAATCAGGATGACATACTCAGTAGTAATGTTTTGATACTCATTTACTCATAAAGTTATACATTTAGATGAAACAATATTTCTGCTGGGAAATTAAGCATATATCTAAACTTTAGCTATATTAATTTTGAGTTTTTAACTCTAATGTAAACTTGTAAAACACACACACACACACACATATATATATATATATATATATATATATATATATATAAACTATTTTGTTGTTGTTCCTCTAAGACATGCTTATGTCATTTAAATACTCAGCTAGGTCATTTGTTTGACCACAAGATACGTATAACTAGTTCAGTATTATTGATTAGGTGTAACAAATTGTCATCTCGTTTAACGCAATGTTGATTTTCATGGATTTTCTTTTAGGATTTTCGACGTTGTCTACACCACTACATGAATGAATTTTACATGATTTGATTAAAATTAAAATTCAAATCAAATAGAGGGGTTTACATGATTGATTGTTTAAGTTATAGTCAAATAGATAAGAGTGTTTTACATGATTCGATCGAAGTTTACTAGTAATTGGATGTGCATCCATGTACGACAATGTCTGCTTGATAAGTTGGTATATATATTTATATATACGGAAAAAATGTGTTTTGGAAAAAAAAATGTGTTTTGGAATTTACCTTTATAAGTTTTTGGTTTTGTACCATCTTCTTCGCAAACGTACAAAATACATTTTTAATGAAATATCTCAAAATGATATTCATTCTGACATGTATCATTACATTAAATGTATTATATATCACATAGATATTTGTTGAGAAAAACAAATATCTCTCAAATAATTTTGTATAATGTATCCCCTGAACTCTAGTTGCACCATTAATTTTGTATAATGTATCCCCTGAACTCTAGTTACACCATTATTACGTATTTACATTTATCTTTTCAATATCATTAAAGTTAGCTAGGGTTCGAATGGTTGGATCATGTAAAGTTCTAATAATTTATACTGACCAAGAGAGCTGATTGAAACAATACCTACGTGTGAGATAGCGAGAGAACAGCGAGTTATAATTTATTGGTGCATGTTACTTCACTTGCTGGACCATTTTCTTTGATTTGCAACTTTATGAATGTGTATTATTGTCTCATATATTTATATAAGAGATAAAGACGAAATAAACCTTGTCCCCAAAATAATATTAAAAAAATGATCAAAATAAATTTTATTAAAAGATGTAAATATATATTTATATCTATTAGTTTAGTTAATTTAAACTTAAGATTTAGAGTTATTGGATTGAGTTTTAGAAGTGATGTTTATAATTAAATAAAAAATTTAAAATATTAAAAATTTTAAAATAAAAAATCTATTTTGGTCATTTTAAAGTGATATTTTTGTGACAAAAATTTCAAAAGTTATTTAACTTTATATAATCCAAACTCAAAAGAAGAAAGAGAGAAAAATGTGAAAAAAAAAAAAAAACTAAATGAGAAAGACAGTCGTGTAGCTTGGAGTGGATAGAGATCACTGTCGCGAAGTGTGTGATTGAGACGGCAGAAAGAAGACAACAACAGAGATGCACGTGAAGCACGTGGATAGGGCCTGGTTTACCTTATGTTAACTAGGGGATGGCCCATTGGGCCTTTTACGGATAGTTCTCTTTCTTGATTTATCTTTTTTTTTTTGAAACACTTTTTTTTTTTTGAAACACCTTTCTTGATTTATCTATTTAATTAATTATAAATACATTGTCGACAATTAATTACATATACGTTCAATAAATATATAAAACAAATTTCAATTTATTGTGGTTGGTCTTTCTTAATCAATAGTTTTCTCTTTAATACTCCCTATGTTTCTTAAAAATAGACTTTTTGAAGTTTTCACACATATTAAGAAAACGTATTAAATCACTATATTAAATGTATTTATTTCTGTAATTTTCAGTTTTCAATAATTTTTGACCAATAATAACTCAATAAAGTCAATTAATTTTCTTGAAGTTTGCAATATTCTTATAGAAAACATAAAAAGTTTATCTTTATGAAACAAATAATTTTTCTAAAATATGTATCATAATGAAACGGAGGGAGTATTTGATTCTTAAGTCTTTTATTTTCGCCAAACAACTAGGTTCTTAGTCTTGGGTTGATATTGTTGGTAGTAAATCTCATAACAAATTTTTTTTTAAAATAAAAGAAACCTTTTGACCAAAATAATAAAATAAAAGAAACATATGAGTAAATGTGTTTGCAACTAACTAAAAATATTACAAGTGATGCTATCAACCTAACAGAATGTAGGCTATATAAGCTAATGTGCTTGCTATATATATATATTTTGAAAAGGAGGTGTATTTGCAACTTAAATCCATATTTTGGATTACTATATATATATATATATACAAACATACGAATTTGCATTTGTAGAAAACCATCCAATTATTACTTCATCGGAGTGAAGCCATATCAATAATAAAAAGGGACAATTATAAACTTATCTCATCTTTACATATATTTCTTATCATATTAAATTCTTTTTGAAAGAAAAAAAAGATGACAAAAGCAAGTACATTGTCTTCTTACATGACACAAGTACAACCATCCAAACCTCCAATAGATTTAGAGATACACACACAGTGGGATAGATTTGTTTTTTGTTTTTTTTTGTTTCTGGTTTCTCGGGGTCGAATCAAAATTTTGGTTTTCACTGATTTTATCAATTCTCTAACGGTAATGGTTAAAATTCGTGTGTCGATTTACAAAAATGGGTAGTGGAATAAGCAAATACTATTCATAGTTCCAAAAACGGGACCAGGTTTTGGATGTATTATTCTTTCGTTTTTAGCATTGATACAATGTTTCGGTCTTATAGTATATTAGTATATAAGTTTATATTCAAACTCGATCTCGCAGCTTCGTAACGATGCACAGTCTTCTGCTGTTTTTTTTCTTGAAACTTTTAAATTGATTGGGTTTTGATTCTGCTCTTCTGCTGTTTATTTTTTCTTATACACTTTCCAATATAGTATTGATGTTTGATCTCATATATTTAATAGTACTGAAAATGGATCCTTGCGTTTTGCGGATCAATAGCTTTATCTAATGCCAATTTTTTAAGATATTGAAAATTTATTTAATCACCTACGTTCTGTGTAACAACTGTAGATTAAATAAACAGTAGGTAAAATATCATAATTTTCAAGAGTTATATCATTTATTGAGAAATTGCTTACAATAATACACTAAATTGGATACCAATTTTCAAAAATAAACTAATATTTGAATTTAAAGTTTAGTGATTATTGTTTAGGATTTAGTATATAGGATAGGGGTTTGCGTGTATAAACTTTTATAAAAAAACTGTTAGACATTTATAAATGATTTAGAAGAGTTAATTTTATTTTATTTCATAATAAATTTAAGATATTTATGAAATGTTATTATTTACAAATAAATTTAGAAAATGGTATCAAGTTTGAGATAAAATTAAAAAAAAAAAATGTTTCAAATCATATTTTACGAATATTAAGTTTTTGATGGGAACAAATTCAGATATGCTTATAGATTTATGTTTGGGGACATTTTTAAATACCTTAAGTGGTCCATTTGTCTCCTGATATTCTCTAAGTCTTGTTGACTACTTTAATTGATATTTTGGGTTTATTTTTAAACAGTTTGTGTTTTTATTACTTGGTTACCCTTGATTTCCAAATTGCATATTCGTTAATGTTATTGTCATTTGACAATGTTTATATGTTGGTAACTCAGTAACTGGCGTTGAGATTATTCTGTTAAATAAAACATATAGAATCAGCCACTCGAGCATCCAACCTAATGGTTTGTTTTAATACTCTTATTTTGCATATTAATAATGTATGTATCTGAATTAGAGTCCATGAAAGAGCAAATATTTAAAAATCTTTATTCAAAATACTCCTTCAGTTCATAAAAAATCATGTTTAGAAAAAAATGTTTGTTTCAAAATAATTCAGTTTTTATTTTCAGTGCACTTTTTATCAATTAATAATTACTAATTATATACTTCAAAAAAATATAATTACATTTATTTAGTTTTGATTGGTTTAAAATTATAGAGATAGATAATCACAAGAACATGTACTTAATACTGAATTTAATATATTTAATTAATTTATGGGAGAAACTTAAAATATTTATAATTTTGAAACAGAATAAATATATTATTGTCGACATCGTTAAATTGTAATTTTGACACTTTTCAAAAATATAAACTGACAAACATCTTAGTAGTGTAATGGTTGAATTGTCTTTGATCCTCAAATCTCTTAGATTCAGTTTGGTGTGGCATTTATATAACCTTTTTTCTTTATAAAAAATCATGTAACCATTTTAGTTTTTTAGACGTCTGAAATAAATATTTAAACTAGTGCTATATTTTAGGAGTACTATTTTTTATTTAATAAAGCTCCGTATAAAAATAATCACTAATTGATATAAAACATGATTTAGGAACCAAAAATTACAATTCGGTCTAATGAAGTACATATATTTATTTATTTACAATTTTTTCTTACACCACCAACCACCATAAGAAAAGATAAATAAATAATAAAAACAAAAATACAAAAGGCTCCTTATCTGTGTTATCTCTCCTGACTCTTAAGAAAATCTACAAGTCAACTTCTGGACCACATCATTGTCTCATCATTTGTAGTCTTTAGAAACTTCTTCTGTTCTTAAGCCAATTTGAGAACTCTTCAAGGGTGTTCATGTCTGATCTATAATGCTTCTGTGTGAACTCAAGAAACACAGACCATGTAAAATCAGGATACTCTCTTTCACCACACATCACTCTTACTAGTTCTTCTGGTGGCTTCACTATTTTGTCTCCTTTAGGACATAGAAAAAATGCAAATGTCTTCCTATCCCTCTCGCTGTTCACCACCGCCCGATGTAAACAACTCTTGTATATACCGTTCGTTAAAGCCTAGTTATGACACACACACACAAAAATGTTTAAAAAGTTTCTTGTCATTTAATCTACTAATACATGCATTGTTCATCATATTAATTATAAGTACCATGAAAGTGTCGCCTATATTGACCACGAACGATCGAGGGTTAGGAGGAATGGATTGCCATTTGTTGTCCACGAAAACTTGAAGACCATCGACTTGGTCTTGATGAAGTATGGTTAGAGATGTTGGGTCGCAGTGAGGTCCTGTCCCTAATGCAAGCTCCGGTTGCTTGCAGTGCGGGTAGTAATTTAACCTTAATATCGACTCGTTTTCTTCAAAAAAGTCTCTAAAATATCTCCTCTCGATCCCAAGACTCATTCCAAGAAGCTCCATTATCTTTAATGAGAGAAGGTTCATGGCCTCAGCATATTCTTGATAAACTTTTCTGCATGAATAATATCAACCAATGATCAGTTTTATGTTGGTAACTATAGTTAGAACCAGTTCTAAACATAGCGAAGTGAAATTATTTTAAATTATTAAAATTTTAAATAGTTAATATATGATAGACCTTAACCCCCAAAATATATATTTTTTCAAATTATTAAAATTTTGACTAAATTTCTTGATAAACTTTTCTGCATGAATTATATCAACCAATGATCAGTTTTATGTTGGTAAATATAGTCGGAACCGGTTCTAAACATAGCGAAGTGAAACATTACTTTTGGATTTTCAAATTTTAATAGTTAATATATGATAGACCTGAACCTCCAAAATATATTTTTTAAATTATTAAATTTTTGACTAAAATACTTTTTAATAGTTGATGTGTCTTTTTGGATATTCAGAAGAAAGTTTCAAAAATATTTGCTAAATTGATTACCCGAAATGTTCATATCCATCTCCCATTTTTTCAGAAACAAAGTCTTTGATGTTTTGGGAATGGCACTTCTCCTCGGGAGAGAACTTAAACGAGAGCGTTTCCTTCCAGGGGAGCTTAGAGGAGTATCTCCCAACGAAGCTACTAGCGTAACCGGAGTTCTCGCCCCACGTCCTCTTAGCCTTCTGTTTCTCACAAGCCGGAGCCTTAAAGAAAGAGTCCATGAAGAGATGGGCACGAGACAATAGCCTCTCATCGACGCCATGGTTAGTAACTAGGAAGAAGCCATGTTTCTTTGAAGCCTCAGAGACAAGTCTAGTAGCCTCAGAGACCAAGAACGAGTCACCGGAGAGGAAACCGGCGAGGTCTATGAGAGGGACTTGGAGAGGTTGAACATCCGAGGAAGGTTTCTCGTGGTCGGGCCATATGAACTGTTGAGGTATGTGGTTTGGCTGCTGGTTCAGGAGATTTGCATCGAAGATTGAAGGATCCTCTTTGGTTTTGTTTTCATTGAATCTTTGAGGAAGTGCTGCAATGCATTCCATTGCCATTCATGTATAGATGTAGTAGTGGAAATGAAAGAACCTTTACAGTTTTTTAGATATATATAAATGAATAAACGTTAAGAGACTTAATTAGTGGTCGTCTAAGAGTATCTCAAACTTGACTCCATATTTTATTCTACAATGAAATTTGGACTAAAAATGCTCTAACCCTATCATATTTCTATTTTATAATAGAGTAAAATGAAAGAGAAAAATGGATTCATGATTTTATCTTTTTTGTTTATTACTTTATTTTCTTTTTAAAGTAGAGTGGTTGATGGGAATTCAACTCTATTAAAGAATTACTCTACTCTACAAAAAAATATTTTCTCCGTTTCATAAAGATAGATTTTTAGGTTTTTCACACATATTAAAAAAATGCATTAAATCACTATAATAAATGTATCAATTTCTGTAATTTTCATTTTTTAATAATTTTTGACCAATAAAGTCAATTAATTTTTTTTGAAGTTTGTAATATTTTCATAGAAACACACAAAAATCTATCTTTTTGAAATAATTTTTTTTTTAAAAACATATATTATAATGAAACGGAGAGAGTAGAATTTTACATTGAAAATGCTATAAGCGGAAAAAGATTATTGATATTTATAGGTGTGAGAAAAAAAAGTAGGAAGTAGTGAGGACAGTGTTTGTGTTTATTTAATGTTATTAAAATATTTTTATCTTTGGATCAATCAAAATCTTGGTTTTGTTTGAACTTTTTTTAAAGGGTTTTGTAAGTTGGTTACATGAAATCAAGATGGTATCATAAACATTTTGTAAGACACGGTATAAGAGTTTAGCTGGATTAATAGTTAACTTTAATGTATGTCATTGTGAAAAATATGTGGTAAATTTCTACATGTTTGCGGTAAGTTTGCTGGAAAATATGATTTATTATTTTGAATCATGAGAGTTAAAACTACTTACTCTACAATACAAGAATCTTCATGTTACAAAGTTCATCCAAGAACTGATTGTTTCATCATGTTTTGTCTTTTTTACATCCCGGCCATTTTATCACTTTAATGAAACGGTCACAGTTTATACAGAAAGTTGTTGGACTTTCTGAGGCATATCACAACTTAGTTAACAATGCCAAATGCTACTAGCTGATTGGTGATAAACGAGTAATTTTAAAGATAAGTTGGCCTTTTCTTAGTTATTAAAGTTGTTTTTCTAACAGTTAAACCTACAGATTCTTTCTTTTGAACAAAAAAAAACTACAGATTCTTGGTCTTAAAGAAACCGAACGTTTCATCATCTTCAAGGTGATTGAAAAAACTGCTGACAAACAAAATAAAAGAACAAAACAAATACGTTACGCAGCACTTTAGGTAGAAAACTATATAAAAGGAAAAAAATATAAATTTAGCTTCATAAGAATAACAAATATACATTCACTGCAGTTGACAAAAAAGTATCTAAGAAAAAATGAGGTTAATTCGAACATTTTGCCAGAACATTGGAAAAAGAAACTTTCAATAAAAAAATTTTATGGCGTAGCCACACTTAATTTATTTGACACATAGTAAATCAATGTTTATTAATGGATGTACTTTATATTCTAAAATGCGAAAGTCCATAATTCATGTAAACAATATAACTTAAATTATATATTATTAAATTTTTAACGTTGTAAAATGGGTCACTATGATTGGATTAGTAAGAGCAGGATTACCGCAGGTTCTTAAGTGGATTTCTTAACCTATTTATGATTTTTTGAAAAAGAAAAATAGATGTAAACTGAAAATACGTTTCTTAAGGGCATGTTTATTGCAGGTCTCTTAACATGGTTCTTAACTTTTTTAAGAGACGTTTCTTAACTTTTAACTAAGAAAACTTAAGAACCGTCTTTTAAATAAGAGATCTAATAGACGTCTCTTAACGGAAAAAATAAAAAAAATTAAAAACATGAAATTATAAGTTAAGAACCCCGCCTAAGAGACCGTGAATAAACATGGTCATTTAGAGAAGGAAGAAACGTATCTTAGGAAGGAGGTGCCAAAATATTAGTGGGTAAAAGAAAAGTGTGTCAGAGACACGTTTCTTTCACGGTGACTTTTTTTTTAAGAACCTTAATTTTGTTCTACCATTGAACCACTCAAACTAATGGTCTCTTAACAATTTTTTTAATTTAAGTTTATTATTTAAATATTCATTAAGAACTTAATTAGGGGTTTTCCATTAATGTTGCTCTAAGATATTATGACAAAAAATAATCAAACAAGTATAAAGTTAAAAGAGAGTGGAGTTGTTCGACACAACACACAAAACTGAAGAGGTGAAGGTTGTCTTATTATGGAGAGTGTGGCAGTACAACATCTTCAATGATGAATGTGAGTTACACACAGCTTCAAGGTGCATGGAGATGCATATGTCTTCTCTGGTGTTTATTGGTTTTGGTAGTTTTTGGAGAAGGAATATAATATATATAATTCATCTAAACTGTTGTCTACATAATATTAATTTTGGATGTATAGAAACGAAGAATACTATTATAACATAACCATTTTATTTAGTCTACATCCTCGAGCATATCAATTTGATCTTTTGTGATAGGTCGTCTTCTCTGTGTGCCAATTGCCAAATACCTAAAACATACAATTTCTGTTTACCGTGTAACTGCCAAAGAAAAAAAAAGAACCTTCTCTGTGACTGAAATATTTTCCTCCTTTTTAGTTAAAAAAAAGAAGAAGAAGCAATATTCTCTTTTTAGGATATAAATTTTTCATTTTAAAACATATTTTTATTTTAATACATGTTTTAGTTTTATTATTTACATATGAGTTGATTATGTTTTAAAACATAGAAGATTCCAGCATATCATTTTGAAAGGACATGCAAGCCAATTTGCCTACATTTTTCCTAACAAAATCATAATAGAAGATCTATAAATGATAATAAAAGATTTTTTTTTATAACTTTTGGAGGAAACATAACTGGATAATGTGTGTAAGTCACTTTGGGTATCTAAAATGATGGAATATCTTGACTTCTTCCTTCAGTTAGCACTACAACTAGTAAGTCATGTAGAAGTCCTTTTTGATCCACTTTGTCACTTTACTACAATAGTCATGTTCGTTGATCATGTTTACCAATGAACTACACAAGATAGTGTGTAATGTCGGGTTTGCCAAATAGATATCGCCACTTTTAAAGGAAAGTGGCATTATTGAGAGATTTTATAACGCTATAAATAGAAGCCTGTCCACAACATGTCTTTCCTGTTGACGTCTAATCAATCAGTGACTTTTGTTTTTTAGTGAACTTTCTGTCAACCCACAAATCATCGATTGTGTTACTGACGTCGATGGACATTAGCTTTTAAACTGGTGAGTTTCATTGTTTAGTGAATCACCTTGCTACATTTTTTTATTGGCATATGCATAGCACCATAATGTCATATGCACTAATACCATCATCATATATGGTAATTTAATTTAATGTTCCATCATTATGTATATCCAAACTATGAGTCAGTCTCAAATTCTCAATGGTAACATAAAGAATAATTGCGATGCGTTTCTAATAGTAACAAAAACATGTAAATACATGTATATGTATATGCGTTTCTAATAGTAACAAAAACATGTAAAAACATGGACTACATTAACAGTATGATATTTTGACTGCAATGATTTTATAAATATAAGACGACCTGTATTAAATATTTTCCATATTTACTTAGCTGTACCGATTAAATAAACTATTTCCAATTTACGTGCCACAATGTCACATGCTAGGTTGATTTATTCTATGGGATTAGAAACTTAATTAGTATGTGATGCTTATTTGTATATGGCGACGTTCAGAGATCAAATAGATGGGTTTTAACAATTTATAAAAAAAGTTATCAAATAGATACGGCCTCGAATTTAGAATTAGAGGTTAGAACAAACAAAAGCTGATTTTGTTTATTTATCAATGGGTCTATGATAATGTTTAAACCCAAACTATACGGGCCAAAAAATCGAGGATGATTGATCTGTGTGTTAAAACGAAAGCTATGCTACAGCCTCAAGGTTGAAGTTATATGCAAAAGATCGTGAACAAATCAATTTTAAGAAAATTGAGATATTGTAGTACACTAATCGTATATTATGTATTCGTAATGGGTTATACATTATGATCTATGTATTAGATTCTAATAATGTGGATACCCGAATCTCGTTTATATTCAGGGAATTCAAACATATGCGAATATTAGTACTCACAAGATTTGTTTACCTAATAAATTTTATAGTTCATTTTTTGGAAAGCGCTTAAATAATACATCGATGTCATTCAATATATATATACATATGTAAAGCTAAATTATTCATATATATAAAAAGCTAAAATTATGCATATATTTTAATCTAATAAATAATGTTTATGTACTTTATGGCTGAATTTGTCCAAACTACAAAGTCGGTTTTTTTTTAATCTTTAACAAAAAAAAAACTGTTCTTTCATCCGTACAACGGTACCATACGTTACACAACACAAGACTTCGATATCCTTAAATGCATGGGAGTAAATGACAGACTTACTCTTAAATATAATTTGTCCGCTTTAAGATTAATAGATATCACAAAATAGAATTATTGTAAATAATTCTCCCTCTTTTTTTATAAAACATCTCATTTTAACTTCTTTTCTTGCTACATAAAAAATGTCATTTTAAATTTGTAATACAATTTATATATAATTCAAACTTAGTATTAAGCATAAAATACATTAATCTTATAATTTTTTTAATTAATTATTAATTAAATATATGTAATTAATACGTAAATATATTTCAAAACTTTTAATCCATATAAAAATATTAAAAAGACCTTCTTTTGAAAACAATAATAATAAAATATTCAGAATAATTTAAAATTCGGATGAACATTCAAATAGTTGTTTGGGTTTGAATCAGATATTTAAGTTTTCAGATATTCTGATATATGGATATAAAATTCGTTTGAGTATTTAAACACTTCAAATCAGGTACATGTATTTGTAGTTAGGGTTTGTATATTTAAGTTTTTGTATTTTTTACAAAGTTACATAGTTCTTGCGAAAAATGATCAAACCAAATATTCTTAACTTATAATCTTATATCAAGAAACAAACCCAAAAACGTTTATATATCTCTAATCTAGAATCATTTAACCCAAATACAAACAAAAATAATTTTCAAAGATAAATTATACTCCCTCTGTTTTATAATGATTTATGTTTTAGAAAAAAATATTTGTTTCTAAAAAATTTATATTTTACATTTTCAGTGCAAGTAATAATGATAAATTGTAGATTCCAAAAACATTAACTTGGTTTACTGAATTTTGATTGGCTAAACGTTATGAAAAATAACTAATTATAAAAATAATAAATTTAAAATTTAAAATTTACGTGTTGTCTTAATATGTGTGAGAACTCTAAAACATACATCATTCTAAAACGGAGAGAGTATTTGATTTCTTTTCTTTCTCGTCGATGGAAAAGAAACCGACGAGAATGATATTTTTGTGACGTAATTTAATTAATTTGAATGATATTTTTGAAATTGGCTTTGAAATCGTGAATATTGGAAATCTTAATCGACTGCACTAGTTTGGTTACAATGAAAAGAGAATGAAAGTATTTTAGATGACTTCAGATAATGCTTTTAGATTATTCGATCGAATCTAAGTATCCAAATTGTTTAATACAAAATCCGATTGGATTTCTGGTCATGTTTCTTTTAGGTTTTGATTTTTGGATCGAGTTTGGATTCAGATTCATATTACGGATATCGAGTAAAATGTCCACGCAAAATTAATTTCGCCTAAATATTAAATAATGCGAACATACTTTATTTTTCCATAATTAAAGCCACTTATTTTAACATGCTTCTTTCTACTAATTACAAACTACTTTTGCGTTTCCTTAATTAACCACAAAATACTGAAGCCTAAATAAACTGAAACCATTAAATAGACATTTAACAGCATATCAAGTGTGTTGCATGCAGCGTACCTTGTTCACCTTTTCCTTGCATACGTGTTAGTAAAACATTAGATTCTCATCACATGTGACCTTAACGGACATTTTTCACGTACGTTCTTTTTTTTTTGTCAACTCACGTACGTTCAAACTAGACGGACAATATTTTGACAACTAGACTGTAGACTTTGAGAAAAACTGACTATATTTTGACTTTTGATTAAAGGCGTACAGAAAAAGACATCGCTAACAAAATATTAAGTATTATTGCCAAAATATAATATTTTAAAAGAAAAGGTTGAGTTTTAATAGATGAGAGTAAGTATTTTATGCATGCAAAATCTTAAAAATAATAAAGATTTGTGGAAATCTATTTATAAGATTCTTAAGTTAAACAAAGAAACCTATTTATAAGGTTCTTTGAAAATGATTAGAAATATTGACAAAATGATAAAAAGTATTATCATCTTATAAAATAGAACAAAATATTTTATTATGATATTTCAACATTTTCTTTTCTAAAAAAAGATGTTAGCATTCATTGCGTAAAATGTATTAGTAAAATTTAATAGTCACATTTTAACAAGATGTCTAATAACATATGTAAGTGAAATGGTCGAGCAGGGTCTCAAATATAAAAACAAGATTTTTTTAAAATATATAAATAAGCTATAGTAAAAACTTTAAAACTTTAGATATATTACTACATTAGAGCTTATAATTTTAAAATAAACATGTAACATAGTTATTAACCTCTTAAATTATTTCATTAAATATTTAAATATACCATAATATTTTTTGGAAAAGGATCTAGAAATAATTTGTTATGGCCATGTTGGACTAAAATATTTCTCTTTTACAGTAACTTTTAGTAACTGATAAAATAATTCAATTAATTATTTATTATTTTACAAGACATTTTAAATACAATTAATGAAAAGTATGATTAATATATTTGTGAGTGTTCAAATAAAATATTTTATATTTTTGTTTAATAGTTTAATTTTATTTATTATAATAATGACAAAATTTTGATAAAATTGTTATATTACATCAGTAGTAAAACTTTACAGGTACTTTTTAGGTTTCCGTATTCAAACCACGACAGAAAAATATTTCTAATACAATTTTATTATTTTAACGATCAAAATAGTTAAAGATATACTGTATTTTTAACACGTGTAATATTCATGTTATACAACAAAAAATATTGTATATTGATATATTAGATATTTTTATAAATATTGTTTTGGCAAGATATTTTCATAAATTATTTAAGTAGGTAAAACAATACGATTTTATTCTTTAACTATCAAAATATTTTAAGAACGTATAGCATTTTAACACACGTAATCACTATGTTATACAACAAAAAATATTATATATTCATATATTTGATGTTTGCGTAAATTTTGTAAGTAGGTAAAAAAAACATACACCTATTATTTTTTCGTGATTTTTGTTATGATAAAGGGCATTCTTTCTCATGAATTAATCATTTATATATTTTGCTCCGAAATCCAATAATCAAATTAAGTGATGTTTCATATTTTACATTAAACAGTAGTAACATCTACGTGGAGTATTTTTTGTTATAGTGTGAAATCGTTAAAACAAGATCAAACAATTAAATTGAACAAAAAAAACAATTAAATTGAGCGAGGTGTTTGTATGTTCAATTTTCTTATTCTTGTGGTTCCGTACGTGAAAGACAATAACAAACAGTTTTGCTTTGTCGTGAGTTATTATGTTACTTTAATTAATTTTGTTATTTTGATTAACATATGGGTATTTTAATATGGAAGAACCTAAACAAAATTTTATAGGAATATGCATTAGATAGATAAACTTTTTCTTCGAATATTATCAAACGAAGTCTGAAACATAATTTTATATTCATGTGGCTACAAAGTCAAGTGTACTGGGATGATTTCAAACCTGAGTTGCTTAGTTTTGCAGAATCTGCATACCATTAGACCACCCCACTATGGTTAAGTAATTTTGTTGTTAGGAGAAAAATATCTATCACCTAATCTGCATAATATTTTTTACTGATGAAACCCGAAGAAAATAGTTGTATATCAAATCTCAATTTTAGCTACATTATGTAAATGTGAAGATCATTCATGGCGTGATACAACTTTGTTACAGAAATCAGAACTCTGATTCTTTTACAATCACTCAATTTTTTTTTTGTATATGAACTCTGATACAACTAGGTTTCAAAGTTCCCAATTTTCATTTTAAAATCCTTAATCTTCAAGTTTCATTCAACAAAAAAAAAACATTTTATCTTTTTTTCATAGTTTAAGATAATTAGTTTGGACAGAAAATTTTAATTATATCACATTAATTTTTATAGTGATTCAAAAAATCACATTAATTTTTATAGATTAACTTAACTGTATAATAAAAAATTTATGTATAATATTCTAGTATTTTGTCCCTTTCTAGCTAGTCCAAATCCAAACGAAGATGTAAAAAAATTGAAAATCAATCCTAAATGAGAAACAAAAGATCACGAGAAAAAAAAACAATTGCATATATTTTGTAGAACTAAAAAGATATATATTGGTAAATAGCATTAATTTTTGCTTACTTTAGTCTAGATTTTAAAATAAATTAGCCCACAGTATTTTGTTGTTGTATCTCTTTTTTCTAATTTAGTAAAGCAATTTTTTTTCTGCATTTATCTTATATTGACATTGTTATTTCTTTCTACAATAAACTTAAATATGCATCACTATAACATTGCCAAATGTTATATTAGCGTGTCTACTTAAGGTCTTTAAATTGAGCTTTGTGTAGCCTAAGTAGTTTATACAGACTTGAAAACATACAACAAAAATATACAAAGATTAGCAGAATGGCTTTTGCCCAATCTCTCAACAACCAAAGCTCAGTCTTGAGAATCAATATTATGGTTGTTGACGATGATCTTGTTTTCCTTGAAATTATGTCACGCATGCTTGAAAGATCCAAATACAAAGGTAAGATTAACAAATACAATATGTTACAGATTTCTTTGTAAATTCATTGATATTTGAAACCAATTAGCCGAATAGAAAGATTGTAAAATTTTAGCCCTTTCAAAAGTTACATTTTGTTGAAATTCAAAAATATATGTCTTAATCATTAGGATGTGAAATCCAATTACATTCACACATCTAAATTTTAAATATGGATATTCTTATTTTGATGATTCTTAATCTAATAGTGTTGGGTGATACAAAAATTTCTACCAGTGTATGATGTAAGGTTTTCAAAAGTATATCGAACAATAGCTGAATTTAAAACTATTGTTGAATGTAAAAAATATGATATTTTTACCCTAAATTGATATGTAGATCGTGTTTGCGTTACAACATGATTTTTTTTTTTTTTTTGCTTTTTGAGTTTAAAACTAATGGATGTTCTTCAAATCGATTTTTCTTAAGTAATCAATTAGGTAGCCTTTCAAACAAAACACTGTATAGCGATTTCAACGAAAATGTTTGGCTGATGCTATCAACATTCTCAATATTTGTGAACTACTTCATAACTAAAGTGATAGAATATGTATATAACCCTTTATAAAAGATAATGGAATATGTATATATATATATATAACTAGCATCCATTTGGCACTCGTTTTAAAATGGTTAAAACAATTAAAAGTAATAATCTTTGTACTTGAATATTTTTCATATTACATTTGAATCTTTATTTTGGTCAAATGGCTTTAGATCCATCTATGGAGATCACAGTTATAGCTGTAAGAGACGCTAAGGAAGCATTGTCTATTCTTAAAATCCAAAGAAACAACATCGATCTCATAGTCACAGACTATTACATGCCTGGCATGACTGGTCTACAACTCAAACAACAAATCACTCAACTATTTGGCAATTTTCCGGTCATATGTAAGTTTCTTTTTTTACAACTTACATACCACTGTAATATTTTTAAAAATAAATTGTAATATCTTTTTAAAATATTGTTTTTTTTAATGAAATATTTTTCTAACCTTTTTTTTTTCTTTTGAACTTCTAATATTTTTTGTTTTTAACTATTTTTCTTTACATTCTAAAATATGGAAGTTATGTCATCGGACGCCAACAAAGAACAAGAGAGTTTAGCTTGTGGAGCGTTGTGTTTCCTTCCAAAACCCATCAAACCAACTGACCTACCAAAGATCTACCAAGTTGCTTTAACTTATAAGAGGAATGGTAAGTCCATACTAGGGACCGAGCAGTACAAACACAAAGATACACATGTTAGCATCCCTCAGCAAATCCAGTTGCCTCCTGAACAACCTAATGTCTCCAAGACCAAGAAGTTCTCATCTAGATCAGATTCAAGATCTCTGAACAGTTTAAATGGAAGTTATGATAGTACAGACGGTCCACGAAAAAATCTAAAAAGAAAATCAAACGGTGATTCTGCAGATGATGTTGAGTCTGTGCCGCAGCCTTCCAAGAAGAGTAAGCTTTCGTGGACGGACGATCTTCATAACCTTTTCTTACAAGCTATCGACCATATTGGTCTTCACAGTAAGTGTTTTTTTTTTATTATGACTTCTTAGACAATATACTATTTACTTTCTTACATTTTGCATGTTTATATATAAACACACTGACTAATGTTCTATGTTTGTTTACTAAACTTGAATCTTCCAAAGAGGCTGTGCCAAAGAAAATTTTAGAGTACATGGACGTATCATACTTGACAAGAGATAACGTTGCCAGCCATTTACAGGTTTAGTCATTAATCTCTCTTTTCACAATTGTTTTTGGATTTTAAGTTTTAAACGGGATAGTATTTTTGTAAAAAAACAACATTTTATGTTAGTCAACTTTAAACTAGGGAAGGTTTGATTCGTTAAAAGAGTGTTAAAGACTTCTGTTAAACAGTGTTAACGAAATGTTAGAGTTGACCACACATGTATTTAGATCGGTAAATTAACTTAAAATTTAGAGATGTTTCATTGAAATAGTTAGAACTTATTCTTCTGATTCGTTTAGGTTGTGATTAGTTTCTTTTTAAAAAAAAACTGTTTTCCATGTTTAGAAACTATAGATTAAAACATAGCTATGTTTTGTATCATTCAACTTTTAATTAAGTAAAAATGGTTTATCACGCAGAAATATCGACAATTCTTGAAGAAAGTTGCCGAAAGAGGTTCTTTATGTTCAACCGCGTTGCATGGAAGAGGCATGCAGCCGTACCATAGCAACTACACAACATCTTCTTCTTGGTACGACACAGGTCTTAACAATAAATCCTTCTATTCCAAACCTAGTCACGGTCTTGGACAGTCTAGACTCTTATCCAACACAAGTGAGCCCGTCCGTTTCAACCAGAAGCCTTACAACTACATGAACCGGTTATCCACCTATGAGCCGCACCGTATTGGATCAAACATGACCATTCCCATTCAAAACAACCTTAGTTTCTCAACCCAGCCATTGCAAAGCGAAGGAAGTAGAAGCTTTCTTGAACCAACCGTGATGGGGAACAAAACCGGCCAAACACCTCAAGTTCTCGGGTATGGACAACATGGAGTGTCGGCTATAAATGGAAATAATTTCAACAAAACAGTGAGCAGCTATGGAAGTTCAACTTCTACTCAACCAGGAATGAACATCCTTGGAAGCTTGACTCCTACTCAACCAAGAATGGGTAACCATGAAAGTTTAACTTCTAATCAACCAGGAAAGAGTAGCCATGGAAGCTTGACTCCTACTCAACCAGGAATAAGTAGCTATGGAAGTGTATCTCCTAATCAACTAGGAATTAACAGCCATGGAAGCTTGACTCCTACTCAACAAGGAATGAGTAGCTATGGGAGTCTATCTCCTAGTCAACCAGGAATGAGCAGCTATGGAAGCTTGACTCCTACTGAACCAAGAATGGGTAACCATGAAAGTTCATCTCCCAACCAACCAGGAATGAGCAGCAATGGAAGCTTGACTCCTACTCAACCAGGAATGAGTAGCTATGGGAATTTAACTTCTAATCAGCCAGGAATGGGCAGCCATGGAAGTTTATCTCCTAATCAACCAAGAATAGGCAGCCACGGAAGCTTGACTCCTACTCAACCAGGAATGAGCAGCAATGGAAGCTTAACAACTAATCAACCACAAATGAGTAGCTATGAAAGTTTAACTCCTAATCAACAAGGGCCTAGCAATATCTCATACGGGTTGCTGTTAAACAATGAGAACGCTGCATATAAGCCTCAGCCACATGCCTCCGCAACTATACAACCAAATCTTGAAATTCCTCAACCGGAGAATCTCGGCTTGTATGATGACCTCGGCAATATTATCGAGCTTTCTTGCGATTTAAGTAACTTTGACTTCGATCACGACAAGGTATATGTCTTCACAACCAAATGTTTCAATTATGTATATGTATACATGAAGTATATGTTGTGAGATTTTTTGTGTTTGTTTGATATGTGATGCAAGAAGCAACAAGAAGAAGCTGTATCTACCAACAAATTTGAGAGCCCTGCAAATCTTGAGACTGAACTGAATCAGATATTCTCTCTTGAAGAAAATGGTGACTGGACCTTTCTGAACATGAATCAGGTACATACATATTATTAGGAGAGTTTAGAAATTACAAGACTGAATTTGAATCAACTCGCTATCAAATATTATACATTATCATATTTTTGAGAATCTGTAGTGGGAAATTTTCTAACTATATTTGTTACTATTAGACCTTAGATTTCTGCTACTCTTATAAAAAAATATTGGCATCTGTATCTAAACATTTGTTCAATATATCTATATATTTAGATGAAGTACTTTCGATAATATGCCTTACTGAATTATATATTTGACTTTGTTGCGAAGGGACATTCTAACGAAGAAACATCAGACACTTTTGCTGCTCCAGAAATGAATGATCCAATTTTCAACAAAAACCCTAATCATGCTCAGGTACCTCTTATTTGTATTATTCTAAAATATTTACCAACGATATTATTATTTTTTCTTAACTCTCAAAACCTGGAATATACTTGGTAGGAACAAGATGTTCCAGATATTGATTGGTCGTTATTGGATTTAGAGGTAAGATTTTAAATTATTTTTCTATAGTGAAACTGAAGTTTATGGGTCATGAAATATTTTTTGATTAAATTTGTTCGTGTATATCTAGAACTTGGCTCATGGGAACGACTTCATGGACTCGATGTTCACCAATGGCATGAATTGAAAAGAGTTCGATCCAAGATGTTCTCAACACCGGCAATGCAAAGTAGTTTTCTAAGCAAATATATATATATAAAGAATAAGAGTTCTATAGAAGAATGGTTATATTTCTAAGTATTGAATATTATGTCGTTTTTTTTCTTCAGCAAGTGTTGGATATCGGTTTTATCACAAAAAAGTGAAAGGATATTGGCTATGCCTGAGAACTTTTCAATATATAAAGTAATCTATATGGTTAAAAAAGTCATGTGTTTGTGATATAGTATATATACACATGTACAATCATGTGTTCTAAGTTGAATAGTATAATATTTCCAAAGAGATATATACACAGTATAATACATATGCATATCTATTAATACTATACGATCAAAAACCCTTTGGGAGCCTATAAACCACCTGTAGTGTTAAACAAGCACTATAACAAGAGTCACTTTCTGGTGACCACATGAGATTCATTGTCAGATTCACAGAACAACAGCTTACGGACAAAGACCGTACCTGAGCCAAGAACCCGACTCAATAATGTTGTTTTTCATGGGGGAATTTTTTTGTAAATAGTAAACAGTAACTACAATATACTGTAATACTCTTCCTTTTCACATGACAAACGTCTAATTTTTTCTTGAACATTGAGTTGAAAATATTTATAAAAAAGAAAGATATATAAAGACATAGAATAGATTTTTTTTTTTTGAAACACACATAAAATAGATTAATGTCAATTTTGTTGATCGGAGCTAGTTTGATAAAGACACTTCCCTTTTGCAAACGCAGCAAATCTGCACAAGTGAGAGATAAAAGAAAAAGGGATGCTGCATCAGAACTGATAGTAAATCTTGTTGCAAGTAATCCAAAGAAAAGGACAGAGAAGTCGATACTGACCGTACTGTTTTTGAGCCAGGGACGAATGCAATCTTCATGGTACTTGTGAGTACATGGTAAAATTATCATTTTCTCTCCACGTGCATAATCTGACTGGCATATCAAACACCTGTTTCCCAATCACACTGTAATTATTATTTTTTTTACAAACATTTGTGTTATCAAATTGTTTTTTTCTTCATTTTAGAACTTGCATTTGATTTAAAAAAAAAATGAAAAGCTAAATTCTTGATGGACAAATCTCTCAAATAATTTTTTTGAAGTTTTTGTCATAAAATAGACCTTAAGAAAAAAATGACCAAAATAATTTTTTTTTATTTTAAAAATTTATATTTTTTTAATTTTAAAAGTCACCTCCTAAACCCCACCCCATAACTCTAAACTCTAAATATAGATTAGTTAACCCAAAATGTATAAATATAAATTTACATATTTAATAAAATCTATTTTGGTCATTTTTCTTCTTAAGTACTATTTTTGAGAATAATTTTTTTTTAGGACTATTTTGGTCATTATCTTATTCTTGATTTATAGTTAGTGCATATAAATTGAAAAGTATTTCCCTTTTCAGTTTTTAAGTGAGAACATATGTATGTTTTTAAAGGAAAAATAAAGAAAACTTGAGAGGAAGTAAGAATACTTTTTATCTTCTATAGAAGGTTGAAACTTGATGGTTGGTAATTGAGAAATTTGCCCATCTGTTAAACCTATACCTAAGAATCTTTCAGGCCGCCCAACACTCCGTTGGATTATTTCCTGTGATGTAATAACCAACATTTACTATGTCAGACAAAAAGGTTATTAGATAAAATGGTATTGAAATAATTAATACAATCTCTTTTATATTCCTACGTCGAGTGAATCTTGGTTAGGTCGATCCACAGAACGTTCTGCAAACATATATTAGAGGTCAATAACTGCATAGATGATAAACTAAACATATGAAATAACTGCATAAGATGATTAACCTAAGGTTGAAGGAGGAGGCGTGTTAGATGGCACAGGCCTGCGTATTGGTCTAGGCGGCCTATTTGTTATTACGAAAAAACTCATCAGCCACGATATTAGCATCGACAGTAAACATCTCAAGCAGAATGGTCTTCGGACGTTAGGTTGGTTTTGAAACTGATGATGGTTCAATGGATTGGGATTACAACGTATAGACAAGGGAGGTTGGCTTTGAGGCTGATGATAGTTTATAGTAGGAGAAATGTTTTGTGACAAATGCTCCGGTGATACGAGCGATGGAGTATCATCGTCATGTCCACCATGTTGTCTGCGATATTCCTCGATTCTATTGGTGATTTCATCAGCTTCACCGAAAAAATAATTGTAACTTTGGGAATCACTCATCTTATAATATGTATTTCAAAAGTCATATAATATTTTGAGAACTAGGGATGCGGTTATATAGTTGTGTGGCATGACCTTTTTTTATATGTATAGTATTATTTCATTGAATGGCTTGTTATCGTGATTGATCATTTAAATCAAAGCATGTAAGAATCTTTTAAAGCTGTAATTAGTAAATATAAAATGGAATTAGTTGAATAAAAAGGAAAAAATATGAAAAAAATAGAAACAGATTTCATTCCATTTACTCATGATCAAAACTGGAATGAAATGATTTCTTTTGCATTTAATTATTTTTTTTGGAACTAATTGAGTAAGCATTGCATTTCATTTACTATAAATGATTAAAGAAAATTGTGGAATGAATGGAATAGATAATTTCACATTATTTTATTCTAAAAATTGACAATCCGATTGCAATATAAGATTATCATTAGTGATGAGAGATCTATTAAATCTCTCTCATATATATATATATATATATCAGCTCTCATCAATATAATATAATTATTTTTAATTTTTCTTTTTTAATTTGAGAGATTTATGTTAATTTTGTATTTTCATTGGCCATATACTCACTTAAAATTCTTACCATTATTGTATTATTATTTTTGGTTATATTTAAGGTCAAATCTCTCAAATAGACTATTTTAAAATTTTTGTCACAAAAATAGACCTTAAAAAGAAAAATGACCAAAATAGATATTTTTTATTTTCAAAATTCAATATTTTTTTAATTTTTTTTTAATTTTAAACCTAAACTCCAAAACTTCACCCCATAACTCTAAGCCCTAAGTTTACATTAATTAACCCAATGGGTATATATATTTATTTACACCCTTTAATAAAGTTTCTTTGATCTTTTTTCTCTTTAAGTGCTATTTTGGAGACAAAAACCTTTTAAGGTATATTTTAGTCTTTATCTCTATATTTTAATGTTGTAGAATAGTTTTAGTTAAGTATTTCTTTTATATTATATTTTAAACTTAATAATGGATGTATTAAAATTAAACTTAATTTTAATTTAAATAAATTGCTAAGAATAGCATAAATTAAGTAATATTTTACAAAAAAACGCACTATCAAAAACATATTAATATTTGGGCTTACACTTTAGTAATTATTATTCAGGGTTTAATGTTAAATAGGTGAGATTGAGTTTCTAAATTTTTCATAAATATTTATAAAACTTAGTTAAAAAAAAATAACTATCTTCTTTGATTTGGATTTGTTTTGTTTTTTTTAATAAACATTGTGTTTTGTCTTTCTCAAGGTTACAAGAGCTGATTATTTATCTGGAAGAACAGCACTTCATTTCGCTGCTGTGAATGGTCACGCCAGGTGCATTAGACTGGTCTTGGCTGACTTTGTACCTAGTGAGAAACTAAACCCTCTTCCTGAGACTGGTGTGGTCACAATGAGGAACAAATCCGAGCAAAGGTTTTTTTTTTGGGAACTATCTTCTATGTAATGGTTTGATTGATCACCAACAAAAAAAACTTCTTTTGGTGCAGTGCATTGTCTAAATTTGTGAACAAAGCTGCTGCCTTGAACGGATTATTTGATTGTGTGCAGCTTTTACTGGATCTTGAAGCTAATGTTTCCGCTGTGACTTTTCATTATGGAACAACAATGGATATGATTGGTCTGAGCTCTCTCTCTATCCATCCCCAACGTGACTAAAACATTCTTTTTTATAAAGCTCTCTAGATGATAATGATCTTGGTCTTCATTATCCTTTCAGGAGCAGGAAGCACACCTCTGCACTATGCCGCTTGTGGTGGGAATCTGAAATGTTGTTAGGTAACTTTATTATTTTGTTTCTCTGTTTTTGGATGCAAAGATTTTGTGAGAATCTCACACTTCCTGTGTTTATCCATTTGTAGATTCTCCTTGCAAGAGGTGCAAGCAAGATAACATTGAACTGCAATGGGTAAATCATTCCTCTACAGTCTCTTCTATTGTTATGTTTCAAACTTGGTTGTGTTCCTTCAGTGACAGTTGATCCGCCAGGTTCAATTCCTTGTCCTCTTTGCAGACACGGCATAGTCTCCTTTAAACGTCTCCCAAGCTCTCTGTCCAGAGAAATGAAGTTACCTATGTCACTTGGATTATGTGCGCCGTGCATGCTTCACATTAATGACACAACGGATCAATCTTCACCAACAACAGAACAGCAAAAGCGTAGTAGCAAGACTTGGACAGTCTCGGTTTCATCTGATATGTTCTGTCCGGTAACATGTAGTCCATTCCCTTCAGTCAACATTCCAATGTGCACATGCAGCGATGGAACGTGTCCGAACTTTGAGACGCATGGAACAGAGAGACATAGCCAAGAACAAGATGAATCTTCTTCTCCTCGGACAACGATTGAGCAGGAGAAGATAGAAGAAGGGCAAAGACTTGGGAAGACAACAACTTGTTCAAGCATGTTCTGGGGGAGAAGAAGCTGTAGCAGAGAGAACCAATGCAACTCTGAGATCAATGCTTGATCACAAACATTTCTCTTACAGTTTGTGAGAGAGATGGAAAGAATCAATGTCTCCCACACAGTCTTGTTTGTTTCGACTTTTGAGAGGCTTCAGATATAATCTATGGTGGGAGCTTTGTAATTATCTTCATAATGATGGGGTCATTTTCTTTCCCAGCTTAATTGTAATACAATTGTAGATTTAATTATTGTTCAATCATATCTTAAATTAGTACTTTCTCCGAATCATGAAGAGTCCTTGACTCCTTACCATGTTTAATTATACAAAAATGTCATTTTAAAAATTTAATGTAATTTATATTCATTTTGAACTTAAAATCAATCGGAAAATATATTTAATTTTATGTAACTCAAATATTATGAATTAAATTGATATAATCAGTAAGAACATAAATACATTTAAAACATTTATTTTTCTAAATATATGTAAAAATGTTAAAATAATATCTTCTATGAAAATATTAGTGTTTACTGTACCTTGTGTTCTTATAACTTTCAAAGATATGTATGCAATTGCATGGTAAAAAAAATAACAAAGAAAAACACTTTATAGAATTTTTTTTTAATATGTAACCATGTTTGTCTTATTGTATATATGCGTATGAATTTTAGACGTGTTGGTGTCTCATATTGCATGCACGCTTGAACTTATCCTATATATGTACCATAAGGCGTGCAATAAGTTTTTTTTTTTTTTGTTTCTAAGTTTATTTGTGAAGAAAATTACAAAAGCTCTAAATAATTTTGGGTAAACTTGGCATGTGAGCAACGGAAGTATATAGTACACATTGCTACTTATGTTTGCATGAGACTCTAGCTCATAAGAATAGACACGAGTTGCGTATCTTGAAGGAAAAATAGATTGTTCATATCTCATATAAAATACAAGAATTAAATAGATATATATTTCATCACGTAGAACAATAATGGCATGTAAACTTCAAGGTAAAAAATAAGTCTCATTTATCTATACAATACAAATATAAGAGTAATTTTCAACATAAATATTATATTAGAGATAAATACTAAAATAGACCTAAAAATTTTTTTGTCCAAAAAATAGTATTAAAAAAAATGACCAAAATAAACTTTATTAAAGGGTGTAAATATATATTTATACATTTTGGGTTAATTAATCTAAATTTAGGGTTTAGAGTTATGGGGTTGAGTTTTGGAGGTGAGGTTTATAATTAAATAAAAATATTAAAATTTTCAAAATAAAAAAGGTCTATTTTGATCAATTTTTTTTTTAAATGCTATTTTTATGACAAAAACTTCAAAATGTCTATTTGAGAGATTTGCCCTAAATATTATTATGGAAAGATTATAAAACAACAAATATTTAATTTCATTGGTAGCTATGGTAATCTTACAAGTAACATCATATGACAGCCTAAGTACCATTAATAAACCATAAGATTGTCTGCTAGTGTTGGTTGATAGCTTGATGCTACAACTGGGACCGGTTTGTAATTTGGTTCAGGACCGGTCAGGGTAGGTTAGACATGAGGTTAGTTCAGTTACCTACCATCTTTTCATATTAATAGTTTGAGATTAAAGAGATGGCAATGAAACAATCCAAGGGCTTACAAGAGAAAGGTGCATATAAGAAGATTTGATAGAGCATCGGAGCAGTCGTAGGATAATTTTTTTGTTTTGACGTCAAGGTGGAGACATTGAGAAGAGGGTGTTACGAATAAAATGCTTTTAATTCTTGTTTATTATTAAACGATAAAATGCTTTTCTTCTCAAAGAAAATAAAAGAGAAATTCCTTGTCTATTCCTTCACGCTGCGTCTAGCCAGGAAAAATAAGTTTCGGATAACAACTTAAATTTAACTATAAATGCTATTTTAGAATAAAAATAAAATATGATTGAAAATGCTTTAAAGATGTTAAATGATGTTTATTTAAGAATTGGGTTACTTTATTTTTATAGTTGATTAAATTCATAAGGTATAAAGAGATACTCTTTTTAAATGATCTAGTAATTTATTTATATATCTTCTAATTTAGTACATATATACGATAATACGTGTGTAACATCAATAAGGAGGATTCCTCTAGAAAATCGATTATGTAGGTTAGTTAAATTTGCTTATTAGTATGAAATACGTGAAACAAGAATGAAAAAGAACGTGAAGATTGTAACAAGAAATAAAAAGGAAGTTAAAAGAAATATTTTTAATTATATACTAGAAAACAAACAAAGCGTTACATTATCCTTTCTGTTTGATGTAATGAGATTTATTCTTTTTATATTTAGGTCAAATCTCTCAAATAAATTTTTTAATTTTTTATCATAAAAATAAATTTAAAAAATATTAAAATAGATTTTTATTTTACAATTATTTATTTTAAAATTTTCCTCCAAAATCTATTTCGTAATTATAAATAAGTCTAGATTAGTTAATCTAAATGGTATAAATATATAATTATATTTTTTAATAAAATTTGATTTAGTCATTTTATTTTTAAAAATTATTTTATTGTCAAAAGCTTTTTTAAGTATATGATAGGATATCCTCTTTTCTTTATTTACATTTGGCGTGGAATCCTACTATATATTTTTCTTGTATTTAATCACTTGGGATTATTGAGATGAACCAAAACAATTGCTTTATTTATTTTTTGGGAGTTTACAAGAAAAACCATAAATGATATTCATCGCGTGTCAGGAAAAGTATATCCATAAATTAAGAAAAAAGAAAAAGCGAAGTAATCCAAGATATAAAGCTCACACCGTAAGTCGCTATATCCATGGGAAGAAACATCGTTACCAAAAAAAAAAAAAAAAAATTTCTCTCTTTTTTTTTGTCTTCTTCCATCCATTTTCTTAAATCCAAACTCTCTCTCTCTCTCTCCTTGGAGGGAGTGCCGGAACCAAGTCTCAGGTGCTCGGAGTTTCGCCGGAATTATACAATTGCACGGTGGAGGAAGGAGAATTTGAACACCGGTTCACCTTTTGTATGATTGGATCGAAAGAAACAAAAACAAAAAAAAAGACTTTTGTTGCTCTCTGAGAGAAGCTAGAATCACAATTGTATCTTTTGGTAAGTTTTTTTTTTTTTTTGGTTTATGAATTTGGTAAGGAGTTGGGTTGGTTCTCTCTGCTCTGAATGCACCAAAGATCTACTCTTTATTACCCTCACCCTCCTTAGATTGTTTAAATTTTGGATTTTGAGATTGTACTCCCAATAAAAGTAATCTCTTTTGGTGAAATAAAAGTTTTGGGTCCCTTATGTTTTTGCAAACCATGTAGGTTTGGTGTCAAGCTCTTGTACAATGCCGTCTGATATATTTGAACCCAGAGGTGTACCTTCACCTCCCCAGGTACAACTCATGCTTTTCATACGTGTTATGTGATTTTAATATGCACAACACTGTTTTCTCAACTCATTTGGTTGTTTTTTTCTTTTGGTAGAAACAATCTGGAGGGTCAAATCCACCTACTAGTTCTTGCACATCTGACACTTACCAGCTGCAATCAAGCTTGTCTGAGACGCTTCCCTCTGTTATTCCTAATGGCAGAACAACTACAAGTGATACTCACTGGGAGAGCAGTCTATTTTCCAGCTCTCTGTCTGAATTATCTAGTACAAAACGTAAGCTTCTGTTTCTGTTGTTGTGTTGCTAACCATTTATAGTCCGTCATGGCTAGACAAACCTAAGTAAAGCAGGAGCATAACAGTCTGCTCCATCATGGTTTTGTACTTATATATGTGTTTCCAATTTGCTGGTTTTGCAGTACAACTACCGAGAAATGATAATCTAGCCTTTATGTCTGTTAACCGAGAGGAGGAACCTTTTGAGTCTTTAGAAGAGATTGAGGCACGGACTATTGGAAATCTTCTTCCAGATGAGGATGATTTTTTTGCAGGAGTGGTTGGTGAGGCTGGACATAACTCTCATCCCAATGTTGGTGATGATTTAGATGACGTTGACCTCTTCAACATGGAATTAGATGGTGATGTTTTTTCCACCGTGAGTCAAAGAGACGGCAAGAGAGGCAGCAATGTTTCTGTTTCTGGCGAGCTTCCTAGAGGAGAAATTTTATCCAGAATACTTTTTGTTAGGAATATGGATAGCATCATTGAAGACTGCGAGCTTAGGGTCCTTTTTGAGGTACGTATGTTCACTCATGTTTCTAGTATAGATACTTTATTTATGGCAAGAGATGTTATTTTAGGAAATATGGAGTTCTTTGCCTTTCATTGATTGTATATTTAATTTATTAGCAATATGGAGACGTCCGGGCCCTTCATACAGCTGGCAAGAGTCGTGGCTTTATCATGGTATCATACTATGATATAAGGGCTGCTCAGGAGGCGATGAGAGCACTCCACGGTAGGCTCTTAAGGGGAAGGAAGCTTGATATTCATTATCCTATCCCAAAGGTGTTGTTCATCGTTCCCAATCCCCCTTGTTTGTGTGATTGTGGTTTCTTTCCATGCTATGTGCATTGTAACTGTCATTTATGCGGACTAATATATTTTGCTTATAACTCCTTTTTTCATATCAGGAAAATCCTATAAAAGAGAAGACCAGCGAAGGAGCGCTGCTGGTTAATAATCTTGATTCTTCTGTATCAAATGAAGAGTTTCATAGAATAGTCAGTTCATACGGAGATATCAGAGAGGTTTCTCACTGGCTATCTCCTTGTACTTGCTTTGTGATATTGATTGGTATGTGACTTTGTATTTTTGGTATTTATACTATTGCTGTTGTTTGCAGGTTCGTCATGAGAACTCACAGATATACATAGAGTTCTTTGATGTTCGAGCCGCAGAGGCTGCTCTCCGAGGACTAAATGGGCTTGAGATTGCTGGGAGGCAGCTTAAACTTGCGCCATCCTGTCCAGAGGGTATAAGGTGGTTATCAATATTTTTTCCTGCCTTAGCTTAGGTATAACTGTGTTGATATGTAGTATTCATCATACTCTTTGTTCAGTTTCACGCCACAGTTTGCTACAGATGATGTTGAGCGGGGTCTATCTAAAATGGCTTTTACAAATCTACCATCAACACACATGGGTATATTAGTGAACACGGTTTATGGTTATTCGTTTCTGAATGATTGGTCATCATGTCACAACTCATACGTATCCTTTTAACTCTCTGTTTCAGGAAGACATTTCCCAGGAATATTAGCTTCAACCTCCATTAATGGGTTGCCACCATCGACAAGAATCATCTCAGCTAGCAAGCCTGTTGATCTTCATGAGTCTGGAAACCCCTTTGATAGTTCAAAAATGGGGATACAAAGCATGCCAAATCTTCATCCTCATTCTTTTCATGAGTACTTTGACAACTTTGCAAGTGGTAGTCCATATAAATTCTCTACGGCTTTCTCTGAAATGGTCAGTGATAGCCAAAAAGCAAGTGAAGGCTTTATGATGAGCAACGGTCGTGGAGTGGGCGTAGATGGGTTTAATGGAGGTGGTAAGTATATGATCTTCTTGTTGCTTTACTGGCTTGTGCAAGTTATCTGAGTTTTCTCATTTGTCCCTTTTTTCTTGTAGTCATAGGATCTTCGATAAAGCAAGGATCGCTTCGGGCTAACCATAACTTGTGGAGCAACTCTAACACTCAGCAACATAATCCATCAAGTAGCATGATATGGCCTAACTCACCATCTCGCGGCAACAACATTCCTCCTCGGCGCATCCCACCTGTTACTGCATTCTCTAGAGCATCTCCTCTAATGGTGAACATGGCATCATCGCCTGTGCACCACCACATTGGATCTGCCCCTGTATTAAACTCGCCTTTTTGGGATAGAAGACAGGCCTATGCAGCTGAATCTCCAAAATCTTCTGGATTTCATATGGGTTCTCAAGGTAGCATGGGGTTTCCTGGTTCTTCTCCCTCACATCCAATGGAAATGGGTTCTCATAAGGTGTTTTCTCATGTTGGTGCCAATTCAAAAAATGCTGTATTGAGATCATCGCCACAAATGTCTCACCTCTATAATGGAAGGAGCCCAATGCTTTCAGTTCCAGGCTCTTTTGGCTTGCCTAATGAACGATACAGGAATCTCTCTAACAGAAGAAGCGATTCTAACTCTAGTAATGCTGAAAAGAAACTGTATGAGCTTGATGTTGATCGTATATTACGCGGAGAGGACAGTAGAACAACATTGATGATTAAAAACATTCCTAATAAGTAAGTGACTTCTTTTTTTCTCTTTTTTTTTAAACATAGTGCAGTTTTTGATCTCTTTCTTTGTTCTCCTAATGGTTTAGGTATACTTCTAAGATGCTTCTAGCTGCCATTGATGAGTATTGTAAAGGAACATATGACTTTTTTTATTTGCCAATTGACTTCAAGGTATGCATGCCTCTTGTGCTCTATTATGAATGTCTATGTCAATGACCCTTCTCTCTCTCTTTGCAGAACAAATGCAATGTAGGATATGCTTTCATCAACCTTACCAAACCGGAAAACATTGTCTCGTTGTACAAGGTACATACATGATTGATTTGTGTTAAAGAATTTGTTTGGAAAAAAAAAAACATTTGTTACAAAGTTTAAAAACCTTGAACAGGCATTCAACGGTAAGAAATGGGAAAAGTTCAACAGCGAGAAGGTGGCAACTCTTGCATATGGTAGGATCCAAGGACAATCAGCTCTTATTGCTCATTTCCAGAACTCAAGTTTGATGAACGAAGACAAACGTTGCAGACCTATTCTCTTCCACACCACTGGTCCAAATGCTGGTGAGCAGGTAACAAATACACAAGGCCTCACTTCATAAATATCGTTCCCCAAATGCTTTTTTTTTTGTTCTGTAGATTACATGTAATCATATCTCTTGTTACATATGTAATGTGCAGGAACCATTTCCAATGGGCTCGAACATCCGGTCAAGACCAGGCAAGCATAGGACAAGTAGGATCGATAACTACACCAACTTTAGCAGCAGCTCGGAAAACAGAGAAGAGATGGACTCGTTCTAACCGATGAGCTAGACAGTTTTCATGTCATAAGTCAGGACTAACCTTAGGCATCTTCTGCTATCAGAGGTGAAAAGAAAAAAAGAAAAGAGACCCAAAAGATTAAGACAAAGTAAGTATACTTGTTCATGTTGGTTTACAAGTTTTGTTGTATCATCAAAACCCCCAGAGAAATCTTGCTGTTTTTTTTTTCTATTCTTCAAAACTTTTTGCTCTTTCCAACCAAAAAGGATTGTTGGGTTGTGTCTACAAGGATGTCTTTGTACTTTGCTTACAAAATGTAACAAGAAACTGGTAGGAACGTTGTGTTCAGTTTTGTCCAACCAAAAGAATTTTTGGGTTGTCTACAAGGAATTTATTTTAAATGTTATTATGCATCCAAACTATATAAATCCTCATAAAACACCGTATAACAGGGGCAATGCTTTCTTATTATTTTTGGTTTTTAGTGTTTCTTTCAGTTTTGGGTTGCCGATAGAGTTGAGAAGCTCTTATGCATACCCTCTGATACAGTTGGTTGTTAGAGTAATAGTATCACACTTTAGTAAATATCCTCACGTGACGGACGCGTTTATTAAATATCTTCCAGTCAATTCAATACGCGTCTAGGTTTCATTACTAATGATTTATTAATTATCTTTCACGAAAACACACGAGTATATTTATCAGTTTATTGATAGTCTAACTCCCGTACGTCATACATACTCCCTCCTTTTCATATGATTTTACAGTTTTTTTTCTTTTAATAGCCCGGTGTATCTTTGTCCTCACCGAAGCGAATCTAGACTAGCGGTGAATGTTCGTATCAATCTATATTATTAGTTGGAATATGTTTCGGTCACCAAACAAGGAACTCATATATTAGATTTTACCTCCAATGACTAGCAAGATTCTAACTCGAGTCCGTATTGTGGGCGAAACTCTCTCAAAACCACTAGGCTATCTTCACTTGGTTAATCTTTTACAGTTTTTACTTGAGTTACGCCATGATTGAACTCACAAACTCTAATAATCTGCTTTTACTTTCTCCTCTCCACATGACTGTAAACTGTTTAGAAAACTGTTTAGAGCAACACCAACGCTTAGAGCAACATTAGTGGGGGAGCTTAAGGGTTGCTTAGAGAGGGTTTTTATAGGAGGGGGCCCACCAATTAAGAAGAACCATTGCCAAAAGCTTCAAAATAAGCACCTCATTTTATGTGTTTCTTCTACTGTTCGCGGGCCCCACTTACACGTGGCGGCCCGCGATTGGTTTACTTCTTTTTTTTTAAGTCAGAAAAAAAAATTAAAACACCCCATATGAGGTGCTGGGTTAATAATGCTCTTAGTATCTAAACATAATGATAATACTATTTTATTCTAATGCAAGTTTGTAATTAAACTTTATTTTATTTGTAAAATACATGTGGCTCAAAACATTACACATCAAAGAGGAGTATGAGGGGAGTTTCTTGCAGACACTATTGTAGGAACTTTCTCTCACCTTTTTTTTTTGTAATTATTTTCTTTTCTTTTTTGTAATTATTTTTATTTCAAAGAACTATAGTGAAAAACCTTCCTTGGATGTGCTCTTGGATGATCACTGGAAAGGAGCTCCATATCTATCTACTAGTAAAATTAGACACCAAAACAACATGTTCAGTTCACACGTTTTTTCTTTAAGGTAGTGATCCGTGTGTGTACACACCTCTCTTGGACATAAGTATAACTAGTTTTCTTTTTCAATCTCTATCCAGATGTATTTTAGGAAACAAAAAAGAACATTCCACTTCATATTAAAAAATGAATCCCACTCACACGTACTGACGTACGTAAACTCATCTTTTATTTTTTATTTTTAATAACAATTTAACTAAATTCTTATTCCTTAACTTTATATAGAATATCAGTATAATTTACACAAAATAATATAGATATCTTTTTATTTAAAATCAAACCTTCAAAAATATAACTTTTTGTTATTTTTGTCTTCTTCTTCGATTCCATGCATGAGTTCCCGAAAAGAAACCAGTAAAGAATATGTACATGCATGCATTTTTCCTTCTTTATTTTTTCTCCTTTTGCTATTTTTGATCCTTTTTATAGCGTTCATATGTATTTTAATTTCTTCTGTAGAGCTTTTTAGTAATCTTTATTGATATCCACTTCTTAACTTGTTCAGATTCACACGTACGCATTGTCTGCTACAAGCAAATCAAAAGTGTTTTTTTTTTTCACGCGTTTCAACAGTTTTAACAAGTATACTAATTTAAGTACATGATTTATGTTTCCCGAATATTATGATAGTTAGAAAACTAAATATATTTTTTAAAGCATATGCAAAACTTCAGGTTTACGTTTTTGTTTTTGTGTTTTCTTTTTGTCTTTAATTATGTTCACACAGACAAAACTCCTTCTATAAAAACCTTCACAATTGCACTCACTACAAAACCCTAACTAATATCTTTCTTCCACTTTCTTTCGTCTTCTTTGTTTCTGAACCCTAAAATTTAAGTCAAATCTGAAAAGATGGCGAATCAGAGGAATTATGGGAAGAGACCCTTTCGAGCCGATGAATCTGAAAAGAAAGAAGCTGAAGATGAGGAGAACATCTTTCCTTTCTTCTCGGACCGTTCTCAATACGACACACGTGCCATGGTCTCAGCCTTGACTCAAGTCATTGGAAACCAAAGCAACACTCATGATAATAATTATCAACATCATCCTGATGAATATAATCAACAAGATCCTGCCCAACCTGTTCCTCCTAATCAAGACCAAGGTATATATATAAATAAAATTTATATATGCACACATAGCTTGACTTGCTAGACTGCTAGGATATATATTGCAAGTAACAGGTAGTTTATGATGATATATAAAGAGTATATGTAAAATGAGCAGACCACTTATATATTTTCTTCAGACGAATATATATGCTTATAAGAGAAATTATCTTGTAGTGTGTATATAAACATATATACGAGGATAATTTTTTGCAGGATCGGCCCTGAAATTTAGAGAATATCGACATTTTAATAAGGTTTTAATAAACTTTTTTTTATAAATTTAAAGATTAATTTATGTATGTAAATTATTTATAAATTTTTTAGAATTGTAAGTGAATGTTTCACTTGCATATCTCAAGAACTGCTCCTGATTATTTTTCGCATGTTAATTGTGTGAAGGAAACGTGAGGAAGAGACATTATAGAGGGGTAAGGCAACGACCATGGGGAAAATGGGCTGCTGAAATCAGGGATCCACAAAAGGCAGCACGCGTGTGGCTCGGAACATTTGAGACAGCTGAAGCTGCGGCCATAGCTTATGATGAAGCAGCTCTTAAGTTCAAAGGAAGCAAAGCAAAACTTAATTTCCCTGAGAGAGCTCAACTAGCAAGTAATAGTACTGGTCTACCAGACTATTACTCTTTTAACAATCAAGTTTACTACTCAGATCCACAAACCATACCATATTATAACCAGTATCTTCAGCAAGGGGGTAATAGTAACGATGCATTAAGCTATAGTATGGCCGGTGGGGAAACTGGAGGCTTAATGTATAATCATCAGACACTAGCTACTACAACTTCTTCATCTTCTGGTGGATCTTCAAGGCAACAAGAAGATTACACTAGATATTTGCATTTTGGAGATTCTTCTGGTTTTTGAGATCCTCATATAAATAAGGGATCTCGGGTGACTTTATTGTAAAGAGATCATATGTTCCTTGAGTTTTTTTTTGTCTTCTATGCGTGTGTTGTTTGTGATAATTTTGTTTATTTCTTCTTTCAGAGTTTTCAGGTTCTTTGTTACCAACCCTTGGACTTGGGTTTACTTTCATAGCTATATTATAAAAATGTTTCCCTTATAAGTGTTATGAGGAGTAGTCTCAAATAAGCATACACTTACATATTATTCAGTGGTTTTGAGTCTCAGTTGATGATGGTAACTAGGGGTGGGTGTTCGGATCGGGTATTTCGGATTTTTGGATATTTCGGTATAGAGGTATAATACCCGTTCGGGTATTTTTGTACTTCGGGTCGGGTTCGGATATTTACATTTTGAAAGAATTTTTTTTAAAATTTTCATTTCTCAAGTTTCTTGTATATAAAAATATAAATTTCATTTAACTGATTTTTTATTTTTAATAGATTTAATGACTAATAGATTTGGAGATAACATTTCAAAAATAAAAAAGACACTAATTTGATTATTGTTTTTAAATTTTAAATATAACTTTTGTTAATGCATGAAACAAAAATGTGACATACATTTGAAGTAAGTATCAAATCATTTTATTCGTAATTATATGTATATTATATAATTTTAAAGCATGTATAACATTAATATATAAATATTTTAAATAAATTGAGAGATGTAAACTAGAAATATAAGGTAAGTATACATATGTTTGGTTATCTTCGGATATTCATTCGGATTCGGATATTACTCGTTCGGGTTTGGATATCTAATTTTTCCTAATTCAATACTCATTCGGATATTTTGCTACTTCGATTCAAATTTCGGTTCGGATTTTTCGGATCGGGTTCGGGTGCGGCTTCGGGTATCGGATAAAATAGTTTCCGACCATCGTGTTACTCGTTCCCTCCTCTTTCTTTTGTCTCTTTGGAACGTTTCTGTTGATTTATTCGTGTTTCTTCATTTTTTTTACATATCTACTGTAAATGGTTAGTGCTTGAAACTTATTGGTATATAAATCTCAGCCGCCGACAAAAATCTGTACGTTCGAGACATTCGTGGAACTTGAAAGGCATTATATTCTTTATTCTTTAAATGTATTTAAATATTGAAACGCACTGAGTTCGTCTACTGTAATCACATACTGTACCGACAAAAAACACATACTTCCTCCGTTTTTTAACAGAGATGTTTTGGGTTAATACACAAAAATTAAAAAATTCACATTTATTTAGAAATTATTTTTAAAAATATAATTTTAAAATCATTTAATCAATTACAAAAAAAACTATAAAATTTTATTGATTAAACAGTTTTCAATAAACTTAAATCTAACCATAAAACTTTAAAAATTACCTTAAAATTTCAAAACATCATATATTTTGAAACAACATAAATCTTCTAAAACATCATCTAATTTAAACGAAGGAAATACTACATAAAACTGTCTTTTTATAAAAAAAAAAAGTGTTTTCTTTTTTATACAAAACCATAAAATCGTTATCTTAAACTATTAGAACCGATTTTAGATACAGTCAAATGAAACATTAAATTTACATTTCTAACCATTTTCTTAACAGATATATAAAATTAAGTTCATAAACTGTTAATTCTTTTTTTAGTAAAATCATTACTAAATTGTTTAAGATTTTCACAATTTCAGGGCGGACATTATCTTAGATAACCTGAAAATTTTGTATATGGAAAACCTGAGTAGATGACTACTCTCATAATAAAATAGATTATCCCAAGCCTGATTAATTATTTGTCAGAATTTTTGTTGATTATTTGCTAAAATTTTGTAAGCAATATTTATAAACATTTTTTTCCTTTTGGCATGTAATACAAAGGCAATTGACATTCAAACATGCCATAGTATTGCCAAAATAATACTCAAATTCTTTGATGTTAAGTTCAGATATCGACCGTTACTTGCAAAATAATTCAAATTACTAAACATACACACAATTATTATCGATCATCCGGACAGACAAAATATGAGAGATGATCTGAGACTTGGACGTTGAGAGAAGTGAGTGATGGCCGCACCCACACGCCCAACGGTCCAGCCTGGGACCTCCCTTTCAACCTTTGCGGCCTTCTAAGCTCTCACAAATCTGAACCACTTCCTTTTCTCCTTTCATTTTCAAACTTATGGGCCCAAAGACGTATGTATGCAAACTAAGCATGCATACTACTTACTTATATTACACAAAGTGAAAATTAAAGACGAATGTGTATCAATATTTCATGTTTTTACATGTTTTGCTTGCTTCCTCCGTCTAGGGATGTTCAACAATGTACCCACTCATACTCATTGTATACACTATACAACGCAGCTACTTCAGTTTCCTAAATAGCCCGATCATTGTAGATTAACCCATATCGTTTTTAACGCAGCCACATCTAAGATTTTTTTTTTAAAATTAATCAACGTTTTAAATGTTCCAAGAACGGATCAAATCATCAAATTTGTTTTTGCATAGTTGGAAACTTGGGATTTGTCTGTGCACCTTGTGTTAAAGAGAAACATGTAGAATCATAACTTTTGGTTTTGTCTGTGAAACAAGTTTCATGGGGAACAAAGAATATGTCTGTAAAAAAAAGAAGCAATCAAGAAAGTGAATGTAATGAGCCTGTAGTAATATGTCAGTGAGATCACTTTTCTTTTCCATCCAGAGAATAAAAGTCAAATATTCTGTAATAAAATGCCATACATAAGATTCTTTTGAGATTTCACATTCCAAAATTAGAGCGACAAGAAACTGCAATTTAAGCTCCAGGGGACAAATAAAAAAACATGTAAAATTACATATTTTAAAGAAATAGCATAAGTGAAATAAATTTGATACTAATCTTGTTCACAATTACAACACAAGTTATTAAATAAAGCTTTATGATACTAATCTTGTTTCCCAATTTGCAAACCGGAGAACAGAACCACCGGTCCAAAAATATGGCTACCATATTATTAACCACCTAAATTTAATTGGTACTAATCGCTTCCGCACAAATCAAATTTTACCTTCTTATAACTTCTGATCAAAACAAAAACACACGTACAAAACAATTGACCTATCGGTTTGACTTGACTCAAACCGGATACGCACGGCCGGTTTCCAATTTAACTAATTCGCACGTGCCGTGCAGAATCGCACGTGTAAAACCTGCCACAAGATAGAGAAGATACAGAGGAGAGGGAAGAAGATAGAGTAATTGGTTAACAGATGACGCCGGAGTTTCCTTCACCGGCCACCGCTTAAAAACCCCCAAAAACCAAAACTCTCCACTCTCTCAAGAACATGAACGATCCGTAGAATCGAAAAGTCTCTTCCTTTTTCATTCAATCACGAATCATCAATGAAGAAGCCTGTATCCGTCACGATGGACCACGTTCTCTTGGCCTTACGTGAGACCAACGAGGAGAGAGAGTTAAGGATCCGCAGCCTATTCGATTTCTTCGACAATTCGAGTTTAGGGTTCTTAGATTACGCCCAGATCGAAAAGGGACTAGCTTCGCTTCAGATTCCTCCCGAGTACAAGTACGCTAGGGATTTGTTTAGAGTCTGCGACGCGAATAGAGATGGGCGCGTGGATTACCAGGAGTTTCGTCGTTACATTGACGCTAAGGAGCTTGAGCTTTACAGGATCTTCCAAGCTATTGATGTTGCTCACAACGGTTGCATTTTGCCTGAGGAGCTTTGGGAGGCTTTAGTTAAGGCTGGTATGTGATAAGTGTCATGTAAAGTTCGAACCTTTATTGAATTTGTGGGACTTTGATAGTGTACTGATTGCTAATCTCTACTAGTAGTTTGTTTACAGTGAATATGTAATCACTATTCTAAATGTTGAGTCTAAACAAAAGAATTTTTAAAAAGTCGGTTTAGATGTTCAAAAGATTGGTCTACACGGCTGTCCCCATAATCAATAATCCACTATAAAACGTCTAATTACAGTCTAGCAGATTTCTTAAACATTGGTTTACTGTTTTGGCTTTTGATTGTTGAGTATGTAAAGCCTACATAAGCTCCACAGTTATGTTCTTGGAGGCATTCAAGTAGTTTGTTTACAGTGATATGTTTTAATCAGTATTCTAAAGTCAGTCTAGACAGCTCCCGGCTAGTCGGCATATCGGATTTAAACAAAACGATCTTTGTTGAATGATCTTTTTTAAATCGGTTTAGATGTTTAAAAAACCTGCATAATCAATAGTCCCCTATAAAGCGTCTAATTACCGATTTCTTGAACATTGGTTTTAGTGTTTTCGTCTTTTGATTGTTGAGTATGTAAAACCAACATAAGCCCCACAGTAATGTTCTTGTAGGCATTGAAATAGATGATGAGGAACTCGCTCGTTTTGTGGAGCATGTTGATAAGGACAACAATGGAACTATTACATTTGAGGAGTGGAGAGATTTTCTTTTGTTATACCCACATGAAGCCACCATTGAGAACATATACCATCACTGGGAAAGGGTGTGTTTGATAGACATTGGAGAGCAAGCTGTTATACCAGATGGTATAAGCAAACATGTTAAAAGAAGCAGGTTGCTTCTCGCAGGAGGATTAGCTGGAGCTATATCTAGAACCGCAACCGCACCTCTTGATCGCTTGAAAGTCGTTTTGCAAGTTCAGAGAGTACACGCAGGGGTCCTCCCAACCATCAAGAAGATATGGAGAGAAGATAAGTTGAAGGGTTTCTTCAGAGGTAATGGGTTGAATGTCATGAAGGTTGCTCCTGAAAGCGCCATTAAGTTTTGCGCTTACGAGATGCTGAAACCTATAATTGGAGGAGAGGAAGGTGATATTGGTACGAGTGCGAGGCTTTTAGCTGGTGGAATGGCTGGCGCGGTGGCTCAAACCGCTATTTACCCTATGGATCTTGTGAAGACTCGGTTACAGACTTGTGTAAGTGAAGGTGGAAAGGCACCAAAGTTGTGGAAGCTTACAAAGGATATATGGGTGAGAGAGGGACCTAGAGCGTTCTATAAGGGTCTCTTTCCGTCTCTTCTTGGGATATACCTTATGCAGGAATCGACTTAGCTGCTTATGAAACACTAAAAGACTTGTCTAGAACATACATTCTTCAAGACACTGGTTAGAGAATCAAAGCCATTAGATTCTTATTGTAATTTGCAGATGATTGTTTTTTAAATAACTTTAAACTCTGCAGAGCCGGGACCTCTGATACAACTCAGCTGTGGAATGACATCAGGAGCACTTGGAGCATCATGCGTTTACCCGTTACAGGTTGTAAGAACAAGGTAAGAACTGAAAAGGTAACAAGAGTTTTTGTGTTTCTTTTACTTCCTTGCATGTGATTGTGAAGACAAGTTTTGATTCTTCTCTTGTCAGAATGCAAGCGGATAGTTCAGAGACGACAATGAGACAAGAGTTTATGAAAACGATGAGAGGAGAAGGTCTGAGAGGATTCTACAGAGGACTCTTACCTAATCTGCTCAAAGTAGTTCCAGCTGCAAGCATTACATACATTGTTTATGAAGCTATGAAGAAAAACATGGCTCTTGATTAAAGCCAAATACAAATTTTCTTGGGATTAGTCATTCTTTTTTTTGTTGGCAAGTGATCATTTCTTGACTCTTGATCTCTAGATTATGCGATATAGCAGAAACATGACCGATACTGTAATGTGTATGGTCGTTGATGTGTTCATGATCCAAGAGTCAAGTCTGTAAAGTTACATCTTCAAAACGGATCATGGGTGGATTAAATTTACGGTTTGGTTCATTTCTCAAATTAGTGTTGATTGGTTCATTTTCTGGCTAATTATGGTTTTCCTTTTGACCATTGGGATGTATATTTATTTTGATTGCACGTTCGGATTTATATCATTTTTACATGTTTCTGTATTGATTTCAAATAAAGAAAATCTCATAAATAGCATTTTGATAGGCTTTCTACAAATACTTAATCCAATAACTATTAATTTGTTAATTTTTTTATAAATATCATATCTAAAAAGAGAAGATTTGAAAAAAAAAATCAAATTTGATGAAACTTCTAATCCAATAAACTCCGTTTAGTTTTTTTTCACAAAATAATATTTTTTTTAACTTTTGTGCCCGACGAGATATAGTATTATCCGGTGGTGAAGATACCAAACACGGTATTTTTCCGGTGAGATTGATGGTGTTCATCAACGACATGTCTTTTGAAGTATTAACATCATTATTCATTGTCAAAAAGTCTTTTGGAAACAACACTATGCTGATAAACTCGGTTGGACAGCCTAGTCTTATAGATGAATTTGGAGTTACTTTTCAACCTCTCGAAAGCAGTCTATCTTGTTTATCTAAAAACAATAATAATTATAGCTAATTCAACCAATAAAAAATCATATTGCAAAATGCAAAGCGTTTTAAACCTCAAATGTCATTTAGTTTTTACATAAAATTTTGAAAACATCACTTAAAATGAAACATAATAAATTTCTTAAAACACTAAAGTAGATGGAGAGAGTATCTTCTTAAAAATGATGAATGAAGAGTTGTGGTTTTATGGACGATTGTCTAAAGGGATTTCTCCGATTTATTTAGTTACCTTGCGTTTTCGAGACTTTGAAAAAGATTTAAATAAAAGTTAGAACTTAGTTACATAATAATTAATGTTTGGTCTAAATGTTATCCAATAAATCTCAGCTATTTTTATTTTGTTATTTAAAGAGAAAATTTTATAAAATAGCTTTTATTAATAAATAAATACAGTAAATTATTTTATATTCTAAATTCAATCCTAATCTCATTTTCTAAATACGAAATTAAAAATTCTAATAGTTAAAACCGAATAAAAACTAAATATATATATATTAAAAATTTAATTGTTATTTTGGTGATTTTTTCCTTTGTGTGCAATTTTAGAGCAAACTTGATTTACTGTTATCTAAGGTTATTCCTCTTCAAATATGCATGTATATGCATTTTACTTACCACTAGGTTTATAGTTTCTTAAATATTAACATCATGACATCTATTGTATATATGTTTGTGTTTTGAATGTGTATGATTGATTAATGGTCACTTCAAATCGATTTTTATAAAAACTAAAACAAGGGAAAAAGTGATAAACCCTTTGACCAAAAAATGTGATAACCCCCATAAACAAAAGTCCATTAGCAAGTTCTTGGTTAATTATGGACATTTTAGATGCTTTCATAGCTTATAATTGGTGAAATCTGATTGATTGTGAATTAAGAGTCTTTCAAGAAAAGAAAAATCAAAGATATATGCATTTCAACTAGACTTTTTATATGATAATATGAATTGACACGTTGTAAAAAAGAATCATATTGCTCATATTATAGTTGTAAAATTAAATATTACAGTCTTACTTAGGGCCGGCTCAAACTATTTCTCATACGTCAAAGTATAATAGCTAACTTAAAAATGTTAAATCGATGTAGAAATCAATAGTATCAAGGGTTTCCCTATATCAATCAATAAAAGCAATTAAAAAAAAAACTTGTGAATGGCAACTTTATAAAGATAGTTTTAAAGGAAACAATAATATTGTTAAGTTATTAAAAACAATCGAAGAGTTCACCGAAAAACAAAAATACATAGAAAAAAAAAGATAAAATACGAAAAGAAGAAAGGCGTAGCCTTCCCTTTGCCTCTGATGACTTGCCGTTTGCATCATTTCCCCGTTAACCAAAACAGAGAAAGATACAGAATCGAGTTACTCCGGTTAACCATAGCCCGAGAGCTTCTTAACGTAGTCTTCATGATTTGTTTCTTCCTCCATATTTTTTCTCTTCCTTTGGTTAGTGACAAGAAGATATATAAATTGTATAGAGTTCTTTTTAGTCTTCTGACTCTTCTCCTACGTCTATACCCAACTCATTTATAATGTTTCATTTGGTCCCATCCCATATCCAAATAATAATTAATTTATTATCTTATTTACAAACAAAGTATATATTTTGCTCTGTTTTATTTAAACCCCAAGGAATCTTTATTGAAGTTAAAGAAATCCAGCTTGCATTATTGCGTGGTGTAGAATATAAAGCGCAGTTTGAAATACAATACACATGCCAGTATGATTACAAAATTTTAGAACTTTATAATTTAAAGAATAAGAATGTGTATATCGGTAATCTTATCCTTGCATCGAAAACAAAATCTCTAAATGATTATAGTTAGCAAACCGAAATAGTAATACAAAGAAATAAAAGACCACATGCGCAGCATAGTGCGATTGCTTTGCATCCCTTTTACAATCCCAAATAATAATTTTTAAAAATGTTAGATGCTAACTAGCTCTCAGTTACTCCCCCTTTCAAAATACATAATGTTTAAAAAAGTTTTTAATATTTCAAAATATAATATAACTTTAAATTTTAGCGAAAACTGTATAATCAATGATACTTTTAGTATATTTTCTAACTGGTTGATTTTAGTTTATATTTTTATGATATTTTAAAAATAAAAACAATTTCATAATAAATATGCACTAATCTAAAATTTTAAGTATTTTGAAACCGGGAGTATAAATTTATGGTGCAACATATCATTATTCTTTTCTTTTGTATTACAAAAAAGTGCAAAAAAGTTAAAAAAGGGTGCATTTTACCTAAAGTTTTTAGAGTTTCGCATCAATTATAGCTTAGCACATCACTGCATACGAACTATAGGAATGAATATGATCCGATTATGATTATATATACATTTAAATAATGTGTAGTGTTAGACCATTCTTTATATAGAATTCGTAAAGCTCTTTACAACGATTTCTTTGATTACAAAAATAGCAATGGACAATAATCACGTGGAATAAGCACTACTCCCATTAAAAGTGGGAGCTAGTAAGCACCCATCAAAGTTCAACTCGTATTAATTTATCATATTGTAATCAATATATAACTATATTTTTAATTCCTTATTGAGAAAGCTTTGTAACCACTTTAGCTACGTCTTGTCACAAATGGTGGATATTTCTTTTGCAATTTTATTTAAAAATACTCATCACAACTGAATGTACTACTCAAATATAAAAAACACTACAAAGGTACTGAACATTTTATATACAAATATTTAATATTTCACTGTTTTTGTGAATATATATACCAATTAATTAATTAATAGTAACGGCCTAATACTAAGGTTTAATATTGCTTTTTTTTTTGTTTGATTGGAAGTTTTAATGAATAGGTTACTCCATGGCTAAGTTTGTGTACCTATCCTTTTATTGCCTTAGTTTTTTTTTTTAATTTCTAAAGGAATTCAGATCTGGAGCCTCAATCTCTCCTAGATCCGGACCCAGCATTTGGTAATATCATTTATTGCTTAAAGCATTTTTTCTACGGTGGATCGAACCCAGAAAAACGATAACTATTGCTCTAGTTGGTTAGTTGTTGATTTGGCCATGAGGCTTCCATTTTGGATAAATCTGATGTTGCATTCTATTTTTGTAATCGTTTAAACATATCAATGAAGACTATTACATGGCTACATATTGTCTTAATTTTTTGTATGCCTTGATTATCAGTTGAATCTGATTGTGAAAAAAGTAAAATAAAAACTGTAGAAGAAACTTCCCCTTATTTCAAATCCTACATAGAAAACTCTCTTTAAAAGTCAAAAGGTATAAATTAAAAAAAAAAGTCAAAATCTAAAACGTCACAAAAAAGTCTGATGAGTGATGACATGTCTTTAAACCCTTGGAGAAACCGACCAAACACTTGTCTCCCTCTGAACCAACATAATGATTTACCGGCGACCACCGGCAGGCTTCCTAGCCGGACCAGTATCCTCATCATCTGATTCAACGTCACCGTACTGCCAGATTCCAGTTCTACTCTTGCGAGCTTCCTCCTGGAACTTCTCCAAAGCATCAAGAGCTGCTTGTTTGTCCTTGTGCTCAAATCTCTTACGTTTCTCCATTCTCGCTATTCCTTCCTGTGACCATCATTATCATCATCATGAATACCATTTCTTAAAGACATGTTTTGTATAGAGACAAGGTGAAAAGAGGAAACCTACCTGAAGCATTGCAGCGTTGACAGAGATCTCTTCATCAACAGCAATGAGAGTGACAGCAAGTTCAGTTCCAGTTCCTTGTCCTTTGACTTTACCTCCAGATGTGTCTCTTTCTTCTATCACTGCTTTAAACTCTTTACCACTTCCCAGCGTTACACTATGCAAATACCCAGCAGCTTCATGACCAAAGTCTTCTTCCACGCTTGGAACCTTTATGTAAGCAAGTCTGCAGAGCTGAGCAAGCCCTGGTGCTGAGGAGACAGAAGGATCTATCGGTCGGATTGCGCTGTAAGGAACTAACTCTTGGTTTCCATAATCAATGTAGAACACTTCAAGTTTCTCATCTGGGGACTGAACAGCTTCTCGGGGTGCACTCACAATCTGAAGATAAAGATATCAGATTAAATGAATAAGCAAGCACAGAAACTAAGAAAGTGAACTGGACTTACCATTGCACGGTTCCAGGAGTTGTCAAGGCTAAACTGTGCAAGAACAATGTCACCTCTCTTAGGGTTGAAGGATCCAATGATTGGAGCATCTTTAACACTCAGGGAAGCAAGCTGGTTCTGAATCGAAGCTATTCTCTGATCTCCAACAGATTGAACATAGAACCGACCACCTTCAAGTACTTCTGTAACAGCAACCTTTAAGGTCTCCTTTTGTCTGGTCTCTACGGTTGTACTTCCGTTTGAGACTTCTTGTCCTTCAACATAGTTTTCCCAAATCTGCAAAATGATCAAAAACGGTTTAGCAATCATAATCTATTACCAAAGACATGTATTGCTTGTGTCACCTTCAGTTTCTGATTCATAGCAGATCTCTCTGCCCGTTCAAGAATATGAGCTTCAACAATCCTGTCTGCACCAAAGCTAGTCTGCATTTTGGCTAAACCAGCTTCAAGCAGAACAGTCGCCACGTTTGTCCTGGCCTCCCACATTGATCCTAAGAAGGTACCGGTTCTATCCACCGTTTCAACTTCAATCTATGTAAGTTTATAACACAGTATTAGCACAAGAATAGAGAAAACTGAGATGTAAGTTTAGAAGTTTACTTACCTCAACATCTCTCTGCATGATCCTACGTCTCATTACAGAGATAGCTTCATCTGAAAAGGGCTCTCCACGGCCAGGGCATCTAACACCAGAGAATGCAAATGCAACACTACATGTTAACTTTGGAATATAAAGCTTAAACCGATGTCCACTGAGTACATATTCCACAACGGCCGGTATTCTCCTGATTCTTTGAAGTGATGGCAAGAAATCTTTAGCTTTCTTAGCTGCTGCCACAGTTAGGTCAGTGATGTGCATGGCTGGAGACTCTTTAGCAGAATGGATTCCTTTCTTTCCAGAGAGAGCGCGAGATTCAGCAGCAAGAAGAGCATCATAATGGTTTGATCTCTCTTCAAAATCTCTGTGTCTAACCACATTTCCAAAACCACGAGACAGAAGAAGCTCAGCAATGTTCACTCCAGCGGGCTCACTGCCAGAGATAGCTGATGCAGCCACTTCCTCGGTATCGCCTTTGGCAGGAGATGGAATGAACACTGAGCCAAAATCCATTACCCTATCAGCAGCACCAGTTGTAGTAGCACCTTCTGCTGGTGTTACTTTCCTTGAGTATTCCATTTGAACAATAACCTGTACAAAGGCAATGAATGTGAGTGAAAGACACAATGTATATGATGCCATATGATAAGTTCATGCATTAAGACTTAACAGAAATAACCGATCTTAACCAAAATTCCGAACCAAACTAACCAAAATCCGAACCGAAATAACCAATTTTTTGAATTTTTAACCAATATAAACCAAAACTTCAGTAGAATTTTTTAAACCAAAACGAAGGTTCCGGCACAATTCTTTAAGAATTTGTCCGAACCGAACCGAAATAACCGAATTCTGAACCCAACCCGCAGACTAATTAAGCTTTTCTAGTATTACTCTCAGTTTGTAATCGTTACATTGAACTTTCTCTTTATAGTCAGAGTTGGCTCAGTTTTCTACAATGAATCTTTGTTACATGGTTATCTAGACCATAATAAATCGACTGCATATAGTCTAATACATTACCTGTTTGCCGATAAGCCGTTGTCTCAGAAGCTCTCTTGCTTCACGAGCATAAGGAGCTGGCTTCTCTTCTCTACGTGGGTTACCCATTTTAGGACATCTGATACTGGAAAGATTGACACGTCTCTCTGCAGCTGGGCTCCCGTATGGGATAGCATCATCAGCAACTACAACACAGTCTCCACTCACCACTTCCACTACCTAAACATAGATAGAACCAATGATTCACTAAGCAGAGGAGGAAGACAGTATTTAACCAAGAGTTTGTACGGAGATGTTACCTTTCCCGTGAAGTTCTGGTCACGAATTGCCTTAGAGTTTGTAGCTGGAGGAACATAGCTTGACCACATTTTCACACGATCTTTTTTACATTGAAGTTCTGCAGCTTTCAGCTTTCTCTTGGCTTCTTCCTCCATCATGTTAGCACTCCATTCAACATATTTAGCAAGACCCTAAGGTAAAAGTAATAACAACCAATGTAATTAAGTTTGTCAACAACATAGAATATCATATGTTGAATATTAGCACATACATTTTCAACGAGCTCCAACCCCAAGTCTTTAACTACTTCTCCATCAGAATAATGGACTGAACCAATCAGATTGTTGAACTTGTCAACACCTTCAAGAACAATGCGAACCTGCAAGATTCAGCTTGAAAATTGAGATCATCCAAAACCCAAAATATAGATAAACATGAGCTAAGTTCGTTGACCAAAACTTACATCTCTGCTAAGAACACGATGCTCAGTAAAGTACTTGGCTTCAGTTGCAAATGGGTCAGGAGAAACCTCGCCAGATGCTGCTGCAGAGACAGCAAGTCTCTGAGCTGACGTTAGAGGACCTCTTGACTCACCAGAAGCATCTCCATTAGTCTCATCTGGAACCGTCTCAACAACGTTTCCATTTGTGTTTCTTCTTCCCATTGATGGAGACTACATTGAAACAAAATGTCCGACTTTGTTGCATCTTAAATGTTTAAAATGTCAACAAAAAAGCAAGTTTAATCACTCACCTGGATTCCAGCAACAAACACTTGCACAAACTGGAACTCTGGAAGCAGATAAACACGAATAGTACTTCCATCACGGACTTGCTCCACAATACCTTCCATAGGCTTGCCCTTATTGGCAGCTAAAAGCCCCATTGCATCAAAACCTCCAGCATCTCCAATGGCAGATGGAGGAAGATCTCTGATAGATGCCTCAGCAGCACCAGGAACCTAGAGACAGATAAACACCACCATTATATCAAAACGAAACTACAGGATTTTGGAGAATGAAGTAAGGAAGAGAAGACCAACCTTGCTAAAACAACCAAATCCTTCTTGCTGTGCCTGCTCTTGGAGCTGTAGCAACTCTGTAATGTAAGGACTCACCTTACCCTGATTCTGCTGACCTGGCGCCCTAACCTGTCCATGGTACAAGCATTATGTCAGAATGCAACCTTATTATCTGGAGACAAATAGAATGCTTATTACAATCACCTTTGCCCAACCATTTTGAACAACAAGCTTTGCAAGATTCTGGTTTCCAAGGAAAACAGATCCAAACTCTCTTCCAGCAATAGCTTCAACTTTGTAATCCACTTTGAAAGCAACTTCCTGTTCAAAGAACAAACATATACTTAAGATGAGAAAAAATATTGTCAATAACAATACTATTACTAAAGGATTTAGACGTTGGCACCTTTCCTATGCAAAGTTTCCTAAGAAACTCCTTGCTTTCCCATGCAAAAGGCTCATCTTTACCTCCCCTACGAGCCTACAATGAAAAAAAAAATCCAAAAGAATTAATGATGGGGGGCACAAAGGAATTGACTATAGAATATAGAGTAAACTCACCATCTTAGGTGCCATGAGAGAAGATAGAGTGATAGTCTTTTCCGGTGGAGCTCCAGGTCTGTTGTGAGTCACAGCTGTGATCACCAAACAGTCCCCGGAGGTTACAGCCTTCACTCTTCCTTTGAGCCATTGGTTCTCACTCGCTGATGCCATGCTGACTAGCTAAGAAAACCTGCACCAACAACATAGTCAAGACCCATGTCAGGCTAAAAATGGTGCATAACAATATGATCAAAGTTCATTTTGGCCCCTGTCAAATCGCGAAAGAGATCATAATCATCTCAACTGCCTTATACTTTCGTAATTTACAAAAACTATTGCATAGTGTGTTTTTAAGCTAATTCACACATTGAATTGTAGGTACTATCGAAGATGTTGACAATATGTGTGACTTTTAAGATCAAAACATTCAAGTGTGTAGGTCTGATAGGGCCTACATGATTTGAGATTTTAAAAAGGCTAATCATGAAAATTTACATTTGTCTCGATCTGCACTAATCAAACCAAACCAAAAACGTTTCTAACCAGCTAGATGATAAGCTTTAAGCTTGATCTGATCATATAACAATCGAAAACAACCAATTGAGTCAACAAACAGATAGATCTACATGAGTTCTTAGAATCACGTACCTTAGATTAACCAAATGAGAGAAACACAAACTAGATCTGAAGAGATCCTTCTCTGGTTCCACCAATGAGAAGAATAATCAGACAGAAGCTCTGAGTTTAGGACACAAAGCTAACGGCGGATCTCGAGATTAGAGGTAAGAGAGCTCAGGGGATCTGTGCAGAGAAGGTCAAAGAAATATAAACAGAGTTAAAAGAGCAGAGGGTTGCAAGACGATTTGACTATTTTACCCTCGTTGTTTTTGATAAATTACGTGTGAATGCCATTTTAAAAAGCCTTTTTAATTAGATTTTGTTTGCAGAAAAGAGTTGGTGTTAAGGTCGTACAGAGGAAAAGTGAAAATCACATTGTCTTGTTTCACTTTTGAGTTTAAGTTTAACAACTAGAGATCTGCCCTAAAAAGCCTATTTTTCCCGATTTTGCATACCTAGTCCTTCTGATTATTTTCATTTATAAATTTAGACGTTATATATACTCTTGTTCAATATACCACCACCACATTTAGATAGACAAAATAATTTGTTGAGTAGATTTGTTTCTTGCTTATCCAAGTAAGGATGAAAACAGAAATAAATATTTTGGGAATCACTGTTACTATATCAAAATAGATAACTATCAAAAAGTCATCATGTATATCCTATGCTTTAAATGTTCACCTACCCTGACAAGTACAGATTTGGTAAAAAATCAAATAAAATTATTTTAGATAATGTGTTTTTTTTTGTGCAGAAAACCCTCTTACTTTTGTATACTCCATTTGTTACAAAATAATCAATGTTTTAGAAAAAAATTAAGTTTCAAAAAAATGTATTTTTATTTTTTCAATGTAACTTTTACTAAATAATAGTAGTAAATTGAAAACTTCAAAAAAATTAATTGTGCATATTGAACTTTCATTGGTTAAAAATTTATGGAAAATAGTGAATTACAAAAAACTATATATTTTATACTAAAACTTTATATGTTTTATTAATATGTATGAAAAATTTAAAATATGTAACATTTTGAAACAGATGGAGTATTAAACTTTAATTAAAATAATAATACGGTCTTATTTGATACTCCCTCTGTTTCAAAAAAATATTTTTTTGGTGTTTTCACACATATTAAAAAAATACATTAAATCACTATAATAAATGTATTGTTTTTTGTAATTTTCAATTTTCAATATCTTTTGACCAATAGTAACTCAATGAAATCAATTAATTTTCTTGAAGTTTACAAAATTTTCATAGAAAATATAAAAAATTATATTTGTAAAACAAATTTTTTTCTAGAATATTTATCTTATTGAAACGGATGGAGTATATAAATGGGGATTGGGTAAAGTAGTTAAAGCAGGGGATCTCTAGTTCTCGACTCTTTTGTGCTTAATATTTACTCCATTTTCCGGATTTTTTCATTAATGATATCATCAGCTGATACATTATGAAGGTTACGTTATAGAGCAATTAGTTTGTAAGAAAAGAGGAACTAAATTGCATGTGACTACTATAAATAAGAGAAACATTTGTAATAACTCCAAAATAAATACCAAGACAACTGATTATTTCAATGGAATATCGTAGAAAATGAGTAATTATAATTCACTGGAAACTATAGGGTAAATTCATTAAAGAATCAAATTTTAATGTTTTCGCATATTTATTATTTTGGACTATAGTTATATATAAGCCTAATTATACACAACCTGAATTTTCCAATGTTTTTATGCTAATGTGAGATCGAACCTATAACGAAAGGCAATCAAGGTGTAGTAAATGTCCACCCACCAAAACTTGCTGCACACACAAAATATTTAGATTTCAAATGGTGATGTGTTAAACAACTGCGATGCGATTATAATAATAATAATAATATATATATATATATATATATATATAAAGATATTTTTGTTAATATTCACAAGAGGATCCATTACCATTTGAAACCCTAATAACGTATCAAATTATATATGCACATGCATTTTTCATTTCCTCCTCTAGTAAAAGCAAGTAACAAACTTTCAAACACGTAGACCTATACACGACAGCTACAAAAACACACCAACTAAATAAATAACACGTGCATGAATATTTCTTCAAAATTACCAGTAGCTTACTAGCTATTCCAAAATTCCAATCACCGTCAGTCACGTTCGATATGGAAACAAAACCCTTTTTACTTTACACAGATAAATCATGACACGAAAAAAAAATCCTGATAAAAAAAAGTTTTATACGATCCAGTTTTTTTTGTCCACTATGAAGCATGATCGCAATATGTCACTCGCATGCCCTTTCAAAAATGACTTTGTTAATGTTCACTACATTACCAAACAGAAAAAAAAGGAATACACAACATTGACTTGATACAAAATGGTAACAGAGATTTGTAACGTATTATTTAACTATGTAATAACAAAGGCACATAAGATTGAGTTAACTATCTCCTAATGTAACATCCACAAAATAAGTGGAACAAAACTCATGCCATGATTAACTCGGGTCTCTAAAGGTGAGGTTCTTAACAAAAAAATTGTCTTTTTAATTTTTTTTTTTTTTTTTTTTGTATTTTTCCCGCTAAGAAACGGCTCTTATGGTTTTTATTTAAGAGACGGTTCTTAGGTTTTCTTAGTTAAAAGCTAAGATACGTCTCTTAGAAAAGTTAAGAACCCCACTTTAAGAGACCCCGGTTAATCCTGCTCTCATGTGTCACCTTCGCGGATGGATGATAAGCCTGAAGTGGATTTAGTAATACGTTATCGAGTCATCCGGTTCAAGATCATCCGTCTTCTATGGGGATCCGTGAATGATTGGTAGCCTACGACACCAAAAATATATATTTTCTGTTCCATTAAAACAGATGTTTTAGAAAAAAAGTTGTCTCATAAAAATAAATGTTTTCTATTTTTTTCTAACGCCAACTTTTTTCTGTTTTATCTGTAAAAATTGTGAAGTTAAAAAAATTACATTGAATTTATTGAATGAAATTTATTAAAACTTGATAATTAAAAAATATTACATTTATAATAAATAATTTAATGTGTTTTTAGGTATAGAACAAGGAAACCCATAATCAGATTATCACAAGTCCACAACTCTTTAAAATTTCACTTCATTGAACCTCAAATAAATTACAACCTCACATAAAATTAGACAATTTTCTCAAATATTCTTTTTAAATTTTTGTCACAAAATAGTTCTTAAGAAAAAAATGATCAAAATAGATTTTTTTTTTAAAATTTAAATTTCATTTATAAAACTCATCCCATAATTTTAAATCATAAGTCTAGATTAATTACTCCAAAAAATATAAATTTATATTTACACCCTTTAATAAAACTTATTTTAATTATTTTTCTCTTTAACAAAAAAATTGTGACAAATTATTTTTGTAGGATTATGCTAAAGTATTTCTCTATAAAAAAATTACAAGATATATATTCGCTTACATTCACACACACAATATGATTACGTTCCAACGGAGCATACATTAGCCATAGAAAAAAAAACTGAATCACCAACTAATTATTTAGGATAATATCTACTACATTTAGACGATAAATACATTTTTGATAGTTCAGAAAGTACCCAGGATCATATATATATACATTTGAAGGAAATTATATACTTCCATCCAATTAATCTCTTGTGCTTATGTATGAAAGTATTTATGAAGAAGAGGTATTTTATTGATTATTCTCTCTTGCCCAACTATTACATCATCCTTAGCTATTTATAGTGAATTACATTAGGTCATGCAGTATCATCAACCTTATCTTCTAGTGCTGTAAATCTATTAGCCGTTACAAGGTGATGAGCTGTAGATGAGGTTGAATGTGCTTTTGCTTTTACGGACAGTCCTTCTGGTTTCATGTTTTGACCAACTCTGTCTTCTTCCTTGGTGCAGGCTGGCATTTTGGTGAGCTGATAAGAACTGTTGATGGGCTTGGACGTCTTGGGCTTCCAGATCAGAGTGGAACTCTCAGTGGGCTTGGGCTGAACTTTATTAATGTAAGGTGGAAAATAATATATATTTTTTTTGTTTTTCTTATATATTAATTGCAATTCCCCTTCTTTAAAACCCAAATATCAAAAAAAAGTCCCCTTCTTTACAAAAAAAATAACAAAAGCGGGAAAGCTAGTACTATTCAGGCGAAGGGCAGCTTTATCCTTCCCTCCAAACATAAAGCAAGGCTGTCCCAAGCACATCGATTTGGGAGGGAAAATCAATTTGGGGGAAAAGGGTTTTGCTTCCTCTCCTCTTCCTGATTCTTTTTACATTTTATTCGTTAATCTCATGCGCTATGAAGAGAAGACATAGCCATAAAGTTTCGATTCATATCCACAACATCGGCACACCGTTGATTTCTACGTCTTCTGGTTTACCCATAGAGTCACTTCACGTCGAATCAGATCGTCTGTACACTATAGGTCGAAGAATTGATAATGGGTCGTGCGATTTCGTCCTTGATCATGTGGGTATCAGTAGAAACCACTGCCAGATTCTATTCGATAGTCAAAGTAGCAAACTTTATATTTTTGATGGCGTGATTCACTCGCCTTCAGGTGGGTTTAGTCAAATTTTAGATGAGGTGGAGAAGGAGAGTTTGAGATTTAGGGTTTCTTTGAATGGTGTGTATGTTAATCGTGTTAGGGTTAGGAAAGGTAAGGTTCAAGATGTTTTAGTTGGTGATGAGGTGTTGTTTGTTTGTGGGAAGGAAGGGTTGTGTTATAAACATGGACGAGTTGGGTTTGTGGTTCAGGAGATTGAGTTTGAAGGAAGGGATACTTCGGTTTCTTCAGGACGTTCTAGAGGAACTTTTTCTAGTGGGAAGAGAAGCAAAAGGGTTTTTGCTCCGATGGAAAATGAAGTCAGCTCTCTGGTTTCTGGGTTTTGTCCTCGTAAAGCTGTTGGTGTTATTGAGAGATTGAACTCTATTGTAAGCTATTGTAGACATGTATTGAATAGTGGTGATCCTTTATCTTGCCTTAGGCTATCAGATTCTGGAAAGGGATGCATATCCTGTTGTACAATGTTAAGGTCAAAAGTAGGTATAGTGGCAGATGATAGAGGAGTCAAGTGTGATGAGAAAAATCATGGGATGGGTCATGGTATGTCTGGTTTAAAGGTGAGGGATGAACGGCCAAGCTCACAATTGCATATAGGTAGAAGTATAGCTGTCTCAAACGTGGTTAGCCAAGTAGAAAGTGACGGTGCTGCTTGTATTTCTGCTAGCGATAAGACTAGGACAATGCTTCCTTTTGATGAGGAGAAAGAAAACACTCCCGATATTAGTTACATCGATAAGGAGAAGAGTTATGAATGTTCTCTACAAGCACCTGGGAAGAATTTTTACCTTAATCGTCTTCAGTATATTGAACAAAACCCAACTGGTTGTCAACGGGTGGTTTCCTTGCCAGAACTTCTTCACCCTGTGGAAAGCATCTCACAAATCTTCATTGCAACATTTACAAGTGATATCTTATGGTATGTCGAGAAAAGTTCTTATTTCTTTTATTTCCGTATTAGTCTAAACAGAAGAATTGGATTCTATATCCTCATTTGTTCCCCATGCTTGTTCAAGAGTCTGACTAAGCTGTATTAGCAGGTTTCTTACCGGCTGTGAGATACCTAGTCATTTGCCTGTGACAGTTGCATGTCACCATGCTGAGAGATGTTGGAGCTCAAGCCCTGATGCAAGAACAACTACTCCTTTGCCAAATTACCCAAATGTAGCTATGGTGTACGTAATACCGGATCATACTTTCCCTAAAAAGAAACTGATGCATTATTATTTTTCTTGTTTGTTACTAATACTTCACTACCTCTTTTCTTACGAGTTTTTATCCTGTCTCAGGTTTCCACCATTTCCTGAGGAAATTGCATTTGGGAAAGACCGAAAGAACCGCGGCATTGCTTGTCATCACCCTAAGCTGTTTATTTTACAAAGACAAGATAATATTCGTGTAATTATTACGTCTGCAAACTTAGTAGCCAGACAGGTAAGAATGTACTCCTAACTCCTAAGTAGATAGTTCTGAAAATGGATCATATATGGTCTGGGGCATCACATATGGCTACAAAGTTTCAGATATACTCAGAGAGTGTTATCATATTTCATTTTTAATGGAGATTTCGAATTTCAGTGGGATGACGTGACCAACACAGTTTGGTGGCAAGACTTTCCACGAAGAGAACACCCTGATTTCTTATCCCTTTTCAGTCACTTCAAAAAGGAAACCAATCGTGGTTCAAGTTCAGATTTTGGTGCTCAGCTGGCTGGATTTGCTGCGACACTTTTGGCTGATGTTCCAAGTCAATCCCATTGGATTCTCGAGTTCACAAAATTCAACTTTGAAGACTCAGCAGGTCATCTTGTCGCTTCAGTGCCTGGAATTCATTCTTATAAGCCGTCTTATCTTACAGAATCTGTTCGCTCAAGCACCGTGAGTAGATTTTCCATCTTTTATGTTTGGCTTCTCTGATTAGTATATAAACTCATGTTCTACTGGTTCACTTAGTTTGATTGTGTCCTGTATATTAGAAATTTTGTACAGTGCATCCCTTCCTTGACTAATTATGATTCTTGTTTCAGTCTTTCAGTGAAGAATTTCTAGGATCTGTTGAAGCGTCTGTCGTTGGCCTCAGTTACCTTTTCCGTTCTACAAGTGATTCTACAGGAGCACAACTGAAACGACTGGCTTCATATATTTGCAGAACCCGTGAAAATTCTCTGGGAATGTTGGAACTTGTTATGAGAAGAAATACTAATGTGCCTGCTGACGTGAATGCTGTGAGCGTCCTTGTCCCTAACCCTGATGATGATTCGAGTAACGGTAAGTAGTTTCATGTATTGTAGATGGTTATGTGTCCTTGACATGAACTTTCGTTCTGTGACTCATGCAAACTGCCTTGTGACAGAGTTTGTCCAACTAGGCTTTTTGCCGCGGAATATTGCGAAATGGGTTTCTCCTTTGTGGGATATTGGGTTCTTTAAATTTGTGGGATATGTGTATCGGGATGAAGTCCTTGCAGCTGCTTCTTGTAGGAGCAACCAGAAGGTGCAACTGATGCTGCATGTATTACAGGTATGGTACTCTCATCATAGGTTAGCGAGGTACTTTGCATAAATAGGCTATAAATACATCTGATCATCTCTCTTTACTTTCTCAGGGAGTGTCCATTTCAGATATGTCGAAGTTGATTCAACCCCATCATGTTATTGCACTGTGCTCGTTGATTGCTTCGCTTCAGAGATGTACTGGCATTTGGAGGCTTCAAGAGGTAAGTTTGGTAGCTAATAAGAACAATGGAATAGTGCTTTCAAACCCTTGAGTCTAAACGATAGTGTCTGTATTGTTTCTCAAAAGGTGTTAGGCTGTTACAAATGGCCGGAATCTCTGGAATCTGATTTCGTCTACAGTAAGTGCATTTCCAAATAGCTGTGGTAGACAAATACCTTTAACAGTAATACTTCAGGATGTTAAGTCTATTGAATTTTTGTTCTTATAATAGGTGCTTCCTCGGTTGGAGGCTCAGTAACTGCAGGGTTTCAAGCTGATTTTGCATCAGCTGCAGGTAAAAAAGCGTTACAGCATTTTGACTCCCAGGAGTCTGATCCTGAGGTACGGTCTTGTTTCGAAGCACCCTTAAAGATATCATATCACTACAAGTATTGTGCATGAAATGTTTGATCCATGTTCTTTCTCAGTGGGGATGCTGGAGTGCTAGGGAAGAACGGGAAGCTCCTTCCATTAAAATTATCTTCCCTACCATTGAAAGGGTGAAGAATGGCCACCATGGTGTCTTGTCTTCAAGACGTCTGCTCTGCTTCTCCGAGGTATTTGCTCACTTTGCATAACTAAGCCTTTGGAATGATTCAGCAGTAGTGTGATTGAAAATATGAACTAAGTAAATTGTTTTTTTTTTTGAATATCTTGTGCAGAAAACCTGGCAGAAGCTGAAATATAACAACGTGCTTCACGATGCAGTTCCTGATCCTCAGGACAGAGTCGGGCACCCGATGCATATCAAGGTAAGAGCTAATGAGAATTGCGTGTTGTGACAATGAATGACTTACATTGGCCAAAACTGACTCTTACACAGTAGTAAAATGTCTTTATACTATGAACAGGTGGCTAGAAGACGCTTCACCTCTACTGGTTCAGGGTCTTCTTCATTTGGTTGGGTGTACTGCGGCTCACATAATTTCAGCGCAGCTGCCTGGGGACAGACCATTTTCAGATCGTCCAGGAATAACCAGGACCAGTCTTATAATGCCGTAAGATCGGTCAATAAACTTCGTGTATGCAACTACGAGCTCGGGATTGTATTTGTTTTCCCACCACCTCATGAAGAAACGTACTCATGTGATGGGTCTAAGATTGATGATATTGCGTTGCCGTTTGTTGTACCGGCTCCAAAATATGGATGGGGTGATAGACCGGCTACAGGTTTGGCTATGAGGGAAGCTTTGGCTGAGTTTAGAGAAGGCTCTAAAAGTGTCTTTGGAGAAACTGAAGTTGAGGAAGAAGTAGAAGAAGACAAAGAGGAAGAGGAAGAAGAAGATGAAGCTGAAGGAAGAGGAGAGTTTGTTGCAGAAGAGGAGAAGCAAGAAGAGAAGGCTTACGCTGAGGCGTTGTGGAGCCAAGTCGAGTCCTCACTCAGCCCCTGAAAACTACTTACATATGTAACGTGTAAAAAATCATTTGTTGGAATTTAAAAAGGGTAAGAAAAGAAATGAAAATGACCTTTTTCTTTGTCGTCTTTTTTGGTCAAATGAAACTAATTCATTTAAGCTAAAGCGGCAACTACATAAGTCAATAGTGAATAAGCAAATCATGTATTACATAAAAATGCTCCATCGGTTTCAATATAAGTGGGGTTTAAAAAAAAATTTTGTTGTAAAATAATTAATATTCTCACAATTCTATTTAAAATTAAATATTATTTAAAATTTATGACCAACTATAAAATACTGCATTTTCTTATTAGTTGAACAAATTTTATTTAATGCTATTTTTATATACAAGATAAATTATATAAAAGTTTGTACTTCTTAATCTATAAAAAACCTTAAATATCAATTATATTGAAATTACCCTCTGTTCCTAAAAGAGATAAGCTTATGTGTGTTTTACACATATTAATAAAACATAATATATTCTAACAATAAAAATATTGTTTTCTTTATTTATTAATTTCTCATAATTCTAAACCATTAATATTTTAAAGAAATACAATTGTGAAATACAATTGTTTTTGGTCAAATGAGAATTGAAAATGATTTTTTTCTCTTTGTAGTCTTTTTGGTCAATGAAACTGATTTAAGCTAAAGCGCCAATTACATTAATCAGTAGCGAAGAAGCAAATCATGCAGTGCATAAAAGATAATGGCTGTAATTGGTAAATGTGTGTAGGAATTGATAGAATAAAAAGTAATTGAATGATATGAATAGAATACATGAAAAATGATTTCATCCATTCACTCTTCATCATTTTTTTATAGAATAGTTTTTTTTTTGTATTTTGTCTATTAATTTATAAAATTGGTGGAATGGCTTTCATTCCATTCAAAGTAAATGATAAAAGTAATTATAAAATCAATGGAATAAGTTATTCCACATTATTCCATTATATATTGACAATCTAGTTTGCAGTCAATATATTTGAGTGGTGCGATAGTTAATTTTCTGTCAATCATTTGACGTGTAAAATAAATCTCGTTGACAAAGTAAATATATTCCAAGAAAAAAGCATACAAAAAGTTTACAAAGGAAATAATTGCGGGATATAAAAATGGATAACCACGAATAATAATAGCAAACGAAAAAAATGAAACTCAAAATTCTCGGATCATTGTAAAACTATATATACCTCATGGCCATCTTCTCATTAAACCAACTTGAAAAATAAAAAAGAGTAAAAAAGAACAATATAACCAAAAAAAAAAACATTTTTTTAGTTTTTAATAAAACAAAAATAAAAAAATGGGATACATAAATGTGTCCATATTATTAGCCCTGGTTATGGTGTTTGTTACACCGATGGTTTTAGCAGATGACTCAACACCAATCCCAGAGGCCAAACCTCAAGTGGAACAGTGGTTCAAAACCAACGTAGCTCCTTTGCCTTCACGTAAAGGTTTAGATCCTGCTCTCGTAGCTGCTGAGGCTGCACCACGTACCATCAACGTATCTAACTTTGTCCCCAAGAAAACAAATCTTGTCTAAAACTATACAGTTCTTTTTTTATTACAAGGATCTGTATGATGTTAATGGCAGGTGAATCCAAAGGGAGGTGAATTCAAAACCCTAACCGACGCACTAAAGAGCGTTCCTGAAAAGAACACAAAGCGTGTGATCATCAAGATGGCTCCTGGAGAATACAAAGAGAAGGTCACTATCGACAAGAAAAAACCCTTCATTACATTGATGGGTGATCCCAAGGCCATGCCGGTTATTACATTCGACGGTACTGCCGCCAAGTATGGAACCGTAAATAGCGCCTCTCTCATCATCTTATCTGACTATTTCATTGCCGTCAACATCATCGTTAAGGTATATTGATAGATTTAGGCTTATTATGGGTTTCCAACTTAAAATCAATTGGCGATAAGTTGATTGTTCATAACCTTTATATATTACTTAATATAATGTCCCATTGTATTCCCGATGTGGGATGTTTTATCCCTAATACCCCTCCTCGAGATGATGGCTCTTATCGGCCAGAAATCTCGGAACTTTAGTACATTTATACTCGGTCGAGCGAGTCAAATACGACATTTATACCCAGTCGGAGAGTTAAATACGATCTTTATACCCGGTCGGGTACGGTTATATTAATCAGGGATTTAGGGTATTTAGGATCTCGGCTCCGATACCATGTTAGATTCGAGCTTATTACGGGCTTCCAACTTAAAACCAATTGGCGATAAGTGGATTGACTCTAACCCTTTATATATTACTAATGTCCCATTAAATTTCCGATGTGAGATGTTTTATCCCTAATATATATATATTTACAAGTTAAATGCAAATGGTACTAGCTAGGCCAAGTATAGTCGTCAAAAATGTATTAATGTTACATACGTAGAACTCTGCACCGGAACCAGATGGTAAGAGGAAGGGAGCACAGGCCTTAGCTATGAGAATCTCTGGAGACAAGGCGGCTTTCTACAACTGCAAATTCTATGGTTTCCAAGATACAGTGTGTGATGATGCTGGAAACCATTTCTTTAAGGATTGTTACGTTGAAGGAACATTCGATTTCATCTTCGGAAGTGGAACCTCTATGTACTTGGTACGTATACCTAATTGTTTACGTCTTTATTCATTCTTTAATACATAGATTATTAAACTTCTTATGAGAAATATACTTTATAAAGAGCCGGATATAAGATTTAAAAGTCGATGAACATTTTTTGGTTAATTTGAATTAAAAAAAATCGACAATGTAAGAGCCATGCAATCTATATATAATATTAATAATGAACAAATCTTTCCAATAGTCATTTTAAAATTTTTGTCACAAAATAGCTTTAAAAATGACTAAACTAGATTTTTTAATTTTAAAAATTTAATATTTTTTACTTTATTTTAATTTTAAACCGCACTCCGAAATCCCACTATATAACTCTAAACCTAAATCTACATTAGTTAACCAAATGAGTATAAATATATATTTACACTTTTTAATAAAATTTATTTTGTTATTTTTCTTTTTGAAAACTATTTTGGTAACAATTTTTTTTGTAGATCTATCTTAGAGTATTTCTTTATAATTAGAAGCCAAAACGAATATTTCATCCGGCTTTATCTGGAACCGGTCTAGCCTTATCCCATCTTATACATTGTTAATACATAGACTTCTTGATATATGAGTAAAATGTGTTGAAATTGAAAAGGATACACAATTGCACGTGGTGGGAGACGGGATTAAAGTGATTGCAGCACACGCGGGAAAGAGCGCAGAAGAGAAGAGCGGATACACTTTCGTGCACTGCAAGGTAACTGGAACTGGTGGTGGAATCTATTTGGGTAGAGCATGGAAGAGCCACCCTAAGGTTGTCTACGCCTACACTGAGATGACCAGTGTCGTCAACCCAACCGGATGGCAAGCAAACAAGGTGGCCCAACATGACAAGTAAGTCTGATTCTCACTTTACTTATAATGTTGTTATGATCCAACTTATAATGTTGTTATGATCCATATTGTCTGGTCTTATTAAATGGTTTTTTTTTGGGGGACAGGACCGTGTTCTACGGAGAGTACAAGTGCACAGGACCAGGATCACACAAAGCCAAGAGAGTTCCATTCACACAAGACATTGACACCAATGAAGCTAACCGTTTCCTTTCCCTCGGCTACATCAAAGGATCCTCGTGGCTTCTCCCACCTCCCGGCTTTAAGGTTTAATATTAAAGCTATTTAAATTGAAAACTATACTATATGTATATCTGAGTAGTTTTTCGCTATTTTTAATTTCTTTTTCCAAGAGTAATCTATTCTTAGTTGAGAGAGACTTGTGTAATTTTGGTTTCATTACAATGAAAGACGGTCGAGATTCAGTAAATTTTATTAGATGTCACGAGAATTTAATTTTTCATATTTGATATATATATATACAGGATATTAAGCTATTATTATCAATTTATTGTTTTTGGGTATACGCCATTATTATTGCGAACTTGCGATTCTACAGAGACTTGCATTCTATACCCAAACTCACACAAATCTGCTAAACAAATGGGATATTCATACTCCCTCCATATCAAATTGGTGTTTTAAATTTTTTATTTTATTCCATAATTTATTATTCAAAACAAAATTGAAAGTTGTTTGAGAATTATGACCAATTACAAAATATTATATATTTTTTATTGATTGAATTAGTTTTATTTAATGGTGTTTTTATGTAATCAAGACAGATTGTATAAAATTTTTCATTTTCTTAATCTATATGTATCAATCTTAAACACCAACTAAAATGAAACGGAGGAAATACCAAATTTGTCTACATATAGTTCAGACATATTGTGCACATATATTTTTGCATGTCAAAAAGTTGTATTATAAAAAGCAATTAATAAGTCACATTGATTGTATGAGGCATTCCAAAAACACCAATTTTATGATGCTGAGTTTTATTCAGTTAACTAAAATGTGATTCTGCAATCTTTTCAGCAAAATGTGATTTCACTATTTTTTCCCTTTAACACACTAGTTCTCAATTTTCCGCAGAACACCATTTTAAATTATTGTTTTTGACAGAAAACTAGAAACCACGTTATGCAGTTGTGTCTGGACGAGTACGTAATCATATTCCTCCTGTGAAATTACATCATCGGTTGGAAATTATGAAATCGCAACTTTGGTGAAAATTGTGAATATACGTTTTAGAGGAAAATTATCAAAATATATGATTTAATTTATCAACAGAAAATACTATAATAATAGAGTTCTTGCTGGAAGGAACTTTGTTACCTGTAAATTTTCCTTTAATTGGAAAAGTAGATAAATTTACTATTTTAATCAGAATTTTCAGAAATACTCAAAGAAAATATAAACCACAAACGAGAATAGTAAAAAGTAGATCTCTCCGGTCGTCCAACAACGATGAACAAGACAAGTATATAAACCTCTTCGATGCTTCTTCGTTTCTTCAATAGTAAATAAACGTTAAGTTTTTTTCTTTTCCTGTTTACTTTTCCATTATTTTCTTTTATTTTATGAAAGAAAATAATTAAAAAGTATAAAATATCATAACATTAAAAGATGGGTTACATTCAGCCGTCCTTAGTAGCATTTCTAGTCGCTCTTGCCTTACCCGTGGTTCTAGCCACCGATACAGCGCCGATTCCAGAAGACAGAACCCAAATCCCCCAATGGTTCAAGACCAACGTTGCACCCTATTCCCAGAGAAAGGGAACTCTAGATCCTGCCCTCGACGCTGCTGAAGCAGCACGTCAAATTATCACCGTAAGCTGCTTATTTAATCTTAATATATATGTGAGTTATTTCTAATGGAAAATGAAAATTTCATTGTAGGTTAATCAAAAAGGAGGTGGCAACTTTAAGACAATAAACGAAGCGATTAAGAGCATTCCAATAGGAAACAAGAAGCGTGTGATCATCAAGTTGTCTCCAGGTGTATACACTGAGAAGGTCACGATCGACATAGGTCGACCATTTGTTACACTTCTAGGTCAACCTGGTTCACAAACGGTCTTAACTTACCACGGGACGGCCTCTCAATACGGAACCGTTGAGAGTGCAACTCTTATTGTCTGGTCTGATTATTTCTTGGCAGCTAACCTCATCATTAAAGTACGTAAAAATCTATATATTCAATCAACGTACGTATGTTATTACATTACATTAAAGATTACTTGCTAGACTAATCTAATGCATGTGTATATATATATTTGATTTTATTATTCTATAGAATACGTCTCCTATGCCAAAACCAGGCGCACAAGGTCAAGCTCTAGCTATGAGGATCAACGGTGATTACGCAGCTTTCTATGGCTGTAGCTTCCACGGTTTTCAAGATACTCTATGCGACGACAGAGGCTACCATTTCTTCAAGGACTGTTACATCGAAGGAACATATGATTTTATCTTTGGAAGAGGAGCTTCCTTGTACTTGGTAAGCTTAAACTATTACATATATAAATATATAGTATCTAACACGTTTAATGAATATTTATTCGTATATAAATCAATTAGAACACGAAATTGCACGCTGTTGGAGACGGATTAAGAGTGATCACTGCACAAAGCAGAACAAGTAACACCGAACAAAACGGATACACGTTCGTGCACTGCAAAATCACTGGAACCGGAACCGGAATTTATTTGGGCCGGTCTTGGATGAGCCACCCCAAAGTCATTTATGCTTTCACAGAGATGACCAGCGTGGTCAACCCAGCTGGCTGGAGGGAAAACTTCAACCGTGGATATGACAAGTAATTAACATTACATAACATCGATCTCATCTACAGATTATATAAGTCATATGTCAATTACACAAACTAATGTGATATTATTATGTTTGTCTAAAATTAATGCAGGACGGTCTTCTATGGAGAGTACAAGTGTTTCGGACCAGGGTCACACCAAGAGAAGAGAGTGCCTTACACACAAGATGTTGATCAAAATGAAGTTAGGCCTTTCCTCACTCTTGGTTACATTAAGGGCTCCAAGTGGCTACTTCCTCCTCCTAAATACTGATAAATTTTCTTTTTAAGATAAAAAACAATATTGATTTGATTTGTAACAGTCCTTTCGGCAAAATGTTCCCCATCTTTTATGTTATGTATTCCTTCAGATATTAAATATTAAATTCATTCATTCGTTTCATTTTCTCTGCCCGTTATTTATCTACCTAATCCTACAAATCTATTGTATAAAGGCAAATGTTTTTAAAAACTATATATTTTTTAAGTTTTTGTCACATAATGATAAAAAAAATTTTTTGCTTTAAAAATAATTTTTATAATATTAAACTTTAAATTCGAAACCATATCCCATAACTCTAAACTCTAAATATAAATTAGTTAATTCAAGTGATAAATGTCTATTTATATCTTTTAATAAAGTTTATTTTATTTATTTTTCTTTTTAAATTTATTTTTTGACAATTTATTTTGTGAAACTATTCTGTGATATTTTTTATTATATAATCGAATTGAGAGATACAATATCTTGAAACGATATATTTAATGCGTACATAAAACATGATTAACGATATATTTAATGCGTACATAAAACATGATTGTGATTATAATAATTTATCATGATATATTAGACGTACCATCGAAAAGATAAAGTCGGTCTATCGGTCCACGATATATTTTGATAAGAATTTTAATTTTTTTTATCATCGATAAGAAGAGTATTGATTGTTATTACGAAAAATGTAAAACCAATAATCATTTTTAGTCATAAAATAACGTATACTATTTGCTAACTTTCATCATGTTTTGTAGTTCTAGTTGCAAATGATGTGTGTTTAATGGACTCTTTGTGGCAATCGAACAATCACATAACCCAAATTGATAATTATTTACTAATTTAGTTAGTATGATTAACCAGAACGAGATTCATGCATTAAAATTAAATCGTTCAAATTGAATAAAGACCACAAGGTCAAAAGGAAAATTAAAATATGGATAGGGACCAACAAAGCCGCCGAGTAGCCGCGTCACGGCCAGGTAAGCAAGTAGTCTCCATCCAATTAAACGAAAGAGTAGAGGATAGTAACTTCTGCAACGTGCTTAGCTCTGACTTATGATTCCGAATCTGGTTCCTACGATTTTAAGACCATCCGATTTTTAAACGGTCGAGATTGTTTAGAAGCACTAGGTCGACACTGTCACGTCCGCAGAGAATCACGCCCTGAATGTCGACCCACTCCTTGTTTTACGCATCTTCCCCATGATACAAATTTCACGGTCAATTTTTATTTGTTTCACGTTTTGCTGATATGAATATACATCTTTTATTAAATTTTTAAATTTATATTTTTACCAATTTGTCATATTCTAAAGTATATTCGTATTTAAATCGTTTGTAATTTCACCAATTGTCATATTAATAATCAAATTCCACAAATTTTGGTGAGATGTTACTAAAATACCCTTTGAATAATAATAATTTCATATATTATGCATCATATAATCGCGAGGAATTTCTTATTGTTTCACCAAAAAATGTACATTTTAATTAATATCTATAACAATAAATAAAACTCATATTTTATTGTATGTATAATTATAATGGGCATGAGTCACATTTATATTATATATATATATATTTCATTATGTAGATGATTGATATTATAATGGGACTATATTGATCAGATGCATATTTAAGTTTGTTCTAACGTGGACCTTATGTAAGATGTATATCCAGAGCTTCATAAAACAATACTCCATCCGTTTCTAAAAGATCTATGTTTTAGAAAAAAAATTCATTTCAAAAAAATGTATTTTTTACATTTTCAATGCGTTAATTAATGGTTAATTCCAAATTTCAAAGTGTTTATTAAAATATTATTGGATAAAAATTATTGGAAATATATAATTACAAAAAATTATGCATTAGAAATTAAAATATTATATGTTTTCTTAATTAGTGTGAAAATTCTAAAACATACATCAATTTGAAACAAAGGGAGTATCTAGTATCCAATATCATTAATTGTCTCCAAAGCAATGGAAGACAACTTTTGCTAAAAAGAGAAGTCATCAAAATGTATTTTAACATTGATAAAAATCTAAAAGTAATAATAATAACACCGTCCCTAGTTGTTGACAAAACAAGATAAAAAGAATGAGAGTTACTTCTAGTCAAAATAAATAACATGTTGGGTCAAAATAAAAAACATGTCATAGCCCAACCTTTTTGGGGCACGTACAAAAAAAAGGTATTTTAAAACAAACTAGATTCTTACCCGCCCTTTTAAGGGCGGGTATATTTTTTGTTTTAAATTTTTTTAAATTTTTAAATTTTTATATTTTTTCTCATAATCATATTTTGTGTTTAATTATCAATAATATAAATAATTTAGTATTATTATTATTATTATGATTATTATTATGTAATAATACATAAATAATAAATAGTTGGACCAAACTTTTGTCAATTGGTCATGTTCCTATTTTAATAGTATTGATTTGTATTTGTTTAGTCATTTTCAGTCATTAGTTTTTAAAACTTTTACGTGACACGCAGATATTTCTTTTTGGAAAATATATAGATTATGACATGTTAATGTGTTGGAGAGATATGTTTTGACTTTATAAAAAAAGAGAAAGCCAAATTAGATAGCTAGGGACAAAATAGTCATTTTCTAGGATAAGTAGAGTTTTCTCTTTCGTCTCCGTCAGAAAAAATAATCTTCCATTCAAAAAACGCTGTCTCTTGTCTTCTTCTTCCCCTACAAATACTCCATTCTTCGTCTTCTTCCTCACATCATCTCCACAAAGGAACCAACTTTCGCATTACCCTTCTTTCGATTTCGTTTTGTGTTCTTAAAGTTTGGATCTTTCTTCCTTTCCAATCACTTTTGAGCCATGAATGCTTTAGCCGCAACGAACAGGAACTTCCGTCACGCATCTCGTATCCTCGGTTTGGATTCGAAGATCGAGAAGAGTCTCATGATCCCATTCAGAGAGATCAAGGTTTCAACTTGATCTCAACCTCTCTGTTTTTGCTTCTCGTCTCTGTTTTTTTTGCTTCTCGTCTCTGTTTCGTATACTAATCTTGACTTTGATATTCAGGTGGAGTGTACGATCCCCAAAGACGACGGAACTCTTGTTTCCTACGTTGGGTTTAGGGTCCAACACGACAATGCTCGTGGACCCATGAAAGGAGGAATCAGATATCACCCCGAGGTTTTACTCTGTTCTATCTCCATGGATCTTCAGATTCGTAAAAAGTTTTAAACTTTTGGTTTTTCTTAGGTTGATCCCGATGAAGTCAACGCATTGGCTCAGCTCATGACTTGGAAGACAGCTGTTGCTGACATTCCATACGGTGGAGCTAAAGGTGGGATCGGATGCAACCCTCGTGACTTGAGCTTGAGCGAGCTTGAGAGACTTACACGTGTCTTCACTCAGAAGATCCATGATCTCATCGGTATTCACACCGATGTTCCTGCTCCGGACATGGGTACAAACGCTCAGACCATGGCTTGGATTCTTGATGAGTACTCCAAGTTTCATGGTCATTCCCCTGCCGTTGTCACCGGCAAGCCCATTGTAAGGCCCTTGATCATGATTGTGATTGCCAAAGTTTTGAGCTTTTAATGGGTATATGAGTGTTTGATCACTTTGGATGTAGGATCTTGGTGGTTCACTTGGTAGAGAAGCTGCCACAGGACGTGGTGTAGTGTATGCCACTGAAGCTCTTCTTGCTGAATACGGCAAATCGATTAAGGGTTTGACATTTGTTGTTCAGGTAAAGCTTACCTCACACCTGAAGCTTAATGTTTGTGTCTTATCTTGAGAATGTTGAGAGATTTTTGGTTGGTGTGTGACAGGGTTTTGGGAATGTTGGAACATGGGCAGCTAAGCTGATCCATGAGAAAGGTGGGAAAGTAGTTGCGGTAAGCGACATTACAGGTGCTGTCAGAAACCCTGATGGTCTAGACATAGACGCTCTTCTGAGTCACAAAGAGGCAACTGGAAGTCTAGTTGACTTCAATGGTGGAGACGCTATGGACTCCAACGAACTGTTAATCCATGAGTGTGATGTTCTCATTCCTTGTGCTCTTGGTGGTGTCTTGAACAAGTAGGAACAAAAATCAACACTAAACATAGAGATTCAACTTTCTAATTTTTTTTATTTTTACATCTTTTGGCTAGGGAAAATGCTGGAGATGTGAAGGCAAAGTTCATAATAGAGGCTGCAAACCATCCAACTGATCCAGATGCTGATGAGGTAATGCAGCAGTAGCAACAACATGATAACAACACTATATATAACTCATCTTAATCCTAAACTGTTTTGGGTTAATGGTAGATTCTGTCGAAGAAAGGAGTGATTATACTACCAGATATATACGCAAACGCAGGAGGAGTGACGGTGAGTTACTTTGAGTGGGTGCAGAACATTCAAGGGTTCATGTGGGAAGAGGAGAAAGTGAACTTGGAGCTGCAGAAGTACATGACTCGAGCCTTTCACAACATTAAGTCAATGTGCCATACTCATTCATGCAACCTCCGTATGGGAGCTTTCACTCTTGGAGTTAACCGTGTTGCTAGAGCCACCCAGTTGCGTGGTTGGGAAGCTTAATTCTTTTGAATTTTTCCCCATATCCTCTGTTTTTTTTTCTTTGTTTGATTGTTGCTGATCATTGAAATTTCCTAAATGGAAAACAAAACAAATGAATTGAATAACAATATAATGAATAAAATATTTCACTGATTTTTTTTCTTCTGTATATGAAAACTCTCATTTTATTTGTTAACTTGTTACTCTGTATAAGACTAGGACCGGCTCTAAAAATGTGCCAAGTGTGTTTTTTACACAGGGTCCTCTTATTTTTTCTTCAAAAAAATTTAAGATCTAGGGTCCTCAATTTTTAACAAATGTTATTATATAACACATATACACAAGGGGCTGAAGAAAACATGTAGAGAAAATGTGGATTTGTAAAACATTTATATTGTGAACAAATCCGGATTAACTCGCAAAAAAGAGTAAAATCTATTGAAACAAATACTCGTTTAAAGATTCTATATTATTATATAAATGAATATTTTTTCAATTTCTTGATTCATATTTATAGCAGTTTCGAAATTTAATTTCATTTTTTTATAGGAATATATACGTCTGACCTAACAAATGCTGAGCTTTTACTATTGCACAGAGTAAGACATTTTCAGATGCAACAAGTTATATTTTTAAAGTTATTTGATATTTTCAATCCTCAGAATTGTAACACATTACCAACTTTTAACCAAAATTTTATTACTTTTATCATCATTAACAAAAAAAATTACAGGTTTTTTTTTCAAACACAGAGTCTACAATTTTTTTGAGTGGGACATATACAAAATCATATCAATGAAAAAAGTTAAAACCATCAATAAAATATCCCTAAACTACCCTTATGGCTACGGCCACCAAGGCTCAGTGGCCGGGTTATTCTTCTTAGAATATGATTGAAGAATTCCTACGGGGCAGTTCTTGAAGCACCCACAGGGGATGGAGATGGGCAAGCAAGGAATAAGATGGTTTGGTCTCGAGCACCATCCGCTAACACATGGAGGACTTGAGTCAAGTGCTTTGAATAACTCCCATGAAGAAGCTTGAACATAAGGCCCTTCCAAAACTTCTCGGTGTAAGGACAGAGACAAAAAATAAATTGTCTATAGCCACTTCTTAGACACTATGTGTTGATGAGTATTGGAACACAAGCAATTATAGACAGACTCAAGCAAATATAATTAGACTTAATGCATGTACATAAGCTTAATACAATATCATAGCAATCATGAAACTATGAAAAACCAAATTAAAAAAGTATAAATTGACGGAATACACGAAAATTAATTAAATTAATCAGGGGTTTGCAAAACGAGATAATTACCATTTTTTATGACTGAATTTTTTTAGTAAATAATTTTGTGAGATGATTGAATATAAATATTTTTTTTTAAGATTCTTGTGATTCTTAAAAATTCAGACGAATTGAGAAATCATTCTGTACTGTATTAATCATGCTGACTAGCAGCAATAGTATCACTATTCTCATCACAAGTGAAAATACGATCTAGAATTTTAAAACATTTACAAGAAGACGATTGTTTTATCTTTATAGTTTCTATTAACGTTGTAATAATGTAAGTTTTATCTACAGACTGAATTTATAGAAATCAATATATATACGAACTACTAAACGTACAAAAATAAGATCAGTATATTCACCCTTAATTTTTTTCCTTTCTTATTAACTAGTTGTATTTAAAAAAAACGATTGATGTAGTATTATTAATTTCGTTTTAGCTGTGTCACTAACTATCATGGTACTTTTGATGTCTGTGACATCACACGGGTTATTCTTTAGTCTTAAAAGTTTCTATAGATTCATAAAGTTAATTATTGTAAAAAGGAAAAAAAAAACCCTTGCATGAAGGAACCGATCGCAATACATTAACCTAGACCTCATGCAAGACCCTATAACTATTTCAATCTCATCAAAAAATCCATATAAATTCATATCGATATGTTGGATTTATCAATATCTCCACAAGAGTGTTTAACGTATTTATTAAAGCTTAAATTCCGGACTAGAGGATACTTTTTTGCGGAAAGTTTTTATTTGTTCTTTTGTATATGGTACTATGAATGGGATTGAAATATCCATTAAATAAATCATATATATGTTTACACTATGTCCCAACATCTTATTAATGTCCCCCCGTCATATATGTATTTGGTCACTCTTATATATTTCTTACAACCTATGTATGATTCATTATGCTTGGTACGCATTTACATTTTGACAGTTACACATGTTCTTGATCATCCAAAAGAATAGTTTATCATAACTCCGAATGTCATTACTTATCATTAGACGGTTTAAAACCATATATATATATAGAGGAATCACTCGCACATTCGTTTCAAACATCAACAATGGAGAATGAGAAAGGTGCGAGTTCAAGTACATTCAAAATGGGCAATTCTGCACAAGAGAGGAGGTTGCCTTATGTGCCTGATTGTTACGTTGTCCCACCTTCCTACGAGCCACGTGATGCGCTAGATTCAAGATCCGAAAGCTTACCAACGATCGATATATCTCGCTTGAATGGTACCGATGATGAGCGTCGAGGGGTTATTCAAGAGCTGAGATTGGCATGTCAGTTTTTTGGGTTTTTTCAAGTAAGTTTTTCTTATATAAATATATGTAAATTCGTAGAATTTTATTTTCCCCTAAATACTTAATGTTATAAATAATTTATATTTTCTTGTCGTTGATCATATATATTCCACTCATTGGCTAGCTTTTGTCATTGTATATTTATCTTAAAGCCAAGTTATTCGGTCAAAATATTAGTCATTTTAATTTTGACACGTGACAAGTGACGTTACTATCAGATTCTTGGTAAATTTTATTTGAATGTTTCGTCAATATTTTCCGGTTCTCCTCCCACTCTAACTGAATCTTGTTTTATTTGGCTCGGTTAGATAGTGAACCATGGAATCAACCAGAGCATACTCGATGATGCGTTGGCGGTTGCGAGTGACTTCTTCGAGCTGCCAGCCAAGGAGAAAAATAAATTCATGTCGAACGATGTGTATGCACCGGTTCGGTACAGTACGAGTCTCAAGGACGGTTTGGACACGATCCAATTCTGGAGGATATTTCTAAAGCACTATGCATATCCTCTTCATCGTTGGATTCACCTCTGGCCTCAAAACCCACCTGAATACAGGTAATATATATATATATTTTTTTTGTCTACTGTAATATATATTATTATATACGTTAGATACGTATTCATGATCATGTTTATTTATATATAGTTCATCTTTGTCAGTATGTCACTGATTAGGTCATCATACATTGCATCTATAAAAGTAAAAGCAATGTAGAGTTTCTGCTTGCATGTAGCGGCGCCTTTTGTTCCCATTGTTGACATAATGGACTCTATCAACTGGACCTGTCTAATTTAGCAAGGTTGAATAACCATATATCTTTTCATATTTGTTGTTTTATTCATTTCTATGTTTCTAAATTACACTAAATATAATTTCATATTTCTGTCACTATGTATAAAAATAACAATTAATAAACATGTGTTTAAAAGTACTGAATATAATAATCAATAAACATGAGTTTTCATCAGGATTATTTTGGTTTCATATTTATTAAGACAAACATTCAATTAATTTTGATAAAGAAGTAAAAAGATATACAAACTTTGTTATAGACAAACATTCAATTAAGTCTATGTGGAATTCCGGTCGAACTTCCAACACATCTGACAGATTGATTTCATTGGAAATCTGTTGAGAATTTTCGTCGAAAGCAAAAAAAAAAATTGATTTTTGTGGAGAATCCATAGGGAATTATAGAAGTAAATTTATGATCTTGAAAATCTAATAATTTATGAGTTAACTGTTTTTAAAAAATTACTTGATAAATATAGAATTAAGTTTTTTGACGTAGTAAACTCTCAATTTTTTTTCCTAAAAAACTAACATTATCTAAGGGTAATTTGATTGAGTCATAAACTTTAAAGAAACAATTAGGAAATTTATGAAGAGAATATTGAAATACACATTGAGATGATATACCAAAAGAGTATTTGGTGTCAAAAATTTTGTTCTCTTTGACAACAAAGTATGATCATTATGTTAGTGTTATTGAGCAAAAAAAGATCTAAAATCACTCACTTTAAAGAGCTGTTGAATGCACTAAAAATGCACTATGAAGGCAAAATGTTTCTGACTCAACCTGCAATAGTAGACTGATAATTGATTTGATGATACCTAAATAGTTTGTAGAAAACACCATCATTTTAGTCAGATAAGTATCTATATATATAACATCTTCCACTCTTTGCATCATTTATTTCCTTCAGATGTGGGAGAAGCTCACGCAAAAAATATTTAGCGTATTGAATTTGTGCATCCTTGCTAACCTTGACTCGGACTTGGAGTAAATAAACAAAAATAAACATGTTACTATGTAATATATGGGATTATGAACAACAACACATGGAACTTCTTACAGAAAATACTGACCTCGTCTTTGTTGATAACCAGCGGCCACATGCTTCTCTTCCTCTTCTGTGCCTTTTTCCGGAGGAGACGATGACATGAAAGTCTTTCTCTTGTAGACAAGCGTATCAATCTTCTTCTTCTTCTTCAATGAGAGTTCTCCTGTAGTCAATCCCAAACAACCGCATTTCTACAACAAAACATGAGTGAGAAGCAGAACACTGATGATAAAAGAATCATCATATTCTATTCAGAGTCCTCTAGTGATTACTCACTCTTTGATAGCTTAGGGTTTCTTCTTTTACACACACAATCAAAGACTTTCATCGCGGAAGTCAACACAACATAACATGTTATCACAAGGAATCAATAAGCATGTAAAAGAAGACTTGTTTGGATAAGACAGGAAACAAAATCCTTTTTAAGGTACATACCCATGTGAGTTCCTCCATTGCGTTGATGTCTCTTTTGTTGTGAAGAACGCAAGCTGGAGAAGATTACAATTGAAATAAAAATTCAAAGCAAACAAATATCAGCAAAGCAAACAAAAATGAGACCAACTGTACTTAAATCATACATGATAATAGTGTTGATCTGGGATCTCGATCAAGTTTGCATCTTGGCATCTTAAAAGCATCAAGGGACAGAAAAAAAAACAAAAAAACAAAAATCAGATATAGAAACTACAATTGTAGATGCTCTATGATTTCTTCTACTTTAATAAAAAAGCTTTGATGAGAAACTACAATTGTAGATGCTCTATGATTTTTGTTTGGACTTTTACCGAACTTTTGTTTTACGGTTATCTCATAAGAAAATTTGTATTTCTCACAAATTAAGATGTAAACATATAAAAATATGATATGAATACATATACAAAAAAAACAAAACATTTTACGTGTAGTATAGCACTAGGCTGATTACACATAAAATGAAACAAATGTCGTATTGTTTTCTTCTTAGCAAAGATTTGATTTTACAGAATTAAAGCTTACTTCACAGTAATTTAAGATGTCCCTCACCTCTGGATGGACTTGTCAAAGTGTCAATTGCATTTAGATATCATTTTTTACTAATTTGTTTTGTAAATAAAAAGAGGTCAGACTACTAAAAAGCGAAAGCGACACTTCTTGGTCAATTATCCAATAAGCAAAAGATTATTTTTACTCGAATGAAACGTATGGTGGTGTGGACTTTAGAGAAAGAAGGGAGACCCCGGCCGGTTCGGAGTCCCGACATACCACACGAGTGTGTTTAAGTATGAAACCATGACAATTATGAAATTATCAGAACGCTAAAATATTATCAAGATAAACAACAATGTAAGTGACTTTCAAACTGTTAGCTCTTACAAGTACTTAAGTCAAAAACTCCATAAATATTATATGCAAATCCGTCGCTGGAAAAACACATATCGGCCACGAGCTAGAATGGTTCATCAATCATAGAACCTTTACGGTCCAGTCTTGGTCCACTCGAATACCTGGTTTGTGGATAGTCAACAACTTTGTACCGGAGGAAGCTACTAGCCACCCATTCACCATTTGCTTCTTGAGAACTGTTCAAAGCTACCACCTGAATAAAAACCAAGATTAGAGACCGTTACCAAGCTTAACTTTCTATGGATCTATCTATACGACTTTGTTCCCTTGGTGCAGATCACATAGTTCATCATTGGATTCTGATAATGAGATGTTCTTTTGTTACTATCAAAGTTTCATTGGACATTCTTCATCTATAAATTAGGTTATAAATGTATTTTTTTCTATTTTTTAACTACTGAAATTTCCAATTCTGACAAGGACATAGACTAATAACGGAAATTTTAAAATTAAATTACTAAGCAAGAATTTTTTTATTTTAAATATCATAAATAAAGATCCTACATTAGTGGCCAAGCAGTACCATAAATATCCTTTCTACGAGCTTATAAAAGCTTTGTTAGTATTCACTTTGTATATACACAGATTTTTTTAATAAAAAGAGCTTCTCTCTAAAGCTTAGCTTAGGTTTTGTTTTGTTCATGTTAAAGTTAGATGGATTAATAAACATTTGGTCCATGATGCTTCGATGTTGGAATCGCTAATCCAGATACCAAGGGTATCATACCCTCAATTTTTTAGATAGATTCATCTCACCCCTAATCATCGTTACCATGCTAAAGATCTAAAAATGTATCTGCAATGTTTTTTTTTGTAACTTATGTATGTGCAATGTTTACACGACATCTCTCTAAAATATTCATGGAACATATCACACTATCCAATTTTTTTTTTTAAAAGCAAAGCGAAAAAGAATAAACGTTTTTGTTGTATAGCTTCTAATTAAAAACGTTTTGCATAAGAATGGTAGTATACGAGTCTTTATCTTTATATTCACGTATCAATTTTATATGTTACTAGATATTGATCCGCGCTTAGCAAAGGCGGAATATTTTATGATCCGCGCTTAATTCTATTGAATTTTTCCCCATATCCTCTGGTTTTTTTTCTCTTTGTTTGATTGTTGCTGATCATTGAATTCCTAAGGCCATGATTAATCCGGGTCTCTTAAGGTGGGGTTCTTAACGTAAAATTTGTCTTTTTAATTTTTTTTTATTTTTTTTACATTTTTCCCGCTAAGAGACGGCTCTTATGGTTCTTATTTAAGAGACGGTTCTTAGGTTTTCTTAGTTAAAAGTTAAGATACGTCTCTTAGAAAAGCTAAGAACCCCACCTTAAGAGACCCCGGTTGATCCTGCTCTAAATGGAAAACAAAACAAATGAATTGAACAATATAATGAATAAAATATTTCACTGAATTTTTTTCTTCTGTGTATGAAAACTATATAAGACTAGGACCGACTCTAAAAATGTGGCAAGTGTGCTTTTACACCGGATCTTATTTTTTCTTCAAAAAATTTAAGATCTAGGGTCCTCAATTTTTAACTTGCTTTGGATGACTTGAGTCAAGTTGGACCACCAAAAAATTATAATTCACTCTCTAGCTAAAAAATAAGTTGACTATGATATTTAACACATTTTCTATCTTATTTGCCAGAATACTCTTTAAAGTTACCGATTCAGCCGTTTTATATTTTCTCTCTTTTCTTTCTTTATGTTTTTTCTTCTTCTCAGATCATTGATTCTTGTAACTATGTGTTTATTTCCATACTTTGTTTCAATTTTAAATTCCATAACGCAAACTGGATTTATCGTTGTATCAATGGTGACTTCCATTGTTATTTAGATCTCGTGGTTGGTGGTGAAAAATAACGACGGCGGACACATATTAGAAATAGAAGAAGTGATGAAGAAGATGACTCCTCGTCAATACACAATGATAAGGATCCTTTTTTTCTTTGCTATTATGAGTTGATAAGGAATAATGATAGTAAGCCAACAAATGAGTGTCGTAATGTCTGGAAAAGATAAAAAGATAAAAAAGATGATCTGGTGACTATACTATATTCAGTGAAATAACATTATAGTATAGTTTATGTTATTTAATGTAGCTATTTATGTTAGTTATTTTGTTCTCTTCTATTTAGATTTAGAGTTGATATTTGTATTTAGGGTTTATATTTGAGTTTAGAGTTTAGAGATTATGATTTAAGGTTTAGTATTTAGGGGTTGAGGGTGGGGATAGGACAAAGTTTAATATTTAGAGGTTAGGGTGAAATTGATATCTTATACTATTTTAATGATATGAAATGGAATATTTAAGTTTTCTATTCTCTTACATTTTTCAATGTATTGTTTTCTGCATGTTGATTTATAAAATTGGTAAATAGAATAAACCATTTATTTCAACATATTCATATTCGATACTACTCGTTTTACTATCTACAATAAAAATATTTTCGGTAAATAACATGGTGACGTAAGTGCTTCCTTTTCATTCATATAAAATGGTTTTGACATGATCTTAACCATATAATTTATTAGTTACGTCTTCCCCTCCAACACAATTACCGGATAATTACAAGAAAGGGTATAACCAGATAATTATTGAATAAATACTAGATTCTACATTATGTCAAAATTATTGGCCTACACTTAATTTTCTTTCTCAGTTTGGTTATTTGGCAATTTCTCCCATATATATACGAACTACTAAACGTAGAAAAATAAGATCAGTATATTCACCATTATTTTTTTCCCTTTCTTATTAACTAGTTTTTTTTAAAGGATTGATGTAGTATTATTAATTTCGTTTTAGCTGTGTCCTAACTATCATGGTACTTTTGATGTTTGTGACATCACACGGGTTATTCTTTACTCTTAAAAAGTTTCTATAGATTCATAAAGTTAATTATTGTAAAAAGGAAAAAAGAACCCTTGCATGAAGGAACCGATCGCAATACATTAACCTAGACCTCATGCAAGACCCTATAACTATTTCATTCTCTTCAAAAAATACATACAAATTCATATCGATATGTTGGATTTATCAATATATCCACGTAAGTGTTCAACGTATTTATTAAAGCTTAAAATCTGGACTAGAGGATGCTTTTTTGCGGAAAGTTTTTATTTGTTCTTTTGTATATGGTACTATGAATGGGATTGAAATATCCATTAAATAAATCATATATATGTTTACACTATGTCCCAACATCTTATTAATGTCCCCCCGTCATATATGTATTTGGTCACTCTTATATATTTCTTACAACCTATGTATGATTCATTATGCTTGGTACGCATTTACATTTTGACAGTTACACATGTTCTTGATCATCCAAAAGAATAGTTTATCATAACTCCGAATGTCATTACTTATCATTAGACGGTTTAAAACCATATATATATAGAGGAATCACTCGCACTTTCGTTTCAAACATCAACAATGGAGAATGAGAAAGGTGCGAGTTCAAGTACATTTAAAATGGGCAATTCTGCACAAGAGAGGAGGTTGCCTTATGTGCCTGATTGTTACGTTGTCCCACCTTCCTACGAGCCACGTGATGCGCTAGATTCAAGATCCGAAAGCTTACCAACGATCGATATATCTCGCTTGAATGGTACCGATGATGAGCGTCGAGGGGTTATTCAAGAGCTGAGATTGGCATGTCAGTTTTTTGGGTTTTTTCAAGTAAGTTTTTTCTTATATAAATATATGTGATTTCATTTTCCCCTAAATACTTAATGTTATAAATAATTTATATTTTCTTGTCGTTTATCAGATATATTCCACTCATTGGCTACTAGCTACCCTAGCTTTTGTCATTGTATATTTATCCTAAAGCCAAGTTATTCGGGTCAAAATATTAGTAATTTTAATTTTGACACGTGACAAGTGACGTTGAAATAAAAATTTGTATTACTATATCACAAATTAACTTAATCAAGTTGAAATAAAAATTACAATTACTAACTTTTCAACAATTTTCATTTGAAAAAAAAAATACTTTATATTTTTAGAAGTACTAAAATATTTTAAAATTTATAAATATATTAGATTTTCTTTTATAAAAATACATAACAAAAAAAATATTTAAAAAATATTTATTCCCGCGAAATCGCGGGTAACCACCTAGTTTATCTTAAAACCAAGTTATTCGGTCAAAATATTAGTAATTTTAATTTTGACACGTGACAAGTGACGTTACTATCAAATTCTTGGTAAATTTTATTTGAATGTTTTGTCAATATTTTCCGGTTCTCCTCCCACTCTAACTGAATCTTGTTTTATTTGGCTCGCTTAGATAGTGAACCATGGAATCAACCAGAGCATACTCGATGATGCATTGGCGGTTGCGAGCGGCTTCTTCGAGCTGCCAGCCAAGGAGAAAAATAAATTCATGTCGAACGATGTGTATGCACCGGTTCGGTACAGTACGAGTCTCAAGGACGGTTTGGACACGATCCAATTCTGGAGGATATTTCTGAAGCACTATGCACATCCTCTTCATCGTTGGATTCACCTCTGGCCTCAAAACCCACCTGAATACAGGTAATATTTTTTTTTGGCTACTGTAATATATATTATTATATACGTTAGATACGTTTTCATGATCATGTTTATTTATATATAGTTCATCTTTGTCAGTATGTCACTGATTAGGTCATCATACATTGCATCTATAAAAGTAAAAGCAATGTAGAGTTTCTGCTTACATGTAGCGGTGCCTTTTGTTCCCTTTGTTGACATAATGGACTCTATCAACTGGATCTGTCTAATTTAGCAAGTTTGAATAACCATATATCTTTTTATATTTGTTGTTTTATTCATATCTATGTTTCTAAATTAAATTAAATATAATTTCATCTTTCTGTCACTATGTATAAAAATAACAATTAATAAACATGTGTTTAAAAGTACTGAATATAATAATCAATAAACATGAGTTTTCATCAGGATTATTTTGGTTTTATATTTATTAAGACAAACATTCAATTAATTTTGATAAAGAAGTAAAAAATATACAAACTTTGTTATTTTCTGTAGAATTTTTTTTACATTTGTAATTTTCCCTCATATCAACCATGTCTGTCACGTAGTGTTTGTTTATATTTTTACGTTGGCGTATATTAGAGAAAAAATGGGAAAGTTCTGCGAGGAAGTGAGGAGACTATCTCTGGAGATAATGGGAGCAATAACGGAGAGCCTAGGACTAGGAAGAGACTACCTGTCGTCTCGGATGGACGAAAACGGCATGCAAGTCATGACCGTTAACTGTTATCCACCGTGTCCTGACCCAAAGACGGCACTAGGCTTGCCGCCGCATTCAGACTACAGTTGCATCACCATCCTTTTACAGAACTTGACCGGTCTCGAGATCTTTGATCTAACGGCTCATGGTGGCTCTGGCCGCTGGGTTCATGTACCTGAAGTTAAAGGTGTACTCAAGGTACGTTCCTACTGTTCAGGATCTTAACCGGAGGAAATCACATTAATTATATATATATCAACATAAACCCGGTTGTATTTTTTACTAATTTCGGTTTATATATATTTAGAGCATCTCTAATGCATACTTTTATATTTTTCTATTATAGAGACGGTTTCACTACAATGTATAACTCTCTAATAGAGTTCATCTATTTTTAAAAAAGAATAAAAAAGTTATTATTTTTTGTCTTTATATACAAGGATGAAAATGATATTTCTCTATATTTTCTTCAACAAAAAAAACTAGAAAACTGTGTTTTAGTAACATATATTGAAGCAAATCCATTTTAATAATAAAATTTCTCTATATTGAAAAAAAATGTAAAGGTGAAAATAGATGTGGGTTGGAGATAGTCTTATTTATTTTATTGTTTTGTTTTGTTGATAACACCACTATATATATATCGTTTTTATTAATAGGTCCATATTGGTGACCATGTGGAGGTGCTAAGCAACGGATTATACAAGAGCGTCATTCATAAAGTTACTCTAAACGAAGAGAAGACGAGAATCTCTCTCGCTAGTTTGCATAGCTTGGGTATGGACGATAAGATGAGCGTACCGTGCCAATTGGTTAACGATGAAAACCCGGTTCGGTATAGAGAGAGCAGCTTTAATGATTTTCTTGATTTTCTTGTCAAGAATGACATCTCCCAAGGGGATAGGTTCATTGACACTCTTAGAATCAAGGACTGATCACACAAAAGAATTAAAAAGAATTTTCTTCATAAAAAATAGTCTCATTTGGAAACTATTCACACAAAACTAACACATGATCCGTAAATAGCTTGTCATCTCAAACAACTACATGAAACTATCAACCAACAAAACCAAACCGATTTGTTATTTAATAAAAAAAGCGACCAAAAAATATCTATTACAATTTCATTTTTTTTCTTTTCTCAACAGCCTCACACGCAAAATCTACAACAAATCGTTAAATCTTTTCAAGACAAAATGCAATTAAGTGTTACCGCATTGTTTTTTTTTTTTTTTTTGCAAATAAACTTTTATATCAGGCTTTTACTTTTATTCTACATTACGTAAACTTATTAAAAGGCTTACTTCCTTTTGTTTTTGAGACATAAAATCATTAATTTTACACGCAATTAATTTACGTATTCTACATGCATGCTGAAACCGCTCGAACAATGTTCCTTACCCCGCTGGTGGTGCAGGTGCAGCTGGTGCAGCTGGAGCCGCAGGTGCAGCAGGAGCAGCAGGTGTAGTTGGAGCCGCAGGTGCAGCTCCAGCCGCTGGTAATGGGATTGTTCCAGAAAAGGTTCGACTACCCCACTTCACAGTCCAATTAATTCCAGTTCCCGTTTTATTATCGAATGTTCCAGTGTATGTTTTTCCCAACACCTTTCCCTCAAAGTTACCTGAATATGTTAACAAATTTAACAGTGTTGGAGATGAAAAAAGCCACAAAGTTCCTCCCGCAGACCTACTACACACACAGGTTTTGAATAAAAAGACAACTAATCAGTTAAACTATAAATAGAGTTAATAACAACAATAACGTGTAACAAGGCCCAAAAAGAGGTAGCATGTAAAAAACAATCATAGACAAAGGAGAGTAAGTGATCTTTATTCTTTAATATTACTTAATGAGCCTCATGATGAGTCCAATGGAGGTCAGGCCGAGGCTGGTACCGGCGGCAAGCCCGGAGGCTAGGAGAGTAGTGGATATAGTCGCAGGTACGAGAACCGGGCTGAATATGAAGAAAAGAGGCGTGGAAATAACTAATGCCACGGCTGAACCAGTGAATGTTAGAACGGAAATGGCTAAGAAGACTAAGGAGGTCACCGAAGCAATAACAAGCTTAATAATGTCCAAAAATGAGATGAGAAAAGAGAACATTTTGAAAAAAAAAAAGATATGTTCAATTTGGATGACTGAGAATGTGATTCGTTTTGAAGGAGTTCTTCACTCAAATGCTTAGAGATTTGATGGTTGTGGTGGGAAGAGATGGCTTTTTTTTTATGGAGTTGTGTAGTCTACATGCACAATAACGTGAGTAAGCAGAGATCTATGTTACTATACGTCACGCCACATGTCCTTCTTTGTGTGTGTGTGTGTGTGTTTGGGTTGTCATGTTTTCTAGCCTTTTTCATTCTTTTTTGTTAAAGCTCAAACATTAATTGGACAATGTGTTCTCAAAATGTTTTAAAGTCATGGTCAAATAATATTAACAATATATTTAACGAAATAATAATTAAAATTTTAAAGTTAACAACTCTCTCTCTATATATATAATATTTAATGCTTTTGAAATTATAAATCCTAAATTTAAATATATTTAAAAACTGAAAGTCTAGACCCTAATTTATATAATTATTAAAAACAATTGTACATTTTTTATTTTAAATTCAGATTTTATTCACCAGCTGAACTTGCACATGTTAGAAAATGGTGCTGGTGTTTTTATGATGCAGTCAATGTCGATCGTTGAAACACACTAAAACAAGTACTTTAGAAGATATCCAAGGAAACAATTCTTTGCAAAACTGCGGGACTTAGCAATAACGTTTGCTATTGTAACCATACATTTAGATATTGCCAAGACTATCTCACTACAAGAAACGTAACTTATAACGGTAAAAGTCTATGTGGAATTCCGGTTGAACTTCCAACACATCTAAAAATTGATTTCATTGGAAATTTGTTGAGAATTTTCGTCGAAAGCAAAAAAAAAAAAATTGACTTCTGTGGAGAATCCGTAGGGAATGACGGATTCTCTATAGAAGTAAATTTATGATCTTGAAAATCTAATAATTTAAGAGTTAATCGTTTAGAAGAAGTTACTTGATAAATATAAAATTAAGTTTCGACGTAGTAAACACTCATTTTTTTTTTTGAAAAAACTAACATTATCTAAGGGTAATTTGATTGAGTCATAAAATTTAAAGTGATATTATGCATACTTACGCAAACGATTAACAAAATTTGTGAATAATCTTTTTAGAATTTTCTTATGTGTTTTTGATAGTGTGTGAGAATAATAAAATTTTGTATACCAATATTTTTATTACCTAATCGGATATGTTATATCTTAACACATCATCGAGTGGACCTGTGGAAAATTTATAAGTTACAAATTCACGTGTGTTATATCTTAACACATTTTTCTTTTTGTCTTGCTCTTCCCTTTTTTATTTTAATGCTAAGATAAATGGATACATGATTACATCTTTAAAGATTTTTAATCTTTAAAGTAAGTAGTCATAAAGCCATTAAGCTAATTGATGTACTTTTGGCTTCTTTGTCTTTTTATCTTTTCGTGTTTGGTTGTATATGATGGTTCAATCAACTGAAGAGAGATTGAAAGCTCCAACCGTGTACCCTCGACTGCCATAGCATTCATCTGCAAAAAGATTGAGGACAAGGTCCGTGACTAAAACTTCTTCAAGAGAATGAAGAACAAGAATCAGACAGTTACACCACTCACAGATGAGGTTACTTCAGTGAGTTTCTCTGTCTTTTTGGATTTTTTTGTTCTTACAGTTGTTTTGTGGAATTGCATGATAATCTTGTGGTTAACCGTTCCACGCCATATAATGACAAGTTGATTAAGGAAATCATGTAGTTAACCGGGTTAATACACATTGAGATGGTATACTAGAAGAGTATTTGGTGTCAAAAAATGTGTCCTCTTTGATAACAAAGTATGATCCTTATGTTGGTGTTATTGAGCAAACAAAAGATCTAAAATCACTCACTTTAAAAGAGTTGTTGAATGCACTAAAAATGCACCATGAAGGCAAAATGTTTATGACTCAACCTGCAACAATAGACTGACAATTGATTTGATGATACCTAAATAGTTTGTAGAAAACACCATCATTTTAGTCAGATAAGTATCCATATATATAACATAATCCACTCTTTGCAGGTCCAGCTTATAGTTATCAGTCTATGTCCCAATTGGTAACTCTGTTATGCGTATAGTTCTTCCTTCAACTTTATACTCACCAGTGGTTGTGTATATGTCAACTTTATCACTCATCTTTTTTATTGATCCTTGAAAACCTTTATACCAAGGCTCCATACGATGATTGGGATCCATGCTTCCATACTTCAGATAATAACTTACTTTGGCAATAACATCTCTTGGATTATAGTTTGGTATGAGTGTACTATATCTTGTTCCCACTCCACCACAACCATTGACCAGTACTATTGGAGTGATTGAGAAGACATATTAGTAAGTTAATGATACGTGAAATGTATATGCTGAATCGAAACAACCAAAAAAAACGACTGATTGATTATTATAACTGTGTTACAAAGGTTACAGAGAAATCAATGGAGCCTCTCAACACTCCCCCGGATTTGACCCTTTCTCTAGATGCCTCTAAATAGCTACCCGAAGAAAGAAACAATTAGGAAATTTATGAAGAGAATTACTAAAATACACATTGAGATGATATACCAAAAGAGTATTTGCTGTCAAAAATTTTGTCCTCTTTGACAACAAATTATGATCATTATGTTGGTGTTATTGAGCAAAAAAAAAAATCTAAAATCACTCACTTTAAAAGAGCTGTTGAATGCACTAAAAATGCACCATAAAGGCAAAATGTTTTTGATGAAGGCAAAATGTTTTTGACTCAACCTGCAATAATAAACTGACAATTGATTTGATGATACCTAAATAGTTTGTAGAAAACACCATCATTTTAGTGAGATAAGTATCCATATATATATAATCTTCCACTCTTTGCAGTTTCAGAATACTAACTTTTACACACACAATCAAAGACTTTCATCGCGGAAGTCAACACAACATAACAGGTTATCACAAGGAATCAATAAGCATCTAAAAGAAGACTTGTTTGGATAAGACATGAAACAAAATCCTTTTTAAGGTACATACCCATGTGAGTTCCTCCATTGCGTTGATGTCTTTTTTGTGGTGAAGAACTTAAGTTGGAGAAGATTACAATTGAAATAAAAATTCAAAGCAAACAAATATCAGCAAAGCAAACAAAAATGAGACCAACTGTACTTAAATCATACATGATAATAGTGTTGATCTGGGATCTCGATCAAGTTTGCATCTAGGCATCTTAAAAGCATCAAGGGACAGAAAAAAAAACAAATATCATATATAGAAACTACAATTGTAGATGCTCTATGATTTCTTCTACTTTAATAAAAAGCTTTGATGAGAAACTACAATTGTAGATGCTCTGATTTTTGTTTGGACTTTTACCGAACATTTGTTTTACGGTTATCTCATAAAAAAAATTGTATTTCTCACAAATATAGATGTAAACATATAAAAATATGATATGAATACATATACAAAAAAAACATTTTAAGTGTATAGCACTAGGCTGATTACACATAAAATGAAACAAATGTCGTATTGTTTTCTTCTTAGCAAAGATTTGATTTTACAGAATTAAAGCTTACTTCACTGTAATTTAAGATGTCCCTCACCTCTGGATGGACTTGTCAAAGTGTCAATTGCATTTAAATATCATTTTTTACTAATTTGTTTTGTAAATAAAAAGAGGTCAGACTACTAAAAAGCGAAAGCGACACTTCTTAGTCAATTATCCAATAAACAAAAGATTATTTTTACTCGAATGAAACGTATGGTGGTGTGGACTTTAGAGAAAGAAGGGAGACCCCGGCCGGTTCGGAGTCCCGACATATGACACGAGTGTGTTTAAGTATGAAACCATGACATTATGAAATTATCAGAACACTAAAATATATGAAGATAAACAACAATGTAAGTGACTTTCAAACTGTTAGCTCTTACAACTACTTAAGTCTAAAACTCCAAAAATATTATAATAAAATGTATGCAAATCCTTCGCTGGAAAAACACATATCAGCCACGAGCTAGAATGGTTCATCAATCATAGAACCTTTACGGTCCAGTCTTGGTCCACTCGAATACCTGGTTTGTGGATAGTCAACAACTTTGTACCGGAGGAAGCTACTAGCCACCCATTCACCATTTGCTTCTTGAGAACTGTTCAAAGCTACCACCTGAATAAAAACCAAGATTAGAGACCGTTACCAAACAAATCAAGCTTAACTTTCTATGTATCTATCTATACGACTTTGTTCCCTTGGTGCAGATCACATAGTTCATCATTGGATTCTGATAATGAGATGTTCTTTTGTTACTATCAAAGTTTCATTTGACATTCTTCATCTATAAATGTATATTTTCTATTTTTTAACTACTGAAATTTCCAATTCTGATAAGGACATAGACTAATAACGGAAATTTTAAAATTAAATTACTAAGCAAGATTTTTTAAAAAAATATCATAAATAAAGATCCTACATTAGTGGCCAAGCAGTACCATAAATATCCTTTCTACGAGCTTATAAAAGCTTTGTTAGTATTCACTTTGTATATACACAGATTTTTTTTTAATAAAAAGAGCTTCTCTCTAAAGCTTAGCTTAGCTTAGGTTTTGTTTTGTTTTGTTAATGTTAAAGTTAGATGGATTAATAAATGTTTGGTCTTCGACGTTGGAATCGCTAATCCAGATACAAAGGGTATCATACCCTCAATTTTTTAGATATTCAAATCCGTCACATCCCTAATCATCGTTATCATGCTAAAAAATCTAAAAATGTATCTGCAATATTTTTTTTATAACTTATGTATGTGCAATGTTTACACGAGATCTCTCTAAAATATTCATGGAACATATCACATTGTTCAAAATATTTATTTTTATTTTTTTTAAAGGAAAGAGAGAAAGAACAAACGTTTTGTTGTATAGCTTCTAATTAAAAATGTTTTGCATAAGAATGGTAGTATACAAGTCTTTATCTTTATATTCAATATATCAATTTTATATGTTACTAGATTGATCCGCGCTTAGCCATCGCAGAATATTTTATGATGAAATATTTTACTAATAACTTAATAAATATTTTGTTAATTTGTAAGAAGTTCGTGTAATTAAAATATTTTTACATTTAAATCAGTGCTTTTAAATTTTACTTTTATATAGCTTAATTAATTTTATTATAATTTTTTTTTTTTGTAATTTGTCTTGTTAATAATTTAGTTTAATTATAATCGGTTTAAATTTGTTGTTAACAACAGGTGTTGAACATTTTCCTTTAGATAACATATATTTTGAATATTTTTCATAATTATTTTTATTATTATATTTATTTGTACACTGTATAACGTATATATATATATATATCATGTAATGGCTATTATTGATCCAAGTAAGTATAGTATCAACAAAAGTTGATGATCCTTAACAATCAGTTCCTAATCTCGCTGTTTCTTTTGTAATAGGCATGGCAGGGCTTGCTGTGACATAGTGGGCTCACTTAGATGGTTACTTAGCTTTTATAAGCTTGAAAACAAGATTATCTCCATCGAAAGGATTTATCAATACAGTCAGATCTCAGGAATTATCGCCTCACTTGGCCTGAAAGAGGATAAGAAAGTTGAGTCTTAAGATCGTGACTTGTTATGATCTAACGTACAATACCAAACACTCCATGTCTTCATTCCAGCAGACACATTTAAAAGAGGTGTTATTTATTTCCGTTTTTAATTAATTGTATATTTTATTGGTGTGTAAATAATTATGTGCTGATATGTAATTGTTTGTTAGAATAAACATTACGAAAAAAAAAGACTTTCTCCATATTTGCAGGTCAGCAACAAGATTTGAAACACGTATTAATTATTTTCTTTTTTCTTTACTACTAACTTGATATGTAATTGTTTATTATAAATGTTAGTAAATTATTATGTGCTAATATGTAATTGTTTATTAGACCAGGTAATAAGGAATAGGAAAAAAAAAGAGACTTTCTCCACATTGCACTTCATCGAGAAAGATTTAACATAAGTATTGATTATTTAGATATTCAAATATTTGAGTTTACTTTGACATTAAATTTAAAGATATTTTATTAACATGCGCCACTTGAATAGTTTATTTTTAATATGTTAGTAACTATTGTTAGGCCAGAACTCTAGTTATGTTTCAAGGGTTTGTCGTATCAATGTCATGCTAAAACATTTTGATTTGATTAAACGATTTTCTGTTGTGATTCATTTTAAGTATTTTCAAAATAACATCAATAGAGAGAATGCATATACAAATAATGTTTGCTATTGTAACCATACATTTAAATATTGCCAAGACTATTTCACTACAAGAAAATACACTGATTTCACTGAAATCATAATGGTAAAAGTCTATATTGAATTCCCGAAGAAATTTCGACAAACCTAAAAAATTGATTTCATGGGAAATCTTTTGAGAATTTCTGTTGAAAGTAACAAAAAAAAATGATTTCCGTGGGGAATTTGTCGGGAATTCATGGCAGATTTCCTATAGAAATTAATTTATAATCTTGAAAATATAATAATTTAAGGGTTAATTTAATTTATTAGGTGAGATGATAAGTATAAAAATAAGTTTGGACGTAGTAAATATATCTTTAAAAAAACCTAAAGGTAAAACTCGACTGAATCATAAATTTCAAAGTAATATTATACATACTTACACAAACGATCATCAAAATTTGTGAATTTTTTTTGAAGCATTCTATCTCGAAGAAAGGGTCGTTATCTGTTTTCATTCTCTCTAAGTCCAGCTTATAGTTATCAGTCTATGTCCCAATTGGTAACTCTGTTATGCGTATAGTTCTTCCTTCAACTTCATACTCACCTGTGGTTGTGTAGATGTCAACTTTATCACTCATCTTTTTTATTGATCCTTGAAAACCTTTATACCAAGGTTCCATACGATGATTGGGATCCATGCTTCCATACTTCAGATAATAACTTACATTGGCAATAACATCTTTGGTATGAGTGTACTATATCTTGTTCCTACTCCACCACAACCATTGACCAGTACTATTGGAGTGATTGAAAAGGCATATTAGTAAGTTAATGATACGTGAAATGTATATGTTGAATCGAAACAACCGAAAAAAAACGACTGATTTGATTATTATAACTGTGTTACAAAGGTTACAGAGAAATCAATGGAGCCTCTCAACACTCCCCCGGATTTGACCCTTTCTCTAGATGCCTCTAAATAGCTACCTTCACTCTCTCTTAAGTACTGAAGCCTCAGCCCACAAGCACATCAAGTGAGCTGTTACAACAGATTGTATGACATGTACCTTATCTTTATTCCTTATTCTATATTTACTTCTAGAAGGTAGCATATCCCAGTGCCAACATTGCTCTCTTGAATTTGTTGATCATGTCCCCCTTTTTCCCCTTGTGCAGGTTATGAGCTATCTTGGTCAATGGTGCGGTTGCGTTCTCAAACCCGACTTTTTGCATCTCGGCGAAAAGAGGCAGTTGTTTGTGCCGGTTTCGGGATGATCTTTTGGTAAGAAAGTCTTTGAAACCTCCATCTCTTTTCGTTTGTGTTTCAAAGTACTACGGAAACGACAAAACAAATCTCAAGGATTATGAATCTGATCTACTGGAACACGCCGGAGACATGGATCGAGCGAAGTTAGTTATGAGTAGTTCTGATTTAAGAACTTTTGTTCGGGTCGAAAGCTTCTCGAAAACCATATTCCCATATCAGGTTGATTTTATACGTTCACATCTTTCCCTTTTTAGAAACCTTAAACTTTTTTGTTTAGTATGTGAGATTGATTTATTACTCAGTTATTGAAGTATCTCGGTATGATTTAAGTATGGAAAGGTTGAATGTTTTACAGAACCCTAAGTTCAACTTTTAACAGCAAGGATTACTTTGATTAAGAGGGACAACAATAGCCATTATTGTGCGTCTCAAGACTGTTTTTACCTTTAACTTCGTAGGAAAGGGTTTACTTACCTTTTGTTTCACTTTTTTCTCTTTTTAATAATTTATAAATTGATATATGTCGCTAACTCATACTACTAATTTTCTTAGATGTTTCAAGTTTTTGACCTATACCAATTTTAAACTTAACATATGCGTTATCTATTTTTTAAAAAATTATTGTGATGAATGTATCGTTCAAACTTATAGCTTAACACTAATAACTTTTATATTGAACAAATATAGATCTGCCTAGACATCTGTTAAAATGTTTATATCGAACAAGAAATATAAATTAAGCATATTTTGAAGGAGAAAATATATTAACTGAATTTGTATTAAAATTCGTCTGACTCAATAAAATACTCAATACATATAGTAAACGTACATATAATGTCATCAAATTCTTTCAGAAAACGTTACTTCTTGTGAGTACATATAATGTCATCAAATTCTTTCAGAAAACGTTACTTCTTGTGAGGGTTTAACACATGTATATTCCTATGATAGCCAGGCTAGTTTTAGTAACTTTCTTACTACAAAAAGAATGAAATGCAAGCAATGATATATAATACTAAAATTGTTTCCTAAGGGAAATGATGATTTTTCAATTAACTAAAATTTTATTTTGCTTTAAAAAAAGATTAGAATTGAAACTATTTGATTTAGAATCCTACATGTGACCTAAATAAATAGCATAACGATCGGTGGATCGGTCAGAGTTTATGATTGAAATCAAACTGGGACCGAGTATGCTAACTTTTTTTTTTCCTGGAAGATTTAATTAGTTTTTTTTTTCAGTTTATCAAATATTGAAACGATGATCTTTATAATGTATAAATCGAAGAAGAGATTATTTTCTAATGAATGGTTTTTATTATATTATAATCATGCCATCACTCGGGTTTAAGAGATTCCTATAGTGTGTGCATTCTTGAAAACGAAGTTACAAATATCAAACCATGTTTTTAGTCTACCACCTCTGATTTGTCATGTACGTCTTCTCTCTTAAATTATTACTTTTGAAACAAATAAACAAAGTAGTTTTGTTTAAGAGATCTGCATCTATATAAAATATATAAATATTTAGGTGAAATAATTATATAACCAGGAAAAAGTAGATAAAACAGAAAAAGACGTATCGAGTAGTAGTAGTGAGGAAGTCTTAATTAATTAATTTAACTCCAACAAGGAGAGTCCTAATTTTAACTATAAAAGCAACATCCCAAGAGAGACTACACAACAACAACAAATAAAGAAAAACATACTAAATCCATATTTTCTTCAAAATTAACAAGAATGGTTTCGGTCACATTATCAGAAGCATCAAGGAGCCGATCAAAGAAGGTGTGTGTGATCGGAGCTGGACCGTCTGGTCTAGTCTCGGCAAGGGAGCTAAGAAAAGAAGGACACAAAGTGGTGGTGATGGAGCAAAACGACGACGTAGGAGGTCAATGGTTGTATCAACCAAACGTGGAAGAAGAAGATCCTCTAGGAAGTAATGTTCCTATGAATGGTGCACTTAAGGTCCATAGCAGCATCTACTCTTCCTTGAGGCTAACCTCACCGAGAGAGATAATGGGTTATTCAGATTTTCCGTTTTTGGCGAAAAAAGGGGAGAGACATGAGGAGGTTTCCAGGGCACAAGGAGCTTTGGTTGTATCTTAAGGACTTTAGTGAAGCTTTTGGGGTAAGAGAGATGATTAGGTTTAATGTTAGGGTTGAGTTTGTAGGGGAAGATGATAAAAATGAAGATGTGAGAAGATGGATTGTGAGGAGTAGAGATAAACTAAGTGGTAAGGTCATGGAAGAGATCTTTGATGCTGTTGTTGTTGCTACTGGTCATTACTCTCACCCTAGATTGCCCTCTATAAAAGGTATCTATCATATGTTTTTATTGTTAAATACTTCCTTTAATCCTTTTATTATTATATACCAAATGTAGTGATTCACATCATATTGCTAATATGACTAGAGAAAACTATGTATCATTTATCCACTATATGTATGCTCATTTATTTGTTTCTTCTCATTGTTCTTTGATAATTAATTATAGGAATGGATTCTTGGAAAAGGAAGCAGGTTCATAGCCATGTTTACCGAGTGCCTGATCCATTTCGTAATGAGGTGATTAAAAGTCTCTCTCTATATATATATAGATCTTAGTTTAAATTTGGTGATGATGATGATGGTGGTGGTGATAGGTAGTGGTGGTGGTTGGAAACTCAATGAGTGGACAAGACATATCAATAGAGCTTGTGGAAGTGGCAAAGGAAGTTCATTTAAGTTCCAAGTCACTTGACATAACTTCTGGCCTTTCCAAAGTCATTTCCAAACACTCAAACCTTCATCTTCAACCACAGGTTCTAATTACTTTAATATGTATAGTATTTGTTGTGTTTGATTTAATTAAGTCTATGTCTAAATTTGGATTTAAAAGATTTAATTTATTTCTTTGATTTTTTTTTGTTTGTTTGGTAGATTGAATGTTTAAAAGATGATGGGAGAGTCATCTTTGTGGATGGATCTTGGGTCGTCGCTGATACAATTTTATACTGCACCGGGTAAGACGATCTCATCTTTATCTATATGTTTAATATGATTACAAAAGCAAAATTCACACATATATATAACAAATTTAAGTGTAAACTTTCATGAAAGTTGATTCTAAATTACTACTTTTTGTTTCTGCTACGCAAGACAAAAACATGTGATAGCTCCTTAGATAGTGAAAATACTAGTCGTAATTAATTAAGCGTTAAATTTAGTTTAATTGACTATTGACTTTGTGGGTGTATCGAACGAGGTCTTCATCGACATCATAAGTAGTGGGAATACTATAATCAATAAAACAAAAAATGAGAAAACCAAATAAAGATAAAGTATATGGTTGATTATTTGAATCTGCATGATATTGCGTAACGTACATCTTAGTTCTTCTACTACAAAATCATATCGATCGTACCAAAGATATAAATTACTAAGCCTATAGCTATACTCCATGACTACTAAACTCAATGTAGGGCACCTAATGTCATACTGAGTGGGCTACAAATCTTTTTTTCACATTGGTCGTTTCAATAAATTTCAGTTCCCTAGTTCTTGGGTACATCATGTTATTATAATATTCATTCTGTTTTTTTTATATGATGTTTTATAAAATTTATTTTGTTTATAATATAAGATGTTTAAAGATTTTAATATATGTTTTGAGATTTTAAAATTAATTTTAACTTTATTGGAAACTATTCTACCAATAAAATTTACAGTTTTTTTTATAATTAGTTAAATGATTTTAAAATTATATTTTATAAATACTTTCTAGATAAATTTAAATTTCTTAATTTTTGTGTAATAAGTCAAAACATCACCATCGGTTTCTTTTTATATGATGTTTTGATTTAGTGCACAGAGATTAAAACATTTACATTTCTTTAAAAAGTACTTTAAATATTTAATTTTAAAATCATTCAATCAATTATAAAAAAGATTGTAAAATTTTATTAGTTGAATAATTTTCAATAAAGTTAAAGAGTAATTTATTTGAGATTTTAACCTTTTTATCGTATTGATTTATTTACAAAATAAAAAAACAGGTACTCGTACAAGTTTCCTTTTCTTGAGAGTAAAGGAAGAGTAGAAGTGGATGATGATAGAGTCGGGCCACTCTTCGAACATACTTTCCCTCCTTCTCTCTCCCCTTCTCTCTCCTTTGTCGGTATCCCAAGAAAGGTCTCTCTCTCTCTAAACTTTTATTTTGGTTCAACTATTTAATCTTGATTATTATTTCTCAAAACATTAAAATAAGTTTGGTGCATTGCATGCAGTTAATAGGGTTCCCATTCTTTGAAGCACAAGCAAAATGGATAGCACAAGTATTGTCTGGAAAGTTATCTCTTCCTTCTTCCGACCAAATGTTGCAATCTGTCGCCGACTTTTACCGGTCGAGAGATCTCGCTGGTGTCCCTAAACACAACACTCACGACATTGCTGATTTCACTGTAATAAAACCCTCTAAACATTGATATTTTTATATTTTATGACCTAATAATAAAGTTTTTAAATGTTTTGTTATAGTATTGTGACAAGTATTCGGATTATGTTGGATTTCCGCATTTGGAAGAATGGAGAAAGCTACTTTGTTTGTCTGCTCTCAACAATTCACAGGAGAATCTTGAGACGTATCGTGATTCTTGGGATGATCATGAACTCCTACAAGAAGCTATGCAGAGCTCTCATTTTACAAATCTCAACTGTTGAAACTCTTCTCTTGTTATGTTTTCTTCTTCTTTTGTTTTTTTAAATTATTATGTTACGTTGCAACTTACAAAGAAAGAATCTCTCTTTCTTCCTATCTTTCTAGTGTGGTCTATTTATGTTTTTGGTCCATATTTATCATGGTTCTAAAAATTGGTTTAAGTGGTGCAATTTATACAATCAAATCGATTTAAGTCTTATTAAATATGTTTAAATCGATCTAAATTAGTATAAATATGTTCAATTAAATAATGATGTTAATACAAATTCATAAATTTCCTTAGTTTTTTTGTTTTGTATATTTATTTTTGATAATTCATTAAGTTAATTTTATAATTAAATTTAAAACTAAAATATCTTATATAAATAATATATATAATAAATCAATAATCTATTAACATATAGGTTTTATCTAAAATTCGAATAACCCGCCTAGTCGCTAATCCTATACAAAACGCATAATTACGGTGTAGCTATTTTTTAAATATTGGTATTTATATATCCATACATTTATACGTTTGCTTCCCTCGAGACATTGATAGTAACATATTCAAAAATTAATGGAGATCCTTGTTAAGAAAGATGTAGCATTTTAGTTTGTAACCTTTTCGTAGAAAATAAAAAACACCTCTAGTCATTGTCATGACAAGGTATCGTGACTGGTCCATGAGAAAAACTGAGAAGGCTCTGTGTTTGGAGTAGCTGAGAGACAATTAGGCCGTTGACTATATTAAGCCCAAATATTCCACAGAGGCCTTAGTTTCTACAAACACCATGAAAGAAGCATTTAGGAAATGATCTCGTATTTGGGCTACGACGCCACTCACGCACACACTTCGTTACTCAGTTAGACACGAGAAGAAAGACAGTTGGGCCGTAAACTAAATTAAGCCCAAATATTATACATGGGCCTAAATTGCTTCGGAATTTCTAATAATAAATATGCATCTTTAGGCCTCTATGTGAAGAGCAAAAGGTTAGGTATGGTATATAGACATATTATTATTGTACCTTTTCTGAATTATCAATATTATTATTGTCCCTTTTCTGATCTTTGATAAATTAAATAATAGATACCTTATCCTCAAAGGATAAAAAATACAATCCTCTTTATTCAAATTATTTTCCTGACCAGTCCCTTTATTCAAATTACTACTGATTATATATAATGAAAAAAAATAGAAATTTTTACATTTAAATGTGGATATAATTTGAAATGTTTCTAAATATATTTTGGTGACTTATTTTGAAGTCAATAACGTGTGCGACAGATAGAAAATCACAAATTGAACTTCTTTGTATATATATATATATTTTTTTTTTTTCTTTAATTGTTGGTCAGAGAAAACGTGGTTGTAATTTTTTAAAATAAATACCGTTTTACATTTTCCACGTAGGACGAAACAAACAGCTGGAGAATGGGTTGTGTCGTATGTCGGGACTCCGAACCGGGTTACATTTCATTTTCGGTTCGGTAAAGAGTTAAAAATCAAAAAAGCCTTTTTGGCTATAATTAATAACTCTTTAATTATGAAATAAAAATAAAAAAATATATTGAACGAGAAAAAGGAAAAACTGCTGGAAGATTTCTCGAAATCTCGATTCAATTCCATTCATTCTTCTTCTTCTTCCTTTCTGCTCCATCTCCAATTCCTTCATCTCACTGTCACTTCCCCTCTCTTGTTTTGTAAACTAGCTTCGAAGATTCATTTGTTTCTATTTTTGTTAAGAAAGAGTTTCCTCATTTGTACATAGATCGGTTTAAAGGAATTTCATACAATTTTTCTGCGTCGTTGGCTTGGCTATTACGAGCTTGCCTGCGTTGTTTCATAAATTGGAAGAGAGAGAGAAGAGAGAAGAGAGAGAAGAGGATTGGTTGTCTCTTTGTATTTGTGGTGAAAATTTTAGGGTTTGTGAATCTGAATTTGAGGGGAAGAAGTGGATCTGAGGTTTAGGTCAAAGGAATTTGATGTTAGGAGAATGATCTGCTTGTTGGTTTACTAAATCAGACGGTTTGGATCCGATCCGAGGAGAGACAGCGCCTTCCCCATGGCGCTGTTCCGTCGCTTCTTCTACAAAAAGCCTCCTGATCACCTTCTCGAGATCTCCGAGCGTCTCTATGGTACCATTCTCTCCTTAGGTTTTGTAGAGGATGAGATCAATTCATCTTGAGGCATCTTTAGCTTTGCAATAGATATTGTCATTTGAGCTTAGCTTGTTGTATCTGGTAGAGTTATTAGAGGTTTTAGGAATCAGAATCTCTTTGACCAACACTTTTAAGCTTTGGTCGGATATAATATTCCTTTCTGACAGGAACCAAACCTTTTATGTTCCAGCTGATGATGATGATTCTTTCATTTTAGCTGCTACATTGCAGTTCCTTATAGCTCAACTTGCTTTGCTAAACAGGTTTCAGTGTTTCTCTTCTAATGTTCTGCTCTTGTTTTTTTTTTTTTGTGTGCAGTTTTTGACTGCTGTTTCTCGAGCGATGTTATGGGAGAGGATGAGTACAAACTGTACTTGGGCGGCATCGTTGCTCAGCTACAGGATCATTTCCCAGACGCTTCTTTCATGGTGTTTAATTTTAGAGAAGGAGAGCAGCGGAGTCAGATATCAGATGTCTTGTCTCAGTACGACATGACGGTTATGGATTATCCTCGGCAGTATGAGACTTGTCCGCTTTTACCTCTTGAGATGATCCATCACTTTCTAAAATCGAGCGAAAGCTGGTTATCATTGGAAGGTCAGCAGAATGTTCTGCTGATGCATTGCGAAAAAGGTGGTTGGCCTGTTCTTGCTTTTATGTTGTCAGGGCTGTTGTTGTACAGAAAACAGTATCAGGGAGAGCAGAAGACTCTAGAGATGGTACACAAACAAGCTCCCAAGGAGCTTCTTCATATACTGTCTCCTCTTAACCCGCAGCCTTCTCAACTCAGATACCTCCAGTACATTTCTAGAAGAGATTTAGGCCCTGATTGGCCTCCTTCAGACACGCCTCTTCTTTTGGATTGCTTGATTCTCAGAGATCTCCCACAGTTTGAGGGTATGAAAGGCTGCAGACCAATTTTACGGGTTTATGGTCAGGACCCTAAAGCCAAAGCCAACAGGAGCTCCGTAGTTCTCTTTTCTACACCAAAGACAAATAAACACACTCGCCTCTACCAACAGGTACTTTTCAAGACCAGTGTGTCTGTCACATATATGAATATGATCATCATGACATTTTTTAGTATAGGAGTTCTTTTGGTGATTTATTATACCAGCTACACGTTTCTCTAGACAATGTTCATTATCTTGATCTTATCTGCAGGAAGAGTGTATCCTGGTGAAATTAGATGTCCAGTGCCGTGTTCAAGGGGATGTTGTTCTGGAATGTATACACTTGCATGATGATTTGGTGCGTGAAGAGATGGTCTTTAGAATCATGTTCCACACAGCATTTGTACGTGGTAACATTTTAATTGTCCAACGCGATGAGATGGATATACTTTGGGATGCCAAGGACCAGTTCCCAAAGGAATTTAAGGCAGAGGTAAAAGGCCATTGTTAATTTTTCTCTGTTTATTTCTTAAAACGAGGCTGTTAAGTTTGAATGCATACTCATGTATGTATCAGGTACTTTTTTCTGGTGCTGATACCGTGGTGCCTACTATTGCAACAGCACCTGTATCAGATGATGAGAACGATTTTGATATCACTTCACCTGAAGAATTTTATGAGGTGGAGGAGATTTTTAGCGATGTGATTGAGGGGCCTGATCATACTATTGACTCAGATAGTTTTGTGGTTGTTGATACTGCTTCAGATGATTCTGAGGGTAAAGAGGTGTGGAAGGGGGACGTGGAACCTAATGCGTTTCTAGATTGTGCATCTGATGATTCAAATCATAAACATGAGCTGCATGGGGAGGCTAGCACAGATCCAGTCAAAGATATAACTGTTGATGATGTACAGTATAGGTCAGATGGGAAGGCAGATACCAGTATTGACTCAGTGAAGGATATAGGAATAGATGATAGTGATGAGCAGCGAAAGAGGACAATGGAAGCAAAGGAAAATGATTCTAGAACAGAAGAGACTCAGCACAAAGGTGATGGAGAAGGCAATGATTCCCAGAATGATTTAGAGTCTACAACTCAGAAAACAAATACCAGTCTCAACGTCCCTATCTCTGAAAAAACAAAAGCTACACCAAAGAAACTGGTCGGAGCAAATGCAAAACTGGCTGGAGATTCACTCAAACCAAAGTCTAAGCAGCAAGAAACTCAGGGTCCTAATGTTAGAATGGCTAAGCCTAATGCAGTTTCTCGGTGGATTCCTTCAAACAAGGGCTCATACAAAGATTCTATGCATGTGGCGTACCCTCCGACAAGGACAATCAGTGCTCCTGCTTCAATTACCACTTCTCTCAAGGATGGTAAAAGAGCTACATCGCCTGATGGTGTGGTTCCAAAGGATGTCAAGACTAAACATCTGCGAGCGTCTGTTTCTTCCTCGGATATGAGGAGTCGAACTTCAATTTGGTTATCACCAGATTCTAGCCCAAAGGAAAAGCCGCCTTCTCTACTTTCTGCCTCTCCACATCAGGCGCCTGCAACACCTCAGCATCCACCTACAACTCCAGCCCTGCCTTCTCTAACCAGCGAGGCTACGTCAGTTTTACATTCTTCTCAAGCAGCTGCATCACCTCCTCCGCCACCACCACTGCCTACTTATTCTTCACAGAGCGTAACTGACAGCTTCTCTCAAACATCTCATATCCCAGAACCACCTCCATTTCCATCTGAGAGACTAAACAGTGGAACCATGTTGCAGCCACCACCACCACCTCCTCCTCCTCCTCCTCCTTTTGCATCGGAGAAACCAAACAATGGAACCGTATTGCCACAGTCTTTTCCTTGGAAGTCTGTGTATACTTCATCTTTGGCAACTCCTACGACATGTTCTACTTCTCAACCTCCTCCGCCACCACCTCCACCACCGTGGAAGCCTGTGTATGCTTCGATACTTGAAACTCATGAGGAAGGCTCTACATCTTACAATTCTCCACCACCACCACCACCACCACCACCTCCTCCTTTTAGTTCATCAAATACAACAAAATCCAGTGGAGGTCACATTCCTCCTCCTCCCCCGCTGCCTTATATGAGTATTGCACCTCCGTCATCACCCAATGGTTTTTCTGCTGCTCCTCCACCTCCACCACCTCCTCCTCCTCCTCCTTTTAGTAAAGCACATTCAACCCCTCTCCCTCCACCTCCGCCACCAAGTTATGGATCTCCAACTCCACCTCCTCCTTTTGGTCACGTAGGTTCAATTCCTTCACCTCCTCAGCCACCGAGTCATGGATCCCCTCCACCACCTCCCCAGCCACCGAGTCATGGAGCCCCTTCGCCACCACCACCTCCACCACCACCACCACCTCCATTTGGATCTACTGGAACTCCGCCACCACCACCTCCTCCTTTTGGTAAAACTTCACCACCACCACATCCATTCGGATCTACTGGACCTCCACCACCACCACCGCCACCACCACCTCCTTTTGGTAACATTTCACCTCCGCCACCACCACCACCTCCTTTTGGTAGAACTTCACCACCTCCACCACCTCCACCTCCACCTCCACCTCCATATGGATCTACTGGACCTCCGCCACCACCTCCACCTCCATTTAGATCTACTGGACCTCCACCCCCACCACCACCTCCATTTGGATCTACTGGACCCCCGCCACCACCACCACCTCCGTTTAGATCTACTGGACCTCCACCACCACCACCACCTCCATTTGGATCTACTGGACCTCCGCCACCACCACCACCTCCGTTTAGATCTACTGGACCTCCACCACCACCACCACCTCCATTTGGATCTACTGGACCTCCGCCCCCACCCCCACCTCCGTTTAGATCTGGTGGACCTCCGCCACCCCCACCACCTCCATTGGGAACCGGTGGACCTCCACCGCCACCACCACCTCCATTTAGATCTGGTGGACCTCCGCCTCCACCACCTCCTCCGATGCATGGAGGAGCCCCACCGCCACCACCTCCCCCAATGCGTGGAGGAGCCCCACCGCCACCACCTCCACCAATGCGTGGAGGAGCCCCACCACCACCACCTCCCCCAATGCGTGGAGGAGCCCCTCCTCCTCCTCCGCCTCCTGGTGGTAGAGCTCCTGGGGGACCGCCCCCTCCACCGCCTCCAGGTGGTCGTGCTCCTGGTCCACCTCCACCTCCTGGACCAAGACCTCCTGGTGGTGGACCTCCTCCACCTCCTGGACCTAGACCTCCTGGTGCACCTCCAGATCTTAAGGGTGCAGGAAGAGGGCGTGGTCTTGCACGTCCAGGTTTGGGGTCTTCAGCTCAAAAAAAGTCGTCTCTGAAGCCTTTACACTGGGTTAAAGTAACAAGGGCATTGCAGGGAAGCTTATGGGACGAGTTACAGAGACAAGGACAAACGTATTACACTAACTTTACATTCCTTTTTTTATATATATATTCCCCTCTTGTACTTTGTTTATCCAGAAAAAACTATTTCTGTTATTGATCATTATTTTCTCTTCGTTTCTGCTAGTGCACCTGAATTTGATGTATCAGAAATAGAGACCCTTTTCTCTGCTATAGTGCCAAAACCCGCTGATAAAGCTGGAGGTCGAAGAAAATCGGTTGGGGCAAAACCTGAAAAAGTTCAACTGGTAATGTTAAATACTCTAAAGACTTGGTTATTGCCAGATAATTTACTCTTTTTCTAGTGGAGACTTTGGTCATATGCCTGGAATCTGAGTACCACCTGCTGTAAAAGATATTAATATTTCACTCTGTTTGACTTAAGGTTTTTCTTATTGATTTCCAGATTGACCTTAGGAGAGCCAATAATACGGAAATTATGCTTACGAAAGTAAAGATGCCGCTGCCTGATATGATGGTAAGCTCCAAACCTACTTTAGTTGAGTACAAGTCATCACTGGTTTATCTCTTATAGTATGATCATTGTTCACAATTTTCTTTGCATCAACCAGGCTGCAGTTCTCGCAATGGATGATACTGTCCTAGATATTGATCAAATAGAGAATCTTATAAAGTTTTGTCCAACAAAGGAAGAGATGGAACTTCTTAAGGTATTGACCTGTCTCTTTAGGATGTCTTGCGTGAAATATATCCTTCTAGTTATCTTTATTCACTTGTTATTGACACGAGTCCTCAATCTTGGTTGTTTTTGACTGTTTTGCTGTAGAACTACACTGGCGACAAGACAACCTTGGGAAAGTGTGAGCAGGTCTGTTTAAATCTTGAGATTACCAGTCTTGAGATGGTTTCAACAATCTCCTTAGCTAATGGGTTTTGGTCTCTCATCATTTTGTTACTACAGTACTTCCTAGAGCTAATGAAGGTGCCGCGAGTAGAATCAAAGATGAGAGTATTTTCCTTCAAGATTCAATTTGGCACTCAGGTCCGGTGGTATTACTGTTATTTTCTGTCTGTCTGATTCTTTGGAAGAATAAGTTGAAGGTTCATCAGTGTCTATGTATTTAAATTAGTGGTCTTATTGTTTATGATGATTTTGTGCAGATAACAGAATTCAAAAAAAGTTTAAATGCGGTAAATTCTGCGTGTAATGAGGTTAGTTGCTTGCAGTAACTCTAATATTTTCTTTAGTCCATATATATTTCTGTTTCTTATACTTTTTCTCCTCATTGCTTGTTCATCAGGTTCGTACTTCACAAAAGCTAAAAGAAATTATGAAAAAGATTCTTTATCTGGGGAACACGTTGAACCAAGGAACTGCGAGGGGTAAGTATTCTTTTGTTATTGTTTTAGATCTTTTTGCTCAGAACATTTCCTGTTCAATGTGGGCTTGTTCCAAGAATGGTGCCTTTCTTACCTGTGTTGTCTGAATGCTTATCCTTTGTGGTTAATAAAACCCTTGTTCTGCTTTCTGCAGGCGCTGCAGTGGGATTCAAGTTGGACAGTTTATTAAAATTAAGTGATACACGCGCTGCTAACAGCAAGATGACTCTCATGCACTATCTTTGCAAGGTAAAGCACAATCTCAAAAAAACAGCCTTTAGGTTCTGTTGAGGGTTGTTTTAGAAAATGGTCTGTAAATCTTCCCTTTCTTTCTACAGGTCCTTGCTTCCAAGGGATCAGATCTACTGGACTTCCATAAGGATCTTGGAAGTCTTGAATCAGCTTCAAAGGTTTTTGCGTTTGTGCTTTATCCTTCTTTTATCTCTTGGTTGTAAACTGGCTCATCATTTGATTGTACTGTCAATTCAGATACAATTAAAGTCGCTGGCTGAGGAAATGCAAGCTATTATCAAAGGGTTGGAGAAACTGAACCAGGAGCTCACTGCATCCGAAAGTGATGGTCCTGTGTCTGAAGTTTTCCGTAAAGTATGTTTGTTTTCTTCATATTTCATGAATTTCAGCTGTTTTTAAGATTTAACTAGCTAAAATCTAGTTTTGTGTTTTTGATAACAGACATTGAAGGACTTCATTTCTGTTGCTACGACTGAAGTGGCAACTGTATCGAGTCTTTACTCGGTCGTGGTAATATGCCAACCTCTAGTAGATCACTCAAACTATTGCATTTGACAATATGTTTGGTCCTGAAAGGGTATCTTTTTTTTGTGTGTCTTGTAATGGACAGGGGAATAATGCTGATGCACTTGCGTACTATTTTGGAGAAGATCCCAAACGTTGTCCATTTGAACAAGGTTTGGCATAAACTTGATCCTCTATCTAGCAATACATTAGAAAGTGGTTCATTGTTATTATATATAGCTAGCTAATAACAACACCTGGATGATGGATTGCTGCAGTTACTGCGACCCTGTTGAATTTTATAAGGCTGTTCAAGAAAGCACACGAAGAAAATATCAAGCAAGAGGAACTGGAGAAGAAGAAAGCCGCCAAGGAAGCAGAAATGGAGAAGGCCAAAGGAGTCAGTCTCACAAAAAAACCAGTTGATGATAGCTGACCCAGCCAAAAAAAACTTTAAAATCTTATTTTTGCAAAATCCGCCTTAAATCTCCCAAGAGAAGCAAAGGTGGTTGGTTGTTGATACCAGTGGAGGTGGTGCTGTTCAAGTAACCTTTCAGCTATGTGGACCGGGCGGTTCAGGTCCTAATGGGAGAGGAGATTCGCGTGGGGCGGGCTATCGAAGAAACCATTCAAGGATAAGAGGCAGGTCTTTACACCACTCCCAGGTTACATGACTGACTCCACATTGATTAATTCTAACTTGTAAATTAGGATTCTTTCCTGCCATTTTTTTGACTTTTGAATAGGTTGAAAGTGTTGTATAGGGTTTCAGGTAGAGAGATAGAGATGTAGAGCATTTTATCTTTTGCTTAGTGTGTAACTCTTTGTATCGGTACCACAATACCAATGTTCTTTCTAGGTAGTAGGATCCAGAAGAATCAGAATACTAACTATCCGAATCTTTTCTCCCAAGTACCTGTAAGAAACTGCATGATCATCTGACAATAAATAGCTTAGTTGTGTCACGTTTGAAACTTGTATAGATAGGTCAACAGGAATTGACTTGGTCCATAAAGAAGCATGCTGGGATCTTGCGAACGCAGGCCCAAATAACAGCAAAAGAAATGGCCCATTTAAAGAAGCCCACTAGATGATAATGAGAAATAAACAAACCAGTAAAAAGAAAAAGTTAAACTTAAGATGGCGTACTAATTACTTAGAATTCGACACGTTAGTATACGTATTCATGTTAAATACGGAGTTAACTGAGGGGTGAGATTTCAGATTCATCTTGGAAGTATATACAAATCCGAAATTAGCAAAATACAAAACTTATTTCGAGTGTTTTAGGGGTTTGGGAATCTGTTTATGAAAGGTAATTAAGTTAATCAGCTTTTATTTCGTTATTATCCAAACTTCAAAATGGGCATTTTTATATTACATAATGTGATTATGAAAGATGTTTTGGAAGATGTTGTACGTGTTAAACTCAAATTGGTCTTTTTATAGTTGATCATATTAAACACGTGACTATTTCATTCTGATTAGTGATTACTAATATATATATATATATTTTTTTTTTTTTGATAATCCAAAGTGTCTGACGGGCCGAGTCTCAACCGATTAATCTTTCGAGTCTCGACCACCGGCGCCAACCAGACCTAATTGTTTACAAAAGAAATTGGATACCTCTATTATCTGAGCACACAGATGGATAAACCTGAATTGATATGAATTTGAACCAAAATCTCTTAGAAACACTGAAACGTCATGTGCTACCAGAGGTTAAATTTTTCTTAGAAACCCAAAATTAAATAGTATTGCACAACGTTTTCTAATTAGTATCTATAATCTACAATATTATTCTGTGGTCTATCAGTTCTGTAAAGGTATCACTAGTTATTATCATGACCGGTTATATTTTATGAAAGTATATATGTTCTTAGTCAAAAAGTACATACACTTGAAGATAATATTAGTGAAAACTGCTCAAAGTATGATAATAATATACGTGTATATGTACATTTCATACATCACGCGTAACAACTTTATAACAGAATAGATTCTTCATGAGGAAAATGAAAGAGAATCGATAAGCAATGAAACTACGTAGATGATCCCTTTACTTCAAAAGCAGATGGAATAATAAAAAAAGTGTCGTTCATGTGTTAAGAGTGTTTTAAGAATATTGATTTCGCTCTTTAAAATAGCAATTACATTACATACATGAGAAAACATTCATTTTTTCTTTATAAAAATAATACGTGCGTGATTTTTTGCTTCATTTTCATGGGAATTTTGTTGTTTTAAATATTTATTAACTTCAAAAAAACAACTTAGAGCATCTCCATTTGTAAGAGCATTTCCAATGAAAGGTTTCAGATTCTCAAAATACATATATGCCTATGTATATATTTATATTAATATCTAATTATAGTAAAAAATATACGGAAAACAAATTCAAAATATTTATGCAGAAAATTTTTGGATTGAATTTTCTGTAAAGTTAAAAAACCTCATAATTAAATATTAAAATAAATATATATACACATGTATTTTTAAAATCCCAAAACTAAAATCTCCATTTGGGATTGCTCTAATATTGAAAGTGGGTTTTGATGATTAAAATATTAAAAAGAGAGTAAAGTTAGAAGAGATGTGCTTTCGTTTGGAAAGTTTACGTCGAAAATAAATTACTTATGCGACTGTACGTTCGGTTCAGTATTAGTCTGATACATACGTTAGAGCGAGTTAACATAACTAAAGAGTTTACGTGGACAACAAAATTCAGATGTAAGGAACATAACTACTAAGAGCAGGATTAACCGGGGTCTCTTAAAGTGGGATTCTTAGTTTTTCTAAGAGACGTTTCTTAGCTTTTAACTAAGAAAACCTAACAATCGTCTATTAAATAAGAACCATAGGAGACGTCTCTTAGCGGGAAAAATGTAAAAAAAAAAAATTAAAAAGACAAATTTTACGTTAAGAACTCCACCTTAAAAGACCCGGGTTAATCATGGCCTATGCTAGCTAGGTTTCACAGACGTCTGCTACGTTATGAGCGATTTGAAACGTGATCATTATGGCGGCAACGGAGGCATAAGAGAGCAGTTGCATGCATGGCCGGCCTTGGAATTTTAAAGGCTGTTCACGATTTAGTAAAGATAAATTGCTAATAATATTATAAGTTAATTACTACTTTTTTAAAATACTTTCAATAAAAATATATTAACATTCAGTTTACACTTTAATGATTATTGCTTAATGTTTAGTGTTAAATTGGAGAGTTAAGTTTCTAAATGTTTTATAAATATTTAAAAAAATAATTTAGTCTATTTTCATTATAAATTTAAGATATTTTTGAAAATAATCATTCATTAATGGTTAATTTGAAATGTTGTATCAAACTTGTGATAGAACTAAAAATTTTATTTTAATACATGTTTCAATAAAAAAAATTTCTAAAATTTAAGGGCACAATCCTCAAAACTTTTGGAATCAAAGACGAATGTTTCATTTAGATAGAGTGCTAGCCAGTCCTTGTATCATACTTCATGTCGTCGGTGCATGTGGTATATATGCGCGAGTATGCATTTTGCTTTTATATTATCACAATGGCCCCCTATATACTACTGTATATGGATTGGTTTCGTCATAAATTCAGAAAAAAAATTGAGATGACAAATGAATAATATCATTAAAAATCCATTTTAATTTTACATTTTTGAGAAGCCAAAACCATATATACATCTCTTTTTTTGTAAAAGGTTTTTAATGAAGAAAGTTTCATTATGTTTTCACCATATGTACCTTGATTCTAATTCAAAGATTTGAGCATTTCAGTATAGTATTGCACCGAACCCATAGTCTTTGTTTTTGAAGATATAACTCACCATGATGCATGAAACCTTTTTTTTCTGGTGAAAACATAATGCATGAAAATTTTGAAGTAACAAAAAAAATAACGAAATTAGCTGTTTAATCACCTCTCTAATATTATGTTTCAGTTTAGTATAATAATAATGAAAAAAAAAACACACTAATGAGTTGGAAGCAGTGATATAATAATCTATATACAAACTTAGCACACACAACGCTAAAAGCAAAAACACTTAGATAATGAACTTTTGTGGTTCTGAATCTTCAGTAACTCCAGAAAGGTTCAAGATCAACCGGACCGGTGGAGGAAGAGGGAACTTCTTGATGATCAAATCCTTTCCTCCCATATTCATCATCGGTATGAGAAACTCCAGTTTCATGCGTTTTGAAGCTCTGCCTTCTATTATTCTCAAACATGGCTTGAGAAACCGACTGTTCTTGAGTAAGAACCTGATCAGAAACATGGAGAGGTTGAGTTTGGTAGAGTGGAATCGAGCTTAGGACAGCAGGGTTGTTGCTGAAGTAACTGAGTAGTGTTCCTCTGGTTTCGGTTTGGTTGGAGAAGCAGGGCACGTAAGTCTGTTCGGTCTTGGTTTTTGTCATTGTATGGTGAAGAATCGGTTAAAGGTGGTAAACTAGAACCTCCATAAGAACCGATTTGGATTAAAGTCGAAATAGGTATCTTCTTGCCTCCAGCAGTTTTGTGAAACACTCTACATATCACCCATTCATTCTACAAAATGGAATCAAACCTTAAAATCTACTAAAAACAAAAAGCAAAAAACAGAGCAAAAAAACAGAGCAAGAAACAGAGCAAGAGACAGAGCAAAGCTTGGATTCTAGGTTTAACCATTCATTCTTCCACATGAAATCACACCTCAAAACCTATCAAAAGAAAGCAATAAAAAGAGAAAAGAAGCAAGAAACAGAGCAAAACTTGGATTCTAGGGTTTACCTTGGCGGTTTTGGGCAAGTTGTGAGCAGAGAGTTTGCCATCAAGCCTATACTCATGCATCACCCAGTTTGTTTTCTGCCCTTTTGGAGCTCTTCCTCTGTAGAAAACAAGTGTTTTCTTCATACCAACAAGTGATTTGCCTCTGAAAATCTCCTTATCCTTCCCTGTAGCCTTCCAGTAACCGGCTTGAGTTGCCCGGTTAGTCCTCAAACCGGTTGGATACTTTCTATCCCTCACACAGAAGAAGTACCATTCTTTCTCACCCATTTTTGCTTTATCTATTAACCAAAATAAACACCAACAAGAACTTCAAGAACAATGATATTAGATCAAAGATATTAAAAAAAAAAAAGACTTGGTTTGTTTGAAACCTACATGGCAACTCCCAAGGCTCAGCTTTGTTCAAATCCACCTCACCAATAGCTTTTGCTGAGAAATCAATGTTGAGAACCTTGTTGTGTAGATAGTGGGTTATGAGTTCTTCATCTGTTGGATGAAACCTAAACCCAGGAGGCAAATCCATCTGCTCATCACCTTCCTTGTGAAACCCACCAAAAGCATCCATTCTTTTTATGACCCAAGAAACCTTAAACCCTAAAAGAAAAGCAAATATCTGATCCAGCTACAAAAATATAACTTTATTTGATAGAAAAGTTGTGTTTCTCAGATGTTTTTTATTTATTTGATCTTGAATGTTTTCAAGAGAAGGGTTCAGAGAATATATATAGAGATATAAATGTAGGGATAGAGAGAGAAAGAGTAAATGTGAAAAGAGAAGTTATGGAGAGGAACTAAAAAGGAAGGGAACTAAATGGAACTCGAAAGGTAGAATTTCTTTTGACGAAAATGATCGTTTTTAATATACAAATTTTATTTGTATGAAATAAAATAAATATAAATATTCTTCCATATTTTGTGAGAAGAGGAAGATACGTAGCATGTAACACAACTTGGCTTATAAGTTGTTTAGCACTTTCCCTTTTTAAAAATAAAGAAACCTTTTATACATTTTTTTTTCTTTTGAAAAGTAATTGTAATTGAAATGAAATGTGAAAAAACTATATTCGGATATATATTACTCCCTCCGTTTCAGAATAAGTGTCATTTTATAGAAGTTTTTTTGTTACAAAATAAATGTCGTTTTCGACTTTCGATGCAAAATTTATTAATTTTATGCTGCAGATTATTTTTCTATTGGTTGAAATATGGTTAGGTGTATAGGTAATTGTGTTTTTATATAGAAAATATACAAAATTAATTGTTTTCTTAATCCGTGTGCAAAAATCTAAAGTGACACTTATAATGAAACGGAGGGAGTAATTAATAGACTTGGCTTAGTTTTTGCCTTTTTGGTTCTTTGAACGATTGAATATCACGCGGTGACACTAATTAGTAACGTTATATTTAAAATTCAGAGAACAAACAACACAAATTTTCTTTAGTTAAGTTATGCAATCAATAGTAGCAGACTGTAAATGAGTAAAATTAAATTCTGAAGTTATATTTATGTGATTCAATGGAGTTATGATTTATAACTGTTTTTGGTATTCATCAATTCACTGAATTTTTAAATATTTTATGAAGAGGTTTCTGCATGTCATTACAAGTAATTAATTGTTGACATTATGATGACTCGGCACTAATTTATTTATTAAAAATTCTTAATATTTTGAAATTAATTTATTTTAGAAAAAAAAAACTCGCCAGAAAGGCAGGAGTATGATTGACAAATGGTGTCTCCTCTGTTCACTTATTGGTTTTTAATTTTGTTCCCCTACCTGTCAAATAGGTGTTATTTTACTGTTGCCTAACGAGGAAACATAGTCAAAATTGAAAATTTAGAGTACGTGTGAATCCAATAAAAACATCGTATTTTGTATGTACTTATATTTACTCTCATTTTTTTTTTCAATAATTTCCTCATTTTAGTTTCCGGTAATTTTTTTAATCAAATTATTATAAATATGTCATAAATTTTTAACAGCATAAGGTGTATCAAGGAGGCGGTTGTTGTTTTTTTTGACTAATAAAAAAAGTTAAATTCCAAACTATTAAAGAACCAAACAAAATAAGTTAAATCCATGAATTAACCATCTTCTCAATTTTCAAACTGACAGAAAACAATAGTAGATATCTGCGTGGCCAACGAAAATCGAACAGTAGGTTCACTATATTGAAATTATCTCTCAAGTTTCACTAGTCCAATCCCGTCAGTTGTGAAATGGTTGTTTTCAGGTGCAGATTTAGAAAACTCTTTAATTAAAAACAATATCATAGATTTTAAATTAGTTTGAAGATTTAATATCATAGGTTTTGAACTAGTTATTTAAAAGAACCCCAAGATTTTAAGCTAATCATTCAAATAAAATAAAATTTTAGCAGGACACATAATCCCATTAGTCGTCGCGTATATCATGAGTATATGCGAATTATAGATTCAAGGTCCTTTACTCAGTGTATACCCTCAGATAAAATTAAATAATTATTTCGTCATTTAATTAACCAAATATTTAGGTGACAGAAGATAATTCAGCTTTGTACGAAAAAACAAAATACGTATCCCACCGTATATCTAGATATACATAGTAAATACGGAAAGCATATACGTTTAGGATGAACTATCAAAGTTATTTTACTGTAAAAAACTTTACCCTGTTAAAGTAAGTACATATCGTAATAGGCTTCTTCTTTTCTAAAAACGTAATACTCCCTACGATCTTATAAGAAAATCTTTAATTAATCTCATTCTAATTTGAAAGCCAGCAATAATGACAAACTTGTTTTTGTCAAAATAGTGGATCAGACGATAATATTATAATTAATAAATCGTGTGGGGTGAGGGAAGAACAGATCCAATAAGATTTGGTCGTCTAATAAATTAAACTTCTATTTATAGAAAATGTTGCAAATTAGGTTGGTACGAAAGCTACTAATATTTCTATTTAAGGAAATAGATCTAATAAGACGAGACCACGTGTATGGCTGTTTCTCGAGTGATCCCAAAGACTTTCCGGTCAACTTGTCCCCATCTGCAACGTCATGCACACATAAACAATGTTAGATGCCAGCTATTAACCAGTTATTAATTGACACGTAGTGTAATGAAAATGCTAATCAAGTAATTATCGTTGCAGAGATGGTTGACCTTGTAGGGAAGTACTGTTTGTGAGTCGCATGGCCCTTAGTGGCTACGAGAGTCAATTAAGATCGTAGCCATTCTTGGGTGCATGCATCTCTTCGAACGAGCATGGAAATAACGAGGAAGAGTAAACATGGCCGTACAATACGTGAGATGTACACGAGATGGATAAAGAAAACACTATAGGAAACAATGTAAAACTACATAGTAGACGACGCATGTTACAACATTTTATGAGTCTTGCATGATGATTGCAATCGGTATTAAATCGTATAGTGGCTCATAATTAAGCTTTAAAGATATCAAATCTACTAGGCGATGAGTCTAAAATGTATTGGCTCTTTTTTAAAAAGGCTTTAAAAATGTATTCTTATTAAATCAAATATTTTAAAATATAACCATAGTGGTAGCATAGCGATAAGAAAAAAATTTGAGATAGGGCGTAAAAATCTATAGGGTTTAATTTAAATGAATTATGTTGTTACTGTATGACCAGGTAATATGAGACCATGTTTTAAGTTTTTTTTTTTGAAAAACCGAGACCGAATTATTGGTTAGTAGCTTTTAGAAGATTAGTTGGGCTTTAGCCTAAATATCCCAATTAATCAAAAAATTGGAACATTTTATGTGTGTGATAAGTGATAGCCTTTCTCATTTTCTACCATTAATCTAGGTTTTCTTACTATATAGTATATGTGTGAGTGTGTCAACAAGAATTCTTAAATTATGATCTTTGTATATTTTACAATTTCAACTTTTGTTAAAACATCTCCATCCCATCTTTATTTTTATCTCTATATTATTTTTAACAATAAAGAAATTCTATTATAAAGTTGAATTTGCTCCTATGTATCCATGTATAATAGATTCCTCTACTTTAGGTGATAATATAGAAAAATGTTATTTTCATCCTTAAAAGTAAAGACAAAAAAAAACATTTTTCTATAATTTTTCTCAAATAGAAAAACTTTATTATAAAGTTATACATTGGAGTAAAACCACTTCGAAATTTTTATTTTAGATAAAAATATAAATTATACATTAAAGTTGCTCTTAGAGAAAGAGAGGTTGCCACTGCCATATATATAGATCTCTGATTTATTGCGGATGAATGTGTTTTTCATCAAAATAAAGAAGAGTAAAAAAAAGATAGTTAACTCTTCTTAAGAAGAAGGGAACTTGTAAGCTGTAACCTGTAATTACAACATGTTTAGTTAATCAAATACAATCCCATAAAACTGAAGAAAAATAACGTTGTTGTCTGGTATATCACATGCACACATTGCAATATAGTTAAAAAGGGATTATTTGGAACTCCATATTATTATTATTAAAAAGAAACTCTGCATTATATATTCTTACAAGTACCAAAAATGAAAATTGTCTGGCTTGGGACATAGCAGACCCATGTGATATATTCCTGGTACAAAACGAAAAAGAATGATATAATGTATATATAGATAAACCTAAACCACTTAATAAAACCTAATTCAAGTTGTAACACTATTATATTGTTTACTGGCCTAATTAGTCTACATTGCATTTAACTGAACCTCACATGTAAACATTTATCATTCACTGAATACATAAATTTAATTATTATTTTTTCAAGTTGGTTCTGCAGAACTTTAGAAGAGGTTCATTTTCAGGATTAGTTACTAACACTCATTTTATAGAATCTGAGATGAGGTTTATAACTACTGAACTTGGGATAGACATATCACCAATGGGGATGTAGCTCAGATGGTAGAGCGCTCGCTTAGCATGCGAGAGGTACGGGGATCGATACCCCGCATCTCCATCTTTTTCCATTTTTGGTCACATTTTTTTTTTTTGCACTAAATCCACAAGCTCTTTATACCTGTAACTTCATCTATATACGCAACTAAAGTAGCCATTGGTTAATGTTTCAAATATTTGTGATCAAGTTTTAGAAAATAACACTCTTCTTTATAGTTCTGAATGATTACTACTCTTTTTCAAGGGAAATCACTTGCTACTTTGTTCAACAAGAAGAAGAAAAAAAACTTAAGAAAGTTTCTAAAAAAGCATTGAAGAGAAACAGTTTCAGTGTGTTGGAAAATAAATCTTTCTATATTTCTTGAAAAACTTTCCTCCTTTATTCCCAATTCCAGTCTCTGTAAGGCTCAACCAGAGATGTGATCTGGTGTCTGGTCTCCACTGCAACTCTACCAAGTCTGAGAACAAAGCTGAGAGCGACGGAGAGATCTCTGAATCTTTTACGTTCTTGCAAGAAACCACTTTCAGTTGTTCAAGCTCATGCCAATGAAGAATCACTGATTCTAGACCTGATGTTGTTAGCAATGAGCATCCTTCTAGATACAGAAGCTTCACTCTCCTGCAAAGCCATCATACAATAAAGATTCAAACCTCATACCAGTTCATATTCTCACCATTACCAAACCTCAAAAGCATTTAAGAGGAAACACTAAGGTTTAGTTAGTACCTAAAAGTCATTGCCAAGCTGAAGATATCATTATCCAATCCCCAACAGTCTTGAAAAACAATCTCTCTCGCTGCTTCACACATCTTAAACAAAGCTTTCACAGTATCCTTGTCTCTTAACTGACACTTCTCCAAATGTAACCGCTCCAACGCAGGACAAGAACGACTTAAACACTCACCTAGACCAGGACCATGATCGATCTTTTTACAAGAAACCAGTTTCAGTGTCTTGAGATTCTCACAATACCCAAGACCACCAAGCCAACCAGCTTCCATCTTATGATCACAAACAGTAAGCTCCTCAAGCATTTGACAACACTCACCTATCTCTTTAACCCCATCAAAACCTCCTTGGCATCCAACAAGCTCAAGCTTCACCAATCTCTTACACCCTTGAGCCAAGATCATCAAACCGATATCCGAAACCAAAGAGTTATTATACAATCCGTCAACATTCCCAACCAACCTCAAGATCTGCAGATTCTCAAACGCACCAACTCCAAGCAAAACATTGTCAGAACACTTATGCAGCTCCAGTTCTTGCAACCTCGTACACGACTCAGCCACACTCAACAAACCTAACTCACTAGCGTTCGCCACTACAAGTCTCCGGAGACTAGAGCAGCCACCTGCAAGAGCTTTTAACCCTCTATCAACCTTATCAACAGACAAGAGTCTCTCCTCCAAAAAGTTCAAACTTTGGTAAGACCCTACACCAACAGTAAACGAAACTACCCTGCGGTTAACTAAAGCACCTGAATTTAAACACCCATCGACCAAATCAACGTTGTCCAGATTAGGAAACCTAGAAACAAGCCGACCAGACTCGAGAAACCCCCAATCAGACACCTTAACCGACCGTACAAGCCCTCCATGGAGTCTCAACCATCTCTTGCAGACCAAAGATAGAGCCTTTCGATGAGATAAAGGCACCTTGTTGATGATTGTGAGGAGAGTGAGGTCAGATAAGAGAAGGGTGAGATCGGATTTGGGGATTGGAGGAGAAGAGAGTAAGTGGTGATGGTTAATCCAAAGCTCTGACCAGCTGGCTCTTCGTTTGTTCAATGGCGAAACAGGGCTCGTCTCCTTCTTCTTCGTCTTCTTCACCGTAAACGACATCGTTTCGCTTCACATTCTCAGCCACCGTTCGTTAATTGATGCTTTTTCCTGAGAACCAAACGTTTCTCGGAGGAAATGGGTTCACTTTCCCGAGAAAGATTGAAACTTTGACGGATTTTTTTCTGCAATTAAACTGGAAAGTTTGAAGCTTTGTGAAACTTGCAATCACTCTGTTTTTTTTGTTTCTTCAAAGAGATTGTTTTTTCTTTTGTGAATTTTACTTCATTTAATTTTATTTTTGTCTCTTCAGAAACGCATGGTGCAACATGTCACTCTCACTCTTTCTGATCCAAAACATGGAGCCACTAGATTTTATTTATTTATTTAATGATTCTAATTATAGATGCTGACAAAAAGGAAAATTTCAATAAATATAGTAGAAAAGTACAAAAATTAAAATTAGTAAGTGGATGTAGATAGCAGAACAACCTCATTCAATCACTATTACAATTAGATTTTTTTTTTTGGTTTGTGAGATGGAATTTATACAGAAAGAGATTTTTTTTTTTTTGGAGGTTAAGAACGAGGAGCAGCCATTTGTTGCTTCTTTATCCTCTCATGTGTCTTCACCATACTGTCATTGCCAAAGAGAGAGATTACAGTACTATGCTGTGGTGTTACATCAGTAAGTGGAACAAGACATTGTTACCTGATATCATGAGGAGTGATGAACATCCACTGTGACCCTTTCTCCAATGCAAAATCAACTAATGTGTCCAAGCTTATTTTCCTGCTTACTGCGTCCTGAATTGTATTTGCCAAAAAAACGAAAACATTTAACAATCTCTGTCACTCTCTTTAGGCGTTTAAGCAGGATCAAAAAGCATATGAAAAATAAGTGATGTGGAGATTACCATAAACACATCAAACTCATCCATTGCTCGAATTGGGGCCTCAGTCATGTCGTGAAGAGCTAATGTAAAGCCTAGAGTCGAAAAAGACCGTTCTCCACCTGCAATTTTATGACACGAGGTGGGACTGATCAAACTCTCAAGTTGCCTAGACTCTCAGTGGAGGATATTAAAACATATCATGTCATAGCAAACAAAGGTCTTATAAGTTTTTACACTCTTCGTTTATGTTTCATCTTCAAGGGCTTTTGAACACTTAATTTCATGTGTTGAAACCATGTTTAGAACAGCCTTGTACTAAGTTTCAAATGTGAGACTTTGGTGTTCTAACTCATATTCAAATATAGAGTACAGAGGCAGACCTGAAAGCCCTCTAGTGTCTCGAACACCGCGGCTTGATGCATCTTGAGGCATCTTAACCTGTTGAAGAATAAAAATGACATCAACTAGAGTAAATAATATGGACACTTCAAATGCAAAATGTAGCATTATGGCGCTAATTACCTCTATGGACAAAGTTTTGTCTTCATAAGAGACCTTGATTTTTCCGCTGATTCCTTTCCTTCCTAAATGATTGTTGAATCTGCTTTGAAGATCACCAAGCAAAAGGATAGTTTAGAGCTAAAAACTATCCAATGTAATTAGCAGTAATTAACAAAACAATTCATACCCCCAAGTTAGTATGCGTGTTGCATCATATTTGTTGAGTTGGAGCTTCTTCCACCGTGAATCCACCGCATCTTTGCAGACCTGATTAAACAGTGTTTTTCCACATTAAATGATTGGCATATATATTGAAATTTCTGATACACAAAAGTATATATATACCTTGAGTTTTTCTTGTAAGCTCTGGTAAGTTTTGCGTTTTCTACCAATCTTATGTTCTTTTTCCTCAAGCGTAATCCTGAGGTCATCGATTGATTCAGAATACCTGAACCAACAAAAGATGCATGTAAGCTTAAACATGCATTCAACGGGTAGTTTCAACGTATAGGTACAATAGCAAGGCACAACTAGATACGCACTTCTCACTCTCTCGCTTCAGTCTATGATTTATTTTGTTAATCTGAGCACTAAGCTGAATAGGCGTGGACCCATCCCAAGGACCTAAAGCACTTATCTCACTCTCAGGACATATTATGGAGGCTTTCTCATTACTTTCCTGAAATTTTAGCCGTAGAACAACATATTAGAAAATATGGACCCAAGAACGTGAATATATAAATGAAACTGCATTGCTCATTGTTTATTCTTACCTGCCGTTGGGTTTCAAGCTCCTTATATTTAGCTTCAGCCACTTTAATATCGGGTAAGACCTTGTCCTTCATTACATCTTCATAATGGTTCTTTTCCTGAAACAGAAAAAAACTTCAGTTCTGACTGCAAAACAAGTAAAGAACCAAACTCTTAAAGACGGTGCACCGTTTCTGCCGATTGGAGTCCCTTTTCAATCTCCTTTAGCTCATTCTCTGCTTCTTCAAAGACGTCAACTTTACTCTTGGCTGACTCTAAAAGCAAATTTTGGAAGAAAACAGTTAACATTGCTTGCTCAAGATGATCGATGTTTCATGTTTTTTCACACAATTCCAATAAAGATAAAATGTATCGCCAACATACCAACAAAGTTTTCATAAGCAGCTCTAAGCTCATTAGCCTTTAGTTCAGCTTCTGTCAAGCAGTCTTGGAGCTTTTGCAGTAAGGATTCTTTCTCCTCTATCTCTTCTTGAGAGCTCTGAGAAATACAAAAATCACAATGCTTAAGGAATGATGCTATGGGGAGGAAAATTGACAACGAAGTGGTTTTCAATCAATAAAACTAACCGTTATTTCTAGACGAAGTTCATTAACACTTGAGGTAGGTGAAGCTTTGGTTTCAGCAGCGACTGAATTTTTCAGATCCTGCAATTCAAGTTCCTTCCTTGTCAAATCTTTCTCAAGTTGGGTGCATTGTCTCTGTAACATAGAGCAGAAAACATACGCAAAATGATTATTTAAGGTTTGTAAAAACAAGCGAAATGTTTCAGATAAGACAACAAAAGGTTGGAAGTATCAATTATACATGACTAGTGTATTAAAAAAACCTGGGTGACGCTGAGACAGCAGCGAGTTTACCTTCAGTCTGCGCATTTTCGGTTCAAGACCCTCGAGATTCACCTCTGCCTCCCTCTTTTGTCTCCTGCTTTCCTGTATCTCATTTTGTTCTTTTGAAGCCTCTACTTCAAGATCCTTGATCTGGTCATCAAAAGAAGCACACAATCGAGTGTGTCTTCGAGAACGGGGAGGAAGGGTTGTCTGAACAGGCCCACGGGAAAACCTGAGTCAAGAACAGGAAGAGTATTGTTATGTAGATACAAATTTTCCTCTACATCTGACGACTCTTCCAACGATCTGTTCTTGCAAATGTAACTAGCTGCTTACATTCTGTATCCATCTATAGTGAAAACCTCTTTCAGATGCACGAGCCTTCTCTCAAAGGCAACTGTCTTGCCAACCTCATAATTCTCTGCGAGCACTTGCCTCTCCACACCCATCTGGAAATATCGAGAAACCAAAGTTAAAAATGAATACCATCAAAGTGGTTTGAGGATGAGAAGTTAATAAATACAAATAAAATCTGTAAGTAAGATTACCACATCCACTAAGACGTTAAGAACAGTATGATTCTCAGAATTTAAGACAGAGAGAATAGTTGGGTGTTCCGTTTGAGGAACCATGTGCCTTGGTATAATTAACCTGCATAAACAATTAGCATGGCGTTCAATTAACTAAAGCTAATTCATCAAAGCAGAACATAAACAAGATAGTGGAAGTATTTTTCAGATTTTAAACCTTGGTCTTGAAAAGTCATAGATGATAATCTTCAGATTGTTATAATTAGCTTCCTTTCCACAGCTTCGTAAAGTAATTAAATCTTGGTGATTGGTCACAATAAACGCATTCAGGAGATTTCCAAGAGCTTGTTCAACAGCAGAAGCCCATTTATTACCATTGACCAATGTCTGTAGAAAACCACACGATTAGAAGAACTCACACTAAAGCAGCAGAGATTGATTTTGTACACTTGAAAATGTCAGCTTGTCTTTACACTATGCACGGTCCATTCAAGAGAACATGTGAACTAACTTGACTATTTTTTTTGGCTTAGGTGTGCGGAAGGAACAAAGAGACACTTACCACATGAGCACCAACAGGGCCAATAGGTGGCATCTTAAATCTGCGATGGTGTCTCTCAATCGCCCGCAAAAGACCAATGACTCTGTCCCCTCCAAATGCGGTAACCTAGCAACAGACGTTTAAAATTATCCAACTAATCCTTGAGATTTTCATCCGACATATAAAGCATGTTTATGTCCATGTAACTGTATAAGCACCTTATTTGTTTGATGTTTCTTGAGATCATTGATGTGCGTGTTTATGCTCCTTTGCTTCTTCTCATGGTCTCTAATCTAGAAGCCAAAAAGGTCAAATAGCTGAATGTAAATAAATTTAAATACTTCAACATTAAGGTGGTGATTCTTACCGTATCCTCTATGAGTGCCATCTCCTTCCCAATGACTGATGCTTTTTCAGTTACCATCTTCTCTTCTTCTTTCAAACTGAATTGGAATTCATTTAATCCATGCTTAGCGAGAAAAAGAAGATATTGAAAAGGGGCTCAAGAGTTTTAAATGAAAACTATAATGACCTGAAAAGCAATGCTTTAACCTTCTCAACCTCTAGCTTCAACTGATTCAGGTTTTCTTCGATTTCAGATTGTTCAGCCTGCATCATTATTAGACTGTAAGAACTATACACACACACACACACACTCTAAACTACGCCTCAATCATCCTACCAAACACTGAGCATACAACTGAAAGCATCTTAGTTTGCGCCTTTACAGAAGTGATAAATAAAGAGTACCTGTGTGCTTCTCATAGTCATTTCATCGATATCTTTAATTTGCCGTTCAAGCCTCATAACACGATCCTTAATCTTCTGGATGTTATTGCACTTATGACGGTGTTCTTCTTTTAGAGCAATCTTCTCTCTTGTAGCCTGCTTACAAAATTATATCAACTACACAGGGCGAGAAGCTATATAAACCAAAGGTAATTTCAAAGTTAACTATGAGATATTTCATTAACGAGCTCACGAGCATCAGAGCCACGCATTCCAAATATTTAATAACAAGAATCTTAAACTAAATTTTAACATACCGTCTTGACCGATTGCCGCAAACACTCTATTTCTCTTTTCACTGCAGTTGACTCATCCATCAGGCATGTAACTTGAGATTTCTTTTTGGTCAACTTTTCCCTTAACGATTCCACCTCACCCTACATAAATGGTCAGCTATATCAGCATCAGGATAAAGAATTCAAGCGGTATGTTAAGATATGCATTGATGCTATGATAGTGCATACACTACAGGTTTCATGGTGTAAGCAAATACACATTTTAGAAGCTCAACTTCGCATCAATGAAAGAGTCCACATGAATGAAACCCAATCTTCAACATTCTGTTCATTCGAAACTTGCTCTATTTGATACAACTAATAAACTTCAGTGGTAAACCATCCAAGAGACACTTACACAAGTGGTGCACTTCTGCAAATTTTGGATTATTGAGGTGATAGAAAGAACATATTACTTACTAGTTTCTGATCGATTCTATCTTGACAAATAGGCACTCGTTCTCTGAGTTTCACAAGCTTCTCGCTCTGTTCCTTGAGCTCCCTATCCACATCATATACCCAAGACCAAGCTAGTTTCTTTTTCAAAAGCACCAACTGCTGATATATTTCTTCAAATCCTTCCATAGTCTTTATCTTCCCAAGCAACACAGTGATCTCTTTTTCTACTGGTTTTATTGTCTCCTCCAACTCATACAAAAGAGCACTTGCAGATTTCAAATTTGTGTCAACACCAAGAAGAAGATCATGGACTTGCTGAAGTAGGGTTGCCTTATAAAAGAACTACAGAACAAAAAAATTCATCAACAAATATCACAAAAAAAAAAGGATTACTTTCACTGCATATAGATTTACTGGAGATACCTTGAATTTGTCTTTGTCATTTCCAGAATGTAAAAACTCCCTGCTCTTGTCTTGACTCATTATCACACATGGATTCTCAACATCAATCTAGCCAAAGAAAGTAACACAGATCCATTGAATTGGTATCAAATACCAACAATAACACTTAAATCTGGAAAGTGGAAATAACATATATATGATCAAAGTTTCAAAATTGAATCAAAGGGTAAAGCTCACATTGTAATGTTCAACTAGTTCACGTAGCTCCTCCTTTCTGTTTGATATTTTTCTCCCTGGACGCCACAAGTTGCAGAGGACAAGTAAGCAGAAATCCTCTTGAATAATAGGCTAGTAAAACATTGGCCTATGGTCCCCAAAATTTTACGAAAATTTTTATATGCCCCCAAATTTGTAAAAAGAATCATAACCATTTACTAAATTTGTCTATAGTCCGGCCCCAAAAAAACTCAGGACCAGCCACAAAGTAAGACCTGGTTTACTTGACATAGTAAGTAAGAAACCACATTGAAACAAGCAGAAGCAGAGACCAAGAGACAAACATTAATCCACACCAAATTAGCTTTTTAGAAAAAAAGATTAACCTTGATGATCCTTGAGAACAGTAGAACTAGTGGAATGAGAGATCCTGCGCTCGATAACGAGAGTATCACCATAAACTTGATGCTTAAAAGCATCCTCTCCTCTGTTATTCATTTCGACACGAACAAGTGCATCACTGCAACCATTTTTGATGAAATCTTTAAGCGTTGCAGCTCGTTGAGTCCCCTTGGCACGACACCCAAATGCCACACAGAGAGCAGTCAGTATCGCACTCTTACCACCTGACAGTTACGAGACAAAAACACTCCCAATGGTATAAATAGATCATTACAGCGAACAGAATAAGCTGAGTTTGGTAAGAAATAATTGAAAAAAAATACTAACTTCCGTTTTGACCGGTGATGAAATTGACCCACTCGCCAAACTCAATCTCGAGATTACTGTGGCACATGAAATTCTCGAGGCGTATCTTTAGAACCGTGCCTGAGCAGCCATGGTTATCCATCGTTAACGCTTTCTCTAGGGTTTTTCTTCACAAGGAGCGAGTGTTCATGAGGTGAATGTATTGGCGGGGAAGTGGAGGAGACACGTGTACGCTTATACTCGTGACACGTCAGTCACCTGATTTTTTGGGATTTTAGAAACTGAATTAAAATTGTGCATATAAAACTCCCTATGGTTTACACCGGTTCAAGCAAACCGGAGACTGGTTCATGCATTAATTTATTCTTTGTGTCTTTTTCTCTTATTTGATTTTGATGCATCAAGTTCAGCGTTCTCAAAATTGGTATAGACGACGCCTATGCCCTCACCTTGTCGGTAAATCAGACATAAGCGAAACGACTTTTTCAAACCAACTTTTTGAAAATCGGTCGGACCTAGATGTCCGCCTAAACAATAATCCTCTATAAAACGCATAACCACCACCTAACCATTTTTAGAACACTTGTAAGTTAAATCAAACTTCATAAACGAAGACCAAAATAAATTTCATTGCGAATTAAAAGTCATTTATGGGAGGTTTTCTTGTATTGAGTACTAATACAAAAGCTTCGCTTTTTAACCGGACTTAAACCACCGGTTATCTTGGCTTATTTCAGTCGTCATGATCGTGATTCCTGAACCGTATGATTCTGTTGATGAACACTCTTTCACGCCGGTATCTACCACAGAAACATTACAAGACTTTAGTGAGTATGTTTGTTTTTTCTTTTAAATGGAACTTGCGAGTCACAAACTTACATGACAATGGCTGAGAGACAAAAGCAGAGGAACCCAATGGCGAAATGGACAGGAAACGTTGCCCAGAAGTTCTTATGGTCGAGAATGGTTTTCTCTGAGATGACAGTGATTATGCCAGAGAGTATAAGAATCTGCCAACCTGAAGGAAAACACTTTCTGAACGAGAATGATGAAGAAGGATCGCCCTGTAGAGAAGTGTGGAGTTAGCACAACACAAAAGATGGTTTCTTTTAACCAAAGCATACCTGGAAGTAACGGTGGATGAACTGTCCTGAATAGATGATCCTAAACATCATATCTTTTTTTTTTCGGAAAAGTCAAGAACACTAAAAAAGATTACTCTAGTTGCAGAATCTACATATACATATGGGTGAAGGATACTCAAGGAGTTCGCCAAGATTAAACCTATTGCTCCTGCAGATCTTATCAGCAGAATATTTAAAGTGATGTAAATCAGTGAAAACACGAGCAGCATGTCGTTTGAGCGTTTTAGTTGATCCTCTGTTCCAATTGCGTGTAAAAATGCCTCCGAGGTTCCTAACAAAATAACTTATAAAGTAACCAACACTGAAAAATGCAGCTAGTAAGAAGATATGAAGAGAAGTGATTACTAACCATTCATTGCCAAGACAATGATGTAGAGACAATAAAACTGTAGCGCCAAGGAAGCTTCTCCATCGCTCCATTTTTCACCATACAACAATCTGATGAGAGAGTATGAATAGCCCGGCCCAAATGCCATGAATATAAGACCTATAGATTCCCAGGAAGTTACAGAAGATTAGAGTCTTTACACACGCTGAGCAACAACAAAAACAAGTGCAATACATAGGAACATACCTATTAACATTACAAGCTTCAAGGCCTCGGTCAAGCAAGTTCCGAGCTTCTTCCTCTTTTGCTGGTAATCATCACCTGTCAAGAAAGAAGGAAACAGAAACATTCTATTTCATTGAGCTGAAAGAACCTAAGGATATAAATATCCGAGCCAGTATCATGAAACATTACAGGTAAGATTTATTACATACTGTACCATACAACACTCAGGAGAGAAATAAACCTGAAGCAAACCTGGCAAATGTAGTGTATGAACTTTCTTCAAAAGGGAGAAACACCATGCGTACTACTAAACTTCCTGGAGGTTAGAAATTTTGTAAGAGATATTTATAAGCAACATCTCTTGAAGATATAATACACTTTGTATCAGTCACCAAAGAGGATTGCCTAGTTTGTCGACGATCCCATATACAGCCTGGTTATAAGGTGTGTCTAACCATACAAGGACCAACTTTTCCCCTTCTTGAAGGATCAACTTTCGGAAGGACTGAAAAGTAAATAGCATACACATGTTTGAGAGCTGCTTATCGAAATCCATGAAGCTCCCAGGTCTGTGAACATCACAAAAAAAATTGAACGTTATATCAAATGATTGATTTGACTGGAACGTATCTACACATAAGTATGCTGACGAAGAGATATAATGATACAAAACTCATACCTGAAAGGAAAGAGATTCAAGCTTTTAGAAACACCACGCATGAGAAAATAAACCCAGTACCCAAGAAATAAGGAACCTCCATATGCAACTTGTGAAAATGCAAAGATTATTCCTTTTTCCTACATATGTTGAATATAATTAAATTTTAGTTATATCATACAAGTTTCTTCAAGCCTGCTTATGCAGAAACAAAATGGAATGGTTAATAACTTAACGTACCATGTTGGTTTGCTTGACTATGAGAAAGCACAAAGTAACACAGCGTGAAAATGTAGCAACAGTCTCAACAACCAGTCGCAGTTTTAGAAGCATCAATGTCTGAGAAAGGATATACAAAGGCTCAGCCATAAGCTCCAGTACACACGCAAATCCTGTCAGTTAAGTTGATTAGTCCTTAAGTTGATAAGAAATAAGAAATTATTTCAATGTTGTGAGCTAAAGAAGTAGGACCACAACAAAGTAAACGGCAACAATGTACCGTGGATCAAGATAGCCTGTGCATACGTGTCGGAGTAACTAAGGTTCTGCCACCATAGCACAAAGATGCTTGCTGCAATGGTAATGGCTACTCCGAGTGGAAACGTCACCCATGCCACTTTCAGTAACTTAGTCACATCTTTCTCTGATACAAGACCGTCACTGCATTACGAAATTAAGGAATATCACTGACCAAAAAACGTAGTCCTGTACTGATAATGTGAACCTCATTAGCGCAAAATGCTTTATGTGTACCTGTTAATGTCAGCACGCAAGCAAGCACGACGGAATCCCTCTCGGCTAAGAAACAAGACACAGGTAACAAAGAGATGAAACTGAACCGCGTATAGCTGCATGGCAATGAGAGAAAAATAGCTCGAGTCTATTAGTAAAACCCATTGAATATCTGGAAGGAGGAGGAAACATCATCCACGTAGCTACTCAAATGAAAGTCCACTAAAAGCAAGTAGAGCTACAAAGCACAGAAACCTAAAACTGATCTTCCACAGCTAAAAGTCCATACTTTAGCAATCAGAATAACAGAACCCACCTTATCATAACAAATGCTTAAAAATACAACAACCCAAACAGTCAAAAGCTGCAACGCTAAGACATAAAAAAACATGGCTTGATAAATGTTAGAAACCAAAACCTGATCTTCCACAACTAAAAGTCCATACTTTACCAAGCAGAACAACAAAACTCCATACTTTACCGTAAGAAATGCATACAACAACCCGGAAACTACTCTCATCAAGCATAAAGGCAACCGAATTAGTCAAAGCACAAACATTGACAAAATCTAAGAACATATCTATTTGACTTTTTAAAAAAAAAAACTGGGAGCTCAAATCAACTGGTAAAGAAGGATCTATTTACCGCATAGTCTGCTTCAGTGAGACGCCTCACGATCCACGAATTGAAGATGAAAGGGATGCCTCTGGAAAGAAACTGGGTAGCTAATTTCGATCGTGGAAGAAAGGAGAAACCTTGTTAGAGCCCAAAATGCAGCAAGTGAGAGATTTTCGAAAAACAAAAAGTGAGGAAGACGAAGAACCTAATAAGTACTTGAACGTGCGCGAGAGATTAACGCTATCTCTATTACTCGCCATTCTTCTGGGAGAATGCTAAACTCCGATTAATTTAGCTCGATCAATGACCGGAGACGATGACGACGCTTCCTTACAAAAAAATAAATAATTTGGGTCGGTTTGGTACAAATCTTCGGATATGGTTCTGTACACAAACCGGAGTTTTCGATTTCGATTCGGTTGAAGTTTAGTATGTTTAATATGGAAAACAAAGAAAAATCGACAGCCGATCGGGTTTTACGAGTAGATCAAATTCAAACCGTGTTAATAAATTCTGGTTCAGTCGGATTGGGTCGGTTCAAATAAAATGACATAACTAACCGATAAAAACTTATTTAACAGTTGCCTAAAAAAAAACTTATTTGATGAACCTCTTTCTAAAAGAGTTTATCAAAAGATCTGTTTTCCGGTGGCCGGTGGTTTCACCGCCGGTCACCAATCCTTTTGTTTTTTTGTTCCTTTGTTGTACATATCTTCGCTCGGCGAGTTTCTACTTCCGCTTGTCGGATTAATACTTCGCATGGCGACTTTTGAGGTGTCATGTCGATGGTTGTTCTTCATGACTTTGTTTTGTCCATGTTCTTGAGTCGATCAATAATCATCCGATTTATATGATTGGATTATCGTTCTTCACACATCTCCACTTTCACAATCAAATTGAAAAATCCCGTTTGCTCTGTGTTAGGTTTTCTCTTTCTTTGAGGATATTCACTTAATCCTTTTTAGCGAGAATCAATCTTTACTCCATCCTGAAGTTGATGGTTTGACTTCTAGTAAAGTTTCTTGCTGAAAGGAAGCGGTGGTGTTGGATTTGTTATCGATTGGCTTTAAAGGAGATTTAGTAGAGCTGGTGTTTTCTCTATGTTGAAAACAGTCCGGTAAAAGATCTATGTTTGGTCAATAGGTCTTTCCCTGAGTTATTATCCGCCAAAGATAGGATCTCCGATCACAAACAAAGGTTGAAGTGAAAGATGGAGCAAAGGTATTACTCTTACAACAAGATACCCATGCATACTATGATACTAAGAACTAGAAGACGAAGGATTGAACCAGAGTTCTCCCGGCGATGAAGATTCACGGCGGTCGAAATTACCATCTCGCATGAGGGACACGTATCTTTGTGTAATCTTGTGTTATTTTCACTGAATGGCACGTGGCAGAACAATCGTGAACTGATTATCATTACGGTTTTCGTCTTTTAGCTTTATTTGTACTTTATCTTTAATGGGCATCAAGTTGTAAAATTAATACCTTGTAATTATGCCTTTTGGGTTTGTTTAATGAAACTGGGTTGACAAAAAAAAAAAAACTTATTTGATGAAAAATAATGTCAGAAGTGGGATTTGAACCCACGCCCTCTTTCGAAGACCAGAACTTGAGTCTGGCGCCTTAGACCACTCGGCCATCCTGACAATTTGTTTATTACCTGACTGTAGAAAACTAATAGTCATCTCAATTATAGAAATGAGAACACTTTTAAAGTACAACCATACTAAACCCGAAAACAATTGTATAAAATTTCAATTTATGGAAATTAATATAACTGCATAGAGTTAATGATATAGAACTTTTAATAATATAGAAAATATATGAAGGTCCCAAAAAAGAAAAATGGAAAATAACTTAAAAAGAAAAAAACGAGGACTACATATTATAGACAGTGAAGAGCCACTCCAGTAACTTTCTTGCTTCTCTTAATCAAGAGCAAATGTATGTGTTCCATCTAGAAAAAAAAAGCAAAAAAAGTGAGTCCAAGTGCTTATGTAAATTCAATCACTAACCAAGATATTATGTATATGAAGATTATATTGTTCATGGAAATTCACCTGCAATTAAGTGCTTGAGCTACCGAGATCAAAGTCCATTGTGTAATCATACTCGATTGTTGGAATTACTGATGCCATAAACTTCAAGAACAAGAAGAGATACCTATATAGAAGATAAAGCAAAGGGTTAACTACTCACTGTACTTAGGAATATGAAGTTAATTTGTGAGGGAACTTACTTGTCTACTTCAGGCTCCACTCCACGTGACATTAAGACATCAATGATCTTCTTCATAACAGCTCCATGTCGACATGGATGAACTGAAGCATGTTTCCCAGATAAGTGTGGATGATCTTCTATTGTTACCTGAAGTGTTTGCAACAAAACTGAATCATTACTGATTCTAGAACATAATAAGATCACAAATCCATTAAGTAATTACCGTTTTACGTGCATGGTCTTGACTAACATCCTCCATTACAAGTTCAGGTTGCAGTAACATCCTTGACTACAAGACATACCACAGCTTTTTTTTTAAATGAGCATAAGAAGATGGATGCAAAATTTCTCAAAACATAATGAATGAGTTAGAGACCTCGTCATAGCCGGTTAACCAAACACGGGGAGTTTGGTAATACTTGTCATACCTGAAATAAAGTGAAGCGAAAAAAACAAAAGTTCCATCTATTGAGCTAAGAGTATAAGAGACATTTTACAAGAACTCAAACAAATTTAAATGTGATCATGCTAAGATTTGAAAATGGAAAGGCGCAAGATGCTTACGTGATGCTAACATCATATGTTCTGGTCCGAAGTATATTATCGTCACCTGGTTGTTGAGCCACAAGAATATTCGACTGAAGAGTTGCCTGACTCAGAGAGGACAATAGAAAGAATGTTAACAATGCTGGTTGATAAATGTTAATAATGCTCTGAAGCCACTCTCGTCGCAAATTCAGTCTACTTATAGCATCTTTTTATTTTTTCAAATTCTTACAATAAAAAAGAAAGCTAAACATAGCAGATACGTATAGAATTGAAACCTAGCAAGCTAACCAACTCACAGGATCATTGTCAATCTCATCAAAATCTTCCATGTCTGGAATATCTTCCTCGTCCTCCTCCTCGCCTCCATCACACCTAGGTTGAGTAGTATTTCTCTCGTTTATTTCCAAGGCATCCATGGATGGCAAGTCTTCATCCTCATTGCCTTTATCTATAGACACATTGAACATATGAGAAAACCATAAGAGAGAAGATAAAACTTGATGCGACAGGACACAAAGAATCAACCTTTAGGTCTCCCATGAGTAGCAAGCCAACCATCATTATCTTCATCATCAACCAAAACTTCACCTCCAGCAGCTTCATAATCCTCTGCCACAGACGCAGCTCTTCGTAGACAAGGCACTGTTAAATCCACAAACTTCACCACAATGCACAATAAAAAAAAACTTCAAATCGAACAGAAAAGAGCTCAACTTTACCATTCCTAGTAATCAAAAACTGTTTCTCTAAAGGCAAGTATGGCTTTCTCTTGCTTGGATCACCAGCTTCCCTAATTGAAAAAAAAACGATTGTGAAATCTAAAACCCTAGAACTTGATCAAGCTCAAAGCTTTACACATGACTGGTGAAATCTAACAAGTGGGTATTGAAATTGGAACTAACCATGACCAGGTAGGGCACTTGGAGACGAGATTATCACCGGCGAGAAGGAACTCGCTGACGCTGAGTACTCCCTTCTCCTTGAAAGCTGAGACCGTTCGAGGACCGGTCATCCTCTCCACTGCACCTTTGAATGCTCCATGGATCTTCTGCGAAAGCACCATTGCAAATTACTCAAGAGACAACCTGAGATTCGATTGATTTATCAAAGATGCTTGCTGCTGCAGACCAATCATATAATTGGCACATATTTGAACGAGAATGTCAAACTACATGAAGTTTCAACTAAAATGAATAAAACATCCTGATATTAAATGTAGTACAAAACGACATGCGTTTCTTATTAAATATATAAAACAGCCGGATGTCGAAAAAATAGTATTGTCCCTCCTAGATCAACAAATTTAGAAATTTCAAAGTCTTCAAAATTGGTAAATAAAGTTTCTAACTATTAGAATGTGATTTTATAATCTCATATATATAAACAAATAAAAAAATCAAATTTACTAATCTAATGATACTACAAATAGATGCTAGCTCACTCACTTGTTGAAGCTATTTCATTGTTCTATGTTAGGATATTGAGATTTTTTATTGTTTGTTTAGAGATATTTTCTTGGAAACAAGAACTTGTTTCATAAATCTTATGGTCTTTTGGACATGAAGAAACTGAACATACACACAAGTTTGTTGCAAAAGTTCTTAGCATACTAATCTACACTTCAGCTTCTCTATACAACTTTAACATATACAATGAAACTGCTGACACTCTTAAATGCTAGATTCATCGGTTGAAGATGATGATGAGTTGCTCTGGCTTCTTTGGACCTCCTCCTTCACATCACTTCTCTTCCTTTTCCTTCCTGAGTTGGCTGGAGCTTCATATTTGCCAGCGTCTAGAGGAAAGTTGAGCACAGCTTTTCTCCCTCTCAGCTTAAAAGCTGCATAGTCATAGGCTCTTGCAGCATCAACATCACTCTCAAAGGTTCCTAGCCAGATCCGAGATCCTTTCTTAGCTGGATCCCTAATCTCTGCTGCAAATTTTCCCCACAGCCTTCGTCTCACTCCTCTGTAATGCCTTTGTTCTTCTTCCTCTTCAAACCTCTTTGCCTTTTTCCTGGTTGGGACACTTTGATCAGTCTCATGTGCTGATGAGTTTAGGACCCGCGAATCAGGTTCTTGTTTAGGAACTTGACTCGTCACAGGTTCTATACACCATAGTCCCGGGACAAAAGAAGCATCAAAGTCAAAATCTCCCATGAAATCATCAGGAACGTCTTCAAAGAGATGCTTGTGTATAGCATCCAAATCAAAGCTTTCCTCAAAAGTAGCCATATTAGACAAGACAAGTCACAAATGAGAGAAAAAGAGTATGCAAGTGATGTGTGAACAAAAGATTTGATCTCTTCTTATATATAAAAGGTAAAGAAGAGGAGACAAGAAGTTAATCACAAAGTTATAGCAGCCATGAATGGGTAGGGACACAAACTCTTATGGTTTTGTCGTTCTCTTAGTGGTTTCTTAGATGGGTCTTAACTCTTTATCAATTAATGAAGACAACGTCGAACTTTTTGTAAAGGACCTTCATCAAAGTTATTGCATGACCTGACACTTCACATGAAAAACTGTAATCAACGTATACTTTTTTTTTACATAATGGTTCTAAGGATGAATCTTCTCATTTACCTCTCCCCTCTGATGGTGACTACTAAAAAAACATTTGATTCTCAACGGCACTGCATTATTATGATTATTTTTTATTTTTTGGTTTCTTGTTTCAACATCACATTATTTTATTTATTTTATATTAGAATTTATATTATGCATGATGACTAAATATCTCAAAGATGACATATATTTTGTTTTTAGAGTGGTCTTGTCATTGTTTGAATAATTATAACAATAGATAAATAAAACAATCTATTTCAAAATTATTTGTAAAATTGAGAAATTTCAAAGAAAAAATCCAATCAAAAATCTATATTTGATTGTAACCAAGCATTTACTTCTTTTGTGGTTTAACTAGACATTTAAATCATGTTGATTTTTTTTTTTTTATGATTCTACAGTTTATCGAATGACATCATAAGGATAACATGTAACGTTTAAAGCATTTGAGACCACATTACTACCTGAATGAAAACTGAATCTAACATCATAAAAGCTTAATAATGGATATAAGAAAAGAGAGCTCAATCAAGTTGTTTCCTTGTGGTAGGACTCTCCTGGTGGAAAACGATTTGAAGCAACTTGATTTCTAGATATTTTAAATTAATTTTGGAGGGCTCCACAAATTAAACCTAATCTGCCTTTCTTTTTCTTTTAATAAACAATACATGGACGTATGATATGACTAATTTGGATGTCCTATTTACGCATTTTGATACTTTATATATAATGGCGCCACAATCCATTATTGGTTGTTATTGATATGTTTTTTTTTTTTTGGTTGTCATTGGCATGTTAATCACTTGTATCTTCATAATTGAATATGGTTATCGAGTCTAGGTTTATAATGCGTTCCTATCTTTTATGTGGTTTTCGGAAGAAAAAAACGAATACATAGTGAGTCAGTCTTAATAATCAAGCTAGCTAACTAGCCATGACATCCACTGGAACTATTGAACAAAAACAATTTATCAACTATGCAACTCGTTATCGATCAAAAATATTGTGACAACCCGCCCCGTGGAATCCAGGCTCACAGCCCTGCACGGCACCAACTTTAACCCGTCATTGTGGAAAGAAACACTTCTACAACCACCTACAGATCAATTGGTGACAATTTGTCTAATGAGAAAATTGTTAAATATTAAATGGTGAGGTTTTGGATTCGAGTAACACCAATTGCACCAATAACATAACTTACATATATGGCCGTGAAGGATTCACATGTGAAGAGTTAGGATCAGTGCTCTACAAAGTCAGCTTAAGGTTCACGGAACAGGTTGTTACAAATATTTGCTAGCTAGTCTTAATAATCTAGCTAACTAGCCATAAAATTTGTTTCATGATATCAAATTCAGCACACGACAAGAATCAAATTCTAAACAAACCAAATTCTAATAAAACCAAAAAACATTTAGTTCATAACTAACCATAACAAATTATACAACCAAATTAAACTCTAAAATAGGTCAAAACCAAACCAATTTCTAATCAGACCATGATAAAATCGGTTAATACTCAGGTATACTATTACTAAAACTAAACCAAACATGAACGGTTGAACCGTTTTACGTAGATGAACACAAAATGTCCACTCTTATTTTACAAGAAAGCAAAAAAAATGTGAACACGTACGTAACGTGAAGAGCTCAACGTATCACTCGCATCGTTTCGCATGGGGATACATATAAACACGTACCGTGCACGTAGAGTACCACACCACTTTCTATGTATATGAATCCCTCTCTTCTTCATACATTCTCACAACCATCGCACCAAAGGTTCATATACATCCCTCTCTTAATTTCTAGCCACTAAACGTTAAAGAAAAATGGGGCTAATCAGGAAGAAAAAACGCGATAGAAGGCCATCGTTTAAGAATGTTTTGACCTCGATATTAGCTACACAAGCCGCAATATTCCTCTTGTTGCTCGCCGGTGTATCCCTCGCTGGTACAGCCGTCGCGTTTATCGCGACCTTGCCGCTATTCGTAGTATTCAGCCCGGTTCTCGTACCAGCGGGTATTGCCAGTGGTTTACTGGCTACTGGTTTAGCAGCCTCCGGTAGCGCCGGTGCAATGGCTGTCACCATCATCCTGTGGCTCTACAAGTATTTAACACTATATATTACTATAAACGCACTATTTGCTTCAAGATGAAACATAATGTTTCTTTCAAAGTTTTATCTCTTTAGTCAAATTTTAAATTAGGATGCATTCTTTGTGAAAAGTTTTTTTTAGTTGAATAAATTTAACATTTAAAAAAAAACTATAAACGCGTGTTAAATATTTTAGAATATTCAATTACATTAATGGAAACATTTTGCTAAAATTTATACAAATTTAAAGTATATATTAGGTGGGAGAATGACTGATTTTAATTAACGCATATGTTGATGATTTTTTTACTGTACCCTGTTTGTTAAATAGATTAGATGGAGACGTAGACACATATAAGTATTTAATACTTAAATTACGGGTGTGGTTGTGTTCTTAGAGGAATAAATATTGAATAAAAAAGAATCGATATGCCCTTGAATCCCACCTCTTCTAAGACATGAAAAAAAGCAAATTTCATTTCATTCATTAGTTACTCTATCGCATTTACCACTGGAAATATTAAGAATATATATAATCTATTTGTTTGGATGCATAGTTGAATACGCTTGTATACGTACAAATTATTAAGTTGGTTGGTAGTGAACATGTTTTGAGCCGTAACTATTAAGAACCGACACCATGACTTGAGAGAAAAAAAACTCAATACTTTTAAACCAAGTGGAGTTGATCTAAAGATACTTGAGAGAAAAACAAACTCAATATGATATTTACAGTTCGATTTTTTTTGGCTATCAAAAATTTAACATATTTTTCTAAGATTTATAGAATAGTCTGGTTGGTGACAATCATCACATTAGATAATCCAAAAAAAAAAAAACTAAACTGACACCATGACTTTATAATATTAACCAGAGGTGTTCAATTTTGTGTAGGCGGGCAACAGGTAAGGAGCCACCAAAAATAGTGTCAAAAATCTTGAAAAGGGTGTTTCGTGGTAGAGCTGCTGCAGCTAATCTGACAGCAAAGCCAGAAGGAGAGACAGCGGCCTCACCAGCGGCCACACCAGCAGCCGCACCGAGTACATGAAAAGAAGCGGTGGGTATAAGCAAAGGATGATATGAAAAAAAAACTATATATAAATAATCCAAGTTTTTTAAAATAAATAATTATTATTACGTGGGATGGAAGTTAAATTTTCAAATATTATTATACTAGTGGATGTCGTGGTACAAAATAGTAACAAATGTAAGCATTTTTATTGTATAACATTTTAAGAACGAATTGTACCGTTTGATATTAAACTGATTCAAGTTCTTGTTTTCACCAACGTTGTCAAATAAGATAATCTATCGGCCTCAAGGAATCATAAGTTACATGTGAGAATGGGCCATTGATAATAGTAGCCAAGTAATGCCCTTTTAAAAAAAAAATGGTAGCCAAGTTTTTCTTTTGAACTGTATTGTGGCCATTGATAAACTTGGCCATAATTATTTTAATTATTTTTTTTCTTAGATCTAAACATTCACTCACACCATTTCGCATGGGGCTATTCATGTCCATTCTCTTTTCATAAAATTTCACAACCACGCTATCAAACAAGATCTTTTTCTCTAGTGGCCATTGAAAGTTTAATTCTCTCTTTTTTTTTATATATAAATCTGTTTAATAGGAGATCAGAATCCATACCGATTTTGTCGACCAATTTTTAAGGTGTTTATGATGTTAATCGTCACCTGGAAGGACTCCAACTCTAGTCATCCAGCCACACAATTAATTACTCGAACATTAAACCACTATGAACTGGTATATTTATTTAGTGTAAAAGCAATAAAAGAAAACAAGGATATGGCAAATAAGCATGACCATAACACACACAAACAGATAAAACAATAAATAATGTGGCGTTTGTCTCCAACTAGTACTCACCTTTTGCATGGAAGCATACATGTGTACCGTATCGTGCATGTATACTAAAATTCTACATAAACCACAACCACTCAATCACAAAACTCTGCCTTTGAGATTTCAACATTTCTTCCAAAAATGTTTTGAGATTTTTCAGGCGGTTTTCACCACAGTGGCTGCATTAGTTCTATTGGTGATTCTTCGGGGTAATCCTTGGCGTCACAGCCGTGGGATTAGCCGTAAGCACGCCGTAATAAAACCAAACAGAACCTTTGGTTCATAACTAACCATAAGACGAGACAACCAAATTAAATCTACAAAGTTCAAAACTAAACCAAAATATAACAGAATCAATTTCTAATTATCAGACCAAACATAATTAGAAGTTCGGTTTAAATTTAGGTGCACTTCTTCTAAAACTAAATCAAACATAAACGATCCGGATATCATTTGGTTTACGTGAATAAACCCAAAATGTCCATTCCTATTTTACACGGAAGCGAAAAAGAGGCAAAAAATGTGACAACCCAACAAAAAATAGGTTATTTGTGAAATAACTAAATAAGTATCAAAATTAAATTTTGAGAGAGAGTAGAAAAAGATATGAAAAAAGAGAGGAGAGAATGTAATTTTGGTTAGTTGGTGAATTTGATTTTTTTTTTGTTTGGTGGATGCAATTTTTGAAAGAAAAAAGAAAAAAGAAAAAGAAAAAAAGGCATTGACGTAACGTATAGAGCTCAACGTTCACTCGCATCGTTTTGCATGGGGATACATATAAACACGTACCGTGCACGTAGACCACACCACACAACTTTCGACGTATATGAATCCCTCTCTTCTTCATAAATTCTCACAACCATCGGACCAAAGAATCATATATATCCCTCTCTTTCTAGCCATTCAAACTAGTAAAAAATGGGGCTGATCAGGAAGAAGAAACACGATCGAAAGCCTTCGTTTAGGAGTGTTTTAACCTCGTTACTAGCTACACAAGCCGCCATATGCCTCTTGTTGCTCGCCGGTGTATCCCTCGCCGGCACAGCCGCCGCATTTATCGCCACCATGCCACTATTCTTAGTATTCAGTCCCATTCTCGTACCAGCTGGTATTACCACTGGTTTACTCACTACGGGTTTAGCAGCCTCCGGTGGCGCCGGTGCGACGGCTATCACTATCATCCTGTGGCTCTACAAGTAGTCAACACTAACATATTATATTATTATATACGCGTACATATATTTAAGAAAAACCGTTACTCTAGTGGAAAATTTACTAAATTTAAACATATATTTGTGTAGCTGCATGGTTGAATATGTTTGTATACGTACAAACTATTTAGTTGGTTGGTAGTGAACATGTTTTGAACCGTCACTATTAAGAACTGATACCATGACTTTTGATAACCAGACGTATTTAATTCTGTGTAGGCGAGTAACGGGTAAGGAACCACCCAAATTCCTACCAAAAATTCTGAAAAAGATAATACCTTCGGGAGGAGGTGCTGCAGCCGCACCAGCAGCGGCACCAGCAGCCGCACCAGCGGCTAAGCCAGCAGCACCAGCAGCTAAGCCAGCAGCACCAGCGGCTAAGCCACCGGCTAAGCCAGCAGCGCCAGCCCCAGCACCGAAGTGGTGGTGGATATGAGCAAAGGATGATATTGAAAATTTGATACATGAAAAAAAAAGAATAATCAACTCTTTAAAATAAAAATAAAATTACGTGGGGATGGGAGTTAAATTTTCAAATATTATTCTACTAATGGATGTCGTGGTACAAATTGAAAACAAACGTAAGCATTTTTATTGTATAGCATTTTAAGAACGAAGCCATGAATTGTTGATATTAGTACCTTATCCAAGTTTAATTATATTCCCTCCGTTTCAAATTGAATGCTATAATAATTTTTTGTTAATACATAAGTGTATTTGTATGATTTTAATGCAGCTTTTATTATTTTTTATCTTTAATTAAATTAAAATAGTAGTAAATGTTTATAGAATTTTAATATCAAATAAAATCAAAGTTGAACAATTAACTATTTTTTTAATTTCTTTATAAATCTCTAGAACGATAATTAATTTGAAAAAGAGAACTCTTGTTTTCACCAATGTTATCTTATGAGACAATCTATTGGCCCCAAAAAAAACAGTAAGTTACATTAATAATGGTGTCTCATAGAAATCAAAGTCTTCGTTGACATTTAGAGTACCCGCAACCGGGTTGCTTAGGGGGTGCTTAAGGGGTGGGGCCCACTAGCACCTCCAAAAACCAACTCTTAAAACTTCCAAATAAGTACCCTATTTTCTTTGGTTTTTGTACTGTTCACGGGTCCCACTGACACGTGGCGACCCGTGACTGGTCTACTTTTTATTTTTTTTTTTAAAAAAAACAGAAAAAAAAATAAGCACCCCAAATGGGGTGCTTTGGTTAGAGATGCTCTTAGAGCATGTTTATTGCAAGGACCCCTAATGGGGTCCTTGTCTTTTTTGTTATTTTTTTTTTAAAAAAAAAAAAAAATTAAAAACACTAATCGCGGGCCGCCACGTGTCAGTGGGGCCCGCGAACAGTGTAAGGGACTTAGCAAATGGGTTCCTTATTTAGGGGATTTAAGGGATGTTGCTTGGGGGAATTAGTGGGTCCCACCCGCTAAGAGACCCACTAAGAGCCCCCAATAAACATGCTCTTAGGAAACCAAACCAACAAAAAAGGAGAGTTATTAGAGCATACCAACAAAAAGGAGAGTTATTAGAGCATCTCAATAGGAGCGTTTAGATCCAAAGTTCTCAAAATACATATATTTGTATTTATATATTAATATTTAATTATAGAGTTTTTGACTTTATGAAAAATTAATCCAAAAGTCTTCTGGATAGATAATTTATGAAAGAACTAAAGAGAAGTTTTCAGAAGAGTGACTCGTAATATGTAAAATATTGAGAAGGTATGAGTTGTTTCAAAGTCTGTGAGCCAAAATAGTTGGAAGTGATCGATTTTTTAGAGAAGGTAACCCTCGAGTGCTACACTATCAACCTTGCTTCATGACTTAGAGCAAGATTATGGGGGGTTTTTAAGGGGGTTCTTATCGGATGGGGCTCACTAAAACCCTTAAGAACCACCTCTTAAAATTCTTAATTAAGATACGTTTTTAAGGGGTTCTTGTACTGTTCACGGGTCCCACTGACACGTGGCGACCCGCGATTGGTTCTTTTTTAATTTCTCTTTTTAGAAAAAAGAAAAAAGTAAAATAAGAACCCCTAAGGGTTCTTAGGGTTAAACATGGCCTTAGGTTTTCTTAAACATCTCAAGCTCTTACAAGAAAGAGAAAAGAGCCCTCGATACATGATAACCCACACAAGATAATCAAGAAGCAAACGTGGCGTAACGTTTATTTCAGTTGACGACAAAAAGAAAAAAAAAACTAGATCTCTATTTACTCACCAGTTTTGCATGGAAGCATGAATGAGTACCCTACCATGCACGGTCTCACAACTTCATAAAAACTCATGACTCTCTCCCAACAACCACTAAAACACATTGAAATTGTTGTCACTATGTGATATGTTGAATCTTGCTATACAGCGCCTGTCCGACATTTTCAATTTTTTTGATGCCGTTCACTTAAAATTTGTACAGTACCCTATTTAAAATTAAAATTATCGCTTAAAATCATAAGAGCACTATTAATGAAGATGCTTAGTGGGGCTCTTAATAGCACAATTAATCCAAAACCCCAATTGAAGTTTTTATTTTTATTTTTATATTTTGTCTGATTTAAAAAAAAAAACGAATTAATCGCAAGCCGCCACGTGTCAGTGGAGCCCACGAACAAGAACCAAGACAAGAACAACTCTTATTTAGGAGGTTTAAGCAATTTTTTTGGAGGTGTTAGTGGGATAGGCAACCCACTAAACACTTCCATTAATCATGCTCTAAGAGAGGTCCACTAACACCATAAAAACAGTTTCTTAACCCCTAATTAAGAGTCTGTTTTGTTTTGGTTCTTGCACTGTTCGTAGACCGTACTGACTAGCGGTCCGCGATTAGTTCGTTTTTAATTTTCTTTTAAAATCAAACCAAAAAATAATAATAAAAAAAATAAAAACTCAAAATAGAATTTTAGAGTTAATAGTGCTCTAATGCTTTAAGAGCATCTTTATCTGGGTTTCTTAAAAGGGGTTCTTGCACTGTTCGCAGGCCCCACTGACATGTGGGGTCCGTGAAGAGTGCAAGAACCATTTCCTAAAATCCCTAATTAAAAACCCGTTTTGATGGTTTCTTACACTGTTCGCGGATCTCACTGACACGTGACGGGCCGCGATTGATTCGTTTTTAATCAACAAAAAAAAAAAATAAGAACCCTATTTTTTTTTAATCAACAAAATAAAAATAAAATAAGAACCTCAAATGGGGTTGTTAGGGATAAAGATTCCTTAAGCGATCGGTTCCTTTAACTATGCTATGTACGAGCCTTGGAGGAAATTGTTGTTTCTACGATAACCCTTTTAAAACTCAAACCTAGCTATTTAAGATTTTTATTCTAAATGAACTTGATATTATGTACGACTTCCAGTAACCAATATATATTATTGGATTTTTCATAAAATCGTCTACTTTACTACGCCTAAAATGCACATTATAAACATTAAATTTTCATTTTGATATTGCATCTGTTTTATTCTTGACAACCTTCGAACAAAAAATACCAATACTATTATCTCCATGTAGTTAACAAATCCTGATTAGCTAATTACCCTCTAACTAATCGAAACTCTTTCACTGCACCACGTGACTCGACTTCGCATTCATTTCCAAAGCCTCTAAACGATCCCAAATATTCCCAACACTTTTAAGTTTTTTATCCCAGCTTAGACATATTGATTTCATCGAATCCAAGTCCACCAAAAATATAATCTTTCAATCAAGCAATCAGTTCATATGACATATAACAAAAAAAAAACTTCCTTCGCCCTTTGATATTTTCATACACAACGTAGAAACAAATTACGATTTTACAAGAAAGAAAATGGTCCCAAAAACATGAAAAAAGAAACAAATGTGACGTGACGTAACGTAGAATCGTTTTGCATGGACCATGCATGCATGTGTACCGTGCACGTTAATAGACTACACAACTCCTTCATAAAAAGCCCCCTCCCCTCCCTTCCCTTCCCATCACCAAACCACTAACCTCCCAATCAGAAACACATGAGCGAAGCACAACATCAAAACGAGTTAGTTCAAACTCCGTCACAGAGGGCGGAGAATTGCTTCCGTTGCAATATGTTGGCGTTTCTCATCCCACTCTTGGAGGTTACCAAGGTGGTTACTGCTTCCTTTGCCTCCGTGATCTTTATAGGCTTCGCCGTGATCATGTTCGCCGGTTCTGCCGTGGCATTGGCCGTATCCGCACCGCTTTTTATCATATTCAGTCCGATTCTCGTGCCTGCCACTATAGCCACTACTCTCACATTCACTGTGATCGCCGCAGGTATCGCCCTCGGAGTGACGGCCGTGGGTCTCATCATATGGCTCACCAAGTAAAACTAATCAAACTATATTGAATTGAAATATGCACTTGATAATTATATGCTTATATATATTATTCACCTACGTGATTTTATAAAAGAAAATATAGTTTTTTTTCCAAAGTTTATGTTTACATGCTACCTCAACATTTTTTTTTCTTCTTATAGTTACAAATCAGTTACATCTCATTTTTTTAAATGAAAAAAATTAGTTATTCCTCATTCTCATGGTTCTCATTGCTGTTTTACATCTTGAGAAAATTTAACTTATTATGTATCTTTCGTCAGAACTTTCTTTCTTTCTATAGAAATATTTGTCATCGTAATTAATATATAAGAATACAGGTACAAGTTATTTTCTTGATTAATATCTAATGTATATGTATATACTTATACTTATTTGTGTGATGTAGGCATAGGATGGGAGTAAAGCCCGAGCATAATCCACCTCCACCAGGAGCTCCGCCGACGGGATCTAGTTCATCCAGAAGTGAAGGTAAACACTTGGTTAAATGCAATTTTAAAGATTAATTTCAGTCCAGTAAAAATAAAAATAAATTATATGGATATAGATATACATATAGATAATATTACGGTGCAAGTTCACCAAAGGATAAAGATACACACATAGATAAAAATAAATTCCTAAATAAAACTGAATATAAGATTAAAAATTAAAAGATAAGAAGGATTGGTCAATAAGTAGAAGTTTATCTAAAAATAAAAGTAATTCAGGTGGAAAATCACATGCGGATTCATCCGGTCGTAAAACACTAAGCGGTGGAAGTTCATCTGGCAGTAAAACTTCACCAAGCAGTGAAAGTTCACCTAAAGATGAAGATAAACATAAGGATAAAAGTACTATCTTAGATAAAATTAAATCTAAGATCAAAAGTAAATTAAAAGGTAAGAGTGATTCATCTGACGGTGGAAGCTCACCAAGTAGTGAAAGTTCACAAAACAATAAAAGCTCACAAAATGATGGAAGTTCACCAAGTGGTGAAAATTCACCTTACAATGAAAGTTCATCGAATAGTGCAAATTCACCCAAAAATGAAGGTAACCAGAAGGGTAAACACACTATCTTAGACAAAGTTAAATCCAAGATTAAAAGAAAATTGAAAGGCAAAAATGGTTCATCAAACGGTGGAAGCTCCTCAAGCAATGAAGGTTTACGAAGCGGAGAAAGTTCACATGGTAGTGGAAATTCATCGAGCGGCGCAAGTTCACCCAAAGATGAAAGTAAACACAAGAGTAAAAGCACTATCTTAGATAAAGTTAAATCTAAAATTAAAAATAAATTAAAAGACAAGAGTGGTTCATCAAAAGGTGGAAGATTACAAAGCGATGAAAGTTCACCAAATGGTGGAAGTTCAATAAGTGGTGGAAATTCACCTGACAGTAGAAATTCATCGAGTGGGGCAAGTTCACCAAAAAGTGAAGGTAAACAGAAGGGTAAAAGCACTATTTTAGATAAACTTAAATCTAAGGTTAAAAGTAAATTAAAAGGAAAAAGTGGTTCATCTGATGGTGGAAGTTCACCAAGCGGTGGAGGTTCACCAAACAGTAAAAGTTCACCTGGTAGTGAAAATTCATCGAGCGGTGCAAGTTCACCCAAAGATGAAGGTAAAGACAAGGGTAATAAACCCAAGATTAAACGTAAATTAAAAGGAAAGGGTCAATCATCAAACGAAGAAAGCTCACCAAGCAGCGGAAGTTCACCAAATGGTGAAAGTTCACCGCGTAGTGAAAATTCATCAAGTGGTGCAAGTTCACCTAAAGCTGAAGGTAAACAGAAAGGTAAAAGCACTATGTTAGATAAAGTTAAATCCAAGATTAAAAGTAAATTAAAAGGAAAGAGTGGTTCATCAAACAGTGAAAGCTCACAAAGCGGTGGAAATTCACCAAGTAGTGGAAGCTCCCATGGCAGTGGAAATTCAACGAGTGGTGTAAGTTCACCCAAAACTGAAAATAAAGAAAAAGGTAAAAGCACTATCTTAGATAAAGTTAAATCTAAGATTAAAAGTAAATTGAAAACCAAGAGTGGTTCATCTGACGGTGGAAGCTCCCCAAGTGATGGAGGTTCACCAAACAGTGGAAGTTTACATGGTAGTGGAAATTCATCTAGCGGTGCAAATTCATCCAAAGATAAAAGTAAACACAAGAGTAAAAGCACTATCTTAGATAAAGTTAAATCCAAGATTAAAAGTAAATTAAAAAGCAAGAGTGGTTCCTCAAAAGGTAGAAGTTCACAAAGCGATGAAAGTTCACCAAGTGGTGGAAGTTCACAAAGTGGTGGAAATTCACCAAGTGGTGAAAGTTCACAAAGTGTTGGAAGTTCACAAAGTGGTGAAAGTTCATCGAGTGGTGCAAGTTCACCAAAAAATGAAGGTAAACAGAAGGGTAAAAAAACTATTTTAGATAGAGTTAAATCTAAGATTAAAAGTAAATTAAAAGGCAAGAGTGGTTCATCTGACGATGGAAGTTCATCAAGCGGTGGAGGTTCCCCAAACAGTGAAAGTTCACCTGGCAGTGGAAATTCATCGAATGGTGAAAGTTCACCTAAAGCTCAAGGTAAACAGAAGGGTAAAGACACTATCTTAGATAAAGTTAAATCGAAGATTAAAAGTAAATTGAAAGGAAACAGTGGTTCATCAAACGGTGAAAGATCACCAAGCGGTGGAAGTTCACCAAGTAGTGAAAGTTCACCTAGCAGTGGAAATTCATCGAGTGGTGAAAGTTCACCTAAAGCTCAAGGTAAACAGAATGGTAAAAGCACTATTTTAGATAAAGTTAAATCCAAGATTAAAAGTAAACTGAAAGGTAAGAGTGGTTCATCTGACGATGGAAGCTCACCAAGCCGTGGAGGTTCATCAAGCGATGGAAGTTCACCTAGCAGTAGAAATTCATCGAACGGTGCAAGTTCACCCAAAGATGAAGGTAAACACAAGGCTAAAAGCACTATCTTAGATAAAGTTAAATCCAAGATTAAAAGTAAATTGAAAGGAAAGAGTGGTTCATCAAACGGTGAAAGCTCACCAAGCAGTGGAAGTTCACCAAGTGGTGGAAGTTCACCAAGTGGTGGAAGTTCCCCTGGCAGTGAAAATTTATCGAGTGGTGCAAGTTCACCCAAAAATGAAGGTAAACAAAATGACAAAAGCACTATATTAGATAAAATTAAATCTAAGATCAAAAGTAAACTGAAAGCCAAAAGTGGTTCATCTGACGGTGGAAGCTCCACAAATGATGAAGGTTCACGAAGTGGTGGAAGTTCTCATGGTAGTGGAAATTCATCGAGCGGTGCAAGTTCACCCAAAGATGAAGGTAAACACAAGAGTAAAAGCACTATCTTAGATAAAGTTAAATCCAAGATTAAAAGTAAATTAAAAGACAAGAGTAGTTCATCAAACGGTGGAAGATCACCAAGCAGTAGAAGTTCACCAAGTAGTGAAAGTTCACCTATCAGTGAAAATTCATCGAGTGGTGAAAGTTCACCTAAAGCTCAAGGTAAACAGAATGGTAAAAGCACTATCTTAGATAAAATTAAATCCAAGATTAAAAGTAAATTGAAAGGTAAGAGTGGTTCATCTGACGATGGAAGCTCACCAAGCCGTGGAGGTTCATCAAGTGATGGAAATTCACCTAGCAGTAGAAATTCATCGAGCGATGCAAGTTCACCCGAAGATGTAGGTAAACACAAGGCTAAAAGTACTATCTTAGATAAAGTTAAATCGAAGATTAAAAGTAAATTGAAAGGAAAGAGTGGTTCATCAAACGGTGAACGCTCACCAAGCGGTGGAAGTTCACCAAGCGGTGGAAGTTCACCAAGTAGTGAAAGTTCTCCTGGCATTGGAAATTCCTCAAGTGGTGAAAATTCACCTAAATCTGAAGGTAAACACAAGGGTAGAAGCACTATCTTAGATAAAGTTAAATCCAAAATTAAAAGTAAATTGAAAGGTAAGAATGGTTCATCTGGCGGTGGAAGCTCACCAAGCGATGGAAGTTCACCTAGAAGTGGAAATTCATCGAGCAGTGCAAGTTCACCCAAAGATGAAGGTAAAGACAATGGTAAAAACACTATCTTAGATAGAGTTAAAACCAAAATTAAAAGTAAATTGAAAGGCAAGAGTGGTTCATCAAACATCGGAAGCTCGCCAAGCGGTGGAGGTTCACTAAGTGGTGAAAGTTCATCTGGCAGTGAAAGTTCATTGAGTGGTGTCAGTTCACCAAAAAATGAAGATAAACAAAAAGGTAAAAGCACTATTTTAGATAAAGTTAAATCCAAGATCATAAATAAATTGAAAGCCAAGAGTGGTTCATCTGACGGTGAAAGCTCCCCAAATGATGGAGGTTCACGAAGCGGCGGAAGTTCACATGGAAGTGAAAATTCATCGAGCGGTGCAAGTTCACCCAAAGATGAAGGTAAACACAAGAGTAAAAACACTATCTTAGATAAAGTTAAATCCAAGATTAAAAGTAAATTAAAAGACAAGAGTAGTTCATCAAACGGTGGAAGATCACCAAGCAGTAGAAGTTCACCAAGTAGTGAAAGTTCACCTATCAGTGAAAATTCATCGAGTGGTGAAAGTTCACCTAAAGCTCAAGGTAAACAGAATGGTAAAAGCACTATCTTAGATAAAATTAAATCCAAGATTAAAAGTAAATTGAAAGGTAAGAGTGGTTCATCTAGCGGTGGAAACTCACCAACCGGTGGAGGTTCATCAAGCGATGGAAGTTCACCTGGTAATGAAAAATCATCGAACAGTGCAAGTTCACTCAAAAGTGAAGGTAAACACAAGGGTAAAAGCAATATATTAGATAAAGTTAAATCCAAAATTAAAAGTAAATTTAAAGGTAAGAGTGGTTCATCTGACGGTGGAAACTCACCAACCAATGGAGGTTCATCAAGCGATGAAAGTTCATATGGAAGTAAAAATTCATCGAGCAGTGCAAGTTCACCCAAAGATGAAGGTAAACACAAGGGTAAAAGCAATATCTTAGATAAAGTTAAATCCAAGATTAAAAGTAAATTTAAAGACAAGAGTGGTTCATCAAACGGCGGAAGCTCACCAAGCGGTGGAGATTCATCAAGTGGTGGAAGTTCATCTGGCAGTAAAAGTTCATTGAGTGGTGCCAGTTCACCCAAAAATGAAAGTAAACAAAATGGTAAAGACACTATTTTAGATAAAGTTAAATCCAAGATCAAAAAGAAATTGAAAGCCAAGATTGGTTCATCTGATGGTGGAAGCTCCCCAAATGATGGAGGTTCACAAACCGGTGGAAGTTCACATGGAAGTGCAAATTCATCGAGCGGTGCAAGTTCACCCAAAGATGAAGGTAAACAGAAGAGTAAAAGCACTATCTTAGATAAAGTTAAATCCAAGATTAAAAGTAAATTAAAAGGCAAGAGTGGTTCAACAAGCGGTGGAAGCTCACCAAGCGGTGGAAGCTCACCAAGCGGTGGAGGTTCACAAAACGGTGGAAGTTCAACTAGCAGTGGACATTCATCGAGCGATGCAAATTCACCCAAAGATGAAGGTAAACACAAGGGTAAAAATACTATCCTAGATAAGGTTAAATCCAAGATTAAAAGTAAATTGAAAGGAAAGAGTGGTACATCAAGCGGTGGAAGTTCACCAAGCGGTGGAAGTTCACCAAGCGGTGGAAATTCACCAAGTAGTGAAGGTTCACTTGGCAGTGGAAATTCTTCGAGTGATGAAAGTTCATCTAAATCTGATGGTAAACACAAGGGTAAAAGCACTATCTTAGATAAAGTTAAATCCAAGATTAAAAGTAAATTGAAAGGTAAGAGTGGTTCATCTAGCGGTGGAAACTCACCAACCGGTGGAGGTTCATCAAGCGATGGAAGTTCACCTGGTAGTGAAAAATCATCGAACAGTGCAAGTTCACCCAAAAGTGAAGGTAAACACAAGGGTAAAAGCAATATATTAGATAAAGTTAAATCCAAAATTAAAAGTAAATTTAAAGGTAAGAGTGGTTCATCAAACGACATAAGCTCACCAAGCGGTGGAGGTTCACCAAGTGGTGGAAGTTCATCTGGCAGTGAGAGTGGTGCAAGTTTACCCAAAAATGAAGGTAAACAAAAGGGTAAAAGCACTATCTTAAATAAAGTTAAATCCAAGATCAAAAATAAATTGAAATCCAAGAGTGGTTCATTTGACGGTGGAAGCTCCCCAAATAATGGAGGTTCAGAAAGCGGTGGAAGTTCACATGGAAGTGAAAATTTATCGAGCGGTACAAATTCACCCAAAGATGAAGGTAAACACAAGAGTAAAAGCACTATTTTAGATAAAGTTAAATCCAAGATTAAAAGTAAATTAAAAGGCAATAGTGGTTCATCAAACGGTGGAAGCTCACAAAACGATGGAAGTTCACTAAGTGGTGAAAGTTCACCTAACAGTGGAAATTCATCAAGTGGTGCAAGCTCACCAAAAAATGAAGGAAAACAGAAGGGTAAAAGCACTATTGTAGATAAAATTAAATCTAAGATCAAAAGTAAATTAAAAGGCAAGAGTGATTCATCTGACGGTGGAAGCTCACCAAGCGGTGGAGTTTCACCAAACGGTGGTTCACCTACGAGTGGAAATTCATCGAGCGGTGCAAATTCACCCAAAGATGAAGGTAAAGACAAGGGTAAAAGCACTATCTTAGATAAAGTTAAATCCAAGATTAAAAGTAAATTGAAAGGAAGTAGTGGTTCATCAAACGGTGAAAAGTCACCAAGCGGTGGAAGTTCACCAAGTGGTGGAAGTTCACCAAGCGGTAGAAGTTCACCAAGTAGTGAAAGTTCACCTGACAGTGGAAATTCATCGAGTGGTGAAAGTTCACCTAAAGTTGAAGGTAAACAGAAGGGTAAAAACACTATCTTAAATAAAGTTAAATCCAAGATTAAAAGTAAATTGAAAGGTAAGAGTGGTTCATCTGACGGTGGAAGCTCACCAAGCGGTGGACGTTCAACAAGCGAAGGAAGTTCACCTGACAGTGTAAATTCATCGAACAAAGCAAGTTCACCCAAAGATGAAGGTAAACATAAGGGTAAAAGCACTATCTTAGATAATGTTAAGCCGAAGATTAAACGTAAATTGAAAGGCAAAAGTGGTTCATCAAACGACGGAAGCTCACCTAGCGGTGGAAGTTCACCAAGCGGTGGAAGTTCACCTAGCAGTGGAAATTCATCAGGTGGTGCAAGTTCACCCAAAAATGAAGGTAAACAAAAAGGTAAAATCACTATCTTAGATAAAGTTAAGTCCAAGATTAAAAGTAAATTGAAAGACAAAGGTGGTTCATATGACGGTGGAAGTTCATCTGACACTGAAAGTTCACCAAGTGGTAGAAAGTCACCTAGCAGTGAAATTTCATCAAACGACGGAAGCTCACTTAGCGGTGGAGGTTCACCAAGCGGTGAAAGTTCACCAAGTAGTGGAAGTTCATCTGTCAGTGGAAATTCTTCGAGTGGTGCAAACTTGCCTAAGGATATAGGTAAACACAAGAGTAAAAGCAATATCTTAGATAAAGTTAAATCCAAGATTAAAAGTAAATTGAAAGGTAAGAGTGATTCATCTGATGGTGGAAGCTCACTAGTGAGTGGAGGTTCACCAAGCAGTGGAAGTTCATCAAGAAGTGAAAATTCATCTAACGGTACAAGTTCACCCGAGGATAAAGGTAAACACAAGGGTAAAAGCACTATCGTAGATAAAGTTCAATCCAGAAGTAAAAGTAAATTGAAAGGTAAGAGTGGTTCATCCGATGGTGGAAGCTCACAAATGAGTGGAGGTTCATCAAGCGGTAGAAGTTCACCTACTAGTGAAAATTCATCTAGCGGTGCAAATTCATCCAATGATGGAGGTAAACATAAGGATAAAAACTCTATCCAAGATAAAGTTAAATCTAATATTAAAAGTAAATTGAAAGGTAAGAGTGGTTCATCTAATGGTGAAAAATCACCAATGATTGAAGGTTTACCAAGCGGTGAAAGTTTACGTGAGAGTGAAAATTCATCGAGTGATGGAAGTTCACCCAAGGATAAAAAAAATCAAATGGAAAATCACATACTAATTCATCTGATGATAAACGTTTACCAGTAAGCAGAGGTCCACCTACTGATGAAAGTTCACATGAGAGTGAAAGTTCATCTAAGGGTTCAAGTTCATCTAGTAGTGCAAGATCACATGGAGATACAAATGAAAATATTAAGAAAAAAAAATCAAAAGATAAAATGAAATCTAAAGTTAAAAGTAAATTCAGTGGTGAAAGTGGTTCATCCAGTGAAGATAAATCGAGAGGAAAAGCAAATGATAAGTCTTACAATAATGGAAGTTCAGAAATGAGTAGAGGTTCTCTAAGCAATGGAAGTTCATCAGTCGGTGAACGTTCACATAGAGGTGGAGATAAGCACATGTGTAAAGGAAAATTCAAAGGCAAAAATAAGTCCAAGACTAAAAGTAAATTTCGAGGTAAGAGTGAAAGTTCATCGATGAGTGAAAGTTCATCGATGAGTACAAGTTCACCAAACAAAGGAAATTCATTCGGTGGTGGGACTTCACCTAGAGGCAAAATCAAATCAAAGATTAAAAATAAGTTTAGAGGTCAAAAGGGTTCATCAGTGAGTGGAAGTTCATCCAAATATGAAGGTAGATCAGATGAAAAATCATCTATGCATTCATTCGGTGAAAATTCATCTATAAGTGGAGGTTCTTCGAGTAGAAAAGGTTCACTTAAACATGAAAATCAACACATAGATAAAAATAAATTAATGGAAATAATTAAATCTAAAATTAGAAGTGAACTTGGTTGTCATTGCGATTCGTCAATGGATAGAGATTCGCCAAGTCGTGGAAAACAATGAAAAAGTTCAATTAACGTTAATATTTACCTAAAATGAATGTAGACAAGAGTAAATATAAATTCATGAAAAAAATAAAAGAAGACGTCCATATAGTCTATCTTATGCATTTAGTTCAAGATGAGTTTTATGATAATTGTTACTAAATCTTTTCTAAATAATTGTTGTTTATATGTACTGTTGTAACTGGTTATTATGATATAATATTATCCATAATTTACTGTCATATTTTAACATTTAGTTAACTCGAAAGATTGGATATTACCAACTCTGGCATGTCATATATTGTCGTCTAATAAATTCATGCCCAACACATGTTCGAATCCAATACATGAAAAATAATACGAGGAGAACTAATAACTAGACCATAATAAATTTTTTAAATTGATGTCATCAAAACTTATAATATTATTTGACATCTGAGGTACCAAACTACCAATTATATGGCGTTCAATCCACTACTGGATCCTGAATATAACAATATGTTATTATATAAAACTAGACTTTTACTTGTACGTCTGTGCGGAGAATTTTTTTATTTTTATAATTTTTAAATTTAAAAGATTATATTTAATTTTTTGTTACTAAACTAATGCATTATTATATACAGAAAGCTAAAATTTTTGATGAGATTATTTATAAATTTTCAACATATTTTCTCATAATCAAAAAATAAAAATTAAATTTATAATTATAATTGATTTTTTAGTTTATTAAATGCATTAAAACATTTAAAATATTTGAATAACATATTTTGTAAATAGCACTTAAAGTAAGTATTATCTATATTCTGTTATATTTTGTATATAATCATTTTTAGGTAATATATTATTTTAATTCTAAAATAATAAATAGATAATATATAGTTGTAGATATAAAATTTTAACATATATTAAAAAAATTAATTATATATTTATATAAAAATATTACATAATTTATAAATTTTACTCCTTTTAAATGGTGAATAATATTTGATCTTTTAAATGGTGAATAGTATTTTTTTTTATTTAAATGAAACTATTTTTAAAAAAATTTTAATTTAACAATTTTAAATTATTTTCATATTTAATTCATATATTTATTTTATTTTAATATAATATAAAATAGGATATTATTTAATATTATTTTGTTTTATAATAAATTTTATTTTAAATTATTAATAATAATATTCTAGATTTAGTTATGAAATTATTTAATTTATTAATTAAAAAATATTTCAAAATATTAGTAAGATTTTGTTAGATTTCTTTTAACAGATATGTAATTTAATATGTTTATAGTTCTTAAAATTTTTAGATATCTTATATATTCAATCAATTAATATAAATAATCAAATATATGTAATTATAAAAATAAATTTATTATGACTTTTTAATAGTAGATAAAATAATACTTCTTATTTAATAAAGAAGATAAGTAGTAATTAACTGTTAATAATCTTCTTAATTTATCTCTTTTGATTTTAAAATGTTTGAACGTTATTAAAAAAATATCAATTATAATTCTGTTCTATTCCGTGCTTTTTACGACAAGAGGCTCTCTCAGGAAGTTAGCGGAGATGCTTTGGGAGAGGTACTTAACTTAATAGTTGTCTTATGAAATGGTTTATTCAGTTTTGTGTTTAAATCTATATGGCATTTCCAGGAGTTCAAGGGTTACGTGTTCAAGATCATGGGTGGATGTGACAAGCAAGGTTTCCCAATGAAACAGGGAGTTCTCACCCCTGGTCGTGTTCGCCTTTTGCTTCACCGAGGTACTTGTCTCCTCCTATTCAGTTTCTATTGTCTGAAAATCGTTCGTTCCTTTGGATTTAAGTAGTTTTGTTTGGGTGAGTAGGTACTCCTTGCTTCAGAGGACATGGAAGGAGGACTGGAGAGAGGAGAAGAAAGTCTGTCCGTGGTTGCATTGTGAGCCAAGACCTTTCTGTACTTAACTTGGTCATTGTCAAGAAGGGTGAGCACGATCTTCCTGGTCTTACCGATACCGAGAAGCCAAGGATGAGAGGTCCCAAGAGGGCTTCAAAGATCCGCAAGTTGTTTAACCTTGGAAAGGAGGATGATGTGAGGAAGTATGTCAACACTTACCGCCGCACCTTCACAAACAAGAAGGGTAAATAAATAGAGAGATGCTCATAATGAGAGTTTGGTTTTCTGCACGGCCGTGCTTGACTATAAGATGACCAAGCACATGCTTAGGGTCTGAATTTTAAATTTTTTAAATGCCAAGTTTTATCAAGAAAATGCAGTTAGTTCTACTGGTGTTTGTCCAATTTTACCTTATAAAGAGTTGTGGGTTCGATATTTTGCCACATAACTTTTAATGTTTTTCTAAAATAAGTAATTGAAGGGCCAAAAATATATATTGTGCTTGGGAGCCCACAAAAGTCAGGCACGGCCTTGGGACTTTTCTGTTATTGATTAAATATGTTTGTTCATTGTGCAGGCAAGAAGGTTAGCAAAGCTCCTAAGATCCAGAGGCTTGTGACTCCCTTGACTCTCCAGAGGAAGAGAGCTAGAATTGCTGACAAGAAGAAGAGAATCGCCAAGGCTAACTCTGATGCTGCCGAGTACCAGAAGCTTCTTGCCTCCAGGCTTAAGGAGCAGCGTGATCGTCGTAGTGAAAGTCTGGCCAAGAAGAGGTCTAGACTCTCTTCTGCTGCCGCTAAGCCCGTTGCTGCCTAAACCCCTTCTTAAGATTGAGAAATGTCTTTCTGTTCTTTTTTAGGTTCACCAGTGGCATGAAAACGCCATTTTGAACGTCTCTTTATTGAAACTTTCAAATTTTTGTTGTTTCAGTGTTATGCTATATTCCATCTTGATTTCTATACTTGTTGATTTAAAAACTTTTATTAATTTTTTTGAATACATAAAATTTTAGGTGATTTGTATTAATTTTGTGTGTGTGATTTACCAATAAAAATATGTATTGTACAAGATTTATTAAACTTACCATATAATCATCTTTTTGAACAATACGCAATTTTTCATAGCTTCAAAAAATCATGAATGTCATACTTGTCATTATAAATAATCCTATTATATAAGTAAATGTTTAAATTTAAATTCTTTGCTTATTTTAACTAGTAAACTAATAAAAGAGGTATAATTAATTGATATTGACATACTTGTATTTTAACTACAAAATATTAATTGTAATAGTATCTATAAATTAATATAAACACATACATTCTATGTTTTGAAATGAGATATTTTTAATTTTTTTAAAAAAAATTATATAAAAATAGAAGTTATAAAGCGATATTTATTATTTAATTATATAAAAAAAATCGCCCAATATCACATGAATTCCTTAAAAATTGCAAACATTTTTTTTATAAAAAATTATCTTATAAAATATATAATATTTATTTTATAGATGAGTTTTTGTACGATACTGCAGAAGTTCCTTACCTAATGTATTAAATAACAAGTGGAATTAATTAAACAAGACTAGGATACTATTTTTGTCATAGATACTAATGACATCTTTTTTTCTTTGCCAAAAGGCCCGTTAAATAAAGTTTAGAAACTAAGATTGTATAACTGAAAACCAGCCCAGAACCAGCAAATTACTTAACCGACACAAAAACAGTAGACCATCAAACCAAGCAGAAAGAGACACTCATACATTGTATAATACTATTGAAGGGTACATATGCTCACATTTAAAAACATAACATTGTTGAAGCAGTTAAAATGATAGAAATGTGGCATCCTTCTTCTTATTAATTTTGGTAACTTTTACTTCTTTTCCCTTTTTGTTTGAAAATCAAAACTCAGTCAAACTGTGGTTTTTTGTTTTTACTACTATTGCTACTCAGTAATTTCCCTATCTGCTTTCCAAGTTCTGTTGATAAAAGGAACCCATGATTCTTCTGTTCGCTTACTATTTTGTGATGATAAAAGGAAAACTCCTGTGCTATGTGTCAGTAAATAGATACTTACCGGTGAAATGTTGTGTTATTAGACTCTTTTTGAACCGTTGAAAGTTTTACACAACATTTAAATAAGCTGTTAATTGTTATTGGGAAAAATGCTAGCATTATTAATGAAGTATGAAACAATTAATGAAGTCTAAAGATCTTGGTATTTAAGAATATTAATTCGACATTTAACGCGTACTAGTTATATATGAACGTGATTTTTGTTTAAGCAACTAAAATATATTCTATCAGAATTATAATCGGATTAATGGCTAAACAAAATTTTTACCACAAGGATTTTAACTCATTGAACCCGGTTTAGTACTGATATGTTCAAACCAAAATCTGAAGGCATCAGCAATCAATCAATAAACTAACAGTGCATGTTTTGTTGAAAATGTTCCATTAGATGTAAAAATTTGGTCAAAACTCAAAGCTAAAAGCCTAAAAATTTTAGGCTAAAATAAACAATGCAAAGGAGATGATAACAAGTACTATATAATAAAAAGAACAAAATAAAATGAAATGAAAGAAATGAGAGGAAAGATTGAAGTGACACATAGAAGGAAAGGCTAGTTTCTGAGCCTCTCCTCTGATATGTATCCTCCTATTCTGTCTTCCCCTCTCTGTCTTGTTCCTTTCACATTTGCTCTCAGTTTACCATTATACCCCTTATTTACCTCTCTCTCTCTCTCTCTTTCTCCAACCATAAAATGCTTCTTCTTCTACTGCTTGTCTCTGTGTTTCCTATCAAAGTCTTGTTATTTCCCTAGACCCAGCCTCTCTGTTTTGTTTTCAAAGTCTTCAGCTTTCACTAGACCCACATGAAAGTTTCTACTGTATGGTGAGAACTCCTGAATTAGAAAACCAACATGATCACTATTTACAATCTTACCTTTCTTCTCCTCCTCCTTGTTTTCATCTCCCCACAAGTCTCATCCTCTCTTCAAACTGTCCAGCCTCCAAGTTCTCCTCAAGTAATCAACCCATCATTATCATATCACTTTGTCCTCATTTTACACTTTGGTTGATCTAAAGTTAAATGGTTTTCTTGTTAATTGAGGTGGCTTTGGTAGAAGATAAAGCTAGACTAGGTTCTAGACCACCAAGCTGCCACAACAGATGCAATGGCTGCCATCCTTGCATGCCCACTCAAGTTCCCACTCTCCCTGGTCGCTCCCGTGTTGACCCGTTAGTACGGCCTCCTTCGTCCCTAGCCACCGTTCTTGGTCAGTATTCTAACTACAAGCCCATGGACTGGAAATGCCACTGCAATGGCCATTTTTATAACCCTTAAGTCTTCATCTTCATCATTTTTAGGTACTTTAAATTGATTTTGAATTATTGAGAATAGAAATGTCCTTTGGATTCTTTGTAAATTATCAGAACTTCTCGATAAATGCATTTGCAATTGCAGAGATATATATATAGAGCTAACTACTAACATTGCGTCATTCATTTTTTTTTTGGTTTAATTTTTTAACATTCTCTGTCTTATTGTTTCCTTAACGTTTGCATGTTCACAATTTATTTCATCAGCTTTTAGTTTTCATACTGAAAAGTATCCTTTAGAGCTAAAATGATAGTTATAACCCATTACCTTACCGTTTGTATTAAATACAATATTCAACCAATTTTATTATTTATATTTTCGGAAAGAACGAATAAGATTTGATTTGAATAGAACAATTTATAATTTAATTTTTTGGAAAGAATGAATAAGATTTGATGTGAATGGAGCAACACACTGTCAAAATTAATTAATCAGTTTTGTCTCACCTGGCTTGATGTCCTACACGTCACTGTTTGAGTCTCGGCTCGTGAATCTTCTGTAGACCTATATATGAGTAAGGCAAGGCTCAGTACAATTATTAGCATCGCTTTTAAGTTTTTCTTTGTTTTATAGCTTCAAAATAATAAAATAACCTATTAACAACAAAACATGTGCATTAAGTTTTGGTTTTCACTGTTAACTAACTATGAAAGCAAAAACGTATCCATTTCATTTTGCCAACATCATCACCATGCAGTTCATGTTTATAAGTTTGCTTTCACGAACAAAAAAAAAATCGAAAGGATGGTATACGATTGAAACTTTGTAGATAGAGCCACCACATGTTCTATATTCATCAAACCTAAAAGTTTAGGAATCCTTTGGAAAATATGACATTATTTATATAACTGGATATAGTTCACATGCGTTGCGTTATGTTATGACATATGTCGACTCTTTTGAGATAGAATCGTAAAAGTAGATTATACAGTCTTTACAGATCTAGACAATTGTTTGTTTAGGAGGCTGTACTTGCATGCGTTTCAGAAATGTAAAAATTGTTATAAGAAAATACATTCGACACACACATAAACCTTTAGAACATTTGGGGTACGTAGTATGTGAATTCAAGTCGGTCCAATCTAGTAACGGACACAACACACAATCACATGTAGATAATTTGACATTCGCGATTTGATGGACGTGAAAGAAAGCTAAATCATAACAAAAACGTGCGCATTTTGATCTAGTCTAGTTTTAGCTAACCAAAATTATATTCATTCCACTCCAAAATATAGGATATTTAAGAATTTGTGATGTTTTAATGCATAAGATCTTTTTTTTGAGCTGAATGTGTATAAGATGTCTTTATATTTTTAGGTAAACTTGAACTTAATAAAAAGCATTTCTGATAATATTTTATAATTTATTTAGTAAATTAGTTGATTATTTTTAATTTATAGTTTTAGAAGATAACTTTTTAGAAAAAGATAATTTGAATAATATGTGGAGTTTTATCTACAATATCTTATATTTATGAACAGAGGGAGCACGATCTAGTCTGGTCTAGTTAAGCGGAAGAACCTATTCAAATTCATTTTATGAAAAACTGAAAACATAATACTTTAGAATAATTATAATTTTTTTTGTCACAAAATAGTAGAGAATAATAACCAAAATAGATTTTACGAAATTGTGTAAATATACATTTATACTCTTAGAGTTAATTAATATCGACTTAAGGTTTATAATTTCGGAGATAATGTTTAATTTTTTTTTAAATAAAGATTAAAACTAAAAAAAATTAAAAAAAATATTTCGATTATTATTTTTTAAAAGTTATTTTGGTGAATCTTTTTAAAAATGACTATTTGAAAAGAGTGCCTAAAACTAAATCATATTTTAATTTGGTTCACTTTATGGACTTTATAAATTAGACTTTATATACGACTATACACACGTAAATATAAGTGTTACTCGGCATAGCTAAATGAAACAATAGTTTAGGGTTTCGAAAAAAATTTCAAGAATTTATATAGAGAAAGATCCCAAAATTTATAACATAACTTTAAAAAAAAATCTTACTAAATCATTCCTTAATCTCAGAACGGTCGATGTACCTAAATTTGTTACACATACATAAGTGATGATGCTCGTCAGTACGTGTCATACCTTCGGTGGTAAACATCTGGTTAAAGACACAAAACAGAAAAAAAAAAACAGCTAATGCAAATGTCGTATAACTAATACTCCCCTGTTACACAAAATTATATTAAAAATATATTTGTTTCTAAAAATCATTTTTATATTTAATGCAATTTTTATTTAAAAATAATAGTAAACTCTAAACTCTAAACTTCAATAAAATTAATTATACTTAAACATTTTATTAGTTAAAATTTATAAAAACAGTTTGCCATAAAATAATAAATTTATAATTAAAATTTAATATATTTTATTAATATGTGGAACTTTTAATATATGTATTTATTTGAAATGGAGGCAGTATATAGCACATAGTTTATACTTAATATTCTATTCATTTTTAAATTATAAAAATATTTATTTTTTACATTTTAAATACAAACATTAATAATTATTTAATTAATCAAATTTATTAGTAAAATGCATAATATAGCTGGTCATAAAAACATCAATTAGTTTGGAATAAATCAGTGTTACAAAAAAAAAAAAAAAGTTTGGAATAAATCTTTTTCTGTAAATCAAGTATTAAAAATATCGAAGGCAGTAGTATTAATCACACTGCAAACATCATTATCAAAATTAACGAATTGTGTTTTTATAATGACAAGTAGCAGGCGTGGACCAGCATCGGACTTTTCCGCAGACATCGCCATTAGCTAGAGAGTGATAATTACCGATTTACCAAACAAAAGTCATACAGAACACAAACACTTAATCGAAAAGACAAACCTTTTTTTTTTCTGTTTCGTTCTCTTTGGTTCTGTTCCCCTGAGTGAATCTTTCGAGCTGCTAATTTTAACTTTCCCTTTTTTTCTTCTTCTTGGGGTTGTCTTCTCTTGGTACGAGGTTTGTGGATCCATGTTCTTTCTCTTTTGCCTTTGTCTAAATCTCTCACTTGTTATTCTTCGGCTTCGTTTGAGCTAATTGGTCATTAAATCGTTCTCAGAAACTGAGCAGGTTCGTGTTCTAGTTAACGAACAGTGAAAAGCTCTTACCTTTTATAGCCATTTCTAGTTGAAATTAGAATGTCTTTGATTCATAGTTAACGAGAATTGCTGTTATGTGTCAGATCCATTTAAAGTTAGAATCTTTATTTTGTTTTTGTGATGTTATCTTGTAGATGGAACAAAGCCAGTTCATGAGATGAGATGTTCAGCTTGCAGAAGATGGCTATGTCTTTAACTGTCTTGGTTTTTGCTTGTTTATTGTCATTTGTCTCGCCAGATGCTCAAGGTGATGCCCATTTTTCTTTTACTTGTCTTCTCTCATTGAGAGAGAGATCTTGGATTGATTTGGAGTATGCGTTTGCTGTTTCAGGGGATGCGTTATTTGCTCTGAGGATCTCCTTACGTGCATTGCCTGATCAGCTTAGTGACTGGAACCAGAATCAAGTGAATCCTTGCACTTGGTCTCAAGTCATTTGTGATGACAAAAACTTTGTCACTTCTCTGTAAGTCCAACCATAACACTCTACTAGTGTCACTCTCCAAGCAAGTAATTTATATGTGTGGCATTCTTTTTTATATTGCAGTACCTTGTCGGACATGAACTTCTCGGGAACCTTGTCTTCAAGAATAGGAATCCTTGGAACACTCAAGACTCTGTAAGTTCGCTAACATAAACCTCTCTTTTGCTGTCTGAGATGCTAGATCAGATACGTTCCTACTAAGCATTTTGTTGTCTCTCTTTCTATATTTAGTACGTTGAAGGGGAATGGAATAACGGGTGGAATACCAGAAGAGTTTGGAAATCTGACTAGCTTGACTAGTTTGGATTTGGAGGATAATCAGCTAAGTGGTCTTATACCATCCACTCTTGGTAATCTCAAGAAACTTCAGTTCTTGTAAGTAGATTTTGCCTCCCAATGCTGCACATATTCTATAGAAAACGAGCATGTTTTTATTCACTGTGTATTGGCCAAGCAGGACCTTGAGTAGGAACAAACTTAACGGTACTATCCCTGTGTCACTCACTGGTCTTCCAAACCTGATAAATCTGTCAGTTACTGTTCTCTGTGTCTATGCTTCTCATTGTTTTTGAACCATTCTTGACTTAATCACATTGTTTGAAACTACGTTTTGCAGTCTGCTTGACTCCAATAATCTCAATGGCCAGATTCCTCAAACTCTATTTGAGATCCCTAAATACAAGTACGTTCCACTACTTTAAGGTGAATCTGTTTTTTTTAGCAGTACTCTGATATGGTTTTATCATCTGTAGTTTTACAGCAAACAACTTGAATTGTGGTGTTGGTCAACCTCACCTTTGTGTATCTGAGATTGCCCGTTCAGGTAACTACATTGCTTGAACCCTATTTTTATTTTGTAATAACAATTGACATAAATTTGTAAAAAAGCCCTAAATTTTTGGACCCTAAACAAATGCACCTCTTGCATATGGCATGAGATTGGCCTGTGTGTGCTCTTAGGTACTTCTAAAGATTTGCAACTACATAACACATTCACACATTACATTTTTAAAGGATTTATTATTCTTTTTTGAAACAGAAAATATATTTTTAAAAGTAGGATATAACCCAGAGTTGCAACAAAGAATGAGGTGAACATTCGTATTATAGTGATAATAATGATAATGGATCACAATACACAACAAAGAAAAGGTGTTTAAAGAAAAAAACAAACAAAGAAAAACTGTACTAATATAATGTTTTACTTAATTAGAAGTGAAGCCCTTTTCTACATTTTTAGTTTCAAAACGCGCCTTGTAATTAAAAAAAAGAACACCTAATTCATGGAAATAAATCGAAAGATACAAAAAGGTCATTCTGATTGGCTGGTTGACAAATGACGCGGATAGGCAATAACAGAAACTCATCCTGATTGGCTAAATAAGCAAAGACGCGGATCGCATGTTAGAAGCAATATCAAACGTTGATAAACCCAAATGATCTAACGGACGAAAACAAATACTCCATTTCTTCCTTACACTCTTCACATCAATCACATTCTCTCACAAACCAAATCGCAAGAACACCAAAGACTAAACCTTTTCGTCCTTAGCAAATGGCTCGTACCAAGCAAACCGCGAGAAAATCCACCGGAGGAAAAGCTCCAAGGAAGCAGCTTGCAACGAAGGCGGCGAGGAAGTCTGCTCCAGCCACCGGAGGAGTGAAGAAGCCACACAGATTCCGTCCCGGAACCGTCGCGTTGAGAGAGATCAGGAAGTACCAGAAGAGCACTGAGCTTCTCATCCGCAAGCTTCCCTTCCAGCGTCTCGTCCGTGAGATTGCTCAGGATTTCAAGACCGATCTGAGGTTCCAGAGCAGCGCCGTCGCAGCTCTTCAGGAAGCTGCCGAGGCGTACCTTGTTGGGTTGTTTGAAGACACGAATCTTTGCGCGATTCACGCGAAGAGGGTTACGATCATGCCCAAGGATATACAGCTCGCGAGGAGAATCCGTGGTGAAAGAGCTTGAAAGACTCTACCTTTTGTTTTAGTTTCGTTGATGGGTATTCTGTTTCCGACAACTGGATGCCAAAAGAAGCTTGAGATCGATGACGACCAAAAGCTGTAAGATCCTTATCCTCATTCTTATAGATTTAGGATTTGAATTAGCTCCATTGTTGTTTATCCTAAGGCTAATTGAGTGTATTCACTAGCTAGTACCGAACCGTCACGAACAAAGGTCCATGTCGAGAGAAATGATTTGAGTTTGGTTTTATCGTTTATAAATGCAGTATTTAAAAATATTTATTTATTCTAGAAGATAAGGTTCTTTTTTAATCAAAATAAGTAACATTTTATTTTTTAGATTTTTTTTTTTCAAAATTCCTTTCATCTTTTCTATTATTTTTTATAACCTGAAAAAATATTATTTGTATATGCATTCTCCTTATTAATGTTATTTGGAAAATACTTAAAATGAATTACAACAGAAAATCATTTAATCAAAAATTAAAATGTTTTAGCATGACGTTGATACGACAAAACCCTTAAACATAACTAGAGTTCTCGCCTAACAATAGTTACTAAACATAACTGCAGGAATCATTAACTCATCTGCTCCACCTATATTATTAATATCACTCCCACTTCCATCTCTCTTCGTTAATTCCATCTCGCCCCTTTTCCTCCTCTTGGTGACTGCTTCTAAGTGCTCGACGGTGACTCCATTTGTGGGGTGGGATGTCCCACAGTACAAAAAAGAAAAAAAAAGAGGTTAGTTTGAATCATTTATTTTGTATCACTTTTTCAAAAATAATTTTAAAATAGCAAATATTTACCATTTAAATCATTTATTATAACTGATGTTAAATATTTATTTCAGTTATAAATAATTGATGTTAAACTTAAGATTAATTATTATAATAATTATAACAATTACGTCACTATAAGAAAATATTTTAATGAAAACATTTATTTTGTCAAATAATTACCATTATTATTATTTTTATTAATTAATGAGAATTTAAAGAACAAACAATATATTTTCAAATATCAATTAAGATTTCAACAAAAGAACTAAAATTAAAAAGAAATTCATTATATTTATTCTTTTATACATAATGATTAAAAAAATAATTTACAAGAAAAAACAACATCACATATCAAACACAATTATATAAATTTCAGCCATCATTCTTAGATATTGTTTCAAATTTCTTTTTTTTTTCCATCTTTAAACTCTAGTACTTTTTGTAAACCCTAAATTTAAAAAAAGAATTACTCAGATATAATCATAGAAAACATAATTAACTGAATATATAATACATAGAATAAATAATAGGGTTACAATACAAATTTCTGAAAGAGTTCAGATCCTCTCTCCTAAACTACTAAGAAAACTAAAAATTGTAGATAATACTTTTGTGTATTCTGTGTGTGTTCTCGTTCAAGGGTTTTCTCGTAATTTTTCTTGACTTGAGTTTGAAGTCGGTCAATTCTATTGTGAGTAGGCCGTCGATCGACAACAAAGATGCTCCGTTGATTGATGGTCATGCTTGACATCGACTCATACTTAGCTGATCATGAACTACTACTATATATCTCCTCTGAATGCTCTAACAAACTCCATTATCTCTATAATGTTCCAAAATGTACATTGACCTAAAAAGACTCTAAACACACAGTCTAGACACACATAGTAGACTCCAAATAGAGTCTTAATGATAGTCTAAAACTGGTAAATAACAAGGTATATCAATCTGAAAATAAGCTTTCTTCTTTGACAATAAGATTTGTTACTTCTTCGTCGAAAATCCATGTGCTTTGAACTGTTGGTATATGAGTTGTTAAGGCTATGCATATGTTTGTCATATGTTGCATATTGTATGACAAAGATAAATAATGTTATAGCAGAGTTTTTTTGTTCAAGATTTTTTTGAAAGCCTAGAAGAGTACTTTCTTCTCTATCAGTCAAAGACCATCGAGCAATGAAAGAATGAACTGTTCATAGTTTTTACGAGAATACATGATGAGTTTTATGTTCACAAATTTCTTAAAAGTAGTCTTCTTTTGAGTAACACGTGATATAAGAACAAACAACTATAATAAGTACAACATAAATCTCATGGTTTTCAGAGATCTAGTCTGTTCCTAATCAGTTTCTTCTTTTGTCGATTTCATTCTTCTTTTTTTGCAAAAATCATTTCAATAACTTTCTTATCCTTATTATTCTTCTTACAAAAAACTATTTTTATGGAGGTGAAGTTCAAATAAATACTCTCTTTGATCTTTAGATGAACTCGTATTCAACCCTTAGAAAAGACACAAATTCTTAGTAAATATGTGAGAACAAAAGAACACAAACAGACCTTGTCTGAGATCATTCGCTTGGAGATGACAATTGGTATCACAAATTCTTATTTCTAGGAATGTCTATGAATCATTCGCTTGGAGATGGAAGTTCCTTCTGGCAGTTCTTTAACTCCTTGTCTGAGATCTTCAACTCACAAGAAGAAACCACTAGTAACAAACTACTCTGTCTCAAGAATCCTCCTATCTTTCGTGAAGTGTCCAGTCCTATCTGCAGCCTTCCTTTCACTCAACCTGATGAGTCTATTTGTCAAACCGAAACTCCGGTTCTGAAGGAGAGAATGTTTCACTTCTCCTTTGAAACAGTGAGGTCATTGGTGCTAGCGATTGTATTGTATTATTTATCCATTATGATGCACTTTCTGTTGTCGAACAGCAAGATGTTATATCCAGTTTTACTAGTCGCCCAACTCTAAGTAGATTTCTTGTGATCCTTGGAACTAGAAATACATTGCTTATGGTTCCTTGACCCAAACTTCTTTTTCCTCGGCGATGTTGCTTGTGCCAACATTCATAATTTTCTCTCCATTAGCTAGTTTGACTGAGTAAGAATTGATTTGTCTAAATCTGAAAACAAGTTTTGTTCTTTGATCATAATATTTTTTACTCTAGTGTCGATAATCCATGTGCTTTGTAATGTTGGTATATGAATTGCTAAGACTCTGCATATGTTTGTCATATGATACATGTTGTATGACACATGCAGAAAACGTTTTAACAGAGCTTCCTTGTCCAAGATTTTCTTGAAGTCTCAAAAGAGTATTTTCCTTTATATCAGTCAAAGACCATCGAGCAATGAATGACTGTTCATAGTCTTCACGAGAGTACAAGATGAGTTTTGTATTCACAAATTTTTCAAAAATGATCTCCTTTTAAGTAATAAATGATATAAGAATAAGCAAATCGAATAAGCACGATATAAATCTCATGGTTTTCAAAGATCTAGTCTGTTCTTATCAAGTTTTTTCTTTTATCGATTTCATTATTCACTTTTGCAAAGCCATTTCAGTAGCTTCTTTATCTTTATTACTCTTCCTAAAAAAACATTCTTGTGAGAGTGAAGTTCATATAAATATTCCCTCATGTCTTTAGATGAACTTGCATTCAACCCCTAAAAAAGACACATATTATTAGTTAAGTATGAAAGAATAAAAAAACACAAACAGACCTTGTAATGTTTGATATTCCATTAATTTTGATCATTTTCGAGATTGTCAAACCACTCTTTGTACTTCTGCATATTGTAAAATGCCTTCATAATTTTTTTGTCAATAGTCTGATCAGATACGTTTGAAAATTGTAATCATTCTTCACAAAAAAAACAGATATTGTGTTTGTATTGAAGTATTGTGATTGTATTTTTACTTGTGTTACTTCCAAGCATAACATCTTATTTTTGTGAAGAATGAATATAATTTTCAAACGTATGTATCTGTATTTTTATTTGTCTTGACAATTGATATGACAAATCCTGCTAAAAATGATGAAACTTTAAGCAACTTCGACCAATAAGTGTATATGAAATTAATAAAGAATCATGTAAAGTGATAACCTTCAGAATCCTGAATAAAGTGTAAAGATCTGTTAACAACACACGTATATGTAAAACAAGACAAATGAACAAATAAATACATGATGTTCATTATAAGGATATAATCATATCTCAAGGTCTATGCGTTCTCACAATTTGCATTCTTCTCTAAGTCAAGAATCTTCATGATGTTAGGAAATTCTTTATTAGTTTTTATATCATTTTTGGTTCTAAGATTTTTCGTCATTGCTTCCCTTATGTTAGCTAAGTTCCCTCGAACAAGATAAACACTGTAGAAGTCACAATCCACCGCACAAAATCTTGTAATATGAACAGCACCATCATAATTAGAAGAAGTTAACAATGCAAAGTTTATGTGATCAAACCCACTTACAGCTAGGACTTTGCAGTTTCACCTTGAGTTAAAATTAAAGTGCAATCTAGGGAGTTATTCTCTCTAGCTTCGTTTGCATCCTCTAATTTCTCGACTTGGACTCTCTTATCGTTTTCTTAGGAGCTTCTTGATAATTATTTTCCTTGTATTATTTTTTTCCGCAAAACTGAATGATTACCCACTACAACAAAAAATGAAAAAAAACAGAAAAGTTAAACTGAATGCTTAGCCAGAAGCAGTTGCATAACAAAAAATGAAGAAAACAAAGAAAAATGGAGTTGCAATTGCTTTTGAGTAAATATACATGTTGAACCAAAATTTTATTCCCTAGTAGTTAATAATTTACTTGTTTGAGAAGCAAAAAAAGGCTTTTCGATTAAGCAGTTGACAAATAACCACATAGTCTCCTTCACATCATTATACTGAACATTAGCGGTTTCACTAGTTTTGTTCAAATAAATCACCATATGCTTTGTGATTTGTCGGATCAAATACTCTAGGTGTGCGTCACCCTTGGTTATGGCTATGCAGTTGACAAAGCTAGTCTTATAACATAAAAATACACATTAAGAATTTTTCTTTTTAGTTTAAATCTTCAATATCAATTTAAAATTACATAACTTTTGAAACAATCTCTCACACATAAGTCTGTCATTTTCGCATGTACCCTAATTCACACAAAACTCAAAATATCAAAACAAATTTCTAAGACACGTATTATTTATTGAAGATTGAATTTTTATACAATAACATATATTTCTTTGTCTAGAGTAATGTATAGACTAACATAAATCAAACTGAAATCATTCCCTGACTATGTTGGTCGATACCTTACTCTAGACAAGAAAAAATATGTTTTTGTATGAAAACTCAATCTTCAATAAATAATGTGTCTTAGAAATTTGTTTTGATATTTTGAGTTTTTTGTGAATTAGGGTACATGCGAAAATGACAGATTTATGTGTGAAAGATTGTTTCAAAAAGTATGTAATTTTAAATCGATATTGAATATTTAAACTAAAAAGAAAAATTCTTAATGTGTATTTTTATGTTATAAGAATAGCTTTGTCAACTGCATAGCCACAACCAAGGGTGACGCACACCTAGAATATTTGATCTGACAAATCACAAAGCACATGGTGATTTATTTGAACAGAATTAGTGAAACCGCTAATGTTCAGTATAATGATGTAAATGAGACTATGTGGTTATTTGTCAACTGCTTAATCGTAAAACTCTCTTTTGCTTCTTAAACAAGTAAATTATTAACTACTGGGGAAGAAAATTTTGGTTCAACATGTATACTTACTCAAAAGCAATTGCAACTCGATTTTTCTTTGTTTTCTTCATTTTTTGTTATGCAACTGCTTCTGGCTAAGCATTCAGTTTAACTTTTCTGTTTTTTTTCCATTTTTTGTCGTAGGTTGTAATCATTCAGTTTTGCGGGAAAAAATAATACAAGGAAAATAGTTATCAAGAAGCTCCTAAGAAAACGATAAGAGAGTCCAAGTTGAGAAATTAGAGGATGCAAACAAAGCTAGAGAGAATAACTCCCTAGATTGCACTTTAATTTTAACTCAAGGTGAAACTGCAAAGTCCTAGCTGTAAGTGGGTTTGATCACATAAACTTTGCATTGTTAACTTCTTCTAATTATGATGGTGCTGTTCATATTACAAGATTTTGTGCGGTGGATTGTGACTTCTACAGTGTTTATCTTGTTCGAGGGAACTTAGCTAACATAAGGGAAGAAATGACGAAAAATCTTAGAACCAAAAATGATAGAAAAACTAATAAAGAGTTTCCGAACATCATGAAGATTCTTGACTTAGAGAAGACTGCAAATTGTGAGGACGCATAGACCTTGAGATATGATTATATCCTTATAATGAACATCATGTATTTATTTGTTTATTTGTCTTGTTTTACATATACGTGTGTTGTTAACAGATCTTTACACTTTATTCAGGATTCTGAAGGTTATCACTTTACATGATTCTTTATTAATTTCATATACACTTATTGGTCGAAGTTGCTCAAAGTTTCATCATTTTTAGCAGGATTTGTCATATCAATTGTCAAGGCAAATAAAAATACAGACACATACGTTTGAAAATTATATTCATTCTTCACAAAAATAAGATGTTATGCTTGGAAGTAACACAAGTAAAAATACAATCACAATACTTCAATACAAACACAATATCTGTTTTTTTTTGTGAAGAATGATTACAATTTTCAAACGTATCTGATTAGACTATTGACAAAGAAATTATGAAGGCATTTTACAATATGCAGAAGTACAAAGAGTGGTTTGACAATCTCGAAAATGATCAAAATTAATGGAATATCAAACATTACAAGGTCTGTTTGTGTTTTTTTATTCTTTCAATACTTAACTAATAATATGTGTCTTTTCTAGGGGTTGAGTGCAAGTTCATTTAAAGACATGATGGAATATTTATATGAACTTCACCTTCACAAGAATGTTTTTTTAGGAAGAGTAATAAAGATAAAGAAGCTACTGAAATGGCTTTGCAAAAGTGAATAATGAAATCGATAAAAGAAAAAACTTGATAGGAACAGACTAGATCTTTGAAAACCATGAGATTTATATCGTGCTTATTCGATTTGCTTATTCTTATATCATTTATTACTCAAAAGGAGATCATTTTTGAAAAATTTGTGAATACAAAACTCATCTTGTACTCTCGTGAAGACTATGAACAGTCATTCATTGCTCGATGGTCTTTGACTGATATAAAGGAAAATACTCTTTTGAGACTTCAAGAAAATCTTGGACAAGGAAGCTCTGTTAAAACGTTTTCTGCATGTGTCATACAACATGTATCATATGACAAACATATGCAGAGTCTTAGCAATTCATATACCAACATTACAAAGCACATGGATTATCGACACTAGAGTAAAAAATATTATGGTCAAAGAACAAAGCTTGTTTTCAGATTTAAACAAATCAATTCTTACTCCAGTCAAACTAGCTAATGGAGAGAAAATTATGAATGTTGGCACAAGCAACATCGCCGAGGAAAAAGAAGTTTGGGTCAAGGAACCATAAGCAATGTATTTCTAGTTCCAAGGATCACAAGAAATCTACTTAGAGTTGGACGACTAGTAAAACTGGATATAACATCTTGCTGTTCGACAACAGAAAGTGCATCATAATGGATAAATAATACAATACAATCGCTAGCACCAATGAGTGGAAATAACTTCCCATTAAGCTCGTCAATATTGGAGAAACATCTATTGTGCAACACAAAAGACATAAGACAATTAACGAACAAAGCTCAGTTTGAAAAGTTCAGTAATAAAGAAGTTTTCAAAGACAAAGACTTGAGAGACCATACTTGACACTAAATGTCATCAAGATCTTTATGCGAATCTCAAATCACCTTTTATAGCAGCTCAAAATCAAATATAATTATAAAATTTTACAGAATTTGCTTGAAAAACTCACAAATCCATTCAGGATCAAAACTTTACATACCAAATGGAAACATTACCAACCTTTATATATATACATATATTGACAAAAATGTATATACATGTATATTAAGATAATTGATAATTTTTGTCAACCTCTACGTTACATTGACGCGATACAAAAAGAGATGCGTTGTCCTTTTAATTGAAAACGCTGATAATAATCTATCAATCAAAATTTTATCAGAACTGATCACATGGATTATCTTATAGTAAAAGATTTCTAAAGACAACTAACGATTCTGCATCTTATTGGTAGCATTCAGATCTTGTCTGCCTCCAATACTGCAAAGTTCGATATCTTGATCAAAGTATTTTTAAAGCTCATGGGCTGTATTATATGCTACGTTCTAAGATCTATTGGTTGCACACTTGCACATGTAGTTCTGATAGCGAAGATATGAATGAATGCTTGCTGGCTTCATTAAAGTATCTTGAAGACTCATGGACTGTAGTATTCACTATACTAAAATCTATTGGTTGCACATGTGGTTCTGATAGCGAAGATAAGCAGTTAATACTGATGATTTCATCAAGTCCAAGTAGCTGATTATTCCTTTTTTTTCTTGGTTATAGTTCATTGATGATATATGTTAAGTATGTTAATATAAAATTTTAATTAATCATAATTTTTTTTCCGTATTATTTCATTGGCCACAGAATATCTAATAAAGAAAAAAGTTGCATGGAAATATGAAAAACTACTTATATTTTGAACAAAATTTTATTGAAAAGTTATAGTATGAAACAAAGGGAATTTATAATTACATTTTTGGTAAAAAGTATATGATTACATATGTGAATATCTTAGGTATATAAAACAAAATTATAAAAAAAATGGGAGAGGATAGACTGATATGGGCCTCCACATGTAAGAGGAATTTTTTTAAGACAAGAGAACATCAAAAGTTATTACATGGGGCTAATGATGATTCTCTAATGAAATTGACCATTTTCCTTTGGCAAGAAACTGGTGAGAGAAGAAGTGTTTTTGGCCATACAGAGATTGAGTTTCTTTTGAAGTGTTTTTGAGTTGCTTCCTGGCTTGTGACCGTATTATCTTGCGTTCTGCATATTGAGCTGCAGTGACATTAAAATGTCATGCCACACAAAGCGTCCTCATGTGACATTGTTATGAATGATGTTTTATCAGTAGACTTACCTCTCTACATCAGTAGACTGGAATAATATGATTAGCGTGCCACATGCACATTTTAATCGATTGGATTATTAACCAGGGTCTCAAGCCTTTGTCATTAGATGTGAAAACAAATAAATTTACTTGAGATGATCCTCTTTTGGAACTCTTTCTCTCTAGTTGATCTTCAAGCAGCTTCTTCTCCAGCACATTCTTACATCCTTTAAATTTTTAAAACATCCTTTTTAGAACTATTGCTCTTGATGATACATTAAACCTTCTTAACACCATCCTTACACCGGCTAAGTCACTAGGAGTAGTAGTAGTACTCTTAAATGATAGTAGCTCTTTGTTTTATAGGCTTTTATCATATTCAGTGGTAAGAGATTAAGTACAACTAACACATAATTGACATATTAACTATAGACTTAGCCTAATTACCTTAATACAACAAACAAACACAAAGATTTTTTTAACTAAGTTCTAACAACTTCTCTTGACTTGGTGCTTCTCCTTATTTCCCATGTTTTTTTTGCATTTTATCTGAAAAATTCCAACATGTATGGTGTTGTCTAGATATGTCTTTCCAGCTGTCAAGGGATTTTTTTCTATTGGCTGAGGTTCAACCACGTGTCTCTTGCTTAGGCATGCAGCGTGATCTCTTTATCACAACACTGTTCAGTAGCATTTAAAAGACGTTGGCTTCTTGCTTGCTTCGTCTTGGTTTCTGTGTAATAATGGTTTCTTGCTTGTATGATCTGTTCTTTATTGCTTGTATGACTACATAAACTTTCATGCATTATTGGTCATTCATTAGGTACAATAGTTTCAGGAGTAATCATTATGTAATTACTATAAAGATAAACAATCACTGGTTTTGCTACTTAACTAAGAAGAAGAAAAGCAAAGAAGCAGTGACAGAAACAAAAGAAGCAAAATGGTTTCTTCTTCTTCCGATGTAAAGATTATCTCTGAATGCTTTGTCAAACCCAAATTCTTCCCTGGAAAATGGGAAGAGCCATACCATTTATCACCAATGGATCACTTCATGCTCTCTTTGGATTATATCCAAAAGGGTCTTCTCTTTCTCAAACCATCAACATCATCTGATGATGCAATCAAACCAAAAGTCTTCATGGAGACTTTTCTGCAGAAGCTCAAAGAATCTCTAGCCACAACACTTGTCCCTTTCTATCCTCTAGCTGGTCGCCTCTCCACTTCCAAAACCGATGATGGAAGGTCCTATTCTGTGTTTGTGGACTGTAGCAACAGTCCTGGAGCTGGATTTATCCATGCCAAATCTGATCTAAGTGTTGGAGATATTGTTGGGTCTAAATATGTTCCTTTGGTTGTTCAGTCTTTCTTTGATCATCACAAAGCAGTGAACCAGGATGGTCACACCATGAGTCTCTTATCAATAAAGGTACATTAGTTCTTTCTTTTGTTTCGAATATAGTAACAGATTTATAGTGATAAAGGCTGATGTGTTTTTTTGAGTTGTGTAGGTAACAGAACTTAAAGATGGAGTGTTCATAGGAATGTCTATGAATCATTCGCTTGGAGATGGAAGTTCCTTCTGGCAGTTCTTTACCTCCTTGTCTGAGATCTTCAACTCACAAGAAGAAACCACTAGTAACAAACTACTCTGTCTCAAGAATCCTCCTATCTTTCATGAAGTGTCCGGTCCTATCTGCAGCCTTCCTTTCACTCAACCTGATGAGTCTATTTGTCAAACCGAAACTCCGGTTCTGAAGGAGAGAATGTTTCACTTCTCCTCTGAAACAGTGAGGTCACTGAAGTCAAAGGCGAATCAAGAGTGTGGAACAACAACCATCTCGTCTTTGCAGTCACTATCTGCATTCATATGGAGAAGCATTACAAGAGCAAGGAGATTACCACATGATCAAGAAACTACTTGCAGGCTTTCTGCAGGAAATAGATCAAGAATGGATCCACCATTGCCAAATAATTACTTTGGTGTGTTCATCTCTCTTGTGAAAACGACTACTAAAGTAGGTAACCTCTTAGAGAATGAGTTTGGATGGGCTGCTTTAAAGCTGCATCAAGCTGTAACCGAACACACTAATAAGAAGATCTCTTCAGACATGGACAGATTGTTGAAGTCTCCTTCTAATAAGGGACTTTCCGAGACAAACATAGTTCATATGGGAAGCTCACCGTGGTTTAACAAGTATGGAAGTGAGTTTGGGATGGGGAAAGCAGTTGCGGTTAGAAGTGGTTATAGCAATAAGTTTGATGGGAAGGTATCAGCTTATCCGGGAAGAGAAGGTGGAGGAAGCATAGATTTGGAGGTGTGTCTTCTTCCAGAGTTTATGGAAGCTTTAGAATCTGATCAAGACTTCATGTCCCTTGTCTCTTCTTCTTGATCCTATTCACATTTTCCAAACACAACTATAAGTTATTTCCTTGTGTGTTTCAGTTTAATACGTTTGTTGTCTCATCTTTGTTTCATTCCACATCCATACAATTTGAGCCACAAAATGAGTACACACAGTTGACAATATTAACTCTGGATTTAGACTAATACAACAAACAAACACAAATACTTCTAACTAACTAATCCAACAGTAAGTTATGTTTCCCATGTTTTCTGCATTTTATCAAAGATGAGACTCCCTGATGTCTAAAACACCAGTTCAGGGACGTGTCTCTATTGGCTGAGGCTCAAAGACTTGTCTCTTTCTTAGGCATGCAGCGTGTGAAGTGACGATTGTCTTGTGAAAGTTTTGAAAAACAAGGGGATCACTTTGCTTTATTGACAAGAAACAGACGAGGGAAGAAGCTTCTAATCCAAGCAAACCTGAGAAAGTTTAGCCATAGAGAGATACACTTTGGCATATCAAACTCTTCAAAAAGTCATTACAGTTTCTTCTCTACAACAATTCTTTGTGTCACTGAAAGACCAATTCACTGACTAACTTGGTTGGATCATTAACCAAGACCTCGAGCCTTTGTCATTAGATGTGAAAGTGAGAAGATTCTCTTTAAAACTCTTGCTCTCGCTGACCCTTGAAGCAGCTTCTTCTCCACCACATTCTTACATCTGACCGGTTCATCAAATCTTAGTCTTCTTCTCTCTGTTCTTTAGATAACATCAAGATTTGCCTTCTCTCTATTAGCAAGTAAAGCATAGCAAGATTTGACAACCTCATGACTAGCATCAGTATCTCTGTTTCATACCACACCCATGAGCCACAAAATAAGTACACATACTTGACAATATTAACTCTAGACTTAGCCTAATACAACAAACAAACAGACAAACACAAAGATTTTTAACTAAGTAAGTAAACATTAAGTTCTAACAACTTCTGCATTTAATCATAATGCAAGCTTAATCAAAGATGAGATTTCTACATATAGTGATGTGACTGATGTCTAAAGCACCACGTGATGATTCACGTGTCTCTTGCTTAGGCATGCAGCGTGGTCTCTTTATCACACCACTGTCCAGAAACAAAAGACCTTGTCTTCTTGCTTCTCGTCTTTAAATGTGTGATAATGGTTTGTCTTTACAGCATGTTCTGTTCTTTTTTGCCACCTCCAAGTTGGAAAAGACGATAGAAGATAATCTTATCCTGTAAGAACTAAGAAGAAGAAAAACATAGAAGCAAAATGGTTTCTTCTTCCGATGTAGTGATTGTCTCTGAATGCTTCGTTAAACCCAAAACCTTGCCTGAAAAATGGAAAGACCCATACCATCTATCACTACTGGATCATTTCTTGCTCTCTTTGCATTATATCCAAAAGGGTCTTCTCTTTCTCAAACCATCAACATCATCTGAAGAATCTGATGATGCAATCATACCAAAAGACTACATGGAGACTTTGCTTCAAAAGCTCAAAGACTCTTTAGCAATAGCACTTATCCCTTTCTATCCGCTAGCTGGTCGCCTCTCCACTTTGAGAACCAATGATGGAAGTTCATATTCTGTGTTTGTGGACTGTAATAACAGTCCTGGAGCTGGATTTATCCATGCCAAATCTGATCTAAGTGTTGGAGATATTGTTGGGTCTAAATATGTTCCTTTGGCTGTTCAGTCTTTCTTTGATCATCACAAAGCAGTGAGTCAGGATGGTCACACCATGAGTCTCTTATCAGTAAAGGTACATTAGTTCTTTCTTGTGTATTTAAATACTTCAAGTTCATAAAATTATTTTGTGTGCTTGAGATGTGTAGGTAACAGAACTTATAGATGGAGTGTTCATAGGACTGTCTATGAATCATGCGCTTGGAGATGGAAGTTCCTTCTGGCAGTTCTTTAACTCCTTGTCCGAGATCTTCAACTCACAAGAAGAAACCACTTATAACAAACTACTTTGTCTAAAGAATCCTCCAATCTTTCGTGAAGGGTCTGGTCCTATCTGCAGCTTTCCTTTCACTCAACCTGATGAGTCTATTCGTCAAACCGAACCTGCGGTTTTGAAGGAGAGAATGTTTCACTTCTCATCTGAAACAGTGAGGTCACTGAAGTCAAAGGCGAATCAAGAGTGTGGAACAACAACCATCTCGTCTTTTCAGTCACTATCTGCATTCATATGGAGAAGCATTACAAGAGCAAGGAGATTACCACATGATCAAGAAACTACTTGCAGGCTTGCTGCAGGAAATAGATCAAGAATGGATCCACCATTGCCAGATAACTACTTTGGTGTGTACATCTCTCTTGTGAAAACGACTACTAAAGTAGGTAACCTCTCAGAGAATGAGTTTGGATGGGCAGCTTTAAAGCTGCATCAAGCTGTAACCGAACACACTGACAAGAAGATCTCTTCAGACATGGATCAATGGTTAAAGTCTCCTTCTAACAAGAGATTTTCCGAGACAAACATAGTTCATATGGGAAGCTCCCCGAGGTTTAACAAGTATGGAAGTGAGTTTGGGATGGGGAAAGCGGTTACAGTTAGAAGCGGTTATGGCAATAAGTATGATGGGAAGGTATCATCTTATCCAGGAAGAGAAGGTGGAGGAAGCATAGATTTGGAAGTGTGTCTTCTTCCAGAGTCTATGGAAGCTTTAGAATCAGATCAAGAGTTCATGTCCCTCGTCTCTTCTTCTTTCTCCTGTTAGCTAAAAGTTATTTCCTTCTTGTGTCCATATTGGTTTACCCTCCTTGGTTCAGTTTGATAAGGTTGTTGTCTGATCTTTGTTGGTTATGGTGGTTTGCAGTCAAATGTCAGTTGTTTCAAGACAGAAAAGAGAACACACTTTAAGTCATGCTTAGCACTGTCTCCACTCAATAAAAAGGGCAAGGATCACTTTGCCACGTTATATGTATAAATATAAAACACACATACAGAGATACATACACACATATACACGCCTTCATGCGTATGTGTTCATAAGAATATCAGTCACAATAACACAGATTCTAGAGAAAGAGAGTTGTACAACAATGTTTCTTACACAAAACGTTGATCCTCATTCACCAATCCGACCTTCAAAAGAAAAAGAAACTTTATGATCAGTGAAGTAAACATAGAGATAAACCAATACCAAAGCTATCATCTATGTTCTGAATCAACTTACGAAATAAGGAGATGTTGGAAGACAGTAGTATTCATTTATCAACGCCTACATCGAGTCCTTTAGAGCTGATCATCACATTTGAATCAATTTGCTTATCAAATTTCTTTTTTCTCCTCTCTTCAAATTCTTGGTATCCTTCCATCTATACATTTAGACCATTGTTATGTTACCAAAAATCCCTTTTACGAAAAGTGTTCTTTGAGGTTGAGGAAAAAAACTTGTTATATTGACTTACCAGCTGAAACTCATCCATGGAAATGGGATTGTTATGTAGAGAAAGATTTTGCAGACTCTTGCAATCTTTCAGCAATCCATCTGGAATCTGAAAAGAGGAAAAAAAAACGTAAATGTTAAGAGATTCACAGTTATAAGATAGAAATGATTCAAAAAAAGGTGAAGAAACAAATCACATGTCAAGTGCTTTACCTGCTTTACTTGATTATTGTCTAAGCAAAGTGATTTTAACTGAATCAAGTTGCAGAGTGATGCAGGGAGCTCTTCAATGACGTTATCTGCAAGGCTATCCCAAACCACGATTAGCCTTTCGATAAGAAACAACCACAAGGCAAACTCAACAGTAAACCATCCAATGATTTGTTTATGTTTCTGATCCCAAAACGAAAGAGGAGATGGTTTAAAGGAAACATAACGTTTTAAAAATGAAACTAGAAACATACCACTAGCCTGTATTTCTTCTAAAGAGGCACAGCTCCCTACTGATTCTGGAAGGGATTTCAATCTGTTATTTGAGACATTCAACAACACTAGCTGCATTTGATAAGAGAAAGCCAATTAATCAGAGACAGCTAACTAGTTTTATCAGGCAAGCCTTTAAGCTTTGGAGGATAAATGAAGTTATCGTACATTGCGCAAACTACCGATAGTATCAGGCAAGTATATGAGCATATTTCTTGAGATTGATAGTTGCTCAAGCCTTATCAACTGACCCACTGGGAAAACAATAACCATAATGAAGACAAAACTTGCTGTAAGATAGATACTTGCAATAAAGAGAGCTCTTCTTACATTCATCAGGCAAACAGCTGATGCGGTTTCCATCAAGCATCAAAACTTTTAGAGCTTGAAGCTTCCCAAGGTTCCTGGGAAGGCGCTCAATTAGATTATCAGCTATTAACTGCCAAAAATTCAGCAATTTTTATAAGATTAACCTGATCCATCAACAGCTTCAAGAGATCATGATGCTGAAAATATACAGAGAGTCAAAAGTAGTCTTACCAGACGCTGCATACTGATTAACTTGCTGATTTCTCCAGGAACATCAGCTACATAAATACCAAAGCCTTTCAACAATACTACTCTAAAACACAATCAAAAGATAAGACTTTGATGATGAAGGACATACAGATCTTATTGTGTGTTAGATCGAGTGTTCGGACTGCTCTCTCCATTACAATAACTTCATCAGGGAATGTCTGCTCAACAAAAAACAAACCCCATCAACACATAAATCCTGTCTAAAATCCCCAAACATAAACCCTAAAAACAATACTTTTATGCTGCATTCATCAAAGTTTGAGACTTTTTCATCAAACCAAACTCTCTCAATCATTTCATATGAATACATAATCAGCTAATCCTGTCTAAAATCCCCAAAACATAAACCCTAAAAACAATATTTTTAAGCTGAATTCATCAGCTAACCAATCAAAGTTTGTGACTTTTAATCTTAAATCAAACTCAATCAATCATTACATATGAATACAAAATCAGATTTTAACAATCGATTCCATACGATTGTTACCTTCAATTTGGAGTCACGCAGCCCAATAATGCCGGTGGATCGCCACCGTGCGATCCGGCTAGCCTTTGAACCTCCTCCTGCTGTATTGCTCGCGCAACACCCCATCGTCGTGCTTCCGATTCTAACGCAGTTGATTTGATAATATGATTATAAAAGTAAAAAAGAAAAACTAATATGGTAATGAGAAAAATCTCGAAAACCCAGAAAGTTTCAAAGGAATCTGATTGCTCTCAAAGAAGATCGATTGGGGTTGAAAGTTTACAGATTTTTTTTATCGAGGTTTTAGGTGAGAGTCATGGTCTCTTTCGGGTTATATATTAAGAAGAAGCTAAAATTGGGGACCCGAAAATAAATATGTAAATTGGAGATGTTCAAAGAAACGAAAAATGAAAATTCTGTTATTCACCCACTTCAATGAGTTTGTTTACATTTTAGACCTCTTTATATAGAGAGAGGTTTCTGGTTTACAAGATAACCAGTGTAATTATCACGGTTTGTATTAAACAAACCGGATTATACATTTTGATTAACCTCTTCAAGATGGCATGTATAACTGGATACAATGGTGTGATGAAGACGTCAATTGATTATATATACCAATATAAAGGATTTTTCTGAATTATAAAGAGGTTTTGGATTCAGTAACAATAAAAAGTTATTAGCCAAAAATAATAATAATAAAGAGTCGAATTATTTTAGTTGGTGCACCTTCCATTTACAGTTAAACACGAAAGCGTTTGTTACAAGTAACCTCGTTTCTTTTTATACATCATCAAAATAATTTGATTTATCTCCTGAATAACAAAAACTGAAGCCCATAAATTCCGAGTTTTGTTTTATTGAGTGGAAAACAATTACAAGAAGAAGAAAGACAGCATTCAAGATACAGAACCAAGTAAGAACAGGCTTCCTTTAAAAACACATACATAATTCTTTCTAAAATTATATAAAGATCACATTGTAATAATAATATAAGAAAAGATATTAATAATTTAACAAGCTTTGTATCAGTTCCACACATGACTTATGACACAACACTATGACAACAGCCAAAACTCTTGGAACCAGGTTCCATTTTTTTCTTTTTCCTACTTCCACACATAACCCGCTTTTTGATTCAGCGGATTTGACATGTAAATACACACTTTTGAAACTTCTATTAGACAGTGACTAGCCAATGATGGTTGATTACGAGAGAAGGTTTTTGTCTTGTCTTTTCTTTTCTTTTTTTCAAGTTAGACGTAGAGCCATTTCTTGAAGCAGAGCTCGTTTCTGTGAAGCGTTGATCACTTCATTGGTTTCTGCATTCTCTAGAACATCTGTGATTATAGCAGCTGCGTGACCTAGTGGCTCCTCTGCAGCTCTCTTTAGCATGAAAGCCTGTTGCAAGTGAAGGTCAATGAGAAAAACAAAGAAACAAACTCGGGTTGGATCTACAATCCTTAATTTGGGAAGTCGAGAGTAAGACCTGGCCATGGTGCGATATGGTTAAGGTACACGGTTGTTGAAACCAAGGTTCTCCATCTATTTGCACAGGCAACGGCGCACAGAGTTGTATCTTGACTGATTGCCCTTGAGCTAACCTTCTGGCACGAGATAACCCAACCTGGTTATGTAGGAAAAGCAACTGATGTCAAGTATACAAGATAGAACGCAATTAGAACACGTAGGATGATCATTATCATACCTGAAGTTTGCCAAGGTGCCATGTTCCAGATATACTCACAACCTCTACGATCTTGTCATGCATAGATTGAGGATCAAAGTTTTCATATGTTTCATCTTCATTCTGCCATAAATCCACACCTCCCATATAACTTCCGATGTTTGTAACAAGCACTCCTTCAGCATCCTTCAGAGATTTTTAGCAGAGAAGTTACAGCCTTACTTATCATTTGTTTTTTTTGTAACGTGGTTACTGTGACTTACCTCAGGAACCTCGATGTCAACACCATCCACCTCAACACGAACTTGCCAGGGGAAATCTTCAAACGTTCTGTCCATTATACTCCTTGCACCTTCTCTAGCATATAAGACTTTGTTCATAAACTGCACATAAATAGCATTCAAATGTCAGTTTCATACACTTAAGTACTAACAATAGCTAGGCTATATTAAAATTTCATCAATTCAGGTTTCTTTCGTCACCTGGCTATAAAATCTCTCTGGATTCTCCTCCCGTAGATTGTGAATATCAAGAGCGACCTTTGCATCACACCCAACCCCTGTTAAGATTTGCACGTAAGCCAAAATTTATAGGCTTTCAGGACAGGAGTCAAGTCATTTACAAGGATCTAAAATACACAATGCGCATGACTCAAATTAAACCTCAATTATGAAGTTATTAAACGAGAGACTATATCCTAATACGATTTTAATTATATAGATTCAAATGAAATAGTTTTAACCAAAAGATCCTACTAGAATATTATCTGTGAAAACGAAACTGCAAACAAACGTAAAGGAGTCTGGAACTGACATCAGATAGGTTGAAAACAAATGAAGCAGACACACTACTTCAAAAAGTAGTAACCTCACAAATAACTAACTAAACAATATGGGAAAAAAAACTCCGAAGATTTGCACCGAGAGGTTGTGAAATTAACTGACCTATATAATTGTTCATATATTTTGGTGGCTGGAGTTGCTTTCCTTGCTGATTCAGAATTGATACTTTCCAACGATCAAGGACGGTGACTGCAGCATGTTCTATGTTCTGTAATACTGTAGATAAGCCTCCTTGTCTCTCAACAGAACCCAAACCACCACCCCAGTTCAATACCCGGGCAAGATCATTCCCAGTTCCAGCAGGCAGGATAGCAACCGCAGGAGGAGAGACAAAATTCTGTTTGTCTATGGCATCCAATACCCAACCAGCAGTGCCATCTCCACCACAAACAAGAACTCTAAAGTGAGGAACCTTCCTGAAGAGGAAAAGTCCCACTTCTGGTCCCTGCACTGAACTCAATTCACACACCTGCACGAAACGACTCCATCAATAAACTTGGACACAATAACCAGTAAAAATGCATTGGAAAATTCCGCAGATATAACTGTGACGAGTTTACAAGGCAGCATACTCTACCTGTACAGGATTTAGAAGAAGATTAAGGCGCTGACGAAGGGAATCACCTCGTTGAGCACCACTCTTTTTGTTAATGAAAACCAATAACGGTCTTGCATCTGAAGGCAAATCAGCTAGCTCATACTTAAGTTTCGACCTTAGTGCCTGATGTTCATCTTTCTGACCAAAAGACCCGCTTCTTTTAACACTGGGCTTCTTCTCCAGCTTGCCATTGCTATCACTGTCCCCGTGAGAGGAACCTCCGTTCATAACGCTCCCTGAATTTTCCAACACGGCATGGGTGCCATTAGCAGCCGGACCTGTATCAGCTGTGCTTTCCGTCGATTCATCACAATTGCTACCATTATTACCTGAGTCCACTGAAGTTTCATTAGCTTGCTTGTATTTTTTGCTTTGACTCCTGATACTTGCACGGACGGTTGATGCAAGTTCATTGGCACCATGCGTGATTGTGCTCAAAAATCCTCCAGAGGGATTCCCAGTCAATTCCTTAACATAAAGAGGGCACAAAATTAACCTTCTAAGAGGGCCTAGATCACAAATATCCCCTGTTTCATTTGACATATTACTGTGACAGTCGACATGGACAAGACGTTGACACCACAAGCAGCACCATATAGGAGAACCTCCAAGAAAGGAGCTACTACATGACTCGTCACAGTAGCTACAGAACGAGGAGTCATCAGTCTGATCAGCACCTTCCGTCCACCGCACTGCCCACTGGTGCACCACATGCTCATACCCAACCATGGAGACGCATTTGCAATCTTTAGGGGCACTTGAAGAACAACTAAAATGGGCTGCTGCTCCACAGATGTTGCACCTATGAACAAAAGTTTCAGAAGCTACAATTGTCTGCGATGGTGACATCGACTTCAAGCATACACAACAGTTCAAGTTCTTGGCACGAGAAATAGAGTGGAGCTCCCAGCTATGTGGAGCAACAGGAGTCTTATGCCGCGCCTTTGGATTTTTCTTTGACCTGGCTATGGCTTTTGTCCAACTCAAGTTGATATTCCTTCTCCATTGAAAAGCAGTGTAGGCAATGGTGAAAATACCAACAAGGGCGGCAACAAAGCAAGACAACATTACCCCGCGAGACTCCACAATTCCAACTGGATTACCCATTGCTCCATCGTCCTCCATTTATCTACGCCGCAACTCGAGACACGTGTGAAGATATCCTGAAGTTGAAGAAGTCAATCAGAAGCCCCACAAGTTTCTTGGCTTGAGTTAGGTCCACACGCAGGAAATCAATATGCTATACAAATTATACCACCTCATCATCCAACGAACCTATAGGCTCAGAACAAGTTATACCGCAGAGTACAATCACACTTTAACTATACAACCCTGTCCAGAAAAAAACACATGTCACCAAACCAAGTTAAAAACAATCACTTTCATAAAAAGAAAGAAAGAAACACGGCATCACAGATCTGTACAAAATAAAAGCCTCTGAACACTATAAAACAAAAATGAAAATGAAAAATTATTGTTTTCATTAAAACTAGCTAAGATTTAAACTTTATTAATCGTACTTGACTAAGATTCAGACTTGAACGACTTAAAATAATTAAACTTAATCATGCTTGGAATCCACCTTCCTAAGAATGCATCATCTATTCAATGCTCATGATCCCGCATACTAAATACAAACTGGGATCACAACAATCGCTAAGAATCCATCAAACAGAGAATTTAATTCAGAATAGGAAGAACACGAGGCAAAAGGGGATAAAACAGCAGGAAACCCTAACATTCAAACGCGACGGAGAAGAAGATGATCAGATGAAAACCCTAGAGATCGATCAACCGATGCGAGATAACACAAAACAAACCCTAAAATCGACGCACCAAGCACGAAGCTTTTTTACTCCACCGGAAAATTCCCAAATCCAATTTTTTTTTCTTCTTTTTTGAAAGCAGATGCGCTCGAAGTTTATATATATTTTATTTATGAAAAAAGAAAGATTCTGAGCGAGAAAGAGGGTTTTATAATCTATTAGTATCCGTAATACACGGCCTGGCCACGTAGGATTGATCATCTCGGATTCGGGATACCCACGTGTTCATTGTCGGCAAAAGGGGCCCAGGCCCATTAAGGTCATGACACGATTTGGAATTACTTCAGCATGTATGAATGATATTGACCCACTCCAAAACAAAAGGATAAGTTGGATTCATTTAATATCAAATGTCTTCTTTTTTTTCAAAATGTTCGTATGACACGATTTAGTGTTGTGACATATATATATATTGATTGCTTTTTGAATAACTACAAAAATAAAATGTTATTTTCATATCGTGTCTTAATCTTCATTTATGAATAATTTTCAGTGATTGTAGTGTTATGACGTATATATTTGATTGCTCTAACATACTACAAAATTAAAAATGATATTTTGTTTAGACTACATGCCATATTACATTAATATGTTTTTTCAATTTAATTTAGAGGTATGCCAAATCTATGAAGAAATTTAGATCAATTTCTAAGAGAAGATGTAGCTCATAGATAATTTTTTTTATAGATATTCAAATAGGTCATAAAACATTAGATCATATCCGTGTTACATGACTATAATAATTGTGAATTAGTTTCGCGCAATAAATACGCCAAACCTAAAACGTGTTAGCATCCCAGTTATACTTTCTTACCAATCACCCGATCTACATTAATATTAATATCGTTTTGATACGTAACTATGTGTATTTAAATTGTAGCAGGTGTCAACAGTTTCTACAACAAAATTTGAACATTACTACAAAGTTGTCCCATATTTTAGGCGGGTATAATTAAATACATATGATATAGTGAATTATTAACGTGTTTTAAAACTAAATAAAATGAACTTGTTAATTTATGAGCACATGTGAAGATTTATTTAAAACTAGTCAACTTGAAACATAAAACAGTTAACTTTATAGAGATGTATTTTTTAGAAAGGTGAAGATTCTATTAGTTATTCTTTAGCTAAAAACGACATTGAAGTGAAAGTTTATCTTTTCTATCACAACTTTTAAAGTAATTAGATCTTTTCTTCACTTTTAAATTTTTTTTTTTAGCTTCTCCTTCACACTTTCGAACATTTCCAACTCATAGCTATGTTGTTTCAGAAATTCTATTTAAGACAAATGCATTTTTGTATATTGTATTTATTTCTCTATACTACTCCATTTTTATCATCTAAATACAAATTTTCTATTTTATAATAGTACATCATAATATATTAGATATCAACTATTTTAATAAACAAAATAAAATATACATAATCTTTAAGGTCATCATTACCATGTTAAAAAGTCTTTAAAATGTATGTGCAGAGAGCGTCCACACGACACCTCCCTAAAATACTCATGCATCATATCACGCTGTTCAAAAATATTACTATTTGTTAGTTTTTTCAGAAAAAACGGGAATTTTTTTTTTTTTTTTTGTAATTACGAAAGAGAAAAAACGATTTTTCATAAGAATGTAGTGTATGACTTTGTCAAAAAGTAGTACATGATTCTTTATTTTCAGTTTTTATGTTAAAAATATTCACATATCACTTTTAAATGTTTATATAATTCATATAAAACAAATTTTTATAACTTCTTTAGAAATATAACAATCAATAAACAATAAAACAACAACTAAATTTCCTACTTGAAGATATAATAATACTAGTTTAGTATAAAAAAAGAAGTATTATGAATACTAGTATATATTTTTCGTTTTAGTTTAACTACGTACTTTGTATTAGGCATTTGCATGTCCCATAAAATACAGATATATCACAAAGGTTTTCCAATTCTAGTACCTAATCTTTTACCAAAAAGAAAATCTAGTACCTAATCTATAGATTATACAGTAACAAGTTGATGTACGTAGATCAAGGCACGTAGTGTGTCAGAATCTCGAGACTACTGTAAATAAATAATCGAACGGTCGAAAGTACTAATCAACTGACAAAACGATATCATGACGAAGAGAAAAGATTAGACACTTAGCCGTTGTTGATATCACTTTGTTTTCCCTGAGAAAATAATTTATAATCAATCATAAGAAAACATAAGAATCTCCAATGGCTTCTTCAACCTCTTCACATGGTTCTTCTATGGCGGTGAACGGCGTTGTCTCAAAAACCCTAAACCCAACCGCTCCTCTCTTCTTTCCCAAAAACCCTTCTCTACATCACTACTACTACTTCACACCACAACAGATTCACTTCCTCTCCAACACTAACTTCCCTCCTCCATCTTCAATCTTTGTCTACTATCCTTTATGGTGTAATAATCCTAACCCTACTAGGTTTGAGTTTGCACAAGAACTGCCTCCACAAAACCCTAGACAAGAGCTGCCTCGTCCACCACCGACCAGTAGAAAAAGGGTTTTTGGGTGGAGAAGAAACAGTGGACACCGTAATAAGGTGATGTGGAGGAGGAGGGTCCAGTATCAAGCTGAGTCCAACGGCGATCACAACACGACTGTGATGCTTCGAAACATTCCTAGTAAATATACGTAAGTAAGATATATGATGATGCATATCAGTCTATTATCATTCATTTATTGTATAACTAGAACAATGGTGTGAACTATTATTTTTATGTTGCCGTGATGTTATGATGATAGATATCGAATCTTATAGTTACTGTATATACAGGAGAGAGATGCTTGTTGAGTTCTTGGATGAGCATTGTGAAGCAGAAAATAACAAAGAGGAAGTTGAAGAGATTGCCTATGATTTCTTATATCTTCCCATGGATTTCAAGTAAGTTTTAACTTTATCTTTATTAGTTTTAACAAAAAAATATTTGATTTGTGTACATATATACTTGTATAGATGTATGCGTGTATGCAAGAGGAACAAACCTAATGATGATACAACTTTTTGGAAAGGATAAAATCGATTGATAATATGCATGATGTATCAATTTAAATTTATTTGTTTTGCTTTGATATATGTGTAGCATAACAATTTCATAAACTGATAGTGTAACCTTTTACCTCTTTCTTATAAACTAAATTATTGGCACCAAATTGAGCAGGAGCCAAATGAACAAAGGGTATGCATTTGTGAACTTCACAAAAGTTGAAGCAGTGTCAAAGTTTAAAGAGGCGTGCAACAACAAGCCTTGGTACCATTTCGGCTCAAGAAAAATACTTGAAATTGCCTATGCTCGGATCCAGGTTAGTTCTCTACTCATTCCTCTACATATATATATACACACATTACTTTATATTAAGCTTATTGTTAACATTCGTGTGTGTAGGGGAAAGATAAGTTGGTGAAACATTTCGAGCAAATGACATATCCAGTTGAAGCATACAGTGCGGTGTGTTTCATCCCAGCTCGTAGAGGACCAAAGAGTACGGGTCTCACTGTCATGGTCGGTAAATGCACCGAAGCTATGATATAAGTCTAGTGGTTATTTCATCTATCATGTTATATATATTTAGGATTATGAATGTGTGTGTGTGTGTGATGGGGAACATCGAACTATGACTAATGTGTGTGCGTAAAAGGGAAAAGAAAGGACTCAGACACCAAACCAAATCCAAGTAAAAAACTCTAAAAAGTTTAGTTTTGGATTTGGTTTTTGATGTGTGTGAGTTTTGACTTTTCCTTTGTGTGTTTATGTCAAGTGTCTACGTGTAATGGGTGGTACTTTAAAAAGGAAAAGAAAGGACTCAGACACTGAACCAAATCCAATTAAAAACTCTTGTAAATTGGATTTGGTTTTTGATGTGTGTGAGTTTTCGACTTTTTCTTTGCGTCTACGTTAAGGTTTCTCCCTCTTTGAACTGTTGTGTTTTAATGTTATGAACGTTGTTTCTCTTGTAGTGTTTTATTTGCGTGTTAATGATAATTTTCAGTTTCAGAAAATTGGTTGAATTTGTGTACCTTTCTTCTCTTAACCTAGAAGGTGCTCGCATGAGAGCGATAATAACATTTAACATGAAAATAAATTAATAAAAATAAAGAATTGCCTATTATCAGGACTTCTTTTTCTTTTGTTAACGGTGGATATGTAAAGCTACAATGACCTGTTGGACCAGAAGGAACACGTTCACTATTTGAAGTCGCATTCTGGTTATAACACAACCAGAGAATGTTCTTTTTGTAAGGTAGTTTCCAATGTTGTCAGTATTCTTTTTCTAAGTATTTTTCTGAACACTTGTTTGTACTGTATAATCAAGGACATGAAAAGATTTTGCAAATAGTTAAAAATATTGTTTGACAAAATATTTGTTTATTGGAGAATGGACCATGAAGTGACGCTTACGTTTTTTTGTTCTCTTTTCAAAAATGGCAAAAGTGACTGACCTCTTTTTTATTTACAAAAAACATTCAAATGGTTTAGTAAAAATGATTATTTAAATGCAGTTGACATGACACTTTGACATCTTAAATTACGTAATGCACAGCGAAGCTTTACTTCTTTGTCAGCCGTACGGCTGTGATATCAAATCTTTGTTAAAGAAGAAAAACATATGACATTTGATTTTCATTTTTATATAAAAACATCCTAGTGCATGCTACACGTAAATTTTTTTTTTTCTGTATGTTTTACACATTCGTTTGGTCAAACAAATACTTTGCAAATAGATTTAAGTCATTTTTCAAAATCTATCTGGTGGTACACACTATACTTTTATGATTAGGAAAAAAATACTATTGAAATAAAGATGTTTTTGTAAAAAAGGAATATCAAATTTTGAAGCTAATATCAATACGGATCTAAAATTTGTAAATTTATTTATTCATATAAGCACTATACAAACTATAAATAAGTATTTGGTTCAATTTGTTTTATTCTCTTAGTTTCTTTTTGCTTTCTTCTAGATTAATTTGAATTTGTTCCAAAACAATCCTAATTTTTAAGAGATAATGACCAAAATAGACCTAAAATAACATTCAAAAAGAAAAATAACTAAAATAGCATTTATTAAAGAATGTAATATACATTTATACCTTTGGGTTGATTAATATAAACTTAGGGTTAAGAGTTACGAGATGTAGTTTTGGAGATGAGGTTTAAAATTAAAAAAAAAATATTGAAATTTACAAAATAAAAAAATCTATTTTAGTCATTTTCTTTTTAAGGTATATTTTTTGTAACATGAACTTCAAAAATGTTTATTTGAGAGATTAGCCCAATAATAAATCTAATAGCTTTAGATTTCTAAGGATTTTAGATGTTGATACGAAGTCACAAACCAATTACACCAGATTAAAAAAAAACACTGTTGAAAAATCTTAAACAACACAAAAGTCTATTTATAGATGCTCAAACCAAGAAGACCAACCAAATGTTTTTAAACAAAAACCAATGTGTTGATGACCAGCCCATGACCTTTCCTTGCACCAGACAGTCTGAGTGATATCAATGAACTCTTGCTTGTGCTTCATAGCCCAATTGATCTTGTTGTTGTTACCAGTTCCAAGATCAATCATAATGTGTTTGTTCCTAAAGAAGAACATGACCGTAGAAGGATCATAAAGCTCGTACATGGTGTTAAAATCTGGAACCTCAGTTATGTCCATGTTAGATGCCAGCACCTCATCCATGTTAGATGATCGCACGCTTAGCCTTGGCCCATTAGATACGTTACGCGCAGGCCCAATAAGGATGAGTCCACGAGATTGAAAAATGGACGGTGGAAAAGGTATTAGAACACGAAACTATGGTATGGGTTACCGTAGGTGATTAATATCGAACTATCCTATCCAAAATCATCATAGAGAGAGATCTATCAACCTCCATTTTAAAGCTCTGATCTCTCTTTGTTTTTTTCCCTCTAAATCTCTCCTAACACATTCCTTCCAATTCTCTGTCAGATTCCATGGATATAGCTTCTTCATCTCTCTGTCAAGCTCACAAGATCTCTCTCACGAGTCAACCTTCTTCCCTGGTCAACTCCTGCTCCCTCACCGTTATCGGATTCTCTCTTCCGCAGATCAGCTCTCCTTTTCTAGCTAAATGTCTCCGGAAACGAAGCTCTTCTGGGGTTGTTAGAGCTTGTGTTGCTGTTGAACAGAAAACTAAAACTGCTATCATCAGAATTGGCACAAGGGGAAGGTGATGTTTCTCTCTTGTTTGGCTTCTCGTGTGGATCACTGATCTCTTTTGAGTATATGAGTACTTGAATGCTAATGGGTTTTCCTTTGTTTCCTTAATTCTGATTCAAAGTTTTGATTTTTACCAGTCCTCTGTTTAGATCCTCTTCCTGGGTTTGAGTGTGTTATAGTGGACAATGTCATGGTTGAATGTTTTAGTGTACTTTATCTGGCCAGAGATGAGATATGTTACTTTGGTTTGAGTGAGTTATAAGGGACAGTATCATGGTTGGAGGATGATTTAGTGTACTTTATCTGGCTAGAGATAAGATATGTTACTTTGGTTTGAGTGAGTTATAGTGGACAGTGTCATGGTTGGAGGATGATTTAGTGTAATTTATCTGTCTAGAGATATGACATGTTACTTTGGTTTGAGTGACTTATAGTGTACAGTATCATGTTTAGAGGATGATTTAGTGTAATTTATCTGGCTAGAGATGTGACATGTTACTTTGGTTTGAGTGACTTATAGTGTACAGTATCATGTTTAGATGATTTAGTTTAATTTATCTAGCTAGAGATGTGATATGTTACTTTTGATTCTCCTTCAAATCTCTTGCATTGTTTGTGTTTTTCTTGTAGCCAAATCTTGTATTGTGATTGATTTTGCATTAGTGATGAACTGAGTTATGCCAAAATCTTCGTTTTTTCTGCTTATATACTCTCACTGTGTAGGACAGTCCTCTAGCGCTTGCTCAAGCATATGAGACACGAGCAAAGCTCCAGGCAATACATCCAGAGCTAACTGAAGATGGAGCTATTCACATCGAGATCATTAAAACCACTGGTGATAAGATTCTCTCTCAGCCTCTTGCTGACATTGGTGGGAAAGGGCTTTTCACCAAAGAAATAGACGAGGCCTTGATAAACGGCCACATCGACATAGCTGTTCATTCCATGAAAGATGTGCCGACTTATCTACCTGAGAAAACGGTTTTACCTTGTAACCTTGTGCGTGAGGATGTACGAGATGCTTTTATCTGTCTCACTGCTGCCTCTTTAGCTGATCTTCCAGCTGGAAGCGTTGTGGGAACAGCTTCTCTTAGGAGAAAGTCGCAGATACTCCACAAGTATCCTTCGTTAGCTGTAAGTTTTCACATCTTTGTGTCACAACATAGAGGCTGCCACTTCCTATTTGTATTTTCTTATTGATACATGTGTCTATTCACCTCTGCAGGTTGAGGAAAACTTTAGGGGTAATGTGCAGACGAGGCTATCGAAGCTTCAAGGAGGAAAAGTCAACGCAACTCTATTAGCACTAGCTGGTCTTAAGAGACTGAGTATGACTGAGAATGTTGCATCGATATTATCTCTCGATGATATGCTTCCAGCTGTTGCTCAAGGAGCAATTGGAATTGCCTGCAGAACAGACGATGATAAAATGGTATGTTAACCTCTCTTTTGTAAATAATAACATTCTACTGAGCTTAACAACAATAGATGAAAAACGATTTTCTTATTGTTGTTTTACCTCTGCAGGAAAGTTACTTAGCCTCATTGAACCACGAGGAAACAAGACTAGCGGTTGCATGCGAGAGAGCGTTTCTTGAAACACTGGATGGCTCATGTCGTACTCCTATTGCTGGATATGCGGCCAAGGACGAAGAAGGCAACTGCTTTTTCAGAGGATTGGTTGCATCTCCTGATGGTACTCGAGGTATGAAAGCCTCCCTACTTATACCTATGTTACATTCCCATCATTCATTTCTTATCTATTCCATCTTTGTGACAGTTCTTGAGACCTCAAGAAAAGGACCATACGTGTTTGAGGGCATGGTAAAGATGGGAAAAGACGCGGGGCAAGAACTGCTTTCTCGTGCTGGTCCTGGCTTCTTCGGCAACTAAGCGATTGGAAGAAGAAGAAGGGCTATGACATGGACAGAATCTAGGGTTTTTAGGAGTTTTCCAACACCATAGATCCCTTTTCTTCCTCTTAAAATCTGTTGCAACTTTTTTGATTTAGAGAGAAAGATAACCTTGTTGTATTTTGATTGTTTTCTTGTATGCAGAGATAAATTTCATCTTGCAATTGTACCTTTTTCATCCCACTATGAAACTCGTTCTCAAGAAACTAGAGGAACAAAAAAAAAACTGGACACTTAGCTCCATCTCTTTAGATCTTCCTCTTCATTAACCGCAGTATACCATTCTGGTCTTCTCTCGAAGTCACTCAGTCTGTAATTCAGTATCAATTCTTCATTTCACAACGCTCTTGTAGCCACTAGAACAAGCGTCTTCAGTACAGGAGCATCCAAACTGCTGTCCCGGTTCTAGACCATAAGTTCATCATCTTTGCCTCTCCTGCATTCTCAAAAACTACATTTGGGATGCAAGCTCGCATGCCCTTCTCTGAGAAAGGAGAGTCATACAGACAAATCATAACATTAAGATACATATCTTGATCCGGGTGATTGGTGTAATGACCAAACGCCAACGGGTTTCTCATTTCAAGAACCGGTTCTACATCACCAAACCTTCATGCAGCCTGCTCAGCATCTCCGATACCTTGTCTGAAACATTTTCTTCGTTTCTAGCATCTGTTCTGATCCCAGGCCTTATGAATGACCGTTCCATACTTCCCATGATTCTCCTCCATGACCCCAAGGTTGAGCATTTATTACCTACCATCCCGTCATACCTATTGTTCATATATGAGCTCTGTGCATCAACGTTTAGATACCCGTGGATGTATCTGTGGAAAGCAGAAGAGTAAATCACACCAGGGTAAAAGGCTAAGGCAGCTCCCACGTCTGCTTCATTTCTATGAAACAACCTTGACCCGCTTCATTGTGAGGTCTCGGAAATAAACAAACAGCATATGCAGTAACAGAGACAGGCACAGAAGACACCTATGTGAATAATGTATGTACAACCCACAAGTACAAGTAGGTCTACTACCATGCTCTCACAGGGGCAGGAAAAACACGTTGGTCAAGCGCCTTGCCCCAAACAGTTGATTCACTAGCTAGTCCTTCAACTTCGTTTATTAAATAAATGCATGAAATACATTTTAGTAATGTGTGGCAATGTTCATTATATTCAAAAAATTACAAGTTACAAAAAGGAACCAATGATTACATTCACCATCACAAGCATCCTTCATAATTTTCAATTTGGAAGTTTGTCTATCTATCTTCCTTCAAATGTTCTCTAATCTCTTTACTTCTATTTACTCAGCAATAAGCAGCCTCAACAGCTTCTTCTGCTTTTGATTTGTATAGTTTCAACAACAAGAATGGGACAGTTAAATAACAGAGAAGCTGACCATTTTCTTTAGTCCATAGCCTTTTTGTTTCTCCGACCAGTTAAAGGCTTTGGCAACCCATCAAAGATCGAGCTTGTAATAGCCGCAGGTGTAAGCAAATCAGATTTCAAACTCCATTTAGAAGTATTCCATAGAGACAGTGATGATGAACCGTTATTGCTGTAACCATCTGGATCTTGGAGACTGGATGCACTTGACGATTTTCTTACACTAGAAAAGCTGTCTGAAACTGGAGCATCCATCAAGTTGATTGGTACCGGATTGAAATTACCGGTCTCAGATTCTGCTGATAGATTGGTTCTACTTGAGGCTTTCGATCTCAAAGCTAAACCTTTTCCTCCTGTTGGTAAAAACCCGCCATTGCTGCTACTGTTCTGTTCTTTGATCAGAAGCTCTGGAGTCCGGGATGAAAAGTCAGCTTCAGATTTTTGGCGTCTTCTCATAAACTTATTGGAACTCGGTTCTTGAGAGGTGTTGTTATTGGGTGATTGTTTGATGACCTCTTCGACAAGTGCATTGACCAAGCTTCTAGATTTCCTGTGGTGGTTCAAGGGAGCATTTGTGGATGGGAAAGGTCTGAGGTACTGATTATCACCGTTGTTTCCTGTCTTGTAATTTCCCATCTCTAAGCTTCCTCCTACAGAAACTGTTCTGTTTGCTGGTTTAAGCCCGTAGTACCCTTGCAGTGAATACATGGCTGGAGTAACTTTCTTCTCAGAAGGATTCAATCTCAGAGACTGGAATGAGTCAAACACGTCGCTCTTGCTATCGTTTTGTAATTCCAGCTCGTGGCATGAACATCCCTCTCTGTAAATAAAGATTCCATATATCAGAGCCATGAAAAGAAGAGAATCACTTAACAACGAATATGCAGCAGCTTCAGTCAATCCAACACAACCAATTACTCTACTTTGAGAGACAGACAAGAAACAAAGCTTGTGTAAAGTAAACTCCTGTAATTGCAAAATAAAGATGAAGTACCCATGGTGTAAGGAGCCATTAGATAAACAAGGAGAAGGAGGATGCCTTCCAGGTAAAGGGATCCGGAGAGACTTGAGAGCAAACATTTGAAGATCAGTAACAAGCCCATTCATCTTCTTAACATCTGCAACCTGAAACAGAACATTTTAACAACAAACACACACAAAAAAAAACAGAACAGAAAAAGCATAACACTTTATACCTCAATTAAAAAAAAAGTCATTCCTTTTTACCAATAAACATTAAATTCAATTCCTACCTCAACGCCGTACTTGATAGCAACGCCGGCGAGAGTATCGAACTTGGATACACGGTGCTCGATAAAGCCACGCTCAGGGGAGTTAGAACCATGATACGGCGAGGAAGAGCTCGAACGTGGAGGAGAAGACGTCGGAGAAGGGATCCGAAGAATATTCGATCTAGAAGGACTTCTCTTCTCGCGGGATCGATCTGAGAAGAACCCACCGTAGCCATTATCGTCGCGGAACTTTCCGTTGGTGTATTCAGGAGTCGTGTTGCGATTAGAAAGCCTTCTCTCTCGATCCATAAACATAGTAATCGAACGAATAAAGAGAAATGAGGAAGAGGTGTCGAGTGGATTAACGAAAGAGAGGTGAATAATAACAAAACTCGTGGACTAGATAGTTCAATTTTTTTTTTTTTGAGACTAGGATGTAAATTCTCTTCTTTTTTTTTCGCCAAGTTTTCCGGGAAAAAACGAACGGGAGAGATCTCTGTGCTCCTCCTCTCTCGTCGCAGCGGCGTGGAATTATAACAAGTTTTATTTCACGCGGAAAACAAATAACTAAATACTGTAGGATAGAAAAAAAAGAAGAAGGTTGTTATGAATTTATTTAGGACGAATTTCTCAAATAAATTTTTATGTTTTTGTCATAAATTTTTAAGGAAAAAATAAATAAAATATTTATTTTTATTTTGAAAATTTATTTTTTTAATATAGATTTTATTTCTAAAATAATATTCCTTCTGTTTTTAAATAATACATATTTTAACATTTTTACTTGTTTCTAAACGAATAATGTTTTAAATTTTCTATGTATATTTAATAATGAATTTATTATAAACTTCTAAAAAATATTAATTGACAATTTTAAAATTCTTGAATTACTATTGGTTAAAGTTTATGAAAAACTGTTATATTTTTAAAATTTTATGCATTGATTACTAAATATTTTTTTTTAATATGTGTGAAAATTTTAAAATATATAATACTTAAAAACAAAGGGAGTATATCGTAATTCTAAACTTAAAATTTGTTTTAGTTACCATAAAATTTATAAATATATGTTTGCATTATTTAATAAAATTTATTTAAAGTCACTTTTAAAAAAAATATATTCGTGACAAGAAATTTGTAAATCTATTTTAAAATATTTTACATTTATTAAAGACTACAATTTCAAAATAGACTAACTTACAAAAAAAAATTAGACATCAAAGATTTTCGGACATTAATAAGTTGATTATTTGTTTTCATTTCTATTTACAAAATCATTTAAACCACTATTTTATAGTAACAAAAATATGTAATAAAGTGTTGGAGTTCTTTTAAAAGAGTTATCAACGTGAGATTCTGCCAATAACAAATTATCTGTTGTTGTTATAAAAACAAGAAAAAAACAATTATCTAAAAATACAGTATTAGGTTGGTCTGCTGGAAAAAAAAACAGGTTTAAACTCAATAACCAGGTAAGGTATGTATGTTTGACAAATTAAAGGCTGTTACAATGTCGGCGAAGGGGCGGGAGAGTTAATTAAATAGTAGGATTGCCGACAACAATAAAATTAAAACTAAGATACTTCTTTGCCTAACCAAAATTACACAACTAAATTTTTTTTTGGTAAAAAGAAACAAAACAAATTACACAATTACTATAACATAAAACATTTATTAGAAAACGATCAAAACCCTACCAAATGACAAAGAGAAATACTTTAAAATAGCTATAAAAAATATACATTATAAAAATATTTTTTTTAAAAAAAAAAATCAAAATATTTAATTAAAAAATATAAATATATGTTTATAATACTAAGATTAACTAATCTAGATTAAAGTTTAGAGTTATAAGGGAAAATTTTGGAAGTATTATTTAAATATTTTAAAAATAAATACATAAATTTTTATATAAAAAGCTTTTTCAGTTATTTATTTTTGAAAACTATAAATCCGCATTTTTAGGGTTTTTGACTTGAATCAATTCCTTATATCCGTGTTTTCAGCCTCATCAGTACGTGAAGACCCGGTTTCAGATTTTAGTGACAAAAGTAAAAAATGATTATTGAAGAGAGTTGCTTAATAAGTAGCGGATGGATGGTACAGTTTATATTAGTGGCTATCAAGTATGAAGAAAGGATAAGCAAACAATGGGGATGTAGCTCAGATGGTAGAGCGCTCGCTTAGCATGCGAGAGGTACGGGGATTGATACCCCGCATCTCCATTCTTTTACTCAAAAAAGCCATTTTGAGAGTTCATTGGGGCTTCATCAACAGGCCACTTAGATAACTTTTGGGGACAGCACATACTTTTTGTTGAGAGAGTCGATTGGGGCTTTCATTAACAGGCCACTTAGATAACTTTTTGGGATAGCACATACTTTTAAGGTTGGGCTTTTTCAGGTAGCTGGAATCTGAAAAAAGAAACCAAGACGATGGTTACTTACATCTGAATCACCCAAGTGATTTTAGATTCAAAAAAAAAAAAAAAGACGTTAACTTATTTTATCAGATGGGAGTTTGGTATCAGACAAATGACACAAAGGTCAGGTCATGGACTTGTTGTCATGTTATATTTTTATAACCTGATCTGTTATGTAAGCAAATAAATAAATAAAAAACACAAATGGTATCTCATCATAGTTCTAGTTGACTGATCCAAACTTTACTATTTTGTTTCCCTTCTTTTGTTTCTCTCTGTGTGGCTTCATAGATTATGATACATCTACTCCAAATCTTAGATTCATGTTTGTCTCAGTCTTTAATCTGTAGATGCATGTGTGGTTTAAATATTTCTACATTTTTTTTTTTATTAATTTGCGTTTGTCCTTGATTGATGAGGCAATGTAAGAAGATCTAGGTGTTACTACTTCTGGTTCTTGTTCTGACAATTTGTTTTTTTTCAGATCTGAAATTTATTTTTGTTTACTCCAATTTGGAAAACTTTTTTTTTCTATTTCACTTTAGTGAAAAGAGTGAAAAGTCACTGGAGGCAGCGGTTCATCGATCTCTTCTTACTGGGAGTTTTTATTGTTGTTGTTGGAAAGAAACTAAAAGCATGAACAGATCGATAAACCTCTGCATCCAGCGGTTGCCTCTATATCAAGAATCATTAAGTTTCTTAGAAAGAAGTTATTATTATGTAAATGATTTGATATAGTGAGGGAGAACAAAGTCAAGTCAAGATTATTTTCTGGTAGACTCAAAAGGAAACATATGATTTTGAGTTCATAGGAGCAAATGAATTGGAGAATGTGTCTGGTACTAGTTCAATCTATTTATTTTCCAAGTATTTTGTTAGCTAATTGAGTATGCATAAATGTTCTCCCGTTCAGCTCTTTTAGCGCATACAACATAATCTTTGAGCTTTCCTTTTAGAACTTGATGGTGTTGTTATGTTTGATGCAGTCTCTTTATTTCATAAAGTGATGAATGCTTGTATAACACACATGTACTTCCTCATTACTTCACAAGATATGTTAAGAGCTCCTTGCTTTTGGCATATAAATCTCAGTTTACCTCCTCATCTGAAGTCACTGTTGAAAGCTGATTTGGTGTTCAACATTGTTCATGAGCAAGAATCAAAAGTCACTCTGAAAAATGTTAGTGCCACCATGGTGGTTCTGTTCTAGTAAGATAGGTTTCTGCGGTTCTGCCTGTAAAAAGCAGAGGTGGGAGAATGTCATTTCATTTTTCTCTATTCTCATTTCTGCTTTGTTTTGTATATTTATCAGTTTATCATTATCGATGTAAAAATTATCCTCAAAATGTTTGTGTTGACAAAAAAAGTTTGTTTTTCAAATGTAGGCCTATGCAAAAAAAAATCGGAACCAAAGATCCGAACCGAATCCCTCAATTACCCAAACAATTCCTTTATTTCTATATCCAAAACAACTAAATGAAAAATAAACCAAAAAAGAAAATTGAGTTGCAAATATATAAAATATTAATTACATATAAATGTAACATAGAAAATATCTGAAAATGAACTATTAAATATTATATGAATGAATATTGTATATTTGAAAATTCAGAATAGTCTGAATTATATGATATTTTGTCTAAATCATCTTAATTATTCGATAATCTCTGATTCCTAGTTTTATTATTCGAATCAAACCGATCCCGAACCGAAAATAGGTTAAGTAGAAAATGAATCTTCTAGCTCCCTATCCGATATCCAAAGGGAACCTATATTTGAAATTTCCTTGCCTAATCAAATGTTTAATGTTATGTAATTTCATATCCATCTCATATACCAAACAAACAAGTAGATAGATAATTGGAAGAACAATAAGATGAGAGTATGCCTACCAACTTCAAGCCCAAATGTTTTGGCCCATTAAGTTTAATACCACTTACTATTCAAGCCCATATGAACTTAGGGCTTCCAATATTTTTGTTTCTTCTGCTCATCTATAAAACCCTTAACGCCTACTTCTCATAAACCCTACTTGTTTCCGCCACTCTTTACTCGGTTGCTAGCTAAACATGGGAAGCGATACAGAAGCAGAGAAGTCGATTCAAAAGGAGAAGAAGAAGGTCATCTCTCTCGCTCCTATCGCTAAACCTCTCGCCGGTAAAAAACTCCAAAAGAGAACATTCAAACTCATTCAAAAAGGTACCAATCTGATCTAACTGATACATGTTACTGTTCTTGTAAGTTTCCTTAGTTGAGATACTTGAACAAGAAGTTTCCTTTATTACAGCTGCTGGAAAGAAATGCTTGAAGAGAGGTGTAAAGGAAGTGGTTAAGAGCATAAGACGTGGCCAGAAAGGGTTAGTTTCTCGTTTTGTTTTCATCTAATCTCATGTGTGTTGTCTGTATATGATCCGTGTACAATTAAGCCGATGCTCTGGATTATAAATAATGAATGTAGCATGGTACTGTACACGAAAAGTGATTTATGGATCGACATGTCTGCCATCTTTGAGTCTTAACATGATTAGACGGCCTGGTTTAGATCCACATGTGTTTATTATTTGTTAGTACATTACTGTCTGAATAATACATTGTTATTTGCATCTATTATGATGTCATGTTCGTGTACAAATAAGCCGATGCTCTGGATTGTTAATAGAATGAAGGTAGCATGGTACTGTACACGTAAACTGACATAAACGGATCGACATGTCTGCCATCTCTGAATCATATTGTGATGAGACGGCCTGGTTTAGATCCACATTTTTATCTTGGTTCAGTGTTTCATATCATTAGTTTTGAAAACTATGGTTGATTTTCACTAACATACTTGTTTATTTTGCATGTGGTCATGTTTTATTTTGCAGTGCTTGATAGATGTTATGGTTTTATTTATATATTCGTGTACAAATAAGCCGATGCTCTGGATATAAATAGAATGAAGGTAGCATGGTACTGTGCACGTAAACTGAGCTTGCTGCGGATTGATATGTCTGCCCTCTCTGAGTTTCAATGATTAGAGGGCCTGGTTGAGATCCACATTCTATGTCTCTTTGGTTTATTCATCATGTTAGCATTTACTTAGTTTGAAGTGTGGAATCCGTACAATTAAGCCGATGCTCTGGATTAATCATAATGAATGTAACATGGTACTGTACACGGAAACTGAATCATGTGTTTGAAATGTCTGTGCCCTCTCTGAGAACCTTGATAGGTTCTTTGATTTGCGGGCCTGGTTTAAACCCACATTCTCTCTTCTATGTTAAAAATCCAAGACTAGTTGTTTCTTTTGATGCAACTTGTTGTAATAGATTGTGTTGTGTCTTGTGCAGAATATGTGTTATTGCTGGAAACATATCTCCCATGGATGTGATTACTCATGTTCCAATCTTGTGTGAGGAAGCTGGTATACCATACGTCTACGTTCCATCCAAAGAAGTGAGTTTAATGTTCTTCCTTAAGCTCTAGATTCTCTATTCTTGTGGATATTTTTTCCTTAGTGACTGTATGTCTTGTGTAATGCATGATCTTGCGCAAGCCGGTGCTACAAAGAGACCAACGTGTTGTGTCTTGGTCATGCTTAAACCTGCAAAAAGAGAGCTAAGTGCAGAAGATCTCCAAAAGTTGAAGACAGACTACGAACAAGTGTCTGACGATGTTAAAGAGCTTTCATCTTCTGTAGTTTGATTAGAAACTAGTAATCAATGAACACACAAACATGTGTTTGTGTTGTTGTTTTGTTGCTTAATCAGTATGATGGGATTTTAAGGCCTTGAAAGATGTTTATTCTAGTTGCCAGCTACAAAAACATGCACAAAAAAAAACTGTATAATTCCCAGAGAAAGCTTAGTAAAGCCCAAAGAAAATGCTTATTAAGGCCCAAAAGTAAATGCTCAGGGCACGCACGATATCAAGGATGGCTTGTTGGCTATAAATTATCGGTTTAAGTTATTAATCTATTAAACCAAACCATTCCTGTCGGTTATTGGTTATTAGCCAAACCAATTAGCTAACTGCAACTAATTAATTACTATTTAATTAATTAAAAACGAGTGAAAATTGCTTGTATAAGCTTGACATGAATGCTTCAAACTCCAAAATTTGAGATCTGGAAAATGCGAAACTGAAGGATCTTTGAATTGATAATAGCAGAACACCACTTCAGTCCGGTAACTTACAGTGGAAGCCCAAACCGAGAACCTTAGAACCCAATGATGCTTCCAAGCCCAAGACAACTCTGCTTTCCAAACCAAAGACCAGTCAACAACCAAAACGGTCATCTTCATTAATAGCAAAGGACAAAAACAGAGGGAAAGCAGCTGCAGAGATACAGCAGGCTCCCAACAATACGGATGAAACAGACACAGACTCCAATCGCTATGTTGTCCTCTCGTCGTTATCTGAGGATGAGTAGAACCTCTCAAGTGTCGACATGTGGCACTGAGAACCTAGGGTTTACAGAAGTGCTTGGACTATAAATAGATACTGCTGTAAACACTTAACAACAAGAGAGAACATTTTACAGTCAAAAGTTTTCATCTTCTCCAATACTACAAAATGTTTTCACGAATTGTTTAATCTTCATCAGATCCAAAGCTATCAAGAGAGTCTGAGTCTGAGGAAGGAGAAACTGCATCGTGAGTATGGGCTGTTCGTTTTCGGGATTGAACGCGCTTTACGACAACGGCGGAGGCGACGTGTGGATCAATGAGAATCGTTTCAGGATCGTGAGGCAGCTCGGCGAAGGCGGTTTCGCGTTCGTCTTTTTGGTGAAGGAGATTCTCGCCGACGCTTCGTCAGGTGGTGGTTTGGCGACGAAAGTGAAGGATCCAGCTCATCTCTCAGGTTAGTATTGATCGTTTGTATGGATCGTGATTGCTGATTTGCTAGTGCTTGATCTGCGTTATCTCGATTGGATCTGATCTGGTGGTCTTGATTAGATATGGTAAAGATCCTTGTGTCAGCTAGAAATTGTTCAAGGAATCAAAGTGAATCAATGTAGGAATCGTATGTGCTTGGTTTATGCTGGGAATCGTTGAATCTTGTTTCGATCTTGTGGAACTTGTTTGATCCGTGGTGCATCTGAGATTCTGCAGTTGAATGTGGATGATATGCGAAACAGAGTGATTAAGAGAATCCATTTTCATATAGTTTGACTTTGAATCTTTTGATTCTCGAGATTGGACTGATTCATATGGTTCTTTTAACTTCGTTGATGTTTGTATCATGACTATGGTCTCTATATGTGATTTCCTTGTAGCTGATGGAACTTATGCGATGAAGAAAGTTCTGATTCAGAACAAAGAGCAGCTGGAACTGGTGCGGGAGGAGATTCGTGTTTCGTCCCTCTTCAACCACCCTAATTTGCTTCCTCTCCTTGATCACGCCATCATTTCTGTTAAGGTAGATTAGATAGGCTCTGGTTTAAAACTTTCACGGTTGATGTTTGGTGAATAGACTTGCCTCTGTAGTGTGGATTCCGGTTTAGAAAAGTGTGTTGCTTTTGATCTTGTTAGGGGGGCCAAGAGGGAGCTGGGAAACACGAGGCCTTCTTGCTATTTCCTGTTCACCTGGATGGGACCTTGCTGGATAACTCCACAGCGATGAAGGTTAAAAAGGAAACATTCTCAACAACTGATGTCTTGCATATATTTCGTCAGGTATCAACCGCTCTTTGGTTTTCTGCAGTTTTCTTCATCTTTTGCCACTGACTATTACCTTTTGCTGTTTTAGTATATATTAAGAACCATGTGATTAATCGCATGACTAGAATTATTGAATTATTAGTCCTGAATTACAAGTGTTTTGATGAACGAAAGTGATCACACTGCAGCTTTGTGATGGACTCAAACACATGCACTCTCTGGAGCCACCATATGCTCACAACGATGTCAAACCTGGAAACGTGCTTTTAACACGTAGGAAAGGACAGACTCCACTTGCGATTTTGATGGACTTTGGGAGTGCTCGTCCAGCACGGAAGCAAATCCGCTCCCGTCAAGAGGCCTTACAGTTACAGGTTCTATATCCATTCCTTACTTATGCATCTCCTCCGTAGTGTTTATATGAATAATCTATTTCCTATTAATCATGGACTTGTGAATATTCGTCATGTTCTCCTGTCTTTAAAAAGGAATGGACAGCTGAACATTCTTCAGCACCGTTTCGAGCTCCCGAGCTATGGGATTGCCCAAGCCATGCGGATATTGATGAGAGAACAGATATCTGGTCCCTAGGCTGCACATTATACGCAATAATGTAATACGATTGTCATCCCTCTAAGACTAAACAAAGACCATGCATTTTTGAACAGGTTTTTTTTTTTAATTTTATTTTTGGATATTCATTTAGTGGTTTTTCTTGCAGGTACGGTGTGTCACCGTTTGAATATGTACTTGAAGAATCTGATGGAAGTCTTCAGCTTGCAATCCTGAACGCTAAGATAAAATGGCCAAAGGCAGGACCAAAGGCTGCTTATCCTGAACCTCTTCACCAGTTCGTGACTTGGATGCTGCAACCTCAGGCTGCGGTTCGACCTCGCATTGACGATATCATCATCCACGTCGACAAATTGATCGCAAAGTTCACCAAATGATTCATCATTCAGGTGGGTTAATTCTAAAGAGTTAAAAAGAAAAGGATTTAATATACATTGCTTTTTCTTTTTCTTTATTTATATGTTTAGCTATTTTGATAAAATCCCATATTAGATACATGTGAAACACACATTAAAATTTTGAAATATATATATATAAAACACCATGAAAATTATTAAAATAGTCAGATAAGTCAGATAAATATCCATATATATATATATAACACCATGAAAATTACTAAAATACACATTGAAATATATACCAAAAGAGCATTTGGTGTCAAAAATTTTGTCCTCTTTGACAACAAAGTATGATCCTTATGTTGGTGTTATTGAGCAAACAAAAAATCTAAAATCACTCACTTTAAAAGAGCTGTTGAATGCACTAAAAATGCACCATGAAGGCAAAATGTTTATGACTCAATCTGCAATAATAAACTGACAATTGATTTGATGATACCTAAATAGTTTGTAGAAAACACCATCATTTTAGTTAGATAAGTATTCATATATATAACATCTTCCACTCTTTGCAGTTTTCAGAATATTAATTCTTGCAACTGATGTCAAGCTAGCAAAAGAATTATGAGAGCACAATACAAAAGATTTTTGAAAACTTTAAATCCTAACAAATCAATACATGAGTTCAAACCATATGAAAAACCAAATACATGTGAATGAATAATGAACAAAATCAACATGACAGAAGAATACATGCGTGTACTTGTACTTATTCCCACCATCTGCAGTTTCTATGATGAACCGTTTGGAGAAAATATTAGTGAGCTTAGCACCATATCCATCTCGCCCGCCGATTGTCTTCTTAATCTCATCGTTGAAATTGCTGCTAGTAAGTAATTTCCAGAAAATCATCTCAGGCAGAAAAACTTCTGAACCTTCAATTATCTGAGTCTTCAGGGGAACACAAGCATCATTGTAAACACTTATCTCATTAACATTTGCATCAATTTCCACTTTGACAGACTTTATCTTAGGATTAGAATCTTTCTGGTCAATGGCATTGATGAGTATCTCATCAAAGATCTTGCACAGCCCAACTACGTTGGTCACTCACGATTCACCAAATGATCTTCTTCATAAACCCATAGGTTTTCTGTAGTCACTTTGGTAGATCCTATGTAGTTGTCTGAACGCATAAATATATGATCTACTAGAAATTTTTGCTCATAGAGTTCTTCCATATCAAAACTTTGTTGAGACATGTTCAATGTCAGTCAATTGTCTCAAAACCTACACACATAATACAAGGGAGATCAAACGACATCAAAAATAAGGCTACAAAGGCTAAAATGATGGTGTTTTCTACAAACTATTTAGCCTTTGTAGCCTTATTTTTGATGTCTTTTGATCTTCCTTGTATTATGTGTGTAGGTTTTGAGACAATTGACTGACATTGAACATGTCTCAACAAAGTTTTGATGTGGAAGAACTCTATAAGCAAAAATCTCTAGTAGATTATATATTTATGCGTTCAGACAACTACATAGGATCTACCAAAGTGACTACAAAAAACCTATGGGTTTATGAAGAAGATCATTTGGTGAATCGTGAGTGACCAACGTAGTTGGGCTGTGCAAGATCTTTGATGAGATACTCATCAATGCCATTGACCAGAAAGATTCTAATCCTAAGATGAAGTCTGTCAAAGTGGAAATTGATGCAAATGTTAATGAGATAAGTGTTTACAATGATGCTTGTGTTCCCCTGAAGACTCAGATGATTGAAGGTTCAGAAGTTTTTCTGTCTGAGATGATTTTCGGAAAATTACTTACTAGCAGCAATTTCAACGATGAGGTTAAGAAGACAATCGGCGGGCGAGATGGATATGGTGATAAGCTCACTAATATTTTCTCCAAACGGTTCATCATAGAAACTGCAGATGGTGGGAATAAGTACACGCATGTATTCTTCTGTCATGTTGATTTTGTTCATTATTCATTCACATGTATTTGGTTTCTCATATGGTTTGAACTCATGTATTGATTTGTTAGGATTTAAAGTTTTCAAAAATCTTTTGTATTGTGCTCTCATAATTCTTTTGCTAGCTTGACATCAGTTGCAAGAGTTAATATTCTGAAAACTGCAAAGAGTGGAAGATGTTATATATATGAATACTTATCTAACTAAAATGATGGTGTTTTCTACAAACTATTTAGGTATCATCAAATCAATTGTCAGTTTATTGTTGCAGATTGAGTCATAAACATTTTGTCTTCATGGTGCATTTTTAGTGCATTCAACAGCTCTTTTAAAGTGAGTGATTTTAGATTTTTTGTTTGCTCAATAACACCAACATAAGGATCATACTTTGTTGTCAAAGAGGACAAAATTTTTGACACCAAATACTCTTTTGGTATATATTTCAATGTGTATTTTAGTAATTTTCATGGTGTTATATATATATGGATATTTATCTGACTATTTTCATGGTGTTTTATATATATATATTTCAAAAAAAAGTTAGACATCGAAGATTTTGGTACATTAATAAGTTGATTATTTGTTTTCATTTCTATTTACAAAATCATATAAACCACTATTTTATAGTAACAAATATATGTAATAAAGTGTTGGAGTTCTTTTAAAAGAGTTATCAACGTGAGATTCTGCCAATAACAAATTATCTGCTGTTGTTATAAAAACAAGAAAATTTTTTTTTTCTAAAAATACAGTATTAGGTTGGTCGGCTGGATTAAAAACAGGTTTAAACTCAATAATCAGGTAAGGTATGTATGTTTGACAAATTAAAGGCTGTTACAATGTCGGCGAAGGGGCGGGAGAGTTAATTAAATAGTAGGATTGCCGACAACAATAAAATCAAAACTAAGATACTTCTTTGCCTAACCAAAATTACACAACTAATTTTCTTTTTTTTGGTAAAAAGAAACAAAACAAATTACACAATTACTATAACATAAAACAATTTATTCGAAAACGATCAAAACCATACCAAATGACAAAGAGAAATACTTTAATATAGTTATAAAAATATTTTTTTAAAAAAAAAATCAAAATAATTTATTAAAAAATATAAATATATGTTTATAGCACTAAGATTAACTAATCTATACTAAAATTTAGAATTATAGAGTAAATTTTTAGAAGTAATGTTTTTCAATTATTTATTTTTGAAAATTATTTTGGTGATAAAAATTTAAAAATAAATATTTGATAGAATAGCCTAATAACAAATACATTGGTAGAGTTTATGTTGCTACTATATAAGCAAACGAAGGGGATGTAGCTCAGATGGTAGAGCGCTCGCTTAGCATGCGAGAGGTACAGGGATCGATATCCCGCATCTCCATCTCTTTTCATTTTTGGTCACATTTTTTTTTTGCACTAAATCCACAAGCTCTTTATACCTGTAACTTCATCTATATACGCAACTAAAGTAGCCATTGGTTAATGTTTCATTTTTTTTGTGATCAAGTTTTAGAAAATAACACTCTTCTTTGTAGTTCTGAATGATTACTACTCTTTTTCAAGGGAAATCACTTGCTACTTTGTTCAACAAGAAGAAGTAAACAAACAAGTAGATAGATAATTGGAAGAACAATAAGATGAGAGTATGCCTACCAACTTCAAGCCCAAATGTTTTGGCCCATTAAATCTAATGACCACTTACAATTCAAGCCCATATAGACTTAGGGCTTCCAATATTTTTGCTTCTTATGCTCATCTATAAAACCCTTAATGCCTACCTCTCATAAACCCTACTTGTTTCCGCTACACTTCCGCCATTTTTTTCCACAGCTTCTTGTTAGCTAAACATGGGAAGCGATACAGAAGCAGAGAAGTCGATTCAAAAGGAGAAGAAGAAGGTCATATCTCTCGCTCCTATCGCTAAACCTCTCGCCGGTAAAAAACTCCAGAAGAGAACATTCAAACTCATTCAAAAAGGTACCAATCTGATCTAACTGCTACATGTTACTGTTCTTGTAAGTTTCCTTAGTTGAGATACTTGAACAAGAAGTTTCCTTTGTTACAGCTGCTGGAAAGAAATGCTTGAAGAGAGGAGTAAAGGAAGTGGTTAAGAGCATAAGACGTGGCCAGAAAGGGTTAGTTTCTCGTTTTGTTTTCATCTAATCTCATGTGTCTTGTCTGTATATGATCCGTGTACATTTAAGCCGATGCTCTGGATTAAAAATAATGAATGTAGCATGGTACTGTGCACGAAAAGTGATTTTTGGATCGACATGTCTGCCATCTTTGACTCGTAACATGATTAGACGGCCTGGTTTAGATCCACATGTCTTTATTATTTGTTAGTACAACACTGTCTGAATATTACATTGTAGTTGCATTTATTACGATGTCACGTTCGTGTACAAATAAGCCGATGCTCTGGATTGTAATAGAATGAAGGTAGCATGGTACTGTACACGTAAACTGAGCTAAAACGGATCGACATGTCTGCCATCTCTGAATCATATTGTGATGAGACGGCCTGGTTTAGATCCACATTCTTATCTTTGTTTAGTGTTTCATATCATTAGTTTTGAAAACTATGGTTGATTATCTCTAACATACTTGTTTATTTTGCATTGCTTGATAAATGTTATGGTTTTATTTATATGATTCGTGTACAATTAAGCCGATGCTCTGGATTGTTAATAGAATGAAGGTAGCATGGTACTGTGCACGTAAACTGAGCTTGCTGCGGATTGATATGTCTGCCCTCTCTGAGTTTCAATGATTAGAGGGCCTGGTTGAGATCCACATTCTATGTCTCTTTGGTTTATTCATGATGTTAGCCATTACTTAGTTTGATGTGGAATCCGTGTACAATTAAGCCGATGCTCTGGATTAATCATAATGAATGTAGCATGGTACTGTACACGGAAACTGAATCATGTGTTTGAAATGTCTGTGCCCTCTCTGAGAACCTTGATAGGTTCTTTGATTTGCGGGCCTGGTTTAAACCCACATTCTCTCTTCTATGTTAAAAATCCAAGACTAGTTGTTTCTTTTGATGCAACTTGTTGTAATAGATTGTGTTGTGTCTTGTGCAGAATATGTGTTATTGCTGGAAACATATCTCCCATGGATGTGATTACTCATGTTCCAATCTTGTGTGAGGAAGCTGGTATACCATACGTCTACGTTCCATCCAAAGAAGTGAGTTTAATGTTCTTCCTTAAGCTCTAGATTCTCTATTCTTGTGGATATTTTTTTCCTTAGTGAACTGTATGTCTTGTGTAATGCAGGATCTTGCGCAAGCCGGTGCTACAAAGAGACCAACGTGTTGTGTCTTGGTCATGCTTAAACCTGCAAAAGGAGAGCTAAGTGCAGAAGATCTCCAAAAGTTGAAGACAGACTACGAACAAGTGTCTGACGATGTTAAAGAGCTTTCATCTTCTGTAGTTTGATTAGAAACTAGTAATCAATGAACACACAAACATGTGTTTGTGTTGTTGTTTTGTTGCTTAATCAGTATGATGGGATTTTAAGGTCTTGAAAGATGTTTATTCTAGTTGCTAGCTACAAAAACATGCAAAAAAAAAACCGTATAATTCCCAGAGAAAAAGCTTAGTAAAGCCCAAAGAAAATGCTTATTAAGGCCCAAAAGTAAATGCTCAGGGCACGCACGATATCAAGGATAGCTCGTTGACTATAAATTATCGGTTTAAGTTATTAATCTATTAAACCAAACCATTCCTGTTGGTTATTAACCAAACCAATTAGCTAACTGCAACTAATTAATTACTATTTAATTAATTAAAAACGAGTGAAAACTGCTCGTATAAGCTTGACATGAATGCTTCAAACTCCAAAATTTGAGATCTGGAAAATGCGAAACTGAAGGATCTTCGAATTGTTTAATCTTCATCAGATCCAAAGCTATCAAGAGAGTCTGAGTCTGAGGAAGGAGAAACTGCGTCGTGAGTATGGGCTGTTCGTTTTCGGGATTGAACGCGCTTTACGACAACGGCGGAGGCGACGTGTGGATCAATGAGAATCGTTTCAGGATCGTGAGGCAGCTCGGCGAAGGCGGTTTCGCGTTCGTCTTTTTGGTGAAGGAGATTCTCGCCGACGCTTCGTCAGGTGGTGGTTTGGCGACGAAAGTGAAGGATCCAGCTCATCTCTCAGGTTAGTATTGATCGTTTGTATGGATCGTGATTGCTGATTTGCTAGTCCTTGATCTGCGTTATCTCGATTGGATCTGATCTGGTGGTCTTGATTAGATATGGTAAAGATCCTTGTGTCAGCTAGAAATTGTTCAAGGAATCAATGTAGGAATCGTATGTGCTTGGTTTATGCTGGGAATCGTTGAATCTTGTTTCGATCTTGTGGAACTTGTTTGATCCGTGGTGCATCTGAGATTCTGCAGTTGAATGTGGATGATATGCGAAACAGAGTGATTAAGAGAATCCATTTTCATATAGTTTGACTTTGAATCTTTTGATTCTTGAGATTGGACTGATTCATATGGTTCTTTTAACTTCGTTGATGTTTGTATCATGACTATGGTCTCTATATGTGATTTCCTTGTAGCTGATGGAACTTATGCGATGAAGAAAGTTCTGATTCAGAACAAAGAGCAGCTGGAACTGGTGCGGGAGGAGATTCGTGTTTCGTCCCTCTTCAACCACCCTAATTTGCTTCCTCTCCTTGATCACGCCATCATTTCTGTTAAGGTAGATTAGATAAGCTCTGGTTTAAAACTTTCACGGTTGATGTTTGGTGAATAGACTTGCCTCTGTAGTGTGGATTCCGGTTTAGAAAAGTGTGTTGCTTTTGATCTTGTTAGGGGGGCCAAGAGGGAGCTGGGAAACACGAGGCCTTCTTGCTATTTCCTGTTCACCTGGATGGGACCTTGCTGGATAACTCCACAGCGATGAAGGTTAAAAAGGAAACATTCTCAACAACTGATGTCTTGCATATATTTCGTCAGGTATCAACCGCTCTTTGGTTTTCTGCAGTTTTCTTCATCTTTTGCCACTGACTATTACCTTTTGCTGTTTTAGTATATATTAAGAACCATGTGATTAATCGCATGACTAGAATTATTGAATTATTAGTCCTGAATTACAAGTGTTTTGATGAACGAAAGTGATCACACTGCAGCTTTGTGATGGACTCAAACACATGCACTCTCTGGAGCCACCATATGCTCACAACGATGTCAAACCTGGAAACGTGCTTTTAACACGTAGGAAAGGACAGACTCCACTTGCGATTTTGATGGACTTTGGGAGTGCTCGTCCAGCACGGAAGCAAATCCGCTCCCGTCAAGAGGCCTTACAGTTACAGGTTCTATATCCATTCCTTACTTATGCATCTCCTCCGTAGTGTTTATATGAATAATCTATTTCTTATTAATCATGGACTTGTGAATATTCGTCATGTTCTCCTGTCTTTAAAAAGGAATGGACAGCTGAACATTCTTCAGCACCGTTTCGAGCTCCCGAGCTATGGGATTGCCCAAGCCATGCGGATATTGATGAGAGAACAGATATCTGGTCCCTAGGCTGCACATTATACGCAATAATGTAATACGATTGTCATCCCTCTAAGACTAAACAAAGACCATGCATTTTTGAACAGTTTTTTTTTTAATTTTATTTTTGGATATTCATTTAGTGGTTTTTCTTGCAGGTACGGTGTGTCACCGTTTGAATATGTACTTGAAGAATCTGATGGAAGTCTTCAGCTTGCAATCGTGAACGCTAAGATAAAATGGCCAAAGGCAGGAGGACCAAAGGCTGCTTATCCTGAAGCTCTTCACCAGTTCGTGACTTGGATGCTGCAACCTCAGGCTGCGGTTCGACCTCGCATTGACGATATCATCATCCACGTCGACAAATTGATCGCAAAGTTCACCAAATGATTCATCATTCAGGTGGGTTTATTCTAAAGAGTTTAAAAGAAAAGGATTTAATATACATTGCTTTTTCTTTTTCTTTATTTATATGTTTAGCTATTTTGATAAAATCCCATATTAGATACATGTGAAACACACATTAAAATTTTCGTTTTATCTATTTGTAAGACTTCATTTTAAAATAATAAGTACTCCTTATTTTATCAGACATTTCTTAGTGTGTTTCAATATTAAAGACATGACTTATTTTTCTTCTGTCATGAATCAATGTCACTATATTTTTGTTGTTATTGTTAGAGTTGATGTTACAATTCTATAATCAACCTCATTTTAGTTATTTTCCCGACATAGTTTTAATCATCGATCTCTATATTCTCAACCAAGTGTAAGGAGAAACCCAACTTGATCTTTGGTTGTCATATAAGTGTGTAGGGCATCGTACATTTTAAGATATTCATAAAGGATTGTTCACTAGGTACAGTGGTACACATAAATGCATAGCCGTAGATACTGATAACATGTTGTTGAAAGAGTTATCATAAACTATATAAACATATACATAATACGTGTACGAGTACGACCTTTTACTTTTACAGATTTGAGTCACTTCAAAGAAACAAAAGAATTGAAGAACTCGTAAGTCAATTTCTGGAAGATAAATGTCTGTCTGATCACTATTTAATTTAATATTAAAACGTAACTTCTGTCTTCTGTAACTCTTAAAAAGTGAAAAGTTGTACAGTTCCCCACTTCCCCACAACCAATATCATGATCATACACTTATACCTACACCTCTATACTCTTTCATTTTCAGGAACTTTAAATATTAAACCAGTGACACCAAATAGTAATTAATAAAAATGATAAAATTATAAGGAATTTTAGACATTTGGATGTAACATTATTCAGAATATTCTTAACCTTCGCCATATATTTTACAGGAAGTGCATGCTGTTTAATTTATACAAAGCCAGTTCTGAAAATTTAAGTGTTGTATGCGATTTAATGAAACTTTTAAGATTTTACTAAAAAGAAAATTGTCCATATTTTTTTCAAAAAAGTTGAGGTTTATAAACTAATTTTATTTTTGCTATGGAAAACTGTCCCTAAATTTTATATAGTAATTAGTTAATTACACAAATTTCTTATGATTACATGGAAGACTTTTTTTTGTTAATAATAGCAATAATCAGGAACATTGCAAAAGCTGTTTTAAGTTGTAATATTAGTTAATTTTGTAAAATACATTACTCAATTATTTAGCATATTAATAGTATCTCGTAAACTCCCAGTTACCATTTAGTTTCTGTTAAATACTGTATCATTTTAAAGTAACATAGTAATATTTTCAAAGTTATAGTCATGCATTTAATTGATCTTTATATCATCTCTCTTTTTATATCAAATCTGATTAGGTCCATAATTTTTCAACATCACAGCATGATTAGACGCCTCAACTTATCCCCATCTCTATCTCAAAAAACCCTAACCATCTCATTTTCTCAAAAAAAAAAACAAACATCACAGCATGATCATGAACTGAAATTAAATTGATAGCCTGTAAGGCTTTAACAAAATGGAATTAAATTAATCCTGATATAGGTAGGGTTCTGCATGTTACATTTAATTTGCTGTTGTGACAAAGCAAAGCTAAAGATGTTTGAACTTTTTGAGGAAGAGAAAGGACTTTAACCGCAGTAAATTAAAGAAAGACAGAACAGCGCAAATCACAGGGATAGTATAATCTTTATTACTCTTTATTTAATGTACATTACACATTTTCCAACATTTTTCCCACCAGTTTATAATTATTCTTCCCCAACCATTTTGATTCAATTCGAGAGATTGCAAAAATAGAAACATAATAAAAAAAAAAGTTGGGAAACATTCTTCGTCCCTTACACTTTCCTTGGTTATAAGTGTTGTCCTCTACACTTTGATGTTAAAATTGTATTGCTACATTGTATACGTACATACTATACTCTCATTTTGATGTAAATCTGACACTCCTTATTTATACATTACAGTTGTTGTGTGTCTTTGTCGAGAAAAAAAAATAAACGAATTAAAATTCTCATTATGAACTCTTTATTTACATCATGTGAAAGGAAAATTTGCAGTATTAAAAACTTAATGACACCTAAAACAACATTGTTTTGAAGATATGACGTGTAGAGTTATTTGCATTACAAAAAGATAGCATGCTACCTCTGCGAGAGATAAGAGACTTCACTTTCTCTCCTTCACGGCTTCCTTAGCTGGACTCTTGCTGTTCTCATCAACTCTCTCCATTTATGGCTCTCTCTCCCATATTTTGTTTTCTTAATTCAATTCTTGCTGAGTTTTTTTTTTGGTGTTCAAATTCTTATTAAAGCTTTAACTCTACCAGAGTACACTGTACACATGGATGACAAGAGCCTTAATGATTATGCAAATGACAATTTGATTAGCTTGAGTAAAATACTTTTTTTTTATTAGCTGAGTCATGGTTTTACACTTCTTGTATCTGTATGATGTTTAAAGTTATGCACACATATTAAAAAAAAAAATATTTTTTTTATCTATTACTTTTTTTTATTTTATTTTTAGTTATTTTAATGTTTTATTTGGTTCCCAATAAACTTCAACCACTTATGTTCTGATTTATATTGTATTTTTAAAGCAAAATTAATTATTTAAAAGTAGAATATCAATCTTTTGTTTACAAAAAGAAAAACTAAAACATCATATTATATGAGGGAGTATCCAAAACATCACTTTTTGGTGAATATTTATTGGTATTTTAGCAATATTCCGACACTTATATGGATTGATTTGTGTTTGATAGTTAAATGTATAATACACCCAAAAATGCCATTAAGATTAATTTTGTGTTTCTTCAAGCTCTCGTTTGATTGTAATTTTTAAAAGTCTTTAACATTTTACATTGAAAATTTATTATTGGATGGGTATGTTTCATGTTTGTCTTGTATAATTTAATTTGTGCATATAAATTTTAGGTTATGAGCTGTTATTTGGTCAGAAAGAAGATGAGAGATAAAGAGCAATGCTCAGGTGTTGTAAATACAGCCTCTTCTCCATCTCTATCCTTCCCACCCAAGACATCCTCTTATCTATAAAGTCAGCCTCTAATTTATCTTTTAATTTCCCAAAAAACAAGTAATTTCTATTTTTCTCTATTTTCTTAAAGAATATTCCCGTTTCTCCCACAAAGCAATAACTTAAAAATTATTGTCAATTCTTTTCTTATTTTTAAAATAAAAGCAACTCTCTTATCTTGTCTTTTATCATCAAATGCATATACATACACTTCACACACATGCTTATATGATTGTATACGCGCTTAAATTTATGTATATATAAATACACACACTTGCTTAGATTGTTTACTTAATATCTCAGCTTCTTGTGGTTACTGTCTCACTTTAGGGTTTTGCTTTCTTGTTGGTCTCTTTTGTTGTGTCTCTTTGTTTCTCTTCTGTTTTACTTATTATATATAGACACAGAGGAAGTGTTGTAACTGTATACAAATGGAGTCTGGAAAGATCTTTGGAACCGAAGAGGATTCTCGCAGCTGTGAATCTGGGTGGACAATGTATTTAGCCTCACCCTCTCATGACCACGACGATGACTGTTACTATGATGATGAGGAAGATAGCGATGGTGGTGATTCAATGGACTCTGATGCATCTTCTGGTCCCATGGAAGCCACATCAACCCTCAAACTTCCTCAAGAGATTCAGGAGCAAAACTCTATAAAGAAAAAGAAGAAGAGTAATGAAGAGATGGTTTTGGTGGACACTAGGGTTCACAACATTGATGATGATGATGATTATGAGCATGATGATGTTAATGATAGCTACAGTGCAGTTCATAGCTATGTTGGTGCATTTAGACAAGGGTTTGTTTAAAATTTATTGACTTTATGTTTATTTTCCAATGTTTTCTTTTTTACATGATCAAATGTTATGTCCTTTGTTTTAAGTTATTTTCAATGATGGAAAAGTATTCTCTTCCTGATGATTTGCTAATTATCTATTATGTGTAGCTAGCCTATATTTAGTTGATACTCTATATTAGAGAGAAGAATTAACAATGATATCATAGTACTAACAGATTGATGAAGGTGATGATGATGATAATGACTATATATGGTGACACTGATGATGATAGCTTGGGTCTCTTGAGATGTACATCAATGCATCCCATTATGAGGTTCTTTATGGTCATCATATATGCCATCTTACTATATATTTGTCTCTATATACTGATTTTTAACTAGCTTGTACACATTAAAATGTATATACATAACATTTATGATAACAAAATCTTCCCACTAAAATGGTGTTGATGCATGTTAATCATAGAACTGACACACGTATATAAATCTAAATATTTTAGCATGTTTTGTTTACTAAATCATCACACGGTATTTGTGAGGAAAATATAACAATTTATAAACATAAATTACGATTCATAAATTATAACATAGTATAAATTAGCTAACTTATATACAACACAAATTTTAAAACTACATTTTTACAGCTAAAGTTTAGCCGATCTTTCACACTGAACTAAAACCGATAAAGAAGTTATTTAAAACTATATCATTTTCAAACATTAGAATTGAATTGGATTTTTATATTGAGATTTTATATACCAAACCAATGTATATTGTATATTTTTTTACATCCATCATCGTTGAACCAACTCTAGGATCTCCACAGGTACAAGCACTATGATCATTAGAATAATATAAAAAGTAACGTTGCATAGATTTGTTTCGTGGCTATAGACACATTCACACACACGTGAACACAGTGTGAGTTGTATACAATTATAAAGATTGAGACATAAAACGAGAACCCATCATCTTTGGTTGTATCTTTGGTAGAGACAGGGAAACATGTTTTGTGACCATAGGGGACATATCTTCTGCACGTGTATGTCTCTGCAATTTTTTTTTAATTTTTTGTCATTTTGCTCCTAATTTTTTGTTTTTGACATTTGTTCACATGCACCCTCCTGCTAGCTTCTGTAAGTTACACAACTACAAATTGATAGTTTGATACTTACGTCAAATCAAATTATACGGGGAATGTTTAACAAAAAAGTGTAGTGGTTCCACATACATGCATGGTTTCTAATTCAATTAGATAGGGTTAAAAGTGAGAATCTCACTGATGACTCAACATACGTATATAAAACACTTTATTGTCTGTATATAGTTTTGACAATTATAGGTAATGGACTTGAGATATGTTCCTCTATGTAAAAGCTAGCCTCCTAAAGCCTATACCATCATCATCACATGGCTCACACACAATGAGGACGCAGTTACAACCTTACAAGATCCAAATAAACAACTAAGAAAAAGCTTGACTCAATCCAAACATCGAATGTATACCACAATGTTCTTTAATATTCAAAAGACAAAACTCATATATATATAGAGGATTTACAAAACCAAACCTTGAGTACTACTTAATTAACTTCTCATTTTCCAAATTTTTAAAGTCAATGGAAGTATCAAAGAGTCAAGTGAAAGAGATTCAGGAGAAGCTTGAAGAAACAAAAAGATTGGTTGCTGAAAAGGAGATGCTGATCAAGTCCTATGCAGTTACAATTATCAGACATCAAGGGAAATCTTTTTGTTCTCTTGTGTGTTTCAAGAGACCGTTGTTTCTTTTGAATCTTTAGAGAATACATGTTACTTCTGAGAATAAGATTGTTTGAGTTGCTGCTAATACTTTGATACCATCTTCAAATGTTAATAACTTCTTCTCGTTGTCTTCACTAGATCAAACTTGCAGACACACAAGCCGCTCTTGAGAAGACACACAAGATTAGCTTATGTTGCAGCTGTGACTACCGCAAAGGAAAGACAAGATGAGGAGTCTCTAAGCCATGGTTACTAAAGCTCGAATGTACTTGCATTCACTAGCCTTTCAATACTAACCATCTTCAGTTACTTTCTTTGTGCAGATAAAAAAAATTGGAGAAAGTAATGGTTTCTACTCAAGAATGTGTTTCTCATTCAACCAATCAACATGCCTCTCCTTCATGAAATTGCACAAGTAATAGAGTAATTGGTCTGTTTGTTCCAATTAAAAAAGAATACATAATTTTGTATTTTTCGTTCCTCGGTAAAACACACACAAGCTTCACACATCTCATAAACACTCATTCAATAAAAGCCGTACGTACGTATTGATGGTTGTTCTTTTTTTGTTAACACAATCTTTGTTTTCCTCTAAGCATTCTTGTTTTGCCAAGGCTTGAGAACACCAACAACGATCACTGCAACAACAATGAGAAGGATGATGATTGCGATACACATCCATTTTCTTGAGTTCTTCTGTAAGCTCTTTGCTCTTTGAAGAGCCGTGTTTCCCGATTGCACGTGATCTACCGCATTTGACACCTATTATTTGCCAACACAAATTCATCATCAGTTACCACTACAATGCCTTCATGTTAAGACTGTACTCACTTAAGGTCATGCTTTTGTATTATATCAAAAGCATATTAACTTACCTGAGATTCTATGTTGTCAAGCATTTCTCCTTGTGCATCAACCAAAACTGCCATGTCCATGAAAATCTGCAACAAAGGGGAACCTTGATAACTCTGCCTTTAAGGCTAATGACTCCTCCATTATCAGCAAGACAAAGAGTTTGACTCATAGATTGCATACAAACTCAGCTCAAAGCTGTTTCATCTAGTGTAAGAGAATATGGAATCCAACATACTTGTTGTAAGTCAAGAAGTTTCTTTTCCAAGTCTCTGACAGCGTCATGTCGTTCTTGGATTTCCGCCAAAGTGTCCATTACCTGAGAGAAAAAAATTTCCATGTTCAAGATCTTGGATTGTTTATACACATTTTCACATAATAATATGAAAAAAAGCTCAGACCTGTCCTCTTCCTTGCTCCTGAATTGCTTTCTGGAAGATCTGTTCGCTGTTTCCAGTTTCAATCAACTCATCAATTGTCTGAAAACCAAGAAACGGCAAAGGAGTGAGTTTTTGTTCAGACTTCTTGAGACCATAATAAAATTCAGACTACTTTACTTACATCTTCATCCGCACGCTGCCCAGTTACTAATGCAAGGAAACACACACAGAAACAATAAGAACAAGTAGAAGGGGTACATAAAGCAATCTCATAACATCAATAAAATGCATACCTGTAAAAATACGCCTGTCAACAACCTCGCGATACTCTTGTTGGATGTTTTCTCTTAGAACCTAGAACATGTTGCAATATTAATTTGAGGTAATAACAGTTCCCATCTAATCATGAAATGCTCTCTTTTTCTCTCCATAACTCACCTGGAACTCGGCCATCTTGTCTTTAAACTTCTTCTTTAATGAACTGTTTCACAGGACCAAAGATCATAAAGGGCATACCAACATAAAACATCACACTAAATACTAATGACTTATCTAACAGCAGAATGAGAATACTCACAGTGTCGTCGCTGTTCTTGATCGATCCACACCAGATCCTTTCCCACACCCAGGTTTTTGTCTATTTGACAAGTTCTACAACATTTGAATGAATACTGTTAACACAAAAGAAACGGATAAAATGAACAACTGCGAAATTAGAATGATAAAGAGACAGTGAGTATACCTCTCTGTCTAGCTCCTCGAGTTTCCCCTTTATGAAACGGGCAATACTTCCGACTTCATCAACGTCTTTTTCCATTTTCTTCTTTATTGCTGTTCATAACATATGGAAGCAACACACAAAACACCAGACTACATGTCAGGCTATGGCAGAACACTAACACTAAAGTCTCAAATCGTTAAAAAAAAACAAGAATCGTGGTGGCTGCTTGAAGTTCATATAAGTTAAGATCTACCCTATGTCGTCTAAGAATTCTCAGACACGAATGATTAGTTCATCCAATGCTTGATTCCTAGTTCCAGTGGAGTACATGCTTAAGATAAAGTTCATTATATCCACTGCTAGTGCAAGCTACCCGTTAATGATCATCCAAACTTATTGCTTCTATCAGTAAATCCCACAAACATATCAATAATTTTGTTCCACTGGCTTGTAAAGTTGTGGAAGAACATGCATGATCAAGATATACAAAAGAAACAAACTGACCCTTCATGGCAGGAGCTTTGGTCACGGCCTTGGACTCCTCATGGGCAGCCTATAGGGTTTAACAAGATAATGCAATAGAATCATAGATCTTGAAGAAGGAAAGCCAACAAACATTGATGCATATAGCACCGCACCGTATCACATGAAATGATGGTTTATATACCTGAAGTTTCTTAAGAAGCTTATTAAGCTTTTCATATTGTTTGTCAATGTCTTGAACCTAAGAAGACAAAAGAGGACACGCTTAGGCAGAGTAAGTGGGTAGGGTAACTATAAAACACTCTTTTCTTGAGTTGAGTAGATTACTACTGAGACGAGAGATCACCTTTTTGAAGAACTCTTCTAAACCTTGATCACTTCCCTGTTCACCTAGTTCGACATCCCCTTGCCTAGAAGATTCACCCCGTGGAAGCTCAAACGAACCCTACAAAAAAAATCCATTAAGAAGTTGAACACAATAATCGATTAGCATATAAACTCCTCACAAGCATATACCTTTGAGTCTCACATGAGAAAAAAGCAAAAAAAAAGGCTAAACTTTAGATCAAATAATCAGACAGGCACAATACATTACATAATCAATTTCAATTGCAGAACATTAAAAAAGTGTCCTAATTTTGGAAATCAGCATCCACATTAGATAATCAACTCCCAAATTCAAACTAGGAGAAGAAGAAAAAGCTCACCTTAAGAAGATCGTTCATCGTATTGGTTTCGGTTTACACCAAGAACGAAGAAAAACACGACTTCGATTAAGCCAAGGAGAGGAGACGAAGTGGATCTGCGACGGTGAGTCGAAAACGCTGGAAAAGTGTCGATCTTCGAGGGACAAGGGAGAGACTTTTAGTGAGACGAAAATTGAGAGAGGATAGACGGATCTGGCTCAATGTGAGGAGAGATTAGTAGTAAATAATCTAGGGATCTTTTTTTTCTCCAAATTGATCGGTTAAAGTATTAATAACCGGAATCAAACCGGGGATTGATTACATTTACAAACAGTTATTAAAGAAACCATAACTTTAACCGGTTCGGTTTGGTATGAACAAACGGATGTTTCCGACATGCCGTCCTTGTCCAGCTAAAGACAACTCCCGTTAGGTGCTCCCTGAAAAATATTTTAAATAAAATATATGATGTAGATTTTTTTTTTTTTTAAATTGATATAAATTTTAATGGAGATTAGTAGCTGACTTTTTTAATTAATTATTCCTTGGTCAATTAAGCGTAAGCATTACATCCTGTAATAAACAAGTTGTGCAGCGTGCTTCTTCCTTTATTCTCCCCCATCTCTTACCAAAATTTAAAATGAACATAAACTTATAGGATAGTGTATAGGGACATAGTGGAAAAGTTAAAACTTAAAAGTAGTAGTTGGTAAAACTAGATTTTGATGTTTTGATATAATATTTTTCTAACAGTGTTTTGATTTTGCAATTTATATTGGAAATGCTTTGATAAGAAGAAAAATTAGCAGCTATTAACAGGAAGGACAAGATAGGTTAGGGATAAAGGAAGAGAAATAAAAAGAATTTGCAAGCTAAGTGGGTCAATTATGTGAAAATGAAACAAAGTGTAACATATTTTTTATTATTTTGTTCCTCTTAAAATTTTGAAGCATGCCAGTGATGAAAGTAAAGTTTATAGTCATAAGACATATGGACCTTTTGTATCCAATTTTATATCATATATTCTCTTAGTACTAAAATTTCTGCCAAAAAGAAGGTATTGTAACTTTGTAAGCATGTCTAAGAAAACAATCCAAGACATTTAGTTGTTGTAAAGAAGAACTAAAGTAAACACTTACATGTTTTTTAAATTTACCATGCATGGTATCAAATAATGCTTCTGTGATAGACAAAGAGTTGATGGAAAATGAAAAGAAGAGGCAAAAAGAGCAATATAGTTAAAAAGAAGATAAGTGAATAGGGATCAGTGCTTGACTGCACAATCAGAAAAAGGGGCCCTTAGAACACAGACACTACTACGTGTTCCTCTCTGTGTTACATAAGCAACCATTTATAATAAAACTACAGACTTGAAACAATCATGAGCTTATCATAGAACGTAAACATAGAGAGTACGACTGAACAACAATCTGGTTCTTGTGAAGGAAAAAACAAAAGTACATAACGCTACTATGAATCTTTATTAAACAAAGCAAACCAGGGAGAATCTTTTGTCCGCAAGGAGATATATCGCAAGCAGTCCTCCCATAAAGAGATTACATGAAAGAGAGACTAGAAAAAACCTACAAAGATAGGGAAAAAAAACGAAATTACAGCCTGGAGATATGTAGACTCAGAATAGTAGCCGTTTTTTTTTTTGTCTTAGACAGTAAACTTGTACAAGTGATACCAAACATAAATATTTGCATAACTAAACTGTTGTGGCAGTATTGAATTGTAGGCCTAAAGCACAAATAAAGACATTATCTAGCAGCTAGATAAATCTATTTCCACAGGTTAAGTCAGTCTCTCCGAAAAACTAAACAATAACCATAAAGAACAAACTAAATCAACAAAAATCATCATTTTCAACCCAGTTCGACCTCTAAATCTAGACCAAATGTCCTAACATCTCCAAGCAGATGTCATCATATTCTTTCTTAACTTCTCAATCAAAATGCTTTGAGTCTACTTCACAAAGAGAATGATACTTCAAAATATACTGTAAAGACCAGGAAAAGCTTACTACATTCCCGAGTTCCCCTTCATTCCAACTAAATCTAGTAGAACCGAAATGTTAATGATGGTTTAGTTGATTCTCGATCATATTAAGGCTCAGTTGAGACAATGTCCTAGAAACCAAATCCAGCAACCTAACTGGTGAACATCAAGATCCCCACATAATCAAAGGAAATGCACTAGTTACTAACTTTACAACTCACACGAGACCAGGAAAAGCTTACTACACTCCAGGGTTCTCCTTCATTCCAACTAAATCCTAGTAGAATCAAAACGTCTAATGATGGTTCAGTTGATTCTCGACAATGTCCCAGCAACCAAATCCAGCAGCTAACTGGTAAACATCAAAATCCCCATTTAATCAAAGGAAATGGTCTAGTTTACTAACTTATTGCCACGATTGCAATTGAAATTCCATACCAGTGTACCACTTTACAACTCACACGAGAAGCCAATGATGCTTTAGCCATTACCAAACCATCTATAAACCCACAAGGTCCAATCCTAGACCATAATCTAGCTTCTTCTACAGTAATCTAAACCTCTAAAATTGAAACCTCAAGCCAATCACAAATCAAAATGTCCTCACCTCATTGATTACTCGTAGCCTCCGCCACGAGCGTTCTCGTCCTCCTCCACAGTGGTTGTCAAGTAAACCCTAGGGAAGTCCGTCTCCTCGAACGTTTTCTTCTCACTCATCATCTGAGCCACGTCCTCCTTCTTCCACACATAACGCCGGATCGGCGGGCGGTTTCTCCGCTGATCTCTACCGTGGTATACGATGTTGTACACCGTCTCGGGATCCGAGGTCGGCACGATCGCCTCTTCGTCAATCGTGGCGGGGCATCTGATACGATACTCCGTCGCCTTCGGAACAGATTCTAGGTACTCAGGGTGAGCGCAAGGTCCGGTGATCTCCCATGGCTTCTTGATGTAACGCCTGAGGTTTTGCACAAGGGAGGATGTCGCCGTCGCCGCGGATTTCGCCATTGATGATGATTGAGAGAAGCTTTAGCTCGCTGGTCTGAGTTAGTTTCGATTTTAAAATACTTGATTGGTTTAGTATAAACCGTGATTTTAACCAGTTTCATGGGCCTCTTAGCGGGCTAAATCATTTTGAAGAATAATTAAGCCCAAAATGTCGTAAAGAGAGTTATTAACTGATTATTAGTTAGGGTTAGTGTGGTAGATGCTTTTGAAGTTCCGGCGACTAGGCGATCAAAGTTGCTACTTTTGAGCAGGCAACAACGATGGTGAAGAGTGTTATCTCAATGGAACAGGTGAAAGCTCTGTGGAACTCTGAGGTTCAAAATGAACAGAAGTGGGCTGCTAACATGGTAAAGTCTCTTCCTTTTTCTCCGTTTGATTCAGAGTTGATTCTCTTGTAATGTCTTGTGACTAGTTTATGTGCCTAGCTTGAGTTTTGATGGCTATTGTGAATTGAAAGGGTTAGACTTTGATGAATCGTGTGTATGTTTAGAGACGCCAAATCAGAGCTTTTCTTGTACATATGTATCGAAAGCTGTCTCTCACCTTTGGTTGTGTTTCTACTTGTTGTTGGGTGCAGAAACTTGTGAGAGCACTTGGGGTGTTTGCAGGAGGAATCTTCCTCATGCGTGGCTTTGGTGATCTCATGGCTGTCTGAAGAGAGGAGGAGCCATCTCTTCATTTTTCAGTTTATCTAGTTTTGTATTTTTTTCAGTCTCTATAGAATTGATGGTCTAGTTTCTGATTCCACCAATGTGATACCAAATAACTCAGTCCAAGATTTGTTTCCAGTGACTGGGATTTTTATTGTATGCTAAAGATTTTGTTTATCATTCATAGTTAGTTCTAAAATTGCGTTTTCATCTTTGTCAACAAGCTTAAACTATGAATCACTTATTGCAGTCCATAGTAACCTTCTGTCTCTGTAAGAGAGTTTAAGATTTACGAGCCATCTGCTTTGGACACGAGCGAGCCTTGGATTAGTTCCGCCGTTGGAAACTTTCCTACTGCTTTCGATCACTCATCTCTCTCTCTCCCTCTGGTTTAGTTAATTATTGGATTTGACACATAGAATCCGAAAGCTTCTTTTCTTTCATTATAATCTAAATATTGCGTTAGTTGGTAAATTAAAATTGTCTACAGGGAATAAGATTTATAACTAATTTTATTTTCTATTTGGTTCTTATTTCATTGGCTCAACAGCACTAGTTTAAAAAAAACAAGAAAAGAAAATTAAAAGAAAAACCAAACTTTTTTTAATTTGAATGTTAAATTTATTCAAATCAAAACTTTTTGTCTACATAAGTACAACTTATTTTTAAATATTTATATTTGATTCCACCACTCTTATACTATTACAAACAATTGAAAAATATTATATAGATAATTCTACACTTTAAAATTAGATATACCTTATGAAAATTTATATTTGATTTTACCACTCTTAGCTGTCTTATGAGATCCACATTTGACCACTCTTCCCCAAAATGGTTCTATTTTTTTTTTCTTTTGGGTGGTGAGTAGGAGTTAGTTGGTCGGAATCGTTAGTACAGTGAATGCCTCTCCATTGTTAAGCTAACTGTGTACTTTAGTAAATAACAATTTGGAGTTTCCCTGTCAATCATCCTCGTCTGTGGACCGGGCCATGAGTTCACTTACGTTCAACCCACAAATATGCGTTACCATAGCTTCAACACCTCAGCAAATTACAGACATGGTACAATGTCTCTCCCTTTCTACCTTACTGATGAATCCCTACATTTCAGTTTTTAGCGATTCTTCTCCTGTCACTGTTTCATGTATCTACTTGACTTGAAGTATATATCATAAGAAACATTTTAAGAGGCGCTGAAACAAGAGTAATGAGAGTCGACACAACTTTCACCAATATAGAAAACATGGTCAAGTCTCACCATGTCGCAATTTATAACTTAGAGGTGCCTGAAACAAGAACCAAACACGGTTCGATAAAAGACGTTATAAAAAGAAGCAGAGTAGTTCACAATTATTTCTTTGCCGCAGGTCTATTAGGTCCCAAGTAGTTTGTGACCAATCCCATTATAGCAAACCTGTTTCAGTACAAGAAAACTTGAGTCACCATCACATCAACAATCGACACCGTGGCTCATATTATGAGAAGCATGTAAAAAAAACAATCCCTGGGACTAATCATCTTGTAAGTCCAAAGACCTAAACTTAAGAAGCATGTCATTCCACAACTCAAGTCTCCATCTTTTGCTTCCAATAACTTAAAGAAGTATATCATTTTCAATTCCCTATTTTTCCAATGCGTTTTGGCTCTCTACCTAATGATATGTTAATGAATGAGAAGTGAACATACATCATAGCCATGGAGATCTGCTTCAAATCATTCTCCAAGTTCCTCATATTAGCCAGCGACTGGGCACAGAATATAAGCGCAACCCACGAGCAAATCTTGTACTGAACACAAAAATAAAACATCTCTTATCCACTGGAATACAAATAATCTCTTATTCATTTGAACTGTGATAAACCTCTTTCAAAATCTCAAGCTCAACTCTAAAAGGAGATCTAATCTATCTCTAGTCTATCATATGATACAATCACAGTCAAACCACACTTATGGGAGTTTAGAATCTGCCAAATCTGAAGAAAGTTAGCTAAAATCAATTCAATCGAGGCTAAGATCCAATGTCAACGAACGAGCTACAGATTGCTCTTGATGAATCTGAGACTTAACCTATATCCGACGACCTAGATCACCAAATCTGAAGCATAACCAACCGGATCTAGAGCAGCGATCATATAAGATTTGGCGTAACTAACCCTGAACATAACGCCGGAGACGCCGAGGATAACTGCGATGAATCCGGAATAGTCAACGGGGAGATCCTCCGGCGCAACAGGCCGTGGAGTGTAAGGCTTCGCCGCCGAAGGTTGCCGTGGATCGTTCGCCGACGAAGCGTTCCCGTGACTGTGAGACATTCTCTCTCTCTTCTTTCTCTTTCTAAACTTGCCGTCACTGTTAATAACCTGATCCACTGTAATTGCTACTTCGATTATATATACCTACAGCACAGTAACTTTTATTTTACACCTGTTAATTTTTTATTTAACCCAGTTTAAAAAAGCTTCGGAGTAAATTACAACTATAACCTTTATGTTTCTTCTTCATAAGCCCTAGAGAAGAAGCTCTCGCCGGCGTCTTTACGCCGTTCAACTTCCGGCGTCGCACCGTCGTTTAGCTTGGAATCGTTCGTCAACAGAGTTTCAAAAGCGATGAGCATCTCACAGTTTCCTCCGTCTGCTTCTCCATCTCCATCGTCTTCTTCGCGATCGCTGCCTTCTTCATCTTCATCTCCGGCGAGTTTATCATCATCATCATCGATGAGGCTATGGAGACCAGCTGCTCAGCGTAATCTTAGGAACCAGTGGTCAAAGCTTTCAACTTTTCGGCAACAGTGGATCGCCGCTTGTTCCGGCGGAAGATCTCACACTACTTCGCTCGTCAATTCGTATCTGTCACAAACGTGTGGAACCCTAACTTTAATTTTTCCTGCTTTAGAATTATAAAGATGAAGGCTTTACTCACTTTTGTTGTTTCCATGGCAAATAGGTTTGTGCCAACGATGAAGTTTGGTGCTTTGAGTGACATGGTTGGTATAAAGGAGAAGACTTTGAAGAAGCTGTCTAAGCAACAGGTGAAAGTTTTGAAATTTTGCACTTCTTTGTCTTCTATTCATTCTCACTAACCTCTCTTCTTCTATGTTCAGAGTTCCTATCGGATCAAGCTTCTATCTTTGTACAAGGAAATGGTGAGAGTGGCACATGACTATCTATATTCTTGTGAATTTGGAATCTATAAACAAATATATGTGGTAAAATACAGGTAGCTGTTGTTGTTGAGATGGTGAATGTAAGTAGATCTCTGAGATGTTATATGAAGCCGAGTAGCGGGTCAATTATACTGTTCTCTGGCTCTAAGGAAGATTCAGATGATGCTGGAGATTGCGGTGGCATCCCTGTGTTTAACTTTTGGAATGTCTCTGTATTTGGTAAGATCAGTAAACAAAAAGATCAATATGTAGTTGTTGAGTACTTGATTCTCCTTACTATTGCAATGTTGATATGATCACAGAGAAGATGGCCGAGGAGCTTGTGGAGATGTTCAAACGTGAAGTAATGCTAAAGGTAGGAATACTCTCCTCCTAACTCCTTCTGCATATATCTTAACTCTCGATTAGCTTCTGATTTTCATCACTATCAATAGAGATTACTCGTAACGGAACTGGTCTCTTTAAGCTGTGAAGTCCCTCAACTAGACAAGCTAAGTTGGTCAGCTGAGCTTTACCATGGGGAATTTGATGATCTCTCCAAATGTTCTTTATATTCCATGGAAGTATGTGAGCCAATTCTCCCAAGACTGAGAGAAGATAACCTCGGTATTTCTTCTATACCGCATATCAAGCAGCCAACCTCGGAAATTTTGCAGGTATGTATATGGGATTTGTTTCGACAAAGTCTGTTAAATTGTATTACATAATTTTCTTGCTCTGCAGATTTACTTGACAACTTGGCTTGCAGAGGTAAACATTGACACTCATAGGTAAATATTTACAGTTTGGCCACTGTCATCCTCGAGTTCCACTCTTCTGATGAGTCTGTTGCATATTTTTTGCAGGATTGATGAGATATTGGCGATGGTGGGGGAAGAAATTAGACTCACCTTCTAAAGTGTGAATGCTATTCCTTAGTGCGGCGCCTGGTTAAGTTTATGTGACTTTATAGCATGGCTGCTTCTAAGTGAGAGACAGAGAGAGATTTTTGGAATCTTAGCTTTGATGAAACTTAATTTACTGGAAACCATAGGTTGTAACCTTATGGGATTTTTGTTATGAGCAATTCTTCTTTACTAAGTATACAAATGGAATTTTGACTTACAATAATCGTGATGATGAATACATTAATTCTACATGACTAGCAGGAAATCTCCGGCTTCTTGACAATAGAGGCCTTCACATTTCTCAGTATCCTGACCAACTAACTCATACCCACCCAAAAAATAGAAACATTTGGTGCACCAGATACATATGCATGGGAACTATTGGCCAAAAACAGAATAATTTGATCGGATTCATCAATAGTTAGAGGGAGAGACATTGTACCCTGTCTGGAATATTCTGAGGCATTGGGGCTATAGTAACATATCTTTGTGGGTTTAACCTAAGTGAACTCACGGTCCGGTCCATAGATGAGGATGTTGGGTGGAACTTCGCAAAACGATTGATTACTGCAAACTTCTCTAAATCCTGGACTTCAACGCTCAAGTCTGCAATTGTAGTTCCATTTTGTAGTCTGCAACAAGGAGCAGATGTTCATGAGATCAAGCCACCGCTAAAATGACTACCCCTTTAGAAATAAAATTAATTACTAGAGAGATAGACATGGTCTTTTACCCTGCAAAGTTAGTCTCTAGTTTCTGTGACCTGCTAATGAAATCTTCAGCAGCTTTGGAGATGTACTGGTCACTGACTGTTTCAGTTTTCCTTCTCTCAGACAGCCTACACAAGAATGGATAAATTTGTGTAAATACATAACGTCAAACTCTCCTGCATTTTAAGGATAACAGTAAATATCCTTACAGGTTTGATTTGTCCTGGGGCAAAATGCGCTCGTTCCTGTAGCTACACGTGGAGCTACATGCATCTCCTAGTGAAGCTCTTGCAGCAGTATATGCAACAAACTCATAATTTGAGCTAGCAAACAAAGATATCACCCTAGCAGGAGACGAGCGAAATAGTTGTTGCATGAGCTGTGTTGAATATATAAGCCTTCTCTTTGATCTGATTGGTAGGCCATCCTCGAGTAAAGTCTCGAACTCCACCTGTGAGAACATAGGCCATCAACGGTTTTAACAAAATTGTACAAAGAGACCAGGGAGAAAAAAATGCGAGGACGAAACTCACTTTTTCAGCAAATCGATTAGTCGCTCTAACCCAATCAACCTCGGCCTCACTGTAACGAATCTAGAAAGTTAAATACGGTATTGGATATGAAAAAAAAGTAGGAGTAACAGTGCTTATAGGCCGCACCTGAGAGTCTTAAGCCTTTGAGGACCTTGCATGATTTGTTTATTCCAATATAGAAGCTCTGATGTGGCGGTTCTGCGCTTCTTTGGTTTAACAACATTCAGAAGTTTGTCGGTAATGCCATGAGGCACTGACTCAGATGAGGGAGTCTCCGCTCCTGAGGCAGAGACTGAAATTTTCTGCATATTAAACTGCTTCGGAGATTGAACATAATGTGAGACATCAGCCCAACTCCCAGCATTAGAAGATTTTTCTCCTATATTCAAGGGGGTGCATCTCTCTGTATACTTCACGGGTTGCACCAGTTCGTTCTTGAAAGTTCCATATTGACTCTGCGGACTGATTTGTTGATGATCTGCTCCAGCCAAGGCAGAATAATTTTTATCGGAGAAACTCTGAGAAACATTTTGGCCGAAATGCAGTATGTGGTTGGCTGGATCCTTGTGATTTAATCCATCTCCAAGTAAACCATCAGATCTTGAAGGTGACTGTTGCTCCCCTTTGGAAGCCACCTTTTGAAGATGAACAGCACTATCCTCGACTCTCTTGGGCGCGTCACCCTCCCCACTTACAGCCCTATGCTCATCGTGACGCAAGTTAGCTTTTGGAAGGTTGTTTAAAGGAAGAGAATGATCAAGGGTTTGATGATTGCTCTGCACCATTTTGGAGAACATCGAAGCAACATTAGATGTCTGTTTTGCACCCATATCTTTACCTTGCATTTCATGCATATTCACCATGTCCCTCCCGCTTAATGATATGTCTCCTCCATTTTGGGAGGATAATTGATCTTTCTTCTCCTGACTTGAGAAGCTGCCTTCTACGTCGCTGTTGGGAAATGAATGATGCCGTAATACCAGAACCGATGTTGCGGTGCTAAAATTCCGGCTCGTGAGTCAGACATCATACCAGAAGAGGAACTCTGCTGAGGCGAGCTGGATGCAACCTGAGGCTGAGGAGCAGACAACATAGGAAATCCTTCAGCTGAATCTCCTTTGTTGTTGTGGGTTGTAGGATTTATCAGGGAAGGTGTTTGTGCTGGATGTCCACGTTGCTCAAAATCACTACGTTCATCTCTTTCTTTCACTTGAGGGGTCGACAACTGAGAAAATGAACTGACTAAATGGTTAGAAGTTAATTGTTGGGTAGCAGCATGCATCAGTTGATTTTGGTGATACCCTTGGGAATATGGGAAACCATAGGTATTGTTGCTTTCTCCTGGTATACCAGGAAATGGTCCTTGATAAGTGGATTGCTGTGGAAACTTTTGATTAGACGCCCATGGAGCAAACCTTGATTGATTTGTTGCTCCTTTTCAGGGGCAGTATGAAGTGAATTCAGTGGCTGCAAAGAACTCATAGAAAACTGCATATTATTAGGTGAGGGAGCTGGTTGAGATGGTGGAGCCAGCTGTAAACTAAAACCCTGAGTAGCAGATGACTGACTATGCCGAAGTTGACCACCATTTTCTGCAGAGGGAATACTGGAAACATTTGTTTCCACAGAGTGGTCCTCTGGCTGGTCCACCTTGTGCAGAAGCTCAAGCATAGTCTGCCTGCACCGGAAAAAAGTTTCAGAGAGGCAATTGCAAGAAAATAGGGAATAAGAGTTACTTAATGACCACCGTCAGAAAATACATCCCCAATGAAAAGTGAAAACCGTGAGTTGAGGGTGACATAGTTAGGTAACTCTGTTAGTTAGTTGACAAACTAAACCATTTCAACCCAAAGAAAAAAGTACCTTGACGTACTATTCATTTGTAGACAAAATTGTCATCCGAACCAAACAAAATCTTTTCTTCTGTTGGATCTAATGTTGTCGACTTCTGTGATGCAGAAACATTTTCAGGCAGTTTTATATATGATTTTTCTGGTGGACCAGAACCCTTCATCTGATCGAATTTCTCCTGCACTGAATTGTTCCTCTCGCGTGAATCATCTTGTTGGAAACTTTCAAAATTTGGCCTATTATCTGAACCTGGAACCGATGTATTTGAAAACATCGTTTTCTCCTGGTATGTGGATCTAGGAACCATAAAACTATCACTTTTATTCATAAACGAAGTAGGTTGATTGACAGGAGAGGAACCATTTTGCGAAGCTAACCTGTTCATCTGAACAGTAGAGAATGAATTTTGAGGTACATTTTCCCCACCAAGAGGCATACCGTACAAGGAAGGTTCAAACTGTAAGTTTGCTTGCCCGTGCTCAGTGCCAAGCCCACTGGATGAACGTTGAACAACTGGTGAAATGCCGCAATGCATCCAGTTTGTATTTCCTGTCAGAAGATCAGGCTGCCAACCATTATTAGACGTTTCCTGAAGAGGGATTCCATTAATCAAAAGGTGTGATTGATTATCACTTGAGCGATTTCTATTTACTGCACTTGAATTCAAAGAATTGAGCTGTCTAGCCTCGAGCTGTTTCTTATGAAGCTGTTGTTGAAGTTGATATTCATGCATTTGCTTAGCCATAACTTGCTGCTTTAGTACTTGCATATCACTGAACGTCATCTGCTGCCTTGGAAAAGGCTGGAGCATGCCAGGTAGCTGGCTGTTTAATTGCTGTTGACCACCAAAGAAATCATAATTAACCGGAGATTCTCCCATCTCAAACCTCATAGGAGTTTTATGAATGTCTGGAGAAAATGCTTTCGCTGATGACTTATCCCTACTAGATTCTACATCCACTCCCCAAACATTTGACCCATTCTGATACATTGGTTCACAAGATATAACTGGATATGATTCTCAACCCTGTTTCATTACATAACAAAACATTTGTTCAGACAAATCTCCACGAAGGACAATCCTCAGGTTACAACGAAGCTGAGTCAGCATTGTTTCCTTAAATAAATTATGAAAAAAAAAACGTGCACTGGCGTCTAGGGACCACTTAGCTCAAATCAAATTTCGAAACTATAACACTTCTCTCAATGTGCTCCTAATCCAGCAAACTTAAGACCACAATTAATACTAAATGTCATCAAGATCTTTATACAAGTCAAAATTCACAGCTATAAACCCTTTATTAGCAGCTCAAAATCAGAATTTCTTTAAAAATCTGGCGAATCCACTCAAGATCACAACCAAATCGAAGCTCTTGTATACACTAACCAAGAATTTAATCTCAAAACAAGAGCTTTACATACTTAAAACCTACCCACAAACTTCAATAATTGAGTAGTACTCCCCTCTGTTTCAAAATGTTCCATATTATAGAAATTTTCTTTGTTTCAAAATGATTCATTTTTTATATTTTCAATACAATAATTAATGGTAAATTGTAAATTCCAAAATATTTATTAAAATTCTATTGGTTAAAAGTTATATGGAATAGTTAGTTACAAAAAAATAATGTATTGGTAATCAAATTTTTTTAAATTTTCTTAATATATGTGAAAATCTTAAAACATGAAATATTTTGAAACAGAGGGAGTATAAACCAATCTCACATACTAAACAAATAAAGTTTAGTGTTTCTAAAAAGGGAAAGAGAAAGATGTGAACTTACAATTGTATCTACAACAAATGGAAAGCCTTTCTTCCTGCAACGTCAATTTTGAAAGAGTGCGTTAGTGTTTCCGAGCTCAATAATTAACAAAGAGAGAGAGATAAAGTGATCGAAATTTTTCAACGGCGGGGAAGGAGCAACACTGAGGTTCGGGTTCGGAAGAAAGTCTGAGGCTCGGGTCCAGAGCAGAAGGCTCGTATTTTATTTGAAACTCTCTAACAAAGACAGAAGGTTGTATAGAGTTGGTGTAAGTGTGGGCCAGTGACGGACTCATTGTAACCAAACCCACCTCAACGTTAACACGACATGTAACATCATCATCTCATAGACTTTTACAGATCTATCTCGTAAGCCACAAGAAATTTTGTTTTACCATTAATTTATCTCATAATTTTTTTACTGAGTTTGTACATTTCACAAAATTAAGATGGAAACATATAAAAATAGGTCTATTTTCTCAAATAGTTTTTGCTTATCATCAAAAGAGTTCTTTAAATAAAAATAACTAAAAACAATTTTAAAAATGGTTTAAAATTCTTCTAACTTTAGTATTGCATAATCACACAAAACACATAACATATTACATATTCCATCAACTTATTTATTATGTTTTTTGATGATTCGTGCTAACTCATTTGACAGCATAACATTAATATAAACCAAGTTAATCTAACAAGATGTGTTGAGATGAAACTTAAAAGTTGTTTTATGTTTAATTTAAAAAAACATACTAGCATTCTTTTTTCTTTTCTTGATAGTTTCAGACATACTGAATAATTAACAAGTTACCAAACCTTAAATATTATTTTTGAAACTAAATAAAAGATAAGATATTATTATTAAAAACATTTTCACCTTGTAAGACATGTTAAAAGTTTTGAGATGTTTGTGAGCAAATTTTGTGCATCCAATTTCCCACCAAATTATTCCATTACATTGCTTAGTTACACTTCAAATCTGTCTAAATAAAACATACAAACAGACATGACATGAGATTTGTAATAGTGGTGTAAATTTACAAATTGACGTCTACGAATATAATCTGGTGAGATTTAATTCATTCAATTTTATAATGGGAGCTTTTGTATCATCATAATCTATTTTGGAAGATTATAATCAAACCAAACAGATAAATCAAATTGGAAATATACAAATATATTACAAAAAAGAGAGTCAAGAAAATCTAACCATATTTTCACCGACAAAATAACACGGGAACAAGGTTAACTGCATATAATTTATGGGAGTGAATGATTCTTTTCCATAATGACATAAATTGTACTGAATGCCATAAAACAAACATATAAATGTTAAAACTAGCACAAACCATCAAAGATATTAACAATTACGGATGATTACTTATCTTATTATTCTACATCTAAGATTCAAAACTTCAAATGTTCTATATGTCATTATATAGAGTTTTTATTTATTACCCATTAGCCAATAAACACAAAATTATATTGCTCCTTTTGAAATCCTATTAGTCATGGACTGGGTTTATGAGACTATATAGCTAATTTCTGACTCATTCACTGATGAACTTTGGTAAGTGATAAATCAAACTATGATATATGTATATTGGTGGAGTCAATACTATCTAATATATTTACCATTAATCAGTTCAACGATATTAGTACTTAACCTAAAGTAAAGTATTAATGAAGAAGAAATAAAATGGCATCTTATTGTCGGTTATAAACTAGATCTTATTATATCATTCACTAAACCTTATCTCCTTTGACTTACTTCACGTCTTATGCAATGAAAAATTGAAATATATTGGTTTTGAATATAAGTAACCAAAATACTAGTAAAATAGTATTTTTTAAAGATTAATAAGTAGATAGTCATTCGACCCAAAAAAAAAAAAAATAGATAGTAAAAATATAAATATAAAAAAAGATAGTGGGCTTGGGCTAAAACTTCAGAAGCCTCTTTTTGATCTGCTGATTATTCAAACGACATTGTCTTTTCTCACATTTCCGCTTTTACCCTTCACACGGTTAGGGTTCCCACATAGTTGACTCAGATCGGAGTAAGCTCTCTCTGTAGCTGATCGAGAAGAAGAAGACGAAACGCAATCAATCATGTCTAGGCAAGTCGCAAGGGTTCTCGGATCTCTGTCTCGCCGTTGCTCAATCAGCAGCTCCGAAGTTTTTCCGACTCTCAGCTCGTTGACACAATCTCGCTCTTTCGGGTCGGATCCTCCGCCTCCTGCTGCCGTCTTCGTTGACAAAAACACCAGAGTCATGTGTCAAGGCATCACCGGAAAGAACGGGACTTTCCACACTGAGCAAGCCATTGAGTACGGCACCAAAATGGTAAAGTCACGACCTTTTAACTGTTCTTCCTCAAGCTAGTGTCTTTTTATTTTGATGATTTGATTTAAAGCTTGTGACTTTATGCTAGTTTTGTGTGTTGATTATGTAATAGGTGGCAGGAGTGACACCAAAGAAGGGTGGAACAGAACACTTAGGTCTCCCTGTTTTCAACTCTGTTTCCGAAGCCAAGGCTGAGACCAAAGCTAATGCCTCTGTGATTTATGTTCCTGCTCCTTTCGCCGCTGCTGCTATTATGGAGGGTATACAAGCTGAGTTAGATCTTATTGTGTGCATTACCGAAGGAATCCCTCAACATGACATGGTATAACATATCTCCTTTGGTGCTTATTGCAATAGGTTTTGTGTACAAATGTAATTGGCTCTTTTGATTTGGAATGTGTTTGTGTTGTTTTTCTCTTAAGGTACGTGTAAAGCATGCTCTTAACAGTCAGTCCAAGACTAGGCTGATTGGTCCAAACTGCCCTGGGATTATCAAGCCTGGTGAATGCAAGATTGGTATTATGCCGGGGTACATCCACAAGCCTGGCAAGATTGGGATTGTCTCGAGATCTGGAACCTTGACATATGAAGCTGTAAGCTCTCTTTTATACGTCTTGCCATTGATATTTTGGTCTTTCTTCTCAATTTTTCTCACTAGTTGAGCTTTTGAAAGTTTATGTGGATGAGTTGTTGGTGGTTACGGATTTTGTTAGGATTACTTTAATGGTTGCTTTCGTTTCAATTTTCATACAGGTCTTCCAAACAACTGCTGTTGGTCTAGGGCAGTCTACTTGTGTAGGAATTGGTGGAGATCCTTTTAACGGGACCAACTTTGTCGACTGCTTGGAGAAATTCTTTGTTGATCCTCAAACAGAAGGTAATGTGTTTTGAACTCTGGCCATTTATCTTAAACAGGTAACCATATAGATTTTTTTTACTATCCATGAAAGATGGAGACTAAGAAGAGACAGCTGACTGTTTCAGGTATTGTTCTCATTGGAGAAATTGGAGGCACTGCAGAAGAAGATGCTGCAGCTTTGATAAAGGTAATTGAACCAACTGCGTCTCTCTTTCAATTCGGTCCATCTCTCTGTTCTCAAAGTATACTCAACTTTTTGTTTTTGATGAATATAAACAGGAAAGTGGTACTGATAAGCCTGTTGTTGCTTTCATTGCTGGACTCACTGCACCACCGGGTCGTCGAATGGGTCATGCAGGAGGTATGTTCATAAGCAAGCTTATAACGCCTAAACCTACTTTTGGTTTGTTACTCTCATTTGCTTATCTGTTTTTTTGTTTGTTGCAGCCATTGTTTCCGGTGGAAAAGGTACAGCTCAGGACAAGATTAAGAGTCTAAATGATGCTGGAGTTAAGGTTGTTGAATCTCCAGCTAAGATAGGAGCGGCCATGTATGATCTCTTTAAAGAAAGAGGTCTTTTGAAGCAGTGAAGTGAATTTCACTAGCTCACGTTTTTTTCCCCATCTTGAAACCTTCAAGAAGTAAACAAAAAAAAAGAACTCTAATCCCTCGCCATTGATGGGTTGCACACTGTTAAGTTTGTTTTTCCAAATCGATTTTTTTTTTCCAGTTGGAAAGTGATAATGAAAAGATCTTACTGCGAGAAGACAAACAATTTTTGTTTACATGCTGCTGGATTGAATAAATCGATTTTTCTTGAATGTCTTGTCAAGCTCAAATTGATACAATATTGAGTCATTCTCTATAAATAACTTTGACCACAAGAAATAGGAGCGGGTCATTGTCTATATATAAAGAACAAGCACAATGATAGAGCTTTTACTGCTTCATTATAGTACTTGTCAAATGTCAACAATGAGATCAATCTAAGTACCAACCAGATGTAAAGCTGCGTACATCTTCTTGGAGTCGAAATGTGTTAAGTCATGAGCTATGAATCTGTTTGGTGTTCCAATTATACTGTATCCTGCAAATGAACATACAAAAGCAGCAAGCCAACCTCTGGATTCCATAGAGCTTTTACTGCTTTATCCAACTGGCTAATCCCAGTATGCATCTCGGGTTCATATCTTGAATGTCATCTTCAATCCGTATTTCAAATGAAACTCTCTGAGTTTCAACATTGCACGCAGAGCTATGAGTAACTCTTGTTTACATCATAGTTCAACAGTCAATGAAGTACTGGTCCAGATAGTTCACATCCAGGCCTGAAATATTATGCAGATACATTTGAAAAAGTTTAAGAAAATAATTGATATGGTTTGCATCATCAAAAGAAAGGCTAATGTCGTGAAGAAGAGAGAAAATTTTGGTCCAGAGCAAATACCTTGCAAGAAGGAGCCGTTCCATGGCATCAGACAAAGATTAGCAACAAGGAGGTAGCTTCTTATTGGTTTCAAAACCAAGCTTGTCCCAATCTCAATAAGTATACTCTGTCCCAAAATTAGAAGCGTTTGCTTCATTTTCTATTCACAACAGCTACAACAGGAAATCTACCATCTTTAACTAGACATGTAAGATAACATGATGTCCTATGATCGTCCACAAACTTATTTGTAGCATCAACAGCAAGCATGTAGTTCCTATCTACTGAAACAGGAAACCTTCCTTTATGAACCATTTCTCTGAATATCTCAAACCCGGCACTGATATCTCCACTTGACAGGAAAGAGCTTACGAGCGACAAGTAAACAGCTGAATCAGGTTCCATTTCCTTTTCTTCCATCTCACGAAAATAAACCAAAGCTTCACTCGACCAGCCACACTTGCAAAGACCTTGAATAAGTGCCATGAAAGTAATTCTATTTGGACAGCAATCTTTGCCCTTCATTTCATTCCAACGAGAGATTGCTTCACTAGGCCTTCCACTAGCACACAGCCCATGGATTAAGCTAGTGTACGTAATAACATCAGGGTCTTTCTCATCCTCATACATCCTCGCAATACAGGACATGGCCCGATCAATATGACCTTCCTTGCACCATCCATCTATCATACTGTTGTAAGTAGCAACAGAAGGTTTTAGTCCTTTTGATACCATTTCGTTAAACAGGTCATCAGCTTCACTAGTTCGACATGCTTTACATAGAGCTTTTATCAATACATGGTATGCAATCACGTCAGGGGAATGACCACTGGCACATACGTCTCGGAACAGCTCCAAACCTTTATCCACTCCCTCGTTTTTTATGAGACCATCGATCGCAGCAGTATAGGCAACCATGTGACCAAAGAAACCTTCTCCAGCCACATCATCAAGGTACTTGCAAGCATCAACGGCTCTCCCATTCTCACACAGTTTTTTTACAAGGAAGGTTGAATGTTTTATCCATGGCTCAAATCCATAAAAACGCATCTTTTTCAGCAGGTCCAGTGCTCCTGAAACATCGCATTGTTCAGCCAAGCAACCATAAATACAATTAAGTGTGAATTGACTTGGCTCAACTCCTGATTCCTTCATCATCCCCAAGAGTTTCAAGCTTTCTTCTGACCTTCCTTCTTTACACATACCCTCAATAATGTTGTTATACATCAGAAGACTTGGACTAAGGCCGTTATGAACAATATTATGTAACAAGCTCACTGCCATATCCACCTTATTAGCTTTGAGCAAGCAGTCAATCACACTGCTAAGAGACTCTGAATCCGGGAGAATTGCTTTGTTGTGATCCTTTAGAAGCTGTATAATCTCAAACTCACCACCAAGAAACTCATGATCTCCAATAAGGTTCTGAATAAAATTGTAAGCATCATGCACCAAATCATTTCGAATAAACCCCTCCAACAAAGTTTTATAAAGAAGCATCACAGATTTTGTGTCTATGTCTCCAATAATTACTTTTGTTATCCGACTTAACTCTCTTTCTTCAGAAAACGAACGTATTAGCTTCCCAAGTAAACCTCTATCAGGTTGAACCCCCGACCTCTTCATCTCCAAATACAAACTCAGAGCCATCTCAAGATCTCTACCCTTGCAAAGTCCTCCTATCAACACATCATACAACGCAATATCACCGTTCATACCAATCCGACGCATTTTCTCAAACAACTGAAGTGCTTTATCAACCCGAGACTCCTTTACAAACCCATGAATCAAAACACAGTACGTCTTATAATTCAACCTAATCTCACGTTCTTCCAGCATCTCAATCAACTCAAAAGCCTTATCCACCTGTCCCCACTTACAAAACGACACAACCAAAACCGTTGAAACGTGTTCATCAAGCCAGCCTCTACTAAGCATCTCATTAAAAACACTCAACGCCCTCTCAGACTCCCCAGCGTTGCAGTAAACCTGCAACACTGGTGTAAGAGTAAACTTATCGAAACGAAACCCGCAACGCCTCATCTCCTCCAACCTCGTCTCAACCATTGAGCTCAAACTCGACTTAGAAATCACTTCTAACAAACAGTTATAAGTGTACACATTGGGAACACAAAGACCCATCTCTCTAACTCGATCAAAAACAAAACTTGCTTCTTCCACAAGGCCAGCATTACCCAAACACCTAACCAAAAAACCTAAACCCCCAGGAGACATCGAACATCGAGAATTAACAACATCACCAACTAAACTTTTCAGTGAGGCATTTTGTCGAGCACGTGATAGGATACAAGCCATGGCGTTGTAAGCATACATATCGTTTCGATAACCTTGCTGCTGAGAAGCCCAATTGAAAAACAGATAAGCCAAGGCCCAGCTTTTGAACCCATTCAAGACGGTTTCGACTACCTTGGTGTTGAGCTCGGGAGCGAGACGAAGCAGCTCAGGGTCGGAAGGGGAGAAAGGTTGTCTTGTGAAGATTGTAATTAGGTTTTGGGCAAGCTTGGATTGATTTGGAGGGAGGAAGCTGGTTTTGTCTATTAGCTGCTTCGTGGTGAATGGTCTGTAAAGTTGGTGTCGGGAGAATCGCTGGTGAAGAAGAAGAGCGATTCTCGAGAAGGCCATTAGAAAAAACGTTCGGACCAAACTGTGGTTTTGTTGGTTTTTCTAAAACCCTTTTTTGGCACCTGAAGCCTGAAGGTCGTGTTTTTACAAACGTGATTCTTTTTTTCGAGAGATCGGGTGGGTCAAGACCCAATAGAGTAATTTTCCGGGAGCTTGTCCACCAGCAAGGCTGGGCATAAATATTTGATACTCGATTTGTATCCGCTACTAGCCATGTAATAAAAAAAAGCAATTACTAATTATCGTTAAATCAAGTAATAATTATCTAATTTTTATTACTTGCAAATACAAATTAAATATCAAAATTCATTTTTAACTACTTGATTCGTTTTTTAATAATAATTATATTTAATATTTATTAATTATTTGTTGTTAATATTTATATCTTTATAAACAAAACTTGATGTAAATGTTGACATTTTTGTTTCTATAAACAAAATTCAAAAAATACTTGTGATTTATCAAAAATATTTATTAAAATATTGAAGTTTCAATTATTTTAAATTAACATATATATTTAAATAATTAAATAATTAATATTTAATTAAATAATTTGAGCAAGTAGTATGACATGTCAAGTGATTTGTAAATATTCCAATCTCTGTAAGTACTTGGTATGGCAAGTACTCTTTCTAAATGAGTCAAGTACAAATAACAAATTTAACCATTTAAACAAGTCAAGTCGAGTATCTAAAATTTATCTAAAATTTATCGGCTATTTGCTATGTATCTATTTCTAACTAAGTGTTCGTAATGAGAATTATATATTTATGTCACTAGCAACACAAACCAAAAAAATTGAATTTAGGTTTCAAACCCGAAAAACTTACCATCTTTCTAATCGTGCCTTATCACTCGACCATACATTACGTGATTTGTAGTTGACAAAAGTCAACCTAAATAATTTGTTGTATATGACCCATGTATAAAATTGCATATGCATTTTGTCTTTTACACTTTTACATTCATTTATTATTCTATCACAAGTTATAAAAAATATCATATTATTAATTTACAACAGAGTTTTAGATATATTATATGTTATGATAATTCATATTTTTCTGTTCTATTTACATCTAATTGAATAAAAAATTATATGTGATAGTTTACATGTATATCTTATGTAAGTTTTTTTCATCATCTGCTTAATTAGAAATTAACTGTAGTTTTATAAAACTTAAACTCCAGTTTTTGGTGTAAAATTAACCAAACTATGCATTAAGAGACACATATAAAATGTAGTTTGTGACTTAATCCTTTTGCATTATAGTATTTTTAGTTGTATTTTTTTCTCCAATCTTCCGTTGTATCATATATATATATATATATTTTTATAGTGACGGATGAAAACATATCATAGCTAAAGCTCTTTATATCTCTTTCATACAAATAACATAAATTTATAAATCATACAAATGTAGGTACTAATACGGCAAACATAAACCGTAATCCTTAAATGTTCATGCATGTGTTTACATGGTTTTGTGAGATTCTTAACAAAAACAATGGCATTGTCCTCCGTTAATAGGTTTGCAGAAACCACCTTTTCCATTGTCACATCCCTTAAGACACCAACGGTTGCATCTCTTTGTGTCACGGCTCGGGTTGCACTTCCCAAATTTTGGGTGGGTATTGCAACACAAAGACTTACTTTCTAACATATATCCTTCAACATCTGCCAATCACACAAAATTAAAAACTCAATCACACACACACACACACATATTATGTATAATTTATAAGTGGATAAAAGTTGTAAAAAACTAACAATTATTATAGAAATACATATTTTAAAAATCGGTACGCCTAGTCGCCAAATCAGATATAAGCGAAATGATTTTTCAAACCGATTTAAAAAAATCGGTCTAAGCGTTAAAAAATGGTCTAAATACCCACTTAAATAATAATTTTCTATAAAACGTTTAGCCACCACTTAATAATTTTTAGAACATTGTATTTAGTGTAAAGAAGACCTACCAACGGAGAAAAGGAAGAAAATAAGCAAAGCAAAAGAAAAAAATTTCACGCTGGCCATTGTTAATCTTTCTTTATAGATTTGTAATAATGTTTAAGCCTTGTTTTGTATTGATAAAAAGGTGATGTATTTCACTCGTATTTATACTAGATGAATTCTACATTTTCCTGATCTGTTGATGAAACCAAACTAACAGTTAATAGTAAAATCAAACAAATAAAGTCATTCTATTTTTACTTACATTTGTATATTGACCATATTGTGATAGTCAAAACATTGTGACTTGCAGTTAAAGAATATAACCAATACAAATCTGAATTAGATATTGTTATCATTTAAACATATACTCCTTCTATGTACAAGTGTATATGATGTTCTAAATTTTTATCTGGCATTAAAGATTGATATTTTAAGGTATAATTAATGAATTTGTATTTAAAACTAAAACATACATTTAAAAAAATGGTAAGTGGTAAAAATTTATTGATAAAATCAAAAAGTAATAACAAAAATAATATATTTTTAATATGTGTGAGAAACTTTAAACAGAGGGGAGGGAGTATTATTCTTCTTAGAAAAACAAAAGAGAAAATCATATATTTAGTTCAATTGAGATTTTCTTAATTTATGAGGCCCATTAATCTCTTGGGCCCAAAGTCAGCCATTAGTACTTGCTTAGAAGACCCTAACTTCAAGTTAATCGTCATCTCCTTCGTCGGCGAATTTTCGATTTGCCGGAGCTTGAGGCTGAGCAAGCAGTGAAGATAAAACCCTAACTTCCATGGATTCTCCGGCCAATTCACAGAAGACGGGTAAAAAAATAACCTTTATTCGCCCCTCGTACTCATTCCTTTGTTGATTCGTTTCTTATTCTGTAGATTCATTGTAGTGTTGGCCATTGAGATACTTTACCAAAGTTTCTGAATGTTGTTGCAATTAGAAGAGTTGTACCATCGGTTACTGAGAGTTGTGTTCTTGATTAGTGAGAGTTTATGGAATCAAAAGAAAAAGAAGAAGAAAAAGAGATGGTTTTATGTACATTGATTTGTGTAATATGTTATGTAACAGTTTCGGATGATGATGAGATTGATTACTCCATCAAACCAGAGTTCTATGATTCAGACCTCGACGATAAAGATGAGGTGTGGATGGCTAAGAAAAGAGATGGACGTACTTCTGATGCTGTGCTTAGCTGTCCTGCTTGTTTCACCACTGTCTGCTTAGAGTGTCAAAGGTGATTTTCACACTTTCTTTGAACATTTTCTGATTCATTAGAAACAACTTGAATCTTTGGTTTAGGCTTAGCTTAGCTGTTTAGGGTTAACTTGTTCAATCCCTATCCATGTGTTTTGAGTATAGGCTGATAGTGAGTTTCTAGATCCTGGAATGTTGAATTGATTTGGAGTTTCTTAACTACAGGCTCTATAACATGACTGTCTTAATAGGATTCAAACGGATACAAGTTTTTGATTAAATAAGAAGATCTCTACTCTCAACTTACTTCCTTTTAAATCATTTACCTCAGCGGTTCTTGCTGATCTATAAATACAGATACAATCCACTACTTTGACTAGTTACAATGCTCATGCGCTAGACTAATCCAAGGACTTATCACACACCTCTCTTATGATAGCAAATGGAAGATACGATGAAGAACATACTCTTTTTCTTTCTGTCCTCTTCAAACCAGCTTGTTTGTAACTTGGTCACCTTGTATTTTCTTGCGGGGGCATATGTAACTGACTTGTCTACATAGGAACTGTATGAGTACGATTAACTTTCCTAATCAATTATGTGGATTCTTTTGCAGGCACGAGCAGTATGTGACACAGTACAGGGCAGTCTTTGTGGTCAATTGCAAAGTAGATAACCATAGAGTTTTGCAACAGAACACAGTTCCTTCAAAAGCTGGTAAACGAAGGAGAGATTCCGAGGAGAAAGAAACTCATTCTGAAGACAGTGAAAGAGTGAACCCAGTCACTTGCAAAACTTGTTCAACAGAGATAGGAGTCCTTGACAGTGAAGAGATCTACCATTTCTTCAATGTCATTCCAAGTGAGCCTTAAAAAACCTATTTTTCTACTTTATGAGTTTCTTGTAAAACAATCTAGGAATTGGTCACTAAATGATAATAAACCAAAAGTTTAATCCAATGTTACTGTAACGTTAGTAAAAAGCCATTTATCTAGGATCATCTTGTCTTATTTCCAGCCAAGGCTGAAGATAAACTGATCATCTGAGTCATAAACATGAGATGACGTGGATCATTCTGATTGGTTCAGTAAGCAAATAAAATCTAGGAAGTCATCTCCAAGTGAGAACTAGAACAACTTTAAAAAAAAAAAAATCTTTGTATGAAACACGAGTTGATTCTCTTTTGGCAGAAGTGTCCCTGTCTTTTATTTTGGTCCACAAGAGAAAAAAAATGAGAATGGGCTCCAGCTGTTTACCACATTTGACAATTGTCAAATGATTCGTACACCCTATAGATAAGATTAATTAGTGTTTATTTTTGGTAATTGGGTGATCATTAGCAATTAGTGTTAATTTTTTTACAAATTATCTATGCATTTATCCAGCTAATTCATAGTAGTAATCATTTAACACATCTAGATGCTACATTTAACAAGGATATCCAGGCTCATGCCATGTATGTATGGGCATGTTAGCACGACACATTAACAATAATTTAGTCGTACCATTGAACAATTTTTTGCAAAGCACGACAATTAGTCATAACATCTTTTTTAGTTAAAAGAGCTTTATAATCATAACAAATATCAGTACGATAATATAGTATAATGTGAATGAGAGAAAAAATCTTTGGTCTATAAATCATAAAGAAAGTAGATAAATTATTGTCACGAAATAATTAAAAAAAAAAATCTCGACGCAATGACATATCACAATCGAACGTATCTGCCAGGTGGATACAACTACATTTTTTTTGTAGTTAAGCTCCAAAATGATTATCTTGATTATTCCATAATAATAACACGAATTAAGATTATGATTGTGATTATGATTATGATTATTCAAGTTGCACACACGAACGCAGGATCAGAGTGTTTGTAATAAATACTCATGCAGTAAAGTGTCAGAAAGTGCGTAATTGTCATATTACATGAAAACCATTTATTTTATAAACATAAAAGAAAACAATTAATTACAAAAAAATTAGTAATGTGAAAAATAAGTATTAAATTATAAAAAACTCATAAATTCTAAACCTAAAAAAATTAAATTCTCCTGCCGGACACTGGTCCCCACGCTACAGTCAACACCGGAGTCAAGCGCGTGAACTCAAACGTGTTCGGACAAAAATACTCAGAAAAAAAAAACACTCGCGGTAATGAGCTGTGTGGGACCCACTCGCCATGTGCCCTCCTTCCTGTCTCCACCAGAGCTTCCTGCTACTAAACTCTCTAAATCATTTTACCTCTCAATCTTCTTCTTAAGAAGGAAAGAAAGAAAGAAACCCTATCCCCGCCGACACTTCCATGGAGAACAACGACGGAGCAATGACTAACGCCGTCATAGTCAACAAAGGACCTCTTAACGCCGTGAAGAAACCACCGACTAAAGATCGACACAGCAAAGTCGACGGGAGAGGGAGGAGAATTCGTATGCCGATCATATGCGCAGCTCGTGTTTTCCAGCTGACCAGAGAGTTAGGTCACAAATCCGACGGCCAAACCATCGAGTGGCTCCTCCGTCAAGCCGAGCCTTCTATCATAGCCGCCACGGGAACAGGTACAACTCCGGCGAGTTTCTCAACCACCGCTTCTCTCTCCTCTTCCTCCCCCTTCGGAAAACGCTTCCCGAGAGCAGAGGAGGGAGAATCAGGACACCACACAATGGGGGCTTCTTTAATGACCAGTGGTTCTGTTGGAGTTGGTGGTGGTGGTGGTTTCTGGGCGGTTCCGGCAAGGCAGGATTACGGACAAGTATGGAGCTTTGCCGCCGGAGCTACCCCGGAGATGTTGTTTACACAACAGCAGCAAGCAGCTACACTCTTTGTCCGACAACAACAGCAACAAGATTCAGTGGCTGTGGCTGCAATGGGTGAGGCTTCAGCAGCTAGAGTCGGGAACTATCTTCCGGGTCATCATCTTAATCTGCTTGCTTCTTTATCGGGTGGGAATACCGGGTCGGGTCGGAGGGAAGAGGATGAGTCACGTTGAAAGATTAGTGGTAATTTGGTGGTATGTATAGGAAAACTCCTATCTCTAATGCTCATCTAAAAGTGGTCAGAGACTACTTAGTTTGTGTGTGTTTTTTTTTGAGTTGTGTTCAAGTTTTAGTTAATTTTTAAGGTTATTATTGCTTGTTGGATTCGATTAGGGTTTAAGCTTCACAATTTGTGATAGAGAGTTGATTGATTTGTTAGTACTAAAACGCCATAAAAGAAGAGCAGAGAAAGCTCTTTGTACGTGGATTCTTTTATGGTTCTTGAGCCCACACGAACTATTATTTTGACCTCTCACAGGTCAGTAACTCAGAATGTTTCTCGTGACTGCTATGAATGGAGAATTTAAGATATGAAAACAAAAGGAAGTGAACTTGTGAAGTGGTCCTTTTTTTTTCTTTACTTTTTATTTACTGGTTTGTAATTTTGTGCATGTACTCTCTTTTTTTTTTGGGTAAAAATCTCTTTAGTGTTTGTTTAAGCTTTGGTAGAACTAAAAAAAGAGTATAAACGCAGTTGAACAAGGAAGAGGATAATCATAAGACTGAAACAACACTGGTTGATCAGCAACTTTGGTCTTGCAATGATCATTCTCGGTGAAATCATCCGTAGATCGTTCACACACGTTATAAAGATTTGACGGGAGGAGCATCATAGGCTTGTGATGCAAGGAGTGTATCGAATCATGAGGCATGATGTAATCCTGTTTCTGCGGTTGCGTTTGCGGTTGTGATGTAGCGGTTTTTCGCAGAGAGAATACCTTATGAAGAGCATTACTAGCAGTTCTTTGGGAGACAGTACGTGGAGTATGCGCAGAGAGTTCCTTCTGGTGTTGCTTTTGTAATTTGAAAACATTTTGAATCAGTTATGAACAATACAAGTTTGGTTAATTATTTTTTGATCCGTTATGTTGGTTTGGTTTGGTTTGGTTTGAAGAAACGTGGAACGCTTTATTGATACGAACCATTATTGTTTTCTGACTGAACAAATTGTATATTACATCAGGCAACAGGTTTGAGAACATACAATTTGCAAGCATGAGAATCCACTGTTGCTGTCAAGTTCCCTACAAACTTTTGCTTCAAAGTCTTGTGCTGTTCCCATATCACACAACAAAACGTATTCATCAGAACACAAAAACATATGATTTTTTTTTAAATGGTGTTTGGTTTTATGTAAGTATGTATGTGTGTTACCTCCCAAAGATCTCTGGCTTCAACAATGCTATTTGCAGGGATCTGAATATCATCCCAAAAAGCTGTAATTGGAGATCGTTTTGGTCCACGGTTCAACAGAAGCAAAGCTACTCTGTAACCTGACAATGGTCCAGCCCAGACCTGGATATCACCTTCCATTCTAGCTTTCTTGGCCTGAACACCATGTGAATCTACAAGAAACGTTTTATTTGTCTGTCATATATATACTCAAACATCATAATGATGGCTGAAGAGTAATTAAGTACCTTGATTAATAGCAATGACCTCCTTGTTTGAGACTATCTCCATTGTCTCTTTGGTCATGTTTCTTATGTCACAGCCAAGTAGAAGAGGAGCCTGTGAATGTTATACACACATCATTGGTTGCAGACTTGATAATACTTTTCTTACAGGTATTTACTTACCTTTGAGATAGCCCATATGCTAAAATGGACAATGTACTCGTCTTTTGTCATCCCTCCATTCCCCACTTCAAGCATATCCGGATCTGCAACCAACAACAAAGTCACTCACTCACTCATCATTACCCTTCACAAAATCTGCAAAAACACATTCATTAGACTACCGTTCCAGCCACCAGGCCTTGCATGCTCAGCATAGATCTCGTTCATGTCTGCAATTGAGATCATACTGTATACAAGGACCAAAAACATCAGAGTTTCAGCAGTTCCTAAAGAAACATATCATCATCATCTTATTCTTGTATTCTTCTTACCTAAGCCAACTATCATTGATGTCATTAGTAGTTCTCCAACTGTTGCCTACTGGAGCTCCCCATAGAGCCGGATGCATATCCCCCCTGATAAGAAACCAATTCATAAGTCTTTAACTCTTCCATGGAAACATAACACAATGTAACTCTTTTGTAAGGGAACATGGTCTATACCATTCACACAAGGAGTGAAAGATGGGTCGGCCAGATTTCATCAAAGCTCGGGTCATAACTGGATACCTGACCGTTGGTCTGGAGCCATCATTGTTGCAGTTGTCATACTTCAAGTAATCTATTCCCTGAAACTCGAACCAAGCCTTTTTACTACTTAATCTATTCCCTGAAGATGTCAGAAACACACAAAAACGTACCCATTCTGCAAATGTCTTGGCATCTTTCTCCTCATGGCCTAGTGAGCCAGGCATGGTCTTGCTGCAGGTCAAATACCTGTAAACCAAAGAGATATGAGTCCAATGCGTATGGTAGTGAAGCAAAAGCTAGAATAGTGTACCCTGCATCAGAGTAAATCCCGAGCTTAAGTCCCTTGCTGTGTACATAATCCGCAAGGGCTTTAATACCAGAAGGGAACGTTGACTTCTTTGGCACCAGCTTTCCCTTGAACCACCACAGAGTTGAAGAAAGATAAAAAAAAATCTAGCAAAGTTGAGTAACAAGAGAGGACAATGAATACCTTTTTGTCACGAGAAAGTTCAGCCCAGCAATCATCTGAGAAACAAACCAAACATTAATCAAACAACTTGAGAGTTATTACACAATGAATGTTATATAGAGTCATTACCGATGTTAACATAGTTGTAACCGAGCTTAGAGAGGCCAGTGTTAACCAAAGCATCAGCTGTTACAAACATATGATTTGACTATTAGTTCAGAAAGACAGAGAAGACTACATAGAAAACAAAAACTGAAAAGTTCACCAGTTTCTTTGATGACTGTTTCATTTATGTTACAGTTGAAATGGTTCCAGCTGTTCCATCTGCAAAATCATTACAAGGCATTATCAAGAACACAACATAGACATGTTCTACAGAGCAAGAGAGATAGATACAGAGTTGTACAGACCCCATGGGAGGAGTGACGCCGAGGCCATTAGCGAGTAAATGTCTTCTTAAGATCTCAGAGTCGTCACGGGCTCTCTGGACTGATCTAGAAGAGTTGACCATTGTCATCAAAGTTGATGACATCATAACCATCATCATAAGTACTGACATCTCCACCATATTACTTTTCTCTCTTCTCGCCATCTCTGCAAAATCTCTCTAGTGGACAAGAACAGAGTTGAGAAGACGGGCCACAAGCACTTTTATAATAGAAGCTAAGCAGGATTAACCGGGGTCTTTTAAAGTGGAGTTCTTAACTTTTATAAGAGACGTTTAACTTTCAACTAAGAAAACCTAAGAACAATCTCTTAAATAAGAACCATAAAACACGTCTTTTAGCGGGAAAAATGTAAAAAACAAAAAAATTAATAAGACAAATTTTACGTTAAGAACCTCACCTTAAGAGATTCGGGTTAATCATGGCCTTAAAAGTGTTCTATTATTTATGCTTATTCCCTTTGTGCCCCTTGAACTCTTTATCTAGACTTGATAAACATCACTTCATAAATTACTTTCAAATAAATCTATAAATCTAATAGAAGCCTATAGATGAATATTTCATTTTTTTTTTAAAAAAGAGTGTAGTGAAGTTCTGAGTGAGGATTCATGAAAACTCACTAGAACCATCTTTAGTAAAAAAATACACTCACTAGAACCCTTAGAGCAACCTTAACGCTAACATACTGAAAATAAGTTTCTTAACCATTTTTATTATATTTTGATATTTTTTATTAAATAATTATTTTTTAAAAAGTCTTAAACCACTCAAAACATGATAGCTAGATAAAAAGAGTTGTAGAGGGTATGTTGCAGGTTACAAAATGAGAACTGATATCTCTATCTCCCTCCACTTTTTTAAATTTTTAATATATTTTTGACAGATATTCATTGAAAACCTATGCATTGAAATTGCTCTTAATGCCACACCATTTATTATCCACTTCTTGATAATTTATTTTATTAGAAATTTAAATTTAATTATATTAAAATAGCAATATTATTTCGTTAAACCATGTTTAACCCTAAGAACTCCAAAGGGGTTATTATTTTACTTTTTACTTTTTTCTAAAAAAAAATTAAAAAAGAACCAACTGCAGACTGCCACGTGTCAGTGGGACCCGCGAACAGTATAAGAACCTCTTAAAAACGTATCTTAATTAAGAGTTTTAGGAGGTGGTTCTTAAAGGTTTTAGTGGGCCCCACCCGATAAGAACCGCCTTAAGAACCCACCATAATCTTGCTCTTAGATACTTGTTTTGAGATACTAAACAATATATCGCTCTTATACTTCTAATTTTATCAGATAATTATTATACGAAATTTCAAAAGTTATGATTAGAAAATCCATTTAGTAGAAAAAAGGTGGTCATGTTTCTTGGACTTGTAGCTGATGAGATAAGGAAATAACACTGACTTTTGGTGGAAGCAAAGTCGAAATTTAACACACATGTTTCTGTTTTCTTCTATAACACTTGTCTTTTTGTTGTTTTGTTTATATGTGTATATTTAAGAAAATAATTCTCAGCGACATATGATTGGAAAATTATAGCGACCACCAGTTTAAAAATTGACTATATTTTCAAACTATTACATCATGTTTTTTGTTGGTATATCTAAATCTCATTTTCTATTCTCCCTGTCAAAACTTAATTTCATGAAAGGGTTGTTGATCTTATTGATTCATCAGTCTGTGACGGCAAAAATACAAATAATTCGTTTGTCTTCTTGTTTTTGAGTTCCATTCTACATTATCTTCTTTGTTGTTATTGTTTATGTAAGCTAAATCATGGTCCAAATAAGAGAATCAAATATCATAAGACAATATAATATTTCTCTTGGAGATTTGGAGTAATAAATTAGATTATCTATAGACTATATAAATATTAGTATCCCGTTGTGTATGATTACTCAGTTTCAGATTTGATAGCGAGTGTATATATGAGTTACTAAATGAACAAAGCAATCATACTGTTGTTGTAATCAGTTTGATTATAGTAAAAAGATTTATCTAAATACGGGTTAAACGGTTACAAAAAAACTGTATTGTAAGAGAATGATTAACCCTAAAATTCCATTTGAAATTTTTATTTCTTTATTTTTGTTTTTTTCTGATTTAAAAAAAAATTAAAAACAAATCAATTGCAGATCACCACATGTCAGTGCGAGAAACAAGAAAAAATCAACTTTTAATTAGAGAGTTTTAGAAACGGTTTTTATGGTGTTAGTGTCCCCTTTAAAAAACTTTCTAAGCATCCCGGTTAATGATGTTCTAATAGCCTAGGTTTTGTTGTAGTCTTGGTTTGTACTTACCAACGCCATCAATGTATCACTATTCCAGTTCAAGAGGCGTGGTTATGTATGCATGCATGCATGCAGCATGCTGGCTGCATAAAATAATCAAGTTTAACATAAAATATATGTTTTTGAAGATTTACAAAATATGTCATAGAAAATTAAATTAAACACATCCAACATATATTCAAATGTAACATAAAACTTTGAATACTCTTTTAAAAAAACGGATAAAGATTCAAGATATTTCATATACTTTAAACATCATCTCTAGCTTATGTATTTTTCACTCTTTTTTTTACATTAGGTGATTAGTTTAGTAAAAGAGAACATATTACAATTCCCCAAAAAAAAAACTAAACCTGATTCACAAGAAAACCCCTCACAAAAAAGGAAAGAATCAACTGTAGCTTCATGAATGAACTCTCCAGCCCACCTTCTTCACATTCCTCTCTTTCTCTTATATACTATAAAACAGCTCTCTCACTTCTCTACGATATAGTCTTAGTTCAAGCAAGCATCATCAACATTCAACAGAGTAAAGAAGAAGAAGAAAATGTCGGACTGGGGACCGGTGCTAGTGACGGTGATACTGTTCGTGATGCTCACGCCAGGACTTCTGTTTCAGTTGCCTGGAAGACAAAGATACGTTGAGTTTGGTAATTTTCAGACAAGTGCTGTCTCCGTTATTGTTCATTCTCTTCTCTACTTCTCCCTTGTCTGCGTCTTCCTCCTCGCTCTCAAAATTCACATCTACATCGCCTAATAATTGTTGTAACCCCTTTATATGTTTTCTTTCTAAAGATTTAACTTTACATCGTTTTCATAGGGTCTAGATCCTTAATATTGGACCCTTTTTGCATTATGTGTGTTACCGTTTTCTCTGCTTGTGAACGCAAATGATTCCTATTCATCATGTCATTAGTTACCTTTTTAATATGTGAGCTTAATCCCACAAGATAGAAAGTAAATGCACCATGAAAACATACCTCTGTATCATAGATCGCCCTCTCTATACCCGTGATTTGTTATAAACTGAAACCAAACCTGATGAGTTAAGACAAGAACTCTGAGGAAAGTGAAACCTGACTTCTTGCTGGTTCTTTAAAACTCGAATACAACTCATAGCTTCAGAAGAACAAAAAAGGGCAATACTCTACTCAAAAACATACTAGAAAGTTAAAAAGTATCTCGAGTGAGTGAGTGAATGAAGAGAAAGAGGCTCTGTGAATGAGTCTCGGCTTTATGATGATGATAACCAATTATTGCTATTAAGACATAGATTTGGCGTAGCTTTCTTTCACCATTGTCTTAACGAAAAGCTCTCCTGCTCTGTATGAAGATCTCACCTGCACAAGTATTATCATATATAATCCAAATCAAGCAAAGCACGTTTTACTGGTTCTTCAATGTTTTAAGATATCTAAAGTAAGAGCTTGTTTGTTTGTTTGTGTGATTTCCTTTACCAGTGGACCACTTGCTACATATCGAAATCCAATTGATTCTCCGTATGTTTTCCAGAACTCAAACTTCTCAGGCGTCACATACTCTTTCACAGTCAAATGCAGTGGAGTTGGCTGCATTGTAGATCAAAAGAAAAAGGTTAGCTAATGTTCTTCTTGGGAACGTTCTGTGTTGGAAATAGGATTCTTGCGAATGATGTCTGAAATGCTAAGTTAAGTATTTTACCTGTAGATACTGACCAAGTGTTAGGATGTCAACATCTATCGCTCTTAAATCAGCCATTGTTTCCTTTATCTCTTCCTCTGTTTCTCCAAGACCAAGCATTATAGAAGTCTTTGTGATCATTCCAGGCTTGCTGATCTTTGCGTGTTTCAAAACCGACATGCTCTGCTCATATCTGCCATTCATAAGATTTTTAGAGATGCTGAAAACTATGCATGTCTCGTTTAAACCAAGATTCAGTAAGTAACTGATTGTGTAATAAGATAAAAAAAGTTGACTATTATCAATTCATGCCATAATCAATTGTACAAAGCATATAGGAAAAAAAATTTGACCAAGAACAAGAAAACTACACTCACCCAGCCCTGGGATCCCTTACAAGTCTCTGGAGCCTTTTCACAGTCTCTATATTGTGAGCAAAAACGTCCAGTCCCGAGTGTACAAGAGAGTCTACAGCTTCCAGGTCTCCACGGAAATCAGAAGTTAAGCACTCTATCATTATATCCGGCTTAAGTCTCTACACAAAATGAGAACAAACATTTCAATTTCATAAACATTCTTGAAACAAGAAATCAAGAAACAGTATTCTTAAGAGACCATGGGGACAGAGATCTCTTCCTATAATGCATAATGAACAATTAGACTGACCTTCATAGCTTTAACAGTCTGTGCAAAATGTCCACTTCCACCATCAGGCAAATCGTCACGGTCTACGCTGGTAATAACTATGTAGTCTACACTGCAACAAAGGAAAGGCCAAGAGAGCATATCATTTCACACTGATTCACAAAGAAGGCTTCAGTATCCTAACTTTTCAAGTATTGTACGCAGAAAATGACTATTGAGAATGTAATGACACCATTTTCTAGTTTCGCCTTCTTCATTTCAACTACCAAATTTTCTAGTTCCTGGCAGTAAGATTCTCCTCAAAACTTTGGAGAAATATTATCTTGTGTCACTTTCATAAAGCTCTCCCCAAAGTCACAAGACCTCAACCTTTGAAAGAAGCTAATATAAGGAAGATTAGGAATCAAATAAAAATCGACCCACCCCCAACTGGTAATGGCCTTGGCAGTGTTCTCAGGTTCCATTGGATCAGGAGGAGCAGGGTTTCTACTTGTTTTGACAGCACAAAATCTACAGCCACGAGTACAAGTATCACCAAGAACCATAATGGTTGCAGTAGCTATACCATCACCACCTCCATTCCAACACTGCACATCAAAAGCTAGCTACTTTCAAATCCTAAACAAGAAGACAAAACACACACACACACACACACTTTCTTTTCTCTTGAACACCAAAACCACAAAATCTAGACTCATTAAATCAACTCTATAAAACCAAACACACTGAAACTACAAAACCTCGCCGATATTAGGACACTGAGCTTCCTCACAAACAGTGTTGAGCTTGAGACGAGTCAACGACTCCTTCACCTCCTGAAACCTCTCTCCCTGTGGTGCCTTTTGTCTCAACCAAGCAGGTTTCTTCACATTCGGATCTCTCCCCGTGAAAGGACCCATCTTTGGCATCCCTCCCGGGTAAGGATCGCTCTTTCTCCCTTCAGACTCCATCAGATTCTTCTTCAACGACGAATCCTCCATCTCCGACGACAAGGACACCGCATTGCTCCGCTTCGATACATCCCCGGATCCGCATCGGATTCCGAAACCAACATTCGAGAAGCTAGTGGAACGACGTTGCTTGTGGGTCGAGATCGAGACTGAGAAAGCAGGTTTCGTGATGGAGCTATGATGAATCATTTTTTGTGTCTGGGAGAAACGGAGAAGAAGGTAGAGACTCTAGTTCATCTAGCAACTTCGAGATCTCCGCCAACAACCAGTTTCGGTTCAACTACTCCGGTTTAGTTTAAAATTTATCGGTTTAATTTGGTCCCGTTTAATTTATTTAATATAGGAAATCGAGATCTCCGCCAACAACCAGTTTCGATTCAACCACTCCGGTTTAATTTGGTTTGGATTAATTTAATTTATTTTGGCTCCAAGGGTTTACCCTAACCCTAATATAAAGGAAAAGCTTCGCCGTCGTCTCTTAGAGTGTTCTAATTCAATGGCGGAGATGGAAGAGAAGCTTCAGCACGAGAACCAGAATCTAGAGAAGAAAGGGAAGCATAAAGGTAAACACAACAAGCCGAAGCCATGGGACGATGACCCAAACATTGACCGATGGACAGTGGAGAAGTTCGATCCGGCATGGAACCCCACTGGTATGCTCGAAGTGAGCACCTTCTCCACACTGTTTCCTCAATACAGAGAGAAGTATCTTCAGGATTCTTGGCCTCGAATCGAATCGGCTCTCAAACAATACGGCGTCGCATGCAAACTCAACCTGGTGAATTTAACGTTTTTTTTTTTTTTGTTGTTGTTGATTTGGGGATTTTTCTAGGGTTTTTAGTTTAATCTGTTTGGGGCTGTGTAGGTTGAAGGGTCTATGACTGTTTCGACGACGAGAAAGACGAGAGATCCTTATATCATTGTTAAAGCTAGGGATTTGATTAAGCTTCTTTCGAGAAGTGTTCCTGCTCCTCAGGTACTTATTGTGCCACACTCTAAGCTGCTTAACTAGAATTGAAATACTCTTTATCTCTTTTGTACTGAAGATTGTGGAGAAAAGGCTGTAACTTGACTCTGTTTAGGGAACCTTGACACTGCTAATTGAAAGTCTTTAACTTTCTGATATTTGAGTTGATTACAGGCAATCAAGATTCTGGAAGATGAAGTGCAATGCGATATCATCAAGATTGCAAACTTGGTTCAGAATAAGGTACAAAGTCATTCTTAAGTCTCAGGGATTATTACGAGGGACCAAGTAACATATATAAGCTGGATTGTCATTTAATATTGTGCTTACATTGTGGTGTATCTAAGGACAATCAGTACCACCATTTTATTATGGCCACTACTTCTACTATAGGCATGGAATACTTGATGACTTCCTGCTAAAATTCTTTTAATGTGGTGAATTTACAATAAGCATCTGGTATGCATTGTCAACGGTTCCTAATATAGACTATCTTTTCAGGAAAGATTTGTCAAAAGAAGGCAGCGGCTTGTGGGTCCTAATTCTTCTACCTTGAAGGTGTGTTGTGTGTATTAAGTCCTATTATTCATGGATATGTTTAGAGATGGTCATAGTCATAGTAATGCTAGTAGTGTGTAATGCTTATGAGGTTTGATACTATTGTATACTTATGCAAACTCCTGAATACATGCCTGGATATCATTCGTTTGCGTTTTGCTTTGAGGCTTAATAATTTTGGTTTCTTGCAGGCGCTGGAAATATTAACGGACTGTTACATTCTAGTTCAGGTAATTGTGTGTCTCTTTTTGTAAATGACTCACTTCTTTTGGTACTTTTATATTGTCTTTTGGTTTTTTGATATCTTCTTGATTCCTTGAGGTTAATCTGTATGTAACAGGGAAGTACTGTAGCCGCAATGGGTTCTTGTAAAGGTCTAAAACAAGTTCGAAAAATTGTGGAACAGTGCCTCCAAAATGAAATGCATCCGGTATATCAGATAAAGGTGTGTAGAAATATTTCGTTGTTACTGTTGGTTCTTTGTGTTTAACTTATGCTCTCACGGGAAAGTGTTTTGAGAAGCTTTGTCTCTAGGCTATGTCGTATTGGTTTATATGTTTCCGCTCTTGGTTATGCAGACCCTAATGATGAAAAAGGAACTAGCAAAGGATCCAGCGCTTGCAACTGAAAACTGGGCTAGGTTTCTTCCTAAGTTCAAGAAGTGCGGGCATTCAATTCTTTCTAATTATGACAATTGAATCGGGTGACATTCATCATGAGCTCATCTATCTATTTCAAATTTGATTTCCCAGGAATAATGTTCAGCAAAAGAAGCCCAAAAACAAGGAGAAGAAGACATATACACCATTCCCTCCTTCTCAGACGCAAAGCAAGGCAAGAAAACTTGCTTCTAGTTTCAGCTTTTGATGACAATGGGTCATCCTCTTTCGGTTTCTTTTTCCTACAATCCTATTTGACTTTGTTGTATGATTTTATTCAGATTGATATGCAATTGGAGTCTGGAGAATACTTCATGAGCGAAAATAAGAAGTCAGAGAAGAAGTGGCAGGAGAAGCAAGAGAAACAGACAGAGAAGAGTACAGAGAAGAAAAGAAAGAGAGATGCCTCATTCCTCCCACCTGAGGTCTCTCTCTTCTGCCTTTTGTTGTCACAAATATCAAAACCGAGTCTCTCTTCCTCTACTAGAAGTTTCTAACACTACTCCTTGGTCTTTCAATTGCAGGAACCTACCAAGAACAGCAACAACTCAAACAAATCTGAGGATAGCAAGAAAGATTTAACCGAGTTAACACAATCCTTAAAGGTAATGATTGTGTTGTGGTGAATTAGTTGGTACTGAGTTAACTGTTTGTTGTTGCTGATGATCTGTGGTTTTGGTTTCAGAGTAAGACAAAAGAGTTGAAGAAGCAGAAGAAGACACAAGAGAAAGTGAATGCAGAGGAGTATATTGCTGTTGCGTCTGGTGAAAAATCTTCCAAGAAGAAATCTAAAAGTTACTGAAGATTAAATTTAATGGCCTCTTTTTGTTTGGAATTTAAAACATATCTCTTACGTAAAACTATATAAACATGTTCTATCTTACAGTGATAAGTTTGCTCGCTTTAAAAAAGCTTATCTAAACATTTTTTCTGAAATGTATTCAAATCTAAAAGTAAAATTATCACTGGCTTTCTTTATTAATTTGTTCTCTCTTTTAATATTCGTATTTTCCTTATTTTATCATTTTTATTGATATTAATTCTTTACCAAACTAAATAAAATAAAATATTCTAATAAAAATAGACATAAATTTAGATATCCACTCTAAAGTTGCATTTCGAAATCACCTGGAAATATTTTCAAAAGTTAATTTATAAAATATTTTTTGTCGCTTATTAGGTTAAAGATATGTTAATATTTTGTTTCTTATATTCTGTTAGCTCCACAAATAGAAAGTGAGAGCGGATTGATTGTGTCGTCGCGATTCTCTGTAAAAAAGTCGCCGCCGGAGAATCTAAGCACCTCGCCGATCTTTTTCCCGCCGACTTTTGTGATTTTCCGGCGATCCGCTCGGTCCTCATCTTACATTCTTTGCGGTTTTATCCTCTCTCTCTCCAATTTTGAATTTTCTTACACTTGTCAAGTAAAAAATTTCTCAGGCGACACGAGTTTTGTTTGGGTTTCTGGAAATAAGAATCAGTAACGGACAGTATGGGCTTCACTCTCCTTGTAAAGGTTTAAACTTTAGACGAATAGAGTAGTCTGTGTGTTGAGTGAGAGACAATTTTTAGTTGAAGAGAGGTGTAATGGGAGATATAACTTGGGTTGAGGAAGGTAATAGCAATTTGACTAGTTCAAGGAAAAGGAAAGCTAGACCTAAACGGTTCGAGTTTATAGGATGGGGTTCGAGACAGCTCATTGAGTTTCTCCAGTCTCTTGGTAAAGATACAACCACCAAGATCTCCAGGTTTGAGGTTAGTGAGACTATCTCAAGGTACATTGCTGAGAATGGGCTATTAGATTCGTCAAACAAGAAGAAAGTTGCATGCGATTATAGGTTGATGTCGCTTTTTGGAGTTAAGACGATATTGAGGATCAAGGTGTATGATCTACTGGAAAAGCATTATGAAGAGAACCAGGATGATGCAGATTTTGATTATCTCTATGAGGATGAGGCTCAGATTATAAGTCATTCGGAGAAGATAGTTAAGATAAGAAAGGTTGTTCAGAAACCTAGAGGTACTTTTGCTGCAATCGTCAGTGAGAATATCAAGCTTCTCTACTTGAGAAAGAGTTTGGTTCAGGAGCTGGTTAAGTCTCCGGACACCTTTGAGGGTAAAATGTTGGGAAGTTTTGTGAGGATCAAGTCTGACCCTAATGATTATCTTCAGAACAACCCTTATCAGCTTGTTCAGGTCACAGGTAATGTTTCTGAAAGTTTATATTGATTTGTGATTATGTCAGCTTTCTTAATCACATCTCTAAGCTTCTGTCCGTATGTTTAAAGGTATCTTGTCTGCTGTAGAAAGTTGAGCTCTCTTTGTACTTTTGTTTTGTCTGCTATCTAGGCGTGAAGAAGGAGCCTGGGACTGACGGTTTTCTTCTTCAGGTTACAAATTATGTGAAAGACGTTTCTATCGCTGTGCTATCTGACGATGATTTCTCCAAGGTTAATTTACTTAGAAATATTGTTCATCGGGTTTGTGTTTTTAGCTGTCTAGATGTACTATCTTTCATTATCAAAATTGTTCGACTGATGTCCATTCTAGCCTTCTTGTAGTTTATGATTTAAATCTTTTGCAGGAGGAATGTGAAGATTTGCATCAGAGAATAAAGAACGGTTCTCTTAAGCAGCCCACAATTGTAAGTTTGTTTTTCTATTAAGAAGGTGAAGATACTTGTTTTGGAGGCACTCTATTAAAGATCTGTCACCTACCCCAACAACTTTCTCACCTTTCTGCTTATGGCGTGTTAAGGTTTTGTTTTTGTGGTTGTTTAATCAAAATTCATTTGAACCTTGGGCTAGGTGGGGATGGAAGAAAAGGCTCGAAGTTTACATGAAGATCAGACAAAACACGTACGCTTGCTAACTTCCTCTTCTGCTTCATTTCTGTATCTCCTATTTACCTCGCCTTGAGCATGGCTTCAGTGATCACATTGATATGATCAAGTTTTAAATGTGTTTCAAGCTGAAAAAGAGACCCTTGTTTCTATTTCTTTTGACTGACTCAACTCTTGGCGACTGAACTTATTAGTGGCTTGGAAGAGAATTGGCATTGTTACAAAAGCGTATTGCTCGGGCCACTGAGAAGGGATGGCGAAGAGAATATCCTTTTTACGAATAAATATTTCTAGACTCTGTATTGATCTGAAACGTCTTTTTGTTAATTGTTTTTCTTGATTTAATGAGTTGTTACGCTGTCTGAGTATCTGGAAAAGAGGGAGCTACTTCAGACTCCAGAAGAACAGTCCCGGCTGTTCCGTGAACTTCCGGAAGTTATTGGAGAGGAACTTGTACCAAACCCTGAAGCGTCCCCTGAGGCTCATAAGAGTGACAATGAACAACAATTGAGCGAATCTCCAATATCGAGCATCCAAGAAACCCCAGAAGTCCGCAACCTCTTTGGTGGAGAAGATCAACACTGTAATGGTTTTCTGATGTCAAACTCCAGCACAACTCCGGGAATCAAGTCTTATGCGGTGGACTTAAATCGGAGATTGCCAACATGGACTGCTTCTGCAGGTGCGTCATAGCATGTGTAGGGTTCTTGTTTCACTGTGTTGCATCTTGCCATGGCTATGCTGGTTTTGATATAGGAATTGATGTAAGGTTCTTTCAAAGATTCGAGATTTATTTGCATCAACTGGTTTGCTTGCTCCGAAACCCGTTTAAAAGAATGAGATGTTGTGGAATTGATCCGAAACCGAAATCTTCTTAATTACAGGTGACGAATATCTTCATAGAGACGTAGAGCAGCCAGCAAATTGCATCACTGGAGAAGAAACGCCGACTAAGGAGCCTGAAGTTTCTCAGCTTCAGTCAAGCATACCAGTATTGAATCATAACAACGTTGCTCAAGCTCAACCAAATCCATCAGAGATAATAGAACTGAGCGATGAAGATGAGAACGATGATGGAGAGACTCTAGACCCTACAGTTGAGCATGTTCAGGTTCTGTCTTATGATAAAGAGAAGGCAAACTGGTTATACAAAGATCCTCAGGGTGATATACAGGGACCTTTCTCTCTCAGAGAACTCAAAGCTTGGAACGATGCAGAGTACTTCTACAAAGGCTTCAAGGTTTGGATGACCGGACAGAGCCTGAGCTCTGCAGTTTTACTAACCGATGTTCTTCGTCAAGTTTAGCTAAAAAGTGGTTTCAGTGATCTTTTATCATCTGCATTTGTCTTAAAATTCCATTAGGTTTTGCTCCTCCTTTGAAGTAAACAGCAAATAAAAGAAAACCGACGTAGCATTGTTATGATCTTAAAGTTAAGACTCCATGAGATGAACAGATTGTTGTTTTATCAAATCATTTATTCTGCAGAATCTTGTCTATATCTATAGTGATTAGTGAATCTTGTTGAGAATGACTGTTAACTGTCCATATATGGCCTTACAATCAATTGTTACTTATAGGCGAATATCTCAGAGGTTGATTAAGTCTTAATCTTCCATATCTCACTATTCACAGACTAATGGTTAACAGAACAATCATGATTCATCAAATAAAATGAGGATGCAGGAAGAAAAATCTAGAGGTCGATAATCTCTACTCTTTACTAAATTAACAATCAGCCGTTCAACTTACATAATGTTTACAGAAGAAAAACAAAACAGGAAGACAAGTCAAAGAATCTAACATCTCTAAAATAAACAGACAAATTAACGTTTTCTAATCAAAAAGTAAAGACATGAAAGCTTCTTTTTTTTTTTTTTTGTTTCTTCAGCTGGGAGCCAAGAAATGAACACGAGCAAGAGTGTTCGGGGAGAAGAAAAAAGCATAAAAAGGGGAGAAGAAAGCTAACTAACAATCTTGTGACGGCAGTAACCTGTTTGCATGAGAACTAGAGGACACAATAGACCAGAATCAGTGTGATGTTAGGACCGAACCAAGGCATCAATGCAAAGATTCGTTAGGACAGGTACCAGCAACAAGGTCGGAATCATCTGTGTATATATCTGTTCCCCATAGCTGACCACCTCTTACCTGCATAAGCACAAGCCAAAGGTCTCAGCAGGCAGCTTGACAGGGGATGCTCTAAAGAGCTATGTTACCCAAATTGTCCAATGTGAAAGTATTCATATTGTTATGTTTAATGTTCATGTTATGATATGATTGCAATAAAGTCGAATCCTGAATCGGTTAATAATTGTTCATATATTCATCTGACCAAAAAGACAAGGTCAGTATTTAGTGAGTGGTAGTTAAAAAGCTTGTTTGTTGTCTTCTATATTAGACATTGTTCTTAACTTCTTATGGCCATAACCATGAAAGGAGTCAACAAAGTATCCACAGAAGAAGAACAGAACAGGACAGAGTCAGTTAAGAAACTGTTATGAGTTTCAGTTTAAACATCTCATCACACATTCAACAGAGACATCAGACATCCCATTAAAAAGACAAAACCGTTGTTTGGTTAGGTTGCTGTTACGTGACGTCTTTCAGAAACTGCATGCATTTTCTTCATTTCTCCATACCTTCACGGCAAGATAGAAATAACTCGTCACAATGTGTCGTTCTGATGTTTGACCAAACAAATTAACAAGTGACACAAACCCAAAACACCGGTTATGAAGGAAGGGGTAAAATAGTATTTTCGTTTTCCTCTCTTTTCAGGTACATGAACAAGTTCTGAGCTGTGACCATTAGACCACCAACAACATCTTTTTCCCTCAACAACAGTCTTTATAGTTCTCTCTCTTTTGTTGTCTTCTTCTGTTTAAAGTTTCTCTATTTGGTTTCAGAAACCTGCATTTTCCTTCACTTGCTGCATTGGCTTGCTCTTCAGGTATGTTGTCTTTGGTCCTTTTTAAAAAATCATGTCCTGGGATTCTTGTAGGGATTCATAGATGAACAAGTTCTCTAAACAGTTCTCTCAACATATGAACAAGTTAACCACCACGAAGATGACAAAACAAGGCAGGCTTAATACATTACAAGGCCCTATTCATTTTCATTCCTACAATTAGTAACAGCACCAAACTTTGATATAGACTTTTCAGTATACAACAAGTCACACGCAAATTCAGGTTTGGGTACACGACTGCCACTTCTTTTTGTCACAGGTCAGAGGCCAAAGGAAAACAGGTGTAAACCAAAGCCTGCTTACTCACAAAAAGACTTACATATGAATAACAAAGGAAGTCAGATTGTTGCAACCTGCAAGCCGGTTACTACATTTGTCCAAACGGACACCAACACTTTCAGAGAAATCGTGCAGAGGTTGACAGGTTCATCAGAGAACAACAATGCTACAGCAGTTCCAGAGGCAACAGTGATTAAAACAGCTATACAAAAGAAGCCTACTACTAAGCTCCACGAGAGAAGGCAATGTATGAGGCCAAAGCTTGAAATTGTTAAACCTCCTCTAAGCTTTAAGCCCATTGGTACACCTACAAATCTGGTATTACCAACCTTTTCACAAGTCCAGCGTGCACCCCTTCTTCATTGTTCTCTGACTTGTCCTTGATAGAAGGGGATAAAGCAGAACCAGATAGTTGTACAACAAACATCGACCAAGAGGAGAAAGCTATTAATGAAAGACGCTTTTACTTACATCCATCACCAAGGTCTAAACCAGGGTATACAGAGCCAGAGTTGCTTACTCTGTTTCCTTTAACATCTCCAAATTCGAGTGGCAGACCATAAATTAGACAGATTAATCATAAAGCATGTTCTCTGCCTACTATCCCAAAGCTCTTGAACAAGTAGAGTTTTCACAACAGTTTCATTGAACGAGAAAGACTGTTTCACTTACATTACCTCAGTCAAGATTTGTCTCTGTAACATTTCTGCATTGTTTTTTAGAGGTTACACTTATAATCATATAAAGATGTAGCTTGGCATCTTGGTTCAAATCTGGGCACATAGGTTTTATTGTGTTCAAGTAAAAAAAGAGAAAGTTATTTTGTGCTTCTCGAGTCTGAAACTAACCACATGATCTTAATATCTTATTCGAAAAGTCCTCACAAACTAAGTAACAGAAAAATTCAGTCAAGGAACAAGCTTGAATACTCACTCAAGTCCTTTACACATTTTTCTTACACCTAAAACTTAGAGCACTACCATCACAAAGGTATTTCTCAGCGTTACCTATGAGCCGTTGGTGTATGAGGCATGGTGTAGGGCATCTGAGGCATGTTCATTGGTGCACCAGGAACCACTGAGCCAGGGACCGGAGCAGCAAAAGCCATGTGAGGTGGAGCTGAGAGGTTCACAGGTGTTCCAACTGCTGAGACCAATGGTCCACCTACTGGTTGACCTATTGTGGGTGTTCCGTACATAGGAGGTCCCGGTGATGGTTGGGAGGCGGCTTGCTTGGCTGATTTGTTTCCTCCTCCTGAAACAGCAGCAGAACCGGTATTATTGTTGTTGTTGTTCTGACCAGTGATCGGTCCTTGTGGAGTTGAGACATCTGCGTCACCGACACTAGTGATGTCGTGAATGCTTGTTCGTCTTCTCTCTTTGTTCATTGAGTTAAGACGAATGAAATACTTTTGAGCATGGCTAGCGACTTGGGTCGGTGTTCTTGTTACCACAAAGTTACGAGAAATGCTACGCCAATCACCTTTCCCGTACTTATCCAAACCAAGAAGAAATAACCTGCAACACAGAAGAGGACAAAGACTATTATTAGTTCATAGGAATCATTGCATAACCAATAAAAGGCATATATCTTCATGGCCATAGTTTCAAACATGAAAACCACACAAAAACCTCCTAACAGAACCAGTCTAAAACCAATAGCAGGCATGACAATAACAGTTTTGTCTTGTATTAAACTCTCACAGCAAAACATTAAAACAAGAAAGAGTAAACCTCACTAGTGCATTAATGTTATTGAACACGAAGGAAACACAGAGAGCATGGATGCAGCAAACAGATTAGCATCATAAAATAAACAAAGATCACACCTGTGCTCATCCTCGGTCCAGGCAATACCCTTTCGCCGCTCTTGATCTGCCTTTGCTTTACTTCCCTGGTTAGACTCACCCGCATGACTATTTCCTCCTTTCTTAGTACTTCCTCCATCATCATCACCAGCATATCCATTTGATCCTTGAGGAGAACCATAGGCAGGAAGTGGCACACATCCTGATTCAATCCTACTAACATCCTCAACTAAAAGCTCATAGTGTTCCTTAATCTGCTCAACACTCTTTCCAGGAACATCTGCAGCAATCTTCTCCCACTTTTCCTCAGATTCATCTGTATAAGTCGCAAGAGCTCTCTCAAAGGTTATATCATCTTCCCTACTCCACACAGAACCATCACTAACTTCCTCCACAGTCATTATTTCAAATCAAACCTAACCAAAATTCGATAGAATTCACCCTAAACCCTTCTCTAAAATCTGAGATTCCAACCAGAATTTCCGCAAAGTTGAGACCTTTAGCGTTCCACAAACCAGAGAGGACTCAGATCTTCCCAAGTATCAAATCAAAATCCAGCGAGAGAGAATCTCGGAGGGTTATAATCGAAAAGGGAATCTCGAATTCTACAGAATCAAATTCCCTTAGAATAAGGGAGATAAACCCTACAAGATGATATCTTTGCAGTACTCTACAGAGGGAACTAAGAACAGAGAAGTGAAAGAGAGAGGAGTTCACGAGGAAGAAGTATCCGCGAGGCAGAGCAGAAAAAAAAAAGATTGCAACTTTGAAACGAAAGAGAAGATTAGGGATTGCAACAAGTTGAAGGAGAGAGAGGTCAAAACGCCATTGTTAAAGAAACAGTGATGATAATAAGCTCTCCCACACCATTGATAGCTACAGTTTTCACAGCTCTGCTCTGCTGTTTTCTTTTTCTTTTTACTACTATTTATTTATGTCAAATCTCTTTAATAACTTTTATTTTAATTTTTGTCACAAAATAATGTTTTAAAGAAATAGCATTCAAATTTTAAAAATAACTGAACTAAATTATTTTAATTTTGAAAATTTTAATTTTAACACTTTATCCAAAACTTTAACTAAACTATAAATCCTAAGTTTTGTTACCCAAAAATATAAATGCGTATTTACATTTTTTAATAAAATATATTTAAATTTTTTATTTTGCTCACAAAATTTTTTGAGATAAAGAACCTAAATTTTTTTAATCTTCAAAATATCACTTAAGAAAAAAAATGACCAAAATATATTTTAATAAAATGTGTAAATATATATTTATACAACTTAGGTTAATTAATCTAAACAGAGATTGAGTTTTGGAGGTAAGATTTATAATTAAATAAAAGTTTTAAAATATTAAAAAAATTAAAATAAAAAAATTTATTTTTGTCATTTTTTTTCTTAAATGCTATTTTGTGACAAAAACTTAAAAAAAAATATTATGAGAGATTTGCCTAAATTTTTTTAGGTTAAGATTATTTCTCTTTATTATTTTTGCCTTATTTTCTCTATTTTAAATTTACTTTTTTGTTCTTGGTAATGTCTTTTTTTTGCACTGATGTAAAATATTTTGGGTCCTTTTTTATTTTTTACATGGGCCAACCAGTAAATCTTTAATGGGTCTGAATTGGAATCCTAAACCAAATGAAAGCAGACCAAAGATCATAATGTTTTTTTTTGTCTTAACCAAATGATATCTATAATATACCAAGCAATTTTCTTTTTCTTTTTCTTTTTGAACAAACCAATCAATTTTCTTTTTGGCCATATTCGTTAATACATGAACATAATGTAAATTACATGTTCGATTTTATCAAGTGCAGAGTTTAGTTCACTTGATATATATAAATTTCTCTTGTAACTTTTGGATCTGGTAATGTAATTAGATTAGGAAAGAAATTGAAAAATGGACAAAGAAGATATGGAAGATGTTGACGTCTTATCCACCAAAAAAAATATCCGATCAGACTGGTCCCCCTTCACTACTTGTCCCATCAATTCACAGGTCTCTACCATTTTATCTCTTACCCTTTCTCGAATATTCTAAGTGGTGGTTAACTTCTGGTTCGACATGTAAAAGTTACACATTAGATTTTAGATTCTAGCAATTGCGTCTAATCACAATTATACAAATTAACTTAAACCAGTAGCATCCTTTGTTTGATTGTTCCCAAAATGTGCTCCCACATAGTAGTCATAAGTAAACAAGCAAATAAAGAAGAAACAAGAGCAAGCAAAAGAGCTCTTTCTTATACAACTTGAATAAAGTTTTACATTTAACCACTTAACATGATTACATTACCTTCTTCTCCATCTGAAGTAGTTTTGCATCCACAAAACTCTAATAGGTTCTTCAGATTTTTATTTCCATGGAGTATAGCAGCAAATTCCCTGCAAAACTATGAAGGAACAAAAGAAACTATAGAGCCTCTTAGAGCAGAGTACAATAGACCAGATCTTTTAAATTAGAGATGCAAACCTGTGTTAATAAGGACTTTTAAGCAGCAACTTGTAGCAACTCTCTTTCAGCACGTTCTCTGATCCTTCTCTCAAGCTCCGGCCTAAAATGTCTTATCAAACCTTGCACGGGCCATGCAGCTGCATCCCCCAATGCACAGATTGTGTGTCCTTCGATCTGTTTGGTTACCTCCTGAAGCATATCAATCTCTTCCAGCTTTGCATTTCCAACTTTCATCCTCTCCATGATCATCCAAAGCCAACCTGTCCCCTCTCTGCAAGGAGTGCACTGCCCACAGCTTTCATGCTTGTAGAAGTAAGAGAGCCTAGCAATTGCATCCACAACATCGGTTGATTTATCCATCACAATGACAGCTGCAGTTCCCAGCCCTGATTGAACAGCCTTGAGCGCATCGAAATCCATCAGCACATCTTCGCACACGTTCTTAGGAATCAAAGGGACAGAGGAACCTCCAGGAATGATGGCAAGTAAGTTGTCCCAGCCACCCCTAACACCTCCACAATGCCTCTCAATAAGTTCCTTGAGAGGTATACTCATTTCCTCTTCAACCGTACATGGCTTGTTCACATGTCCCGATATACAAAACAGCTTTGTCCCAGAATTATTCTTCCTACCAAAACTCGAAAACCACTCAGGTCCACGCCTCAAAATGGTAGGAGAAACAGCCACCGTTTCCACATTGGTAACAGTTGTGGGACAACCATATAAACCAGCATTAGCAGGGAACGGAGGCTTCAACCTAGGCTTCCCTTGCTTCCCTTCAAGGCTTTCAAGAAGCGCAGTCTCTTCACCACATATATACGCACCAGCGCCAAAGTGGATATAAACATCGAAATCATAACCAGAACCACATGCATTCTTCCCCAAAAGACCAGCTGCATATGCTTCTCTTCTCGCCTTCTCTAGATTCAAACGTTCATTCACATACTCACCCCTGATGTAAATATACGCTGCACTAGCTCTCATCCCCACACCAGCAATCAAACACCCTTCCAACAACTTGTGAGGGTCATGACGCATAATCTCCCTATCTTTACAAGTCCCAGGCTCACTCTCATCAGCGTTGACAACCAAATAAGACGGACGTCCATCAGAGACTTTAGGCATAAAGGACCACTTAAGACCAGAAGGGAAACCAGCACCACCACGACCACGAAGACCAGACCTTTTCATCTCATTAACAATCCAATCAGTACCCTTGAGCACCAAATCTTTGGTCCTATGCCAATCACCTCTCTTCATAGCCCCTTTGAGAAAAGGGTCGTGTAGACCATAGAGGTTGGTGAAAATTCGATCTTCATCCTTGAGACCACCAAAATGAGTCTATTCCGGAGGCGGAGGAGGTGGTGGTGGCTGTGGAGTGGCGGAAGTGGACGCAGCTTGAGTGTTGAATGACCTCAGAGATGGAGCCAACCTGTTACTTCCCTTCAAAACAGATACCGCCCTCTGCAAGCCAAGAATCACCCTCACAGGTGCCTGTAATCAAATGCATACAACATAAACGTTATATAAGCACAAATGTAATCCACATCAATGCTATGATCAAATCAATTTCGAAATCAGTTATATTTAGCTAACATTTGATCAAGTCTGAAGTTTCAAAAACCCTAACATTTGAGATGGAGACAAAGCATAACCTAGAAACTAAAACGAAGATCATCAAAGTGAAACTGATTACATACCATGGATAAGAAATTTCCGTGAAGACAGGTAGAAAGACTTAGACTTTGTTCCTTTAAGGCCACGCGAATGGGAGATAGAGGAGGAAGAAGGTGGTCGGTAGCTCGGACAGACACCTGAGACTGAGAGTCAGACTCTGAGACCGATGAACTCGAGATAACTGTTTGGTTCAGCTTAGACCGCGTCGTCTCAACTTTTGGGCCTTTATCGGGCCTGCCCCAAATACTCTAGTCCGGTTTCTTTGGTCTGTATTAATCAAGAAAGCCCATTAAATATATATATCCAATTAAAAAGCTGAATAAATTTACCACCGCCATTAGGCCCATTACAATTATTTTTACTTTTTGTCTTATTTTGACGGCGTGCGGCGCGTGCCAGCATTACAATTCAAGACGATGGAATTCGGTGATAAGGTCTACTTCTTATCATATCCTTATACATATATAAGTAGTTTAGCTTATCATACCCTGCTTATAGGTTTGTTTCCACTGATGCTCGCATTGTCAGTTTCGAGAGTCTCTTCTACGATTCAAAATCCCTAATCTCCTTTTTTTTTTTCTCTTTCCTTTCAACTTTATAATTAAAATTACTTTATTTCCATCTCTCTATAAATATTAAATCGTCACCCCACAAGTGCTCAAAAGCAAATCCTAGCCAAAAAAAAAAAAAAACGAAACCCTCTCTCTCTGTCTCTGTCTCGCTCGCGTTCCCAGATTCTTCGATCTGCGAAAAACCTATAATCTACAGGTTACTCTCCTTTGACTATCTTCTTCTTCTTCTTCACCTTGATTTATTATTATGTTTGTTTCCTTAGGTTCTACGACTTAATCAGCGATATGATTTTTTTTTTCTCAATTAATTAATTTTTAAGGTTTTTTTGTTTTTCTGTCGGAAGATTTGGTTTGTCTGGTTTGGTGCAGATCTCATTTAATGTTTTGATCTTGTTTGCAGTAATGACTTCTCTCAGCAGGGAACTTGTGTTCCTGATTCTCCAGTTTCTCGATGAAGAGAAATACAAAGACACCGTTCACAGGTTCTTCTTTCTTCTTAACCTTCAATTTTGAATAATTGAGAAAATTAATTAATTATTTATGATTTATAATGTTAATTAATAAACCATAGGTTGGAATTGGAGTCTGGTTATTACTTCAACATGCGTTACTTTGAGGAACTTGTGACTAATGGTGAGTGGGACGAAGTGGAGAAGTATCTCTCTGGTTTCTCCAAGCTTGAGGACAACAGATACTCTATGAAAATCTTCTTTGAGATCCGAAAGCAAAAGTATCTCGAAGCTTTGGATAAGTAAGCTCCCAGTATCCTCTTTCTTGAGTTATGTTAGCTTAGCTTATGTGGTTTTGTGTGTCTCAGTACTTTTATTCCTCTTTGTTAGGCGTGATCGTGCGAAAGCTGTGGACATATTAGTCAAGGATCTCAAGGTGTTTGCAGGTTTTAATGAAGATCTGTTCAAGGAAATTACTTTGCTTTTGACATTGGATGACTTTAGGTTTGCATAAATTTTGACCCTTGCAACATTATCTCTGATTATATTATTGAGATTGTTTATCATTCATTGTCGTATCAATTTTTTCAGAGCCAATGAGCAGCTCTCTAAGTATGGGGATACAAAGTCGGCAAGGGGTGTAATGTTTGGTGAATTAAAGAAGCTGATAGAGGCTAATCCACTTTTCCGTGATAAACTTCAGTTTCCTGTTTTGAAAAGCTCAAGGTTGCGGACTCTGATAAACCAAAGGTGCTTGGAAGTTTTCTGTTGAGTCTTTTTTAGTCTTAATCACATTTGTATAAATGACTAAAACTTTCGATTTACTGGAATTTGTTATAGTTTAAACTGGCAGCATCAGCTATGTAAGAACCCTAGGCAAAATCCTGACATCAGATCTCTCTTTCTGGACCACACTTGCAACCAACCGAACCAACCGAATGGTGCGCGAGCTGCATCCCCTGGTACAAATCATTTAATGGGTGGTGGTGTTCCTAAGATGGCAGGGTTTCATCCATTATCAGCTCATGGTGTAAGTGCCGAATGATTATGTTGCCATTACCAGAAATAGGTTTTTCTATGCTGAAGTATTGCCACATGTTTTGGACAGATGTTTCAGCCTGCACCAGGACCAGGTGGACTTCCAGCTAATCTTTCAGGGTGGATGGCTAACCCATCTGTCGTGCCTCATCCTTCTGCTGCACCTTCGGGTCCTATAGGCTTGGGTTCTCCAAACACTGCAGGTTGTCTATTTATTGAATGCTTTGTGTTATATTTCTGAAAGTTGTCATCGCTTCCATTCATGAGAAAAGTTTAGGATTCTTGATAAGTAATTATGGAAAAAATAATTAGAAATAGACCTGCCAATGCTATCTTATCTTAGTATTTTACCTTCTAAATCCATTTATTTTTAACAATTTTATTTGACTTGAAACACTGTGTTAGCAGCTATGTTAAAGCGCCCTCAGACTCCTTCAGGTCCTACTCCTATGGAATATCAAACTGCTGATTCTAACCATGTTTCGAAGAGGTCAAGGCCGTATGGAACCTCAGAGGAGGTACTCATCAATAACTAATCTATCTGTTAAGTATCTGAGAGTTGGTATAAGTGTCTCAGCTATTCTCTTTAGAGAGACTAGGATTTTCAGTTTTAGGTTTTACTTGTAAGATGCGGATTATGAAAAATGTAGCAGAAGAGCTTGAGAGATGGCTTTTCCATTCCAAGCATTCCTTTTCTCATGGTGGTTAATTTCCGATGGTTTTCAATTGTTTTTTTTTTCAGGGGGGTAATATTCCAGTAAATATTTTGCCAGTTACATATGCTGGCCATCCCCATGGACATAATACATTGTCACCTGATGACTTGCCCAAGGTAGTTGTTACAACTCTTGCTCAGGGTTCACCTGTCATGAGCATGGACTTCCATCCAATTCAGCAAATTTTACTATTGGGTATGTCCTATGAAGCCATACTCTCACACGTGCAGATTCTGTATTGTCTCTTCTTGCTTTTGATTTTACTTAATCGATTAAGGGTGTTGAGAATATATGTTATCATGTCAGTCGGTACAATTGGTGGTGATGTTTTCCTGTGGGACCTGGGTGCTCGTCAAAGGATTACGGAGAAGGGTTTTGATGTCTGGAAGCTTGATTCGTGCTCGAAAGAATTGCAGGTTTACCTCTCCACCTTTTGATATTTTTCCCATACTGTCTAGGAAGAAGTGCTTTAATTATTTTGAATTGTGGACAGGCATCTTTGAACGCTGATGCGACGGCATCGGTAAATCATGTGGCATGGAGTCCTGATGGAACTCTCTTTGGTACATGCCAACTGTTCTCCAGCAAATTATTTTCTCTAAGCGCAGTGGATAAATTTTGTGATTAAATTGTAAAGGTCATTCTCAGAACAGAAACAGTCTCTAAACATGGGAAACCTGCACATTGTTTTCATATTTCAGGCGTGGCGTACTCAAAAAGCATTGTGCATATCTATTCCTTTCATGGGGGCACTGACATACGAAATAATTTGGAGGTTCGTTTTACCAGTTATTCCTTTCAATCATATCAGTCATGGTAGTTGGTACTAGCTGTTCGTATATTCACATAACTTTACAATTTGGTTTTGTCTTTCCTCTGACTGCAGATTGAAGCTCACACAGGAAGTGTTAGCCATCTTGCTTTTTCATATCCTAGCAAACAACTATCTGTTGTTACTTGTGGCGATGACAGAGTCATTAAGGTTTGTCTTTCTGACAATCTATGTTCTATTGGCACGTTAGTGGTTGGCATGACTTACTGAACTAAAATAATCCAAAGGTTTGGGATGCTGTTACCGGCGATAAACGGTTTACTTTTGAGGGTCATGAAGCTCCTGTGTTCTCTGTTTGTCCTCACTACAAGGAAAATATTCAGGTAACAAGTGTTGTTTCTTTTAGACTAGAAGCCCCTATCTGTTACTTTCTGTCTACCGGATAAACCTACGTATGAGAGAAAATTTCACTAATGCATTCTAGATCCTTTACAGTTTGTCTTCTCAACAGCAACTGATGGAAAAATAAAAGCTTGGTTGTATGACAATGTGGGTTCAAGAGTTGACTATGATGCACCTGGCCATTCTTCGACAAGAATGGCATACAGCAGTGATGGAACAAGGTTCATCCAACTTTCTCAAATTGTGTCAGCATTTCATAAATGTTTGACTGTTATCTTATACTTTGAAATTAAGTAATTGAATAACATGCAACAGGTTGTTTTCATGTGGTACAAACAAAGAGGGGGAGTCCTTTTTAGTTGAGTGGAATGAAAGTGAAGGTTCTATAAAAAGAACATATCTCGGCCTGGGACAACGGGCTGCAGGGATTGTGCAATTTGACACAACCCGGAATAGATTCTTAGCTGCTGGTGATGAGTCGACTATCAAAATTTGGGACATGGACAACACAAATCCTTTGACAACTATTCATGCAGATGGTGGCTTACCGGTAATAATACTCAATGATCGTGGCCTCTTGCTATTTCTACTACTTCTCTTGTAGCAGCTAATTGTGCGTGGAAAACCTGCAGGCTTCTCCTTGTGTTAGATTTAATAGGGAAGGAATACTTTTAGCTGTCTCAACCAATGACCATGGTGTTAGAATTCTCGCGACTGATGATGGAATTAGGTTGCTGAGAACAGCAGAAAATCGCTCATTTGCCCCCGTCATGAAGGTATATTTTCTTGGATATTATCTCTGTGGACTTTTTAGGCATTTTGTTTATACAATCTGGTGTGCAGGTTCCTGCAGGTGGTGGTTTTGGTTCTTCAAGTGCAAATGCAGGAATAACTATGGCAGATCGAGCTACCTCTTTTGCAGCTATGGAGGTGAGTCGAAGTTTGAATTTGGATGGTATCCTTGTAGTCTACTGAATATTTACTGTATGACTAAACAATTTAAGTTATTCAGAACAATGAAGTGCGAACACTAGCGGATGGGAAGCCCAGAATCGCTGATGATTTAGGTGAACGATCTAGAACCTGTAAAGTTACAGAGATTACAGAGCCATCTCAGTGCTGCTCCTTGAGGCTCGCCGACAATGTGGCAGTGACGAAGGTAATATATTATACTTCTATCCGCAGGCAAATACTATCTTCACATAACCAAATGGTCAACAGTTACAATTAAAAAGTAATTAAGTGACTTAGATATATCTTGTAGTAACTGATGTTCTTATTTGAATTGTTATGTACCTTGCGGATGGCTGACTCATGTTTTCTGTGGTGTGAGTTTCAGGTTTCCAGATTAATTTACACAAATTCTGGATCTGGAGTATTGGCCTTGGCATCTAATGCAGTCCACAAGTTGTGGAAATGGCAGAAAAGCGATCACAATTTGGCTGGAAAGGTCTCCTTGCCTCCTTGATTTAGTTTCCTTGTACATTTGTTGTTTATGGTTATGATCACTTCTCAAACTATAGCCTTCATTTATTTTCTTCTAGGCAACGGCTAGTGCACAACCAGTATTATGGCAACCTGCAAGTGGGATTATGGTGATGACCAATGAGACAAGTGATACAAACCCTGAAGAGGCTATTCCTTGTTTTGCCCTGTCAAAGAATGACTCCTACGTTATGTCAGCGTCAGGAGGAAAAATCTCATTGTTCAACATGATGACATTTAAGGTGACTAACCGTATCGTCCATTTAAAATTTCACTCAGCCTTGAGGATACAGATCTTTGTTTTACCAGCATGGCATTTTCGAGAATGTTCAGAGAATTTTTCTTTTTATTATGAAATCTATATGGAAGTATCCGGTTGCAAATCTGAAATCCCCACCGTAGCGTTCTGATAGTTTGAAATAGTTAAAGATAGATTTGAAAAACTTTCATACTCTAATGATGTATATCTAACCTATAGACTATGACGACGTTCATGCCTCCACCGCCTGCAGCAACATTCCTTGCGTTTCATCCTTTGGACAATAATATCATTGCCATTGGCATGGAGGATTCATCTATCCAGATCTACAACGTTCGTACAGACGAGGTATTGTCTGGAATGAAATTATGATAGTTACTTTTGGGTGGTATAAGTAATGAACTTACAATGACGAGTTGCATGCTTATTATGCTAGGTGAAAACCAAGTTGAATGGTCATCAGAACAGGATAACAGGTCTTGCTTTCTCACAGACACTGAACATTCTGGTTTCTTCAGGTGCTGATTCACAGGTAAGAGTAATTGTGTTGTGAATATTGGCTTCTTTGAGAACTTAGGTGAATTGTAGTAACTTGTTTAGATTTTTGGGGTCTGTAGCTGTGCGTTTGGAGCATGGATGGATGGGAGAAGCAAAGTAGTAAGTATTTGAAAGTTCAACACGGAAGATCAATGCCGGCAGTTGCAGATACCCGGGTGCAGTTCCATCAGGATCAGATTCATCTGTTGGTTGTCCATGAGACGCAAATAGCCACTTATGATGCTCAGAAACTGGATTCGTTGATGCAGGTACTTAAATAATGAAACTAGTGTATATTGCAAGCAGACTCTGTATTAAATGGATTATTTACTATCAAATGAAAACAGTGGTTTCGACGGGAAGCGACAGGTCCAATCACGTCAGCTACATATTCATGTGATAGTCAGTCAATCTTTGTGAGCTTTGAGAATGGTAGTGTCGATGTCCTCACTGCTTCAAATCTCAGATTGAGATGTCGGATTAACCCAACTGCTTACTTGCCTCTAAACCCAAGGTGAATATTGTGTTTTCATTTTAGTTCATTACATCAAAAACTATTAACTAGTGAGGTAATGATGAAACATGTGTGGGGTTTTTGCAGCTCAAGAGTATATCCGCTAGTGATAGCAGCTCATCCATCAGAGACTAACCAGTTTGCAGTAGGGCTCAATAACGGCGCAGTACATGTGATTGAACCATCGGAAACAGAAGGCAAATGGGGAACCTCACCTCCACTCGAGAATGGAGCACCACCAGCTGACAACTAACCTTGAAGCCTTCCCTTTATCGCATTTTGTTTTTTTAAAAACAATTTACATCATTGACTTGGAAGTTTTGTAGCCTTGCTTGGTATAGTAGGCCTTTTCTCTTTTGATTTACTCAAAAAAATCAAAATTCTCAAACTTCAAACTTTTCTGGTTGGGTAAAGAGATCAATTTGGTATTATTGGATATAATATACAAACCCAAAAGCAAATCCTCATAAGCATCACAGCAAACTGATTTCTTCAGAGCCTTTATTCCTTAGGTACGTAACTGTATCAATGGTTCCTTTGCGTGTAACCATGAGTGTATGCAAAACTAAAACGGTTCATTACTTTGTTTTACACTGGATATTGTGTTAGGAAATATTGATCTTATAAAATAGAAAACATGTTAGGTGAAAGCAAGCAAGATTGCATTAGGTGTGAAAATAGTTTGCACAATATTACAAAAGGGATCAAAATGAAATATTTTTGGTAATGGATCTTTACGGAGTGACTTGAAGTAAAGTGTTACAAAACCTCCTTTTCAAGTTTCAGGACGGCCATGAAAGCTTCTTGAGGTACATCAACTCTACCTATGGCTTTCATTCTCTTCTTACCTGCCGCCTGTTTCTTAAGAAGCTTCTTCTTCCGAGAAATATCTCCACCTGAATGAATCATATTAACAAGTTCAGAGATGGCTTTGTGGGAACAACACACATCAAACTAAAAAGCTACTTCATTATATATATTTCTGAATTCTTTTGATATCAGATAAAATGGAGATAGATTTGTGATAGTACAAGAGGTGTGAAGAGCTTTGGCTCAGACGGTTAATAGAGTTTCGATATCAAGCCAGGTACTGGCTCTTTCCTGCTCTAGTGAAAGGAGGCATGGAAGCAAGGGAATGTGTATTTACCGTAACATTTGGCTAAAACATCCTTTCTGATTGCTGAGAGCGCTTCACTAGCAATCACTTTTGATCCTATACAAGCCTGCACAAGCATCCATAGAGAACAATAAGTTATTCAGAAGCGAAATTAAAAGATCTATAAAAGCTTTAAATGTAAATTACCTGGATGGGCACTTTAAACATTTGACGCGGAATAAGTTCTTTGAGTTTTTGAGTCAAAGCTCTCCCAACGGAATATGCCTGAAAGCATAGTTCAAAATGATTACACAGTACTGTGAGGACAGGACTCTTTTATAACTGAACGCTAAATACTGTGAGATGTACTAATCTCAATAGTTAGAGGCTTCAAGCAAATATGAACAGTTTATAAAAGCTTTACACTAAGTTCACAAAATTCAGAGTAAATAAACTTTAATAACCAACCTTATCTCTGTGAACAATTGTTGACAAAGGTTCCACCAATTCAGCATTAATCAGGATATCGAGTTTTATAAGATCGCTTTCTCTGTACCTGCAAATGTATTATAATACAGATGCTAAGAAAGACAAAAAAGGCGCAAGGGAAGCATATATCTGCTAAAGTTTTTACATTGCCATGATCTGTGCAATAAAGTTGGTGGAACTAACCCAATAACTGAGTATTCCATGCTAGCATATCCCTTGGTCCTGGACTTTAATTGATCAAAGAAATCTCCCACCATCTGCAAAATAGCAGGGAGCCAATAACGAGAAGATCAGATTACATAATCAAGAGTGACATACCTAACCTTTCATTGTGATTAGCTGAACAGTGCAAAGGCAAAACCTCACCTCTGCAAGGGGTAACTCATAGAGGAGAGAAGCTCTGTTCTCAGCTATATATTTCATTTCTTTGAACTCCCCTCTTCTATCTTGAGCGAGCTCCATAAGCGCACCGATGTAGTCTTTTGGTGTAAGCAGCTCAATCTGTATAATATCATTTTGCAGTAAGTATATGTATTTCTAAGAAACGTGTCATGTGAAAATATCAGTAAAACGTAACCTTAACGTATGGTTCTTCGACTGATTTCCTTAGCCCAGGTTGTGGAAGGAGAGATGGGTTTGAGCACATAGTCTGCAGAAACATCAATTTAAATGGTAATAAGACTTATCAAGAAAGACATATGTAATTTCCAGAGAAAAACAATATTAAAAAGTGTAGGATCAAGAGGAAATTACAATATCACCATTTACAGTGTGCACTTTATATACAACACTTGGAGCAGTGGTGATAAGATTTAAGTTGTATTCTCTCTCTAGCCTTTCCTGCAAAGAAGATGAACTAGAGCATAAGGATCAAAGCATGCTAGGAAATAAGTAGAACTTGCCTATAATATATGAAAAATCTATGTCTATCAACTTATTTCGGTTATTAGTGTAGCAAATAACCAAACAAAAAACTTATAAAACAAGATGGGTGAAACATGTCTGACCTGCACAATTTCCATGTGGAGAAGACCCAAGAAACCGCATCTAAAGCCAAAACCCATGGCACTTGAAGTCTCGGGCTCAAACTGCAGGATAACAACCAAGCTGAGAACACACCTATATATGAATTACAGCTAATGTAATCGTTTTTATCCCTAGACCAAATGTGAATATCATTAACAAAGATTATTATTTTCTGTAGGTTCACTTTGCTAATAGTACCTTCAATGCGGCATCATTGAGTTGCAGTTTTTCCAACGCATCTCGAAGATCCGGAAACCTGTCATCAGACGACATGTTAAAAAATACATAACAAAAATAAAAACAAAAGTCAGCAAATGAACAATGAAAACTCAGTACTGGTCAGCGTCAACTGGAAACAGGCCACAGAAGACCATAGGGGTAGCTTCCTCGTAACCAGGTAACGAGCTTTCTGCCTTTCTGCTAAAGTTTGTTATTGTATCTCCTACCCTGGCATCTGCAACCGATCTTATAGAAGCAGAAATGTACCCCACCTGTAGTTTAATAACACTAATATTCAATCAGCGCATCTTTCTAGTTATTAGAACTTGAGCAAAGAAAGATGCAATTAACCATTCCCTCTCAAATAAGAACAGCACAAACATCTGTTTTATTTCAAACTGTTATTAATCACAGCTCCATCTTCTACCAAAGCTGCTACAACTTACAAGGAAATCCTAAGGAATCCTTGCATATACAAAAATGTTTTTAGTTTTGGAACATGGAACGGAACCGCCAAAACAGCAAAATAAAACCGACATCTTCATTTCGTAATACGAAAGTTTCTGCTGAAATTTCACTAAAAGTGGGAAACGAAAGATCATGAAATTTAGTGAAACAAACAGTTATGTTTAAAAAGAGTACACTACCTCACCAGCATATAACTCATCCACTTGAATTTGATTTGGAGATAGAACGCCGATTTCATCTGCGAAATAGTCCTGGAATTGATGCAATTTTTTGATAATATAAGATAACGATGAAACACAAGAAAGCATTTTTAGAATAATATTGTACATCACTAACGGTCTACACTACAAAAAGCTAACATGCACAATACACATTCAATTAACTTTTTGCATATAGAAATGTATCTTAATCAAATGGAAAGACATCCAGACCAGAGTAGAGTGAAAAAAAGAAAAACCTTTCCGCTTGCCATGAATAAAATCCTGTCGCCTTTCTTCACTTTCCCATCAATAACTCGGAAGTATACAATGACACCACGATATGGATCATAATAACTGTAAACACATGTATTGTGGGAGAATAATATTAGTAGTTAACATGTAAACACTGCATATTTGACAACTAATCAACACAAAAAGTGAATGCTTCACACTCATTTTTAGTTTACAAATGACAGGGCTTAACAGGAATGGATTTGACAAGCCAAAGACCAGTCCAATCATTATTTAACAATAGATTCTATGCGTGACTACACTGAATATGTAAGTAATTATGGATAAAATCAACAAGTGCAAACCTGTCAAAAATTAAGGCTCTGAAGGGTTTTTCTGCAGTTTCGGGAGGTGGAGGTATCCTTTCAACAATTGCATTCAATATCTCCGTAATACCAATTCCCTCCTATATCAATAAATCATGTATGCCCCCCAAAAAAATGTAGATAGAGAGTTAGACGTCTTTCATCTTAATGTAGCAGAGTAACAAAAATGATTTTAAAATTCCAACCTTTGCTGAGCAGAGTATTGCTTTGCTACAGTCTAACCCAATAACCTACAAACAATCGGCAAAGAATCACAAAGCAAAGCTAAAAGGCATAACGTAAGTACAATGAATATCTAGTACAAGGTCTAACAAAAGCTAGAACCAAGTTAAATGTACTGATAACATTTCGATAACTGCAAAGAAGGAATACTATTCATATTATAACTGGCTTTATTTCATTAATGCTATTACCAAAAAACATCGTAAAATGGGCTACACAATGAAGACAATCACTAACCTCCTCAATCTCCCTGAGAACTTGCTCTGGCTCAGCGCCTGGAAGGTCAATCTTATTCACAACCTGCAGGAAGAAGTAGAGCCTGTTTGCTTTAAACTCTGGTATCTAAACCAAACTGTTAGACATGAAAGGAAAAACAACACCTTACATTATTGTTTCCTGAATTGTCATATATCAGATTCAAGAAATTACCAAACATTAAATGATAGCATCATTGGAATCTAGATTAGCTTTTTTTTCTTCATTAAGCTTCTTCTATGTACTGCTGGAGTGATGCTAAATATTTCTATGATATGTTTGCCTATTCGAAAGTTAACTTATTGTGGACTCTGACTTCTATTAATCAAATAGAGCATTGACGTCACTGAATAATCTACAAATGTTGAGACGATGATGATAATACTTCGAAAAGGTTACGAAGCTTAAATCCGTACTTACAGGAATTATTTCGAGGTTGTTTTCTAGAGCCAGATAAACGTTGGCTAGTGTTTGCGCTTCCACACCCTGTACCACATGTAAGGGGAAGTACTTAGAAAGTTTTGTACTAATGTAAGGTCATAGAAAAAGACTGTAGCATATTCACCAAGCGCAAAACAGCTCAAGCAACACAGATTCCAGGTTTCCGGTCCCAGAAAATAGTATGCCAAAAGAAATAATCACCTGGGATGCATCCACAACAAGAAGAGCACCCTCGCATGCAGCAAGAGATCGGGAAACCTATTAACAAAAAGAAACTTATTCTTCATCAAAACTGCAACCTAGTCATCCCTACGGATTCATCATGTAAAAATATTAACTGTTTTAGGTGAGAACACTATAAACATTCAAACCGAGCGTTCCAAGTAACTTCTCACAGATCACACATTGAACTAAACTTGAAGGTTAAGTTTTACATGTCTCCGTAGAAAACAAAAAATGGATTTTCAGTGTATTAGATGAGTTAAGCACCTCGTAAGAGAAATCAACATGACCTGGAGTATCAATCAAGTTGAGGCAATAAGGTGTATCCTCATAAACATAACGCATTCGAGCTGCCTGCACAAAACATACAACAAAAGATTACAAAGTCAGAAGCTTTGTTCTCTTCTCAGTTTATAGAAATGAAAAATGACAAACTGTGAACCTGAAGCTTGATGGTGATGCCTCGTTCTCGTTCTAAATCCATGTTATCAAGAAACTGTTCCTTCATATCTCTGTTCTGAACAGTACCAGTCACCTGAAGCAACTTATCCGCCAAAGTAGACTTCCCATGATCAATATGAGCTATGATACTAAAGTTCCTGATCTTCGAAATAGGAACCTGCAATTTTCAAAATCCGATTTTTAAATCTGAATCCTCCTGGGTTGCTAGACATAGACGGAATCTCACCTTCAAAAGACGGTCTTGACCAGAACGGGCAGCTAGTTTGGAGTTAGCGTCAGAGAGGTTGCTCTGAGGCTGAGTTCCGGCTGTGGCCTGGCAAATTATCTGTAGCCTCCGGTTAGAGTGACGATGGAAGGTAGAGACGGGAATGGAGGAGAGACGACGGAGAGATGAAGAAGAAGAAGGAGTTGGGGATAAGAAGAACGTTGGAGGAGATAAGTCCATAGCATAAGCCATGGCCATGGCACTGTGTCACTCTTTAGACCTCTTCTTATGGTTTTGAGTGAAAGTTTTTTTTCTTTTGTCTTTAATAATTCTGAACCACAGGATATCCGGATCAGACCGGCCCATCCAACCCATCCGAGCCGACCCAAGTCCATTTTCTTGTACAAGTGCATACATTAAGCCAGAGCAAAACTAAACGACACAACTCAACAAACCGTGTGAACCATGGTGGTTACTGGTTAAAGAGTTCCCACTAGATTTGAGGTTCGGTTCTGTTTTCAATTTTCAAATAAATAAATAACTCAAATTTAATCAAACTGAATTAACAGAAATAAAATAAATAAATTTAGTAATGACTAGCCAATTTTTTTAAAAAAATATATATCAAAATCTAAAAGAAATAAAATAAAAAATCAAATTTTACCGAAAAAATGAACCAATTTTTTTAGTTTATTTCGGTTGGATTGTAACCGAACCGAAATATTACAAACCAAAATATCCGGCCTGAAACGAACTGGACCCAAGAACGAATGTTCCTACACATGAAAAAGAATGATGAATGATGATTTACAAGCTTTTTGTTCAAAATGGTTGTGCTATGTTCTGGCAATAATACGAGACTTTTAATCAATAATGAGTTGATTAATGTTTTTAATCATTTTTCTTAGATACAGATCTTCACATGTCTTAGTTTAATAGTAATCCCTCTGAAAAAGTCCAAACCTTTCCTCAGTTTTTTGGTTTTCCTCTTCGTAGAGGTAATAAGACTGAGAAAAAAGGCAAAGATTCGATTTTTTACTTATTGAAAACAAAAAAAGACATAAGGGGTTAGTCAATGTCGTGGTGGTAATAATAAGAGAAAGATTTGACCAAACCATCACCTCTTGTGACTGTTTTTTTTTTTTTTAACTTTGAGATTAAAGATAAAGTTTATGACTTTTCTCCGTTATGAAGCTGCTTGGATACCAATTTAATGGTGGTCCAATCGTTCTCTGTTGTTGAATGAATCCTATTTTTTTTCTTTTTCTTCATTCATACTACTCTCCTTGACTTTCTTCTTTTTTAACATATATTCTCGTGTTCCTTCTACTTTCTTTTGTCTTTTGTCTTTTCACTGTTTCTCTGTCGTGAATCCCAAGCTCGGAACTTTGCTAAAAGCCCACGTCTTTTCCTCTTCTGGGTAAGTTCTTCTTGCGCGTTCATCTGGTAAATATCCGATCTTTCTGTCTATGGAGAGAGAGAAGAGGGGATGGCTTGCACAGTGTTTGACCTAAAGTCTTAAAAGTCTTTGGCTTTATGGAGACTTTGTCTTAATCTGTTACCATTTCCCTTGAACTATCTCGGACACGGGTAGGTTTAGTTTCCTTTGGTTCTTTGAATTGACTTTTTTTTTTTACTTGTCCTGTGTGATAGGTTATTACTCACCCTCGCTTGTGTTGTGGATCAAAGTCTCGAGATTTTTCTTAAACTAATCTCAACTTGGTGGCATGATCTTTCGGACAGCTTTAGCCTGAGGTCTTTTTGAAGGAGTTAAAAGAAAAGTTATGGGGAGTTTTTGCTCCAAGAGCCTTGGAATCAACTTTGGCAGTGAGTATTCAGGTTCAAGTGTGGCTGATGATGGGCTCCGAGAACCTGATTTTGGCTACCAGCAACCACCTGGTGGTCAAAACTGTTTGATGGGTCCTGGTACGAGACAGTCTATGGTTAAGGAACCAACCCAGTTGAAAGATGTGTTTTCATTCCGAGAAAGGGAAGCTGAAGATATCTATGATGGGATTCCGAGGTTACCTTCATCACAGAAACTCCGGCCTGCAAAATCTACTCACACTGCAGTTTCAAAGGTTAGTTTTGCTAGTGTCTTTTTGAGTGTTGTCCTGAGAACAAAACAATCCAAATTTGCTATATTGTGGCAGGTTACAGAAGTAGGCAGAGCCGGGTTAGGTAAAGCAAAGGATGTTTTGGATACTCTTGGGAGTAGCATGACGGATCTCAGCAGCGGTGGTTTCACTTCTGGAGTTGCAACTAAAGGCAATGAACTTGGGATCTTAGCCTTTGAAGTAGCAAACACAATTGTCAAAGGCGCAAATCTCATTGAATCACTTTATAAGAAGAACATCACGCATTTGAAAGAAACTGTGCTTTATTCCCCGGGTGTTCAGAATCTTGTCTCCAATGATTTTGATGAACTCCTCAGACTTGTTGCTGCTGATAAGAGGTGAAAATTCAAGTCTAGACTGCTTCCTTTTTTTCTTGGCTCTTTTTAAAGACATTGCAAGATAGTTAACTTGTTATATTTACAGGCAGGAGCTGCAAGTTTTCTCAGGAGAAGTGGTTCGGTTTGGAAACCGATCCAAAGACTTTCAGTGGCATAATCTACAGCGCTACTTTGACAAGTAACGTTATATAGAAACTTTGTGAATGAGATTATGTTCATCTTTGTGTGTTTGTAGTTTTATAATTGTTTTTTTTTTCTTAGGATCATCAAAGAATTAACCCCTCAAAGACAGTTGAATGAAGACGCAGTCTTAGTTGTTGACCAACTGATGGTTCTAGTGCAGTATACTGCTGTAAGTGAATACTTTCTAAAATTATAAACTCTAAAGTCAGATAGAGTTCCTCTTGCTAATAGATGTGTGTTATCTTCTTTAGTAGCTGTTTACTCATGATGTCACTCAGACATATCTCTTTTGGTTCAGGAACTATACCAAGAACTCCAAGTATTGGATCGGTTGGAGAAAGACTATGAGCAAAAACGCCGAGAAGAAGAGAACTCAGCTAGCAGCAGTAAGGGTAAACTTTTCAAAGACTACTTGCCTGCTTCATTATGTTTTCAACATTGTTTTGGTAACAGTCCTCTCTTATAAACATAGGTGATGGCCTTGCAATCTTGAAAACGGAGCTTAAGTCACAGAGAAAGGTAGTGAAAAGCTTAAAGAAAAAGTCGTTGTGGTCAAGAGGTCACGAAGAGGTAGTGCTTCTTTGTCATTTAAATTGCATTTCACAAACTAAAATACAGCCAAAACTACCTCTCTTGGTAGAAAAATCTTGCAAAAGTGAAAGAGATTATTGTGATGTGTTCATCTGAACGGCTAATTTGTATTACAGGTGATGGAGAAGCTAGTAGACATTGTTCATTTCTTGTTGTTAGAGATTCATAATATCTTCGGTGGTGCCGGTATGTAAGTTCCTCCTTTTTGTACTTTCCACCAAGTGCTACTGAGCATGAATCTAAGCTTTTGAATGTTCTCTCATCCACTTATCCATTCCAGAACAGAGACTATGTTCTATTGTCTATTGATCTTTCCATGATTAACTATTCACACTGAAGCCTAAATTATGTGTACATCAAATTGTGTGCTCAGATGATCAACCAGCGAAGAAAGGAGCAACAGATCATGATAGAAGATTGGGACCTGCTGGTCTTGCTTTACATTATGCAAATATAATTGTGCAGATTGATACACTTGTGAGTGCTCAAAACGTAGCATTGCTTCATTTGGTTTTGTCGGTTCTAACTTCTAAGTATTATTCTATCGTGTGTTTTGGTGGGTATAGGTCGCACGTGCAAGCTCTATAACTTCAAATGCAAAGGATTCTTTATACCAAAGCTTGCCACCCAGTATAAAACTGGCTCTTCGTTCCAAGATTAAGTCCTTCAATGTTGATAAAGAGGTAATGTCTTCTTGTTTACACTCTATGATGTACAAAACTGAAAGAAAGAATGTGTTCTTTTTGACCAATCTCACTAATAAACAAGGTGGTGTAATTTATGTTTCTCATGACAGCTTTCGGTTACACAAATTAAGGACGAGATGGAGAGGACACTGCATTGGCTTGTCCCTATTGCAGCCAACACAACCAAGTAAGGAATCTGACCCTGACTTAAATATTGTATCCTCTCCACTATTTTCTATTATGGCTAAAGACTGTTGAATGGCTTCATTGCAGAGCTCATCATGGTTTCGGTTGGGTTGGAGAGTGGGCAAATACAGGGTGAGTGGTGAATGAAAATGAGACACTGCAACTGCTCTGCTTGCATGTTTTTCAATGTTTCTTTTGTTGTTGTTGATCTTTCAGGCCTGACTTCACTAGTAAGCCTAATGGTGGAGATATACTACGCATTGAAACACTCTATCACGCTAGTAAAGAAAAGACAGAGATCTACATTCTTGGACAGATTATTTGGTTACAACATTTGGTTACAAAAGTAAAGAGAGACGCTAGAGGAGGCCCTAGGTTTTCTTCTATCAAGTCTCCATTGGGCTCTACGATCCAGCAACTGATATCTGAACCATTCAGTGTCCCGTTAGTAACAGAAGAGGAACAAAAGATGTTACAAGAGGCAAGCAAAAGGAAGAGGAATCCATGTGTTAGCAAGAGTCATGATTTTGATTCTGAGTACTCGCGGGTTAGGAAGTGTGACCCTTTGAGCAAAAGCAGTGAGTATTTTCGTGGAGTGAGAAGAAGCAAATCAGCTGCAGTGAAGAGGTTCTCTTCAGGTTTTCCACTTCTTGATTTTGTTATCGACAAGGAAAAAGCGTTGGATGTTATTGATCGTGTTGATGTGCCTAGAGATTACAAAGCATTGTTAAAAGAAGGTAGCTTAAGCTTCTAATGGAGAGTGGTGCTTTGTGGTCTTAGTCCAATGCACAAAACCAGCTTCTGATTCATATGTGTTTGGTTGTATATAAGAAGAGCATAAAAGAATGATGTGGAAGAAGCTGTTTATGTGATACGTTGTTAGATTATTTACAATATTTCAGTTCAATATATTGATACAATTTTCAGAAAGTTTCAAATAACGATGATGATTAGATGACTTGCACCATTCTCTGAACAGAGAGTGAGAGACTAAGATCAACAATCATAATCATACATTGGAACAAGAATCTGCAAGACTTGAAAACTTTATTTCAACAAGTAAAGGAGGTAAAAGAACCACAAAATTTGAGTAACAGTGAATAAATATGTTCAACATCATCTCACAGCTCTCACACAAATGATGAGAATCGCAATGCATTAGCAGCACCGCTTTAAAGTATTGTTTTTTTTTCGTTATTGTCAACAAAAGAAGAATAAAATGAGAAGAAAGCATCCAAAAGAGATGAATCAAGCCCTTAAGCTGCTGCCTCCTTGGAGATCTTCTCTGCTTTTGCAACCACCTCGTCAATGCCACCAACCATGTAAAAGGATTGTTCAGGAAGATCATCGTACTTACCATCGAGCAATCCCTGCAACGATTTACAATTCATATGAGTTCAAATATAACAAACAATCATGTAGCAGGGAAGAATGAGATATGGATGGACATTATATACCTGGAAACTGTTGATGTTTTCTTTAAGGTCGACGTATTTTCCAGGGGCACCCGTGAAGATCTCAGCAACATGGAATGGCTGACTCAAGAATCTCTGAATCTTACGTGCACGGGCAACAGTCAGCTTGTCATCTTCACTTAGCTCATCCATTCCCAGAATGGCAATAATATCTTGCAAGTTCTTGTAGTTCTGTAACACTTTCTGCACACCACGAGCAGTGTTGTAGTGTTCCTCACCCAGAATGTGAGGCGAGAGCATACGGGATGTTGAATCCAGAGGATCCACAGCAGGATAGATACCAAGCTCAGAAATCTACACATGCGAATGAGAAAAGTATTAAGATATCATCTTAATAAGCATTACACACAAATATGTTAAAAAGAAGTATCATCAGGAGACAAATCCACACCTGTCTCGAGAGCACAGTTGTGGCATCCAAGTGAGCGAAAGTTGTGGCTGGAGCAGGATCTGTCAAATCATCAGCAGGAACATAGATGGCTTGGACTGAGGTGATAGAACCTTTCTTGGTGGTTGTGATTCGCTCTTGAAGAGCACCAAGATCGGAAGCAAGAGTTGGCTGGTAACCCACAGCAGATGGGATACGACCAAGCAAAGCAGACACTTCAGAGTTAGCCTACACAAGACAGTACACTGAGTTAAAATTCTAAATCAATCTATGGCACACATGTGCTGAGAAATAGAGCAAACAACATAGCTCACCTGAGTGAAACGGAAAATGTTGTCAATGAAAAGCAACACATCTTGTCCCTCAGCATCACGGAAATATTCGGCAACAGTCAAACCAGTAAGTCCAACACGGGCACGGGCACCCGGGGGCTCGTTCATTTGTCCATACACAAGAGCACATTTGCTCTCAGACTGTAAGATAAGAAAACAAAGAGAATTCAGTAACACAAAATAATCAAATGCCATTTGCAGGAATAAGAAAGGTAAAAACTAAACCAAATTATTTGAACACCTGCTTCTCGCCTAGCTTGATGACACCACTCTCAATCATCTCTCTGTACAAGTCATTGCCTTCACGGGTTCGTTCTCCCACACCAGCAAACACGGAGAAACCACCTGTTCATCAGAAGGAGTACCAATTAATAAATTAAAACTAGAGCACCACTGTGCAAACTACTTAGAAAACCCATAGAATATATACCATGAGCTTTGGCGACATTGTTAATCAGTTCCATAATGAGCACTGTTTTCCCGACACCAGCACCACCAAAGAGCCCAATCTTTCCTCCTCTTTGGTAAGGAGCAAGCAGGTCAACAACCTGCAATGAAAGCAACAATCGTTAGCAAAGACAACACGTGTAACCAATGGGAACAACAGCGGAGCTAGAGCTCAGAATCTACCTTAATACCAGTAGCAAGGATCTCTTGCCCAGTAGCTAGATCAACTAAAGCTGGAGCATCTCTGTGAATAGGTAGGTAGTGCTCAGTCTCTAAGCACAACAAAAAAAACACATTGTCATGACAGGTTCACAGAAAGTAAGACACTAATTAAAGATATCTTAAAATACTTACTAATTTCGCCTCTCTCGTCAATAGGTTCTCCAAGAACATTCATGATACGTCCAAGAGTAGCTCTTCCAACAGGGACCTTAAAAGTAAAAACAAATAAATGATTCCGCATCACATTCACAAAAAAATGATTTGAAACATTGAGTTCCCTGTAAATGAATATACTTTTCAAGAAAAAAGTGTATCTTGACAAAGTCAACATTGAATATACAATCAACGAATCACAGATCTAAACACAGAACACTACTTACGGTAATTGGAGCGCCAGTGTTGAGAACGCGCCGTCCACGGACAAGACCCTCAGTACCATCCATAGCAATGGTCCTAACAACATTCTGACCCAAGTGATGTGACACCTCAAGCACCAGCCTTGTCGGGTGATCCTGCACCTCGAGTGACGTCATGATCGGAGGCAAACCTTCCTGATCTTCAAATCTCACATCCACAATAGCACCAATAACCTGGCAGACCTTCCCGATCGCACCTTTTCCACCGTAATCGTAAGTCTTCTTCGCCTCATCCTTAGCTGGAGCTGACGACGACGCAGCAGCTGGTGAAGAGGTCGAGTATTCGGCGACGCGTCCGAGGAGGTCGCCAAAAGGAGCTGCGCGGCGAGCTGGTGAGGGAGACGGAAGCCTAGGGTTACGGCTTCCGAGTTTGGCAGCAGATATGCCGGAGGATGAACGGAGAAGCGATGATAAGACTCTACGAGACGCCATTGTTGTGTGTGTGTGTGAGACAGAGGAAAATGCTAGGGTAACTACAGAACCTGAATCTGTTAGATCGAGTGCTTCAGTTTTAGGAAACTTCCAAAGTTAATGGGCTTCACTAATGGACTTATTTGGGCCTTAATCATACGTTTCTTTGCTATCTTCCTCTAAAGGATCACGTAATAATATAAGAGAACTAGACTCGGGATATTTTAAGATGTAAAATTCTATTAACATTTTTATTAAAAAATTGTTAATTTATAAGGATTTTATCTATTAAAAATATTTTGTATTTAAATTAGTGATTTTAAACCCAATTCAGACTTGCAGTCGAAGCGGTAAACCTAGTGATTTGATATGTAATCCGGTTTATGTTTTAAGAAATGTCCATTAATTAAAAACTTGATAAAATCTGTAAAAACCGTTAAAACCAAAGGCTACATGTTAAACCAATGGATGATCAATATGTAATCAAGTTTTTTAAAAAATGTTATTTTAAAAATTAAAATACTTATTAATTTTAATATTATTGTATTTTTTTGTTATATGTTGTAACTCCAATTTATTATAAAAATGTTTAAATTATTTTTTATGTGAAATAAAAAATAAAAAATAGATTTAAAAACTCTACTATATTATTAAACATGGTTTTTATTTTATTTTTAATGTTAATATAAAATTAATTAAACTATTGACCATAGTTCATCAACGGTCAGTCCAATAACCCAATAACCGAAAAGTAGCTTGGTTCAATGTATAGATTATGTTTAGAATATTGATTAAACTACTGACCATATATAGTTCATTTCCCTTAAATTTTGTAGCGGAAATAATATTATTGAAAGTATAGTATCAATATTATTGTTTTCAAACGACATAATTTTTATTTATTGAACTTTGTATTTTTTGTAACTAATAGTAGTTGATAGTTATTTCATATATTGAAAGTAGTGGGTTCCTAATATTTTGGAATTAAAGGATGATGTTATAAAAAAATATGCATACATCTTAGAAGTATTTTCTTTAGTTAAAGTTATAGAATTTGATTATTCAACAAAAGAAAGTTATAGAATTTGATTTATATTTAAAAGATTAATGACATTTTCAGTAATATTCCAGATAGTTGTTAAAACAATCATAACAATAGAATAAAGAAAAGACAAGAAATTGTTTATAAACTAATATCTACTTACTTGAGTTTAGCAGAGTAAAGAACATTGAAAGGTTGGTCAATGTTTGACAGTCAAGGAGTTTACGAGATTGTGTGCCTCGAAAAGCTTATTCAACTGTTTTGGTGAAATCAAAATTTCTTTTGTGTTAGTTCATCAACCTCAACATTTTAGCTTTATTTTTAGGAACATAGATAAATTTTTGGATGCATTTAATAATTTTTTTGGAGGTAGTCTAATAACCACGTCTATCCACAAACAAATCAAACAACTCTTTAGAATCAGAATTCTTCTGACACTTCTCTTAAAAGAGCTTACGGAATTAGGAGATTTTCTAATGATTGGTTTTTATCTTCATCAACTTATCTAAAACATAAACCATCTCTTCAAAGTTTAAAGATGTTTATGTCCGTTTTCCAGCAGTTTCAAAATGTTGTTGTAAGTCGATCTTCCCATTATTTCTTTTTCAATATTTTTTTGGTCTTCTTTTGGCTTTTGAAATTCTATGGTGACCTATGCCAAAACATTAATACAATGTTTGTACATTGTATTATCTTTGTTATTTACATATCCAAATTTTGTACAAACAACATTTACAATCTGAAATTTAAAGTAGAAACCTAAATTTTGGAGGAGAAAACAATCAGCTAGGTTTCAACTTTTAAGAAAATGACTTTAATCATGCTTTTTTGAAGAAGAAGAAGACAAATAGCATGCATTATACATATTTTAGATTTTGCGTTATAAAACATGAATCTAACGCTTCCCTCGTTATCTCGGTGAGATTTGTAAATGTGCTTTTATGGACATATTTTATAAAACATTTAAATTAATAATATAACGATATTGAGAAATTTTGATTTTTTGACGTTTGCGTGTTATTGTCTGTAAAAATTTTAACACCATCATCAATTATGTAGAACTATCAATTTCTTCTAATTTAACATTTTTCATTTAGTGTAATTAATTAATATTTAAACTACAAATAAATTGGAAAGCGTGCAAAGTATTTGATAGTGCCAAGTATTGGATTAGGTTGGGACTTGATTTTTAGGATAATTTATAAGATGTTTGAGAAAGAGGAAGAAAATGTTTCATGCCTAGTTGTGTGTTTTGGTTTGTATCTGCTAAGAATTAAAAACTCTCTCTAAAATATTAGCTTTGACTTTTTTTTAATAAGTTATATTTCACAATGGATAAATAAAAACCGATAAAAACTGCGTTTTGGTTCTTGAGGGAGATAATAGTTAAGCACATAATCTATACTATTTAAGCATGATTCTATCTAAATTTTACCCCTCCAATACCTTTTTATTTACGAATTATGCCACTGATTTTTCAAAGTAATAGATTCATTAATTAAGGGTGTCTTGGTAATTTACTACGAATCTATACTATTAAAACATAATCCATTCTAAGATTTTATCTTTGATTTTTGGAGTTATTTACAAAGCCATGCCCTTTCTTTTTTTTGAAATATTTTATTTATTTTCGACAACTATTTAGTCAACCAATTGGAATCAACATTTTTTTATGATTAACTCTCTCGACCAATCACAAGTCTCATCTAACTCCTATATTATAACTTTACACCGATGTGAAAGTGGAGTTTTATGTGATAAATTAATGTGAGCTTGTAGGTAAGAAAACAAAGGAGATATCACTATATTTATGGTAACAAACATATTTGTTTTTAATGCCAAACAATTTTCTTTACAAATCAAAACAAAACAATAAATGTTAATTAAATATGAAAATTATTTTTGGTTATTCAGTTACATATATTTAATTTCTCCCGGTAACAAATAATTTAAACAAATATCACTTATATAAAAACATATAATTTTAAAATTAAAAAATTTTGTAAAATTTTACAAGAAAATAAATCCCGGGCTTTTAAAGCGCGGGTTAAAATCTAGTAATATTTTAAGCTTAGAGATTTGAATTTTACCAACGTTAGTTTCTTCAAAACTTATATGTGATAATGCTTGGCATGACCTTCCAATCAACCATCTAATGACCTCCCAAATTATATTAATTATATATTATTTGTGTATTCGATATAAATAATGCATGATTTAGGCCCAAATAAACCCATTAGTGAAGCCCAATCAGAACCAATCGATCTAACAAATTCAGGTTCTGTAGTTACCCTACCATTTCCTCTTACACAACAACAACACACACTAATGGCGTCTCGGAGAGTCTTATCATCGCTTCTCCGTTCATCCTCCGGCAGATCTGCGGCCAGATTCGGAAGCCGTAACCCTAGGCTTCCGTCTCCTTCACCAGCTCGCCGCGCTGCTCCTTTTGGCGATCTCCTCGGACGCGTCGCCGAATACTCGACCTCTTCACCAGCTGCTGCGACATCGTCTGCTCCAGCTAAGGATGAGGCGAAGAAGACTTACGATTACGGTGGTAAAGGTGCGATCGGAAAGGTTTGCCAGGTCATCGGTGCTATTGTGGATGTGAGATTTGAAGATCAGGAAGGTTTGCCTCCGATCATGACGTCACTCGAGGTGCAGGATCACCCGACAAGGCTGGTGCTTGAGGTGTCACATCACTTGGGTCAGAATGTTGTTAGGACCATTGCTATGGATGGTACTGAGGGTCTTGTCCGTGGAAGGCGCGTTCTCAACACTGGCGCTCCAATCACCGTAAGTAGTGTTCTGTGTTTAGATCTGTGGTTCGTTGATTGTATATTCAATGTTGACTTTGTCAAGATACACTTTTTTCTTGAAAAGTATATTCATTTACAGGGAACTCAATGTTTCGAATCGTTTTTGTGAATGTGGATGAGTAATCATTTTTTTGTTCTCACTTTTAAGGTCCCTGTTGGAAGAGCTACTCTTGGACGTATCATGAATGTTCTTGGAGAACCCATTGACGAGAGAGGCGAAATTAGTAAGTGTTTTTAAGATACCTTTAATCAGTGTCTTACTTTCTCTGAACCTGTCATGACAATGTGTTTTTTGTTGTTGCTTAGAGACTGAGCACTACCTACCTATTCACAGAGATGCTCCAGCTTTAGTTGATCTAGCCACCGGGCAAGAGATCCTTGCCACTGGTATTAAGGTAGATTCAGTCTGGGCTCTAGCTCTGCGTTGTTCCCATTGGTTACACGTGTTGTCTTTGCTAACGTTTGTTGCTTTCATTGCAGGTTGTTGATCTGCTTGCTCCTTACCAAAGAGGAGGAAAGATTGGGCTCTTTGGTGGTGCTGGTGTTGGGAAAACAGTGCTCATTATGGAACTGATTAACAATGTCGCCAAAGCTCATGGTTTGTATTCTCATGGTTTCCATAAGTAGTTTGCACAATGGTGCTCCAGATTTGGTTTATTAATGGCTTCTTCTGATGAGTAGGTGGTTTCTCCGTGTTTGCTGGTGTGGGAGAACGAACACGTGAAGGCAATGACTTGTACAGAGAAATGATTGAGAGTGGTGTCATCAAGCTAGGCGAGAAGCAGGTTTTCAAATTATTTGGATTAGTCTTCACCTATTCTTTTCCTGCAAATGGCATTTGATTGATCTTTGATGCTGAGTTCTCTTTGCTTTCCCATTTAACAGTCTGAGAGCAAATGTGCTCTTGTGTATGGACAAATGAACGAGCCCCCGGGTGCCCGTGCCCGTGTTGGACTTACTGGTTTGACTGTTGCCGAATACTTCCGTGATGCTGAGGGACAAGATGTGTTGCTTTTCATTGACAACATTTTCCGTTTCACTCAGGTGAGCTATGTTGTTTGCACTGTCTATCAGCATCTGTGTGCCATATATTGATGAAAAAACTATAAATTTAACTCTGGTCCACACTCTTGTGTAGGCTAACTCTGAAGTGTCTGCTTTGCTTGGTCGTATCCCATCTGCTGTGGGTTACCAGCCAACTCTGGCTTCCGATCTTGGTGCTCTTCAAGAGCGAATCACAACCACCAAGAAAGGTTCTATCACCTCTGTCCAAGCTATCTATGTCCCTGCTGATGATTTGACAGATCCTGCTCCTGCCACAACCTTTGCTCATTTAGACGCCACAACCGTGCTGTCTAGACAGGTCTGAATTTGTCTCCTTCTGACGCTTCTTTTCAAAAATTTCTGCGTAATGCTTATAAAGATGATATCTTGATCCTTTCCCATTCGCATGTGAAGATTTCTGAGCTTGGTATCTATCCAGCAGTGGATCCTCTGGATTCAACATCTCGTATGCTCTCGCCTCATATTTTGGGTGAGGAGCACTACAACACAGCTCGTGGTGTGCAGAAAGTGCTTCAGAACTACAAGAACTTGCAAGATATTATTGCCATTCTGGGAATGGATGAGCTAAGTGAAGATGACAAGCTGACTGTTGCCCGTGCACGTAAGATTCAGAGATTCTTGAGTCAGCCATTCCATGTTGCTGAGATCTTCACGGGTGCCCCTGGAAAATACGTCGACCTTAAGGAAAACATCAACAGTTTCCAGGTATATATGCACATATATGACTTTCTTCCCTGCTTCATGTTTGTTTGCTACATATGAGCTCATATGAATTGTAAATCGTTGCAGGGATTGCTCGATGGTAAGTACGATGATCTTCCTGAACAATCCTTTTACATGGTTGGTGGCATTGACGAGGTGGTCGCGAAAGCAGAGAAGATCTCCAAGGAGGCAGCAGCTTAAGGGCTTGATTCATCTCTTTCGCTGCTTTCTTCTCTATTTCTTTTGTTGACAATAACGAAACAAGCAAACAAACTAAAACCGATGCTTTTGTCTGAGTGTGAGGGATCAATACCGAGAAAACAGATTCATTCGTTGGAGTTTTTGCCTCGCAATAAAGGAGACAAGTGTTATGTTTTCATCTCCACAGTTGTAATGAAAATTTTCGTCTTTTATACCTTAGTTATTTTACTTCCTCATTGCTTCGACTTCTGTCTGAAACTCCTTGCATCTTTGTGATCCTCCTTCTCCCAGCCTCCTATCAGCAACGGTTAGACCATCCTCGAGAACAAACTTATACACGATCCCTTTCCTGTCTTTTCATTGAGCGAAAGCTGAGGCCTTAAGCTGTTCATCTAGATCCAAAGCCATCTGTTTATCCAACAGAACAAGATCATGGGGTGGCTCAAGATTTTCAGAATAATCTCACTGCACCTAACCAAGCTAAGTTTCACGTAAAGAGAAACTCAGGCATGAATATGATGTATAGCTGGTTTGCAACATCCAAGTAAAGAACTGATCGTGCAGTGTGCACACTCGAGGAAAGGTATCCAGACATTGTTTTGCTTGCTGCAAGAATCTTTCTTTCCACACTCCAACCACCAAAACTTCCATCTACACCCTGAAGAAGATAAGTAACTCAGACGAGCAAAAAACACAAGGCAAGTCAAGGAGATAACGCATCTGAGAGGCCCTGTACCTGTATCAGGGGCTGTGGAGAGCTGAGACCCACCACCGCATATGAGAAGGTTTCTTGAAAAATACTGTTTTCAGAGACAACAGAGATCACTTACCAAGAGAAAACAAAGGACAAAAATAACAGATACCTAGTAAATGCTGTGTTGAGTAATGAAAAAAAGGCTGACACACTTTTGGATCAGAACAGGATGATTATACACCAAAAGAGACTCATCAAGATAACAAATTTGTTAATCCTTTCAGTAGTAGCAGCCCAAGTTATACACCCAAAGATGGACTCAAGAACGATAAATATCGAACCTGCTAGGTTTAGTTTTTGCGAAAGAACACAATAAATCAAATGAATAGACATATATAGATTCAGGACTGCTTAAGCCTTTTTTGTTCTAATGGTAATGACAAAATTTAAACTTGGAGATTTCTTTTTTAATGGCGCCAACCAAAAGTAGTTTAAAAACGGCTGACAATACCCTCAGTGACCTTGCCTCACGGCGGCTACAAGTATTCTTCCGTCCATGGCTTTATCGGTTAGTTTGTGTGGAAAATTTAGATGTGCGGAGATGTTGCCTGCATCGTCTTTTGTTCATTGTGACCGAACAGCAAAAGTACCCACAAAGGCTGCAGCTGTGTCAGATGTGACAATCATCTCGAGCCTTTCTTGGAAGCCAAGAGAAAGAGAGCGCCATGTGGCCCTCAGCTTGTGAAAGGTTTTAAAGATCTTTGTCAGCATCATAAGGTTGATTTGATTAGCTGACATGTTTTCTATGCTTTTTTTTGTTTGGTGGTTTAGTGCCCTTGTTCATATTTTGAGGGTGAACTCGTCACATTGTAATAATTATATTACTTTCTGTAACTACATATTATTCTTAAAAATACAGGTCTATTTGTTTCTCCCTCAAGAGTTGAAGAATTATATATATGCAGTATATATTTTTCTTTGATCAATATACATTAGTTTCTTCCTTCCTGTAGAGTTGATTCTGATGTACAAAACATCAAGAAAGCATAATAAAACAAAACATATGTAATATGAAATGAAATATATCCCACGAAGTCTTCAAAAATGTTCGAGAACTGCTCCTGTATGATTGAAGCCACAAGATATATGCACGGCTCTTACATTTTTTCCCAGGTTCACCATTGCTGGTAATGCATAGTCTACATCATTACCATGTCCCTACAATTAAACACATACCATATCACATATTCCCTTTGATGCCATGTCTCATGAATTCTTTAGATAGTAGCAAAGTGAACCAAGAAATCAAATGATGTCTCATTCACATATAAGCTAATTGTTATATAGATTTGATTGATAACAAAGATGATGAAACAAACCAGTTGTCCACCGGAGGAGTGCCCGTCAACAGAGAATGTGCCGTGAGAACCTCCCCAGCCCCATGTAAAGACTTTGTTATCTTCAAACACGATTCAGAAAATGAGTTGAATAACTTGCATAGTGAGATAAAAAAATGTTTTACTCCCCCAAAAAGATACCTGAGATGGCTGCAGTGTGCTTCCACCCACAAGATACATGAGTTACAGCTGATTCCAAGAAAGGACCTTCGACTCTCACGGGGGAGTGTGAGACATATGTTGACCTGAACCAAATTAAGATAAACTGAATACATGTACAGTTCAAGAAACTTGTTTTCAGATCTTATGAGGAAACATACTAATCATTTACGATATTACTTACTCTGTGCCAAGGCACCCATTTTCATTTGAACCCCAGGTGTAAAGTTCTCCACCTCCTTGCAAAAACAAAGGAAACAACAGAGACTGAGTTCCTATTGACCTTCTTACGAAGACGATATGTTCATATATTTAAACAACATATGCAAAGAAATGTGAGTAGGACACGCATGTGATACACGAGCAAACTCCAGATACCCGGTCATCGAAAAGGTACTAAAGAATAATAGAGAATTACTTGTGACAACACATGTGTGGTAACCACCACATGCAACTTCTTCTGCGTATGGCACTTCACTGATAATGGATGGTGTTGTAGCATTCCTTACTCCTCCAAAGCCCTATATTCTCCCACCAGATAGCTTTAGATAACTATAATGCAACCATAGAAAGCCTAGGAAAACAACATTTTGTATACCATCTTATTTATAGATCTTTCTCCGAACATGAAAGCAGAGCCATTCTCTGCATTATTTGGAAACAAACCTCAGACAGACAGTAACTGCCAGTCAGGCACAACATCCATAATTTAAGAAAGTAACACAATACCATCAGTGCATACTGTATGCAGTAGACCAGCAGCAACGTTTTTAACCTAGAACTCAACCAAAAGAACAGGAAAACATAAGCAAGAAAGTCTAAAGATTAAAACCGTCACTAGGTAAAAAGTTCTCCATCTAAGAAATTACCTTAATCCCCTCAAGTTCCTTGATAAGCCTTGGAGTAAACTCACTACAAGCGCAGCACAAGAAAACTATGAAGGAATCATGATATAAAAATTCATGGTGAGTAAAAATTGCATGAGAAAGAGACAAATATAGGAACTAAGCAAAACAGACCAACCTTTTACTTCGTAAGATGCCAAAAAAACTGGACTCGTGACCGTGGCCAAGTCTCCCAGATCCTCCTCCTCCCCAACTCAGGACTTCACCTCCATCTGCTCAAGAAAGATACTTAATAGACAATGAAAAACGTGTGTATCCAGCTAAGAATCAAGGATCCGTACCAGTAACAGCAACTGAATGCTCTGAACCCAAAGCCACTGATTTGATGGTGATCCCATTCAGAGCCTGCACTTTGGTTGGCACATGTACCACTCTTGCAGCGTCTTCATAAGAAAACATGTAAATAGGCAAGCAACTTTGATGAATTAGGACATAAATAACAGTGCGTAGCTTATTAAAATGGAAAAAAAATAATTACTTTTTCCAAGTCCAAGTTGTCCACTCGTATTCTTTCCCCACATATAGAGTTCCCCATCCACTAAGAGAGCAAAGATGTGACTAAGTAAAAATAACATACAATACTGCACCATAAGATCATGTTTGGCATGTAGGAGATCATGTTTCAGGTTCAGATCATGATGATCTAATAAAGAACACTGTGCTTATTTACCTGTAACAGCAGCAGAGTGGTTATAACCGGCTGAGATGTGCAGTATATCATTTTCAATTCCAGAAACTTCAAGCGGCTCCTACAACGTTTTATACAAAGAAACAAGTTCCAATTGAATTATCTGAGATAAAGACATGTGAAAAAACAAAGAAGCAAAGAAAAACAAAAGCTTGCAACATACCAAAGCATGAGTTTTAACATGTGAGACACCAAGTTGGCCACAATCATTAAGACCTGTTGCAAAGACTCTCCTTGTTTCTGTTCACAATGTGTAGGAGTGTATGTAAGCTCACAATAAGATTCAAAGAAGAATACTTTACAACAAAAACACCAAGATGCCCACTCAGGACCGGATCTAGGCACAGCCGGATGAAAAAATCGCCTATAGCTAGTTTATATAGGTCACAATGGCCCTCACATTATCGATTTTTTTTTATTGAGATTAACATAACCTCCTCACTCTCAAATCCAATCCCCAATTAAAAAAAGCCAACAAAAACATCATGATACCATCAACATCACTCAAATTCAAAATTCTGACTATTTTCAGCTAACAACGAACAAGATCATAGCTGCAAATGACTCAATCTCGTTGACATGCCAATAAAAATCGAATCGAGAGCTCACCGGTGAGGAAAAGAGTGTGAGCTCCGCCGCAAGCGAGAGCTCTGATACTGTGATCACTCAATGCAGAGAAAACAACAGGTCTCCACTGAGACTCCAAGCTCCCGAGCCCTAATCTGCCGTAATCTCCACTTCCCCACATCGCCGCAAAGCGTTTCCCGGTCTCGCTCGACACCCATCTTCTACAGGAAACACCAATTGTGACCAATTTCGAATTCTCGAAAACTCCAGTCGTATGATTCGATCCTTGAATCATCGATCCAGAGATTCGAATTCTTCCGAGGGCTCTGGTCAACATTTTTCAATACGGTTGAGAACTTAACAGGTTAAATGGATTGTTTTTCTTCTCTGTATGTGAAGAAAGAGAGGATTGTTCATGAGAAAACTGAGCTGTTAATGGAATCACATGATGGTGAAGAAGGAAGAAGAAACTGATGGATACAAACAATGCTACGTCTTCTTCCCCGTTATTCAGTACTGTGAAAAGAGTAAGGTTTTCTTTTTCTTTTTTTGTAAATGGTCCTTCCAGTTATGTTTTTCATTTATTTTAAAAGGGTCGACAAGCTATTTCCCCACGAGAAGTATCATATAGCATCAGATCTCCACCAAACTATAACCTAGTGTTAAATCTCCACGATTTGAAAGTTATAAACTTATTTCTCCACGAATTAATAATTTTGAATGTATTTTTCCTTGAACCGATGCTTCGAAACTTAATTCCCCATAGACCATGGTTTTATTTGGTTTATTATTAACCAAATAGTTTAAACCGGCTAAACCAAACCAAAATTCAATTAAAATAATTTTTATTAAAGAATATTGTTTATTTTCTTGTTGAAATTTTAAAATAAAGATTTTTTTGAATTCAAAAAAAATTTGCTAATTTTTTTAAAATATTTTTGCGTTTTAAAAATATTAAAATACAAAATTACATCAAGATTTTATGTTTACAAAATTTAATAAAATTACAATGAACAAATAAGCTTATTAATTTTTGTATTTTTTTGAAATTTGAAACCAAAAAATTAAAATTTGATAAAAGTTTATGTCAAAATCTATGTTTTGTTGAATTTTGAAGTAAATCAAATTTTCAAAAAAATAGATTTTTTGACATATTTTTTATCAAAATTTGATTTTTTTTCTTTCAAATTAAAAAAAAAAAATTAACAAGCTTATTTGTTTATTGTGATTTTATTAACCTTTATAAAAATGAAATCTTGATGTAAGTTTTTTCTTTTTAATTTCAGAAAACACAAAAATATAAACCTAATACAATATTCATTTATAAAAATTGTTTAAAATGAAATCTTTATAAAAATGAAATCTTGATGTAAATTCATTTATTGTGATTTTATTAACCTTTATAAAAATGAAATCTTGATGTAAGTTTTTTCTTTTAAATTTCAGAAAACACAAAAAATATAAACCTAATACAATATTCTTTAATAAAAATTGTTTTAATTGAATTTTGGTTTGGTTTAGCCGGTTTAAATTATTTGGTTAATAATAAACCAAATAAAACCATGGTCTATGGGGAATTAAGTTTCGAAGTATCGGTTCGGGGAGAAATACATTCGAAATTGTTAATTTGTGGAGAAATAAGTTTGTAACTTTCAAATCATGGAGATTTGACACTAGGTCATAGTTTGGTGGGGATCTGATGCTATATGATACTTCTCGTGGGGAAATAGCTCGTCTACCCAATTTAAAATTTGTAAAGCCTGTTTTGTATACTTTCACACCCAACAGAAAGGTGAAATATTTTATAGTACCAGTTTCACATAACTTTATAACTTTTTATGTTCGTATTAATTATATACATTTAATTATATATTTTCAAAGATAGAAAACCGAAATTACCCAGGTGAATGATTAATTTGATTTTATTAGTTTAGAATCTAAACCGATATTAAATCAGTTAAACCAATAAAACCAGTTAGTAGCAAGGTGAAATTAAAACTCAATTTAAATATTTAAATAATAATCGACTCAATTCTTTAGTAAGATGTTGGGTCATGTTCTATTTAGATATCAGTTTGGATCGAGTTTTAATTTCAATTCGATATCAACTGATTTGATATTATTTTTAGATTTTAAACCAAATAAATTCAAGCTAAACTTTTATGTGTGTAGTTTCTCTTTTGATCGGACTTAAATCTCGTACAGACCAATTGGTCAAAAAATAATCTCTAACATCCAAAAAAAATCTATATAGACCAAGGTTAGCAAAATGACAATTTTGCCATTAATGAAGAGCTAACATGAGCCATTGGATCATCTAATCTATGTTTTAATCTTGACCACACGATTTCATACATATCTCATTCTCTCTCCTTTTCTCAAACTCTTTCTTTAATCTCAATGAATTACATCCACACAATCTTTCTTATCTCATTCTCTCATTCGACTAATACAACTAGTATAACTCGTACAACTAAACATGTAAAAAAATTTGTATAATTGATATATAAATGTTATAATTTTACACATGAAATAAACAAGTAAATATCTTAAATGTTATATGATGACAAAATTTCATCTATTTTTAAAAAAATTTCAAATTTTTGTTTAATTATTATATTACACTTTTAATTTTACATTATATGCTTTTAAAGGTTTATTAACTATATTAGTCATATTATTATAAGAAAATATTTAACATATTTTTACAAAGATATGATGTGAAAATATTGGTACAATCCCTAAAACTAGACATATAAACAATTGATATAATTTTTATTATATATTAGACGAGTATTACTGGTACAACTGGTATAACTTTGACATTTCAGAAATTGACAAAAGACATTTGGTATATTTCATATGAGAAAACAATCAAATATCCCAATTGGTATGTACTCATAAAGTTTCTTTAATTTAATTTAAAGTTTTGAAAAGAAATTAAAAAAAATATTACATAATTTCATAAGTTTACGTGATTTACCTTCTACTTTTAAGGTTTGTTAACTTGTTTGTCCACATAATTTTTGGAAAACAAACATGAAATGTATTTTTACAAATTGATGATTTCATTGTAACCGGGGAAATGCATATAAACATAAATAAGTGGTACAATTGAGTTAAATGTATTTATTATATGGTACAACTAATATTTTTTATTTCACTGCCAAAGTATAACTATGCACAAACTCGTACAACTATGTACAGTCGGTACAACTAGAAAACTGGTAATACTACTTGTTATTTTATTTAATATTATTTTAAATGTGGATCACGTTTAAAATGTGTATCATGTTTTAACCATTATGGTTGAACACTAATGTCGAGTAGTTGTATTAGTTGTACCATTCTTAAATATTATTGCTTAGTTGAATATGTTGTATTAGTTATACCAAAATACATGTATATTTTAAACTAAACACAATTTTCGCTTACAAAATATAAGTTTCAAAAGGAACATAAGTTTTAATAGTTTATAAAACTATTAAAAGACAAGTTTAACATCAAAAGAAACATAATTTTTAATACTAAAAGGAACATAAGTTTATAACGAACATAAGCTTCCAAAACTAACCCCAAAGCTATCAATTTTACACGAAATCACACCTTAGTTGTGACTGATGCTCCCTCTTTATTCTTCTTACCGTTGACTCGTTCTTTTGGAGCGCGGTTGGAGATTTTCTGGTTCTGCATCAACTTTTTGGCTTCGAGAGCAAAAAATATGAAGATGTTTTTTTTTGAAAATTGTACAACTAGTATAACTAGTACAATTTGTAAACAAATCATTATCAAAATCAAATATTATTAAAAAAAATACAATTCATGTATTTAACACATGCATGAGGAGAGGGAAGATTAGACCAACATATCTTATTGGTTCTACATCATACTCTTTTCTATCATCTTCATATGCTGAAAACAAAATAAAGATCACTATATTAATTGCAAAGTTATACTAGTTATACGTGTTTTACTTGTACCAGTTATATTGGTTATACTCAATCTATTTATACTAGTTATACTCGTTTTAGTTATACTAGTTGTACTAATTCGAATTGTACTAGTTGTACTAGTAATACTCTGCGTTCTTCTTTATCTTGAATCTTGTACGTAGAAGATGAAATTTGATTGTGGGTAAGATGTGATTGATTAAATATGACTATTGTTGGATCGATTTAAGATAAGAAAGAAAAAATAGTGGATGGGTGAAGAAATTTTTTGATTTTGTTATAAGGTGAAAGAATATTAATGGAGAAGAAAGGAGGAGGAAGAAGAAGAAGAAGACTATAGTTAAAACTGGGTCAGATTTCGGATTTGAATCTGGATCGGATTCTGGGTAGGATAGTAATGACATGGATTAGTAAATATATTGAAGTTATTATGTTTTTTAGTTATTTTATCAAAATTTCTATTTAAAATTAAATGTAAAATAAAAGGAAAATAGATGGTCTATTTGAGATTTTTTTGTACTCATTTAGTCTATTTTAACATTTGATCCGTTTTGATCTTTGAAGATGGGAAAAATAGATTTTTATACTTAAAATATGTGAAACTAGGTTTATATAATTAAAATATATGTGATTATGACGAGTATGAAAAATTATAAGAAATTGTTATTATACGAATTCTGGTGTGGAAATATATCGTTTATAGTAAAGAAAAGTATAAGTCAACGCAAAGATTAGCTACTCCTAAAATGATGAACTCCAATGCAAGAGGACCAGCTACAATGTTAGAACTTAGAGCATCCTCAATGGGGGTGCTTAGTGGGGTGCTTAGGCAGTGGGGCCCACTAGCACCCCCTAAATGAAGTGCTTAAAACTCCAAAATAAGCACCCCCTTTCTTGTGGTTCTTGCACTGTTCACGGGTCCCACTGACACGTGGCGATCTGTGATTGGTCTACTTTTAATTTTTTTTTTTTTTTTTAAAAAAAATCAAAAAAAAAAAAAACAAGCACCCCAAGTGGGGTGCTTGGGTTGCTGATGGTCTTAGAACCATGGACTTCTAATAGGAAGTATACCTCACAATGATTCTTTTTCTTTCTTTCTTTTTTTCCTTGAAATATTAGATACATACAAATACATGATGGATACAGATTTTAGGCCTACTCCACATTAATCTTACTAATCACGCAAGTTTATTATCCGGTTAAATGCTAACTTGTTTAACCTGTACTTCAACAAAGTTGTATCCAATACTTAAGCAAACAAACTTATCATCATATTATATAATAAGGAAACACAAACATAACACACACAAAAACAAACGGTAAGAAAGTACAATTTGAAATGATGAATGATGTTCCAACCAACTATTAAAATAAAAACAAAAGAGAAAGTAAATGAAACCTCAAAAACATATCATTATGATCACTCATAGTCAAACTCCAACGGATAGCTCCCTCCTTGACCAAGATCCACATGAGGAGGAGACTCAACACAGATCCTACACTCACGTTCAAAAGAGTAGTTCTTGTACGTGCAGCGATCACAGAACCAGTAATCGCTGGTTCCATTCACATAAGCATCAACCTTAACATCACACAAACCATCTTCAAGTGTCTTGACAAAGCATTGGAAGTAGTTACCAGTTGCTGTTCTTGTATCTCCCACTTTTTCCCTAAACGCAATGATATTCCCACCTGAGATGACTCCACTCGTCACCTCATCTAGAGTCTCCTTGTGGTTAAGAAGTTGTGAGGTAGCTTTCTCCCTAAGGTAGGTCAGGTACTCCTTCTTGGCGCTATGGTAATCTGCTATGAAATAACCAAACACACAGATCCATTTCAACACACGTCTGCATTGAACAATCATCATCCATGCTTCTCTTAGAGCCTTCATGTCCACCTCTCCTAAACCACACTCAGTGGTTAGCCTTGTGCTTTCTTCCTCGATTGCTTTAAGATCATGTTTTGACTTATTCATTTCTCTATGACCTGCATCCCATAGTGCCGTGTGAATCATTAGAGCCGACTCGTTGCTTGGTGATGCAGCTCTGCATAGTTTACATTTCCATACTCCGTTTTGATTTTCCACAAGACTGTTGCATTCAGGACAACGTTTGATCCTCTTAGCGATCCGGACAAGGGTTCTTGACTCTTCCAAGAGTTGATTCAACCAAAGGGAAGCATTGTTGCAAGTCACGGGTCGGTGTGACTCAAGCTGGCAACTCCAACAGAACATGTGACCACACAAACACACCACACCAAGATCTTCTGATGGGTCTTCAAGAGGCTCGATGGCGTAGTCGCAGTCCGGGTCAGGACACCATTTGATAGAGTCCTTTTTGCTCTCCATAAAAGATTCTATAAGGTATCTCCCGTACATCTCCTTCACAGGCTCTTCTAGTTTCTCGATTGTATCGGGTCCAACAGATCCGACACAGTCTTGCCTCAAGCAAGAGATCATCAGTACTTCATCGCCCATCTTCTTCTTAAGAAACTCCCTGAGATAATCTCTCCAGCAATCTCTGGTGAACTTATGTGAGCAGAACGGTGTGGACACGAGATTGTCTTCACCAGCCACCTCAGAATCAATAGAAGGAGACTTGGATCCAACCAAACCTATCTCCGACAGAAACTTGTGGTTGTCGTCTCCCAAAAGATCTTGAACCTTGAACGAGTCCCAACGTAAACGGATGAGTATTACGGTTGCATCAGACAGCGACAGGGAGAAGAGTTCAGAGATCCGAGCGACTTCTTTCATCATCTTCTCACGAATCTCTGGTCTGGTAAGAACGGAGTAGTACTGCCTCTGACCATTGAAGTCCATTGCTGCAAAAAGAAAAAGAAAAAAGAATTGAGATGACCATTAATGTTAGTTGATGGAGAAGATGTTATACTAGCTTACCTTGCTGCGGATCGTGGGAAGAAAAGAAAGGGTCTAGTAGCTTGGGGAACAAGGAGCTGTTTGTTTAGCTATTTGTCATCTCCATCATTTATCTGATCCATCAAGACTTTATGGAACTGTTCGTTTGTCAATCTAGATGGTTCATATAAACAAATAATATTAAGAAAACATAACACATAAACTCTAAAATGAATGTTGGAGAAATCGTTAGACGGTTACTAGACACTTTATAGAGGACTAGCGATCGGAGTCTAGACTAGCGAATTATTGATTTAATATATATGTGACATTTATTTGAAATATTTTAGTTTTTAAATAGAAGTATAAATTTATTGTGATAAATTATTAAAATTAGATATGCAAAACAAAAGAAATTAGGTAAAATTGTAAATCTATACTAACATTATTGCTTAAATTAATACTTAAACTAATTTAGATTGATTTTAACCGATTTCAACTGATTCTAAATAGCTTAAATCGATTTGAATCGTATAAATCGGATTTTAGGAAAATTGTTTTGTATAAGATCGAGTTGACGTCTAGGGCCCTCCCTGCCTAGGCGCCACTTACACCGATTTGAAGAACTTTGCTAAAATCAAAGAACAAGCAACAAATATCTTGTTGGATTACGAATTAAAAAAACTATACGTTTGAAACGCAATGTTTTTAAAACATTATTCTTTTCGACGTGTCTGAAATCTGAAGACAATATAATTATATAGAACTCATGATCAGTTATGAATGAAGTTGACTTTCCCGCAATCAGTTAGAGGAGATGAATCACACAGCTAAGAAACGCGTGAACACATTAAGGTAAAATTCTTCTTGAACTTTTGTTTCTTTTTTTTCTAATGATTTTTACATCAAATTTTCACTCATTTTAAATATTAATTCATACTTTCATAAAATTGTTCTTATAATTTACACTAATATTAAAGTAGGACATGCAAACTAAAATAAATTTGTAAGTATATTTTAAAATCTGAAAATTCATTATAAAACAAACAAATCATGTAAACTTTATTATCTTTAGTAATATGTCAAACAAAATTTAGAATCTAGGTTTCATCATTTTAAACATAATTTTCAGTTTCTTAACAATTTTTCAGAATACGTTACTTTTACAATAGATTTGCTTTGGCTCTAGAGATTGTAAGCATTAGGGAGAAGAAATTTAAACTCTTCATAGATAAGCTTTTCTGAACCCTCATTTTATTCTATTTTATCAATAAATCATTCAGTTATTATTTGTGTTTTTCATTCTATGTCTGAGTAATCCATCAGTTAAGCTAGGATTAATGAAAGAAATTAATGAATCGTTGAAACAAATATGTTAGATAGAGAATAAATCATTTGGTTCTTCATCTAGATTTATCTCATTGCTTGAACTGGACTGTACACCTAGTTCATGATCTCTAGAATGTTTAATGCACCGAAAGTGATTATTTAAACTCCTAAAACAAATTTAGATGAGCAAGTAATCGTAACTGGCAGAAGTTGTTGTTAGGAAACTTGTTAATAAATCAAACCTGTTTGACTGCATGTTTAGGATCCTAAATTCAACAAAAGTTAATATTTAGATTACTAAAACATAGGATTTAGTATTGCAATAGAATAAATTACTTGAGTTGTTTGAGTTCAAGAACGGTTGTTAATCATATTCCTTATTTAATATTCATTTCATGATTGATGTTTCCCTGAAAGTTGCCCAGTGCCTAGCGTTTTAATCCATAAGTTTAATTTTTTACTTTATATTATTTATATTTATCGCAATTGAAACTACAAAACAAACTCTTTTCATTCTAGTTTGATTCTTCTCTTGTAGCTTTATAGTGTAACCTTAGTCTTTAAAAAAATTGATCCCTATATATTACTGTGCACACTTGTGCACTTACTATTAGTTTTAATGGTAAAACCTAAGTACATCACGTACGTCTTCGGTTTCCTCGTCCATAAACCGTGGATTGCAAGTTTATCTCCCAAACTTTTGCTGATGGTTTAACCGATCTTTTTCTAGAGATGTAATAAAATCCTTTAAAATCGATTTGTTGTCAGAATCCAATAGACCGGAATAGCCTCATGAGAACTAGAAGTATCAGTGGCATAATCCACAATAAGAGACTTAATGGTTTCACTGATGCAGATAAATGCAAGAGACACAACCATATTTTGGAGAGCTGATATTGTAGCTAACGATAATAGATCATTCACATTCCCACTCATTTCTTCCGTTACCGATACCCAAAGATCATCACCTAATGGAATCGTACCTGAAGGAGTAGTGGCAGCAAAATATTGAAAGCTAGGGGCAGTCTCCTCAATAGGAGCCTCATATGATTCAGAAGCGAGGACGGTCTCCATAGAGGCTGTAGATTTTGGAGCCTATCAACATCATGATACCATCAACATCACTCAAATCCAAATTCTGATTATTTTCAGCTAACTACAAACTTGATTAATCCAATTTCAACAAAGTTTATTCCAAACTTACACAAACAAACTTAACATGTGTTATGTAATAAGGAAACCCACACAAAAAGAGACTCTGATCAAGTCTTAAACCCCAAATGAAAAAAACAAAAGAGAATCTAAATGAAACCAAGAAAAACATCTCATTATCACTCATTTGGTTCCTCCTTGACTTGGCAATGGATTGTTGGAAGCGTTTGGGACTTTGTTGTTTGTTGTTGTTGGTGATGAGAACTTGCACTACTGTTTCTGTTACTTAAGCTGGCAACTCCAACAGAAGATGCTACCACACAAACACACCACACCAAAATCTTCTGATGGATCCTCATGACGCTGGATGGCGTAGTTGTCGCAGTCAGGACACCATTTGATCGATTCCTTGTTGCTCTCCATAAAAGATGCTAGAAGGTATCTCTTGTACATCTTCTTCACTGGCTCTCCTATCCAGTTTATCAAGCAGGTCTGCACACTGGTCCAGTGAATCGGTAAAAAGAGGTTGAAGATTACTCCTCCTTGGAGCTAATATCTCTGAAACCAAGCTCCATGGTTGGCCAGTTGGTTTCAAATAAGATCCATCTTTAAGAATGTGTATATATTCTTTCATATAAATTTAGATTGAAATAAAACAAGAATTTGCCTACCAATGAAACATTGATGATGATGCTAAGAAACCTATTAACACTCTACACTCTTTTTTTCACTACTAACAAACAAACAAAGCTGATTGAGAACTTCTCTCTACCACATCACCACATTCACTCTCTTCCTTTCTTCACCCCTGTGGAGCAAAACTCCAATTCAAGAACGGTTTCTGCTCTGGCGGGTCGTCCTGCCAGGAGTTGAAATAATCAGAAGGCTGGTACAAGAACTGAGGTACAAAAGCTTCACTTTGTAACAAGTCCATTGAACCACCAAACATTGAAGAATCAAAAGCATTCTCAAGCTCTCCCCATTTAGGCTCGCTCTGAACCTCCTTTGCATCCGGTGACACCACGCGACCTCCCGAGCTGCTCGAATCATCTTCTTGCAATGTCGGGTAAGTCATATCCGATGTATCAAAAGGCGATGATGCCACTGGTTTCTCATCAGCAGGGTAGTACTTCTCCATGGTTCCTTTCTTGTTGTATATTCGACATAACACCCAATCATCAAGCTGTTAACAAACAAAAACAAAGTTAATAATCAAAATCATCATGACATTCAGACAAAATAATAATGAAACAGAACAGAACATACTCGAAGGTTGTTCTTTTTGTTAACGGAAGCTGATCTATCAACATTAGCGAGACGATACTCGTGCATAATCCAATTCGTTTTAATCCCTTTGGGAGCTTTCCCAGCGTAGAAGACGAGTGCTTTCTTTATACCCAACGTCTTCGGTTTACCGATCGGTTTATCAGCTCCGGTAGCTTTCCAATAACCGGTTCCTGCTGCTCGGTTAGGACGCGAACCGTTTGGGTATTTCCGGTCTCTTGGTGAGAAGAAGTACCACTCTTTCTCTCCGTACAGAGACATCTCTGTAAGAAAAAGAAAAAACAAATCTCACGATTAACAACAACGATTCTCGAGAAAAAGCAAAAAGGAAACATCTTTTTCCAGGAAAATTTACCAGGAAGCTCCCAAGGATTGAACTTGTAGAGATCGATTTCGGCGATAACCGGAGCTGAGATCTGCTCCGATGCGCATTTCCGGCAAAGGTAAAATTTCACAAGCTCTTCGTCCGTGGGATGGAATCGGAAACCTGCTGGTAAGTTTAGCTCTGCTATCATTCTTCAAAAGTTCTTCTCTTTTCTCTTTTCAGATGGATCTGGGTTCGTTTGCTGAAGGTTGGAATCGAGGAGATGAGTGGGAGGCGATGAAGGTTTTATAAGGATGAGAATTTTGCCGCAATTAATTAATTAATTTAAATTAAAAGAGAGATGATGACACGAGGGGATATTTTTTTAAGCACGTGCGACAGAAGCAGCCGTTCTCTTTACTACGGTGACGGCAGCCAGCTGGGTACATACGTGGCTTAGTGTTAGTGGATGGTCGACTTAATGAAAGCAGTGATGGTGTCATTGCCTGCGTCACCCGCACCCTTTGTAGATTGTTGACCGACCTCATGTGTCAAACCCTTAATCCCCTGCTCTTCTGTGTAGCTTTATCTATTTTGTTCTTTTACTTACCAGTAAGGTTTAGGGGTGGACACCGATCAAAATATCCGATTTTTTTGAAGTATTCGTAATTCGTTTAGTTTAGTTTGAATATTTAATTATTCAGTTCAATTTGATCGGTAACCATCTTGATATTCGGTATCTCGAATATCAAAAAAATTGAATATCTGATATGAACTGTATAAATAAAACAGAAAACAACATAAAATCTAAGATAATATAAATAATAATATTTTATTATAAAAAAAAATAAATTTTTTTAATAACTAATATAATGAACTTAATAAACAAAATAATGTAAAATTATATAAAATATAATATCTATATAACTTATATGTATAATTCTTTAAATATATGCATGAATATGTATATATAACGGATCGGATCAGATATTTTTTTAAAAAAAAATTGAATATTTATAATTTATTTTAGTTTTACATATATTTCATATTATTATTTGATTTACTTCGTAAAGTTATAGATATCTGAAATTTTCAGTTTGAATCAGAAAAATAATAAATCGAATCAAAATTTAGGAATATTTTGTTCGGCCTTACTAAGGTCTATGTTTTTTTGTGTGTGAGAACAATAAATTTTCTCAGCAGCCATACTTTTATTATTATTAAAATGGTGAGAAGTTGGCATTCCTCGAGGTGGAAGTATTGGACAATGACGATGAAACAACGGTGAACTTCTCCACAGCATATTATTATTATTATTTTGTATGATCGATTGTGGATATAATCGGATGAAACATCTGTTCTGTCTCTTGAACTTTAATAAGATTAAACATAGATAGCATAACCTAAAAATGTTAGTATCCTCTTAAATTTCAGTTACAGCTACGTTTCTTCGCGTTGATGGATGATGTCATCTAACATCGACAATAATATAGTTGCAATGGCCAATCGTAGTCAGATTCACGGCTTCTTCTTTTTTTTTCTTGTTCCTGACATACACTGTATTTTAAAATTAAATTCAAATGTACACGAAAAAAATAATGCCTTAGTAAAGAAAGTCTTTGCCCTTGAACGGCATTGATTAGGGACTCAATTAAAAAAATCATTGATTTGATTTGTTTTGGTTTAAAAATGCACATGAAATCTCTTCTATGTGAAAAATATTTAAAATGAAAGTTGAGGTAGGTGTGTATTAGGGACTGACGTTGGCGTGTTCCCCGTTTGATGATCATCATCACTTACGTTTCTTCTCACATACTCCCTCCTTTTTTTTATATTTGACGTTCTAGGATTTTGCACATGGATTAAGAAACATTTAATTTTTTATCATTTTCTAAACAAAAACATCATTAATTATTTACCTAACCACAATTCAACCAATAATAAAATAGAAGGTATAATATCATTGGTCAATTAACATTAATTAGTAATAAATTTTACATAGAAAATTGAAAACGTCAAATAATTTGGAACAAAAAATTTCCCTCAAAATGTCAATTATTAAAAAACGGAGGAAGTATTTAAATACGTTTATGTTCTCCTCAACTTGGTGTTGTTTAAGACATGGTATTAGAATTCCATTAATGTATAACACGAAATTTTGTTGGTCATACATGACTTTTTGTCAATAATGATTTTTAATTCTTGATATATTAATGTAGACATTTGTATAAGTCGTATGGTTTGATACACATAATTTTATTTTAATAATCTAGTGCAATCAAGACTTATATTATGTAATTGCCTCTCCATTTGAACATAGGAATATTATGGACAAATGTCCCACATAGGTAATTGGAAGAGATCCTTATCAATATATAAAATAGATAGACCACTTCACTTATCACCAATTGGTTTTAGGTTAAAAATTCATCTAACTTAACAAAGAACACTAATCTTGGAGAATTAATCGGATGTGAATTCAAGTAGAGTTAACTAATTTAAAGAGTTTAGCCATGTATAACAGTTTAGGGAGGTTCATATATATTTTCTTCTCCAAAATGTGTTTAACTGTAACAACTTCAAAGTCTTATTACTTATGAGTAAAAACTAAGAGAATAGCAAGAAAAGAATTAGGAAAACAGATATATGTTCACAACTTAACCAATGCGAATATAATAATATATGTGAGAGATCTTTTTAATTAAAGCTACCAATAAAATAAGATAGAGTACTTAAAACAAACCCTAGACTATTATAATATGTGTCTTACCCCTAATCATAATGGCTCAACAAGTTGTTTATTGTCGTTTTGGGTGGTAACAAAGAAGTTTTAAAAGTAAAAGATACGAGTCATAGGACCAATAGAATAATATTGTTTTTTCATATTACAAAAATCAGATAAATTGTATCCGGACTTGATCTGAATTTGTCATTATATAAAGAGAAATATCGACTTCATACCTTTTTGCAGTTGATTGTTAAAGTCGTTGTGTGAATTGAAATAGGAAGCTTCATGGAGCTTGATGTTATAGCTGCCTAACTTGACCTGAAAACATATAATATATATACCTTCTTTTTTATGGTGGATTATAACTTTATGTGTTCTGTGGTATTTAGTTTATATTGGGAATATGCTTAAGAAGTTGGATAAGGAGACAAGCTGGGACCTCATCGTCGATATTTAGAACATATCTTTAACAACATGCAGGATCGCATATATACTATTCATATGACTCTTTGTCGTATATGATGGTATATATATTGTGTGTCTATGGTTTTGAAAACGTGCATTGTGTTACCATTTTGTTCTTCTCTATCAATACTGGGCCATGTTTGTCCTCTGCTCTGTCAACCACTCTATTGCAGCAGCTTGATAACAGGTCAAGTTTGGGCCTAAGTTTTGGATCATTTTGGTAGCTGGAGATAGACATCTCAAAAAGGATGGTTTAGCTCAAAAATAGAAACTCCTCAATAGTCAAGGTAAGCTGTCCAGCGAGCAGAAATGTATACATGCCTTCCTCGTGCTCTCAAATTATTTAGTAACCATTTTTCTTACAAAGGGAAATGTATACATGCCTTCCACGTGCAATTCATCAACCAACAGATGCTTGAGTAGCTTCAGTTGTGCTGTTTAATGATGCAGACACCGCTTCACGCTCCTTCCGGATCCGCTCTCTCTATCAAAATCCAATGCAAACAGCAGAAAAGCCAAAAGATAGTCAGTGATTGACATGAGATGCACAACAAAGAGTAGAAGAGTTGCATCTATAATGATGCAGCAGCATGATCCAGTTTGTTAATTTAGCAATGCCAAAGCTGAGAGCATAGTTCAAGATACCTATCCAAAACAACCAACTGCTCCAAGATAGTTAAGCTCCTATGACCTCTATCTAAGAAACAGATTCAGCTATAACCAGCTCCGCATTTGGTAATATGACTTGTTTGTAAGCGACAAGAGAACTCATCTAAAACATGAAGCATCCATTATATGAAGACACTATAGGACATGACCAAACGTTTTACAAGACTCATCTAAAAACCATTACTGCTAGGCTCTCGTGTCAGAAACATGAAGCAGCAACTATATGAAGACACTATATAGGACATGACCAAACGCTCTAAAAGACTTTCATTTAGATGAAAAACTATACAGACACAAGAGATTATCACAGTCCTTACCCAAAACAGAAAGTGACCATTGCATTGAGAGTTAAAAAGAAGGACAAGAAACATACCCTTCTCTCCCAGTAGGGCAAGAAGCAGACGAAGTCATAGACAGGAGTGATCGTTTGGACCAAAACAGCGTTGATTCCAGTGAAAAGCAAGAGTCCTGTCAAAGGTCTTGTTCTGTGTGGCATCTCTTTCTTCCCAAACTCCTAAAGAATCCCAATCAAAGCATTTACTAGTAAGCTAAAGCAGAGATAGTGAAGCTTCGATTCTCAAATAATCTAACAAATTAACATTCTTGTAGCAGAATCACAAAACGATAAAAGATCACTGATTTTGATTGAGAGAATTAAAAAACATCAGCAAAGTTAAACATAATCGAATCACATCAGAAATTAAATCAAAACAGAAAATTACAGAATCGAAAAATGGAGTAATGAGATTCTTACGAAAAATCGTCGGCGACGAAGAGAGAATCGGTGGCGACGAAGAGGGGATCGGTGGCGAATTAATTAGGTCACTGAAACGACGCCGTCTGGTTAGTGAAATATATAACGGTGGATAAGCACGCAACGTGGCTACTTACTCAACCAAGAATGAGTTTCCGACGTCCGATTGTTTTATTGCCCCACCCTCCTCCCTCTCTTCTTCTTTTGTTTCTGTAGAAATTATTAAAAAAAAAAAAAACTGAAGAAATCTCATTTCTTTCATCTGCCATTAACGATCTAAGGGTGACATTACTGTATGCTCTTGTCTTCAGTTTCAAATTTTCAATCTTAAATTAATTCATTATTCATTCTCTTTTTTTTCTTTGAATATAAAAAAATGATTTTTTTATGTGTTAACGCTTTTGATTGGTTTCCTGAGGATATGATTGTTACTTTACAGTTTCTCGTTCTGACTCTCTGTGATTGAGCTTTCTTTGAGCAATGATAAGAGTTTTGGGAGGTGTTGCTACAGGCAAGTATCCTCATGTGGTTGTGTTCTTCCTTACTTAGCTATGCAATGAGTTAATGTGTTTCAAAAGTGTTCTTTCTTTTTTTTTCAGACATGTTCACCATGTGTCAACCACTTCGGTCTAGAGGAAACTTGGTGATGCTGTTTAAAGGATGTAGACGGTTTGTGAGAACAACATGCCGAGTTTCAATCCCTGGTGGTTCTTTGGGTAATGAATTAAAAGCTCCTCCTAGATTCCTGAGGGATAAAAAGATAGTTCCAGATGCTGATCCTCCTCATAAGGAAGATATTCAAAAGCTGTATCAACTTTTTGAGCAAAGGTACCATCTTTTTTTTTGAGCATATATATATGAGCTTTAAATCTAATGGCTTTCTTCTTCTCTTGTCTAGTAAAAGACTCACCATCTTGACTGGAGCTGGGATTAGCACTGAATGTGGCATCCCTGATTATAGAAGGTTATTATTGTTCATTCATTTTGATCATTTGGTCTTGTCTGAAAATGGTTTGAGTTTTTGATCAATTTTGTAATGACTTGTGATTTGTTTGGTGCAGTCCTAATGGAGCATACAGTTCTGGTTTCAAACCTATTACTCATCAGGTGATCTGAAGGCAAGACCGAATTGAATTTTTTGCGGTAGTCATTGCAAAAATTTGGATTTGTTGTCTTAATCTACTGTCTACAAACTGTATTCCACAGGAATTCACTCGATCAAGCCGAGCTCGTAGGCGGTATTGGGCAAGGAGTTATGCTGGTTGGAGAAGGTTCACTGCAGCACAGCCAGGTCCAGCTCATACTGCTTTAGCATCACTAGAGAGAGCTGGACGAATTGATTGTATCATAACACAAAACGTTGACAGGTAAACTAATCAGCTCCTTTTGTGTGGGATCTCTCTTCTCTGTTGGATGTTGTTGACGCTAAGCTCTTAAGTTTTTTAGGTTGCATCATCGTGCTGGGAGTGATCCGCTTGAATTACATGGCACAGTATATACTGTTATGTGCTTAGATTGTGGCTTCTCTTTTCCCCGAGACTCGTTTCAGGATCAGCTAAAAACTCTTAATCCTAAGGTCAATGTTATAGCATAACTTGAATTCAACTAACTTAGTCTGTATCTCACAAAGTTACAATGTTGTTGTCCTTACTGTAGTGGGCAGAAGCAATAGAAAGTATTGATCATGGAGAACCAGGATCAGAGAAGAGCTTTGGAATGAAACAAAGACCTGATGGTGATATTGAGATTGATGAGAAGTTTTGGGAAGAAGGGTTTCATATACCAGTATGCGAGAAGTGTGAAGGAGTATTAAAACCTGATGTAAGATCGTTTTCATAGCTGAGATAGAGACAAAGCATTTAGGTTCTGTTTCTTATAATGCTTTGGTTTTCTTAAGGTTATCTTCTTTGGAGACAACATCCCAAAGGAAAGAGCCACTCAAGCAATGGAAGCTGCAAAACAGAGTGATGCATTTCTAGTGTTGGGTTCGTCTTTAATGACTATGTCTGCTTTTCGTCTTGTCAGGTAATGCCAGAGAACAATCTTTTTTTTTTGAGTTTGTGTCTCATTGAGAAGCATAATGTTCTTTTTGCAGAGCGGCTCATGAAGCTGGTGCAATGACTGCAATTGTAAATATAGGCGTTACCAGAGCTGATGACATTGTTCCTTTGAAAATCAGTGCAAGGGTTGGTGAGGTAAGATGATAGTGTTATTCTCATCTTCATCCTTCAAAAACTTAGCATTCCTTGATCTGATTTGTGCAGATATTACCCAGAGTTCTTGATGTGGGATCGCTTGGTGTTCCAGCTCTATAGAACAATGTTCCAGAGCTAGAGATTAATCAAGTGACTATGATTAATCAATTTTTAATGCATCGTACTATTCAATCCATGCAATGTATCTTCTCAAATTGTAATTTTCAACAGAAAATAAAGAGTAATCATCATTTTTAATGCATATCATTGACGTCCAACCAATGTCCAAGGCTTGTCTGAACCAAAAGAGATTGAAAGATTCAACGCAGCTTACGTTGGAGAACATGGTGTTCTGTCAAAAAGCTTTAGATGATCCAAAAAGAACAAAAACACTAAACCTTCTACTAGGTGTTACTACCAAGTACAATTATACAAAGTTTTAAAACCTAAGAAAGATCAGAGAGCGCCTTATCGATATCCCCTGCGTGGTTCCGAAGAGTGTTCCACTGTAAGAAAACATTCAAGTGTCAGACATAAGCACATAACAGTAGAGAGCAAAGACTTGTGAAAGTCATATAAAATGAGCAATGGAGTGTTAATTACCTGATCCACGCTTAGAGAGATACCTGCAACGTATAACAAACTAGTCAATGTCAACACCATTACTCGTAGAAAGCAAAGCTGGTTCCTAGAGACAAGGCTTAGAAAAGTGCAAATCTGTTAATGTTTAACCAAATAGTATCAACTCAATACCTAGCACATAAACATTCCCAATCCACAGAATCCCAGACTAGATGCAGAAACATGACAAAGCAAAACAGTAACAGAAACTGGAATAAGCTAACAGATGGCAGACACATTGTTGCAATGGAGAACTGAACTATGAGAACCAGAGTGACACTGACAAAGAAACAAGAAAGAGTTTACCTTTCTTGCCGGGGAGAGTTTTACCATCCTTGACATAGAACTCACGAATGTCAATCCAAATCTTCCCGTTCCAATTCCTCACAGAGACTCTCCTGTTCTTAGATATCTGAACTCAAAAACCCAACAAGCTATTTATAAACCCTAAATTGAGCACATTAAGGCAATCAAAACCCTTTTGTTAAAGTAGAGGGATTGAGCAGACTAACATTGCAGACGACGATGTCATCAGACTCGTCGGAGGAGTCGGCTGGCTTTGCTACTTTCTTAGCCGGCGCGTGGGCTTCAGATTCGTCATCTGATGCTCGGACATCATCGTCTTTTCGTTTTCCTCTCCACGACATGTTCTCTATAGCAAATGACCTGTAAAAAAGATTCTCTTCAGACCAAAGTGAACTCGCACTCAAAAAGATACGAGAAATTACAAAATTACGGAAACTAGAGAGAGACCTACCTCGTGACGCTGCAGCTGTAGAGAAAGCTCTCTTCTAAAGCTCGACTCTTGAGATTTTTTTTTACAGATACTGTGAATCTCTGCTCGCGTATTTATGCGTAGCGTTTACCGATCACGCGCTGTTGTAGTGAGTGTGATAAAATTAGAAGTAAAAATTGAAACCAAACCGTGTAATAACTCGGTTTTAACTTAAACCAAAGTAAACCGATACGGAAACAAGTAGCATCATCTATCAATCAATCAATCTCTCTCTCGATCTGGTAAGGGTTTAAGCAGCGATGCCTCTCTGAGCTTCTTCATTAGAGAAATCATCATCGGCAACGCTTCAGGTAACTTGGTTTAGTTTTTCTTAAACCTAGAAGAGATAAGATCCTGTTCATGTTTTTGAAGAAATGAAGTTCCTTTCGTTATTTCTCTCTGCCTGTAGCCATACATCTCCTAGATGCACAGAAACTGTTTGTGAAAATGCCTCAGAGACTGTTGATTTGGAATTCTCTTGCAAAGTTTATCGATTTTGTCCCCTCTTTTGGATTGCATCTTCCTCTGTAGATCCCAAGCGTGTATATTGCTTTTAGATCACTATAATCAGGGAATCTTTTAGATTGCTTTGTTTCTTCACATGATCTTAGTTTAGTTCACTTCATAACCTCAATGTAGATCCTACCAGTTTAAGCAATTCGTTTTTATGATAATCACACCAAAAGTATCAATTGCAAGTAAAGGTCGGTCCTATAACATGAACTGTTTATTTTCTTTACTCTTGCTTGTTATTGATTCGGTTTGTAATTAAGGACTGAGCTTAGCCTTTATCCTTTCCTTTTACTGTATAAGTGTATAACCACTACTCTCCACTCTTCTTCTGCATGTTCTGAGCTCGTTTTATTGTTTTATTATATCTCTCCTTTTTCTCTGTTTTGTTTGGCTTCAAGTTTTATGGCATCGGCGACGACGGAGCAGAGCGGATTAGAAAACCAGGAAAGCCAACCAAACCAAGTGGCTCCTGGTTTTGTTGGAGCAATTGAAGAACAATACAAGAAACTCAGAGATCACGCCGAAGCTTATCCATATGTTTGGGGTTCTTATACTGTTGTCTACGGTGGTCTTTTCCTTTGGACTGCTTACAGATGGAGGAAGCTGAGGAGAACCGAGGATCGTGTTCGTGGTCTTCAGACCAAACTTAGAAAACTCGTCCAAGACGAACAAGCAGCTGTAACAGCTTCCAAATCTGCTCAGTCACTGGACAAGTCTTCTTCAGTTTCTGACAAGACATCACTGCCTTGATTAGTTACTTAGTTTATCATCAAAACCCATTCTCTGTTAGACTTATGACGAGGTTGGTTTCAATATTCATGGGGTCAAATCTGTTTTGTTACAATGCTTTTACCATTTACTTGCATAGGCTTTTCATATAAAGTCAAATTCATGTACATGAATGAAACGCTAAAAAACCATGTTGAACGTTTGCGGCTCAATAAGATGAATCGTTTTTGCCTCAAATTGTTTGCGTTTGCATTGTATGTGTATCAATTGAATCAACACTGTCATTCTGTAACGTTCTTAGCGTTCGCTACTGTGAACCTCTGAGATGGGCCGTAATTGGGCCGGGCTTTTCCAATACCTTTCTGTAGGCCGAAACAAGCTCCGTTCTCGAAATAATCATTCACTGAGTAGAATTTCCAATGCATTTGATCACCTTGGCTACGTTTCTTCCAAGTTATCTACAACCAAGTACACAAATTGTAAACGTTACTGAGAAGAAAACGTGTTTGCGTTTCATGTTTCGCGATTGCGGCTTGATACAAACCTCTTTGCGTCCAGATTCTGGTGCAACGAAGTAGTTAGATTCGCTCTTCACACGAGGGCTCATGCTTCATCCATGTCTCACTCTGCATGTTTCACATCATACATCAATATAACAAATAAAATTTAAATGTAAATGGTTACAAATAAATGACCTTGGCATTCTCTGGTTACAATTAGGACCTAAGTGGTTAAACACAACAGTAACTCTCAGATCTTTGTCTCTAACATAACCATCATCATGTCCAAGAAGCATGACCTTGTCGTGGTTCCTAAATCAGTTGTTGGAAACCGTGACGTCAGTACTCCGTCTTGTGACGTCTAATAGACCATCTTCGCAATCATATAACGTGTTATGGTCGATCCACACTTTCTTAGCCGTGACTAACCTAATCGCATCCCCGTGTCCAAGTTGCATGATCTTTGAGTCTGGTCCCTGATACGTTCCAGAGAGTTTACTTCAGGAAGAAAAGAAAGGGGACAGAGGAAGGTGTAGTAGAAATGGGATGCGAAGACGCTGGGTGATATAGAAGGTTTGGAAATAAATGAAGGAGGAGCAAAGCCGCGAGTGGAAAGAGAGGCTTTGCTGTTACAGATTTTTACTCATTTTGAATAAAGACTTGTTGTGTTTTCATTTCGGGATTTTTTTTATGCTGAGATTACTGTGAAGTGTCGTCATGAGACCTTCTCTATGATCGTGATGAGATCATAGGTTTCTCAGCTCTTTTCGAAAGTTGTATTGGATTTGGATTTGTTCTTCTGAGTTTATAAGTGTTTGTCATTACTATTGGAGTTATACAAGGGGTTTAGAGAAGAAGATAAGTCGGAACTTATCAAATTGGTGCGTTTGTGACGATCGAGCATACGATGGCGACCATTGAAGATTGCGGTGGAGCTTCTGGTGATTTTGACGAATCGAAGATGGCGACGAACTATGAACTCTCGTTTCTTCATTCGGAGTGTGAACGACTACAAATCGGCGCGAAGGTTACCGAAGAACATTTCAAATCTGTTGAGACGAGATTATCATCTTATGATGCTCGTTTTGATTCTCTGGATAAACGTTTCGATCGTTTGACTCAGCTATTGCTGGATCAACAAACGGAGAAAGCTCAAGGCAAGAGAATCGTGACTCCAGGATCGCCGACTCCCGAACTTTCTTCGACGTCGCGTTCCGGTCCCGGTGGTGTGAATCAAGGTTATCAACTTCCTCCTTCTGTGTTCGAGAATCATGAGAGTCTATTAAAGAAAGTTGAGATGCCTGTGTTTTCCGGGGGTAATCCGTTTGATTGGTTGGCTCGTGTGGAAAGGTATTTTCGTATTGGCAATTTTCAGGGTCGTGAGCGATTGCAGTTCGTTTCCATGAGCCTGGAAGGTCCAGTTCTGAATTGGTTTAATGCTGAAATGGATAATGATCCATTCACTGATTGGTTACAGTTTAAAAGGCGCTTGGTGCAACGTTTTCGGCAACGGCTAGAGGATGAGCCTGGTAAGAGGCTATTTTCTTTGCAACAGACTGGAACGATTATGGAGTATGTTAACGAGTTTGAGGCATTGCGTTCCATTGTTACGGGGATTGATGAGAAGAATCTGGAGCATGTTTTTTACAATGGGTTGAAACCTGAGATGCAAGAGGTCATTAAGATGAAGGAACCGAAAGGGTTAACAGAACATATCACGGCAGTTATTGGGATGGAGGGGAGTGCATTTTGTAAGTCAGTGAGTGCAGTGACACAGGACAATAAGTTTCGTAGGAATGGTCCGGCATCTTCACCTAAAACATGGTCTACTGCGTCCACTCCGACTAGTCGTGCTTATAGCGGAGGTGATAAGGGTTCATCATCCACAGGATCTGTTCGTCCCCGTCAACGGTACACAGATGCCGAGTTGGATCAAATGCGCAAAGATGGAGTTTGTTTTAAGTGTAAAGGGCCTTATATTCGACCTCATGTCTGTCCGATGAAGGAACTCCAGGTCTTGACGGTTATTAATGGTTATGAAGTGGAGATATTGGAGGAATTTTCAGACAACGCACCGGTAGGAGATCTCGAGATGGATAAGCGACCTATCGAGTTGTCTCTTAATGCCTTCTTAGGCATTGAGACTCCAACAACGACGAAACTTAAAGGTTTATTTGGGGTCCATGAGTTTGTCGTTATGATTGATAGTGGAGCAACCCATAATTTTGTTGCTCCTCATGTGGTTAAGAGAGCTAAACTGCCCTTGTTGACGGAGAAACGTTTTCAAGTTTTATTGGGAACGGGAGTAACGGTGGAAGCTTTGGGAGTGTGCAAACGGGTTTCTTTTTCTCTGCAGGAAGCTTCTTTTATCAGTGACTTTGTGGCTTTAGAGTTGGGTGGTGCTGATGTTATTTTGGGAATTACTTGGTTACGAACTTTGGGGACTTGTCTGATGAATTGGGAAACTCATGAGATGTCTTTTAAACAGGGCAGTCGTACGTTAACGTTGCAAGGGGACTCTTCTTTACAACATGCTACTGTTTCTTTGAAATCTTTCATAGTTCCGGACTTTGTGGGAGCCTTGGAGTTGGGGGCTGTTGCATTGAATGATACGTCGTTATCTCCTGCTGTCCAGACGGTCTTAACTCAGTTTTCGTCGGTGTTTGCTGTACCTACGGAGTTACCTCCTATACGTGGACGGGAACACTCCATTCACTTGACTCCGGGGGTGACTTCCATTTCAGTACGACCTTATCGATATCCTCATGCCAGCAAAGAGGCTATGGAAGCGATGGTTGCTGACATGTTGAAGAGTGGAATTATTCGTCCGAGCTGTAGCCCTTTCTCCAGTCCCGTGTTATTGGTACGTAAGAAGGATTCATCTTGGCGGTTCTGTGTGGACTACCGTGCTTTGAACCGTGCTACAATTCCGGACAAGTATCCTATTCCCATGATTGATCAACTCTTAGATGAGCTTCATGGCGCAGCTATCTTTTCTAAGCTGGATTTACGCTCGGGATATCATCAGATCAGGATGAAGGAAGCTGACGTGGAGAAGACTGCGTTTCGCACTCATGAAGGCCACTATGAATTTTTGGTGATGCCTTTTGGTCTTATGAATGCACCGGCTACATTTCAAGGATTGATGAATGACATCTTTCGTCCTTTTTTACGACGATTTGTTCTCGTGTTCTTTGACGACATATTGATCTTTAGCGCCACTGAATCTGAGCATGTGGAGCATCTTCGTCGTGTGTTACAGGTTTTTGAGGCTCAGAAGCTATTTGCTAATCGTAACAAATGTGTGTTTGCTCAGTCTCAGGTGGAGTATTTGGGTCATATCATTACAGCCCAGGGGGTAGCTACTGATCCTGCCAAAACTGCCGCAATGATACAGTGGCCTACACCGCGTACGGTGAAAGAACTACGGGGGTTCTTAGGTTTGACCGGCTATTATCGTCGTTTTGTTCAGGGCTATGGTCTTCTGGCTAAACCTCTCACAGATTTGTTACGTAAGGATGGATTTATTTGGTCTGTAGAGGCTCAAACTGCTTTCGATACACTTAAAAAATCAATGTCTTCTGCTCCCGTTTTGACATTACCTGATTTTAAGGATCAGTTCGTTGTGGAAACGGATGCTTCGGGGTTTGGTTTGGGTGCTGTTTTGATGCAAAGGAAACATCTCATTTCTTACTTCAGTCACAGTCTTACTCCTCGGGAACGATTGAAACCCATTTATGAGCGTGAGCTCATGGCTATTGTTCTTGCCGTGTTAAAGTGGAAGCACTACTTGTTAGGACGTCGTTTTGTGGTCCATACCGATCAGAAGAGTTTGAAATTTCTCTTGGAGCAACGTGAAGTTTCGATGGAGTATCAACGCTGGTTGACCAGGTTGATGGGGTTTCAGTTCGATATCGTTTATAAACCTGGTATCGAAAACAAAGCTGCCGATGGTCTTTCTCGTCAGATGCAGGGTTCTGTTGGGGAGGCTAGCTCTTCTTTGTTGGCTTTAATTGTTCCTCATGTCATTCAACTGCAAGATATCTATGCAGAGGTTGAGTTGTCGGATGACATCAGGACTATTAAACAACAGATATTAGCCGGAGAACCTGTGAAAAAAGGTTTCTCTGTCGTGGATGGCAAGCTATGGTTTAAGAAACGTCTGGTTATTCCTCATGACTCTCGTTTCATTCCTTTGATTTTACAAGAGTGTCATGATAGCCTCGGCGGGGGCCATTCGGGAGTTCTCAAGACGTTGAAACGCATTCAACAATCTTTTCATTGGAAAGGAATGCGGCTGATGGTCCAAGATTATGTTTCGCGTTGTGGGGTGTGTCAAACTCATAAGACCACTACTCTTTCTCCTGCTGGCCTGCTCCAGCCTCTTCCCATTCCATCTCAGGTGTGGCAAGATATTAGTATGGATTTTATCGATGGTTTACCAGCTTCCGGTGGGTTTAGTGTGATATTGGTTGTCGTGGATCGTCTCAGCAAGTATGGCCATTTTTATGGTTTGAAGCACCCTTATTCGGCACTCGATGTTGCCTCTAAATTCACTACGGAAGTCGTCAAACTACATGGATTTCCCGCGTCTATTGTCTCGGACAGGGACAAAGTCTTTCTTAGTACTTTTTGGAAGGAATGTTTCAAGTTGGCTGGCACTCACTTGAAGTATAGCACTGCTTTTCACCCTCAAACAGACGGCCAAACAGAGGTTTTGAATCGCTGTCTCGAGTCGTATTTGCGGTGTTTTTCCTCAGCCCATCCCAAGACTTGGTATCGTTACTTATGTTGGGCAGAGTTTTGGTATAACACTTGCTACCATACAGCAATTCATACCACTCCATTTAAGGTTGTCTATGGTCGTGACCCACCTTCCTTACTTCGTTTTGAGAGTGGGTCTACTTCTAACTTTGATCTGGAACGCATGTTGTTGGAGCGTGATAGGATGTTATCTCAGCTGAAGATGTTTTTGGAGCGGGCTCAAGGCGCAATGAAACGTTCTGCGGATAAACATCGACGCGAGCTTTCCTTTCAGGTCGGTGAGTTTGTCTTCTTGAAATTGCGTCCTTACAGACAGCACTCTGTCACGCGTCGTATTTGTCAGAAGCTCTCGGCTAAGTTTTATGGTCCGTTTGAGGTGCTGGAGAGGATTGGTAAAGTTGCTTATCGTCTCAACTTACCTGCAGGGTCTAGAATTCATCCTGTCTTTCATATTTCTCAACTAAAAGCAGTCGTGGGTTCCCCTCAGCAGTTTACTTCTCTGCCGACCACATTTTCTGAGCAAGGAGAGTTTGTTCTGGTGCCTGATTCTATATTGGAGACACGTTATACAGCTGATGGGTATTTGGAGGTTCTGGTCAAATGGGAGAGTCTTCCTGATCATGAAGCTGCGTGGATGCTAGGTTGGGAGTTTGCTCGTCAATACCCATCGTTTCCGCTTGAGGACAAGCTTCGTCTCGTGGGGCGGGGTAATGATACGTTCCAGAGAGTTTACTTCAGGAAGAAAAGAAAGGGGACAGAGGAAGGTGTAGTAGAAATGGGATGCGAAGACGCTGGGTGATATAGAAGGTTTGGAAATAAATGAAGGAGGAGCAAAGCCGCGAGTGGAAAGAGAGGCTTTGCTGTTACAGATTTTTACTCATTTTGAATAAAGACTTGTTGTGTTTTCATTTCGGGATTTTTTTTATGCTGAGATTACTGTGAAGTGTCGTCATGAGACCTTCTCTATGATCGTGATGAGATCATAGGTTTCTCAGCTCTTTTCGAAAGTTGTATTGGATTTGGATTTGTTCTTCTGAGTTTATAAGTGTTTGTCATTACTATTGGAGTTATACAAGGGGTTTAGAGAAGAAGATAAGTCGGAACTTATCAGTCCCATCACCGAGATTGGTGGATGAGCTTTACAGTCATGGATTTTGAGTCCATGAATGTCACATCTGTGGCTTTGTAGACTATGAGACAAGCTGGACCGGAGAGATGAACGCTAACACCGCGACCATCGAGTGTGGTGAAGCTGCTGATGAGTAGCGGTTTGTGAAGTTTGATCTTCATGTCTCTTTTGAATGTGATGTATTTTTTGCCTTTGATGTATCTTAGGGTTCCGGGTCTAGGGTTTAGAGGATTATCGGAAGGGTCGGTTACTTTGTATTGTGTGACTCCTTTGCCGATGTTTCCGGTCATCTTTCCGGCAAACCCGACAGAACACTGAGCCAGCTGATTACGGGTTTTAATTACGCCAATGCGGGTTTGGTCTCCAACATTTGTCCATTATATTTAGTTCCATGGCATCCTGCCACAAACAAAACGATCAAGACTTGAATCAACGTTAGGGTCAAGAACCTTACCATGGTTCTTGATTTGAGATGTGAATCAAGACTGAAGAAGAAGGTTGAGATTTATGATTACGAGCTATGTCTTTTTCAAACAATGAGATCAGTTTATGGAGTTTATATACTTGAGCATCAAGTTTGTTTCTTCATTCTTAGTAACCAAAAGAGAAGGTTTGTTTTTCTAAATAGTGTGAGTTCATGAAGAACTGGAGAAGTTGTAAGTTGTAACAACTCGAAGCAACCTTCTAAAAGTAGAACGGTTTTTTTTTCTTGTTTGCTATAAACTACTTGTTTTTCTTGGCTTGCTATATTTAGAATTGTGAAAAACTAAAAATATTTGATGATTTGTACTGAAATGTATATACAAGGGAGCTCATTGTCATGGTTCAATGGTCCTCTCTGAAATGCTTGTTAATTTGTGAAGACAGAAGCATTTTCAGACATGGAGAAGACCGAATTGGCAGAAGAGGATTATTGGTTTCAAACCTCCTTTCATGTGTCTGGTCCGTGTCCCATGGAAGCAGAAAAGCCATAGGGATCATCATCATTAGCAGCAAACTGGCCTTGATGGCTCAGATAAGAGTCACTGACATTCCCAATTTGAGGTGGTGCTAATGGAGCTGTGAGATCTTGTAGCTCCAAGTATAGCTCCGAGTTTTCAATTAGGTCGTAAGAGGGTGTCCTTTGCATACTGCTGTTATGCATATTGCTGAAGTCTGGTAGCTCGCTGAATATGCCATCTCCTTCTAAGCAAATTGGAGCTGAGACATTGGGATCATGTCTTACCTGTAAAATAATAAACTATGAGACATACAAATCAAGAATTATACAATTTGATTCCGAGGCATAAGATTCTTTTTGTTAAACAGCAAAGAAGCTTCATTCAAAGTTTACCAAGTTCCAATACCATTAAAACACTAAGCCAAAGATAACACCTACCTCATTGTTGTTGGGCTCAGAGAAACGCAAGTACTCGTCCTCGTCATCAAATAGATCCAACATTGAATAAATGTCATCATAGTTGCTGGGAGCTTCAAGGGTTGGTGGTGCCAGAGAGGCAGTGCTATTAGAATCAAGAAGTGGTGCAGCAGACACAGGAGTATTAGCCGCATCATTCAGATGTGGAAGATCGCTGGTAGTGGTTGTAGCTGGTAGGAAATCAGAAACGCACGATTCAGATATCAAGACACCAAAACAATCCTTATTAGGGTCACACGATGATGCCACAACCAGACTGGTTTCTCCATGAAAGATTGTTGGATTGTTGGTAGCAGGAACATCAGTATGCTGTTCTTCATCACTCCAGTCCTCATCCTTAAACGGAGCTCCATACTGAGCTCCATTTCTAGGTCCCGGTCCATCTTTCTTGAATAGAACACACAGCACATAAGTATCCTGCAGCAAAAACATAGGAAATAGCCAAAGACAAGAGTGATGTAAGCTATGAGAAAAATAAATTATTGAACTAAACAAGTAGGAAGCTACAAGTTGAAACTATGTAGCCAATTTAAATTAGTATATTACCTGAGGAACATTCCTCTGTGTCAGTACCTTGTCTTCAAGCCTGTACTCATGCATAACCCAATTAGTCCGCTCCCCACGAGGTAACTTACCAAAGTGATAAACCAGAGTCTTAATCTTTCCCGCAACTTCACCATTACACAAAACATCTCTCTCCTTCCCTGTGGTCTTCCAGTAACCACACGCAGTTGCACGGTTTGCCCTAACTCCAGTCGAATATTTCTTTTCCCTTGGGCAGAAGAAGTGCCACTTAAGATCCCCACTCTTTATAAAAGACTTATCTGCAAACACAAAGACTCATAAGACAGAGAATATAGACACGCATAAATTTTCATAAGAGAACAAGAAGGTTTTAAAAATGAATACCAGGTAAATCAGAGGGTTCGAACTTGTAAATGTCAAGTTCAGCAATAGCATCAACGAGGAGCTTTTTCCCCAACACTTTCCTCTTCAAGTAATATCTCACGAGCTCAACATCAGTGGGATGAAACCGGAATCCAGGAGCCAGCTGAGTTTTCCCCATTGGGAAGGAGATCCAAAAGGGGAAAACTTTCACTCTTGGGAACTGTTTCTTCAAGTTTTGTAGTAACCCAGACCAGCAAAAGCGAATACTTTGTAACCAAAACAAACAGAAAAATGCAGAGAAGCAAAGAGAAGAAGAGAGCAAGACTAAGTCCAGTGCCTGAACAAGATGATCTGAAAGCACCACAACCTCCCCCTGCTCATATAACCACAGTCACACCAGAGAAAAGATGGATTCTTCTTGCAGAGATCAACAGACATCTGGTGTTCAACTTAAAAGCCTGTTGTTAAGACATTGACAGACAAAACAAAAAGACTTGAACTTTACAACCAAACTAAGATACGAGGATACACAGCTGATGTAATAAGACAAACCATCATCAAACGAGCTAAACCCAGAAAGAGTAAAACCCTAGAAATGACACAAACCCTAATTTCAGGGATTAAAAGGGAAAACGAAACTCAAAGATCAAAATTCGAGAACATGGCGGAATAGAATCAGAAACATTGATTGATTCAGTACCCGGAGAGAGGGGAATATTTGACGGTGGAGAAGAAGATGATCGGCGCAAGGGGGAAGCGAGTGTGAGAGAGAGTCAAAGAGAGTGGCGTGAAAGAAAAGCCATAAGTGAAGAAAGTGTTAATTGAAGGTCTTATTAGGGTTTATATACGACGAAGCTCGCTAACCAAATGAGTGGTGGGCCCATTTTTAATCAGGCCTTACGGGCTTACAAGGCCGTCAATTTTCCCTTCTTTTTTTACATTTCGTCTTTCTACTTTTAACTTTGAAGTTCAATTATCTGATTTAATAAATTTACTCTAATATACTCCCTCTGTTTTATAGACAATTTTTTTAGTGTATTCACATATATATATATATATATATATATATTAAAAATACATTAAATTATTATAATAAATGTAATGTTTTCTGTAAACTTTAAGTAATAGTAATTCAATAAATTTTTAAAAAAAAATTTGTAATATTTTTTATAAAAAATATAAATAATTTATATTTGTGAAACATTTTTTTCTTATAATATTTATTTTAGTGAACCAGAGATGTTATCCTCGAGTCATGCTCATGCACCATTATATTCTATTCTTTTTTAACGAAAAGGTTATATATTCTTGACATATAGTTTACAATTAAATTATTGGAAATGTATATTTTTAAAGGGTAATTATCTCAAATAACTTTTTAAAAAAGTTTTTATCACAAAATAGTTTTAAAAATGATCAAAATAACTTTTTTATTTTGAATTTTTTTTTTGAATTTTAATTTTTAATTTTAAATCTTACCTCCAAACCTAATCTCATAACTCTTAGTTTATATTAGTTAACCCAAAAGGTATAATTGTATATTTATATATTTTTAAAAATAGATTTTAATAATTTTCTCCTTGAAAGTTATGTTATGAAAAAAAAATTAGAGTTATTGTAGAATATTCTCTTGTTAAAATCTTTTTTGAACTTTAGATCATAATAAGTGTAATAAACCTTAAACATATAAAAATAATTATGAAAGCTTTTCGAAAATAAAATGTTTTGATGAGTATCTGTTATAGTGTTAATTTTATTTTATTTTTGTTCTATTTTATTCATATTTTGACAAGTTTACTCTTTTATATTCATGTACTGTTTTTTACATTTGTGACAGACATCCCCTATATATTAATTGAGGATCTTTTAAAAAGATGTAATCTCAAGTTTGTACTAATTAAAAAATAACTCAATCCTATGTGGCACTTGTGTATGCCTTCTAAATCCTATTTCAAAGAATTCTAGAGCACTTTATATAAACTATAGTCTAAAAATTATACTCTCTAGCAAAATAATATTTGTATGCTATAGTTGACCGCATATTTTTATTGTTTCTTAGACTTTCCTTATATAAAACCTACAGAATTTCCTAATGTGGTTAAAATATATATAGTAATTAATGATTTTAAATAATAAAGATTTGCTAACAATATGTATTTTTTTATTATTTTTGTTTATTTCTTTATTATTAAAACAAATTACATAATTACATTAATCATATAATAAAAATCTAGATTTTTTTATATGTTGTATTTTGAATTTTTCAAAACGAGTGTAAATTACTAAAATTGTTTAAAATCTCACATTAATATTTATGATTAAATTTTATTTTTTTTTATATTTAGATACAATGAATATAAGATCATATGAAGAAATAATTTTATGTGAGACTAATATATAACGTTTGTCACATAGTTTCATAACTATATATCATAGCAACAATCACTTTTAAATTTTTTTGAAAAAATTAAAGTACATAAGAATCAACCCGAACCAGACCCGTAAAGATTCGATCCGAACCAAACCAAATCAGATCCGTACAGATCTGCAAAAATAATCAGATTTTACAGTATAAAGATATAAATTTTTAATAAATATTTCACCCTGCGCAAGGTGCAAGTCTTATCCTAAAAATTATATCATAGCAACAATAATAGTCTAAAAATTATACTCTCTAGCAAAATAATATTTGTAGGCTATAGTTGGTCGCATATTTTTATTGTTTCTCAGATTTTCCTTAAATAAAACCTACGGAATTTCCTAATGTGGTTAAAATATATATAGTAATTAATTATTTTAAATAATAAATATTTGATAAAAATATGTATTTTTTTATCATTTTTGTTTATTTCTTTGTTATTAAAACAAAATACATAATTACATTAATCATATAATAAAAATCTAGTTTTTTTGTATATGTTGTATTTTGAATTTTTCAAAACGAGTGTAAATTACTAAAATTGTTAAAAATCTCACATTAATATTTATGATTAAGGTTTAATTTTTTTATATATTAAGATACAATGAATATAAGATCATATGAAGAAATAATTTTATGTGAGACTAATATATAACGTTTGTCACATAGTTTCATAACTATATGTCATAGCAACAATCGCTTTTAAATTTTTTTGAAAAAAAAAAAGTACATAGGAATCAACCCGAACTAGACCCGTAAATATTCGATTCGATCCGAACCAAACCAAATCAGATCCTTACGGATCTGCAAAAATAATCATATTTTACAGTATAAAAATATAAATTTTTAATAAATATTTCACCCTGCGTAAGGCGCAGGTCTTATCCTAGTGTTCAATTATTAATATATAATATGTTACTGTAATCTAAATTTCTAAAGTTTGGTGTATTGATTAAGCAAAAAAAAAGTTATTGAATATTTATATCCTAAACAAGAAAGGACAACTAATTCAGAATGAAATCTGTAATAAGGATTTACAAAGACTATGAGATTTTATAGCCTAATAGACTTGTTGAGTGATTAATAGACATTTGACTATACATTTAGTCATTCCCTATGCGACAAATTGAAAAATATCTTTGAAATTTTACCGAATAGAATCAACCAGTTTAGACGACGTTATGAACTTATAAAATCTATTACTACACATGCCGATTAGGATTATATTTCGTTTGAGGCTTTGTTATATAATTCAGTATCTTATTGTGATCCAATGTAACACAATTAATCTATAACACAACAATAACCACTCAATTTAAATAATAAAAAAGACAGAATGGTGACAGAGAACACATTAAACCAAGTCTTTATAAAACTAAAAATAAGTTGTGGTCTCAGCAAGAGAACTCCATGTTTACTCACAAGATAAAAGCAAACTCTTAAACTAAAAAGGTATATGGGTAATAATTAGACACGACCGAACAATATGACCAATGCACCGCTGATTACAAGCGACAAGATAGAGATTGAAGATCCATGGTTACTATGAGAAGGGCTTGGAGCTGGAGCAGAACTCGAACCATGTTCCGTTCCATTATGTGGTCCAGCAGCAGGAACTGGAGCTGTTACAAAATAGATAGTAGACGATAGTCAAAACACATATTGATCAAAAGGTTGATACATCTACAGGGCATTGATGGTCACATGCGGCAAGTATTAGTACTATACTATGTTGTGATGGTCACATGCATGAGGCACACAATTACTTTATATCTACAAAGCATCGAACTTCATTCATATTCAAAGTGTGATCAGATGGCCCGTCTCAATCAAAATGCTAGTTTCACTATTTTCGCTATACAATAAGAAACACCATAAACAATGAAATTAACCAAAAGCAATCGAATCATCACGCTACAATTGATTCGATTGATTCTAGTTCACTTAATGTTCTCTCTTTTTTTTTTGTAATCATTTGTCAAAAACTGTATGAATTTAGTCATAATTTAATTTGTAATCGGTTATTAAATAATAAAATATCTTTTTAAAAAAGAAGAAAAATAGAGAAACAACATTTTTATAATAAAGGCCACTGACTTTACAATTCCCCTACTTTTATTGTTTGTTTTTATTTCTGAACCCCTACTTTTATTGTTATAACGCCAAACAAAACATGCAGCCAGAAGTCCAAAGGTCCAAAAGCATAAAAAATCAGAATATTTCACAGACTATAAAAATAAAGATGGTTAAAAATAAGAAAAAAATTTACATATACGAAATTAAATATTTTCAGATAGCATGCAAAATAAAATTAAAAAAACAAAAGAAACTAAAAATTTACAATGAAATCAACAAAGAGAAAGATAATATACCTGGCGCACTAGCAGGAGGTTTAGTAGTCACTGCAACAACAACAAAAGATCTCTGTTAAACAAAAACAAAAGATCTAACCTAATATTTTAAACAAGAACAACAACAAAAGATCTAACCTAATATTATAAGTACAAGAACAACACAAAAGATCGCCTAAAAAATCCAAAAATCTCACATGAACATGCAGACGCAGGAGGAGCGTGAAGTTTGCATGCAGCAGGAAGTGTAGCGGCTTTAGTGACGTTCAGAATGATTCCCATAGAGCTACTTTTCTTCAACCCTTCGCAGAGACATTCAGCTTTGGTGTCGAGCACGGTTTTGAGACCAGAGCAACAATCTGCATCAGGTTTCTCCACGTGACTCCCTATGGTCACGAAAGACAAACATTTCGACATGGTTAGTATCACGGCGGAGCAATCCACGGCAGGTGCAGTAGTGTTTCCGTTAACGGAAACAGAGAGGAAGAGGAGGAGGAGAGGAAACGCGGCGGAGAAGACGGCCATTGTTTATGATTCTATGTTGTTGTTTTTTAATCACTTGAAAGAGAAAATGTGTAAGAAAATGAGAAGGTTGGTGGTTATTTATAGGTCTTGAGGTTAGGTCACGTTGCGAAACGACGTAGTTTTCGCGTACGCGTTTTAGTGATTATGGGATTCTCAATGAAATAATTTGACCATTTTTTAATTTGATTTGATCCTTTGTGTGAATCAACATTTTATCATTAATGTTTGAATAATTGATTTTTTTACCTAATAAATACTCATCTGATTCATAGTGATTCATGTTTTTTAAAAAAATATTTATTTCTAAAATATCTATATTTTACATTTTCAATGCGAATAATTATAATAAATTGTAGATTCCAAAAACATTAAATTGGTTTACTGAATTTTGATTGACTTAAAATTATAAAAAATCATTAATTATAAAAAAATAATACATTTATAAATGTACATATTTTTTTAATATGTGTCAAAACTCTATTGGAAGAATATTGAAGTAGAAATAAAGAGAAAGTCCAACTGTAATATATCTTCTTCACACGGTTTAATTAAATGGTAGGATTTCGTTTTCAATCTTTTATTTGCTATCATACCATATTTGTCATGTATTCTTGTCAGAGCTTTGCTTTATTCCCATCTTTTTCCTTTTGTAACCATCTTCTGTTTCAGTGTATAAATATTAATGTTGACTATAGTAAAAAAACTTTTGTCATTTTAAGATAAATATATTTTAGCTGTAAATTTACGCAAAAACTAGTGGTCCGACTCATAAATTTAGTTGTAAAATGACAAAAAACTTAAAGATATATCTAAATATTTTCTTATACGTTTAATTTTATATAATTAGCATAGTATAACAAATCCTAAGGGAAAAATCTAAGAGGGATTATTTGCAAGAAAATTCTCATGGATTTTGAAAAATTTGAGATTTTTTTATTATTAGTTCATGAATTTTTAAAATATTGCTAGAATTCAATGTTATTGGTTTAAGATTTTTCAAAATCCATTCAATTTTTTTATTATTCAAAAAGTTTAGTTTTTACTGATTCTATAATTTTAACTATATCTAGTGTTACTGGGACATGAATTCTATTTATTTTTACTCATTGGACTAAACTTTCAAAATATGATATATATCAATGATATTTTTAAAATACATGTGATCCAACTAGCTGTAATTTTCAAAATACATGTGATACATGAGATTTTCAAAATATGATATGTATCTTAAAAACTTTTTGTTTGACTCATAAATTTAATTAGTTGTAAAATGACAAAAAAAAAATTAAAAATATCTCTAAAATATCATCTTTTATGTTTTATTTTATATAATTAGCATAGTATAACAAATCCTAAGGAAAAAAATCTAAGAATTAGAATGGCGTTAGCTCTTTTTAAGATCAGATATGATAAAAATTTAAACCGATTTTCAGATACTATCATTTAACTACGTATTTTTCTTGCACATATATACATAATTTTTTTTATAAATATGTATTTAGTGTATATCTTATTAATTCAAAAACCAGCATGATAAATATAACATCACAATATATATATATATATATATATATATATATATATATATATATATATATATATATATATATATTATTAATTCAAAAACTAATATGGTAAATTATTATTATGCTCTCAAAAAAATTAATAAAACAATACAATATATACAAAATATATACACAACATATATAACAATTATCTTACTTTTGAAAAATGGATATTTATTTTTGATAATTTTAATATTATTAATATAAAATTTGTTTTAATTATTTAATATTATATATATATATATATATATAATTCATTAAGGATATCATGGACTTTAAGCAGTCTAACTTTCAATGTGAAAGTTCCAATACAAAAAAAAATCATTCACAAATAATAGTATAGATAAATAACAAAAAATAATACAAATGTGAAAAGCAAACCAAAATCCTTAGTTTCTTTATAATTCATTGAGCAATAATTTGGAAAATGGATTACACTTTAGGGATCCAACCTTTCACCCACGTTACTTATCTTATCACCACATAGTATAATCACTGGTTAAATCAAAAGCCGTTAATTAACCCTAGAACATAGTCGTCGAATCTCTCCATTCAACCCTGTCTTCACACCGATTACACTCATCCTATCCATTGCCCTCATAAATATCGTGTTGAACCTTTTGAACGTTAGGAACTGATTCATCATACGGTATATAGCCGGAATGTTCAAAAGGCCTAGATTAGTATCGAGGACTGCACTTCCGTTGAGGATGTTCTTGAAAATGGATGTGTCGAAGACGAGCTCACTCCCCATGTCTAGAGCCACCCGTCTCGAACCATCGCCGCCTATGGGACATGTCTGCTGCAGCATCGCTAAGAACAGAGGGTTGAAGTTATTACCAATGACGCTTCCGTCGATGCTGTTTATCCTATCCATGATTGACTTGCAAGATGCAGTTCCAATTGTGTGAGCTCCTGTTTAAATTAAAAATGTTGAGACCGTATGTTCTTGTTTTGTTTAAACAGTGTTATGAATGATCATATGCATTATAAACAGTGTAGTTTAACATTACTCCATCCGTTCTAAAAAGATCAATGTTTTAGAACTTTCACACATATCAAAAATTATATTAAATTTTAATTGTTAATGTATTCGTTTTTTGTAATTAATTATTTTCACAAGTTTTGGGTAATATAATTTTTTAAAAACATGGTTTATTTTTTGAAAGTTTACAATTTATCATTAAATAATATATTACAATATATAATTGTATTTCTGAAATATTTTTTTCTAAAACATAAATTTTTGAAACGTAAAGAGTATTTACTTTCATAATACTCTATATTCAAATAGAAGTTTATGTCTATATTCTTCATATATATATAAAACTATCGCATAAAATCGTGGTGACTGTTTTTTTTTCTATTCGCTATAGTTCCGATCTGATTGTAAAATACCAAAACCAATTGTAATTTGAAACTATTTTAGAGATTTTTGGTATGCATGCGTCTGTCTACAAATGAACAACGAAGTTATGATAAACTGTGTAAGTTGTTCAATATTAAGATGATAATAATAGTAGACAACGTATAAAATATATATACCCAAATGGTGTTATACTTTACTGACCTATAAGAGCAACGAAATCTTCAACGTTAAGCCCGTAAGTAGCAAATATTGTGAGCATCTTGGTGATGGAATCAGCCTGAGACGGGAGACTTTTGACGTTGGCTGCCAATGAAACATTTCCATCTTTACGTCCTAGTTTTACTTCCCAGTACGGTCCCTTCGTCTGTATAAACATGCAGGCCCATTTTATATGTAAACATAAGGGCATCATTATCCCTAAAACTCCTAATGGAGGTTCTTAATTTTTTTTTTTTGCTTTTTTTTGCTGCTTAAAAAAAAGAAAAAGAAAATTAAAAAACGAACCAGTCGCGGGCCGCCACGTGTCAATGTGGCCTGCAAACAGTGTAAGAAACTCTCTAAAACCGGTTCTTATTTAGTAGTTTTTAGAAGCGGTTCTTGCACTGTTCATGGGCCCTACTGACGCGAACAGTGCAAGAAACCCTCCTAAGAACCCCGGATAATCATGCTCTAAAGGTTACATAATCTCATATATTCCATGAGTACATATGCAGGTCCAGTAATATAAGAGCACCATTAAGGGGGTGTTTAATGGGGTGGTTAAAGAGTATCTTTAACCCAAAGATGTTTAAAAAAAGTTTCTTAATTATAATTTTTTTTAATTAAAAAAAATAGAAATGAACTAATTGCGGGCCGCCATGTGTTAGTGGGATCCGCAAACAGTTGAAGAACCAACACACATTCGGCTCCTATTCTAGCTCTTTTGGCACTGGCTCTTAAATTTTTTGTGTGGGGCCCACTTTTTTTTTTCAATATTTTTTGGATAAGCAACCTTTTAAGCTATTGCATTAAAAGTGCTCTAAGAGCATCCACAATGGGGGTGCTTAGTGGGGTACTTAAGCAGTAGGGCCCACTAGCACCCCCTAAACCAAGTTCTTAAAATGCCCAATTAAGCACCTCTTTTTCTTTAGTTCTTGCACTTGTCACGGGTCACATTGACACGTGGGGGCCCGTGATTGGTCTACTTTAATTTTTTTTTTAAAAAAAATCGAAAAAAAAATAAGCACCCCACTTGGGGTGCTAGGATAGCGGATGGTCTAAGGGGGTGCTTGATGGGTGGACCCACCAAAACCATAAGCACCACCTCTTAAACATCCTAATTAATCATCAGTTCTTGTATTGTTCACGGGTCCCACTGACACGTAACGGTCCGTGATTGGTTCATTTTTTTTTAAAAAAAAAAATAAATAAAAAATAAGCACCCCAAATGGGGTGCTAGGGTTGAAGATGCTCTAAGGGTTCTTATTTTTGTTTAAAAGTTTTCGTATTGTTTTTTTAGTTCTTATATTAGTATATAATGCATATTTTATAATAAAAAGGAAAAGACCAACCCAACCTAGTCCATTTAGGACCAAATATTTTAATTTTTTTGTTTTTCTTCATAGATAAATTACGTTTCAATAAAAAATTCCCAATAAAAATGTTTTGGAAATATATATACATATTTTAAAAAAATAGTTTTAAAGTTTTTCCCGATATGTCAGGCCATGATTAACCCGAGTCTCTTAAGGTGGAGTTTTTAACGTAAAATTTGTCTTTTTTAATTTTTTTTTTATATTTTTCCCGTTAAGAGACGTCTCTTATGGTTCTTATTTAAGAGACGATTCTTAGGTTTTCTTAGTTAAAAGCTAAGAAACATCTCCTAGAAAAACTAAGAACTTCACCTTAAAAAACTCAGGTTAATCCTGCTCTCAGTTCACTAGATATATTATAGTTTAAATAACTAAGAAAAACTTAAACCATACAACGAATTTATCTATGATTCTCATAAATGATATCATTGTGACATTATACGTATTCTATTTCCAAACGTATATACTTTGTAGTCAGAGTAATATATGTATATTTTTAACATTTGCAGTAATATACTTACGAGGACAACGGCTTCACGAGCGGCTAAAGCTAAAATATCAGCACACGAGACAACACCAGGACACACGAACTCAATCTGGCTTTTGATTTGTTCGATGACTTCGAACCCACGAAGGCTGAGGTTTGCATCCGCTGTTTTCTCGGTGTTAGGTCCCGAGAGAAGCACCGAGGCATCACAACCTTGGACGAAACAGTCACTATAAAACAATTTTAGAATGGCCGGTGCGATGCTTGATTGTAAAAGGAAAGATCCATTCATCGTTGCTTGGACGATCGATTGTGCAAGAGGGCACGTGCTGGAGTAGAAACTTGTCGTTAAAAACTGACCTTTGACCGAGACGGGACGATAGCTGAAGATCATCAAGATCATCAAGGAACTACATAGTATTGATCGATCAACACCCATATCTCCTTAATAATCTTTTTGTTTGTTTTTTGAAAGATTGAAAGAGTTTAGATGCTTAGAATAAGCTCGTGAAATGATATATACAGTATATAATATACTCCATGTTTATTACTTAAATTAAGCGTATCGTTAAAGGCATGGTGTGTTTAATATAATTTTACTTATATTATAATTTTCCTCCTTTCATTATTTTTCTTAAGATATTGGTAGAAAAACCTCTTAATCAAAGTGATCTAAGTTGACTTCAGCAATTTTGAGTAATCATTAACCCTAAAATCGCGTGGCAAATTAGCAGATCTATATTTCCTGTATATCCTAATTGACGATCCTACTCTATATATATATATAACAAGCTGGCATATATTTAACATTATAACGCATACCTATACGGCTTGAGTAATAAACGTAAGAAAAATAATAGTATTGAACAGTATAACGCAACTGATTGAAAGTAAAGAGAAAGATCAAAATAGACCTAAAAAAATTTTTATCTTAGAAATAGCACTTAAAGAGAAAAATGACCAAAATAAATTTTATTAAAGAATATAAATATATATTTATACATTTCGGTTAACTAATCTAAATTTAGGGTTTAGAGTTATGGGGTGGGAGTTTTGGAGTTGAAATTTAAAAAAAAAAAAATATTAAAAATTTCAAAATAAAAAGATCTATTTTGATCATTTTTTCTCTCAATGTCTATTTTGTGACAAAAATTTCAATAAAGGCTATTTGAGAGATATGCCCTTAAAAGTATCTTCAATTTCACTTTATTTTTCACTTTAAAATAGAGTTTAGAATACTAGTATATTGGTAAAATTTCAAAAATTCTACTCCCTCCGTTTTTTTTTATTTGACGTTTTAGCATTATGAACGTAGATTAAGAAGTACTTAATTTTTTTATCATTTTCTAAACAAAAACATCATTAATTGTTTACCTAACCATAATTCAACCAATAATAAAATAGAAACTATAATATCATTGGTTATCTAATATTAATTACTAATAAATTTTACATAGAAAATTGAAAACGTCAAATAATTTGGAATAAAAAATTTCCCTTAAAACGTCAATTATAAAAAAAAACGGAGGGAGTATATCATTTTATGCTTCATAATTCTATGGTTCCCCTATCAAAGGACATTAGAATTTAGTTTGTACTAATATGGGGAGCTCGAATATTTGGGGAAGGTTCAAAAATCTTATAAATGCATGACATGAATAGAACTGGGACCAATATGTATATAGAGATTGGTTAGCCAACATGAGAAAGCTGGTCGGTCTGTCGGCGGCAGTATAAGACCAACGTACCTCACAAGATTAGTGATTGATTTATAAAACCAACGTACCTCACAAGATTAAGGCATAATTAACGGGGATTTAGGTGAGTTTTTTAGTGGTGAATTTCATTATTTTTGCAAAAATCGGTTTTTAGAGGTATGAAATAAGGACCGATCTTAGAAGGTTTTTTCACTGTTCGCGGACCTCACCGATACGTGGTGATCCGCTATTGGTTCGCTTTTTAATTTTTTTTTCTAAAAAAAATAAAGAAAAAATTATCTAAGAAATCGGTTCACGGTTTCAGCGTTAATGATGGTCTTAGTGACCGATTAATAAAACCAACTTATCTAAAGATTATGCATATACTCATTGTAAATACAGTAATAAACCCTTCTGCGTGTGACATTTCATACCAACGAAAGATTGCAAGGCCTTGGTGTAATTTCATATTTTCGACGCCTTTTAAGTTTTAATCAGTTTTTAGCCCTATGAATCACACTGGCAATTACATATATATATCCACACGGACGCTCATCACACCATGACCCAAACACACGTTAATTGTTATGACTTGGTGACAAACATATAGCTTTCATATAAGCAAATGAAAGTTGTATTGGTTCATATCCATATCACTATATTGGTTGGGCTATAAAAATTTAGTGAAAGCCACATAATAATTTAAACTGATGGAAAAAAATTATTTGATGAAAGAAAATCTTGTGACGTACGTTATAGTCTAACCTAAAATTTGATTTATCACATAAAATATTAAACACGTTGATTGACAAAAATAAAACATAATGATTCTCATTTGGCATGCATAATTTTTTTAAATAAGAAGTAACATTTCTAATAAAAAGCCTATTTATCAAATTTACATACTTTAGTAGGATTTATATTTTGCTACCATATACGCTGACAAAAAGATAAATTGCTAATAATAACATAAGTTAAGTATCACTTTGTAAAAATACACTATAAAAAATATATTAACATTTGAGTTTATATTTTAGTGATTATTGTTTAAGTTTTATGAGTGAGATTGAGTTTCTAAATTTTTTATAAATATTTTACAAAATAATTAAATTTATTTCATCAAAAAGTTAAGATATTTTAGAAAATAATCATTCATTAAAAGTAAATTTAAAAAATGATATAAAAACTTATGATAGAAATAAAATTTTCCGGTGACAAAATATTGTAGTTACAAAGGTGAAAAACTAATATAAATCTGTTAATTCGGAAACTGCAAAGTAATTGTACCTCTACAGTTTATGAAATAGAACAAACGTGTTGCATCAATTTATTAAGAGATAACATTAAATTAACTAGAGATAGTATTATTCATAATGGACAGTTCTGGTTAGAAACCAATATCAACGACGGATAATGATGTTAGTAGCAAACCAATCTATGGAATTCTGAAAACAATCAGCTAGCTAGTATGTCCAATTATGTGGTTCAATTAAATCCGTAGGTTGGAAGTCAATATATCTTTTTGGAATCTATGGTACGTTTCATGAACTCGATCAATGTATCTCACAAACTTGAAGAACTTTTCTCTGTGTATTCGTTGAGTTGGTGATCCAAACACACCCATGCTTCTGTAAATAATTGATAAAATGTAAAAGAAACTTGGTGCTTTCGAAAATGAAAATGTATGAAATGCAACTATGATTACATCTTTCAACAACTATGGTTCCGGAGCTAGAATCCCCCATTGGAAATGCTCGGAAAATAATATAATACTACACGTTTATGGGAACTACCATGTCACCCTTCTAGTAATCAGTACAAGCTGGAGAATATCCTTGTGTAAACCAATTAAATATTAAACTCATGGCATACGTTTACATGGACACTCTCTGCATTCTATAGCTATACTTTCAAAAGCATTGCTATAAATATTAGCCTTTACTTGTTTTCATAAAACCCCAAATTAAAAACAAAACCTCTCATTCTACTCTCCAAACATGGCCTATGCTTACCGTTTCGCCGCTCTTCTCGTACTCCTCTCCACCACCGTTGGTTTCTCCTCCGCCGCGTTGGACGAGTCTCTAATGCTTACATACAACCGCACTCGCTTCAATGGAAACATCAGCCTCAATATCAGCCTTTCTGTCAAAAAAGACATTAGCAGTCTCATGAATATCATTTGGTACGGAAAATTCACACCAATCCAACGGACTGTCATCGTCGACTTCATCCGCTCTCTCAATCCCCCCGCCTCCGCCACGGCAAAACGTCCCTCCGTCGCGTCGTGGTGGAAGACGACGGAGAAGTACAAAGGCAGAACGTCAAAGATCGTCGTCGGTAAACAGCTCTTCCTCGAGGACTACCCTCTCGGAAAATCCTTAAAAAATCCTCACCTCAAAACTCTGTCAAGAAAACTTAACGGAGGCGGTGTTGGGTCTATAACCGCCGTTTTAACGGCGAAGGACGTGACCGTTGAAGGGTTTTGCATGAACCGGTGCGGGACTCACGGGTTGAAGTCAAGTTCCGTTGAAGGTTGTTGGAGATGGGCCTAGCACAAAAGCCCATTAGCTGCTAGGCCCAAAATCAGGCCCGGCCCGTTAACAAAATGATGACTCCGCTAAAAGACAAGACAGTACTTTGCTATAAAAGGAGGTGTCAGAGTCATTTGAAAGGACATCAGAAACGTCCAAGACGACCTCTCCACTCCGGAAGAGCTCGCCTTCGACTACCAGAAATTACTACCAGAAAGTCCGAAACGACCTCTCCTATCCAGGACGAGCTCGTTTCCGACGACCAGAAAACTTGTAAAGAGAATTCATTTAGACATCTTGTTTAGACGATCTCTTTAAGTTCTTGTAATTTCCGAGCTTGTTTACTCTTGACACTTAATACGAAATTCTCCGATCCTTTACATTTTCTACCTCACTACATTACCGACCGAATATGGATTCAACAATTGGCGCCCACCGTGGGGCCGGAGAATCTTCTCTACTTCAAGAAAGCTCGGCGATCACAGAACCCACAACGCAACCAGAAGCCACAATATCTGCAATCACCGACAAACTGGGATCGACAAGCATGACGACCGCGACGACGCCACACCATCCAGTTGATGACGTCGCAGCACTAACTTCGGGCCGACCAGCTAGCAGCGCAGCGCTGATCGCGACGACCCCGAACCTGGTCACTGATGACACCACGCCCGTGATGGCGACCCCGATGCAACCAGCTAGCGCAGCGACAACAAACTCAACCCAACCGGACATCTCGCTGATTTTTCAGGCACTTCTCGGAAGAATCGACGAACTCGCTCGAGGAACTACTTCTCGATTAGACGACCTCGCTAACTCGCAGAACGCATGCAACAATCGCATCAACGAGCTCCAATCCATCGAAGTAGGCGCTTCTGGATCTAAACAAATCGACGCTACCCCTCGACTGCAGCGAGTTCTTTTCGGTGATCTACCAACACCAACCATCAGACCCGGAAACCAGCATACGATGCAAATCAACAATTCTCCGGTGACGACCGTCGAACCAAGACAACACCATGTTCGGATAGATGGTCAGCAGATTCCAATCGACAATGATTCACAAACTGCACACCGAGAAATTCAATACAGGAACGAGGAGATCGAAGAGATGAAAGCCCAGCTGCAGCACATGACTTCCAAAGTCCACCAGGCAGTCAGCGCGGCGCCAGAAATCGACCGCGTGCTCCGCGAAACCCAAAACACACCATTCTCACCTCGACTCCTTAGCATTCCCATTCGACATCCGGGAAAAATAAAACTCCCCACTTACAACGGCACAACAGATCCAAGAGAGTATCTTACTGCTTTCAGCATCGCAATGGGAAGAGCAAATTTTTCACCAGAAGAACGCGACGCCGGTCTTTGCCAGTTGTTCGTCGAAAATTTAAGTGGACTCGCCCTCGGGTGGTTTTCGCGTCTCGAGGCCAATTCCATCGACAACTACAATCAACTTTCGACGGCCTTCCTTAAACATTACTCAATGTTTATCCAGCAGAGTGCGTCTAATGCTGATCTGTGGACGCTCGCGCAAGAACCAACAGAGACGCTCCGTTCGTTTATCGACAAGTTTAGAGCCATTGTTTCTCGCATTACTGTGCTCGACGAGGCAGCTGTCCTGGCGCTCCGTAACGGCCTATGGCACGAATCACCATTCCGAAAGGAACTCTTCAAAAACAAGCCACAAACCCTGGAGGACGCGCTTCATCGAGCAATGACCTTCATTGAGATCGAAGAGGATAAAGCCGCTTTTGCTAAAAAATACGCACTCATCAAGAAGTCGTCGTCCAGAGAAAAAGAGTCCAGCGAACACTACGAGCCTCGGCAACACTACGACAAAGGATACAAAGAGAGCAAGAACAGGAAAGCTGGAACCTACCAGATCAGCGACCAACAGGCCAATCGCTCCTCCGACAAGCAAAATCGTGATGATCGCAACACAGGCGATACACGACCATACTGCATCTACCATAAGTCTACGACTCACAACACGGACGAGTGTCGCCATTTGCAGGGTATGCTATCACAACACCGCCGCGACCGCGAGTCACCGCCCAAAGATCGAAGGAACGACAAAGCACCCAAAAACGAAGGGGAACGTTTTCGCATTGTACAAGAAGAACGAGAACGCCAACAAAAACAAAAACGCCCAAATGAACATGCAAACGCTGAGGGAGAAGCCCCTAAACGAGCACGCAATGACCGAAACGAGCATGAGCGCGGACGAACGCCCCCACCTCGTCGTGTGATCAACGTAATCATGGGAGGTCTCCAGAAATGCAAAGATTCAGTTCGCTCGATCAAGGAATACGAACACAGGACATTCGCCTCGCAAAAAATGGAAATCTACAATATCAACGATACACCAAAAGAAAGTTATGATATCAGCTTCACGGAAGAGGACACCAAGGGTTTAGATAAACCTCATAATGATCCTCTCGTCATTGAACTCAGAATAGGCGATTGCGAAGTATCACGTGTGTTGATCGATACCGGTAGTTCAGTCGACTTGATTTTTTCGAAAACGCTTCAACGTATGGATGTCAAGGACTACGAGCTCAAACCCTGCAAAAAACCTCTAACAAGTTTCGCCGGCGATACAACAATGACTATCGGAACGGTAAAACTACCAGTCTACGTAGCAGGAATCACTAAAATTGTCAAGTTTGTAGTCATCGAGAGCCCTGCCATCTACAATGCCATCCTTGGGACTCCATGGATACATTCGATGAAAGCGGTCCCATCTACTTACCATCAGTGTATAAAATTCCCTACGCCATCAGGAATCTACACTCTCAAGGGAAATCAACGACTATCCCGAACATGCTTCGTCACCGAACATAAGTTACGAAAATCATCAAGGGCATGTTTGATCGCTAAGCAAGGAGACGAGCAGATCATCGAGAGCGACCACGCACGTGAACTCGTCATTCAGGTGAATATTGACAATAGAGATCCAATGCGATGCGTCGGTATCGGAGCAGACCTAAGAAATGATCTCAAGGATCAACTCATCAGCTTCCTTCAATCCAATGCGTCAACCTTCGCTTGGACAACCGAAGATATGCCAGGAATCGACCCATCTGTCACGTGTCACGAGCTACACGTTGATCCGATCTATAAACCAATCAAGCAGAAACGACGCAAACTCGGCCCAGAACGCGCTAAAGCAGTAAACGACGAAGTCGACCGCCTAACTAACGCGGGGTCCATCACGGAGGTCAGGTACCCAGATTGGCTTGCTAATCCGGTGGTAGTCAAAAAGAAAAACGGCAAGTGGCGCGTATGCGTTGATTTTACCGACCTTAACAAGGCATGTCCAAAAGACAGCTTCCCGCTCCCTCACATCGATCGACTGGTTGAAGCAACTGCAGGAAATGAACTCTTATCATTCATGGACGCGTTCTCCGGATACAATCAAATCATGATGCACCCTGATGATAGAGAGAAAACTGCTTTTATCACTGACCGAGGAACCTACTGCTATAAGGTTATGCCTTTCGGACTTAAAAACGCAGGCGCCACATATCAACGTCTAGTCAATCGAATGTTCGCTGAGCAGCTCGGCGACACGATGGAAGTTTACATCGACGACATGCTCGTCAAGTCTCGCGTCGCCAACGACCATATCAAGCATTTAACATCATGCTTCAAAAGCCTTAATGAGTATGGCATGAAGCTCAATCCTACGAAGTGCACGTTCGCTGTCACATCCGGGGAATTTCTAGGTTACATCGTCACCAAAAGAGGGATCGAAGCAAACCCAAAGAAAATTACAGCCATTACAGAACTTCCATCTCCAAGAAACACAAGAGAAGTTCAACGACTAACCGGGCGCATCGCTGCACTCAACCGGTTCATTTCGCGATCAACAGACAAGTGCCTTCCCTTTTACCAGCTTCTGCGCAACAACAAACGCTTCGAGTGGGACGCAAAGTGCGAAGACGCCTTTCAGCAGTTAAAGGAATATCTGTCTACTCCACCAATTTTGGCGAAACCAGAGAACGGAGAAATCTTGTATCTATACATATCTGTCTCCATCTCAGCAGTTAGCAGCGTCCTGGTTCGTGAGGACCGTGGCGACCAACGCCCAATATTCTACACCAGCAAGATCTTCGATGACGCTGAAACTCGATACTCCCCTCTCGAAAAACTTGCCCTCGCCGTTGTGGTCGCAGCTCGCAAGTTCAGACCCTATTTTCAATCTCACACTGTTCATGTGCTGACTAATCATCCACTTCGATTAATACTGCACAGCCCAAGTCAGTCTGGAAGAATGGCGAAATGGGCCATTGAGTTGAGCGAGTATGACATCAAGTTTAAGAGTCGGACAAGCGCCAAATGCCAAGTATTGGCGGATTTCATGACCGAGCTACCTCGATCTCAGGATGGTGATAACCTCAACACCAAGAACTGGTGTCTCTACGTGGACGGTTCATCTTCGCGGAATGGTTCAGGAGTTGGCATACGACTTATTTCTCCCACCAGCGAAATCATCGAACAATCTTTTTGCCTAGCTTTTCCAGCTTCCAACAATGAAGCAGAATACGAAGCCCTTATCGCTGGCCTTCGTCTCGCAAAAGCAGTTGGAGCAAACAAAATTGAAACTTTTTGCGATTCGCAGCTCGTCGCTAGCCAGTTCAGTGGAGAATATGAAACTAGAAACGACCGCATGAATGCCTATTTGTAAGTCGTACAAAAACTTTCACAAGAGTTTGCCAACTTCACTCTTACTAAAATACCACGAAGCGACAATTCTTCTGCCGACGCTCTAGCCGCCCTTGCATCAACTTCCGACCCATCACTCAAAAGAATGATTTCGGTCGAAAGCATCGACACCCCAAGCATTGAGCTAGCAATGGGAGTTCACGCTATTACCGAACTCGATGAACAAATGGACGACCCCGACGAAGCAAACGAACCCATCCCTGAAGAAGAGGCAATAAACCCAGTCGACTGGCGCGATGAAATCAAGCTCTACATATCCGACGGGGTAACACCAGTTGATCGTTGGGCTGCTCGACGTTTGAAAGCCCGTTGCGCACACTACATCCTGTACCAGGGAAACCTTTTTCGATGGAGTGCTACCAAAGCGTTACTTCGTTGCATTTACGGCCAAGAAGTAAAATGGGTACTCGAAGAAACACACGAGGGAGCAGGCGGTAACCACTCGGGTGGGCGATCATTAGCTATCAAAATCAAGCGACACGGACATTTCTGGCCGACAATGATTGCAGACTGTGAAAAGTTCGTCGCCAAATGCGAGAAGTGCCAGCGTCATTCTCCAATGATCCATCTCCCAACAGAGCTTCTCATGACTACCACAGCGCCGTACCCTTTTATGAGATGGGCAATGGACATCGTCGGACCTCTACCACCGTCCAAACAAAAGCGTTTCCTCCTGATTATGACTGATTACTTCACCAAATGGGTCGAAGCCGAATCCTACGCATCCATACGCGCCCCTGATATCCAAAAATTCGTCTGGAAGAGCATCATCTGCCGCCATGGTCTCCCGTACGAGATTGTCACCGACAATGGTTCTCAGTTTATCTCTGCAACTTTCGAGAATTTTTGTTCCCGCTGGAAAATCAGACTGAGCAAGTCCACACCAAGGTTTCCCCAGGGAAACGGACAAGCTGAGGCGACCAATAAAACAATCCTAGACGGAATAAAAAAGCGCTTAGAAGAAAAGAAAGGAGTTTGGGCCGACGAGCTAGACGGCGTTCTATGGTCACACCGTACAACCCCCCGACGATCTACAAATATGACCCCCTTTTCTCTATCTCATGGTATGGAGGCCATGTCACCCGCCGAAGTCAGTATTCCAAGTCTTCGCCAGTTAACACTCACTGAAGACGAAGAGCTTAATAATGCAATGATCGCCGACCACGTGGATCAAATTGAAGAAAAACGGGACCAAGCTCTCCTCCGCATCCAAAACTACCAGCATCTTGCCGCTCAATATTACAACAAGAAGGTCAAGGGAAGATTCTTTCAGGAAGGCGACCTCGTTCTCCGCAAAGTTTTCGAAAACACTCGCGAATTAAATGCAGGCAAGCTCGGCGCAAACTGGGAGGGGCCATACTTAATTTCAAAAGTCGTTAAACCAGGCGTTTTCGAGCTCGCTGAGATGAACGGCGAAAAAGTCCCGAGATCATGGAACTCCATGAATCTCAAACGATACCACTACTAAGGAAGAAACACACAAGGAATCTGGCGCACTCCTGTATACCAAAAATAACACTCAGGACGATCCGCCACCTCATCTTTTTTTAATTTAAGCGTTTACTTTTCTTGTAAAGGCGAACTACGACCGGCTTGATCCCCGCCTGTGGGGTACGTAGGCAACCTCTCACGAGGCTCAGCTATTTCAATAAAAAAAATCTATATTCCCCAAATATCGGAGTACGACCACCACATAAAGTGTTGAAGCTCCGCGCTCACACTACAAGACTTTGCAAACGAAATAAGAGATCCGTTCTCTAGTGCTGCAGCTCCGCGCTCACACTTACACATTTCGCAAAGAGACAAGACACATTCCAGAAGTGTTGCAGCTCAGCGCTCACACTTCAACTCTTTGCAAACGAAATAAGAGATCCGCTCTCTAAATGATGCAGCTCCGCGCTCACATTTATACATTTCGCAAAGAGATACGGAATACACCCCAAAAGTGTTGCAGCTCCGCGCTCACACTACAAGACTTTGCAAACGAAATAAGAGATCCGTTCTCTAGTGCTGCAGCTCCGCGCTCACACTTACACATTTCGCAAAGAGACAAGACACATTCCAGAAGTGTTGCAGCTCAGCGCTCACACTTCAACTCTTTGCAAACGAAATAAGAGATCCGCTCTCTAAATGATGCAGCTCCGCGCTCACATTTATACATTTCGCAAAGAGATACGGAATACACCCCAAAAGTGTTGCAGCTCCGCGCTCACACTACAAGACTTTGCAAACGAAATAAGAGACCCGTTCTCTAGTGCTGCAGCTCCGCGCTCACACTTACACATTTCGCAAAGATACAAGATACATTCCAGAAGTGTTGCAGCTCAGCGCTCACACTTCAACTCTTTGCAAACGAAATAAGAGATCCGCTCTCTAATGTTGCAGCTCCGCGCTCACATTTATACATTTCGCAAAGAGATACGGAATACATCCCAAAGTGTTGTTGCTCCGCGCTCACACTTCAAGACTTTGCAAACGAAATACGAGATCCGCTCTCAAGTGATGCAGCTCCGCGCTCACACTTACACATTTCGCAAAGGGATACACAAAGTACATTCAAGAAAAAAGAGTGTCACAGCGCTAAGTGATCAAAATTTTTCGGCGACCCTCCCACAAGCGGAGGTAACAAGCGACCATTCCAAATAAAATATTCAAAGCAAGATTCAACAAGAGTTCAAAAAAGGAATTCAACATAATCCAAAAGAGCCGATACAATCCGAAAGAGTCGACATAAGCGACCATAAAGAAACAAACATAACAAGTCCAACAAAAGCATATGACTAAAAACAACAACTCATAGCAAGATCACTCCTTGGAAGCTCCATCCGCCACTGAACGAGCAGCATCACACGCTGGAGCCACATGGCCACTTCCCCCTTGCGTACCATCCTCGCGAACGACAGCAGGACGAGCGGAAGCAGTCGACTTCGAAGCAGAAGTAGTCGACTTCAAAACAGAAGCAGTAGGACGAACAACAGAAGCTGGAGGACGGACGGTAGGAGCAGGAGGACGAATAGTAGGAGCAGGAGGACGGACAGTAGGAGCAGGAGGACGAACAATAGGAGCAGAAGGACCACCAGGAAGAACAGGAGAACGAACAACAGGAACGACGGGAACGTTCGTCAGCTCCCCATCTGCAAAAGTAATAACATCTAGCTCCTTTATCTTAGCCTCAAGCCTGACTTCATCTTCTTCGAGTTTCCTAATCTCACTCTCTGGAATCGGAATCCCATCCTTAAGAAGAAGACGAAACGCTCCGAGAATCCCCTTAACCTGGTTCAACTCGAACAAGGCGCCTCGGATAACCGGTTGCTCAGCAACAAATCCCTCCATCTTCTTGCCGCGAGAAACAAACGCCGTGACCAGTCCGTCATACTTCTTCGTCTCTCTCAAAACGGAAGCAGTACGTGATCTCCTCAAACGATCACACTCATCATCATAAGCTTTCTTCGCAGCCTTCGCATCAGCTACGTTCTTATCAGAAAGACGCTGAATATCCATTTGAGCTGCCGCAATTTTATCATCCGCGACCGCCACCTTCTTCCTCTCGATCTCAAGTTCATCGCGCAACTTGCTCATTTCCTCAGCCCGCTCCTTCTCCCATTCTTCCCTCGCCTCCGCCAAGTAATGGTCTTTAGCCACCAACATCTCATTCACAAACGACATCGACTACAAAAACAACAAGAAAGATAATCAAGACCACGTCAACACAAGATAAAAAACACATACACATTAAAAATAATAAGACAAGATACCTTCATAGTATGCCGAGCATACAACTTGAACAAATCATCCACGATAGGGTCATCACAAGGAGGAGGATCGTCACGCGCCGGACTCCCACGAACCATCTTACAAAATCTAGCACACTCCTCCGCGTTGGCGGTAAACTTCTCTTTCCCAGAGAAACTGAAGTCAAAAGCAAACAACCCTGGTCCTTCAACCTCGGAAGGGGGCGGAAGAGGTGGACGAACAATCTTACGTGACTTCGGGACTGGAATATCCTTGGAGGAACGACCTTCCGCAGGACGCTTCCTCGGTGCCGGCCTAGCATTCCCAGCGACCGGTTCAACAACAACATCTCTCTTAGTTCCTTGCGAACCACCACCGCGACCTCCTCGTCCACCTCGCCTGTCATGCCCTGACTCCGGAGGATCAGCGACCGCCGTAAGGGCTACAACGGCCGCAGGAGATGCGACCGGAAGAGCACCTAAAGGGGGAGCCGAAGGAACAACTGAAGGGGAAGCAGCAACTCGTCCTTCCCCAGATCCAGTCGCAGCCACACCACGGCGAGAGGCAAAGTAGTCCGGAAACTGAGCATCCAATTTTCCCATCCTTGAGCGAGAAGCCGAACAAGTACCTACAAAACAAGAAAAATGTCACTATTTTTTTTTTTTTTTAAAAAAAAAAGGGGAGAAAGAGGATAAGGTACAATACAAACCTGAAGCAATACGTGAAAAGCTACGACCAACCCGCTGCCTAGTCACCAACGACCAACCTTGCACCCCAACACTCTGAATCTTCTTCAAATTTTCCTTAAAATTCGGCAAAGGGGGAGCAGCAATACTTTGTCTAACTGCAAAAAGACAAACATAAAAGACCATAAGATATGAAGCAAAACAGATAGCAACATATCAAGAAACGTCGAACTACCAATATAAGGATTCCAGCGCGTTTTACAACGCCTATTAGCACCAGGAACCGACTCGGGAGAAACACGAACATAAAAGAAACCCTTAATCCAGTCGTTAACCTTCCTCCTACTCTCATCCACAATCACGAGACCACCTTTCATACTCACATAAAAAGTTCCAACAGTCCTACTGTTTCTCGAAAAATTCACCATCTCCTCAAACATCCTAAGACTCATTTCCACATCAGTCTCTGCAGCTAGAACAAGAGCTCCGACCATATTCCGAATCGAAACAGGACACAGCTGGGACATAGCTATATGGCGCTCTTCACAATACGACAACAAAAGTTCTGGAAGGGGAAACCAGAGATGGTAATCAACAAACCAAGATTCATACACACATACCCATCCAGGAGGAGTTGTCCACGGACGTTCCGACGCATCAGCAAGACGCATCTCCGGAACCCCATTACGACAACAATGAGCCGCAATCCAATCGAGGGTTTCTTGACTTACCCAGGATGGAGAAGAAACAGCGGGATGCCTAGGGAGTACCAGCTTCTTGACCTCCGGTCTCGTATGAGCAGCCGAAGAACCACCTGGACTACCACCTTGTAACGCCCTCTGCACTACCGATAGACTCTTCCCGCGACCATACGTTGACTCAGTGGTATCGGTCGCGGCAACGGATCTGGCCCCTTTGACAAAATCATCGTAATCATCTATGATAAAAACATCATCACCATCCGTCTCGGTCGCGACCCCACCAACCGCAATCTCTCCATCAACGACCGTGACCGAATTCTCGCGAGTAACATCAACAACCTCGTCTACCACAGTAGTGGCAACATCATTCATAAAACCATCCACGGTAACAACATCAATTTCTTCCTCAGATATGGCATCAAGTTCACGCTCTAGTGAAGAATTCCTACCGTCACCCGACGATGAAGTCTCAGAAACTTCGCTAGAAGAACCAGGCGATGATGACGAGCTCTCCGCGGACGAACCATTGAATGAAGAATCTTTCGTCACAGTCTCATAATCAACACTCGATGCCTCGTCTTCGCCATCTAAAGGGGCATCCAACCTCATCTCCACAGACTCCGGTTCATGAATCATCAAAGATGGCCCCAACATAGCGACCTCGGATACGACCGACGACCACAACAAAGTGGTATCCCCGCTCAAAAAAGAAACTTCCACACCAACATCCGTACCCTCCCCCAAACCAGGATCAGGGAACACACAATGCTCCACTACGACATCATTCGTACCAATCGTCTCGTCTCCGCTACCATAGCGCACCAACGGAAATGAACATGAGGTCGATCTCCCCATTCCATTAGCAGATGAAACAACCGGCATCGATCTAACATCAACGTCCTTCCGTAAACCAAGATCGGTGAACGCCAAAGCTACCGCGCGACCCCCTTTTGATGAACTCGAGTTGGTGAGGACGAGTTCTTCCACGGTGCAACTCGCCATACATACATGATCTTCGCAATTGACGAGCACTTTGTCAAGACCTCCTTGCCACAAACTTGAACCGTCCAGCTCAACATCATCTCCGCGACCTCCGCGACCAAGGAAAGTCTCGCCGGTGACCGCCGAATCAACTCCATCACCACGGTCCTCGCGACCAAGAACACACGTTACCTCATAACCATCACCATTTTGTGTGTCCAAACCAACAAGCATAGCATTCGGCGCCAAGGCGCCATCAATCGCGGTCGCTGGTTCACTTCCACCTCCGCGACCAGCTTCCCTCGACCGAACATGCGACCTCAAAGCATCTCCCCCGAGCAACATCTCTTCCCGGCGGTAAATCTCTCCTTCGGCGACCAGTATCTCACCCGGACGACCAGATCTGGCGACCAGCAGCATACCTCGACGACGAGAATCTCCGTCGCCGTCCAAAAGATCCGCTCCCCGGCAAGCACCAATCCGACCAGGACATCCCGAGATGTCGTCTCCCATGGTCGCCGGCGTAGCTCTCTCGCGACCAGAATCGTCCCGACCAGGACGCCCCGAGACGTCGTCGCCCGTGGTCGCCGGCGTAGCTCTCTCGCGACCAGAACCATCCCGACCAGGACGCCCCGAGACGTCGTCGCCCGTGGTCGCCGGCGTAGCTCTCTCGCGACCAAAGCCATCCCGACCAGGACGCCCCGAGACGTCGTCACCCACGGTCGCCGGCGCAGCCCTCCTTTCGCGACCAGAATCACGTCGGCCAAGCTCACCCGGAACACTATCACCCGCGGTCGCTAAATCCGACACGACCGGCGACTTCTTCTCCCACTCCATCTCATCCATTTTTCTTCTCCACACAACTACCACAACCTTATCCTATCACCACTTCCCCAAAAGTAAAAATAAAATATAAAAAAAACAAGATGAGAGAGAAAGGGGAGAGAGAATACCTTGTCTTTTGTGTTGGAAGCTAGGAGACCAAACCATATCATCAAGACATTTATATAGAGAAATAAAATGGAACAGATTATTTTGCAACCGGTCTGATTTTTCCTCAGAAACACATAAATTCACCAGAGTCTGACACTTGGCGAACTGTGGGGGGGACAATTGTTGGAGATGGGCCTAGCACAAAAGCCCATTAACTGCTAGGCCCAAAATCAGGCCCGGCCCGTTAACAAAATGATGACTCCGCTAAAAGACAAGACAGTACTTTGCTATAAAAGGAGGTGTCAGAGTCATTTGAAAGGACATCAGAAACGTCCAAGACGACCTCTCCACTCCGGAAGAGCTCGCCTTCGACTACCAGAAAATTACTACCAGAAAGTCCGAAACGACCTCTCCTATCCAGGACGAGCTCGTTTCCGACGACCAGAAAACTTGTAAAGAGAATTCATTTAGACATCTTGTTTAGACGATCTCTTTAAGTTCTTGTAATTTCCGAGCTTGTTTACTCTTGACACTTAATACGAAATTCTCCGATCCTTTACATTTTCTACCTCACTACATTACCGACCGAATATGGATTCAACAAAGGTGGAGCTTACGTTTGGGTCGGAAACTCTGAAGAGCAGTGTCCTGGCTACTGCGCTTGGCCGTTTCATCAGCCGTTAAACGGACCTCAGTCTCCGCCGTTGATTGCACCTAACGGTGACGTCGGAGTTGACGGTATGATTATAAATCTCGCGAAGCTACTGGTTGACGCGGTTAATGGGGATCAAGAACGTCCCGTCGTCTACTGTGACAGCTTCGGGTCCGGTGCTTACCCGGGTTACGCGGGCCGGGTTCTAGTGGACAAGACTACCGGAGCGAGTTACAACGCTTTGGGTCTTGCCGGTAGGAAATATCTTTTACCAGCGACGTGGGACCCTCAGACTTCGACTTGTAAGACTTTGGTTTAAGTCATAAAAAGACTTCACTTGGGAGTCAAATAAAGTTGTTGATATAATCTTCCTTTTGTTGTTTTGTATGATATGTGAAGGATAATAAAACCGATTTGTAGTCTCGTCTACAAACTTATAAACCTATGTTAATTAATAAACTTTGTTTTAAGAACCAAAGGACTCATCAAGGGATTAAGAAACTAATTATCATGTGTTGATACGGTAAACATAGACCATTAGAAATAAAATAATGTAAACTTTAAATTAGAGGATAAAGTGGTTTTGATGCCTTTGTGGTGTTGGGAATCTGGGGATATGGTGAAACATAACACTTTTTCACCTTTCAACAAAGCTAATGCGTATAAGATATTGACGTCCAAAAATTTCTGCATGCCATGTTTTACGTCCAATCTAGTTTGTAAGAGCATCCACATTAGTGAACCCCCCTTTGGGGTTCACCAAATTTTTTAATTATTTTTTTGGTGGGATCATGAATAGTGTTGAACCCGGATCAAATGTGTTCTTCCATCAATGAACCCGAAGTTGAGGTTCATAGGAATAAAATAATATTTTTTAAAAAAAATATTTATATATTTTTAAAAAAAAATATATTTAATAGAAATAGAATTTTTGACAAAAAAAAATTAAATAATTTTAATTGATGTTATAAAAGTTTTTTTTCAATACATTGCTAATTCGTGAAGATACAAAAGATTATTAATTCTGAATACCAAACTTTTGCCAAATATTTTCGACCAAATCAGCTTTCAACCGAGCATGAGTCTGTGAATCTTGAAGTTCATTGCGAACGCCATGCATATTATCGGCATTCAAAGATGTTGTCGTTTGAACCTCAGCACTTCTGCTTGACTCTCCTGTCTCGAACTCAGATGTATCATAGAGAGTATATGAATGTCGTTCGTCCTCTACTATCATGTTGTGCAGTATGACACAAGTTCTCATAATCCTTCCTATTTTATTAATGTCCCATAGTAGAGCTGGGTTTCTAACGATTGTAAACCTCGATTGCAATACTCCGAAAGCCCGTTCGACATCTTTTCTTGTGGATTCTTGACGTTTAGCAAATAGCTCTGCTTTGTCCCCTTGAGGAAGTGGGATGGATTGGATAAACGTTGACCATTTAGGATAAATACCGTCGGTAAGGTAGTACGCCATACGATAGTTGTGGTTATTGACCTTGAAATTAACTTTCGGAGCTCGACCTTGTAAAATGTCATCAAACACTGGTGACCGGTCAAGAACATTAATATCGTTGAGGGTACCTGGTAATCCGAAGAATGCGTGCCATATCCAAAGATCATGTGATGCCACGGCCTCTAAGACAATTGTCGGCTTACCCGAACCACGTGTGTACTGCCCTCTCCAAGCAGTTGGGCAGTTTTTCCACTCCCAATGCATACAGTCGATGCTTCCTATCATCCCTGGGAACCCGCGAATCTCGCTAACATCGAGTAATCGTTGTAGATCTTCTGCCGTAGGTCTTCTTAGATACTCATCTCCAAACAAATGTATTATTCCTTCGTTGAACTTTTCCAGACATAAAAGGGCTGTGCTTTCCGCAAGCCGAAGATATTCGTCATTTGAATCTGCGGATTGACCATATGCCAGCATTCGTATAGCTGAAGTACATTTTTGAAGTGCAGAAAGCCCTAACCTTCCATGACCATTTCTTCTTTGCTCAAAGTATGGAACTTCATTACTGAGACGATCGACAATGCGAAGAACACGCCTCCTAAACATTTGAGGTGGGTATGTAGGATTCTCACTGAAATAGTCATTCCATAGTAGGTTGTGTCCTTGTTCCCGATCTCTTTCTATGTAACGTCTCCTCGGCTTGGTGCTTTGAACGTCAACAATAGAGTCGATGAAATCATCCAGTTGTTGGTCCATCATTTCTTCAAAAATTTCATTTTCTTGATCACTTGATGAGTAAGACATTATTCCTACAATCAAAAATTTAAGAAATTAAGAGTTATTAAGTAATAATTTCTAAAAGCATTAAAGATTTTTAAAGTTTTAAAAAATTAAGTATGTAGGAGTTACTAAGTAATGATTTCTAAAAACAATAAAGATTGTTAAAGTTTTTAAAGATTAAGTAATTAGGATTATTAATTACAGATTGTTATCTTATTAACAAATTTAGAGTTATTGTACTTTTAAGAAAAACATAAAAGTAACATAAAATTAAAATTAAGTATGAGAAAAAATATCTAAATATTTTGACTCAAACCTGTGTTTTTGATTGCCAAATTTGTTCTTCTTTGCCAAACTTAGTGTAGTTTGCAGTAAATGGTACAACAAAAAGAGAGAGATTTGAAACAAAGCAAAACTTGTAAAGAAAAAGGTTTATGTTGTACACAAGTAAATGAAACAAGCACCTGATTTATAAAGGAAACAACAAGTTCAATATGTTACATAGGAACCTATTACATCGTTTGCTAGTGTACATTACAACAAAATTGTACACTACACCCGTCAGCCATCATACACCCGTGAACTCTCAATACAAAACACAAAAGAGAGATCATTAATCCGTGAAACAAAGCTACCCTACTGTCAATACAAAACACCTCCTTCACCTACCTCCTGCAATCCGTGACCTGCAACAAAACAACAAAACATGACAAGCAAATGAGTTAATAATGTCAATAAAAAACAAATACATGAATCATTGCATTTGAAAAGCAAAAAACAATCAAGCAAGTTAATAGAATCCAATTTCTAATACATGAATCATAACATTTCTTCTATGAGTTTGTTCTTTAGTTCCACTTCCTTAGCCGAGAGATCAGAGTTATTTCTGGCAAGGAGTCGTTCCAGGAGCTTGTGCTTTGATATGTTCCTCTTCTCAGCTAGAATGTTCTCTATTTGGTCAAAAGCAGCTTCGTTGGTGTGCTTCTTGCGTTTCGCAGCATTGCTGGCCTTAACACCAGGAGGCCTAGCCTCTTCCTCCTGTGGAATCTCTTCCGGAGCTTCCTTGTTTCTCTCCTTGCCACCATCTTTTGACTGCATAGCCGAGGATTTCCACTTCTGATCAAACCTCAATTCCCTCCAACAGTGTTCCATGTTGAACTTGGCCTGGTAGTCGTTGGTGAAGATGTCATGTGCTTTCTTCATCAGATCATTATCGCCTTCGCCACTCCCTACATCCTTCAAAGCAGCCTCAAAGCTACCGACGAACTTGCAGACCTGCTCGTTCACTCTCCCCCACCTCTGCTTACACTGACCACGCTCCCTAGGAACGTAACCCTTCAACTGAGGGCTAGAATTGAAGTACTCTTCAATTCTCTTCCAAAAACACTGAGCTTTTTGTTCATTACTGACAATAGGGTCCTTGCTAGTGTTAAGCCAAGCAGAGATGAGGACAAGGTCCTCTTTGATTGACCACTTTCTCTTCTGCAGTGGCTTAACTACCCCCGGAGAATTACTACCTACTTGACCAAAGTCCACGTCTATTGGTGGACTGCTATGTGAGGCCAGTAGGTTAACAAAACCGGGGGAGTTTAAGGAAAAATGATCCATATTTGGGTTAGGTTAAGGTTTTAGTTGGTGTTTTTTAGTGATTTGGTTTTCACAGGATTCATCTTGGTTTTAAACACAATCGAGCTCAAACATTCATTACACTTAATTGCACAACCACCATTACTCAGCTAGAATTGGTTACCAATCTAATCAGTGTGATTAAAAGCAAACATTTATCACAGCCAACAACCAAACTGAAAACGAATAATTATTAATATTTCAAATTAAGTTTTAAATACTAGTTCAGCTTTGAATACTAGTTTTGTTTTGGTTTAGCTTTTGTTTTCTTCTAGTTTAACAAACAATAATGAACTCTAGTTTTGTTTTAAGGTAAGCTTTATGTTTTCTTCTGAACTAGAGAACTAGTTCAGAACTTAACTCATGTTATAACAAGTACAAGAACCAAAGATAGTCCTACTTTACTAATGACAAGTACAAATTTTTATTTCTAAATTAAACAAACAACAAATAACTTAAGTTTTGTTTTGAAGTTTACCTTGTGTTTTCAATCAAAGCACATCCTCTCTAGGTCAGCGATCCGCACCCTCATGTAATCAACCTGTTCTTGGAGGTTTTTAACTTGTCCATGGCCAAGCAAACACATAAACGATAATTAGTGTTACACTTATCTAGTTGTTAAGTATACATAAACAACACTAAGTCAAATACATATGAAGCAAGGAAATTAAACTAACCTCCAAGAAGATTATCTGATCATTGATGGTAGAGACCACATTGATAACCTTCTCAGCCTCCTCCACTCGCTTTGTCAACTTCTCAAGCTCCTCCTTCACACCAAACACCCATGGTTGTCGATAGTGTAAGCCATCATCCTTGGTGCTCAACAAAAACAACAAACAGAGAGTGTTAGTGGAAGTAAATAAGTTTAAAAATGGAAAAATAATGAAGAACACTCACCTCGTAGTTTAGGCATGTGAAGAACCTCTTCCCAGGTACTGTGTCGCAGTCATCCTTACCCCCGACCTCGTTGATGATTCGACCACCGCATGAACACCTTCGCGGAATTCCATATTCCGAATCGGCCACAAAGCCTACCATTTCGATGTGGTGCTTTTGCTTCTTAGAATCTCTCTTTTGCTCTGTGGGATCCATCTGTAAAAGAAAAGAATGACATGTTAGAACCACAAATCCAAACCGATTTGAAACCACCTATAAACGAACCATAAATCGAACCCCCAACAAGATTTCGAACCCTATATCAAAACCCCTTTCTCGATTTACAACCCTATCTCAAAAGCCCCAAATCGATTTTTCTTTTCGTAACCCTAAATCTCATTTAGATTGAAAAAAAGATGAACCCTAACCGTTAATCGACTAGATATTACCCTAACCTTGATTCGTAGTCGCAGCGTCGTCGATTGAAGCCGGAATCGCCTCTTCGTCGCCGTCGCACTCGAAATCGCCAGAGAGAAGTGGAAACCCTAAACTTTTTTCGGTTTCGCGAAAATGAGGAGACACACGCGTGAAGTCACTTTCCGCCTCATACGCACATCCAACCCGCGTGTGACACGTGGCATGAACCCGTCTCACGCGGGTTCAGCCGAGAGGACCGACCCACGAAAATTAACCCATTTTTCATTTATTTAAAAACCCAAAAGCCCAATGAACCCCCTTAATGAACCCCCTATAATACTTCAATGTGGATGTTCTAACCCCCTTACCTACATGCATTTTCAAACTTTGTAGTCTATCTATGTTTTAAATTTGTTAAAATGCGTTTTCATTAGATCCAAAAATCAAATGATAAACCGGCGTTTATGCTCTAGTGGTAATTAACTTGAGGGCAAAACTTAATACGGTGAAGCCACTTGGATTTAAATTTCGACCACTAGAGAATTAAAATTTTGGCATCGCTAAAGACATAAAATCTACATGTGGACCGGAAATGTAGGTCTACTAGCACATGACTAGTCTAGACCCACTTAGTCTAGACCCACTTCGGTTGGGGCAGGACATCCCTCCATAATTCAGAAAAAAAAAGAGTTCAAATGATAATCTCTGCATTTAGACCCCAACCCAAATGCTTCTATAGTTTGGCTTGTGACTTTGTCCTGATCCACAAACCTTCTATAAGCCCAGCCATAATCTGTTAATTAACCAACAAGAATGTCCAACAACTTAAATGAAGGCCCAACTCTATTCTAAAAGAAAGCCCACGAGCAAAGCAAACACCAAACAAACCGACCGTTATAGAAGAAAATAAAGCTTTCACTTCACACAACGGCCACATTTCATTTTTATTACACAAATCACGCGTCTCCTCTATCTTTAGTGCCACCTGTACATAATCGAACGATTCCGATTTAACGCGCTTCTATTCAGACAAACGGTGAACCCACTTTACATACATCTATATAAAGAGCTGTAACACATAGTTAGTCCTCATCACCAACAGAGCAAATACTTCACAGTCATACTATCTCAAATTCAAATCTCTCTCTCTCTCTCTCTCTCTCTCTCTCTCTCTCTCTCTCTCTCTCTCTCTCTCTCTCTCTCTCTCTCTCTCTCTCTCTCTCTCTCAGTTGATATGTCGATTTCGAAAATTCTAGGGTTTCTGATTCTCACCTGTCTACTAATCGCGTCAGCGATGGCTCAGGCTCCTTCTCCAGCTCCATTCACCGGCGGAGGTCGGCGGATTATCTCTCCTTCTCCGTCTAAAACACCGACTCCAGAATCATCCGTCGCGTCTCCTCCATCACTACCTCAAGCGGATTCTCCTTCTTCAATCGACTCCGCAGCAGTAACTCCGTCTTCCATATCAGACTCGCCATCTGAAGCTCCTGGTCCATCACAGCAGAGCAGCGCCGTTTCCAACCAATATACTGTTTTCGCTGGATCCATGGCCGTTATTCTATACGCTGCCGTTTTGGCTTTCTAAGCTCCATCGTCGAACAAACAAAGAAGCCTCATTTATTTATTTCGTAATTTAAAAAGAGCTACTATGTATGAAGATTATTCTTTTTTTTTTATTGTTTTTTTTTTTTTGTCTCAGCAGGATTTGTACTGAATATTATTGATGTTCAGAGTCTCCCTTATCGATGTTACACTTTATCAATATATCGTGATTTATTATTTTCAAAAGCCCATATCCAAAATAAAGCTAAGATAATTAATTTAAAGAAATAGTGGGCCGATATTCATGGCCCATTATATAATTTGACAGAGTAGTAAGTGATAGATGTTAGATCTCTCTGTCACAAGACTCGCAACGCACTAAGAGAAGCAATCAATGGCAACTCGCTCGCTCCTCCATAGTATTAGAGGGTGAGTCTCCGTCATTTATTTCTTACTGATTCCTTTTTTGTTTCCCGACAAGATTCTTCTTACGGTTCTGTCTTTTTTTTCTAAATCTAGTCGATTGACAAATGGTGGTATTGTCGGAAGAAGCAATTTCATTCGAAACTCCGAATCTTCGCGTTTCTCCAATCCGTACAGTGCTGACGCGGCAATCGGAGGCTCACTTGTGGAAGAACCACCGGAGGAGAAAGACGATCTGAGGAGCCGGATTTTCAGATTGAGACTTCCGAAGCGGAGCGCGACGACTGTTCTCGAGAAATGGGTTGGTGAAGGGAATCAGATAACAGTCAACGAACTTCGAGAGATCTCCAGAGAGCTTAGAAGTACTCGCCGTTACAAACACGCTCTCGAGGTACTGACTAGAGTTCTCATCGAATGTAGCATTGGTTTGACTTTAGGATAAGCTCACAAAGCTTCAATTTTTCAGACAAAGTCTTCAACTTTATACTTGTTCTGTCCAATGTTCATTAGACAGTGGTTAGGTGTCTGAGGATATGTCTGATTATGAACAAAGTGGTTCTCATTACAGGTCACAGAGTATTTAGTTCAGCATGAAGAATGTAACATCTCTGATGCTGATTACGCATCGAGGATAGATCTGATTTCGAAAGTTTTCGGAATCGATGCAGCTGAACGCTACTTCGAAGGTCTGGATCTAACTTCAAAGACATCTGAAACGTATACTTCTCTCCTTCATGCTTACGCTGCCTCCAAACAAACCGAGCGAGCCGAAGCCTTGTTCAAGAGAATCATTGAGAGTGAGAGTCTCACTTTCAGTGCCATCACATACAACGAGATGATGACTTTGTATATGTCTGTTGGAGAAGTTGAGAAAGTACATGAAGTTATCGAAGTGATGAAGCGCAGAAAGGTTTCCCCTGATGTTTATACGTATAACCTGTGGTTGAGTTCATGTGCTGCAACGTTTAAGATAGATGAGCTTAGAAAGATTCTTGAGGAGATGAGGCGTGATGGTGGTTCAAACGAGGGGTGGGCTCGTTATATCGATCTTACTAGTATCTACATAGAGAGTAGTAGATTAACAAATGCAGAGTCCAGCTCACCTGTTGAGTCTGAGAAAGCTATTTCACAAAGAGAATGGGTCACGTATGACTTTCTTATGATTCTTCACACTGGGCTAGGAAACAAGGGTATGATAGATCAGATTTGGAAGTCTCTGAGAAACACTAACCAGAAGCTGAGCAGCAGAAGCTATATATGTGTTATTTCATCTTATCTAATGCTTGGTCAGTTGAGAGAAGCAGGAGAAGTTGTGGATCAGTGGAAGGAGTCTAAAACGACAGAGTTTGATGCTTCTGCTTGCTTGAGGATCTTGAATGCTTTTAGAGATGTTGGGTTAGAGGAGAAAGCCAGTGACTTTCACTTGCTTTTGGTGGAGAAAAAATGCAGCTTGGAGAACGAAGTATCATAAGATTAGGTCTCTGAGATGATTAGAACCAAGTCAAGCTCATCAATAAAACAGAAGTTGTGATTTTGTGTTTCTTTTAATATACTTTTGCTTTGGCATTTTTGTTCTTTTCCTTGGATGTGGTGAGACTTGCGTCTTCCTCACGGCACGATGTTGCTCTTGATTACTCGAACGAACCATATTGACCTAAAGAAGGTTCCACTATTACCACTCTTTGAGTTTACTAGATTAGACATGGCTCAAGTTTAAACCCCCATTGTATTATTAATAAATAGAAAATCATCCGGAAATTGTGAAAACATTAGAGTCATCTTAAGAAGATAGATTTAGATAAGCAAAATAAAATAAATGACAAGGTAGAAAATAGCATGGAGTCTTGTAATGGCTTCACTTGAGAGGGATAAACCTAGAGGAGTGTGTGGCACCTTGACCGGGCCTACCGTGCTTAACCGGTTTGTAAGAGATTGAGAACTCGCCAAGGTAGTGTCCGATCATCTCCGGTTTGATCTCGATCTGGTTAAATGTTTTTCCGTTGTACACACCAATGATGCTTCCAATCATTTCAGGCATAATCACCATGTTCCTTAGATGTGTTCTCACTACTTCTGGCTTCTCACCGGGTGGTGCATTCCTTTTCTGTTTTAAGGTAAACCATATGCCATGTTAAACCATTTGATCAAATAAAGTATTCCAAACTATACCTAAACAAAACAATTTTGGAATTGATTAGTAATATGTCATTTATAGTTTGTATATAAACTAGTGCAAATTCATAGACCGACCAAACAGAAGACAAATAAAATATATACTAACCTATAATGACATAATGTAATATATTAAAACTGAAAAGACAAAAGCTCCTAACCTATAATTACTTTATGTGATACTAGACTTTGACCCGCCCATCCGTGCGGGTTTTTGTTTATTTTATAAATATAAAATTTTAATATTACTCTAAACGTTCTAACCAAATAATTTATATTTTAGTGTTATATATTGTGCTACTTTATAATCTTATTATTTATCTTCCTTATCCGACATAATTTTATGATAATGAATTAATTATATAAAAAATAGTTGATTTTTTGGTAAATATTTTTTATATTTTTCAACATATTTCTTATAATTAAAAATATTTAAATTTATATTTAAATTGTTTTGTTATTAATATTTTAAATAAATTATTAAATTTTTTGAGTTTTCTAATAGCATATTTGTGAATAACGTTAGTTATATAATTTTTATTTTGTTATAATCATTTTAATAATTGTATATTTTTTGAGTCGCAAAAGAAGATAATATATAATTTTAGATATGAAAGTTTACCAAATGTTGACAGTTTTATTTTTTATAAAAATGTACAAATTTTAACACTAATTTAAGAGTGAATGATATTTATTTATTATTTAAATGAAAAAAATTATTTCATATAGTACTTCTATTTTAACACCAATAAACTATAATTATAAAATTTATAAAAGATAGCATATAATTTTATTCTTGTTTCTTAAATTTTACTTAAAATTAATTTACAATAGTATTAATAATATTAATTACGAAATTAAATAATGCATTATTTTATAAAAAAACTAAAACACTTTAATTAGATTTTGTTAGATTTTCCTCAACTGAATTTGTTTAAACTAAAAAGAATTAAAATTGATTCATTAAGATTTTAAAAATAATATATATTTGCTTGATTAAAGTAAATAATCAAAAATGTCATAATAATAAATCAATGAAATGGTCCTTCTATGACTTTTGCCTAGTAGATTTTTTTGTACTTCTCTTTTAATATAGAAGATATAATGAAAAATATGTAGGCTTTAAATGGTAATCATGAAATAAATATGGAAAATAAAAAGGAAAAAAATGTTGAGGAACAAAAATAGAATAAATATATATTACTTATATTTTTACCAAATTTGATAAAGAATAAATATAGTTCATAATTAATAAAATGTAAAGAAATGTTAAAGAATCATAAAGTAACAAATAATCCTTATAAATAGTTAAATTGTAAAAAATGATAAGTAATTTATTATTTTCACTCATTATTTTGATCACCATTTAGAACGGTAATATGTCCAAAACTAGACAAATATCCGAGTAACTAAGAACAAAGAATCTTACCGCGTTGCGCAATTTTTTGATGAGAGCCAAAGGCTTCCTCGTCAGACCTCTAGACAACCTACAAGAAGATCAACATAAACATAATCAATTATTCAGAACCTTAAATATAATCTAACAAAATAGAGATAAGATATATCAGTGGAGCTAACCTTCTTTGAATACGGGCAGGGAAGAGCTTGACAAGATCATCAGTGGGCATGTCAAGAAGAGCATCGAGATCAACTCCTTTGTATGAGAACTTCTTGAACGTTCTTTTCTTCGCGAGAGCAGCTGTGGGAACATCTGATTCGACTTGATCTGCCTACGGATTCAGACACAGGTAGGAATGTACAACCATGATCGTATTGCAAAATCTAATAGTTGAGTAATATAAGATCTAGAGGGATAGAGATGGAGAAACTAACCATTTTGTTTGGTTGGAGAAGCTTTGAAAGGAACTGTTGCTAGGGTTTTTGTTATGGAGAAACAATAAGACACATAACTTGGCACCCAATATATATACATAATATATTATGGATCCAGAGTAATCGTATAACATTTCTCTTTAAGGGAACATACGGTCAAAGAGTTACCAAATTTTTGACTGTTTACAAAAAAGTAACGAGGATTAAAAATCATATATGAATGAATATTTTCTTACTATTCACAAGCTTCCTTAATTAGTGTCACATATATTTTTTTAACAGATTTGTTTCTTTTTAACTACATATTTACTTAATTCTAATAGATTTAATTACTTTTTTACAGAAGACTTTATGCCACATGTGTTAACTTAATCACAAACTTTATATACTTAATTAGTTTACCACATGTTCTTTTCTTTTTTTAGTCACACTTATTTAATTTTTTCCCTAGATATATTTTTTATATACTTAAGTATGAACCCGATTTTTTTGACATGTATGTACTTATTGTATCCTTATTTCTTTTATACAAAAATGTGAGTTATTCTAGTAAATTTTCTTTCATGAATGTCTATAATATTATTTGCGAAGTGAAAGTTTTTTCGCATTCGAATTCTCATTTTAATATTTATAGTCGTTAATGTCGTTGATACTCTTAATTAATAGTTAATTTTATTCTTTATATTTATCAATTATTTATCTTTCTCTTTTTATTAAATTTGGATAATAGCACAATAAATAATAATTTTTAGATAATGATAATATAGAATTAAATTTCTTTTTACTCAAGTAGGAGTATTTATGCAAATTATATTTTTATATATTGGGTGATTATTATTATTTAAAAAGAAAATTATATATTATATTATATACATGTATTTTTCCATGATGGCAAATTTTTTTACAAATTCCGATAAAATTAAATTGCAGAAATTATATTATGTATTTGTGTACATATCCCCTATATATTAATCCTGGAGCATTAGAACTTTTAAGTGTAGCCACGTGTCATCACCAGAATGATTCTCAGAATCCTTAGGAAAAAGTTGGTCCATCTAATTATAGACTATACTTTTATTAAATTAACATTCATATTGATTGATAGTGCATAAAAGAATATTTAACATTCTTTCCTTAAATAAAAGATACGGAATTACCTAATATAATTAACATATATGTAACAATTAATGTTTTGAATAATAAAGATTTGATAATATATTTTGTATTCTTCATAAATTTTTAATTTATATTATTAAAAAAAACAAAACAATCACATTAACCATATAATAAAAAATCAAAAAAAAAATCTTACATATTATATTATGAATTTTTAAAAACAACTATAAATTACTAAAACAATAAAAGCATTACAATCAAAAAAATTTGAACAATGTTTTTTATTTTTTTTGTTATTAAAAGATACAAATGATCATAATATCATATGAATATTAATTATTATTTAATATATATTCAGATTATATATATATATATACTTTAATATTTTTTAAATTGAACTATATATCATATAAAATATATATATGTTAATTATATACTTAGATGGATCATTACAACATATTTTGGTACACACATGTCATTATAACATATTAATATACGAGTTATATATATTAATCCTAGAATATTAAAATCCTTAAAAGCAGTATTGAGAAATATTATGTTACCACTACAATGAGAAATCTTATATATATTAATCATGGAGCTATATATACGAGCTTTTTTGGTAGTTACATGTTATCACTACAATGATTTTTAAAATCTTTAAAAAAAATAAGTTAGTCCATCTAAATATATATTATACCTTTTATTAAAGTAATTATCAGATTAGTTATTCATGTATAAAATAATAATTTCTATCATTTCCTTAAATAAAAGCTAGGAAATTACTTAATATGATTAACAAATATGTGACAACTAATGATTTTGAATAATAAATATTTGATAACAATATATGTATCTTTCATCATTTTTGTTCAATTTTATATTCTTGAAAGACATTTAAAAATCACATAAGTATATAATAAAAAATCTAGATTTTTCTAATTTGCTATATTTTAAATTTTTTTAATGTAAATTACTAAGGCTCTTAAAAATCTACGATGAAATTGTTTTGATCAATTCTTTAACTTTTTATTATGACAAGATATAAATGATCATAAAATCATGTAAATATGAAGTTTCATTTAATATATATACATTTATTTCAATATCGTTTAGATTAAAATATATATATATATAATACATAAACATGTTAATAAAAAATATTCATATTAATAAAAATAATATTTTTGTCACAACAAATATAAAAATGTTAATAAAATCATATGAGTATCAAGCCTCAATAAATAAATATTTATATTAAATATATTATATATCTATATCAATATCATTTGATTTTAATTATATATTATATAACATAAATAAATGGTTTATTTTGTTTTTTATCAACAAAAATTTTTGTAAATAAATAGAAAGATTGTTTTTATTTATGTTATTACTCGAATTTAATTGTATACGTAATAGCTATTCACTCCTCAATTATTCAATATATTTATTATTGCATAATATGTAAATTAATACAAAATGAATAGAGTTAATTGGTGGAATAACCATAATGAGAAAAAAATAGGCAAATAAGCATAAAAAATAGTTACCAGAAGTGAGCGGATAATTGTGCAAAATATGAACCCTTCTCTCCTTCACAGCGCGTCAATATATAAAACAAATAGTAGGGTCCACAGACATAAGTGTAAAGTGCGGCCTAATATGTTCTAAATGCGTATACTATTCTATTTGCATAGTCCATAATAGTATGGTATGTTAATAACATTACTTAAATTTTAGGTTTCACACATTATGGTGTACATTATAGAATAAATGGAGTGACAAACAAATAAAAAAGTTGAGAGAGAGAGAGAGAGAGGAGGGGAGGGGAAGGGAGGGAGGGAGAGAGAGAGAGAGAGAGAAAAAATAATTGTATATAATTCTATGTTTCCAAATAGCAAAGAACACAACAAAATTATATCTCATTTGAAAAAAATCTTACTATACTATCTAAATGTGTAAGATAGTATAGAATAGTATATAATATTTTCAATATATTATAATTAATTACATATTGGTTGTTCGATGAGAGAACAACACGAAAATATAGAAAATATGAGAAACTGTGTAGAGTTTTAGTTGAGTTAAAACTCTAGATTGATCAATTCACATCAAATTCTTTAATCTTTATGTTTTAAGTATGAGGTATCATTTGAAGTAGAAATTAGATTATACTATATGAATTTATGATATAGTATAGACTTTAATTTGATTTCTTAATCTAACATGATATATCAAATGTTATATATATATATATGTTTTAAAATTTTCAAAACACATCATATATAGAAAAAAATCTATATTTTTTGTTAGTATTTTATAAATTTAGATAATTATTTTTAATAAAACTAGAAGATAAATAAGATTAGAGGGGAAAACATTTTACAACAAATTAAAAAAATAAAAGAAAAACAAAACCACTACACATACTTATATAAAGGGGTATAACAACAATTAATACACAATATATATAGTGTATTCTAGCCATGTAGTTGCTATGGTCATTTACCAAATTAATTTTTTTCTTATGGTTATCCTTGCTAATTTCCCAAATAAATAATATTATCTACAAATAACTTTTATACATAATTAATCTTCATTCTGCGCAAGTATGGATCTCAAATGTTACTTGATCATATCATTTCAAAAATATGATTCTTCATATCGAAGTGAGATGGTGAATTATAACATTTGAATGATATCATTGAAGCCCAATGTAAATTAGATAAGTTTAAAAAAAATATCAACAAACATCACCCTACTCATCAACATTATATTGACGATTCATAACTATACGTTTGGAGACTTATGACATCATGGTTGAATAATCAAGATTAATATTCAACGATAATTAATATATTAATTTCACCCCGCGCATGCGCGCGGGTAATCATCTAGTAATATACTAAAACTAACATCACTTTGTTTAATGTTCTACTGTCGAAAATATTTTTTCACGTGTTTGATAAGTGTTGGTTCTCTTCGAACATATTTGCTTTGATTAATGAATCTTGACTCCTTATATATGGATAAAGTTCTAACAATGTATAAACAATGTTTCAGAACTATGAGATATATAGTCAATTGTGAAAAAATATGGTTGTAAGATAATAGATTTTATGAAGACTTTTGATAGATTTTACTTGTTATAGTTGAAGGTAATAGATTTAATTGTGATAATAAATATTTATCATGATTATGTCTGTATATGCAGGCAAATCACCTAGATAATTAATAAATAATCGATGAATTAGTGCTAATATGATTTGAACAAAATGATCGTTTCACAAAAATAGATGAATTTTATAAGTTTTTTAAATATATAGGGGATTTTGGAAAATAATAAGGTTCCAGTCATGTGCAATATAAATTGTTACTATTTATAAACAAATATGGATACTAAAAAATGCTAAGTATTAATTATTGAAACGCATGAAGAATTATTTTAAACAAAATCTAAAGGAGAGCAAAAAGAACCAAAGAAAAAACGTTATAAAGAAAAAACAACGAAAGTCTTATCTTGGAGCATAACACATGACTCTAAGAAGAGTAGATGATCATTCACTTGAGAGGGATAAACCTGGAGGAATTGGTGGCACCAACACCAGGCCTACCGTGTTTAACGGGCTTATATGAGATTGAAAACTCAGCCAAGTAATGACCAATCATCTCTGGTTTGATCTCCACTTGGTTAAATGTCTTTCCATTGTATACACCAATGATGCTTCCAATCATTTCAGGAACTATGATCATGTTCCTTAGGTGGGTTCTCACTGCTTCTGGCTTCTCACCAGCTGGTGCATCCCTTTTCTGCTCCAAAACTCATGATCTTTAGTGCTTTTAAAAAGCATTTGGTTGCAAAGACATATTAAAAATGACTTAGTGATGGAGAGATATTAAAGTTGTACCGCTTTGCGCAATTTTTTGATCAAAGCCATTGGCTTCCTGGTCAACCCTCTAGAGAACCTATCAAGGCAAATCACATACAACAAAACATTAGTTTCATAACCAAGAGACATGATGTTACAAGCTTGAGACAAAGCTTTTGTGGTTCAGACCTTCTACGCACACGGGAACTGAAGAGCTTGACAAGATCATCGGTAGACATGTCGAGAAGAGCATCAAGATCAACTCCTCTGAAGGAGAATTTCTTGAACGTTCTCTTCTTCACGATCCCAGCCTTAGCAGCTTCATCGGCCTAAGGATTCCCATGTTACTATTCTAATCAAGAGAATATGATATAGACACAAAGATCGAGGAGTACTAACCATTTGTTCAGATTGTTGAAACCCTAGAAATCAAGTGAGCCTGAAAATAGTGTCTGCGAAAGCAAGCGACAAACAACTTAACGTAAGCACCACATATATACTTTGGATTAACCCTAGAATCATTTTCATTAGGTGTAACGAATATTCTTTTTTTTTATCTTTATCGGGGGCACCTTTTACGGAAATTTTGGCCTCCAAAATCAAATAAACAAACCAAAACTAGCTAAGTCAAAATATAAATCGAGAAAAACTAGCTAAATTATAACTGTCTATAGTTACCAACCATAGATTATCGACAGAGCAAAGCAACCCAATACCTTAGAGAAAGAGATACCTCATAGTCACTATCTGTAATCAATACTAGATTTTGACCCGCACATACGTGTGGATAATTTTTCATATTTCATTCATCTATTAATTCTAATTTAATATAATTTATAGATTATATTTATAAAATCTCTAAAAGTAGCATAGTTTACTTCTATAATAAATTCTTATTTAACTTTTATTTATAATAATATTATATTATTAATTACTAAAATAATGAATGAATTCATTTAAAAATATTTAAAAATCTTAGTAAGATCTTGTTAGATTTTCTAAAACAGATTTTATTATAACTGATTATTAATAACATCATAATAATTATTAAAAATATTTGAAATGTTTTATTTTTAATAGATTAATGTAATAATTAAATAGATGTAATTATTAAAATGGACCACTATGACTTTTTTATAGTAGATAAAATTGTACTTCTCTTTTAATAGAGAAGATTCTATTGCTGCAATTTTCTAAGTGTCCAATATAATTATTCTTTTCAAATGATAAATTAGACCTTAGTATTTGTATTGTACCGAGACATATCATAAATAAGTAACACAATCCATTAAAAAGGTATATCAAATACGAAGAAATATGTATGTATGAAACATACAAAATATAATAGAATACAAGCATATATGTATCAAAACAAAAAAAGAGTAAAAAAAAAGAAGTATGGCTACGAGATCAAACGATGAAAACATGGTTCACTAAGGAACCGATGATGAGATAGACAGACAGAAGTGTATGTAATAAAAGATAGTTCAATAGGCTCAGTGAGTTCCAGGAACTTTTGGCAATTCTGGCAACTTGGGAACTTCAGGCATTTTTGGTAGCTCTGGCTTTGGAATCTCTGGAACTTTCGGTACATCAGGTTTTGGAACCTGTGGAATGGTCGGCAAAGGTTTTTGAATCTCTGGCAACTTAGGAGCCTCAGGCTTTGGAATCTCTGGCATCTTTGGTAGCTCCGGCTTCTTAATCTCTGGTACCTTTGGCAATTCGGGCTTAGGAATCTCTGGCACTTTTGGTAGCTCCGGTTTAGGAATCTCTGGCATCTTTGGTAGCTCTGGCTTCTTAATCTCTGGCATCTTTGGTAGCTCAGGCTTCTTAATCTCTGGTACCTTTGGCAACTCCTGCTTAGAGATCTCTGGTACCTTTGGCAACTCGGGCTTCTTAATCTCTGGCATCTTTGGTAATTCTGGTTTTGGAATTTCAGGCACCTTTGGTAGCTCGGGTTTTGTAATCTCTGGTACCTTTGGCATCTCGGGCTTAGGAATCTCTGGCACCTTTGGTAGCTCTGGTTTAGGAATCTCTGGCATCTTTGGTAGCTCTGGCTTCTTAATCTCTGGTACCTTTGGCAATTCAGGCTTAGGAATCTCTGGCACCTTTGGTAACTCCGGCTTAGAGGTCTCTGGCATCTTTGGTAGCTCTGGCACTTTTGGTAGCTCCGGTTTAGGAATCTCTGGCACCTTTGGTAGCTCTGGCTTAGGAATCTCTGGCACCTTTGGTAACTCGGGTTTTGGAATCTCTGGTACCTTTGGCATCTCGGGCTTAGGAACCTCTGGCAACTTAGGAGCCTCAGGCTTTGGAGTCTCCATTAACTTAGGCACCTCAGGCTTTGGCACCTCTGGCATCTTTGGCAATTCAGGTTTAGAAATCTCCGGGAACTTAGGCAACTCAGGCTTAGGAATCTCCGGAAACTTAGGCAGCTCAGGCTTCGAAATCTCTGGCATTTTTGGTAACTCAGGCTTTGGGAATTCAGGTAACTTAGGCAGCTCTGGTTTAGGGAGCTCCGGCAACTTAGGCAGCTCAGGCTTCGAAATCTCTGGCATTTTTGGTAACTCAGGCTTTGGGAATTCAGGTAACTTAGGCAGCTCTGGTTTAGGGAGCTCCGGCAACTTGGGAACTTCGAATTTGGGTAGCTCCGGGTGAGGTAGTTCAGGCAACTTTGGTATCTCCGGTTTAGGAGTCTCCTCCACTAACCGGCGAGCTTCAACTGAAACCGGTGCAGCGAGCAATGCAGTAAGACAAATGATCAGAAGTGGTGATGAGAGGAGAAGAGCAAAGAGACTCTTCTTCATCGGTGCCATATCTCCTTGCTTGACAAGTTTTGCTTCTTTTGCTTTGTGGTGTTTGTTTGTTGATGAGGTTTTGGTCTTAGATTCTAATGGCTATTTAAAGGTGTTTTGAGGACGAAGAAAGATGGAGTTTGGTCGGAAAATTTAGTCCAATTCAAAAAGTTCGTTTAACTTCTCTATCTGTATATCTACATTGTCATTTTCAATCTAGTTGAATTTTAGGTCATGTTGTTTACGTGTTCATGTTTTTTGTTACACGTATATCTTAAAATAATGCTTAAACTTGTGTAAATTCGAAGAATCCAATACTAGCCATCAATTATACAAAGTTTTTTTTACAAAATATTAGAAAATCAATAGAAGCTTGATTAAAAATATACATGCTTGATTAATTATTGGGCAAATCTGTCGAATAAACCTTTTGAAGTTTTTGTCACAAAATAGACCTTAAAAATGATCAAAATAATTTTTTTTTATTTTGAAAATTATAATATATTTTTTTTTAATTTTAAACTTCACCTCCAAAACCCCACCTCATAACTCTAAACCCTAAATTTAGATTAGTTAACCCAAGTGTATAAATGTATATTTATATTCTTTAATAAAGTTTATTTTGGTAATTTTTGTCTTTTAAGTGCTATTTTTTAGAGATAAATTTTTTTAAGATCTATTTTAATCATTATCTCTTAATTATTTATATGTATTTTTAAAATTTAAATTCAGTTGTGTTGATTCAATGTTTCTGATTAATCAAAACTCGTTCCAAGATGTACTTTTGCACATAAATTTGGTGAATTTGCAAGTATGAAAACGCCATTAAAAAAAAGAGGTTTAGGTGTTGGCTGGTAACCTAAACAACGACTTAGATCCTTTCCGTTGTGCGCAAGTAATCGTTCATTTGAATATTAGTAAATTTTTAGGAACCATTTTTAACTCCTAACAATGCGGTTTTAATAATTAACGTCAAAAATTCTCATGAGGTTAAACGGTAAAATCGGAGGTGGTGGTGGTAAGACTGTGTTAATAGCCACACATCACCTTCTATTTCTTTTTCTTCCCACACAGTTTTTTTTTTCTTAACAAAACAAGAACTATTAGAGATCAAAAAAAAAAGAAATAGATATAGAGATCGTTTGGAACAATGGATGAAGAGTATGATGTGATTGTTCTTGGGACTGGTCTCAAGGAGTGCATCCTTAGTGGCCTCCTCTCTGTCGATGGCCTCAAGGTTTTATCCTTCACTATTTACTTTCAAGTTTGATCTTCTTTTTGTGCATCACATTTACGTTTACTTATGGTTTTTGATGAATGTGATGCCATATCAATATTTACATACATTTATAACGATGAAGTATCATGATCCAACCCATAACTTTTTGACCTAGTTCAAACCCTAATTCATACGGATGTGTATAGGTACTGCATATGGATAGAAACGACTACTATGGAGGAGAATCATCCTCTCTTAACCTCACTCAGCTATGGAAGCGTTTCAGGGGAAGTGACACTCCTCAAGAAAATCTTGGAGCTATCAGAGAATACAATGTTGATATGATACCAAAGGTAGTATATATATCGAAATACAATTACAATTATGTGAAAAGAAATACTTTAAGATAGCTATAAAAAAATTGTCACAAAAAAAATTTCAAAAAGAAAAATCACCAAAATATGTTTTATTAAAATATGTAAATATATAATTATACCCTCTAAATTCACTAATTTAAACTTAGGGGTCTTATTGGATTTAGGATTTGAGAGGATTTTATTTTTTTTCTCAAATCCCATCTTATTGTATGTAACATTTATAAATTTCATGTGAAATTCAAGCTTATTGAATTAGTCATTTGTATAAATTCTTCCAAATTCTAGCTTATTGGAAAATAGGGATTTTGTCAACAAAATCCATCAAATGAGATTTGATGGGGTTTGAATGATATTTTCTAGTGTAAAAACAACAATTGAAATACCACCTCCTATGATGGTATTTGAAACTTTTTTAAAATTAGAAAAATTTTCTTCGCATTTTTAAATTAAAAATTAAATTGTTTGAAATGAAATAAAAATTATTTAAAAATTAACTTTTAAATTTTTTAATAATTTTATTTATTTCATAAAACGATATTAATATTAAATTATAATAATTTTTAAAAAATAAGAAAATGATTTAAGATAAATATTTAAAATTTAAAAGTTTTTTTCAAAAACTCTAAAATTTCTTCAAAACCACATAAAACTTGTAACAAATCTTTTTAAGATTTACTCAAATCTCAGATTTTTTTGGATTTACTCAAATCTTGAATTTTCTTAAATACTTAGTTCAATATGCCCCCCTTAAGCTTTAGAGTTATAAGATGAAATTTTGGAGCTGAAGTTTAAAATTTAAAAAAATATTAAAATTTTCAGAAAAAGTTATTTAAGAAAATTGTCCTAATGTGAATCTTATAATTGATTAATAAAGAACGTGGTTTCTTTGATCTGCAGTTCATAATGGCTAATGGAACCCTTGTTCAAGCCCTAATTCACACCGATGTCACAAAGTACCTTAACTTCAAAGCCGTTGATGGTAGCTTTGTCTACAAGAAGGGCAAGGTAGTAACTAAGTCTATTTTAGTTTTCTAAAACAAGTTAACTACTCTGAGATTATGATCATCCATGTCAGATCTATAAAGTCCCAGCCACAGATGTGGAAGCCCTAAAATCGCCATTGATGGGTCTGTTCGAGAAACGACGTGCAAGAAAGTTCTTTATCTATGTGCAAGACTACGATGAGAAAGATCCTAAGTCTCACGAAGGACTTGACCTCAGCAAAGTCACTGCTAGAGAGATCATCTCGTACGTAGAACATTTCCATCTCAAGTTATTTTATCATAGTTTCTTGCGTTACACGCTTAGGGTTTCTACTTTTTCTTTCTTTTTAAATAGGAAGTATGGACTTGAAGATGATACAATCGACTTCATCGGCCATGCCTTAGCACTTCACAATGACGATAACTACTTGGATCAACCTGCCATTGATTTTGTTAAGAGAATCAAGGTAAAGTGTTTTTCTTTCTTGCTAAACAAGGAAATGTTCTGTTCTCAATGTCATTTTATTGTTTTGGCTATGTGGTAAAGCTTTACGCAGAATCCTTGGCTCGATTCCAAGGAGGATCTCCTTACATCTACCCATTGTACGGTCTAGGAGAGTTGCCACAGGTCTGTGTTCACCTTCATCTTAGGTCTCCTCTTAATTTAAGACCCTTTTTCTATGTCTCAAATCTCTGTTTCTCCTCTTAGGCTTTTGCACGTTTAAGCGCTGTGTATGGAGGGACTTACATGCTAAACAAGCCTGAATGCAAGGTTACACAAGATACACAATCTCTTCTTTCTCAGCTTTGTTTATTAGAAAACTCATATCCATAATAGTAATGACATTTGTTAACTATATATATATATATATAGGTGCTTCTAAAGATAGCTAGAATGACAAATCTCTCAAATAGATTTTGTAAAGTTTTTGTTATAAAAAAAGACATAAAAAATGAGCTAAATAGATATTATTTTTTTTAGTTTTAAACCTCATCTCCAAAACTCAACTCATAACTCTAAGCCATAAGTCTAGATTAGTTAACCCAAAGTTATAAATGTATATTTACATCTTTTAATAAAATTTATTTTAGTCATTTTTCTAAATGAAGTCTATTTTGGTGAAAAAATCTTTTTGTTTATCTTAAGATATTCATCTAGCTAGAAACTCAAGAATCTTTAACATTACTCATAACAGGTTGAGTTTGATAGCTCCGGGAAAGCTATTGGTGTCACTTCTGCAGGAGAAACTGCTAAATGCAAGAAAGTTGTTTGTGATCCTTCTTACTTGTCTGACAAGGTAACCCTAACCCTAACCCCATTTCACACAAAGGGTTAGTTACTTTTTTAAGACGGTTTCCTTGCACTTCAGGTTAAGAAAGTTGGGAAAGTGACTAGAGCAGTGTGTATAATGAGCCATCCTATTCCAGACACCAATGATGCTCACTCTGTCCAAATCATTCTTCCTCAGAAGCAACTTGGCCGCAAATCAGACATGTAAGAGATCATATTCAACTATAGAAACATGAGGATGAATCTCTGAGATTTTGGATTATGTAGGTACTTGTTCTGTTGCTCATACGCTCACAATGTGGCACCAAAAGGCAAATACATAGCTTTTGTCTCTGCAGAAGCTGAAACTGACAATCCAGAAGAAGAGCTTAAACCTGGAATTGAATTGCTTGGACCTATTGATGAGATCTTCTACCATTCTTATGACACATACGTTCCGACCAATAAGCAAGAAGAAGATAACTGTTTCATCTCTGGTGTAAGTGAATATCATAGTTAATCATAATCTAACTAAGTAACTCTTGTGCTTATATATCTTGTTTTACTTTGTTGATGTTTATTTGTTTTGTTTTCTTATCAGACTTATGATGCAACAACACATTTCGAGAGTACAGTTGCAGATGTACTAGAGATGTACACCAAGATCACTGGAAAGGTATAAACACTCATCATTTTGTTACTTGTTTCACAAGTTAGCAACAGTTTGAATACTAAGTTTTTCTTCATTTTATTTTTTTGCAGATTCTTGATTTGTCGGTGGATTTGAGTGCTGCGAGTGCTACTGCAGAAACTTGATAGTTTTCTTTTGTTATTTCATTCATTCTATTTTTTCTTGCTGAGATAGTTCTTAGCAGTTGCAATTGCTTCTATAAACCTGCAATAATTCTGGATATGTTTTTTTTATATCTATTACGAGTTACAACATAAAAAAATAAAAATCAATTATTTTGTATATCAAAAAGAAAATTATTTACTATCCACTAATTATCAATTGGGCGAGTTTGTGAAATCATTTACAAATCATGTAGGTGGTGATTAAAAAAAACAACAATAAACCTATGGTAAAAACTAGTGTATGGGCATAATTAAAATCGAGATAGCTAGTGTAGATGCTTGAACAAGAAATTCTCAAATTATAATAAAATGATAAATGTTTTAAAATATGAAAACTCCATCATAATCGTTTATAAAGTTACGTATTAATTTATTGTATTAAAAAATTATCCATTTTGAAATTTTGAAAAATTATTGTGGTGGAGTTTTTTTTTTTGAGATATCCACTAATATTTATATATATTGTCCTATATGTTATTTTATTATATATTGAGATACTTCTTAAATTATATAGTATCTTCCTAGTCACTACACTCCCGATATGTTCTCTTTTGACTTGGGAGGCAAAAACGTGTTGGTAAAGTAAACTTCTCCTCCAAGAGAAATCGAATTGCAATCACTTAAAATGTTATATATATGCTTCACAAGTTTTTTATCCGGGTAATTCATCACTTATTTATCGTCTAAAATCTTCAAAATGCCTAGAAAAAGACACGAAGGTGAAATTATATTTGTGTCTACGAGATGCTCTTTAACGAAGTTAATTTGAGTGATTTGTTTGTGTTTTTTCTTCCTTTTTTTTTCTTTGTTTGTGCAGAAAGATCCTCCTCCTCCTCTTCCTCTTCTAGCTCGTCTACTCCAACTAGTAAATTCCTTATATAATCCCTTTTGTTTTTGGATGTATCTCTCTTGGGTTGCAAGAAAATGACTGGTTTAGGGTTTAGTAAATCCCTTTTTTTTTTTGGCTTTTTCATGTGTATTATGAAATTTTTTGTCCCTTCTTTGTGTAGAAAGCTCTTCATCTCGCCCTCGCGCATCATCTTCAAGCGGCCGCTCTACTAGTAGTAGTAGTGGTAAATTTGATTGTCGTCAATATATAGATCTCATAGAGAGAGTAATTAAGTGTGATCATTGTTAGTGATAAAATTAATAAAGTATCTCAACTTGAACTATGTATTTCTATTGTAAATCTAGCAATCAAGTTTGAATGATCAATTTTTAATCAAGGACATCACAGTAAGAGTAATGAAACGTGCAAGTACATTTAGATATATACAAGTTTTTTTTAGCTTTGTAGGGTTTTTATATTGTATATATGTAAATTAATGTAATGATCTCTTCTGTTGTTGTTTGGTTGTGCAGGCAGATCTTCTCCTCGCCCTCGATCACCAGCTTCACAAAGCCCATCTTTTCATACTGGTAGGATTTTCAGTTTGTTACAATAATTTTAGAAGATAGTACTTCTAATAAAATTTGTGTAGTTATCGTCTCTATAGTTGTTTAGTTTATTATAAATGCAAATGTTTTTTTCCACTTGGTTCCAGTTCAGCATGTTCGTTTTCTACGTAAGTTCATTCACTTTCAATGTGAGATTTCTAACGTTTTTTATTTTCTTGGTTGTCCAGAAAGATCTTCTCCACGTCCTTCAAGCTACAGTTCACCTCCTAAGACTGGTAAAACTATATGATTAAATAGTTTTATCGTGTACTATATGGTTTTCTTGGTCGTTCATCGTTATAAATTTCTTCTCTTATTGTGTAGTTTCTTTGTGTAACGGTTAGGCTTTTTAATGTGAGATTTGTAACGCTTTCTTGGTCCTTGGTTTGCTCAGAAAGATCTAATCCACGCAGTGCAAGCTACACTCCATCTCCTCATACTGGTAATATTTCCTAGTATTTAGCAATATATCTGGAAAAATCATTTTAGATTAGTTGTGAGATTGGTTTATGAGTTATTCTTTAATGAGTTTAATAGGTTTCTTTTAGTTCTTGGTTATGTTATATGTGTGTTTATTCTTCTTCATGGATTTCAGCTAGTCATGACTACCACTCGAGAGGAAGTACTAGTAATGATTATGGCTTCTTCTCGAGGAGACCTAGTAGTAGTAGTGATGATGATCATGACTTCTTCCGGAGGAGACGTAGTAGTAGTAGTGATGATGAAGGTATGAGTTTTAACTATCCTTTTAGATGATGTTAAAACATTTTCATTATTTTAGATAATTTTTTTAGGTTACTTTCACCTTGGCTTATGGGACTTCATTTGTATTTCATTTCGAATTAGGGATGTCTTTTGGTTTCATAGAGACAATTAAGGATGCTATAAAAAGCTACCGAACCTCTAAGGAAGACCCTGTAGCAGCAGCAGACGAAGTTGCAAGTACCAGTGGTTCCATTGCATGTGTCACTCAAGCCAAAGCTTTCCAAAATGTAAGTTTTATTGTAATTATTTTGCATTTTAGTTAAGTGTTACGTTTTGCATTAGGGTTTGGTTTGTTTATTCAAAAGAAAAAAAAAACTAGAGTACTTGCTTTGACTTGATATTTGGTTTCGTTCTTCCATTATCTATTGTCGAATCCTAATATAATATACGTTCAAAGCTTGTTTTTGTGCATGTGTGTGTAGTGCCTGGACGAGTTTGAAACAGACATCAGTAAATGTCAGTCCTTGATGGACATGTGGTGTAAGTGCAAGAAGAGTTCCAAGCCACATTCAACCACCTAAAGGCCTCATCAACGTTCTTATTTGCCAGCTACCAAAACAGTTCTTGAAAATTTGTCATCCAAAATATCTCTGTGATTTCTTCATTCTCGTGGTCTTTTTTTTCTTGCTGTAAAGATTTAGGATCTTGCCTTTCGCTATTTATCTTGTTTTTCATTTTCAGGTTTGTAAAAAGAAGAGTCGACGAACTATTTCTCCCCGACAACTATAATATAGCATCATATATTTTCCAAAAATTCATAAATATGTTTTTAAAATATAAAATTTGAAAACCTATAAACCATAATTAATTTATTTATTGTTTTTGATTTTAATTATAAACCATTTTAAATTGACATTTAACAAAACTAAAACCCCAGTTAAGTCCAACTATGAGTCTAGTTCGAGTCACCTTAATTTAAAAGCTTTCTTATAATTTAATTCTGATCTTAACTTTTGTTAAATGTCGATTTGGTAGTTTATTGTTTAATAGTACATCAATTATAATTAAGGTCTATAATTTTTTAGATTTCAAACTTAAAAAAACATGAGATATAATTATCAAATTATTGCTTCATAGCGAATTAAATCTGAAACTATTGTTTTGGAAACATATAAAACATAGTCATAATTCAGAAGATATCCGATGATTATGATAGTTTACGTAAAAAATATAGTTAGCCGATCCGAATAGAAGAATCTAAGGGTAAATTAAAAAAATATATAAAGTTTGAGTCCCTCAATACAATTTATCCAAAACCCTCCGCTTCAAAAAAATCTCTCCGTCGTGAACAAAAAAAAAATCTCAAACCCCGCCGTAGATGCTTCCCCGGCGAGTACACCGGCGATATCTCCCGGTCATTTCAGCTGCTCGAAGTTTCCGATCAGACGCGGCGCTCGAAGCCATATCCAACGCGTTAGAAGAGAAAGTACCAAACTTGGTGCTATACAATTACCCTTCCTTCTCCGGCGCTTTCTCAGCTCTCTTCGCGCATCTCTACCACTCTCGCCTCCGTATTCCCTCTCTCATCTTACCCTTCTCTTCCGTCGTACCCTTTAGTGTTAAAGATCTCTGCTTGGAGAGGTTTGAGAGGTGTTACCTCCTCGATTTCATTGCTCCTAAAGACTTTGCTGCTACTACAGATTGCGAGTATGTTTCAGTGATGTCAGCGAACAAATTTGTGTTTAAAGTTTAGATCTTTAGGGTTTGATCTTTGATTTTTTTTTTTTTTTGTGGGGGTTTTAGGATCATATGTTTTGATCATCGAAAGACAGCAGCTTCAAAGCTTGGTTTAGTAAAGAAGAGGTTTATTAAGGTTAATGTTGATATTGACAAGAGTAGTTCAAAGGCTGTGTATGAATATTTCTCAAGTAAACTCACATCTTCAGAGGTTAGTAAGGACAATGGTAATGATTTAGTAATGACTCTGCTTTGATTGGTATCTAATGTGAACAGTTTATGTTCATAGGGGGAGTCTCTCAGTTTGGTAGATGATGAAGATAGAACTCGAGTTGAATCAGTTCTTGATTACATTGAAGATATAGATCTTAGACGATGGAGATTACAAGATATCAAGGCTTTCAGTTTTGGACTAAAGGAGTGGCGGTCAAGGGTTAACTGCATCACGAATCCTTACATGTTCGAACAGGTTCGTTGCTTTGTTGAAATGTTGAACATGTCCTTGTATCATTCCTCACTGAATCATATTCATGTCTCTATGTTGTAGCTGTTGAGGATAAGTTCAGAGGACCTCATTGCTCATGGGAACTCGTATTTTACATCCCGGCTTGTCAATGCAAAGAGAGTGCTGAAGGAGAATAAAGCTTTCAAGATCAGATTGGGAAGAGGGTTTTATGGAGAATGCCTGGTAATCGTTTGCATCGAAATCCTCTTGTTTCAGAAAATCATTGGTTGAGTTGAACTTTTGTTTTATGTTATAGGGAATGCGTGCAGATGGTAACCATGAACTAAGCGATGAACTTTGCAAGCTACTTAGTCTACAAAGTGCTGCAGCTGGTTTGAGGTAAATCTACAGTTCCTTATGAAGATTTGTGGATGGTAAGATGTTAGTAAAAGATCTCTTTGAAAGCAGGCCAATAGGAGCTGTTACATTCATGCAACGAAACAATCTCAAAATGTGCTTGAGAAGTACTGATGATACAACAGATACATCTGAAGTTGCTAAGGTTTGTTTGTTTCAGAACCTGACCTGTAAGCTCGTTTTTTGGTTTAATGATCGGTTTAGACTTATATGGTTTCAATGTTTTGGGGAAAAGGCTTATGGTGGAGGTGGAACTTCATGTTCAAGCTCGTTCATCATAAGAATGGATGAATATAATCAATGGACTGCCAAGAATCCAACATGAGAGAACACAGACTCATCAGCGAGACCAAACTCGAAGATCATGTCTCTGACCTTTTCGCGCAATCAAGTTATAAATAACTGAAGAAGGAAAGAAGAACCTTTGAATCGTTTTCCTTTCTTGAACCGGTTTTGTTCGGTTAAGAGTAGCCTAAACCGACCGCATTTCGGTTCAGTTTTTGGTTATGATTGCAGTTTTGTTTTGTCCTTTAATTTCAGCTACTTGATATATCAAACGATGTCCTTTCTTTCTTTCATAAAGCTCTGTACAGGTTTGTTTTGATTAAGGGTAGCCTAAACCGACCATTTCGATTCAGTTTTTGGTTATTATTACGGTTTTGTTTGGTCAACTCGATAATATTAAACGGTATCGTTTCGTAAAGCTTTGTGTACATTTTTGTAGCCGAGCATTTGCATCATCGTCGACGTCGAGAAGCATCACCGCCTAGAACCTTCTCTCATCCTCTAGAAAAAGTACTGTATCTTCAAAAACCCTAAACCCTAGTCTGATACGTACGCGTATTCATCGCACAGCTTTGCATCTTCCTCACTGATCAATCGCATCGTGAATTTCAAAACAATGGCTACCGCCGCTCTCCTCCGCTCGATTCGACGCCGCGAAGTCGCTTCCACTCCTTTCTCAGCTTTCAAATGCGTAAGTCTTCCGTCTCCATACACGATCATCTCCTATCTTCACGGATCTCTAGCTAAAGTTGGTAGCTCGAGTGAACTAGTTATGTGATCTGAACTTCACTTAATTGCAATCTCTCCTGATATGATCAAATTTTTGATGCAGCTTTCGAGCACCGGGAAAGCATCGTCGAACGGCTCGTATCTTGGTCAGAATTGGAGAAGCTTTTCAAGAGCATTTAGGTATTGATTTGATCTCTCCATCTATATGCTAACACTAAGATCTCGATGTGTTTCTGATCTGAAGTTTTTCTTCTAATTGATTCAGCTCGAAGCCTGCGGGGAATGACGTCATCGGTATTGACTTGGGTACAACTAACTCCTGTGTTGCAGTCATGGAGGGAAAGGTGAGACTATGTGATCATATGAGTTTTGCTTTCTGAGAGGGCTTTTGAAGTTTTGAGCTGACTTTGTGTGTTTGTAGAATCCGAAAGTCATTGAGAATGCTGAAGGTGCTCGAACCACACCATCAGTGGTAGCTTTCAACCCTAAAGGAGAGCTTCTTGTGGGCACACCAGCTAAGCGTCAAGCTGTGACCAATCCAACGAACACACTCTTTGGAACGAAACGTTTGATTGGGAGGAAGTTTGATGATCCACAAACGCAGAAAGAAATGAAGATGGTGCCTTACAAGATTGTGCGTGCACCTAATGGCGATGCGTGGGTTGAAGCCAATGGTCAGCAGTATTCTCCTAGTCAGGTTGGAGCGTTTGTGTTGACAAAGATGAAAGAGACAGCAGAGGCTTACCTGGGGAAGTCTGTTAAGAAAGCTGTTGTTACGGTTCCGGCTTATTTTAATGATGCTCAGAGGCAAGCTACTAAAGATGCTGGTAGAATCGCTGGTTTGGATGTGGAGAGGATTATAAATGAACCGACGGCTGCTGCTCTTTCGTATGGTATGACTAACAAGGAGGGTTTGATTGCTGTGTTTGATCTTGGTGGTGGGACATTTGATGTTTCTGTTTTGGAGATTTCTAATGGGGTTTTCGAGGTAAGGGGTTTTTGTTTATCAGGTTTTCTGCTGCGTTTTGTTTGAGGATTGTTCTTATTATTAACACTGATTTTATTTTTTCAGGTGAAAGCCACCAATGGTGATACCTTTTTGGGAGGAGAGGATTTTGATAATGCTCTGCTAGACTTCTTGGTAAATGAGTTCAAGACCAGTGAGGGAATAGACCTCGCAAAGGACAGACTTGCTCTTCAGAGGCTTCGAGAAGCTGCTGAGAAGGCGAAGATTGAGCTATCATCAACTTCTCAAACTGAAATCAATCTGCCATTTATCACAGCTGATGCATCTGGAGCAAAGCATTTTAACATTACCCTGACTAGGTCAAGGTTTGAAACTCTGGTGAATCACTTGATTGAGAGGACCCGTGATCCTTGCAAGAACTGCCTCAAGGATGCAGGTATAAGTGCTAAGGAAGTTGATGAGGTTCTTCTTGTTGGAGGAATGACTCGTGTCCCCAAGGTACAAAATGTTGTCGCGGAGATCTTTGGGAAGACTCCTAGCAAAGGTGTCAACCCTGATGAGGCTGTTGCAATGGGAGCTGCACTTCAAGGTGGTATCCTCCGTGGTGATGTCAAAGAACTGCTGCTTCTAGATGTCACACCTCTGTCGCTCGGTATTGAAACCCTTGGTGGTGTCTTTACAAGATTGATTGGCCGAAACACCACCATCCCCACAAAGAAAAGTCAGGTATGCCTCCAAAGATTTGTTCCTTTGATTTAGAATCACCTAGTAACTACGAAAGATGAATTTTGATCATCACATGAGAGTATAGAAAGAAAACTAGGGAAGCATGAGGCACCTCTTTATAGTGTTACTTAGCAAGGCATACCATTCCTCAATGCAATGATTCCTATATGGTTACACTCATAAGTTTAGTGTCAAAGCACAATCATGTCATATGATAACTGATACAAGTTTGTACTAAAGTGTTGATTCGTTCTTTTGAAGGTGTTCTCAACTGCAGCCGACAATCAGACACAAGTTGGGATCAAAGTGCTTCAGGGTGAGCGTGAGATGGCATCAGACAACAAACTCTTGGGAGAATTCGATCTAGTGGGCATCCCACCATCACCAAGAGGCATCCCTCAGATCGAAGTAACATTCGACATCGATGCGAATGGCATTGTCACTGTCTCTGCCAAGGACAAGGCAACCGGTAAAGAGCAACAGATCACAATCCGATCATCTGGTGGACTCTCAGAGGATGACATCCAGAAGATGGTGAGAGACGCAGAGTTGCATGCTCAGAAAGACAAAGAAAGAAAAGACCTGATCGACACCAAGAACACAGCGGACACAACAATTTACAGCATAGAGAAGAGCCTCGGTGAGTACAGAGAGAAGATCCCGAGTGAAGTCGCCAAGGAGATAGAAGATGCTGTGGCGGATCTGAGGAGCGCCTCGGCTGGAGATGATCTCAGCGAGATTAAGGCTAAGATCGATGCGGCAAACAAAGCTGTTTCAAAGATCGGAGAGCACATGTCAGGTGGTGGAGGTTCAGCACCAGGAGGAGGAGGAACTCAGGGAGGCAGTGATCAAACTCCAGAGGCAGACTACGAGGAAGTGAAGAAGTGAAGAAGAGTGTGCGTAAATTCTTGTCAAGTTAGATCATGTCCAAGGAACTTGTCATAAAAACAGGGAGCAGTGTATCTGTTCCTGTAATAAGTTTTTTTTTTTTGTAGTGAACAAAACTTAATGGTTCCTCTCTCTCTACTGAATACCTTTTTGTTATATAAGAGAGACGTTTCAAAAATCCCTCCTCACTGTTCCTATGCTACTATACCAAATCATGTACATCGAACGTAGAGGAAGGAGAAGTAAACCAGCTAGTCTAATCAGATTTTGGTTATATTAGCCTCCGGTTTATGATTTACTTAGAAGGACGGTTATGCTCATCGTCGGTTATGATGAGGACGAATTGTAATTTGGTTAATATCATGTTGTTACAAAGATAAAAGACAAACGAGAAAAAAAACGAAGAACACCCCAAACACGTGTGTAACGTTTCACATTGTTTCGTTTCGCAACAACAGCCAAGTAAGGTTAAACTAAATTCTGATACTTGGTTTGGTTATGGAGCCTTTGAAGTTCCTCTATTCAACCGGTCCAACCGGTGTGGTTAAAAAGGCGCCAACACGCTTATTACGTAAACAATAGCCACGTTTCAAACACTGCGTTTGCTAATTTGTCTTTACTGAAAATGTTCAAGCTTCTTTCTTCGCTTTGGAGCTTCGTTGAGCTACTGATTCGCATGCACGGCCTCTCTTTTTTTGGTTCTAGTGACGTTAAGAAGCAGAGAAGATGAACAATCTTTACATCCTAGTCTTGTTTCTGTTGAGCATCTTGACCTCTATACATCATTTGGTTGATGCTTCTTTGCATGTGAAGTATCTTCCTGGTCTTGAAGGTCCTCTTCCTTTTGAGCTCGAGACAGGGTACACTAAAAGTCCATCTCTTCACTCCAATTTGTTAAAAAATCAGAAAAACAAATTAAAATTATTAATTTCAGTTATGTCTCTTTCTTTTTTGTTGCATGTGATTAGGTATGTGAGTGTTGGTGAATCTGGAGATGTTGAGCTCTTTTACTACTTTGTGAAATCAGAGAGAAATCCACAAAAGGATCCTCTCATGATTTGGCTAACTGGTGGGCCTGGATGCAGCTCTCTTTGTGGTTTCCTCTTTGCAAATGGTAAACAAATCTTTGTTTTTTTTTTCTTGGATTCATTGTATTTAATGAGTCCTAACTAACTAGTTTAATTGGTGCATGTGTTGTGTGATTTCATGTTTCTGATTGGGGATCTTACATTTAAAAGATTAAACAAGTCTAATTGATATGCATGTGTTCTGTATTATATAGTTTAATTGCATGTGTTGTGTGATATTTTTTTAATCTTTAGAGGGTTAAGACAAGTCTAATTGATATGCATGTGTTCTGTAATAAATAGTCTTAGTTTATGCATGTTTTGTGTGTTTTTTTGTAATTTTAAAATGTTTTTGTCAGGTCCTTTGGCTTTTAAAGGGGATGAGTATAATGGGACACTACCTCCTTTAGAGCTGACGTCTTTTTCTTGGACAAAGGCAAGAGATTATCCATTTTAATATTGATTTAACATCTTGATTTTTAAAGAGAATTATGCAGACTCAAATTTTGTTTTCAGGTGGCTAACATTTTATATTTGGAATCTCCTGCTGGTTCTGGATATTCTTATGCTAAAACTCGGCGTGCTGCTGAGACAAGCGACACCAAACAAATTCACCAAATCGACCAGTTCCTTAGGAGTGTTGAGTGTTTCTCTCTTTCTTATACCTTTCTTGATGATTTTGGTTTTATTTTCTAAAACGTTTTACTATGTTCTTGCTTGGTAGTGGTTTGTGGATCATCCTGAGTTTATATCGAATCCATTTTACGTTGGTGGAGATTCATATTCAGGGAAGATTGTTCCAGGAGTTGTGCAACAGATTTCACTTGGTATTTTAAGTTACCACTCACTTATACCTCTCTTGCAGTTTCTGTATCCTCTAGATCAAATGTTTTAATCACATTATACAATATGAAAACAGGAAATGAGAAAGGTCTCACACCACTCATAAATATTCAGGTAACAAAACTCTATTCTCTCCTTTTTTTTTTTGCTGAATTACAATACATATTCGGTTGAGATTTAATAATTTATTAAAAAAAAACTGAGCAGGGATATGTTCTTGGAAACCCTTCAGTAAGTACCTTTGAATCGGATCATAGAGTTTCATTTGCGCATCGGATGGGACTTATTTCAGATGAGCTCCATGAGGTATACTTTTTTCTTCTTCATCATCATTATCATGTGATTCTTGAGACATTTGGTTACAATCTTGTTTACATCACACTACTATTTGCAGTCACTTGAAAGAAACTGTGGAGGCAAATTCTTTAACGTAGACCCAAGTAATGCAAAATGCTCAAATGGTCTTCAAGCTTATCATCAGGTAAGTATTATAATTAAAAAAAAAAAAAACACCACATGAGTGTATCTGCATGCATTTTTTTCACAAACTAACTTAGTCTCTTTGTTTTTCTTTTTTTTGAGTTCTTAGTGTACCTCAGAGATATACATAGAGCAAATATTATTACCAAACTGCAAAGTAGATTACATCTTACCAGACATATCACAAACCTTACCAAATATCAGAACCAGTAGAAGAAGATCACTGCAAGAGTTTTCAAGAAATGATTCATCATCATTGCCTCCTCCTAGCTGCTTTGTATGAACTCTCTTTTTGGTTATTTTGTGTATTTTTTAGGTTTATGATTTTTATAACACTTTTTTTTATTATTCTCAGACTTACAGGTATTTTCTATCTGCCTTTTGGGCAAACGATGAAAATGTACGCAGAGCTCTAGGCGTGAAGAAGGTATCTATATGAACTTTGTTTCTTGTTCTAAACAAAAATTAAACCCAACATTAGCAGCTAAATGTTAATAATATTATGAAGGGCTACAGAAAATGGAGTAGATGCAACACCCAAAACTTACCATATACATATGATATTCACAATGCCATTCCATATCATGTTAACAATAGCCGTAAAGGCTTCCGCTCTCTCATCTACAGGCAAGACTATAGTTTGTTCTTTTTGTTTTTTTGTGCATCTTGATCAAGTCACAAACTACTAAATATTTGCAAATTTTGGGAACAGTGGTGATCATGATATGATGATTCCTTTCTCTTCAACTGAAGCATGGATCAAAACTCTCAACTATTCTATTGTTGATGACTGGAGACCTTGGATGATGAGTAACAATCAAGTCGCTGGGTAAAGCTAAAGCCCAAAACATCTAATGATCCAATCTCATCAACTTTCCTTGTTTTGTTTCCTAAGTGATCTTTAAACACACTCAAATGTTATCTCGTGCAGATATACAAGGACATACGCAAATAAGATGACATTTGCAACCATCAAGGCAAGAACTTCTAAACCCCTTTTTTTTTGTTTATGTCTTCTCTAAAGTTTCTGCTCGTAGGATGAGAGAGTTTGATATGTGTGGGTTTTGCAGGGAGGAGGACACACCGCTGAGTATAGTCCAGACCAATGCTCAGTTATGTTCAAAAGATGGATTGATGGTGAATCTCTCTGAAGTTACTCACTCACTTCTCTCTCTCTGTCTCTCTAACAATTTAATAATAATGTGTTTTTATTATTTCTCAGTCAACAATGGTGAAAAACAAAATCTTTTGTTTTGAAAGAATAAAAACAAGAATGATAGATCGACTCTTGAGTCTGATAATTATTCTGAGCTTATAATTGGACATTGCAAGATATGATTTTGTTAAGGTCTCCAGCATCAACTGATCTCTTCACAAGCTTAGCCCATGATTCATTTGTTTCATGGATGATCTTCAAAGCATAGTCCTGTTTAAAAAAACACCAAACCAGAAGTGTTATAGCTTCTTTCTTCAGTACCAAACATAAAGCAGCACCAAAAGACCTTACTTTGTTTGCTGGTTTGTCTCCAAGACCAAATCTGTTAGCAGGCTTTCCATCTGGGATCTTGTAGTCTCTAAACCAGTCTCTAATGGCTGTTAGTGTACCCTGATACACCAGAATATACAAGGTCAGAAACAAGGTCTGAGAATTTAGTCTTATTAATATTAGCTCTTACAGGGAAATGCTTCTCAACATCATCAACATCATTGACAAGATGAGCTTTTGGGTCATCCAATGAAATAGCAACAATCTTCCAATCTAGCTCTCCTTCATCAATCATAGCTAAAGCAGCCAAAGGCTTGATTTTTAGAACCTCTCCTATCTTCCTTTGAGCTTCACCAATCTCAACAACATCAACTACAAAACCGTAACCAAGAATCATAAGCTTAGTAACAATGCAAGTGATATCATATTCCAGTAGATAAAGTAAAGAGAGTGTCACATATTCATTCACCTGGATCATTATCCCCAAAAGCTCCTTCAACTTCAGAGTTAGCCTGAGATGGATCTTCCCATGTCTGTGGAAGCAACCCATAGTTCCAGTTTATGTTGTACCTGGTTGGGAAAACTTGTCATCAATAGATGCATACGCCTCAAGAATCTAGAATATCTCACTTACGGATAATATCTGAGCTTTCCCTTCTTAGTATCTTGCTTAATAGGAGTGGAAGCTTCATCAGTAGCAACCTCCATTTTGGCTTTTGACTCTTTAGGGATCTCAACTATAAAGTTGTAAACACCATCTCCTAAAGTCAACGGTATATCATGCCATGGAGAAACCTATACACAAAACCTTTTAACAAAGAGTACAGAACATAGCAACAATGAATCAAAAAAGCATTTCAAACAACAATTCACAATGTATAAGATCTAAAGAAACAATCTTTCATTGCATAACCAAACCTAACCACAAGAACACTGATTGCATTGGTCTAATCTACAGTATGGAAGATCCCCAGAGCTCAGAGAGATAAAAAGTTTTGAACTTTAACACACAGAGAGACACAGAGAAAGAGAAAGGTACCTTCTTTCCGGAGGAGCCATCGAGGAAGAAGACACGATAGTCTAGGGTTTCGGGTTGGCCTTCTTCTTTAACCTTAACCTGAGGGTTGTATATGGCACTGCAAGAGAAGGGTCGCTTCGATTTCAGCACTAAAGCTCTTCTGTTGAAGCATAGAGCGCCGTGTGCGTTCTTCGCCGGGAGAGTGAAAGCTCGTTTGGAGAGGAAACACGAGGTTGTTTGGGCTGCAGTGATCACTCTTGTGGCCGCCATTGTTGTGGAGAAGATTGAAAATAGTGGTGGCTCTTACTCTTCGGACAAGACACATCAGTTAACAGAGATCACGTGGGTTTTGTATGGTAGGTGACAAGGACTCAAAACTTGGAAGAGCTAACACTAAGGTTTCGTGGTGTAGTTGGTTATCACGTCAGTCTAACACACTGAAGGTCTCCGGTTCGAACCCGGGCGAAGCCAATTTTTTTTTCCACCTTCACACTTGTCATTACAGTGACGTTTCTTCACAGGGCATGTTGTTTCATGTACATTTTGTTGATCTAGAACTTTGCTTCATATAGATCTTTAGTTCTTGATGATGAAAACAAGTGTTTTGTGTCTAATCCTAAACTGGTCGGTTTTGAGAAGCTGTTTGACATATGTAATATCGAAGCTTCACTTCATCAAAACCCTTGTAGAAGTAAGTTTAAGAGACCACAGTGTTACACAGACTGATAATGGATTTTTTTTTTACAAAGTTTAAGAAGAAGAAAGCAGAAGGACATATAGGCATGATGAGTAGTAAGTAGTAGTACATGATCATATGATGATTTAAGGAAGGTGATGATCTTTATTTTCTCTCTGTGATTATTATTTCCTGATGAAGTCCACACCTTTCTGAATACTTCCAGCTAATTCTTCTTTTGCTTTCTCCAAACCAACCCTGTAGATTGTGCAAAAAAAGAAAAATCATGATAAGAAGATCACTCTTTGCTTTCTTTTCAGAGACTCATTTGCAAGAGAGAATGTTTCAAGACCTTTCGTATTCGTTCAAGGGCCCAAGCTGATACACTTCCTCTGCTCCTGTACGTCCAAGACGCACTTTGGTTGCAAAGAATGCTAACTCTGTCACCTTTTATTGCAAACAAAGCCACCATTACAAATCAAAACCGTTAAATGAAATATAGAGAGAGTAAAGAGTACTTTTCATTATAAAGATTTACACACCTGTGAAGCAACAAAGGAGCATTCAATGACATTTGCATCACCTCTTAACCCTCGAAGGCAAGCATCTGCAAACTTGGCTGCAGCATATGCCTGTTGTAGTAGTAGTACATGTCCACATATATTCATGACATTGTTTAAGAGAAGAACCAAAGTTATGATGATGTTTTTAAAGTAAGTTTTGTTTGCTTTTTTTACCATTGAAAGTGTTGCAGATCCAGCTCCAGCTTTTGCCTCCACAACTTCAGTTCCACCATTTTGAATCCGGTTTGTAAGGTACTCAATTTCTGATGGTGTGAAGCTGCTAGGAGGTTTAACCTGAGGCAAATAAAAATAAAAATTATGAAAAAACATCAATTAGTACAGAAGCTGATGTAACGATGGACAGCTTAGATAATTGTGGGAACAATATCGAGTGACTTTAATATTATATTTAGTTCAGATTTATAATGTATTTTCAACTTAAAATAATTTGACATTAGTCTTATATATGAGACTTTTCAGTCCTTCTTTTGACACATGCGTGTTCTATTGATATGCTACCTGTGACAATAGTGGCAAGATTGTGACTCCAGCATGTCCTCCAACCACTGGTACATCAACTTCTCTTGGATCAAGGCCAAGAACTTCAGCCTGCACAAGATTGGATCAAATCTTGATAACTGCATAAAAAGTCAAGAAAACCAAACCTGAGTGGTGGAACCATGTATAAGACATTATTACCACAAATGTGTTTGCACGAGCCACATCGAGTGTAGTAACACCAAGCAGCTTCTTAGGATCATAAGTTCCAGCTTTCTTGAAAACTTCAGCAGCAATGGCGACAGTAGAGTTCACAGGGTTACTAATCAAGTTAACTATAGCATTAGGACAGCATTTAGCTACTCCTTCACATAGTGTCTTAACAATCCCAGCATTGATTTTAAAGAGATCATCACGTGTCATCCCTGGTTTCCTCGGCACACCAGCTGGTATGATCACAAGATCCATACCCGTTAACGCGTCCTCAAGTTGCTTGGCTCCCAAGAATCCTCTAACCTAAAAAAACAATCAAGAATAGTCATTACTCAAGACACTACCAAGAAGAAGTCAAGATGAGAGAGGTACGTACAACAGCTCCAGTGTCCATATGGCTAACGTCAGCAGTGACTCCAGGAGCATTAACAACATCGTAGAGATGAAGTAAAGAGACGAGAGGGTTCATCTTCATTAACAAGGATAGAGACTGTCCTATTCCACCTGCAGCTCCAAGAATGGCTACTTTGAATCCTGGATTCCCACCTTTCGCTCTGCAGTTTTCTCTTCCCATTACAGAGTTCTTGGCCTCCATCTAATGGTCATATCAAACCAGGAAGAAGACAGAACCACTAAGTTTTTGTCTTGATGAACCTTAATGCTAACATACAAACCATTGAAAGAATCAAAGAAGATAACTTGACTTAGAAGAAAAGGTAAAGGAGAAAACCTGAGGAGTGAAAGAAGGTTGGAGATGAGCTGATATCATAGCAATCCTCTTGTTAGCATCTCCACGAAACTCCATTCTTGTCTTCTCTTTGTTTTCTCTCGTTGGTAAAGAGTGTTTTGATTTGTATATCAGAGAAGTAATATGGGGACTATATTGACAGAATATGACATGAAATATTTGTCTTCTTATTTGTTGGAGGCATTCCTTATCACTTTATCTTCTTTATGTTGCTCTCCTCACTTGACAATGGTTGTGGCTCTCAAAATTTCCATAAAATAAATTTCAAATGAAGCTAATAATAGATTTGGGTTGAATAATTGTATTGGTGGTTATAAAGAAGCCCACCAAAGGCCCAAATCAAGCTGGGGCTTAGTTGACAAACAAAAGAGCAACATTACCAGTTAACACACACACATTTACAGCTTTACAGAGGTTTGTACTGAGAACAAGTAACACTTACAAAAAGAAAGCTTTTAGATTCCATCAGTGGAAGATTGTTTCAGGCTACCACCAAGTAAAGACATCATTAGCCCTCCTCCATGAACTCTCTCCTCCGGAATCATGAAGTCAGACATGTGTGTTTCTCCTTCATGTGAATCACTTAGAGATTTCATTGATGAAGGTACAAGAACCTGCATTGGTATCATCATCTTCTGAGAATGATCAGAAGTAGAGCTAACAACAAGGCCACTGAATAGCCCCGGTCCAATCAAACCACTCTTGCTTCCATCTTCTTCTTTCTCCTTAGACATAACACTATTATGCTTAGCACATAAACCACTCTTCCCTCTAGCAAACTTCTCGCATTTCCCATCTCCCCAAGAACACCGTTTCCCACCACCATGAGCTTTGCACAAATCACTACTACCTTGAGCACTCTTCCCACACTCAACTACCATACAACGTTTCCCACCACCGTGCTTAACACAACAGTCAGTTCGACCACGAGCACTCTTAGTACACCCTGACACAACACATCTCTTCCCACCACCATGAGCAACACAAAAGTTAGTCCCACCATGTACACTTTTAGAACAAATCCCACCTCCATCAAAGAGACAACGTTTCCCACCACCGTGTGCTTTACACAGAGGAGTGCTCCCTTCTGCTCCTTTGCTACACCCTGAGAATATACAGCGCTTTCCACCTCCATGGGCTTTGCAGTAGTTAGTACTCCCTTGAGCTCCTTTATCACAACCTGAAGAAAACTGACAACGTTTCCCACCACCATGGGATATACAAAGACCAGCTTGTCCTTCAGCACTTCGTGTACAGCTCTCTATGATACACCTTTTGCCACCACCGTGTTTGATGCAAAGACCTGATTTGCCACGTGCTGCTTTGTCACAACCTTCAGTGAACTCACAACGTCTTCCACCACCATGAGATATGCAGTAATCTGTTTTTCTTTCAGCGCTCTTGGTGCATCCCAAGTGTTCACATCTCTTCCCTCCACCGTGTGTTTTGCAAAAAGTGGTTTTACTCTCTGCGCCTTTGTTGCAGCCTGGCTTTTGGCATCTCTGCCCTCCTCCATGGCTGATGCAGAGACCTGACCCTCCTCGGGCTATCTTCACACATCCCATGAATTTGCACTTCTTAGGGTTGTAAGTCCTCTGTTGTACAGAGTAGGTTGTGTAAGGTGGTGACTCATGATTGAGTTCTTGCATCTTTGAAGGGTCTCTAACATTATCCGTCCTTGGATCTAACAGAAGTGATGGCATGTAACCACCTGATCTCCTTGCAGAAGTAGAACCTTCATCAACAACAGGAATCACACATTGTCTGCTAGTATTGATCTCTGTGTATGTAGACAATGAGCAATCAAGTCCACTGAGAGTGTCTGGACGACCAAGTTGCAGAACTGAATCACCTCGTGATGTGAGATCTTGAGTGAATCCAGATCCATAACCTTTGTTGCTAAAATAGTATGAAGCTGATGTTGGACCCAATCCAAGAACCAACCGGCAGCTATCATCAGTGCAATTAGAAACATCAGAACAAAATTGGCTTTGAGAGTCCCCTAGGGACTTGAGCCTAAGAGAGTTATCACCCATATTGTCGTGTTTATTGATGCCAGTGGCATTAGAGAGAGGAGCTCCACCTTGATTCGAGTTCATATGATGATGGAGAAGGATATAGTAGATAGAGAACTCCCAAGAAGCTACCACTTAGCACATGACACTTGTAGCTATAAGCATATATTGGAAAGACTTGAGAGATAATAAACTTCCGCTACTCACAAATCCAGATGTATCTGCCCTGTCCATCTTCAAGAATGGCTAAGAAGAACTGTTCTGCTAGTGTAGTACTGTCAACAGAAAGACATTACTGGAATTTTACTCAAAGACCTGAAACAAAATCCAGAAAGCATTAAACAAAAGGGGTAACAATATGCATAAAGAGAAAGGAACATTGTGTAACTGAGACTGCAATAACGGGTGAAAAATCCGAATGTGGCATAAGGATATGACCCAAACAGAGCACAATCAAGGACATATAAGTTCATAGAAGCAAGAAAGCATTTGCAGTGAGGTGCACAAGATTGAAAGATTACATAAGAGAGGGACCAAATGAGTTTTGGATGCAAATTGCAGCATTAACTAAGTAAGATGAGATGTAAAAAAATTGTACATTAGTTCACATAAAGAAATAGATTTGGACAATGGTACTTAATGTGTAAATGACATCATGTCCTCACATCCTCTCTAGTGTTTCCCCAAGACTTCAGAAATAAAATAAAGAAAAAAAGTGAAAATAACATTAGAGATGCAACAAAAACTACAAAGTCAACTCCTTTTTTGCTAATACAATAATTGATTAGAAACATGATTGAAGATCCAACACACAAGATCCAAAAAAATCTGAGGAAAGATTTGTTTTCAGAGGTTTGGCTTGGAAGATTGGTTATTTGAAGCAGGAGGAAAACAATAGTAATATTCATACTAGTATCATCAAGTATCTGAGATACAATACAGCCAAACATTCTGATTCATGAACTCTGATCAAGCAAATGAATGAAACTATTGAAATTACATAAAACAAAATGAATCATAAAGAATGAAGTAGAGGAATTAAAGACCTGGTGGATCTGAAACTTGAGCTCCAGATATAGACTCAAAAGGAGAGAACTAGAAGAAAGAATAAAATTCAAGAAACAGCCAAACAGATGTTGTAATAATATTATTATACCAGAAAGAAGAGCTCTGATTGGAGAGACAAGAAGCGTTTACTTTGGAAAAGTCTGATTTGCCCTTTCTCCTTAGGGACTAAAACAGAGATACACGAACAAAGGTGGAGAAAACAGAGGAAAGTTAATCTACTGTATCGTTTTGTTAGATAAAATCTTGAGTTAATCACAATGTGATCAATGATTCTAGAAACCTTTAACATATATTGACATCAAATAGTTGTGTAACAGTCTTAAAGCACAGTACATAATCATGATCAGTGTTTTCATTTGAAGAATCAAACACTAAGAAAATGTCTTATTTGAGTTAAGAATTATATAACAGAGTGTATGATAATCCATCACGTTTCTTGCTTCTTCACTTTAGCATCATCCAAAACTCCAACAAGGCATTTCTCAAGTAATATATCATAATTGACCCAAGCATGGTATTTGTTGAACAATAACGTACCATCTCTCCCAACTGCTTTCATCAACATGTCCACACCTCCAGGATGAAATTTCATATAAGGCGAGATGTTGTACACACGGCCTTTCAAAACAGTCCACATCGAGTCTCCTGACTTGTGCTTCTTAACTTCATCCATTGAGATAAGCTTCCTGTTCGACTCTCCCTTAAGGCCTACACAACATCATGTATGACCACATCAAAGGGGAAAAAAAAGACAAGTAACGAGAGGCTTTTACCTGCAAGGTCGGGATGTGTTCGTGTAAGTTTGAGCCAATCCATTTGGCTATAACCCTTTTCAAATGGGACTTTTGTACGAGTTATAGGCTTTCTAGCTTTAAGAATCTCAGATGATTCATTGGACGGTTTTGAAGAGGAAGAATCAACCACAGTGAAGGACAAAGAACCAACAGTCTTTTCCTTGGGAGAAACTTGGTTCAGAGACTTGCTTTGAGGATGATCTAATCCATCTTTAATGGCAATGCCGTCTACACGTGCTGCAAGATCTTTTGCCTCTACAGCAACCTTTGAAACAGGACAAACCAAAGAACCAAACATCATAAAGTCTTAAACTTTCATGTTTTATAACCTATGAAATGCTAAAAGAAATTAAGTGCAAACTCACCCTTGAGAATGTGAAATCATCATCCTTGTTAGTATCCATCTTGAGCTAAAAACAGAGCTTTGAGCTATAATTTTTCAAAACAGTTGGTATCAGTTGGAACATAAAAGACCTCAAGGGATCTAAACAAGGACTCATCAAATTTCACATAACAAAGCTTTCATAGACGAAAGACATATACAAAGAAGAGTCTAAAGATGCAAACTTTATGGATTTTTGACCAAAGAAAGCAATAATAGCATAAAAGTTTCACACACACGCACACAAAGAAGAAAAGGTTTTGAGATTTACGGTGAATAATAATCTAAAATATAATTCAATACCAGATGGATCTGAGAAGGTAGAAATCGCTTCGGGCTCCTTAAAACAGAGAATCGTTGGAGAAACAGAGAACAGTGAAGAGCGAAGAGACAGAGAGATCTATTGACAATGGACGGAGGAGTCATGTTCTTCCCTGGTGGCTGGACGAAATTTGACTCGGTTCACTTCGGTTAGGATCAGATAAGCTATTAAAAGTTGGTTCGTCCTGGTTCCATTAGTCCGGTTAAGTGAATTTCAGTTACATGAACTTGTGCGTTTTTACGTCCGTCAATAACTTGACGCCTAGTTCACACTTCACACCAATATGGGACGGTGTGGTCTTGTCCATCGAAGCTTTACAGCGGCGACAAGGATTCCTCGTCGGAAAATGCTCCAGCTCATCTGAAAGTATCTATAACATTTTGAATTTATGGTATACGTGGAAAGATTTTAAAAAATATTTTTAATAGTATATTTACATTTTCGGTTACTACGAAGTTAAATGTGTTTGGGTTAAAATAATGAAATGATAGATGATCTATCGAATAGTGATTTGCGATATCTCGTGCGTGAAACTAAAATATAAGAAAAGATCATGTAATGAGTGCATGGTCAGTAACCAAAACTTTCTAAATTCCAAAAAGTTAATGCACGCATTTAATGGAACTCAGAGGTCGACCGAGCGGCGTGTAACGCCCATTAACCGTAAGCGATTGAAACATTACGTTGCTCATGTCTTGTGGATCAATGAGTATGGAGTTGCGGTTAATGACTATATTGCATTTATTCAATACCTTAGAGCAGGATTAACCGGAGTCTCTTAAGGTGAGGTTTTTAGTTTTTCTAAGAAATGTATCTTAGCTTTTAACTAAGAAAACCTAAGAACCGTCTCTTAAATAAAAATCATAAGAGTCGTCTCTTAGCGGGAAAAATGTAAAAAAAAAAATTAAAAACTAAAAAGACAAATTTTACGTTAAGAACTCTACCTTAAGAGACTCGGGTTAATAATGATCTTATAACGAAAACATCAACATGTACATAACACTATTCATCAAATGTAACATATTAAAAAGTGTATAATGAAACCATGTATCGGTCTAATTGTTCATAGTATATTTCATATATACCATGATGAATTTACAATCAAAGTCTTACGATCCACCCTGTTTATTTTCCTTGGACCACCAAGATCCCACAAGCCCTTTGAACCGAGCGTACGACAGTACAATCACAAACAAGACTGCGCAAAATGTCCCCGTCAGGCTAACCACCTGCCATGAGAACAAAAAAAAAAACATATGAAAATATAAAGTCTTTGCACACTTCTTTCTGAACATGTGTTGTTGAGTACCCATTTGAAAACGTATCCATGATCGTCGTTCCATGTGTAAGGAATGTTCATGCCAAATATTCCCGCGATCATAGAGTACATTGATATACAGACTGTTCCAGAGCTTAACATAAGCTCTAACTGCATATAATTATGGTTACAGTTTAGACACATCAAAAGCCTCATTTATCAATTCATCGGAAATTCAATGGAACCTTAAGTAATATATAACGGGTTAGGACCAATTCATTTATCGACAATTAGTTTTAAGTTGGAAGCCTATGATAAACCCGAATTTAACAATATTCACTCACCTGAATGAGTTGATTTCGATGATTGTCTAACTGCAAAAAAATGATTATAGTTTACATTAGCCAGTGAGAAGATATATTACAGTTTAATAACATCATTAGGTAAATAGGTTTTCATTTTTGGTTACCTGGATGTTAATGTAATCCTCTGTGTCATCAATATACTCACGTAGCTGCATCATGTTCAATTGTAGTCAGAGATATACAAAGATTCACAGCTATGTGGCAAGAACAGAGGTGAACAAGATGATACAATACCGCGGTTAATTTGTTTAAAGTGCTCTCAATTTGCATGAAGTAAGCCTGTTACAATCAAATTAATGGTTGTTTAAGAAGCTGGAAGCAGATATGATATGTAGTCATGCAACAAACAAACCTCGAGCAACATTTCAAGTTCTTCAACATCATTTTCATCGTCCCCACGAACCGAGACTAAACTCATTCTACTTGCTCGGGAGATCTTGGAACCTATTGTTGGTGACGTAGGATACCAAAGAGGTTCATCAGACACGCTAATCGATGAAGATACACCAGCAAGCTTCCTTGTAAGATAGATATCAGCCATATCATCGTCATCATCCAACAACTGTTCCAGCTCATCTCTTACCTACAAACATGTGACGAGGGAGCCTTAATTAGTTCTTCTTTAATACTCATGTAAGAAACGCAAATATAAATTTTAAGACTCAAAGTATATGAAGCAGCACAAGACGAGTGTATGTCTCATGAGGCTAGACTTTGTTTCCTAGTGATACCACATACTCACCTTTTGGACCCGAGCTGTCAAGCGTGTCATGGCACTCTTCAACTTACGAACCCTTTCCAAGTTACGGCTACTTATCTACAAAATGAATAATAGATCAGTGATGGCAATAAATAAGCACTAAGAAGTTGCATACCTTCAAGCGTATTTGTCACCGTCAAGCACCGTTCTTTGCCCCGTGGAGTCTATTGAAATCCAACTCCGAGATGACTGAGGTGTCTTCCTCTTCACCGTGACAACCGTCGATGGATCCACCGGAACCGACTCTCCTTCAGGCGACATCTCAACTCCTAAAAAGTCAACGCGACAGAATGTTAACCGAACTACTAGACTAGTAGTAAGAGTAGATTCCTCCAAACTAGACGACACGTTAGTGTTTCGAACGTTATTACTAACGGCGCGATGCCCAAGTTTACTTAATTTTTTTTTTTATTTTAGTTTACTTACTTTTTATTACAAAAGATATTTTCATTACTTTTTCTAAACTCTAATTAAAATCTCTAATCATATAAAAAACATAGTCATTCATATCACTACATCATCACGTTCAAGGAGTACTTCAAGCTTTCAAACCTTAGCAGCTGATCGGCGATCTGTGTAAAGCCGGCGATGTCGTGAACAGAAACACCGTCTGGCTCCCCTCTCTTTCTCCGATGTTCCTTACTTTCCGGTGGACCTCGAAATACGATCCTCTCTCCTGCCATGATTGCAGTTCAATAACTGAGAGAAATGAACCGTCTCCGGCGTGAAACCGGTAAGTCCGACCCAGGTATCCGTTTGTTTCATCGGGTCATGTTCATATTAGACTTTGGACCATTCTCCATTCGCGTACCGGGAACAGAAAAAATAACTACCGGTTTTACATTCGTTAAACCGAATCGGTCGGTAGTAACCGGTTTAATCTGCAGAACAAAGTCTTAGTCTTACTCACATGATGCATGTGATCTTCTCATCATTCAGGTCGACTCGGTCAAGGTATCTATGCACATATTGATTGCAGTTCATAGGTATGAATAAAAAATAAAAATTTTGTTTATAATTTTTTAAAATTAAACAGTAATTTTATTTTTTTTTGGTTTTGGATGCGGATAAAATGGTTCTATCATAAAACTAGTAAACCACCGTGTATCCGCCTAACTGTCCATCCAAAGCCGGGATGAGAGCATGAACATAAAATAATTGAATGTGGGGCCACACTTCCAAAATCATTTATATATTTTTTTGAAACATAAAAAACAGTTTATATATTTTGATTAGTCACTTATAAAATACTAAATATAGAATATTAATATGAAATAGCAAAAGAAAAAACAATGTTTGTTTGTAGAGATATTAGTAAAATATTAGATAGATTTCATATTATTATGATTTATTTATGAAAATTTGTAATAAATAAATGAAAATATATAATATTAGAGAAATATCCTACGATACGAGAGATCTAAAAAAATTTTTTGTCATAAAATAGATTTTGAAGAAAAAATGATCAAAATATACTTTATTAAATGGTGTAAAATCAACATTTATACCCCTTGAATTAACTAATCTAAAATTACGGTTTAGAGTTATGGAGTGAGGTTTTAGAGTTAAAGTTTATTTTTTTAAATAAATATTAAAATTTTCACAATAAAAAAAAATCTATTTCGGTATCTTTTTTTATTTGAATATTATTTTGGTGACAAAATCATAAGAAATTTATTTGAGAGATTTGTCCAAAATATCACTGCTACAATATTATTATAATTTTAAAATATATAAATTCTTTGTAATTTTTATTATACACTTTAAGATTCTTTTAGTATTCAAAATAAGAATTTTTATTAAAATTCATGTACATTTTTTACTACGAATAGGTCCCGAAATTTTAGAACCGGCTCTGCAACCATCGTATAATTCATGTAGTGAACAATAAAACCTCATGCATTTGCAATCAAAGTCTTTACTGTCCACCCTGTTTTATTTTCTTTCTTCAGACCATCAAAATTCGACAAGCCTTTTGAACCGAGCGTAAGACAGTATAATCACAAACAAGACTGCGCAAAATGTCCCTGTCAGGCTCACCACCTGCCATGAGAACCAAAGAAAAAAAAACCATATTATATATGAAGTTTTAGCGCAATTCTTTCTGAAAATGTGTTGAGTACCCCTTTGAAAACGTATCCATGATCGTTGTTCCATGTGTTGGGAATCCTCATGCCAAATATTCCCACGATCATAGAGTACATTGATACACACACATTTCCAGAGCTTAACATAAGCTCTAACTGCATATACATATTATTATGAGGAAATTTTAAACACATCAAGAGCCTCAATCATCAATTTATCTATATTTACTCACCTGAATGAGTTGATTTCGATGCTTGTCTAGCTGCAAAAAAAAAAAAAAACAATGATTATAGTTTATATTAAAAAGAGGTTGTATTTTGCTAACATCCTTAGGTAAATAAGTTTTCAGTTTGTTACCTGGATATTAATGTAATCCACTGTGTCATCAATATACTCATGTAGCTGCATCATGTTCAATTATACTTTCTGAGTCAAAGATGTCACAGATACTCACAAGTATATGAGCAAAGAGCATAAGCGAACAAGATGATATAATACCACGGTTAATTTGTTCAAAGTGTTGTCGATTTGCATGAAGTAACCCTGTTAAAACAAATATCAAGTTAATGGTTGTTTAAATTTCATATGTAGCTGAAAGCTAGCAGAGACCATTCATGCAAAACAAACAACCTCGAGCAACATTTCAAGTTCTTCAACATCGTTTTCATCATCCCAACTCATTCTACTTGCTCTGGAAACCTTGGAACCTATTGTTGGTGACGTAGGATAACAAAGGGGACCATCAGAAACATTAATCGATGAAAATACACCAGCAAGCTTCCTTGTAAGATAGATATCAGCCATATCATCGTCATCATCCAACAAATGTTCCAGCTCACCCCTTACCTACAAACAAGTGATGAGGGAGCTTTAATTCTTCTCTACTCTAGTTTCTCAAATACTCATGTAAGAAACAAATTTCAACTTGGTGGATTCCAAAAGCATTGTCCTCTAGTTCTTATGGTGTGATTTAACGAGTCTCTTTCAGTTTGGTTCACTTGAAATATGCGACGAAGCATAGATAATACTCAAAGTGTATGCATCAGCACAAGATGTGTGTATGACTCACTTTAAGACAGCTAATTGTCATGAGGCTTAAATCATAAACATTAGGAACGGATAAATATATGTACAAAAAATTCTGAAACTGAAAACAAGCGTAAATATTGGAATGGATCCTATATCCAAAGAATTGATATTGAATCAAACCCTAACCGAAAACCAAGTGAATACCCAAAACATCTAATATATATTAGTTATAACAATAATTTTAATAATTTTAATATCTAAAGTTAAATTATAAATCTAGATAAATTAATTATTTTGTGGTATTTTGAATAAAATTAGAGTGTTCGGATACAAATTACTCAAATCAAATTATATTCGTAGTTATTTTCGGATTAAAAACGATTTGAACTGTATTAATAGACTGGATACTTATCGCAATGGAATTGTATTTAGGATTTTTTTTTTAATTATTAAAAATGATTCCAACCGTATCAAACGGGTGTATGAATAAAGACCAGGTCTCAAACAACAACCAATGCAGAACGGATAAAAATAATATCCAAATGGGTCATATGCCTTTGGTATTGAATACTCTTAAATCCGAAAGAACCAATGCAAACTCGAAACGGATACCTTTTGGACCCGAGCTGTCAAGCGTGTCATGGCACTCTTCAGTTTACGAACCCTTTCCAAGTTACGGCTACTTATCTACAAAATGAAAATAGATCAGTGATGGGAATAAATAAGCACTAAGAAGTTGCATACCTTCAAGGTTAGTTCATCCAAAGCAGGATAAGCACAAGTCTCTAGTTCAGTTGTCCTTGCAGCTAGCAAGCTGCAAATAGCTTCCAAAGCCACCTCTAACGCCCGAAACTCAAACGGTGATTCTAAATAGTAATAACAATCCATACATTTTAGATTCTACATGTGACAAGTGAGACAAAGAGTGAGTAAAAATTTAGCTAGTAAAAAGGGTCCATAAATGTATTTCTTATGTATGCATCAAAAGAAGATGAAGAATACCATCTTCTTCACCAGCTTCAGCATCTTCTTGAACAACAGGCAAGCGTCTCTGAAACTCCTCCAGGACAGGAATAAGATTTTCATCTGACGAATCCCGAACCAGAACCTGTAATCATTAAAAAAAAAACAATCCCATCATCGCTTCAAGACGAGACAACTGTTACAACTATCTCATAAGGATATGTACGTTAGAAGATCATCCAAACACTGACGTAGCTACTCTGTTTAAAAACTAGTGTTCTAAAACGCGCTAGGCACTCATTACGCGGCAGATGAATGTCTACTGCCTAATCGTATACGCGGAACGCCTAAACAGGCATATAAAGATATATACTTTTACATAAAATATAAATATAAGTTTAATATATATATTAGTTATAGAAAAATTGAACATAAAATATATTTTAAATGAAATTTGTATGCATAAGTATATAGTTATACTGACATATATAAATAGTTTCAAATTATATAAATGAAAAAAGTTTAAATATATAAAGCTGATAAATTTAAATTGATTTTGCAAACAATTAACTGAAGATATACAATCATACAAATATATAAAATAAGTAAAAAATAATAATATTAATAGTTTATTATTTTAATAGATTAGATGCTTAAAATATGTTTAGGCGTATGCGTAGACCGCATAATATTTGCCTAAACGTTATTATGAATCTGAATTATATAAATCCGCAAAAAACATTATATAACTAGAAAACAGAACACGGTCAATTAACGTATATCGCATAAATGCCGTTTAGGTGATATCTAGGCCTTATTTTAGAACATTGTTAAAAACAGTGTCCAAATTCAAGTAAAAGGCAGTAAAAAAAAAGTCAAAAGTAAACTTAGAGTGACTAACCTCTTGAGCCGTGATAATGGCCTTGATATGCTACATCAGACCCAAAAAAAAAGCAAACCATATGAACCCAATGAAACATAAAAATCAGAGAAAAAAAAGACAAGAAGTTGCCAAGACCAACCTCTAAGTTAAGAACAATGGCTCTCTCTCGACCAAGAATAGCAGACGGGTAAGAAAGGTCCGGGTCAAGGATCCGAAGATCACGAGCGTGGATCTGGACACGGTGCATAATGGCGTATTTGTCTTCGTCAAGCACCGTTCTTTGCCCCGTGGAGTCTATTGAAATCCAACTCCGAGATGACTGAGGTGTCTTCCTCTTCACCGTAACCGATCCTCCTTCAGGCAACATCTCAACTCCAAAAAAGTCAACGCGGCAAATGATAACCAAAAGCTAAATGCACCAAATCTAATATAAAGTAGATTCCTCGACCGTTACTAAATAAACGGCGGCGTGACTAATGACTGAGAAGATGATAAAGACAGCTCAAGTTTACTTCCTTTTTAGGGTTTTTATTAATTAAACCCTTTGACTTAATATTAAATAAACTACAGTTTTAATTTATTTGTTACCCTTCCCCTAAAATATTATGAAGGAACGTTATATATGTTAACGGTTTTTAGGTTAAAATTTTATAATATTAAAAACTTAATTGAATTTCTTCCGATTCAAAAATAGTTGAGGGTTTTGATCACTAAAATTTATTAAATATTTTGGAATCTTTATTATCATTTATGTATTGTTTAAATTGATTTATAAGCATTTAAAATTAATTTATAAATCACTATTCATCATTTTAATTATATAACTGATTTATAAAACTTCAAATATTTTAATATTTTTATAAATGATTAATAAGATTTTGTAAATTAATTAGCACCCTAGTGAAAAAATTGACTTCATGAATTAATTAGCATCGATAATACTTAACACTTAATATAACTTAAATGTTTTAAATTATTTGTATTTGACAATGGCGATATAAGATACAAATTTCTCATATCACCATTGTCAAATATCAAATTATTTAATATTTTTAAGTTATTTTAATTTGTTTTAAGTCATGTTGATAAATTATTAATTTGGATTTACAAAATTGTTTTATAGTAAATTCTTGTATAAAGATTTATAAATTAGTTTTAAATGCCTAAAAATCAATTTAAAAATGAATAAGTAATAATAAATATTTTAAAATATTTAATGATTTTTAGTGATAAAAATCATCACCTATTTTTGAATTGTAAAAAAATATTCAACTAAATTTTCAATATTATAAACCCTCAACTTATAAACCGTTAACACATGTCACCATCTGTCACGGTACTTTTAGACGGAAAATAACATACATTAACAAAATTAAAATTTAGAATTTATTTCATTAGATTTTATTAGTTTATTTTATTATTCATTTTTGGTTGAAAGGTCTAATTACTTCTTTTTTATTACAAATTTTCATAAAGTCCAAATCTTTAAACAATATTAAAAAAAAAAAAACAGAGTCATCATCACATCAGATCCTAACGTTCAAGGAGTACTTCAAGTTTCCGACATGGACAAGATGCTCCCCCAAAGCGATCTTCATCTTCCCTGTTTCATCAACCACACTCAGATCTTTACACACCTCCACCTTAAACCTCACCACCGCCTCTTCACTCTTCCCAAGACGAACCTTCTCGAACCTTACCAGCTTCTTTATCGGCGATCTGTGCACAGACGGCGGCGTCGTGAACAGAAGCACCGTGTGGCTCCCCTCTCTTTCTCCGACGTTACTTACTTTCAGGTGGACTTCGACGGCGTTCTCGCAGTGCGGTCCCGCCGCGTCTAGTGACTGACATTCAGAAGATCGGCAAGGGTGGCTCGTAGCTAAGCTGAGAGAGAGGAACCGTGCGGCTTTGACTAGCTGGTGGCTAAACCGAGTGTAGCTTATCCCGTCTCCGAAGGCGTACACGGTTTCTCCGGCGTAAAACCGGTAGGTCCGACCCGGGTATCCGTTTCTTTTGTCGGGTCTCATGTTCATATTCGACATCGGAACTTTCTCAACATACGACTGAGGATACCACGTCATCGGTAACCGTCCGCCTAACCGAAAACCAAAATAAAATAACTACCGGTTAGCGAAACTACAACCGTTAAATCGAACCGATCGTTAATTACCGGTTAAATCCGTAAAACAGAGTCTTGCTCGGTTAGGGAAACTACAGTTGTTAAACCGAATTGATCGGTAATTACCGTTTGATCCTTAAAACAGAGTCTTACTCGGTTAGCGAAACTACAAATGCTAAACCGAAGAGATTACCGGTTTAATCCGTAAAACAGAGTCTTACTCGGTTAGCGAAACTACAATTGTTAAACCGAATTGATCGGTTACCACCGGTTTAATCCGTGAAACAGAGTCTTACTCGGATTATGACGACCGAAGATGACGTCAGCAATAGCGAGGCCACCGGCTTCGCCGGGATACCCGACCCACATGATGCTTGTGACCTTCTCATCGTTCTTGGCGAAGTTTATGTCAAACCCTCCACCGGACATGATGACTAGCACCACCGGTCCCTTCGCAGCCTTAGCCACTTCAGTCACAAGCTCTTGTTGCTTTCCGGGAAGATTCAAGTCGACTCGGTCAAGTTCCTCCCTCTCAACTGATTGATCTATTCCCATCACTAGCACAACCGCATCAGCAGAAGCCGCCAAGGTCGTGGCTGAGTTCATATCGGCTTCCGTGCACGCCACGTTAGAACATCCTAGCTTGTACGTGGCTGAAACCGTTTGCATGAGTCCCTGAAGTGGTGTTGTGTACTTGCACGGTTTGCCTGAATAAGATTTTAATAAAAACAATGACGTTTCACATATTTAAGCTTAGTTTTTTGAACCGTTGAGACTAGTTTACCAAAGTAGTTTCCGATCATTGTCTCGGTGACATGAGCGTTTGGTCCGATCACTGCCAACGTTTTGATCGAAGAAGGTGAGAAGGGAAGCGAACCAGGAGAGTTCTTGAGCAAGACAATGCCTTGTCTCGCGGCTTCTCTAGCGAGTTCTTGGTTCTCAGCCGTGCAAACATCCTTAGGACCAAGATCACCGTAAGGCTGCTTCTTAGGGTCACCATCGAAGAATCCTAAACGCATTAGAGTCGCGAAGTTGTTTGAGATCGCATTGTCAATAGCTGATTCGTTTACTAAACCGGCCTTGACCGCTTCCATGGCGTGTTCACCCGTGAAATGATAACAATTCAAATCCAAACCAGCCAACATTGACTTGGCTACAGCTTCCCCTGGTGTCTTGGTATAGTGTTGGTACCTAAACATCACATCTACTGAATCGCAGTCCGAAACAATGTACCTAACAAAAACAAAAATCTTGGTTTGATAAATAAACCAAACCATTCACAAGTTTATAAAAAAAAAAAAACTTACCCATTTAGCTTCCATTGACCACGGATCACACCAGTAAGCAGATCAGGATCAGCACATGTCGGTTTACCGTTAACTTTGTTGTAAGAACACATGACACTAGCCACATTCCCATCAACCACACAGCTCTTAAACGGTGGTTGAAACGTATCATACATATCTTGCTCGTTCACCTAACCCAACACAGCCCATAATGTTATATTTGGTGTGACAAACAACAAAAGCAAACGTTATCTTTTTTTTCTTACTACGGCGTTGAAAGTGAAACGAGAGACGTCTTTCCATTTGTCAACATCATAGGCGGTGTAGTGCTTACAGCAAGCAGCAACTTTAAGACGGTTAGGATCTCCACCGTCAGTCTCCTGAAGACCTTTTACATAAGCCACCGCGTAGTTGCTCGTGAGCGTCGGGTCCTCGCCGGGGGTCTCTTGCCCTCTTCCCCATCTCGGGTCACGGAATATGTTCACGTTCGGTGACCAGAACGTTAATCCAGCTAATCCAACGTTGTGCATTGCCCTAGCCTCCGTCGACACAACCTTAAAAAAACAAGCCAAGGTTTAAGAGTAGCATGAAAAAATGACTTTTAGTCTATTACTTGTAACCCAAGAAACAAAAAAAAATCTACCTTGCCAATGGCTTGGAACAGAGATACATTGAAGGAAGCAGCGGTGAGTATGACTTGAGGGAAGCTTGTGGCGCCAGGGACTAGACCGGAGAAATGACTTCCACCTCCGGTACAAGAGACACCGTGAAGTGCCTCCGACCACCAGTTATAATTCGGAATCCCAAGGCGGCTCACGCCACTAGCTTGGCTCACAAGAAACCCTATTTTTTCCTCCAGCGTCAATCTCCCGACAAGGTCAGTGACTCTGGCTTCAGCCTTTAACTCCGTGTTGCAGAAGCCTAACCCGGCTAGAGAAGGGTTTTGGGTGACGTCACATGCGAACACAGGAGATGATGATTGGGCGTTCGATGGCTCGGAGATGCAGAGGAGGAAGCTTAGGAGAAGTGTGGAAACAGAGGAGAGTGTTATGTTTCTTCTCGTTTGCAGAGAATAACACATTGTGTTTTTTTCTGACATGAGTATTTTCGTTTATTAAGTAAGAGTTTGACACTATTATATACTAATAAAACTGGTACGTAGGTTTGATATCGAAATAATTTTAAAAAGCTGCATATTATATACACAATAATGTTATACTTTTTTTTTATACTTAACATATTGTTATGATGTTATAATGTTACACTTAACAGATAATTTTTTTCTATTTTGGGTATGCTATTGAATATTCAACAGCTTTGCGGCTTTCAAAACCATCAGCAACTTTGTTCAATGCAGAATATATTGATGTCTTGTAATTGGTTGACAGCAAATCTACTTTGGACGTAAAAGAAAAAAGTTTTAAAGTGTGTAATAAAAACATAAACTATCAAAAACGACAAGAAACAAATTAGCTGTCATGTCTTTTTCTCATTAAAATCCTTTGGTTTGGTGATATATTTACTCTATGTTATTTTAACTGTTACTTTATTTTTGTACATATTAATTAAAATAATAATTAATTTTGTATTTTTCTATATAAAACACATTTATCTATATACATAAATATATTTTAATCAATAGAAAAATAAATTATACTATAAAACTAATAAATTTTGTATCGAAAGTCAAAAACGTTATTTATTTTGTAACAAAAAAATTTCTTTACAAAAACATTTAATATAAAACGAAGGAGGTATGTAAAACGGAGAAAGATGTTTTTTGCTTCTACATTTTATAGATGACTTGTTAACTGAAGGAGTGTAGTAGAAAAACGTTATTTTATTTTACAACAAAACAAAAAAAACAAGTTTTTTCCCAATTATTTTCTCCATGATAGATGAGAATATCTTCTTACAGCTCATCGTTCCATTATTTTTTTTCTATTTATGAATGTTCATGCGTGGTCTTCACTTGTGTAAAACTGTCATCCATTTATGTTCCTTGTATTTTTTTACAGCCTAAACTCAGTAAACTAGTGCGCTGGTAAACTCAGTAAAAGTGTAAACAGGTGAATATAAATTGTATATTTTTCGTCAAGTGTGTATTGTATAGGAACATCTTTGTAACATCTTATTGTCTTTCAACAAATTAAACATTTTAAATAATTAAATAACCTTTCCTCTGATTTGGTGGGAATGATTGATAATTTTACTGATCAGCTTTCGGTTCCGAACTAGCTATCGACCATATCCCCAAATCGAAAAATTTGTATGCAAATTTTTTTGTCAAGGAAACGAGATTGATCCAACTTTTATGGGTTGTTGACAAAAGTTAAAAATTAAATAACAACAATCTGTGATGTGTTAGGTATGTTATATTGGCGGTTTAAACTCTATGTTTTGAGTTTGTTGATCTCGTGTAATCGATTGACCAACCGCTAGAGTAAAATTCTATGTTTATGTAAAAAAGCTATTAAATGTTGATAACGATTTTTCATCAAATTATATAACCAACTCATTTTGTAGGTTATTAAGCTTATAGGCTTACAAAAAAAGAAGAATATACTTTATCTATGTTCCGAGTAAAAGAAGAGAATCTATATACGTAAATGTTAAACTATGGACCACATAATTGGCACCAATAAACCTAAAATCAAAAGTGTAGGTTCACTGGTGATGATGATGGGGACTGGATAAACACATAGACATGATTGAGCTTATAGCTTTTATCGTGGATGTCAACATTGTATCTGAAAAGCCTACACTACTCTTATGTTAATTACATAGAGGTCTGAAAGATCACACATAGTGGCAAAAGAACAATGAAGCTGCTTAAAGTACAGTTAAACATTTACAAGTGAACTATTAGGATAATAAGAGTTTACTTAACTTTTATATAAAGGAGATACTAACACACTCAATACTAGGATTAGCGTAATCTAACCTTAATAGAAATGTTATCTTTATTTTGTTCAATATGTCTAGTAGAAAACGGGTCCAGTAATCTTGATTGAGAAAAACGTTGGTTTCAGTATTCTCAGACGATCCCATTTTGGTCGGGTCGGAGAGTTTCGGGTGGGTAAGCGAGAATCTTGATTGAGAAAAACGCAATAAAGTAAGCCCATTGGTTAGTTTCACGGTATTGGGCTTTGGTTCTCTCTTTAATGGGCTGTAATAATGAAATACTGATGCTTTAAATGTTGTGGACATCTTTTAGGCCACTTTAGTGCCTATAGTTTTTCACAGAATTACAGTTTTTTTTTTTGACAAAATTCACAGAATTACAGTTAGTCAATTAAAAAATTGGTTGATGGTGTAAGAGTTATTTTCATCTTAACTGAAACCTTTCTGTATATAGTCGAACTAATTGTGAAAAATAGAAATATCCCGATGGCTATTTAGTGACTATTGATGCATAGTTCGAGCTCATTTTTAGTCGTTGTTAACTAAGCTGGATGTTTTTTTTGAAAGATATATTTATATATATGTGCTCAAAACACTTTTTCTGAACAACAGTCAAGTTCTTTTATTTATCTTATGAATTTATAACTAATCTAGTAGTCATTCCGTCACTCATATTCAATTCTCGTTAGAAATGACTATTTACATTGTTTTTGTTCTCGGCAATGAAGTGAAGTCATGTATGTAGCAAAAAGAAAATAAAGAAAAGTTAATGACATCGTAGCAAGTGAAGTCATGTATGTAGCAAAAAGAAAATAAAGAAAAGTTAATGACATCGTAGCAAGATGAATAGGTTTCCTTGAATCTCACTGACACTTCGTTGTGTCTTTATTAAAACCTATGAATGTGAGGAGACACAAAAGTCAGCAGAAATATAAAAGTGAAGTAAACAAAGAGCATAGTTTGCTCTCTCTCTTTCTCTTGAGTTTTTTTTTTCTGACCAACAAGTATGGAGCAATGCTCTAGTTTTAATGTTTTTTTTATGTCAAAGGTTTTCTTTTTACTCTTGGGAAGGTAAATGAGGTTGCAACTGTTTTAATTGGACTTCGATTCATAAATTCGAAAGACAAACGAGCAAGTACATTTTCTCGACGCCATCCTCTATATATGCGCCTTTGATATGTGTACGTATATCGACAACCATAATCGTTTACATGAGATTATATATATAACAAAACTTTCATTTCAAGGGATGAATATGATAATGGTAAACTCGTAGACATGTGTTTTTTATATCAAAGCTAAACATGTCGGTTTTACAAGGTTATATACATTCTCATTATGATAAAGATCGATCATTTTTGTCTATGTAAATAGATACTATGTTTACGTAGAGAGATTTTGCAAACCAAAAACAAAAGTATAATTGAATACGTTTAGTTTATCAGAACAGCTCGAAAGAGAATATGTAAAAGAGTATCTCACCCTAAAAGAAAATGAAAAATAAAAAGAATAGGAAAGAGAGTTAGAAATTATCTCTATTAAGCAACTTATAAACTTTTAATGCCATGTGTCTATCAATTAATAACTCAATCTTTTAAAAATAATTAAAATTTAATCATAATAATTACACAATGTTATAATATTATTATTTCGAAGATAAGAAACTCCATTAAGAGTACTTCTAATGTGAATTTCTACCTCTGGGGTTCTAATATATATATATTTATATTAATATGTTATTGTAAAGTTTCTAACTTGACGGGAAACTTAAGGCATGATTAACTCTGGTCTTTTAAGGTAAAGTTCTTAGCTTTTATAAAAAAACTGTTTTTTAGTTTTTAACTAAGAAAACCTAAAAATCGTCTCTTAAATAAGAGACATAAGAGCCGCAAAGTGTAAAAAAAAAAAAAAAAAATTTAAGTAAAGAACTCCATCTTAAAAGACTGGATCAATGAATCATAGTATTAATCCAATAAACTTTAAATTGAGTTTCTCACAAAATTAAGAATCCTATAACTAAATACAAATATATACATATACTATTTTGAGAATTTTCGGAGTTATAAACCCTTATTGAGGATGCTATAATGGGTGGAGCTGCTGTGAAGTTATTAGTTTTGCATATTTAACTAGAATAACCTTGTCGTAAAATTAAGGTTGTTGTACTGAATAATTGTTAAAATTGGTCACATATTATATGCACAAGACACTTATACATATATAGAAATGATTTCAAATACATGCATGTAATTTATCAACGCCTCAACGCAAGCAAATGAGAGTAACGTTCAGTATATATGCATGTAAGATGAATATGTGCCCTTTATATAAATAGAGATGAGTATGTGTGAGAGTTGCAACAATGAAGTACACTCATTATTCATATTTGATCTCTAATATATAATACATTGTGTGTATACAAAGACAAAATCCACAGTAATGATAACACTATTTAAATAGAATTTTTATGGCGTCATGGTTTTTATTCCCGAAAAATGCCCGGCCAGAACTTGCATACAACCAAACTACAAATCAAGACCTTATTATTATTATATATACGAAATGATTACATAAATATATAAATATATGGTGGTACACAACTCAACCTAACCGTTATGATTATTCCACAACCTTTTCTCGGTCAAACAACGATATATAATAATCCTAACAAACTCTTACTTCGTATCCATTTTAATATATAAACACTTTCCATAATTGCACCATTACTCACACTTTATAACATAATTTAATTACTATTAATGGAAACGTAACCTCATTTAAAGCAATCCTCCTCCTTCACCGCCAAAATCCGACGGTGGTTGTGACGGAATCCACGACGTCTTCACCGCCTGAGAAGCTTGATCTTGCGGTGGAGGAGGGTTATTGAGAAGCCGGATCTGCCGTTTCAAGAACTTGACGTAGCGTATTGCTTCGTCGAGCATTGAAGCTGTATCCATCTTGGTGCCACCTGGCACAAGTCTCTGGAGGATTCTGATCCTCTCGCTGATCCTCTCACGGCGGTGTCTCGCCGCCACGCTCTGAGGGTCGTCGGAGATTCTAACGTTACGGCGTTTGGGTTTCTTGACGGTGGCTGGATCGATGTCGACGGGCTGCATGGCTGCGATCTTGTACATCATCTCTTTCATAGCACTTAGTTCCTCTACAGGCTCTTCTTCTTCTTCTTGTTCTCCGGAGAAGAGAGTGGTGGTTGCGAGAGGAGAAGAGAGAGGAGGGAAATGAGAATGAGAACAAGATGAAGTGAAAGGATTGAAGATGTGGAGGTGGTGGGTGTGTTGGTCCATGGCCATACCGATTGGATCGTTATGATGATGATCATCACTCTTGTTGTTGTTGATGATGTTGTTCCAAGTGTAATTTTGGAAGAGAGATGGGTTCATATTATTATTCATACTTTTATGTCTCTTTGATTTGTGAAAATGTTAATGCCTTTGAGGCAGATATAATATATATGTGTGTGAAGGTGTGCATATAGTTTAAAGGAAAAAAGAAGAAAAAGAAAGGTGATCATCATATATATGATGAGGGGTTAGGTTGGTGATGCAATAAAGATTTTTTTGGCGCAGAGAAAAAATATATGTAATATAATGTTTTTTTTCCAATAAGTGGACGTCACTGGCCGATACAATAGAAAATTGTTTATAATAGACTAACAATAATTTCCTCTAAAATGTTTATATCAATTTTAAATAAGTATAGTTTGCACTATTGCACACAAGAAACTTTTAAAAGAGCATCTCCAACGAGATTATTCTTTCTACAGGCTATTACATTATTTTATTAAAACCAGAATAACAAAGTTGGCTAGGGTTTCAATCTCTCACATTAAGACTTAAAATTAGGGTAGAATGAGAAAGTGGCTTTCACCAAAAGTAATAACTAATAAAGATGTGAATTACTTTATATGAACATGAGTTTCTCTTTGATTCTTAAAAGATGTCACCACTTGTGTGCTCTTATCCTGACTTCTCAATTTTCAATCTCTTTATCTCCTTCTCTCTTCACAAACCCCATTCATCTCAAATTAGGAAATATTGATAAATTTTCTCTCACTCACTTGTCTCTTCACTAAATAGCATATTTTGTTGATCGTATACTCCTACTCCAATCTAAGGTTGTGATTACCTCTCTCCCTCTCGATAGACTACAATCTTGAATGTAAACTGTGTGTGAGACTCGCAATGCATTATGTATAATAGTTACCAACTTGCATTTTTCTCCACAAGTTATATACTTCGTTCGTTTAATAATATGTGTTATTTAAACACATTTTATGTAGATTAAGAAAATTGTTAACCGGGTGATTGTGGTCGAGTGATAAGGAGACGGGACTGGGACGTCAACACGTTTCAGGTTCGATCCACCTGCTGCGCGAAATTAAGTCACAATTATCCTGGTCACCTTACACGGATATGAGCTCATGCTTTAGAGCCCATTTGAATACTCGGAGAGAGGGTCTATCTGTGGGATGCAACCCCCTTGGCGATTAGTCTGGACCTCTCCATAGGCCTGAAATACCCCAAGTTAATCAAAAAAAAAATTGTTTAATAGATTAATTTATCTTTATTTAATGTATGATTAATTAAATAAAACTAATTTAAATGAAAACCTATTGGTTAGTTAAAAAGGTAAAAAGTAGATTTAATGTATAAATTACATTAAAAATGTAAAATGACATCTATCCTGAAACAAAACAAATACTAAAATGATAGCGACGGTTAAAGGGTTAATCGGATCACATCAAATCACTCCCATGTGGACATTTTCATCAAGATTTGGGTGTTATCCATGATTGTTGTTAACAAGAAAGACGTGTATCATCGTCGTGACTCGTTCAATAAGCCGGTGGATATATCACATTCTCCATGACGAAAATTTTGCATTATATTTCAAAGTTATACACTATACATCTCGTTCATGTATAAAAATGTATATAGCATACACAAATTCCTAAAATACACAAAAGTTATATGATGCTTTAAAAGAGGGAGGGACGCTATGGTTTTTTGATTAGTGTTCCAATTAATTAACTATGTTATCTTATAAACGGTCCTGTTATGTGACAAGTTTCTTATGTCATGCCTCATCTCAAAAGTAATGTTAATATATATATACATTTACATGTCTATATATATGAGAAGGATATGTATTTTTTGCACATATGTTATGATTTGGTCTGCATTATAATCATACAAATTGCAAATTGCGCATGCAGGCTTCAATCATGCATGATAAGGGTTTCCTTCTTTTGGTATTTATCCATTGTTCCTAGTATCTTATTCTTACTAAAGCCATCCAACCGCCAACTATATATACATGTACATTTACTTATGCACACAAGTTTTGATCATTTGTTTTGGTACGTAGTATACAATATAATATAAAAATATACACTGGTCTATCTGTATATTAATATATTTGCATTTGTATTAAATTGAGTATTTATGTTTTGCCAAGTTCTATTATGGCTTATTGAAGAGAAAATTTCAATTATACCATAAGTTTAATATTATTTTTCAATTTTACTTTAATGAATGATAATTATCAAAAATACATTTAATTTATGATGTAAATCGGCTAAACTAATTTTTCTAAATGTTTACTAAACATTTAAAAATTCAATATCATTCATTTAACAATAAACCCTAAATAATAATCAATAAAATGTAAACTCTAATGTTAATATATTTTTGGAAAATAATATTAATTTATGTTATTCTTACCAATTTTTCTTTATTAAAGTACAATGCAAATAACCGAGTTATATATATATATATATATATATATATATAGTGACGATTATTGGCTAGAGATATATTTGAACATTGAGGAAACCGCCAAGATCTCTTAAATAATAATAAAAAACGAATAAAACTAAATCATTGGCTAGTCAATTTTTCACTGAATTAACTCTTTGAAATAGTTGAACGATGATAACTCAAACAGCTCTCCTTCTTCGTCCGTGTATAAACTGTAACTGTAAACCCTAAACTAGATGAATCTAACGTAAATGTATGTGGTACATATATATACACGTGAGTGGGTGAAATAAATATGTAACATTTTCCGAGGAAGATTGAATCATAAAATCTGACACGATCTCCATTATATTCATCCAATTTACTGCGTGTATAAAAGCATTTATATAGCCATACATATAAATATTTTCAACAAATGTGCTCTGTTTTTTCTTTTTAATATCACAATCGTTTGTTACGATTCCCAAAGACCCACCATCTTTCCTCAGAGTCAGGTCTCTTACAGCGACTTCTCTTTTTTCTAGCTTTTTTTTTCCTCTTTCTGCTTGCACCATGGAGAGGAACAAACAAACCAAAACTCAGTGTCGTATGCATCTAAATATGAACGCTTAGTAATTAATATTAGTGATTCCACTTTCTCATTAATTATCGACTTTCACTAGTTATGTTTGGTCATAATTGATAACGATTAAACCATATTATATTTTACTAACCACCGAATCACCGAGTCACTAGATAGATATAAGAAATAAGGAAGCCTAAATAATTAGATTCAAGAACCAAAATCAAGACTATGTTAATAATTAACAGGTCCATTGGTTGTAAAACTTGATGGCAATTGTAAATACTTAACAACGTCGATAAATACTTTGGAAAATATGATCCAGAGAATATTGACATATTTTGTATTATTTTCTGTTTTAATTTTCGGAAGAGGATCTATAAGTCTAAAAAGTGATTACAAGGCATGGGCAGATGCTGTGGAGAAAGTGAAGAAGTCTCTTGTTTGGCCCGAAAGTGTTATGATATGGAAAGCTCTTTAATGAGTTTTTCATTTCTTTGAAACTCTTGTTATTTCTCTTACTTTATATAATAAAATAAATAAATAAAATAGACGAAGTTAATTAACTTCAACGGTTTTATTTGCTTGGGGGTAATAGTGGTGTGCATCCATGCATGTATTTTAGCCGTACACACTGGTTGTTTTAAAACATGCGTATGCAGATCACTATCATCATATAAGTTGTAAATTTTGGATTTAGCCCTAATTCACGGCCACACGCCTAGCCAGGACTTACCTGAGGGACATCCTTACATGTTTTAAGGCCGTTACGAGCCCAAAATGTTGTCATTCAATTCAAATATGGGCCGCCCAAAAGTCTGATTTCTCTTATAAACCAACTAAATATGCCAAAGATGTGTTTTTATGCCAAATGCAATGTTTTGAAATATATTTTCTTTTATAATTTTTGTTTTCCGAGTTTAAAAAGATGTGACATTCAATTGCTGTGAATTATTGATAGACATAGAATGTGCTGATGTATATTTTTATATTTTCATGAAATAAACATATATCTTGTATTTTAATAAATAATAAGTTTTAACATTAATTTCTTATAAAATCACTAAACTTTAGATATAATTTTGAACATACAAAACAGAAGTAAAAGCCAAACCACTCATGTTTTAGGAAAAAGAAATGCATAAATCTTGAAAAAAAAATTTAATACAGCATTATAATTAATATACAAAGATTTTTACCCCATAAAATACTAAGACCGGTAGACCGGGTGATTGTGGTCGAATGGTAAGGAGACGGACTGGGACGCCAACACGTTTCAGGTTCGATCCACCTGCTGCGCGAAACTAAAGTCACAATTATCCTGGTCACTTTACACGGATATGGGCCCATGCTTTAGGGCCCATTTGAATACCCGGAGAGAGGGTCTATCTGTGGGCTGCACCTCCCCTTGGGGATTAGTCTGGACCTCTCCATGGACCTGGGATACCCCCAGGTTAATCAAAAAAAAAAAAAAAAAAACTAAGACGGGTAATCATCCCTAACCAAATCAACATTTATTCTAGAATTAAGTTTTCCCAAACTACAACTTGTTACTAAAATGATGATATTATTAATTTTTTAAATATTCCAAAACTAGTTACACAATTCGAACTTAGAGAAAAAGTAGAAACCTCATGAAGAAAACAACAATTACCAACCCTAAAGTCAGATCAACATAGCTTGACCCTACACCTAAACATTAAACCGATTAAACCGGAGTCCAAACCGGATACTATAATCTCCTTTCTTTCCTAATTAATAAAAGGGAAAATTCCACAAAAATACTCTAACTAAATTTCATTAAGTTTTTTAATACCCCAATTTTTTCGCTACACAGTTTAATACCTCAACTAATTATTTTGCTCATTTTAATATACAAACTTTTAAACTATGCTCATTTTACTACCCAAAATTTATTTATTTTAGTTAAAATACTAATAAATTTCAAATGAAACTTAGAAAATCTCAAAAAATTACAAAAATACTCTCAAAAATTCTAATTTTATTGCTTGTTTGAAAAATAAAAGTAACTAAATTTTGTATAATATTAAATTTCGTAATATAATTTTAAATTTTAAAATATTGAATTTAGTTTTTTCTGAAATAGAAAATAAATTCATTTTTTTGACATTCAAGTTTAATTTTATAAAAATTAAAAAAATTCTGATAATTTATTTACCTTATTTCTTAAATATTAAAAATAAAATTAGAAAATTTACATATTTTCTCTTAGATTTTTGATTTTTAAAAATTTTGTTTGAAACTTTGTAGTATTTTTAATTAAAATAAATAAAGTTTGGGTATTAAAATGAGCATAGTTTTAAAAGTTAGTATATTAAAATGAACAAAATAATTAATTGAGGTATTAAACTGGGTATCGAAAAAGTTTAGGTATTAAAAAGCTTAACGAAATTTAGTTGGAGTATTTTTATGGAATTTTCCCTTAATAAAAAGTCACCCAGAAAATTCCAAACTCTCTCTCTCTCTCTCTCTCTCTCATCTCCGTCTCTGCGCGCATGATCGCAAAATAGTGTTCCACTATCCGCCGCCCGTGACTCTAATGGTCCGTGACTGTATTCCATTTTCATTTTAATTATTTACTTTCCATAAATACATACATATATAAACATATATACACTTCCTTCTCCAATGGCTTCGTCGAAACCACTCCACCATCCTCTCTTCTCCTCCGCTAAATCTCACCGGAGAAAACTCCCAATCCTCTGCTTCTGCCTCTTACTCACCGCCATGTCCTCCACTCTCATCCTTCTCTTCTCTCTTTCCCTCTTCTCCTCTCCATCTTCCTCCGACGCACCTCCCGCCGCTCAGATCCGTCTCGCCTGCAAGGCCACTCGCTACCCAGACCAATGCCTCACTTCCCTATCCGAACCGGGCCGGGCCCTTCAGGATCCAAGCCCATCGCAGATCATCCACTCAGCGATCTCGGCCTCTTCCCAGACCCTCAAAACGGCCCAATCCAAAGTGAAGTCCATCCTAGACTCCTCCGCAGGGAATCTTAACCGCGCCAACGCCGCGAACACGTGTCTCCAGCTGCTCTCTTACTCCGAGCGACGCACACAATCGACGGATCAGGCTCTGACACGTGGCGAAATCAAGAACGCTCGCGCTTGGCTTAGCGCTGCTCTCGTGTACCAGTACGATACGTGGTCAGCGCTCAAGTACGTCAACGATACTAAACTAGTCGGCGAAACGATGTCGTTTCTCGACGGGCTTATCCACGTCACCAGCAACGCGCTTAGCATGATGGTGTCGTATGATAACTTTGGGGACGACGTCGCGTCGTGGACTCCTCCAAAAACGGAACGTGACGGGTTTTGGGAAAAGACTGGGCCGGGTTTGGGCTCGGAGCCTAATTTGGGTTTCCCTTCCGGTTTAAAAGAAGACGTCACGGTTTGTAAAGACGGAAATTGCGGTTACAAGACGGTGCAGGACGCCGTTAACGCGGCGCCGGAAGATAACGGAGCGCGTAAGTTTGTTATAAAGATCAGTGAAGGAGTGTATGAAGAGACCGTTAGTGTTCCGTTTGAGAAGAAGAACGTTGTCTTCATCGGAGACGGTATGGGCAAAACGGTCATTACAGGATCATTAAACGCTGGTATGCCTGGGATCACCACGTACAACACTGCAACTGTGGGTAAGTGATAACATAGGTTTGAGGTTGTCTGAAACCACAATATATAATATTAGGTTTGTTTTATTTTTATTTGAAGTGGAAGAATCTTTTAATGAAAAAAACAATTGTTACATGTTTGGTTTTATTGAGTTACATGTTTGGTTTGATAGGAGTAGTAGGAGATGGGTTCATGGCACGTGATCTAACGTTCCAGAACACGGCGGGACCAGACGCTCACCAAGCAGTGGCCTTTAGATCCGACAGTGATTTTTCTCTGCTGGAGAACTGTGAGTTCCTTGGGAACCAAGACACTCTCTACGCACATGGTCTTCGTCAGTTCTACAAAAAATGTCGTATCCAAGGAAACGTTGACTTCATCTTCGGAAACTCAGCTTCTGTGTTTCAAGACTGCGAGATCTTGATCGCCCCGCGTCAACTTAAACCCGAGAAGGGCGAGAAAAACGCCGTGACTGCTCAAGGAAGAGTCGACCCTTCACAGTCAACGGGGTTCGTGTTCTTGAACTGTTTAATAAACGGAACGGAGGAGTACATGAAGTTGTATAAAGCTAAGCCTAAGGTGCATAAGAACTACTTGGGGAGGCCATGGAAAGAGTTCTCAAGGACTGTGTTTATAGGCTGCAATTTAGAGGCTTTGATTATTCCTGATGGGTGGTTACCGTGGAGCGGGGGTTTCGCGCTCAAGACGCTGTATTATGGTGAATCTAAGAACACGGGTCTGGGATCTGATAGGTCAAAAAGGGTTTCATGGAGCAATGAGATTCCAGACGAGCATGTTCATGTGTACTCGGTGGGTAACTTTATTCAAGCCGAGGAGTGGGCGATGTCAAGTTAAAGACTAAAAAGGGTTAAGGGAAAGCTTCATTAGCAGAAAGCCTTCTCATTGTACTTTAGTTGAGAGAGTTTATAAAACACAAAGGTTCCAAACTTTTGCATTCGTACCAAAATATCAATTGAAATTTTAGATCTTTAGGGGTAAATCAAACTCTTGGAGGAATGTAGCTATCAAAGTTTTAGCGTTGTGTTGGGGTAATATCATAAATGGTTATGGAGGAGAATCTCTAGTTGCAAGCAGGGAAGCGTCTGATGCTTTTTACTTGACGTGAAAGCAAAGTTTGTTGTTATACAAGTCGACATCATCATCATCATTTAACTGTTTTGAGAGTTGGCTTTGTACTAGGAGAGTGTAGGTTGCAGAAACAGGAAGGGGGCAGGTAAAACCGTTTGGTTTCAAAGAAGAGTAGGTTTCAATCCTATACTTAATTTGGAGTTTAGCCTTTTTAGGACCTAAAGACTTGTAAGTGGGGTAGGTGTCCATGCATTAGGCACATAGTTCTATTGTTTTGGTTGATCATAGGGCCACACATTAAGAGATGAGTGGTCACAAAGTCTAATCTAATCTTGTAGAATCAAGAGGAAGAGAGAAGCTTTTACTGTTGGGCAATTAAAAAGCTTCACTAGACGGTTGATGCAAGGCTACATTTTAAGTGTTCAGAACTAATAAAAAACTAACTTTATTGTTTACCTCTGTGAAAAGATATTACGGCAAATAATGGATGATAAAGAAGAGTACATTGGTCTATAGATCGGAATCAGAGACTTTCTCCTCCTTACTACCTATCATAAAGTTACAATCACAAGTTTCAGAGGATTTGTTAATTTTTTCAGTTGTTCATTTTGTTAACCAATATAAAGGTAAATTCATAGGAAGGAGTATAAACTAAATAAATCTTATCTGGCAAAGGTCTACAAGAAGAAAAGAAGTTTAAATTTCATATTGAAACCAAACAAAAGTTCTGCCAAAGATATTGTAATTAGTCTATCACTAACTTCATATTTAAGAATGATTAACCTCTCCAAAGGCCATCCCATTTGGATCTATACCTTTTCAATTGGCCAGTAAATGGCAACAAAATTAAAAAAAAAACTATTGAACTGATCCAGAGACTCTATCAAACTGTATGAAGTGAGAGATCAGAGGAAGTAATGAGTAGGATACTCATGTTCATAACCATTGTAGTCATAGTAAAGCCTTTCCCCTTTCGCTATATCGCGTGTAGCCACTAGAAGAACTCTAACTTCTCCATTTATGCTATACCTCACGCATTTACAGTTCCTCTTCTTCTTACCAAACCTGCAACCATCAGTAATGTGATGATGATGATTGTATAAAGTTTTGTCAGAACAAAAAAAAAAAGAAACCTAAAAAGACATTGCTTACCTATTGTGATTGTTGATGCCACTGATGAAGCGAGATATGTTTCCATACTTGTCAGGGCAGATGACAAGAGATTTCGATGGATCTTCAGATAGAAGAAGAGTCATGATGCTGTCACAATCATCATTTTCTCTGTTCTTTAAGTAATCAACATCTCCTGTGTATTCAGCTATCAATGTGAAGTCCTTTATTGGACCATCTGCTTCAACTGTGAAACTATAAGAACAAAACCAACGTTTATAACTTCACTATGTCATTAAGGGAAGATTGATCATATGAATCTGTACCCTTGAAACTGATCTTTTACGACAACAAGAGGAGGGTATACTCCTTTTCTATGCATAGCTCGGCACTGTTCCAATGTCTCAAAATCTTCTTTCGGAAGCACCTGCATAAGTAAACGAGAGAAGCAAGTAAGGGAAGTAACTTTTAAGCAAATGAGTTCTTGAAAAAGATTTGTTTCTTTTTACCTGAACCCCACCTATCTCGAACATGGATTGATTAGCAGAGCGAGGAGCCATCCCGGGAATATAAGTTAAGTCGTTGCTGTATTCCATGTTCAAATATGTTAAAGCAGAAGCAAGTGTTCTCAGTTGTGCAGCTCTTTGAAGATGATCTTTTGATGGAACAAAAGGTAACAGTCTTCTCCTTCTCTTCTTCATAGTCAAAGGGCGAGAACGTCTCTTGTGCTTTACAGTCTCTTCTTAAAAAAACCAATAAATGAAAGCCATTAAAACGAAATATTGCTCTCTCGACTTCAAAACACTTAATATTCGGTTAATCAATGAAGCAGATAGTTCTCATCAATGCTTATTAACCCTAAACCTCAATGCATCATGAGGTGCAATAGATAAAATCAATCTTTCAAGAATGTTATAGACTAAAGTAGAGCTCTTTCATATTCATTATACTGTTACTCATGTGAAAAATCTATTTAGTTTCATTAAAACTAAGATATTTGTCAATGTTGTAAGAATCGCTAGGCAATGTTTTAGGCTATTTTTGAACGTCTAGACCAATTTATTGAGAAATCGCTTTGTCCAGACACGATTTGTGGGGCCTATACCGACTTTTAGAACACTACGCAACAACGATTGATCAGATCATGAAAGGCAATGACAAAACCGAACCTTGAATCAACTCTGGTTTCTCTGTTCCATCCATTGCCTTCTCAATCCGGAAGAAATGCATAATCTTCTTCTGAGATAAACCTAAACACAACACACCCACAAACAGTTGAATACAAAAACACACGAAAGTTACAAACTTTGACAACAAGAAGACAAAAAAAAACACATACTTTTTACAGGTGGTTGGTCGGAACAATCGACACAAACCCATTGTCCGATAGGGACACGAACCACGATCGGTCTAAGGCATTGCATATGAAACCCTTTATCGCATTTGTCGCAGAGAAGAAGCTCGTCTTCTCTTTCACCCGACCCGCATTTCTCGCAGGTGACGTCACCGTATCTGTCGTCGTCGTCGTCTTGTTCTTGAGCAACGACGGGGGCAGTTACCGCCATTATCTCGGCGATTGATCTCATCTTCCTCGGTGGAGATTCGGAGGAGGGTCGTCTCCGTGGAGCCTCGGTTCTTCGCCTCGAGGAAGGAGATGATGCAGCAGAGAGGGAGGAGGTGGCGTTCCACGTAGCCATGATGGCTCACTACGAAGAGACGCCGGAGATTGTTTTTGATTGGTTGGTGCTAATGTGCACCGTTCCGCGTCACCTGGGGAGTGTAATTTGGGTTCTTTCTCTCCTCTCCTTTTTGTATTTGTTACTGTCCAAAAGTTCAGACATGGTAAGAAATCAAATATTTACAATTATTAAATGTTTTTTACCACAAAAAGTATATAATTTATTAATTAAATATATATTGCTGACCTTCTAAACAAAATAAATAGAAATGATAGACTTTATTGACTACTGCATAGATAATATAATTTCATTTATGGAAGGATATAAAATGTAATTCATATACAAAGTTTTTAGAAACAAATTATAGATGAATGATTTTTTTCTAGAATTTCTCTTTTATTTTAATGTTTTTCTCCTAAATAAGCTGATGGAAATATTGAACAAAAACAAATATATTTAGGAGGTGTTAGTGGGAGTTAGATTTGTAACAATTTTTTAAAGTTTTTATAATTTAGAGTTACTGGTTAATAGATTTTCCACATTTTTATTAAAATATAATGTTATTGGTTTGCTGATTTTATAGTTTTATAAAAAAAAATCAAAAAATTTAGATTTTAATGTTTTTATAAATTTATTAAAGTTAGTGTTATATGAAGTTGCATTCTTAAAGAATTAATTATTAAATAATTGAGAATAGTATATATATATCTTCAAATCTTAATATCATTGTAGCAATTTATTTTCATATATTTTGACATATACAAAATAATCTCTTTTTAAATTTAAGAAATCTCTCAACTTTTAAAATCAACAGATTCTATATAAATTTAATTTCCACTAAAACTTCCTTAGTGATTCTAAATGAGTATATATTGATTACTATCCAGTAAAAAATCCAAGTATCCAATGGAATAAACAACTTTGTAAACTAATCTATATTATTATCATTGGTTTTTCAGAACTGAAAAAAGGTTAGAAAGCAAAGGAAAAAAAATAGTCTTTCAAATGAGAAAATTCAAACAAATTGTTGAGATCTTTATTTACCATATAAAGTTATTCAATGATCAAATTTTTTGAAATATTAACTTTTTTTTTGTTAGAGAAATTTAATTGAGTCTCTACCAATAACAATGTCATAATTCTAATGAATTATGGGTGCGATTATATGGAAAATGAAAAATGACAACATCATTCTAGAGTGCAACATTAAAAAATTTCATGTGTTAAGAGAATGCATTTGGAAGGTGCAGCTTGATGGAAGAACTTTCAGCTATACTCTCAGACTCTCAGTAGTCAGTACCTTGAAAATATATCATGTCTTCATGTATCACATGTTTATCATTACTTTTGATGTATCGGGCTTGATAATGATAAGTGTTGTGACTCGACCACCGGCTTAGCCATCTTTCAGGCACCATTTTGAATTTGAATTCTTTAACTTATATATATATATATATATCTGATAGGAAAATTAATACACCCATAATTTAAAGCCTTGGAAATGAATAAGAAGACTTAATTAAAGAGAGCTATTAAGAAGTCTTCCTTCTTGTTTTGGGTCATATAAAGAGCTATATATTAATTTTCTTCATCTTCAATAAGTAGTCACTCTTCCCAAATTGAGAATCAATATTTTAAAATATTAGTACATGACTTCATAAAGTATACCATTAATTTGTATATTGTTTAGATTAGAAATATAATTCTTACTTAACGACGAGTAACTCATGATTAGGTTGGAGTCTTTGGACGCAGGTGTTGTGGGTTACTATTAATAATTCACAACCTTCACTTTTTTATTCCATCACCATCAACAAAAAAACACCCTTTTAAAAATAGTATATAAATCAACCCAAAACCCTTTAAAGAAAAAGGAATGTTTCTCACTCCTCAGCTCTCATTTTCTCTCATTGGATGCAATCTTTTAATTGATTAAATGTCTTTTCGAAATCGAAGAACATCAAGAATCAAACCAACTCACGAGAACAATCCTCATTCTCGGTCTTCTTCGTATCCTTTTGAGTTGTGACAATGGAGCAAGAACCACGAACGTATTCAACACACAAACAAACCAACGTAGTTTCGGTACCACCTCATCATCTAAGTACAAGATCACAGAAGTGTACAGATCTTGGGGTTCTTCCCAGTCAGTTTCCGATTCCAGCTTTTGGCCCTTCTAGAAAACACAATGATCTCTTATTAATATGTAAATCTTGTAAATAAGACATCGTCCATAAAAAATTTTCCATCTCAACATGGAGAGACGAGAGGCTATTATCATAGCTTTGTATTATAAACTATTCAACTCCAATCTAATTTTAATGGGTCCACTCTAATCCACGCATTGATAATGTTATGATTGATCCATGAGACATCAATTTGACAGATCAAGATTTGAATTCCACAAGAGTGTATCAATAAATGGTTTTAGAATAGATTACGTCTTTTTCTTTTAAAAGAAGAAGTTCATATTTTGGTAAAAAGGTTATTCAGGAAGAAACCCGAAAAAACGGATAGACTGGTAAAATTCAAATATGTAAAGTAAGGGACAGTAAAAAAAAAAGAAGATAATTTATAGTTTCCTATGAGTTACCACATCTAACACAACTCATATTGGTATTGGAGTGCCTAAATATAAGTCTTTTTGTTGTCAGAAATTTAATTTTTCCTAAAGCCCAAACAATCCACACATGGATTTTGTAAATCAGAGTGATATTCTGTTGATCAACTTGAATATATGTTACTAGAGAGATATTAAAGAGCAAGATGTGTATTTTGCGAACCAATTGTTATGGACTTTAGAAGTCTGATTGTGAAGTGAAGTTCAAACCGAAGATTATTATATAAATTCTATTGTGATAAAGATTAATTGATTTAGATATATATCACAAGATTTAAATAAGTTCTAGTTAAGATAAGTTTATGTTTTGTGTATATATACAATTTTCTTGTAAATCAGTAAGACACAACACAATAATATATTTATATTATCTACTTTACATTAGTTTATTCTTATATACTAAATTATACCTATATTTAACCGAATAAATTCCAGATTTTGTAAGATTCCATGCATAGTCATTCATGAATCACGTGTTACTAGATTTCAATCCCTGAGGATGAAGGAATGTCTCCGTAGTGAAAATAATCTTACAAGAGAACAATATCTCATACATGCACATAATGTAGACGTCGCATATATATATATATATATATATATATATATTTATGCATGGCAAGTGTCACATCATATTACGTTAGTCAACTAAAAGTTTATTTATCTTGCCACTTGTCAATTTACTATCCGAGGGCATATGCTTTGTTGTATATTTAATGAACTTTATGTGTTTTGTTTTTACTTTTTTTTAGCCGGTTGCAAGATTGAAACCGTAGAGAGCAAGAGACAAAGAGTTATTATTACATTGGAGGTTTTATAAGAGGATATATTCTTACCATAAGAGCAAGTTTATTGGGTCCTTGTTTTTTTTTTTTTTTTTTTTTTTTTTTTTTTAAAAAATAAAAATAAAAGCACCAATCGCGGGCCGCCACGTGTCAGTGGGGCCCGCGAACAGTGCAAGGAACTTGGCAAATGGGTTCCTTATTTAGAGGATTTAAGAGATGTTGTTTGGGGGAATTAGTGGGTCCCACCCGCTAAGAGACCCACTAAGAGCTCCCAATAAACATGCTCTAACTCTATCGATTTTGTATGGCCTTCTAGCTAGTTCCACCTGCTTTGGAATCCCCATGTAAATGTTGACATATGATCAACAAGTTCTAGATTATCTTTGACATATCATACTCGATAAATTACATAAATACTCTGAAGTAAGCACTTCAATAGTTTTACACTCAAACCGAATCAGGATTGTGTGAAAATATACATTTTAGAGCACTTCCAACGGTTTGAAACCCCGTTGGGTTCTAATTTTTTTTTTTTTTCTAAAAAATAATAATTAAAAAAGTTAAATCAATCGCGTGCCGCCACGTGTCAGTGGGGTCCGCAAACAGTTCACGAATTGATTTTTAATGAGGGGTTTTTAGAACTGGTTCTAAAAAAATTGTTGGCCCACACCTTTTAAAATCCCAAAAAAGTCCCTAAAAACTCCTCATTGGTGGTCTTATATAAAGAAAAGCACAAACTATTGAGCCTAAACAATATCTTGGCTGGTTGGGTTTTAGTGTTACTAATTGGGCCAAAACAGCTACATATATAAGCCCAAATATATGTATGTTGCTGATATTTTTTCAGTCCATTATAGTTCAGCCCGTTTGTTTTGACTAACACAGTGAAGCAAAGTTCCCATTGAAAATAAAGTTTGAATACATCAATTCAAATCAAAATTTGCAATCACTATAAAGTGGCAGTGAGAAGAATGTTCGCTCAACTTGTCTTTCCTTAGAATACAACTTACAAATCATGACGGCTATGGCTTCCCTTTGAATTTACCGCTTCCCTTTGAATTTACCTTTATACATCTTTTAAATAAAACATTACAATTATTTTTTTTATGTGAGGTTTATTAGAAAAAAAACTAAATGTGAAGAATCATAAATTAGAAAGGTCCCCTTAACTATTTATAAGCTGCCAACCAAGCAAGACCACTTTCCAACTATTATTGACACATGCTTTCCAACATGGGACATGAAACTTTATTTTATAAAAATAATATTATTCTGCTTTCATCATTCCAAAAGGTGATTATAATTTGAAATATTGAAACTAATTCATTTTTGGACTTGTATACCAAATATGCAGATAGTATCAATGGACAGAACATGTAGTGAATACTCTGCTAGCAAATACATTGTAAAATATACAAATACAAGGTATCTGCACCTTACCTTCTCAAGTCACATAGTGTACATTCTTCTCAAATACCAGTCCCATTATATATACTTTTATTTTATTTAGGTCGATTGATTTCAAATTTGAATTCTCAAAGATGAAGTGTAATAAGATATTTTAGTTAAAAAAGCGTAATATGGACATCTTCAATCAAACTCTATTTTTATTCAGAATAAAATAAAAAAGAATATTAAGTAAAAAACACTACAATCTCATTTTTTATTTTATAATAAAATTTATTCTATAAATGGGTAAATTTATTTTTATTTATTCATCACTCTATGAAAAGAAGTATGGTTGAAGTATTTTTGTTTCAAACTTTATTTTCTTCAGTTTTGAAAAAATAAAATTACATTGGAAATGCTCTAAATGAAACATAAATGATAAATTTAAAATTATATTAATATTCAAATCTATTCAAATACGGTCACGGGAGAAAACATAGAGTCCTCCGTTTGTCAGCAATATTCTTATTTTATTTATTATTAATGCTATTAATATTAGTTTTTGCAATCATGGAGAATAAAAGTTTGAACGCTTGTCGAGCCGCTAAGCTATTAATCGACGGTTGATATAAAGTTTAAAATCAATCTAACGACTCCGTAGCGTCGGTGAGGAAAAAACAAGTGTCAAGCCAGGTCACCATAGCATATTCCTCCCTCAATTTTTAATTTAATTTCGAGAACTTTAAATTAAAAAAAACGAAAGAGTGAAATGAAAGGGAAAATCTTACCTATATATTCTCTCCCTTATATACTCCTTTCACAATCCATAGTGTAGCTGCTGGCCGTTTCTGCTTCTTCTATTTTCTCGAATCGTCTTCTCTGCTTCTATCTTCTTCTTCAAGGTGACTCATAGATCCGCTTATTTTTTCGTTCATCACTGTTTCTATATACTGATTCGCTAGATCTGTCAAGCATGCGTTGAGTATTACGAGGAAACTGTTTGTATCTTTCGTTTTAAGCTACTCTGATCGTTGTTTGTTGGATCGATCTGAACTAATCGTTGGTTTCTTAGGGTTTATGCGTTAGATCTATTGATTTGGTGGATTCTCGTCGCTTGGATCGATTTTGTCGCCGTTATTTTCAGCTTAGTGCTCGAAATGATTTTGTTCTTGATTGTATCGTTGCTTGATTTAGTTTGATAGCTCGATCTGCGACGGGATCGATGTTTTTGAAAGTGTATTTTGAGATCTGTGAAGTGTTTCGACCTAGTTTTGCTCAGCTTAACTATATTTGAACTATAAAAAAAATAACCATATTAAGAATTTTAGATTATGATCTCAACTTATTCATTTACAATAACAAAATCATGTAACTTTCCATAACAATTTAATAACTAAAATACATACTAATATTTATTATAAATAGTTATATATACAAACAAATACAATGTATTATTCATTTGTACGATATATATATCATATAATACATATACACAATTAGGTCTAGGACGGATCGAATATTCGAGGTATTTTAGGATATACGGATTCAGATATGCATTCGTCGGATAGTAAAATTGTCATTCAAATCTGAATATTCGGGTGTAGGATATTCGGAATAAAATCTGAATACACACGAATATACAGATCTGTTTTTTTAATTAAAAATAATTCAAAGACTAACTATTAACCTTATATTTAATCTATTTAAAATTATTATTTAAAAAAACTTAAAAATCTTTAAAATTTTAGTTATTTTATATAAAAGCATATATAATATACATAGATAACTATAATTAAATTTTAAATATTTAATATATGGATCCGGATATCCAGACCTAAAATTTTACTATCCGAATTTGTACGTGTATCAGTCGAATCCGTAAAATCACTATCAGGATCCCCAATATCCGTTTTTCAAAACGAATGGGATCCAAGTTCGGATAACGGATATCGAATATTAAGTTTATGTCATATATACAATTATATCAAACAAATTGCTTAAAATATTTGTCATTTATAAAAATAACACCCGCGCAGGCGCGCGGGTCAAAGGCTAGTTATAATTAATATACAAAGATTTTTACCCCATAAAACATAAAATACTAAGACCGGTAATCATCCCTAACCAAATCAACATTTATTCTAGAATTAAGTTATCCCAAACTACAGCTTGTTACTAAAATGATGATATTATTAATTTTTGGGGAAATTGTTTTTTTGAGCCAAAAAAATCATAAGATTGTCCCATTAGCATAAAAACGATTTTGTACTCTTTGTGCCTTTAATACCCTTTCTATTTTTTGAAATAAATCAAAATAAATTGTTTTGCAAACCAGAAAAAAAAAACTAAAAATATAAAATATTGAAGAAATACTTATACCAATGTATTGATATTTTTTAGGGTTGAAAAAATTGTTAAATTAAAAATTAAATTTACGTTCTACGGATAGCAGATGTTGTGTTCTACACAGTAGAATTCGAAATCCTCGTTTTTGTATGTGTCATATTTGTTTTAGAAAACGTAATCTGCTAAAATAAAGTAATACAAATAAATTTTGAATCTTCAATCTACGTTTTACCTACCATTCTAAATATGCAGAATTAACAATCTGCAATCTACCAATAATCTACTTAGTCGTAGAACTTAGTTTCAAACATTGTAATTGTCTTCTACCTATATTAGAATTCAGATTCTACGGATAAGTATGAACAGTTGCAAAAATTAAGGAAAGAGTAATTATGAAAATATTTCCAAATATTATGTTTCATTATCTTTAAATCTGATTTTTGAACAAAAAAAATAAAATAAAAATTAGATAATTAGAGTTAATCGATTTGGGAATATATTTTTTATTTTCTTAATTAGTTAAATATTTAAATTATTTTAATATTTTTAAATATATAAGTAATTCTATTTTCTAAGGTTAGTATTGTGATTTTTAAAAATATTATACTAATGCAACAATTAGGAGAATAATTATATTAATGAGACAACTTCATATATTTTTTGGCTCATAAAAACTATTTTCTCTTAATTTTTTAAATATTCCAAAACTAGTTACACAATTCGAACTTAGAGAAAAAGTAGAAACCTCATGAAGAAAACAACAATTACCAACTCTAAAGTCAGATCAACATAGCTTGACCCTACACCTAAACATCGCCAAATATAATCCACCTTCGTCTTAGGATTACCGATTACCGTCGTGAGAATTAGTTTTGTTCGCCGAATATAATCCTTTGTTAGTATAAAGTGGTTGTTTCTAGGTATATAGATGTTGCGATATCTTACAGGAAAATGTTGCACTCTTTTGGCTGTCAAAAGACTGTTAAGTTTGAGTAGTTTGGTTTCCATGCTTTTCTTTTTCTTTTTTTGTTGGAGATAATATTGATCTGAAAGTTTGTTGATTTCTTCAGCTTAGTTAGAGATGGATCATATGTACAAGAGCCAACTCCAGTCATATGCCCTCAAACAAAATATGGAGCTTCTTCCCTTCTATGCCGCTGAGAGACAAGGACCTGCTCATTCTCCGCGATTCCGATGCAAGGTTACTGTTTGCGGACAGACTTTTCAAGGCCTAGAATTCTGTCCAACACTAAGAGCGGCTGAACATGCTGCTGCAAAAGTGGCATTGGCTTCGTTGACGCCGTTGTTGTTGCTGCAAAATTTTAATCTTTTTTTTTTGTTATCCCAGGGAGTTGTTGTTGATGTTGTTTCAGGTTCTTGTAAACAACATCAACAACAACTCCCTGGGATAACAAAAAAAAAGATTAAAATTTAAACAAGATATGGGAATAACAGATTAATAATGATCCAAAAGGAATGGGAACTGACCTCTGGGTTCAACGGCGTCAACGAAGCCAATGCCACTTTTGCAGCAGCATGTTCAGCCGCTCTTAGTGTTGGACAGAATTCTAGGCCTTGAAAAGTCTGTCCGCAAACAGTGACCTTGCATCGGAATCGCGGAGAATGAGCAGGTTCTTGTCTCTCAGCGGCATAGAAGGGAAGAAGCTCCATATTTTGTTTGAGGGCATATGACTGGAGTTGGCTCTTGTACATATGATCCATCTCTAACTAAGCTGAAGAAATCAACAAACTTTCAGATCAATATTATCTCCAACAAAAAAAGAAAAAGAAAAGCATGGAAACCAAACTACTCAAACTTAACAGTCTTTTGACAGCCAAAAGAGTGCAACATTTTTCTGTAAGATATCGCAACATCTATATACCTAAAAACAACCACTTTATACTAACAAAGGATTATATTCGGCGAACAAAACTAATTCTCACGACGGTAATCGGTAATCCTAAGACGATGGTGAATTATATTTGGCGATGTTTAGTTGTAGGGTCAAGCTATGTTGATCTGACTTTAGGGTTGGTAATTGTTGTTTTCTTCATGAGGTTTCTACTTTTTCTCTAAGTTCGAATTGTGTAACTAGTTTTGGAATATTTAAAAAATTAAGAGAAAATAGTTTTTATGAGCCAAAAAAACTATGAAGTTGTCTCATTAATATAATTATTCTCCTAATTGTTGCATTAGTATAAAAATTCATTTAAAATATCATTCACCATTAAAAGGTATTTAAATTCTTAAACCATGTATAAAATTTAATAATGGTGAATGCACACAACTGGTGGTTAATAATAGAATCGTCGTCGGAGAAGACTAGCCATGTTAAAACGGACCGATTAAACCGGAGTCCAAACCGGATAATATAATCTCCTTTCTTTCCTAATTAATAAAAAGTCACCCGGAAAATTCCAAACTCTCTCTCTCTCTCATCTCCGTCTCTGCCCGCATGATCGCAATAGTGTTCCACTATCTGCCGCCCGTGACTCTAATGGTCCGTGACTGTATTCCATTTTCATTTTAATTATTTACTTTCCATAAATACATACATATATAAATATATATACACTTCCTTCTCCAATGGCTTCGTCGAAACCACTCCACCATCCTCTCTTCTCCTCCGCTAAATCTCACCGGAGAAAACTCCCAATCCTCTGCTTCTGCCTCTTACTCACCGCCATGTCCTCCACTCTCATCCTTCTCTTCTCTCTTTCCCTCTTCTCCTCTCCATCTTCCTCCGACGCACCTCCCGCCGCTCAGATCCGTCTCGCCTGCAAGGCCACTCGCTACCCAGACCAATGCCTCACTTCCCTATCCGAACCGGGCCGGGCCCTTCAGGATCCAAGCCCATCGCAGATCATCCACTCAGCGATCTCGGCCTCTTCCCAAACCCTCAAAACGGCCCAATCCAAAGTGAAGTCCATCCTAGACTCCTCCGCAGGGAATCTTAACCGCGCCAACGCCGCGAACACGTGTCTCCAGCTGCTCTCTTACTCCGAGCGACGCACACAATCGACGGATCAGGCTCTGACACGTGGCGAAATCAAGAACGCTCGCGCTTGGCTTAGCGCTGCTCTCGTGTACCAGTACGATACGTGGTCAGCGCTCAAGTACGTCAACGATACTAAACTAGTCGGCGAAACGATGTCGTTTCTCGACGGGCTTATCCACGTCACCAGCAACGCGCTTAGCATGATGGTGTCGTATGATAACATTGGGGACGACGTCACGTCGTGGACTCCTCCAAAAACGGAACGTGACGGGTTTTGGGAAAAGACTGGGCCGGGTTTGGGCTCGGAGCCTAATTTGGGTTTCCCTTCCGGTTTAAAAGAAGACGTCACGGTTTGTAAAGACGGAAAATGCGGTTACAAGACGGTGCAGGACGCCGTTAACGCGGCGCCGGAAGATAACGGAGCGCGTAAGTTTGTTATAAAGATCAGTGAAGGAGTGTATGAAGAGACCGTTAGGGTTCCGTTTGAGAAGAAGAACGTTGTCTTCATCGGAGACGGTATGGGCAAAACGGTCATTACAGGATCATTAAACGCCGGTATGTCTGGGATCACCACGTACAACACTGCCACTGTGGGTGAGTAAACTTTTTTTTTTTCAATACTAGGAGGTTCAGTCCAAAAGGACAACATAGGTTTGAGGTTGTCTGAAACCGCAATATATAATATTATCTTTTAATGAAAAAAACAATAGTTACATGTTTGGTTTTATTGAGTTACATGTTTGGTTTGATAGGAGTAGTAGGAGATGGGTTCATGGCACGTGATCTAACGTTCCAGAACACGGCGGGACCAGACGCTCACCAAGCAGTGGCCTTTAGATCCGACAGTGATTTTTCTCTGCTGGAGAACTGTGAGTTCCTTGGGAACCAAGACACTCTCTACGCACATGGGCTTCGTCAGTTCTACAAAAAGTGTCGTATCCAAGGAAACGTTGACTTCATCTTCGGAAACTCAGCTTCTGTGTTTCAAGACTGCGAGATCTTGATCGCCCCGCGTCAACTTAAACCCGAGAAGGGCGAGAAAAACGCCGTGACTGCTCAAGGAAGAGTCGACCCTTCACAGTCAACGGGGTTCGTGTTCTTGACCTGTTTGATAAACGGAACGGAGGAGTACATGAAGTTGTATACAGCTAAGCCTAAGGTGCATAAGAACTACTTGGGGAGGCCATGGAAAGAGTTCTCAAGGACTGTGTTTATAGGCTGCAATTTAGAGGCTTTGATTATTCCTGATGGGTGGTTACCGTGGAGCGGGGGTTTCGCGCTCAAGACGCTGTATTATGGTGAATCTAAGAACACGGGTGTGGGATCCGATAGGTCAAAAAGGGTTTCATGGAGCAATGAGATTCCAGACGAGCATGTTCATGTGTACTCGGTGGCTAACTTTATTCGGTGGCTAACTTTACCAAAATATCAATTGAAATTTTAGATCTTTAGGGGTAAATTAAACTTTTGGAGGAATGTAGCTATCAAAGTTTTAGCGTTGTGTTGGGGTAAAATCATAAATGGGTATGAAGGAGAATCTCTAGTTGCAAGCAGGGAAGCGTCTGATGCTTTTTACTTGACGTGAAAGCAAAGTTTGTTGTTATACAAGTCGACATCATCATCATCATCATTTAACTGTTTTGAGAGTTGGCTTTGTACTAGGAGAGTGTAGGTTGCAGAAACAGGAAGGGGGCAGATAAAACCGTTTGGTTTCAAAGAAGAGTAGGTTTCAATCCTATACTTAATTTGGAGTTTAGCCTTTTTAGGACCTAAAGACTTGTAAGTGGGGTAGGTGTCCATGCATTAGGCACATAGTTCTATTGTTTTGGTTGATCATAGGGCCACACATTAAGAGATGAGTGGTGACAAAGTCTAATCTAATCTTGTAGAATCAAGAGGAAGAGAGAAGCTTTTACTATTGGGCAATTAAAAAGCTTCACTAGACGGTTGATGCAAGGCTACATTTTAAGTGTTCAGAACTAATAAAAAACTAACTTTATTGTTTACCTCTGTGAAAAGATATTACGGCAAATAATGGATGATAAAGAAGAGTACATTGGTCTATAGATCGGAATCAGAGACTTTCTCCTCCTTACTACCTATCATAAAGTTACAATCACAAGTTTCAGAGGATTTGTTAATTTTTTCAGTTGTTCATTTTGTTAACCAATATAAAGATAAATTCATAGGAAGGAGTATAAACTAAATAAATCTTATCTGGCAAAGGTCTACAAGAAGAAAAGAAGTTTAAATTTCATATTGAAACCAAAGTTCTGCCAAAGATATTGTAATTAGTCTATCACTAACTTCATATTTAAGAATGATTAACCTCTCCAAAGGCCATCCCATTTGGATCTATACCATTTTAATTGGCCAGTAAATGGCAACAAAATAAAAAAAAACCTATTGAACTGATCCAGAGACTCTATCAAACTGTATGAAGTGAGAGATCAGAGGAAGTAATGAGTAGGATACTCATGTTCATAACCATTGTAGTCATAGTAAAGCCTTTCCCCTTTCGCGATATCGCGTGTAGCCACTAGAAGAACTCTTACTTCTCCATTTATGCTATACCTCACGCATTTGCAGTTCCTCTTCTTCTTACCAAACCTGCAACCATCAGTAATGTGATGATGATGATTGTATAAAGTTTTGTCAGAACAAAAAAAAAAGAAACCTAAAAAGACATTGCTTACCTATTGTGATTGTTGATGCCACTGATGAAGCGAGATATGTTTCCATACTTGTCAGGGCAGATGACAAGAGATTTCGATGGATCTTCAGATAGAAGAAGAGTCATGATGCTGTCACAATCATCATTTTCTCTGTTCTTTAAGTAATCAACATCTCCTGTGTATTCAGCTATCAATGTGAAGTCCTTTATTGGACCATCTGCTTCAACTGTGAAACTGTAAGAAGAAAACCAACGTTTATAACTTCACTATGTCATTAAGAGAAGATTGATCATATGAATCTGTACCCTTGAAACTGATCTTTTACGACAACAAGAGGAGGGTATACTCCTTTTCTATGCATAGCTCGACACTGTTCCAATGTCTCAAAATCTTCTTTCGGAAGCACCTGCATAAGTAAACGAGAGAAGCAAGTAAGGGAAGTAACTTTTAAGCAAATGAGTTCTTGAAAAAGATTTGTTTCTTTTTACCTGAACCCCACCTATCTCGAACATGGATTGATTAGCAGAGCGAGGAGCCATCCCGGGAATATAAGTTAAGTCATTGCTGTATTCCATGTTCAAATATGTTAAAGCAGAAGCAAGTGTTCTCAGTTGTGCAGCTCTTTGAAGATGATCTTTTGATGGAACAAAAGGTAACAGTCTTCTCCTTCTCTTCTTCATAGTCAAAGGGCGAGAACGTCTCTTGTGCTTTACAGTCTCTTCTTAAAAAACCAATAAATGAAAGCCATTAAAACGAAATATTGCCCTCGACTTCAAAACACTTAATATTCGGTTAATCAATGAAGCAGATAGTTCTCATCAATGCTTATTAACCCTAAACCTCAATGCATCATGAGGTGCAATAGATAAAATCAATCTTTCAAGAATGTTATAGACTAAAGTAGAGCTCTTTCATATTCACTATACTGTTACTCATGTGAAACATCTCTTTAGTTTCATTAAAACTAAGATATTTGTCAATGTTGTAAGAATCGCTAGGCAATGTTTTAGGATATTTTTGAACGTCTAGACCAATTTATTGAGAAATCGCTTTTGTCCAGACACGATTTGCGGGGCCTATACCGACTTTTAGAACACTACGCAACAACGATTGATCAGATCATGAAAGCCAATGACGAAACCGAACCTTGAATCAACTCTGGTTTCTCTGTTCCATCCATTGCCTTCTCAATCCGGAAGAAATGCATAATCTTCTTCTGAGATAAACCTAAACACAACACACCCACAAACAGCTGAATACAAATACACACGAAAGTTACAAACTTTGACAACAAGAAGACAAAAAAAAAAAAACACATACTTTTTACAGGTGGTTGGTCGGAACAATCGACACAAACCCATTGTCCGATAGGGACACGAACCACGATCGGTCTAAGGCATTGCATATGAAACCCTTTATCGCATTTGTCGCAGAGAAGAAGCTCGTCCTCTCTTTCTCCCGACCCGCATTTCTCGCAGGTGACGTCACCGTATCTGTCGTCGTCGTCGTCGTCGTCGTCTTGTTCTTGAGCAACGACGGGGGCAGTTACCGCCATTATCTCGGCGATTGATCTCATCTTCCTCGGTGGAGATTCGGAGGAAGGTCGTCTCCGTGGAGCCTCGGTTCTTCGCCTCGAGGAAGGAGATGATGCAGCAGAGAGGGAGGAGGTGGCGTTCCACGTAGCCATGATGGCTCACTACGAAGAGACGCCGGAGATTGTTTTTGATTGGTTGGTGCTAATGTGCACCGTTCCGCGTCACCTGGGGAGTGTAATTTGGGTTCTTTCTCTCCTCTCCTTTTTGTATTTGTTACTGTCCAAAAGTTCAGACATGGTAAGAAATCAAATATTTACAATTATTAAATGTTTTTTACCACAAAAAGTATATAATTTATTAATTAAATATATATTGCTGACCTTCCAAACAATATAAATAGAAATGAAAGACTTTATTGACTACTGCATAGATAATATAATTTCATTTATGGAAGGATATAAAATGTATTTCATATACATAGTTTTTAGAAACAAATTATATATGAACGATTTTTTTCTAGCATTTCTATTTTATTTTAATGTTTTTTCTCTTAAATAAGCTGATGGAAATATTCTACAAAAAGGAATATATTTAGGAGGTGTTAGTGGGAGTTAGATTTGTAATGATTTGTTAAATTTTTTATAACTTAGAGTTGTTGGTTTATAGATTTTTCAGATTTTTATTAAAATCTAATGTTATTGGTTTGATGATTTTGTAGTTTATATAAAAATTGTTTTTAAAAAAAATTAGATTTTAATGCTCTTATAAATCTATTAAAGTTAGTGTATATGAAGTTGCATTCTTATAAAATTAACCTATTAAATAAGATTTTGAGAATACTATATATATCTCTTCAAATCTTAATATCATTGTAGCAATTTATTTTCATAGATTTTGACATATACAAAAGTATTTCTATCTCTTTATAAATTTAAGAAATCTTTCAACTTTTAAAATCAACAGATTCTATATAAATTTAATTTCCACTAAAACTTCCTTAGTGATTCTAAATGAGTATATATTGGTTACTATCCAGTAAAAAATCCAAGTATCCAATGGAATAAACAACTTTGTAAACTAATCTATATTATTATCATTGGTTTTTCAGAACTGAAAAAAGGTTAGAAAGCAAAGGAAAAAAAATAGTCTTTCAAATGAGAAAATTCAAACAAATTGTTGAGATCTTTATTTACCATATAAAGTTATTCAATGATCAAATTTTTTGAAATATTAACTTTTTTTTTGTTAGAGAAATTTAATTGAGTCTCTACCAATAACAATGTCATAATTCTAATGAATTATGGGTGCGATTATATGGAAAATGAAAAATGACAACATCATTCTAGAGTGCAACATTAAAAAATTTCATGTGTTAAGAGAATGCATTTGGAAGGTGCAGCTTGATGGAAGAACTTTCAGCTATACTCTCAGTAGTCAGTACCTTGAAAATATATCATGTCTTCATGTATCACATGTTTATCATTACTTTTGATGTATCGGGCTTGATAATGATAAGTGTTGTGACTCGACCACCGGCTTAGCCATCTTTCAGGCACCATTTTGAATTTGAGTTCTTTAACTTATATATATATATATATATATATATATATATCTGATAGGAAAATTAATACACCCATAATTTAACGCCTTGGAAATGAATAAGAAGACTCAATTAAAGAGAGCTATTAAGAAGTCTTCCTTCTTGTTTTGGGTCATATAAAGAGCTATAAATTAATTTTCTTCATCTTCAATAAGTAGTCACTCTTCCCAAATTGAGAATCAATATTTTAAAATATTAGTACATGACTTCATAAAGTATACCATTAATTTGTATATTGTTTAGATTAGAAATATAATTCTTACTTAACGACGAGTAACTCATGATTAGGTTGGAGTCTTTGGACGTAGGTGTTGTGGGTTACTATTAATAATTCACAACCTTCACTTTTTTATTCCATCACCATCAACAAAAAAACACCCTTTTAAAAATAGTATATAAATCAACCCAGAACCCTTTAAAGAAAAAGGAATGTTTCTCACTCCTCAGCTCTCATTTTCTCTCATTGGATGCAATTTTAATTGATTAAATGTCTTTTCGAAATCGAATCAAACCAACTCACGAGAACAATCCTCATTCTCGGTCTTCTTCGTATCCTTTTGAGTTGTGACAATGGAGCAAGAACCACGAACGTATTCAACACACAAACAAACCAACGTAGTTTCGGTACCACCTCATCATCACAATCATCTAAGTACAAGATCACAGAAGTGTACAGATCTTGGGGTTCTTCCCAGTCAGTTTCCGATTCCAGCTTTTGGCCCTTCTAGAAAACACAGTGATCTCTTATTAATATGTAAATCTTGTAAATAAGACATCGTCCATAAAATTTTTTCCATCTCAACATGGAGAGACGATACGCTATTACCATAGCTTTGTATTCTAAACTATTCAACTCCAATCTAATTTTAATGGGTCTACTCTAATCCATGCATTGATAATATTATGATTGATCCATGAGACATCAATTTGACAGATCAAGATTTGAATTCCACGGGATCAGTCAAAGTAGTGCATAGTTTTCCTCTCCGTTTTCTCAAAAGTTAGTTTTCTCCAACATTTCATTTCGAGCTAGACTAAATGAAGACTATCAAAAAGGGAGACATCATTTTCAATAAGCACTTTCTCGTTCCTTTCTTTTTAAATGTACTTCAAGATCCAAAAGAGTGTATCAATAAATGGTTTTAGAATAGATCACGTCTTTTTCTTCTAAAAGAAGTTCAGATTTTGGTAAAAAGGTTATTCAGGAAGAAACCTAAAAAACGGATAGACTGATAAAATTCATATATGTAAAGTAAGGGACAATAAAAAAATAAAGATAATTTATGAGTTACCACATCTAACACAACTCATATTGGTATTGGAGTGCCTAAATATAAGTCTTTTTGTTGTCAGAAATTTTATTTTTCCTAAAGCCCAAACAATCCACACATGGATTTTGTAAATCAGTGATATTCTGTTGATTAACTTGAATATATGTTATTAGAGAGATATTAAAGAGCAAGATGTATATTTTGCGAACCAATTGTTATGGATTTTTGAAGTCTAATTGTGAAGTGAAGTTCAAACCGAAGATTATTATATAAATCCTATTGTGATAAAGATTAGTTGATTTATATATATATCACAAGATTTAAATAATTTTTAGTTAAGATAAGTTTAGGTTTTGTGTATATATACAATTTTTTTGTAAGTCATTAAGACACAACACAATAATATATTTATATTATCTACTTTACATTAGTTTATTCTTATATACTAAATTATACCCATATTTAACCGAATAAATTCCAGATTTTGTAAGATTCCATGCATAGTCATTCATGAATCACGTGTTACTAGATTTCAATCCCTGAGGATGAAGGAATGTCTCCGTAGTGAAAATAATCTTACAAGAGAACAATATCTCATACATGCACATCACGTAGACGTCGCATATATATATATATATATATCTATGCATGGCAAGTGTCACATCATATTACGTCATTTAGTCAACTAAAAGTTTATTTATCTTGTCACTTGTCAATTTACTATCCGAGGGCATATGCTTTGATGTATATTTAATGAACTTTATGTGTTTTGTTTTTACTTTTTTTTTAGCCGGTTGCAAGATTGAAACCGTAGAGAGCAAGAGACAAAGAGTTATTATTACATTGGAGGTTTTATAAGAGGATATATTCTTACCATAACTTTATCGATTTTGTATGATCTTCTAGCTAGTTCCACCTGCTTTGGAATCCCCATGTAAATGTTGACATATGATCAACAAGTTCTAGATTATCTTTGACATATCATACTCGATAAATTACATAAATACTCTGAAGTAAGCACTTCAATAGTTCTACACTCAAACCGAATCAGGATTGCGTGAAAATATACATTTTAGAGCACTTCCAACAGTTTGAAACTCCGTTAGGGTTCTAATTTTTTTTTTTCTAAAAAAATAATAATTAAAAAAGTTGAATCAATCGCGTGCCGCCACATGTCAGTGGGGTCCGCAAACAATTCAAGAAATTGATTCTTAATGAGTGATTTTTAGAACTGGTTTTAAAAAAATTATAAACCCCACGCCTTTTAAAATCCCAAAAAAGTCCCTAAATACCCCTCATTGGTGGTCGTATGTAAAGAAAAACACAAACGATTGAGCCTAAACAATATCTTGGCTGGTTGGGTTTTAGTGTTACTAATTGGGCCAAAACAGCTAGATATATAAGCCCAAATATATGTATGTTGCTGATATTTTTTCAGTCCATTATAGTTCAGCCCGTTTGTTTTGACTAACACAGTGAAGCAAAGTTCCCATTGAAAATAAAGTTTGAATACATCAATTCAAATCAAAATTTGCAATCACTATAAAGTGGCAGTGAGAAGAATGTTCGCTCAACTTGTCTTTCCTTAGAATACAACTTACAAATCATGACGGCTATGGCTTCCCTTTGAATTTACCGCTTCCCTTTGAATTTACATTTATACATCTTTTAAATAAAACATTACAATTATTTATTTTATGTGAGGTTTATTAGACAAAAAACTAAATGTGAAGAATCATAAATTAGAAAGGTCCCCTTAACTATTTATAAGCTGCCAACCAAGCAAGACCACTTTCCAACTATTATTGACACATGCTTTCCAACATGGGACATGAAACTTTATTTTATAAAAATAATATTATTCTGCTTTCATCATTCCAAAAGGTGATTATAATTTGAAATATTGAAACTAATTCATTTTTGGACTTGTATACCAAATATGCAGATAGTATCAATGGACAGAACATGTAGTGAATACTATGCTAGCAAATACATTGTAAATATACAAATACAAGGTGTCTGCACCTTACCTTCTCAAGTCACAGTGTACATTCTTCTCAAATACCAGTCCCATTATATATACTTTTATTTTATTTAGGTCGATTAATTTCAAATTTGAATTCTCAAAGATGAAGTGTAATAAGATATTTTAGTTAAAAAGCGTATTATAGACATTTTCAATCAAACTCTATTTTTACTCAAAAATAAAATAAAAAGAATATTAAATAAAAAACACTACAATCTTATTACATTTTTCATTTTATAATAAAATTTATTTTTATTTATTCATCACTCTATTATAGAGTGAGAAAAGAAGTATGGTTGAATTATTTTTGTCTCAAATTTTATTTTCTTTCAGTTTTGAAAAAAAATAATTACATTGGAAATACTCTAAATGAAACATAAATGATAAATTTAAAACTATATTAATATTCAAATCTATTCAAATACGGTCACGGGAGAAAACATAGAGTCCTCCGTTTGTCAGCAATATTCTTATTTTATTTATTATTAATGCTATTAATATTAGTTTTTGCAATCATGGAGAATAAAAGTTTGAACGCTTGTCGAGCCGCTAAGTTATTAATCGACGGTTGATATAAAGTTTAAAATCAATCTAACGGTGCTGTAGCGTCGGTGAGGAAAAAACAAGTGTCAAGCCAGGTCACCATAGCATATTGCTCCCTCAATTTTTAATTTAATTTCGACAACTTTTAAATTAAAAGAAAAAACGAAAGAGTGAAATGAAAGGGAAAATCTTACCTATATATTCTCTCCCTTATATACTCCTTTCACAATCCATAGTGTAGCTGCTGGCCGTTTCTGCTTCTTCTATCTTCTCGAATCGTCTTCTCTGCTTCTATCTTCTTCTTCAAGGTGACTCATAGATCCGCTTATTTTTTCGTTCATCACGGTTTCTATATACTGATTCGCTAGATCTGTCAAGCATGCGTTGAGTATTACGAGGAAACTGTTTGTATCTTTCGTTTTAAGCTACTCTGATCGGTGTTTGTTGGATCGATCTGGACTAATCGTTGGTTTCTTAGGGTTTATGCGTTAGATCTATTGATTTGGTGGATTCTCGTCGCTTGGATCGATTTGTCGCCGTTATTTTCAGCTTAGTGCTCGAAATGATTTTGTTCTTGATTGTATCGTTGTTTGATTTAGTTTGATAGCTCGATCTGAGACGGGATCGATGTTTTTGAAAGTGTATTTTGAGATCTGTGAAGTGTTTTTGACTTAGCTTAATCTTATCTCAGTCACTAAACACCTTGACTGATTTGATCAGTCGTAAATTTTCTTGAGAGTTGTTGTTATGTGGTTCTTGAGCGTTGTTGCTTGACAAATCGAATTAGCTCATAGGCAATAGCGTTTACATCTTGCGCTTATCTGATTCCTTCAGGTTTCTTTTTTTGTAGTTTAGTGAAAGATGGCCGATGGTGAGGACATTCAGCCCCTTGTCTGTGACAATGGAACTGGAATGGTGAAGGTTAGTAAAAGATTGTTTTTATTTAGCTTTAAGTCAATCTTTTGTACTTGTGTAAGATGGTTTTGTATATGAACAGGCTGGGTTTGCTGGTGACGATGCTCCCAGGGCTGTGTTCCCAAGTATTGTTGGTCGTCCCAGACACACTGGTGTCATGGTTGGGATGGGACAGAAAGATGCTTACGTTGGTGATGAAGCACAGTCCAAAAGAGGTATTCTTACTCTCAAGTATCCGATCGAGCATGGTATTGTGAGCAACTGGGATGACATGGAAAAGATCTGGCATCACACTTTCTACAACGAGCTCCGTGTTGCCCCTGAAGAGCACCCGGTTCTTCTCACTGAGGCACCTCTTAACCCTAAAGCCAACAGGGAAAAGATGACTCAGATCATGTTCGAGACTTTCAATGTTCCTGCTATGTATGTTGCCATTCAGGCCGTTCTTTCTCTCTACGCTAGTGGGCGTACTACAGGTTAGTGCTCAACTTAAAACATTTGAATCTGATTAACATTACATTTGCTAAAATTTGCTCTGGTTTGATTCTCTTATAGGTATCGTGCTCGACTCTGGTGATGGTGTGTCTCACACTGTGCCAATCTACGAGGGTTATGCACTTCCTCATGCTATCCTCCGTCTGGATCTTGCGGGTAGGGATCTCACTGATTCTCTAATGAAGATTCTCACAGAGAGAGGGTACATGTTCACCACCACCGCCGAGCGTGAAATTGTCCGTGACATCAAAGAGAAACTTGCCTACGTCGCTCTCGACTTCGAGCAAGAGCTGGAGACAGCTAAGAGCAGTTCTTCAGTGGAGAAGAACTACGAGCTACCTGATGGACAAGTCATCACCATTGGAGCTGAAAGATTCCGTTGCCCTGAAGTACTCTTCCAGCCGTCGCTCGTGGGAATGGAAGCTCCTGGAATCCATGAAACAACATACAACTCCATCATGAAGTGTGACGTGGATATCAGGAAGGATCTTTATGGAAACATTGTTCTCAGTGGTGGTTCAACCATGTTCCCAGGAATCGCTGACCGTATGAGCAAAGAGATCACCGCACTGGCACCAAGCAGCATGAAGATCAAGGTGGTGGCACCGCCTGAGAGGAAATACAGTGTCTGGATTGGAGGATCTATCCTTGCATCCCTCAGCACTTTCCAACAGGTAATTAAAAAAAAACGATTCTGTCTCTTTTTATATTTACAAGTTGAGAATGAAAATATTAAAGTATGTTTTTTATTGCTTTGTGTGTGTGAAACAGATGTGGATCTCAAAGGGAGAGTACGATGAGTCGGGTCCATCCATCGTCCACAGGAAATGCTTCTAAGTGGTTCTTCTCTGGTTCATGGTGGTGAGTTTGGTATCTACATCCCCCCCCCTTGTTGGGATGGGAATTGAAACTATATGTTGTTATTGTGGTTGTTTTTTTTTTTTTTTTGGTCTGGTCTCTTTAGAACCTTTTGGATGAGTCTTTCTATGTACTTTAGTTTTCTTTGTTTCTTATTTTCTCTTCCAAGGATATGCTTGTGACGATGCTCTGCTCCTTATTAAGCAAAAAAAAAAAGTCGTATTATATTTGGTCTTTCATTTTTTTGTTCGCCTTTGGAAACAGTTTTTTATTTGTATGTGACAGTACTCTTCAATTGCAATGCAGTTATAATAATATTGTTACGCCTCACATTATAAAAAATTTGACGTTTTAGATTGCAGTGAAGATCATTCATTAGTTAGGAAGCTCACCAATTTAAAAGAACAATGGGGGTTTATGTGTTTCATGGTTAACTTTCAATTGCATCCGTTGTAATCAGTACATTGTCAAAGTTAAACAATGAAGTGGATGCGAAATGTATATTATTTTGGTTTGGATTTTTTTCGAATAATTTTTCTTTAAAATCAAAATTGTGTAGAACAACACAATCTGTTTTTTTTTTTGGCTGCCTACCTAGTAGTTAATTATATGTCCCACCATTGGAGAGACTTGAAATGGTCGGTCCGACCACTTTAAAAAAAAGAAACTATTGAACAACTCATATACACACACGAAAACGAATAGTTGCCTGACATAGTCACCGTCTTTCTCTATAATGACTAACTTTATTGTATTAGATACTTTCTGCTGTCCATAGAACTTTCCAAACTAAGAAAAAACTCGCCTTTTTTCTTCACAGATGAGCTTTGGGCCAAAACAACCAATGGGTGATAATTGATAAACTGAAATTAGAGATGTCCAGCTGTTAAACTGATCCTAGCCCAACTGAAACTGATCCGAGCCCAATAAAGAGTGAGGAAGAATACAGTTTTTTTTTTTAACTCAAAGCTGTTTTTTATCCGATTTAATTTCGAAAATACCTCTATTGATCCTTTTTTAGTTTTTCGTAAAACCCGAGAGCATTATAGTCAAATTCTAATCTTCTGCACCACCTAATGAACTTTATGTTCTGATTGAATTTCAAAGGAGCGAATCTTATCACCTTTGAAAACTTCGTAGAGCTCTTCTCTGATCTGCGGAACAGTAATACCATCTGTTCGTATTGTATTATACATAAAATAATAATAATAATAGTATATTACAAAAATAACCCTAGATTGATCGTATTGTTTTTTTTTCTCTTCTCTTTCTCGCATCTGCTCAAAAGCTTTCACCGTTAGGGTTCGTTTACAAATGGTAATCTCTACGAACCTTTTCGATTCGAATCCTATTGCTTTGTAAATTGAATTTTGGTTGGTTTCTTCTCAGGATGCGTTTAGAGATGCGATATTGCAGCGAGGTCCTATTGAAAGCTTTGCACTCAAAACTGTTCAAGAGTTTATACAACCTCAGGTTGGTCAGAACTCTACTTGTTCACTTTGTGTTTGGTCTCACTGTTTTGTTTTCTTCTTATTACTACACAGAGACAAACAAAGTTGGCTCAAGATGAAAACCAGATGCTTGAAAACATGCTCCGGACTTTGCTGCAACAGCTTGTGGTCTGTTTTGGTTTTGTACTAAGTAATCAATCTTTTGATTTTGTTTTTGACTGTGTGTGGATTTTGCGGGTGGTTCAGGCTTCTGCTGCTCAATCAGAGGAGCAAATCATGCAGTATGGTCAGTTGATTGATGATGAAAATGTACACGGGGAGATTCCTCGTCTTCTAGGTTAGCATTTTATTACAGAGAGTTATGTTCTGTCTGGTGTAATTTGCATAAGCTTGTTTAAATAAGTGTGAATGTTTCGCCTTAAAAAAGTTCTTGTAGTTTATTATGTCTATTGCTTTAGTTTCTAGTGTTTGGTTGTTGCTGGCTACTTTTGTTGTACAACCTCTCACCATTTTTTTTTCAATTTAGATGTTGTGCTTTATCTTTGTGAGAAAGAGCATGTAGAAGGTGGAATGATATTCCAGCTGCTGGAGGATTTGACTGAGATGTCTACCATGAAAAACTGTAAAGATGTTTTTGGTTATATTGAAAGTAAACAAGATATATTGGGCAAGGTATGTCTTAAGATGAAAAACGGATTTATCCTCTTTGTATTTAGTTGCCATGATGAGTATCTTGTCTTTTTGACTTTGGATGGTACAATTATTTGCAGCAAGAGCTTTTTGCACGCGGAAAACTTGTTATGTTGAGGACTTGCAACCAACTTCTCCGGCGACTCTCAAAGGTTCACTATCTTTACCCTTTTCTAGTTCCCTTTTGTCGAACTTTTTGTAAGTCATACTCTGCTTTCTCAGTTATGTCACTTCCACTCTTTGTTAATTTCGTTTCTGCTTTCACAACCTGGCATGCAGGCTAATGATGTGGTGTTTTGTGGAAGAATTCTTATGTTTTTGGCTCACTTTTTTCCGTTATCTGAACGCTCAGGTAAGAAGGCTTTTCTCATTGCTTATTTGCATATACGAACTTTAGGATACAGATATTTAGAAGCTGTGTAACGTTTGCTTTCTTGGCTTGTTCTTGCAGCTGTGAACATCAAAGGCGTTTTCAATACATCTAATGAAACCAAATTTGAAAAAGATCCTCCAAAAGGCAAGTTACACTCTTATCTATTGGTTTCTGCTCCTTAAATCCATTAGACCGTTCTAATGTATTATCATTCTCTCTATGGCATTTTGCTTCTCAGGAATTTCTGTAGATTTCAACTTCTATAAGACATTTTGGAGTTTACAGGTATGTGTTAGTCAAAGGAACTTTCTAGGCAACTCTTCTTCTTGTGCCTTTTTCATAAGAGTTGTCTCAGAAAATTTCTGCTTGCTTATCAAACAAAATCATTTACTTGAAATAGCATCTCAATTTTCCCTTTGGTGGTTACTTTATTGAGGTATTGCTTCCCTTTATTGAGCATTTTGTTTCATTTCCAGGAGTATTTCTGTAATCCCGCTTCTCTTGCCACCGCATCTGCCAAGTGGCAGAAATTTTCATCTAGTTTGGCGGTATGTGGTCTATGGTTGTTGGCTTATAAGGCATTACCTTGTCTTATACATATATCATATGTATAAGCACGGAGAAGCTACGCTGGTGCCTGATGCTAGACATCATTTTCTTGATTTGCCTGTGTAGGTTGTATTAAACACCTTTGACGCTCAACCACTAAGCGAAGAAGAGGGAGAGGCTAACAGTTTGGAGGAAGAGGCAGCAACCTTTAATATAAAATACTTAACAAGTAGTAAATTAATGGGTTTAGAGGTAAGTTCGATGTGGATACACACGCACATATAAATATGAGTGTGTTATATCCCTTTGTGTATCATGCGTTTGAGATGCGTTGCCATATAATACAGGCTTCTGAAGTTAGTAGATAACACATTTTTCACCTTTGGTTACAGTTGAAGGATTCGAGCTTCCGACGACATATTCTTCTCCAGTGCCTCATTCTGTTTGATTACTTGAGGGTAAATATCTGTCAAGAATGACACCTTAAAACTACTTTTTCTCTTGTAGCCTGTGAAAACTGACTCATGTTTCGTGTTAGGCACCAGGAAAGAACGACAAAGATCTGCCATCTGAAACCATGGTCAGTGTTTTTGCTTTTTCATTTAGCTGATGTGCTCTTGTATACGGATCGATCTTATGCAAAATCACTCAAAACTGTTATTGTTTTTTATCTTTTTCGGCCTAGAAGGAAGAACTCAAGTCATGTGAGGATCGCGTAAAGAAACTGCTTGAGATAACTCCGCCTAAAGGGAAAGAATTCCTCCGTGCAGTTGAGCATATACTGGAGCGTGAAAAGAATTGGGTATGCGTGTTGCTGTCTCTCTTACTTTCTAGCTTGAAGGCAATGGTATTTAATTGTTTCTTTAATACATACAAAAACAGGTCTGGTGGAAACGTGATGGATGCCCACCATTTGAAAAACAACCAATAGAGAAGAAATCACCCAATACAGGACAAAAGAGACGGTATGAGAAACATCTTACCGCTTCTCTCTCATGTAGTCACGTACCTAGGTTGTAGTGTCAGCCATTAGAAATAGGTTAGGCGCCAGAGATTGATAGACATGAGGGTTATCTCTCAGCTTTCTCTAGTTAACAGTCCATTGCAAGTACATACCAAATCTAAATAATATTATAACGCTCCACGTGGGTTATCTTTTGCTTTTTACAGGAGGCAAAGATGGGGATTGGGCAATAAAGAACTCTCCCAACTCTGGAGATGGGCTGATCAGAATAAGGTAAGTATTATCTTAATGTCACGAGATATTCTACTCTCTCTTTCTCAGATATTATATCTCAGTCTGCAGTTTATGTCTCTACAATAATTGTATCTCTGATGTTATGACAGAATGCTTTGACTGATTCTCAACGTGTAAGAACCCCAGACATTGCAGACTACTGGAAACCATTAGCAGAAGATGTAAGACAACATATCTCTATTTAAGACAAACAACATTTTCCGAAATGGTTAGTGTATTTACAGCCCACTTGGTGTTTTTTTGTTTAAATCTCAGATGGACCCATCAGCTGGAATAGAGGATGCGTACCATCATAAAAACAATAGAGTAAATATAACTATCCTTTATTCTTAAGATGTCTCATTGAATATATGTCTCTCAGGCACATTAATTATTACTGTTTTGAAAGGTTTACTGCTGGAAAGGTCTTAGGTTTGCAGCTCGGCAAGACCTGGAAGGATTCTCTAGGGTACTTACTTCTTATGACTCGTAAACTTCATCTTTTAAAAACTCTTTTTTAATTTGGTTTTCTACAGTTTACTGATCTGGGAATTGAAGGAGTTGTCCCTGTTGAACTATTGCCACCTGAGGTCCGGTCCAAATACCAAGCTAAACCGAATGAGAAAGCGAAACGTGCTAAGAAGGAAGAAACCAAAGGTGGATCTCTTGAAGAAGAAACCAAAGGTGGGTCAACAGAGGGAACCCTGATGGGTGGTTCTACTAGTGAAGCTGAAGCTGAAGCTGGAAAAGGCGAATCAGAGGCGATGGAGAGTGATGCTATTGCAGACACTCCTACGCCTGAGGAACAACAAAGACTCGGTGGTTCTGACACAGACAACGGTCAAGAGGCCGGCCAAATCGAAGACACAGAGACAGAGGAAGGTGGTTTGATGGAGACTGATCTCAATCATCCTCCTCTGCCTATCTCTTGAGCAAGGAAGGTGGTTTCAGTCTGTGAACGCTTTCTTTAATGATGATTCCTTTGGACATGAAGTTATAAATGTACGGATGTTTATTAAATTATGACAAGTACGAATGTTTCAGATATGTTATGTTGTTTGCATCAAAATTTTGTTGGATGTAAAATTTGAAATGTCTTGCGGCGACTCAAGTTATGGTTCATTATGCACATTCAGTTTTAGACTTTTAGTATATCACTTTCAACTCCTAGATCATCAGTTTCTTGAATGGTATCCTATAGAAAGAGAAACATACTTGGGATTGTCTTTCGTTGAGATACGAGAAAGAAGGAGAACCATCAGAGCTAGCTGGTGTGGATGTGTTAAAGAGCCTCTTCTTATTACAGCCAACACTGTTCTGTCTATTTTCAAGTAGACAGGGTTGCTTGTTATGTCTCTGATGAAACAACTCTTTTGGGTTTGAAAACTTATATAGGCTTCTGTTATCACATTATAGTGGGCCTTGTTTGAGGATTTTACATGCCGACGAGACATATCTATTGTTTTAAGACTGGAGCTTAAGGTTCTGTATTCTTATCTGAAAACTTTGTAATCAGTTTGAAGCAGATGAATAAGGTAAAAAATAAAAATGAAATTCTTCTTAAAGATCACAATACATGGGAGAGTTACAACCAACGAGAAAGAAAGAAACCCAATAATAATCTTTGGATGTATGAAAACACATTACAGACAAGACTGAATCCGGTTTAGGTTTTATACCAAGTCAGAAAAGAACAAGGAGACCATGCTTGCCTGCAACTCAGGCCTTGGCTTTTGCTTCATATTCATGTGGAGGCTGCAATAAAACATACACTCATTCAGTAAAACCTAAAAACAGAAGCAAATCATGAGAGAGAGAGAGAGATTGATCAATCTTACCAAGAAAGTAGCAGATATCATCTTTTGTGCAAACCATCTCATGTGCATCGCTCTTTGAGCTGCCATTGCCGCCTGCACCGATTCAAACCGCAGATACACAAAACCTGCGCTGTTCCTGCATTTCACCAAGTTCCAGACCAATATCACATATATATATATAATCAAAAAAGCCAAATATGCAAGACATTATCATCAAAAGTCATGGGATGATACTTACTTGTCTACATAAATATGCTTCACTGTGCCATACTTGGAGCATTCTTGGTCAACGTCATCTTTAATTTCTTCATCAAAATACGGTTCCGTCTGCAACACAGTAATGTTTTAATGTTAGTAATACTTGAAGAAAAGAGCCAACAACACTTTCACATATGGCAGAGACTCTTCCTTTTTTTTTTACGCAGCCCTCAAGTGAAAAAAAAAAAAAAAAAAAAAGCAAGAACCAACCTCAGTTGCAGGATCAAACATATTCTTCAGTAGAAGACATTCACTTGGCTGCCCAATAGGCTCTGTGACAACAGAAGGGATTGCTGTTGTCGGAAGCACTGATGTGGGGAAACCAGGATTCATACCTGCTTGATTAGGAGCAGTTCCATTTAGCGCTGGTACTCCTATACTGTGCACAGATTAAATATGTTATAAAGAGAAACGGGTAACATAAAAACGAGTAAAAATGATGCATAAAAGAGAGACATACGTTGCTGCGAGACCTGTACGATCCAGCTTCTGCATAAGTAGAACCCTCGATTGTGCATTTAAAGCCTGTGAGAAAGAGTAATTAATAAACAAGTATCAAGTAGAAAAGATAAATGATACAAGGTTCACCAGCTTACCAGTCCACCTCCATCATCATCATCGAAATCAGCAGATTTTGGATTACCTTCTTGTGTGCCAATATGATCAGCGACAGAGGAAACCTAATGGAAATATAATATATTTACCACTGTGAAATAACATCAAATGCAAAGTCTAACAACTCATCTTAACCACAAGGAGTTCAAGACTCACCTTGATTGTCCTTCCAGCAATCTCCAATTTTCCGTTCAAGGCTATTTGTGCTGCCTTTGAATGTTCGACTTGGGCGAACTAAGGAAAATTAAATAGTGATAAATCACGAAGAACAAGAGCACCAATTAATTTGAAAATGAGTTCTACAAACCTGGATAAACCCAAAACCCTTGCACTGGCCAGTTTCAAGGTCACATGGAAGCTGAACTAGCTCAACAGGACCAAACGGCTCAAAAATCTGATAACGGACCCCAAAAAATGTCAACAGGAGAAGTATAATTAAAAATGTTAAGCAACACTTACTGGGTCTGTTCACAAGTAATAAAGCTTCTCAAGAAGCCAAATATCTTTTAAAACAATTATTAAGAGAGTGGATATCAATGAAAATACCTGTCTAAGCTGCAACTCTGTCATGTTGAAATGCAAGTTACCCACATACAGCTTCCTATCAACAGGGCCAGTACCACCGCCTGTAGTAGTATTGGACTGAGCTAGATTCTTTTCAGCTTCAGAGGGCTTAACCATCACGGGTTGTCCAAGAAATAGTTGTCCAGACATAGCTATGGCCATTGGAACTGACATAACATCATAAAACTCGATATACCTGCAAGTCAAAAGAGATACTTGACTTCAGAGTACACATAGGAAATGAATATCAGAACAAAACTTACAAAGCATGTAGCAATGAGAAGTTGGGAACAAAAAACTTTAGTGCGAGGGTTCAAGCTGAGTCTCTTTTGGTGGGATTGATGCCTAGATTAATAAAAAATGTTAGTAAATTCAACAATAAGTAGATCTAGTAATCAATGAACATAGTAGCAAGCTCTTCTGTCGGTGAATTATCTCAAACAGAGGACTGATAAAGCACCATATTAACCAGGATGAAGCATTAAAAACAAGAGTGGTAAGCTAATGGGATCCCTCCTTCCTGATAGTGCTTGCAAGGAAGTAACAACTGAAATATGATTCAGGTTTTCTGACTTCTACCTTGACCATGCAGAATTTGATTAAACAAGAGTGCAAGGTATTGGCATCATCCTCATCATTATCGCATAGATAGTGGATCTAAGAATACAGTTAAATCGAGTTCTTGAAATTGCATAGAAAAATGAATATGCAGAAAAATACATATATGCAAAACTAAGTTTAGTAGAAACTGAACAAAAAACATACCCGACTCCTTTGGATCTTCTTGAGTTTCTGTCCATGATCAATCGCACGTCCCTGACCTGAAATCATAAGGAAAAGAGAACAATAAGAACAAACCTTGCAATGGCCTAAACTAACTTAATAGCACAAAGTAAACTGACCTTCCCAGCTTTGGAGAAGAACTCATAAACATCCCTCTCGGTAGCTTTAAGAGGCATCTGTATATTACAAAACCAAGTTAGGTTCGCTTAATCAGCAAAACTTAACTCTGCTTCCACTGAACCAAAGCTTAACAATCTACCTGATATGCAAAGACAGTTCTTTGGTCTCTCTCAGGATCAGCTTCAGGCTCATCCTTCTTATCCTTATGTCTCCTGCTTCCTCTATCCACTACTTCTCGTTCCCTCTCTTCCCTCCGTGACCTACTACTGCTTCTCCTCTCCCTAACTCTCCTCTCTCTGTCTCTGCTCTTCTCCCTCTCTCTCCTCTCTCTATCTCTGCTCTTCTCCCTATCACTCCTGTCTCTCTCTTTGGATCCTCCCCTAATCTCATCCCTCTCTCTATCCTTATCTCGGCTGCTCCTGTGCCTCTCTTTCTCCCGATCCCTCTTAACTCCACCGTTCTCCTCTTCGTCGTCTCCTCGAGACTTCTTACTCCGACTGCTCCCTCGCTCTCGCTCTTCTTCGTCACGCCTCTCTCCTTCTCTCTTCCTGTAACTCCTCTCGCTCCCTTCCTTCTTCCTATCGGATGCGTCTCCTTCCTCCACCGTCTTCTCCAGGTACTCGTATTCGTCGAACTCCATTCTCTTCGATTAGGGCTTTTGCTAGGGTTTCGAATTGAATTTAGCTCAGGCCTCCCTTGTTGGTTGCTACTTCGTAAATTCTGAACAGTGACGAGGTTAGAAAGGGTATTTACAAAACACTAACCAGCAACGTTCACCATGTTAGTTGACCTGGGAACGTTAATCATAGGCCCACAATGATTGGGCTTATAAATAGTTCAGAGTTTAACTATATAATTGTTTTAAAATTTAAAATTTATAAAACAAAAATTTCTAAAACTGTATAAATTATAAAATTGTATAATTTTCTTCAACTATAAAAATGAAAAATATCTTTTTTTACATAAATTTAAAAATAAAAAACAGTGTTATTTAATACATTACTTTAAAATCTATTATTATTGAATATTTCTTTTGTTTTTAAAAGATGAAAATTTTAGAATTTCGTTCATATTAATTTTTTATTGAATTTTAATATATTATTTTTCGTAATACAATTTAATAAACACAATTATTTTTTTAAGTTTACAATTTACCATTTAATAATATATTGAAAATGTATTTAGAAAAAAAACAGTTGAAAAACATATTTTTTAAAATCAGAAAAGTATAATTCAAGTTGTGTATTTTAAATTTCTGATAGCCATTTTTTAATGGTTGTGTAAAATTTGAAAATGGTGTAACAAAAACCATAATAAATTCTCATTTCACCTAAAATCATCTAAAAACTTACTAAAAATCAAATCGCTTTAAAATTGTAGACTGAATACATCCTTCTATGTTTCTTAATCTTAAAGAGAAATAATCCACAAAAAATCTTTGGAAAACAAATTGCTGATAAAACCAACTAGTGTACAAAATCATACTACATATCTTGAAGTCTTGACAAAGGAAACAACTGCTTGGAGTTTTTTCCACACAAAGATCCTGAAAAGTTTCATTGGAAGAGCACATGATTGTTCAAAGTCTCAGTGCGGCTTTGTGAACCATGGTTTCCTTGTGAATCTGGTGGCAACTCTTTTCAACAAGATCTAAGAGCTTCTCCAAATTCACTGCCCACGAGTTCAGAATCTCGTTGCTGTCCTTTGCGATTTGGAAACACACGATTCCTGATGGTCTGTCTATTTTTGCAATCAGTGCTTTCGACACTACCATCTCTGAGAGATGCTTCTCCGCCTCCTGATAAATTATTCCAACAATTACAACTGTATAAAAGAGCTTTAGATGTAATAAGCATATGATACCAACCAGAGAGAACATATCAGTTACCTCAAAGGTTAGGCATAAAAGCTCTGCAAGTCTCTTTAAGGTTATCCTTGAGTAGTACTTTGAGACAACGAGAATATTCTGCAGATTACAAAGAGAGAAACGAAAAATTAGTTAACGGAAATAGCCGTTGCCAACAACAATGATTCTCATGGAGAGACTTACATGTTCAATGATTCTCAGTTTCAGATCTTCACCAGCTTTGTCACCCAAAGAACCTCCAACCATGTTTTTTTCTTTCTCAAACTCATCCTTGTATTTGTTCCAGAGAGATGTCCATTGAATAACCTCCATCGTCACGACCTGTTTTAAAAGCATCCTGGTATGAACAAATATAAGACATAAGAGACTACTCAGAACTTATATGAAAACGAAACAGATTTAAAAAAACGAAGTTTATGGGGTAAGAGAAATACTTGAAATCAGGAATTTCTGATAAATTCTTATCTTCCAATGTTGCATTGAGCAAGCTAGATTGCATTGGATCATGAGGTGCCAAGACCAAGAACCAGCAAATCTTCCTCAGGACCTATCGTTTGAAGATCAAAGAGAAGTTAATTCTTAAATTAACCATAGAAATGTATACTATACTGACCACCCAATCAATGGTATGAAGCTTACTGGAATCCACTGCTCTGGGGTTTCTTTTACAGATGGGATGTCATATATTGCCTTGTAGCTACGGCAGATCTCAAGGTACTCATTGTTATGAGAATAATACCTACATGGTTGAGTTTTTATATGGTTATTTATAGAAAGACGAGAATGTCACGGGAATCAATCATGGTACATTAGAAGTCAGTGGAAACATGTCTTATATAGAAGACTCACCGAATCATTAGCTCATAGTAAATTCGCTTAAGCTCCAACAAAGTAGGTATATCAGCAGGAGCCTCCTCTACAATGTTCTCACCTTCCTTAGGTTTCTTCTTATCTTTTTTTGTATCTGCATCAAAAACTCTAGGATTTATCTTCCTAGATAAGATTTGCGCACGAACATAATCTTGACGATCCAAGCACAAGCGGACCTACAATGGTTAACCAAAAGTAGTTAGCACCACAAACGAGAACACCAGTAGATATATTTAACACCAACAAAGCGCAAGTCCTTACTTGTTCAAGGATAAATGCAATTTTCTCAGTTTTAGCCATAGCGCCAAATGTCTCCACCTGTTATTCACAATCAAATTGATTAACTAAAAAAAAAAATCCAGGAAGAAGGTAGAAAAAGCTTACAGCAACTTCTTGCATGAGATCTGCAGCTTCAGCAATCTGACCCTGGTCTTCCTTAATCTTAGCAAGCTTCCTTGTGAGCCGAGCCCTCTCAATTTCAACATATATCTACACATGGAGTTACAAAATGCAAACATTTACATAAACTGATCAAAATATATAATGGAAGATAACAACATCAGTTTCCGCACCTTTCCAGCAGAAACATTGTTCAGCGTCTTAATAAGCTCAATCCGAGTTTCTATGTCTGGAGTCTGATCAATATACTGCATTGCTTGCTGCACCATGGATTGCACAGCCTGCAAATGGATTCACAACAGAAACTAACTAAACGTTATACTTTTCACTTCGCATTGTTTACTTTCAATATAATTCTAAACATGAAAAAGTAAAACTAATACCGTATGAAGTTGCCAGACCAAAGAAAACACGAAAAGTAAAGTAAAACCAACTAAACAAGAAACTAGAACTAAGGTTCAGTAATAAACTGAAGCATATATATAACCATCACTATCTGCAATGACCAGACTTGGCACTAATACTTAAGTCAACGGTTAACAACAAACTCTACTAAAATGAGTTCTGTATTGAACACAGAAGGTGAATCCCCCTAAGCCTCCTGGTTACCAAACACTATGCCTATGCAATCCACAGTACAACACAAACAAAATCTCCAACCTAGCAACTTCCTTTTATCCCTACAAGCTCAAACGAGATCACCTGTTTAAGCTGGCCACGTTTCTTGGAGAGATTGAGAATCTGCTCGTTGAGAAGCTTCCAGTCCTTAGCTTCGAAACAGAGCTGCAGAATCTCAGTAGCTGCTTTCCTTGTACCGGAGACATTCTCCGCGAGTCTCATCTGCTTCTCTTCATTCAGAAGCCTATCTATCGACGCCTCAAGGTTCCCGTTGTCTCCCTGAAAATCCACACGAATCAGATTCAAAACTCGAAACAAGAGCAAAAAAAAACTAATAACAGATCTGAGAAATCGAGAACTCGCCATCGCAAAACCACCGTTTGGCACAATCTGAGAGAGCTTATGGGAGTTGCTGAGCACAGAAACAATGGCAGAGTCTCTCCCAACCCCTTGAACAAGAAAGCTCAGATTCTTGGGCCGATAATTCTATTAATGGGCCACTATTGGGCCATTATTGTGCCACTATCGGGCCACTATTGGGCCATAGTCTAATTTGTTTTGAGCTCATGTATTAACAAATTGATTGGTTTGGTTTGGTACCCGTGCAACCTAGAAGTCTCTCCCCCAACCCCTTGAACAAGAAAGCTCAGATTCTTGGGCCGACAATTCCTATAATGGTGGGCCATGATCTAATTTGTTTTGAGCTCGTGTATTAACAAACTGATTGGTTTGGTTTGGTCCTGTAATCCGGTTTAAGTGATATTATTTGATTCCTGATTGGATTTTTAATAGTCCTAATCAAATTAGAAGTTAGATCCTAAACCGCATAGTATTATAAACTAGTTTTCATATAGATACGCATGTTGTCTTTTACTTAGAACAAACACACAGATACAAAAATCTTAAACCGAAAGAAGTAAACAATACGAGGATGACGAGTGAAAGCAACGATGTATCATGGGAGCAACACTTCAAGGATATAACGAAGTTCATCGAAGAAAGGCTAAGTCCTACGAAACTCAGACAATACATCGACTTGATGAAACAGTTTAGGTTACAACTCATTGAAGGAGACAAACTCATAAGCTCTCTTCAGTATCTGTTTAGAGAAGACGAGTGTCTTTCCAAGATGATCAACAAACTTATGGAAACAGAGATTCGAGAGATGAAAAGAGATGGAGCTTTGGAACCAGTCGATGTAGTTGAAGATGGTGACATTATAGAGGAGGAGCATCGTCGTTGTCGTGTTCATGTTCGTCCTAGTTACGAGATTGGTCGGGATGATGCAGATTTACCCATTAAGAAAAGACGCAAGTATAGGTCTGAGCCCAGTGGGCCTGTAGAACCTCACGAATTTAAATCAACGATAAACGAAAATTGTTGTAACAATTAGGCTAGTAACAATTTCAGTTTTTAATATGATATTCTTTTACACTTGATTTTGCTTACACCTTTATAAAAAAAATTGAAATCATTATTGATAATTTGTTCTTTGGTATGTCCGAATTTTTTTTTTGATAATGATTAATTATGTTATTATAAGCTATGAAAAATATTATAGAAGATCTTACATAACTATAATTATCATATGAAGATTCACGTCTTATTACACCACCATAAATCGTCATATAAGATTTACGTTTGAGGATATTCTTTGCTGAACTTTTCTTTTATGTTTTTCTTTCACAATAAAAAAAATTCTATTAGTTTGCATATTTTTTTTTTTTTGAGATTCGAAATTCAGATTTTCTAATATAAAAATATTAATTCTTAGTTAAACCACTAGAGGAATAGAGATTCAAAAAATTAAATAAAAATAAAGAAATATCTTTGGATGGCTCTAAAAGAAAATTTGTAATAAAAATAATTTTTAAAAAAGATAAAATAAATTTTATTAAAGAATGTAAATATACATTTATATTCTTAATGTTTAGAGTTATGAAGGGGAGTTTTGGAGCTGAGATTTAAAATTAAAAAAAAAAATTTTTAAAATAAAAAAGTTATTTTGATTATTTTTAATAGTACTATTTTAGTAATAAAAAATTTTAAAAAAAAATATTTGAAAGAATTGATCATAAAAATATTTATGTTCATTCAATAAAATACACCGTTAAGAAAATTGAAAATTAATGTTAATCAATAAATCACGTCATTATTATTTGTTTAATCTCAATTTCCTTTTCTTTTTGTTTTTCCTTTTTTTTTGTAATTCCTTTTTAATAGGATTTGGTTCTTCTTTTTATATATTACTGAGATTGTTTTCTTAGGCCTTACAATTCTCTTCACTTACATCAACAAGAAAAAGAAAAAAAAGGGTTCAATTTTCCTCCTGAGTACTCGCCAATGTCTGGAGAAGAAGAAGAGAACGCCGCCGAGCTCAAGATCGGAGACGGTACCTCTCTCTATTCCCTTCTCCATCTCCTTTGCTATTGCCACCGCGAAATTAGGGTTTTTTCTTCTTTTAGTGCAATTCGATTGAAATATTAGGTCAATTTTGGAGATTTGACATTGAAATTTTATGGGTTTTGACAAATTAGAGTTTTTGAAGGCGAAGTGCTTAATGAATTGTGAAGTGTCTTTGATCCTTGAGCACAAGTTTGAACAGCTTCAGCAAGTCTCTGAGGATCCTATGAATCAAGTTTCTCAGTAAGTCCTTTAAAGTTTTGTAATTTGTAGAGATTCACTGCAAAATCAGCAGAAAAGCTCCGATCTTGTACTCTGCTTTTGTTTTTAGTCGAAAAAAATCAATTTTTTTTATTAGTGAAGAAGTTATATATGTTTTCTCCTTGCAGAGTGTTTGAGAAGTCTTTGCAGTATGTGAAGCGTTTTAGCCGCTACAAGAATCCAGATGCTGTTCGACAAGTTCGAGAGTATCCTCTTTCTGTGATTAGTTGATTCTTAGTATGACATGGTTGCATCTTTATTTGAGAGACATAGTATGATGAGAATGAATTGATTCTGCTTTTTCTTAGCGCTGAATGATGAAGATGAGAGTTTTACAGTCACTGGTTTGGTTCTTAGTATTGTGAGAACATGCCATTTTGATTTTATTGCCACATGTTTTACCTTAACTCAAGTTCCACAGAATCCTGAGTAGACATCAACTCACTGAGTTTGAGGTAAGATTTTGAGATTGGATTTTTTGTAGCTAAGTTGTTTTGATAGAAGAGTTTTAAACCCATTGCATTGGTCTCGTTGTTTAACAGCTCTGTGTTCTTGGCAATCTCTGTCCTGAAACTGCTGAAGAAGCAGTGGCAATGGTTCCTTCTCTCAAGGTAATTCTAATTCAGTGGATATCAGACAGATACTTAAAAAGGATAAATAGCCTTGTTATGTTTTGTGGACTTTTGAGATATGATGTAAGTTTATGTTTTGGTGCAGACAAAAGGAAGAGCTCATAATGATGAAGCAATTGAGAAGATGCTCAATGATCTCTCCCTTGTCAAGAGATTTGAGTAGCGCAGAAAATTCTCAAGATCTAAGATTATAAACTGATTTATATTTCAGGGTGTTACACTCGCATTTTAGATGTCTTGAGTTAATTTTTCATGTCTGAAATTATAAAACCTTTATTGGACAAAATCTTTAGTGTGGTACCTTCATGTTGAATGAATGTATTTTACAATGGATGATCCAAGCTTGCAATATACATCTTCTTACTAAATGGAATTTTTTGATATCATCATAATATCATATGATTTACCTAAAGCTACAACTACAAGTGTGAATCTTCATTCCATCTATTGGCATTCCAATTGTGAGGCTTGAATTGCTTTCAGGTTGTGCTTTCACCTTATGCTTCTTACGTTCTTTTTTCCCAGCACCCTTACTGTTTTGCTTTAACATTCTTTTACTAAGTACACAAACCTAACATTGTATTCTCTTCCATGGTCCCTGACTCCCTGTTAACAACAGAAAGAAGTGAGTGAAATATATGATAGCTTATTGGCAATGTGAATAAATGATTGTAGAAGCCTTGTTTAAAAGTCGTTATAAACAATTTGCCGCATGAATATACCCATTTTTAGAACATTTGGCAAAATAAAACAGTAAGCTTTTAAATGATGCAACTCCAATTTTGTGGATAAAAACGATATTAAACCTGTACTGCATTACTGTACGTCGAAAGCAAGCTCATTTATTGCTATATCTAGCTTTAAGCATTCGGTTTTTGGTTCCGGTTTTGATTCGTTTTTTTTTTGGTTTTTTGGTTTTAAAGATTTAGGATAAGTTCAGATATTTAAAAAAAACTGGCTCGATTTTTATTGGATTTTTTCGGTTCTCAATTTCGTTCGGATAACAAAGTTAGAAATCGACTAATATCTGAGATAATTTCGGATCCTATTAGGTTCTGGTTTTCGGTTAATTTGGATTAAAAAGACAGAAAATTCAAGTTATTCAAATTAAAAATTAAATTTTTAGATTAAAATTAAATTATTTTAAATATTTAAACAAAAATATCCTCGTAATTATTTTTTGAATATTTGAGTTTATAAATAATATTTAAATTACTTAATTATCTTAAAACTAAATATAGCTAATATTTATAAAGATGAAATTATAATATAGAACTTTAAGTATCTATTCGGTTTTAATTTGATTTCAGTTTGGTTAAATATATAGGATATGTTCAAGTAACTGGTCCAAACCCAAACTGAACCTTGTTTTCCTGTTCGGTTCAATTTTTCGGTTCTAGGTAAATGTGTTGAAGCCTATCTATATCGATCTTCTTTAATGAAAGAACATAAAAAAAAAAGAATCAATAGATCTTAAGACTTCATGAATATAAATATTACATTTCCCTAATTAGAATGTCAAAATCATCTTATATACCGATACATGATGCAAGTAAATCAGTAGAATATTCTCAAATAATCAACAAGCTCAAAAAGAATAAAAAACTTTCCATCATCATTATTTTTGGGCATTGAAATATAACCCTACCCAATATACAAACTCTAATTAATTTAGCTCTTATAAATGAAATCTCACTCTTCTTCATCGATCTCGATTCACATCTCATGGTTGGCTTGGCGTGAAATAGCTTGAGTTTTTTTGAGGTAAGTGTTTCTGCTAGTAATAGTATATTTAAAAATTTATGAAAACATAAAACATTCAACAATCACCATTAATATGTTTATTTCTTAACCTTTTGACAGATTCTTTTTATCAAGAAATATAAACTTTGCATTTTTTTTTTAGCTTAAAAAAACTATAAACATGCATCAAGAAACTCTGCATTACTATAATTTGTGGAAACTTGCGGTCCAAGAAAGAGACGAAGCAAGAGAGCATCTGATGCATTCACTAGCCGAAGTCTCTCAGTTACGGCAACTCTTCAACACTATACTTTGGTATGAAGAACAAATACGCTGTCATCAGACAGATGAAACTACTCATCAAAACTGTAACTTCAATTCTCCGTCGCGGTTCTCGTCTGCATCGCCGTTGGATCTCAGCTTCCGGTCGAGTCAGATGCATGTTGTTGTCGAGAAGACTAAGGATTATGAGACACTTGTGTTGGAGATGATCGGTGGAGTGTTGCCGGAAAACGGTAAGTTTTTGCAGGCTGTTAGTGAAGCTGGATCGTTGGTTGAGTCATTGTTCATAACCGGTCCGGTTCCGAAATGGAGAAGTTCTCCGGTTCAATTGGCCAGTCAAAGACCGGTTCTAAGTAATAGTAAGAAAGGAAATTGGAAGTATGGTGGTTTGGAGTTTGGTTCGGGAGTCCAAAACCGGTCTTCCTCAGGGAAAATGTTACACTTCGGTTTAATGTCTTAAGAAATTAATTCGGTTTGGTACGTGTATTTGTTCTGAATTCTTTTGTATTGCTAAATACTTTATTTGATCCAATTAAAAAAATTCGATTTGAGGCTGATCAGAAATCACTTACACATACATTCACCGTCTCGAAGAGGGATGATGAAACATGCTTGAATGGCATGTAACATGCAGTCTCTCTTACAAGGCGAATAATACATTCAGTGGCACATTACATGCCTCTCTCATATTTTTGTGTTCATATGCCAAATATAATATCTTCATTCTTTACATTATTGTTACATATGTGTTAGAGGCACAAACCAACCACAAATACTTTTCAATCTAATATGGATTCACTCATGCATTTTATGATATTATTTAATTTGGTTGATCATAAAGAGCTCAATATAATCATGGATGGTAGTTTAGTAGCATGTGAATTTTGATTGCTAAATAGCCTAGGTTCGAAGACACCCAATATTAGAAATCAATTTGGACATTTCCATAAGGATGAGAATCTTGGTTAATAAAAGAAAGTCTAGGCAAAAAACGGAACCGATCCGCATCACTGGTCTTATGTTCTGTAGGACCAGTAGCTAATAAGAAAAAGGCTGAAAAGTGAGGCTTGCTGGTCAAACTTAAGATCTTGAGCTAAAAAACAACACCATTTAGACAATGGATTTTTTTACAAATTTAGAGCCGGAAAATAGTTTATAATTTTGAGGACTGGAAGCCTCTGCTTCCATAATTTCTTCCACGGTCGGACATGCCGATCCGAAATTGACCGGTCGATTTTGGGTATGCCCTTTTACTCGACGGTTTTTTTTAGTTCAAACATGTGGGTATTAGTTTGATTCCTGGTCCTACACAAACGCAACTGGATATCCTGATTGATCCAAAACTGATATTTTAGAATCGAAAAAGGACCTCTCAACCCGTGTTGATTTGACAGAGAAGCAATTGTGTTATCGATGAATTATCTCAATTTACTCGTAAACTCTTACAATATATCTATAAAAATAGTAATATTAAATAATTACAAAAATGACATTATCATAATTCGAACTTAGATTGGATTAAGATTTTAACCGTTGGTACCTGACCCGAAACTTGAACCATAATTTATTCGATAGGTCCGTACCCTACACAAACCTAAACCCAAACCAAATATCTGAATGTACATGCCCAATAAATTCCTTCAAAGTATACTATTATATGATAAAAAATGGCAAATGGCATTCTAGTGATTATTACACAACCTAGGATTACCGTGATTGGTTATAGCTGTACGTAATAATTGTGTCAATGGCCATGACAGAAATAAAGAAACTGAAATAATCATTTTGATTGATATAAGAGTCGAGCTGTCTTTTTGCTGTAATAAACTCTAGCGAGTCAACTTTTCCTGTACCCCTATTTTTTTAGAGGTAAATCTCCTATGGGCTCGTCTGATCTCTTATACCCTTATTTCATAATTCTTTTTTTAATCAAAACCTAAACCCCCAAATTAAATCCTATCCGGTGTTCAAAACTAAACCCTAACCCCCCCAATGGATGGGTGAACCCATGGGTAAATATTTAAATTCTATAGCTTTCAAATTCGAAAAAAAAAAATTTTAAACTCGTTTTTAATCATATTTTGATGATTTTCGTGAAAATATGGAAAAAAAGGTTTTTGATTTTTGAAATATTTTTATCAAATTCTATAAATCAAATAAAAATATTCACGTTTCAATTTTAATTTTATGTTTTTTCGTTTGACATATAAAATTAAAAAAAGAAATGTGTCCTAGAGAGATTAGAAGTTGAGATTTAGGGGTATGGGAGGAATTGCCTCAACTCTAGCTTCTCTTTCGCTAGCATCATCATATCGGCAGAAACATAACATAAAATAGTCAGCTCATCTCTCTGTTTCTTTCAATCTACTATCTTCTCTTTGTCAGATTTGAATCAAATGGAGGAGGATCGAAAAGAGGTATATACACTATCTTCTTCGTCTTATTTCATCTGTTTTACTTCTCTTCTGTGTTGTATGTTTTCCTGATCAATTCTTGTTTTGAACAAAGTATATCTCCAGATCTGCTTGTTTTGTTGTGCCGTTTGGATCTTTGTCGGGAACTGAACTTGGCCTTTAGACTTATAACAAGCTCCAAGCACTAGTGATACTGTTATAGTGATGTAAATCTGCGTCTAAATAATCGGAAACGTTGATTATAAGCATAACAAAATGAAACATTAGTATAAAATTTCCTAAATTTTTTAAAATAACTTTTATAGAAAAAGACCCTCTAATTTATATAAATTTCTTTTACTAAATTGTTTACGGTTTTCAACTTGCATATTGCAAGGGTGTCTAATACATTTCAATGCTTAGAAATAATTCAGTAAAGTCAACAACTTTGCTTTTTGTTTTGGTTAAATCTCTCAAATAGTTTTTTTTTAAAGTTTTTGTCATAAAAATAGGTTTTGAGAAAAAAATGATCAAAATATTTTTTTTTTAAAAAATTTTAAACCAAAACCCCCACCCCATAACTCTAAACTCTAAGTTTAGATTAGTTAACACAAATGTATAAATATATATTTACATCTTTTAATAAAGTCTATTTTGATTATTTTTCTCGCTATTTTTGGGACTAAATTTTTTTTTTATCTATTTTGGTTTTTATCTCTTTTGGGTTTTTGACGATTCATGCATGGCTTTGTAAACAGTTCAGTAAAGTCAACTGTTGCTGGTTTTGCAGAAGAACTCTCCATGGCTGTCTGTGCCACAGTTTGGTGATTGGGACCAGAAAAGCGGAGGAGGAGGAGGAGCAATGCCTGATTACTCCATGGATTTCACCAAGATTCGGGAGATGAGGAAACAGAACAAGAGAGACCCTTCTCTAGCCAGTTTTGGCAACGAGGACGAGCTCACTAAGCCACCCGTTTCAGCAACACCACCACACGCTAAACTCACCACGGTCCACAGCGAAAACCAACAACACTTCTCTACTGACCACCGTCACCAACCACATTCCCCTTCTGTAAGATAAATTCCCCAAGTCTTTTTTTTTTGTGTCTTCGAATTGATCGTTTCATACATAAAAAAATATTTGCGTTGTAACCAAGATGTGTATCTTATATTGTGAGAATTATTAATGGTGTGGTTGTTTGTATAAACAGGCGGCGAGGAGAAGCATCTTCAGCTGCTTCAACTGCTGCGTTAAGGCTTGAATGATTCTTCTCTGCTTGCAAAATGAGCAGTTTTTTATTTATTTATTGACTTGTCATTCCAATATGGAAAAATGTAACGTAATGACACTTTTATGTTTTATATATATGTTTGAATCCATTTCTTTAATTATATGCATTGCATATAGAGAAATTATTAAGAATATCAAGTTAATTACCATTTTTCAGTAATGCTCTCAATCAAAAATATATTAACATTTGAATTTACATTTTTGTGATTATTGTTTAGAGTGTATGTTAGTGGAATTGAACTTATATATGTTTTATAAATATTTATAAATATTAGTTTAATTTATTTTTATTATAAATTTATAATATTTTTAGAAATAGTTATTCATTAATGATTAATTTAAAAAGTGGTATCAAATTACTTGTGGTAGAACTGAATTTTTTTTTTTTTCATTTTTTTTTTTTACATTTGAACACTCTAAGTCAATTACATGCATATAGCTCTGTTACAAGAAAAAGGATGGGCCATTGTTCGCTTATAAAATGGGTTTAATATAAGCCCAATAAGTATCCTCAGGCGCTTTGCTTAGTTTTGGAGTTACAAATATGGGCCTCACGATCATGAAGATTGGTATCGACAACGAATCTGTGAACGCTCAAAGGCTACCAGTTAATTACATTTCGCAATATGTAACTCATATTTTTATATCAGATTCCATATTCAAATCTATGATTACATCAACTCATAATTTTTTATGGTAACTCAACTCTGATACTAGATTTTACCAAACACCACTTAAGTTTTTCGAATTTAATAAACTAAAATTACTTTCTGAGCACATAAATATTTTATTTAAAAAATTAATATTATGTTTTGAGTTTTCATTAGTTATTAGAATGTTTAATTCAGTTTTATCAACTTGCAAACAATTTTTGTTTGTAAACATTTAAAGAACTAACATATCATGTCTTTTCCTTTTATTTAAATGAAATTTTGAACACGATACCCGTAGACAAAAATGTTGATATGGCCGAGTTGGTCTAAGGCGCCAGATTAAGGTTCTGGTCCGAAAGGGCGTGGGTTCAAATCCCACTGTCAACATTCTTTTTGTTTTTTCCTATAAGCTCAAGTTTCAGAGCCGTATTTGGGCCTGCAAGCCCTCTATTTTCAGGTCTACCCATGACCCGAGATATCAATCAAAGCATCTCTTTTACGACGGTCAAAAGTAAATATGAGAATCTTTGTTTCCTTTATGAGAAGACCTCAACAAGAAACCTTTTTTTTTGTGACTGCCTCAACAAGAAACTTAAGATTTTAAATAATACTAGATTTTGATCCGCCCTTTGAAAGGGCGGGTATAGCTTTTGTTTTATTATTTTTTAGAAATTTGTAATTATATTTGTAATTATATTTGTAATTAATATTAATTTCATTTAATGTAATTTTTGATAATTATATTAAATATGTTAAGTTGCGTAACTATATACTTGTGTGATATGCATTTAGGAAACTATTTTAAAACTTTATTCTTAAAGTTTGCAACATATTATATTTTCTTAGTAGTTACCTAACATAATTAGTCAAGAATATTTGTACCCAGAAAAATAACTCGGAATCGACCCGAGGAAGTGTTTTGAAACCCAACCCAGATCCGTGGTTGAACCGGTAAACCCGATGACCCAAAATAAATCCGGTTTGGGTTTCTGAAAAAATAATATTTAAAAAACTAATAAAACACGCAAAAATCACTGAAACCCAGAATCCGGTTACCGGTTGAACCACTGGCTGAACCGATAGATAACTTTTATTTTTTATTAGTTTTTAATTATGTTTTTAAAATCAGTTTTGGATAATTTTTAATAAAGAAGTTACATTTTTCAATTTTGTTATCGGACAATTTATTAATAATTACAACATATATTTTTATTAATAGATTAGAATAATATATTTGGTTCATGGGATATTTTTGTTTGTTAAATAAATATTGTGATTTTGGAATTAGATATAGGCTATGTTATTAGGTAACAAAAACGAATAAGAAAAAAAAATATATATATATATAAAAAAACATTTTGGTTGTTATATGCGTAGTCCTAAAAAATAGGAATTTAGTTATTATGGGACTTCTTTGTTGTTGTCATGTTATTTAATAATATGATTATAGGTTAAATAATTATAATTTAAATGGGCATATAAGCAGTTATATTAGATAGAGTGTTTTTTAAAAAAATTGGACACAACTAATATCAACTGGACATGATTCTGTTTTAATAAAATAGATAAGCTTTTTTTTTTTTTTTTTGATAATCATGGTATCCGGACCTCCCATTAGTCCTTAATACTTTCATCAATCGTTTAAGGTAATCATGTGTATTAGTAAATTGATTCTTATAATACTTCAAAAAATAGATTAGTTTATCTAAACATATATTATATTTTCTTATTAAACTAATTAAATTGATTAGCAGTGTACAAAATAATATTCTTCTTTTTTTCCTTAAATAAAAACTAAATAATTACTTAATATAATTAATATATATATATATATGAAAATTAGTGCTTTTAATTAATAATGATTTGAATATCCTCCATCATTTTCTAAAAAATATATTATTAAGAGAAATTACACAATCACATTAACCATATATTAAAATTTAGATTTTGTCTTATATGTTGTAATTTGAATTTGTGAAAATAATATAAACTATTAAAACTATTAAAAATTCCACAATGAAAATATTGTGATTAATGGTTTAATTTTTTTGTTATAACAAGATATAAATAACCATAAATCATATAAATATAAAGTCTCATTTAATAAATATCTATATATATATTTAATATCGTTTATAAATTCTATACCATATAAAATACATAAAAATGTTAATTTTCAAATTTGCTTTAAAAAAATTTGAGATCTAAATATTTTAATTTTGAAATTTGCCTTGAATTTAAAAATGATTATAAACTACTAAAACTATTAAAGTCTCACATTATAAATTTATGATTAATGATTTAAATTTATGGTACATCAAATATACAAATTCTAATAAAAGCATGAGTAGGGAATTTCAATTAATAGACATTTATATTAAGATATATTATATATTTATGTAAATATTATTTAAATTATGACAAAAAAAAAATTAGTGTCATCGTACGGTATTTCTCAAATGAAAACTCAACAAAGTCCGCAATAATGCATTGGAGAGATTTGAGAGCAGATTTGAGAAGATTAAAGTATTATTGAAAAGCATATGTGAACCGACTGGCAACTAATAATACCCAGGTCAACATTATTAGAAGCTCTCGAACAAAAGACAGGTCCTGTCCTGATAATTTTTTGATTAAAATTATCAATAAAATTAAATTTTAACTCTTCTGGATTTGAAACGTTCTGTAAATAACTACTAGCCCATGTTATAGTATATTTTCGTTTGAATTCTATTTTTAGCACCGTGCCGAATAATTAAGATTTAAAAATTTCCTATACAAAGACGCTCTCATGAGCTTCCTAGAGTGTCTTGGTCTTCATATCTCTCCTTCAGCATCTTGGGTACGTAATCAACTATAATTAGGAAAGCAAGCTAAAGAGATCAAGGTCACATGCATATGCATATACATATTATTAGTTTAAAAATATTCACATGCACATGCATAGATAATTTTGACATGCTCCACGTTTACAAGTGCAGGTTCAGCAACGAGATGTCGTGACGACAAGAGGAATATTAGACGGATCAAAGAAAAGGCCGAGAGAGCCACATAGCTCTGGAAAGCCCATAAACGCCACGCGGAAAAACAGATTACAGTTTGCATGCAAATATTTCACGTTTATCATGGACATCGTTTTATGTATTATTGTTTTTTTTTTGGCTAATCACGGTTTCATATCATGAAGTTTTATAAAGTTCTTTTTAAGTTATTCAAAACATAAAGGCTTTTGTTTTCACACGTTTGTATTGATGGACGATGGTTGAGAGTGGACGGTGAACTAATGGTACGGAAATAATGTATCTCTGCTCAATATGAAAACATGTTTATATATATATATATCCTCTGTTCCATTATAATGAGATTTTTGGTTAAATTTGAAACTTAGGAATTCAGATAAATTTTATAATCTTTTACACTTAAAGAGCATTTAAGTATTTAATAAAAGTAGTCGAACAATCATAAATTAGTGTATATATAAAAAATATTTGATGGAATAAAAATGAGAATAAGATGAATGAAATATATAAACAATAAAGTAAAATCTTTAGATTATATGCTTTTTTTTTTGTTCACTGAAGTCTTCGTTACTAGTTTTATGTAATTTTCACTAATTTTTCATTACCAAGTTATTATATATAAAGTAGCAAAATATCGTATAAACCCCGATGTGTGAGTCGAAGGGTTAAATCCAAGACATATAATTCAATATAAATACAAAGATATAAAAAAAAAACACAAGTTTGATGAAACATTTCAAAATATCAAAGTTCTCACTTGGAGTCCAATCTACAAAAAACTCAAACCACATTTCAAAATCTTCAAAGATGAATGATTATTCACATTAGTACTTGTGATGTTCATAACACCATTCAAAACCTCTTTGTATCTACCAACCCCATATAAACTTCCACACAAGATAGCAAACATGTAAGAAATTGGTAAATCTGATATGTCAGATTTGTAGATAATATATTAATTCAAAATTTGATCAGAATGTATTATCCAAGCTCTAATCAGTAACAACTTAGTTAGTTGAGAATTTTTGTTTTACCAGCAATTTGATGTACAATGTTTTTTTAAGAAAATGCCGTGCTATACTTCCAATGTAGTTTTTTTTAAAAAAAAAAAAATGTTCAAATGTAGCTTTTACAAGTTTTCTTGAGAGCAGAAAGTTGGGAAAAAAGTCAGGCACATATTTTGATAAATTCCAAAAATCAGATGATGAATCTTTTTTTTTCACTGGTCCAATATCGTTAACTTATCACTTATGGAGAGATACAAAGTTCCAAGTAGAAGTGCATACCACCACGAGTAATTTCAAACAGAATAAGGTACTGTTGTATACTTGTATTAGTTCACGTATTCTTATCGACCATGATATATGAAATTAACGAATATAAATGGCATTCAAATACGTGTCAAATCTTAAATAAGTACAACTAATTTACAAACGGGAAACATGCAATGATATTTTTATCAAAAAAAATCATTCAATGATATAGGAATATATGCGACGGATGAGCTGTTACGCTGAAAGTTGACCAAGAATCAATGATGAGTGATTTGAACTCTATTAATGTCCCGATTAGTCTCTTCTAAACACACAATTACAAGAAAGAAAGAAAAAAAAAAGATGGGTAAAGAAGGAAATGGAGTTTTTTCTTACGTCTACATCCCTTTTAGTTTCATCCACGAGATTCTGCAATCTCTCCTCGTCAATTTTTTTGGTGTGAGATCTCCTCCTCAGGTGAGTATACAATTAATAATGGAACTGTATGTTATGAGAAGTTTACGAGTCATGTCTTTAAACAATTGATAATATATATAACTTGTAAACGTATAATATTGTTAATCTGAAGTTTAGAGAAATACTTTAAAATATATTTTAAAAAGTTTTTGTAACCAAAATAACATTCAAAAAGAAAAATGATGAAAATAAACTTTATAAAAGAACATAAATATACATTTATACCTCTTAGGTTAATTAATCTAGACTTAGGGTTTAAAGTTATATGGTGAAGTTTCTAGAAGTAAAGTTTAAAATTAGAAAAAATATAAAAAAATTCAAAATAAAAAAAATCTATCGGTCATTTTTTCTTAAAAGCTATTTTTGTGACAAAAGTTTAAAAATAGTTATTTGATAGGTTTGCCCATTTGAATATGTTTCACTTTTTTTTTTGATCAAAAATATGTTTCATTCTTTCACTTGTTGCTTAATATGCTTCATTATGTCGCTTATTGCTTTCCCATGACAAAGATTCTAATGATAACTGTTTATATAAATGATGATCATGCATGGTGAAGAAGATATCAGAAGAAGAGGAAGTGAGAGAGGTTGTAGAAGTGTCGTCCAGGAAAGTTTCATCAAATCTGGAATATAGTTCCGGCAAGCCTGGAGGTACCAACATGTCGCGTTCCTGATGTTCTATTCTCGCGTGTCACATGTGAAGTTAAACTCAAAGTCAAAGTCAAAGTCAACGTCAAGTTAATAATGTACGGAGAAAGTCTTGTACTTTTGTGTGTATTATATGATTATTTGTTTTCAATTATTTGTAATTTTGTGTAAATTGTTTATAAATATTTGTGTGTATTACATGATTCTTGACCGTTTGTAATTTTTCAATAACAATTGCAATAAAGAACGTCCCTTAACGATCCTTTCCTTCAAGTTCCTCGCTAGCTACCACTGGTTCTGTTTCATTTCTCTTCATGTTCGTGAACTGCCTTAGTAGCCACGTTAATAGCCCGTGGTCCTCTATTAATGCTTTAATTAGATAAAACAAATCCTAAACATTATTTGCAATCTGATTTGACACATATTTTTTCTACAATCAATTTTATCAAATAAATCTGACATGACACACTTAAAAAATGACATGGCGTATAACTAAATGTAACATGGATAAATATAATAAATATTAATTTATAATTTTTTGGTAATTTTTTTAGGATATGACAATAAGATATACATCATTATTAAATTAAATCTATTCAAATATAACATTAAATAATATAATCATATTTTAGTATATTGTAATTTTTTTTATAATTATATGATTTTACTATCAAAAAATATTTTCAAATTTTCAATGATTTCTTAGAAATTATTATTTTTATTTGTAATATCATTAGTTTCTTTTATATATTTAAAATTTTTAGAAATAATGTTTAGTTTTATTTTTTGATAATTATACAACTTTAATATCAATTTTAGTTAATTTCTACAAATTGATTTAATATATTTTTCTAAAAGAAATAGATAAAAATCTAGCTAAAGCTCACAATTTATACGTATGTATTTTTAAATAAAATTTAAAATAAAAATTGTTTAATTTTATGTTTGACTAAATCAGAATTTATTTTAAAATATTGGTTAGGAAACAATAAGGACAAGGAATACTATTATATTATTAACTAAAGTTGACAATCCTTTGCTGTAATTGGTCCTCAATATATAACCCACGAAGAAAAAGAATAAATTGGGCTTTTGTACAGTTGCAGACAAGGATGCATAATATTGGGCCTTTATATAACTTTTGGGCCTAACAATTAATTTTCGCAAACCAGGGCCTTATTTTTTGGGGAAATAATAAAAAAAAACCCTAATTCGTCATTTCAGAAGAGGCGTTGATTTGAAGCAGAGGACAAAGAGAAACATAAATAAATAACCAAATTTGAGTCTCAGAAAATTCGAATTTACCGATCCACCGCCACAGATCCCTAGCTTTCTCTCTCCTCTCTCTACCCTCTTTCGTCGCCGAATCATTAGGGTTTAGTGTGCAATGAGGAAAGGAGCTAAGAGAAGGGGTGGCCACAACGATGAGGTGATTCCCGAGTCTCTCGATGCCTCGACGCAGGAGGAGAGTCAACAGCCTAAGGATGAAGTCACCGAGGAGAATGGAAATCAAGAGAACGGAGTAAAAGATGAAGAGGAAGACAAACAGGTCGATGAGGTCAAGGGTGAGGAAGAAGATAAGAAGAAGCCTGTTCGTCGTGGTGGTAAGCGAAAGAGAGCAACGAAGAAGGAAGCTGATGAGAAGAAGAAACCCGCTCCCAGAGCGAAGAAAGCTCGTGTGAGTCCCAAACCACAGGAAGAGCCTGAGTACTTCGAGGATGAGCGTAATCTGGTAATGCCTTTACTCTTGGAATTTCATATAATCATGTTTAAAGGGTTAAGATTCATCATAACTTGGATTAGTGTGCAATATGAGCCTTCGAGGATAAGTTACTGGAGGGCAAATTTATAATGGAATAGTGTGGGAAGCTTTCAGTATTATAGTTTCTAATCAAAAGGATTGTTTTTTTAAAAAAATTAACATGTGTGATTGTTTTGTGTTTTTTTTTTCAGGAGGGTTTGTGGAAGGCTGCATTTCCAGTGGGGACTGAGGTATATTTTTCTTGAGTAATTTGGCTTCAACGTCCGAGTTACTGTCTTCATTGATATATTTTGCTTATGGTTTTGTTCATTTGTTGGTGGCAGTGGGACCAATTAGATGCACTTTATGAATTCAATTGGGATTTCAAACATCTTGAAGTAAGTTGTTTTTGTTGTCTATTGTTTGAGTCGACAGGTTTTTCAGGTTGACGAGATTCTGATATTGTTGTTGTATGCCAGGAAGCATTGGAGGAGGAAGATGGATTGCTCTATGGGAAGAAAGTTTATCTTTTTGGCTGTACAGAACGTAAGCTGTCTCTTCTTCTTGTTTTGAATATTGATTGTTGAGCTATATGTACTGCTTTTTATGCCGTCTCCTTGTCTTTTGTATTGTTTAAAGCATGTTAAGCCTTGTCATATACTGATATCTATGTTTCTGTTTAATATTCTCTATTCATCGTTACAGCCCAGTTAGTTCCATTCAAAGGTACAAACAAGATTCTCCATGTCCCAGCAGTTGTTGCTGTAAGTTGTTGTTTAAACCACTATCAACGTTTGCTTGGTATCGTTGATCTCTGGATTTACAATCATATATCATTTTTCATGGTAAAATTTTTACATTCTATATTTGAAGGTTGAATCACCCTTCCCACCTTCTGATAAGATTGGGATCACGTCGGTTCAGAGAGAAGTGGAGGAAATCATTCCAATGAAGACGATGAAAATGGACTGGCTTCCTTACATTCCAGTTGATAAAAGGTGCTTAGACCATGAGTTCCACTTGCATCTCAACCCATTTGGTTGGATGGTCTAAATCAGTGAGAAGAGAAACGAAGATTACGTCTCGTACTATTCTTACTTTTAATGTTTACCAGTATTTGCTAACTACCTTTGATTTGTTCTTCGTGCAGAGGTAGACAAGTTGATAGGATGGACTTTCAAATTTTTGTCTTGGGCTGTACACGGAGGAGGTAAGTAAACATGTCTTGCCTTCTCCTCTCAGTGTCTGATGACTTATTAGAGTTAAAAAGATCAATGTTCACTTGCTATGAAGGAATTTTGAGTTACATTCCATGTGATACTGAAATTAAAACGTGAAACATGGATACACGCAGCCACCATTTGAATGTGTTTGATGAGTCATTTGTATCATTTTGTCCCTCATATCTGCCTAGTAATTTGTTGTTAGGCTGCAGGATTTGATGTATGGGCCTTTATTTCAAATCTGTATTCTCATACAGATAATATTGTTGCAATCTGTTTGAATTTTGCAGAGCTGCTCTCAGACACATGAAGGAAGATCTCGTCAAGAAGTACGAGTACTGCCTTCCTTGTGAGATTTATTCCTCACTACCGATATCAGTTAAAATATGTGGAAGAAAACCAGTTATAGTACATGGCAGGCTATTAGTTTTATTCCCTGTTATGTACGTGGTAAGCAACAACAAATTTAATATCTCTTTTTCTTTTTGCTTTGTAGATTTCTATCAGCCATTCAAGGAAGAAGAACTCGAACAGAGTACTGAGGTTCAAATAATGTTCCCCTCTGAACCGCCGGTAAGTAAATGGCTTGGTAGGGGCACATTGTTAAGGGTTTTTTTTTTTTTAATAATCAAGCTTTAACGTTCTATTTGTGCAGGTTGTATGTGAGTTTGACTGGGAGCTTGACGAACTTGAGGTGTGCCTTTGGCTTTTCTGTAACGATGAAAACTTGAAAATTACTTCTTCATTTGATTCATTTACTTTGCACTGCTCCTTCCTTGTGTGTTTTTGTGCATGTATCTCAGGAATTTGTTGATAAACTGATTGAAGAGGAAGCCTTACCTGCAGAACAAAAGGATGACTTCAAAGTGAGTGGAGCTGTATAACTCAAGAGTCAGTTCATGAAGGTTGAGAATTTGTCTAAGTTCTTTTTTTTTTTTTAATTTTCTCAGGATTATGTCAAAGAGCAAGTTCGAGCTGCAAAGAAAGCTAATAAAGAGGTAAACTGTAACCAAACCAAGATGGATGATAAACTGTTTGCTTACGGAATGATCTTATCCTTGCAGGCCAGAGAAGCTCGAAGGAGAGCAATAGAAGAAATGAGCGAAGAGACTAAACAAGCCTTTCAAAGCATGAAGTTCTACAAATTCTACCCTCTGCCTTCACCGGAAACACCAGATGTCTCTGGCGTCAAGGTAAGAACAAACAAAAAAAAACAGTATCTGCAAAAAAAGACGTTTTTGAGTTGTTAATATGTGAATCTGGTTTTGCCTTTTTTTTTTTGCAGTCGCCGTTCATTAACAGATACTATGGAAAGGCTCATAAAGTCCTTTGATTATCAAATCTTCAGAACCTAGAATAGCTTTTTCTTGGCAGCTTCAGCAGAAATGAAACTTAGATTTTGATCACAGATGCTCTCAGAAACTCTTTGAGCTTTTATTCATAGTTAAAAAAGACAAGTTTGGACGACATAATGTATTATTTTCATTTATGAATTTGTATTCTCCTCTCCAGTAATACTTATGAGATCTTAAAATCGTTAATAGAGACAACAAACACCAATTTATTATTCTAACATTGATTTTTTTTCCTTAATTTGCAAATGGTTTACACAGAAGATTATTAGATTAGTTTGGTCACATTTATCTATTTTTTGTTGATATTTTTTCCCTTAACAAATTGTTTGGTCAGATATTTTTGTTTAATATTTCCTTTCATCTTATTGATTATATTATACTCATGTTTTTTAAAATTAAATCGAATTTTGTTATTTTATGATGCCGTAATTATTAGAAATCATCACACTGAAATCATATATACAACATGCAAAGCATACATTAAAGCTATAGACATTTTACGTTTGCTGATTATATTTACAACTTTACTCAAAAGTTCCTTCATCCGCAAGATAAGTATCATCATCTTCATCATCAAATAAGCAGCTTATGTTCTTGTTCTTGTCCAAAATCCACACACCAGCAATAACCATTCTTATTAGTCTCAAACCTTTCTTCAAATCTAATCTCTTTTATTACGTTGGTTCACGTTGACGAGTCGCCCAACTCGAGCTTAAAGCTCTTAGCCGCTGGAAATACTCGCCTAGCGCTAACAATCCTCTAGCCGCTTGTCTTGTGGTTAAGATTCTATGCATCTGTTGCAATGTCTGATGTCTTAGATGATCAGCCTAACAACAACAACAAAAAAACACAACAGTTTAAGAAACACAACTCAAGAAACACAGTTCTTGTCCTAATAATTTAAAATCTTTTTTTTTCTTACCTGATTCACAAAACTGACCAAAGCCTCTAGTCTCTCCATAGCACAAGTTATCTGTGGAATATAACTTCCTTCACCGAGATTCCCTGCTGCTACACTCTCTGCTAATGTATGCTGCAACTTCTCCATACCTTGAGACACTGCATCTTCAGCTTGTTGACATGATTGCCTCAAGTTACACACATCCAAAACTTGTTGATCCATCAAAGGATCAAAATGTGGTAACAGAACCTAACCACAAACAGAGAACGTCTATATTGTGAAAAAGCCATTAGTGTGGTCCTTTTTGTTAGAGTGACTGATGAGACGAAACTCATATTACATATAGTTTCGGGCCTGAGTTATTAGGCTTAAGCCCGAACTTGCTAGTCAATTTTTTTTTTGTTACTTCTATGGATTAATCAAGAGGTTCTTGATTACCTTGAGTAGCTCTGAGGGTCTAAAGCCACCTATCCACGAGAAAAAACGCTCTGCAGAAGTTTTCCACATACCAGACATGATGTAGAAGACATCGATCTTTGCAGCAGCTGACTTCATTCGGAAGAGTTGAAAGTAATGTTTCATGGCATTGTCAACTAGCAAACGAAGCTCTACATCACTAACTTGTCCGTTTAAAACACTTCTCAGCTCGCTTATTTGCCTGTTCTGTTCTTCCACCCAGTGTCCATATTCCATCTCAAATGCTACTATCCCTAACAACAACAACAGAGTTTGAGAGAGATGACTAGGAACTTGCCAAAAAAGAGGGGAAAAGATTCAAAAAACCTGAGCTCATCTTGTCTGAGAAACCAAGAACATTAGTATCTACTCGGTTCCCTTCATAGAAACCTTGTTGTCTAGCACGATCGAGTTCTTGTTCTAAATGAATTAGCTTCAACCTGCTTGTCTCTAGCTGCTGAACATAAGCCTGAAACACAATATTCTATAAGATATAACCAAAAAAAGAAACATAAATTATTATTTCATGAGTTTCATACTTTCTTGCGCAAACGACTTTTCCTAGCTGCCTCACGATTCTGTGCAAGCCGTCTCTGTGTCTGTGAAGAGGTCAAAGATTCAAGTTTACCAAAAGCTCCAAAGAGTTTAAGTTAGTAACTTACCTTATCAGGATGTCTAGATGTGGAAGCCTCTTGGTCAAACTTGTGAGGAGTTCCATGAGAAGTATCCTCTGACTGAAACACAAGATGTAAAGCAAACATTAGTTTCTGAACTTCAAATGAGAGAACTGATCTGAGATAAGTACCAAGCTGTCTGGTTTTGCATTTGTGGGGATGATGATAGAGTCAGGTGTATAGATGCCTCCATTGTTCTTGAAACTCTCTTCCCACATACTAACTTGGTCGAGAGTAGTCTCATAGATTTCAAATCTCCTCGGAGGAACAAAGTGTGTGGAAGTTGTATTCATGTTTCTTCAACTAGCAAAAGCAAGAGACACATACAAACCCTCAAGAACTGCAAAGTTACATACAAGATCACAAGCCGAGTGTTATGTAAGAGATTTGCAGCTAAAAAGAGAGAAAGAAAGGTTGTGGCTTTTAAGTCATTTTCAGTCACCCAATACGTCAACGCTACCTCTCTTCTACATGTATAAGCTCCATTGATAAGAGGACTCATATACACCCTAGAAACCCTATTCTTGTCAACTCTAGATTAAAAGATAAAAACAGACCAAACTATAATGTCAGTGTCAGTTAATGGATCACACTGTATCTCCTTCTTTTAGCTATTGATGGTGGACCATTTCAAACATCTCCCAATAAGGAAAATAAAATATCCATCACTGATTTGATATAACGTTCTGTTTCTAACACAAAAGTCAAGATTCTATTGAAAGGCAGCTCCTGGAAGAAGAGATACAGAACCTAATCACATAGGTAGGAGTTAGTTTCAACTAAAAAGAGTAAACCCTAGTCCACAAAATAAAAAGAGAAGTAGTCATCAGAGTTCTTGTAGAGTTCTAAAGATAGATTAAAAGTGTTAAGTTAGATGGATTTCCAACGGATCGACTCATACTTTAATAGATTAATAATTAAGATGAGAATTAGGTAAGGATCGGTTGACCAATTTGTTGGATATATGAATCTGACTCTACTACTATGTTAAGCTATATCATCTTCCAATCTAATTATAAATCTTTTTTATATATCATTCAAAATCATTTCTAATTTCAGGTGTGGAGAACTTTGTTTCTAGTAAAAAAAGTTACTCTTAAGAGTTTGATCATTCATGGAGAAACAGTAAGTAAAGACTCAGAACAAAGGAGGAAGAGAGATCCGAAGCCGAACCTTCTTGTCGTGTTTTGCGTCAAAAGGGAGAACATGAAGTAAACCAAAAGCAAAGGAACTCTTTAACACTTTGAGAGAGGAAACATGACGCAAAGCAAATAAAAAACAGCAAGTTCAAAACGGTCTGAATAAAATCTCTTTTCTCTGGTCTCTTGTCTCTTTTGTTTTTGTTTTTGTTTGGTTGGTTCTTAGGTGATTCTATTTTTACCGTATATTCTTTTTTTTTTTGAAAAATAGTGCATGGTTTCTTTTACTTTGATTATTAAATTAGCATTTGTTTGTGCTTATTCTCTTTTTTGTATTGTTCTATCGTTTGTCATCCTCCACTACCTCTTTGATATGCGCACCAGGTCGATTTGGAATTTCTCAAAGCAGACTGTTTTTTTTTAATTATAATTATTATTATTCAGTAATATTTTTTGTTATTTCTCCAGTAATATATTATTATCCACTACACTGCGTCAACTTTAGCGGCGAGTCTCGTCGGTGGTGATAACTCGCGCAAGTAGCATCGCGTGGAATGGAACCATTGTGGTAAGATTTGTCGCGGGAAGAAAAAAAGACAGTTAATTCTCGAGGAGTATATTGTAACGGCTATTTAAATACACCACAGAATGGAGTGGTATTATTGAGATCATCTTCAACTTGGAACTTATCCCCACCAAAAACATTTTAGTCCAATATGTTTTCCGAGCAGCTATGCACTCAGTATGGAGAAAGCAAAACACCCGATGTCATGGAGAACAACCACATAAAGCTCAGTGTAGACAAAACAATTTGACTTTGGTTACTTTCACTTTAAGGGAGAGACCAACTTGAAGAGGGGCTCATTACTTGGTTTGGCAATAGAGTAAAACCATAAGATTAGACAAATCTTTTTCATTATGTCATAGATTGATTCTTTGATTCATTAAACGGATGTATTTGATGTAAAAATGTTTCAATTGAATAAATTTAGCATTCATTAGAAAACTACTATTTACATATATCTTCTATATATTTGGAATTTATAAAAACTACCGATCTACCAAGACTTTAGCTGCTTATTTTTAAATAAATAATAGAAACTGAAAAAAACGAATGAAGAGAAAAAAATAATAAAAAAATTGATCTCTGTTGTTCTGATAAAAATATTTTTGTTTTATAATTTTTAAAACTAGAAAACAAGAAAAAACCTTTAAATTGCTTTTTATAAATGATATCAAATTTAAATAACGAAAAAATAACTATTTCCATTCGTTGCTTTGTCATCACATTTAAACCCGAGTACGTAGATGTTCGTAGAAAAAGAATCAGAGTAGTTATATGTTCTTGTCAGCATCCTTATCAGGTATTGACATTTCTAGTCAGATTCGTTTTTAAAAGGCTATGTTTCGATTTTTTCTTTTTGAAGGTTTTAGCTTTACCAAGCAACGCTTACCTAACGTAATTTCCTTTAGCATTTCTAAGGTATGATAATATATATTTATGCTAAAAACTACTATCGTAATTTGTTCTTAATAGAAAATTATTGGCTTATAGATCGAATGAAAAGATGATATTTAATTTAGTTATTAAACAAAAAGTGCCAGCTAAAAGATTCACATATTCGTCTTGTTCGCATATTTGATAATATTATACTGAAAAGGAAAAACGAAAAAAAAAAACATTTTGGGAAGGAATCAGCTGATAAAGAAATATCACAAAAAAAAATTTGTCTCTTCATATTCCATAGAAGACATTTGTGTGACGCAACTTTTTCTACCCACTTGCCTCTTTTGCTTATTATGTTTATCACAATCGATTTGATAAAAAAAAAATCACAATGGATATTACAAATCTTGTTCACGTGTTTCATTGTTTGCCCGATCCATCATATGATCATTATTTGAGGTTTACATTTAAATCTTATGATAAAGAAACATTAGAGATTCGTATAACATACATATAAATCTTGTTCACGTGTTTCATTGTTTGCCCGATCCATCATATGATCATTATGTGAGATTTACATTTAAATCTTATAATAAACAAACATTAGAGATTCGTATAACATGCATAGAAAATCTTGTTCACGTGTTTCATTGCTCTCCCGATCCTCACACATCATTATTTGAGGTATACTTTCCTATTTTTAAAACGTAAAACACCAACACTCATAAATAAAAGTCATACTATTTTATGAACTCAAATTGTGTTATAAAGATTTCGCGTGCAATTGATATTTTTTAGTAAAGTGACACAAATCATTATATGATAGTGGATGTAGCCACTCATTCCATTTTGGAGGTTTTATCAAGTTGGTTGATTGATTTGTGATAATTTTTCCTTTTACACGTACTACATAGTTTCAACCAAAATAACAATAATGTATATTCGAATACAAGGAACATTAACAATGAAAACAAAGATATTCGAGGAAAGATGAATCAGTGAGATACGACGCACAAAGTCTTTGGCTTTGCGTTGGCCTATTTGGGGAATTATTCTCAAGTGTTATCTTATGAAAAGTGGTTTGCCACTAAGAGTGGCTATCGTCACTCAGTTTTTTTTTTCATTTGTATTTTTTTTTGCTAGCAATTCATGTTTGGAAACCAAAATGAGAGTTTCATGAACCCTACAACATTTTACTCGGCTTTACTTATATACATTATATTATTCTAGAAATTATACAATATGATTTTTTAGTTTTAATGTAAAATATCGTAGAAGAAGATGCTATAATTCATGCCGAATATAGAGCCGTGGTAAGCTCAACTATATATGAAAGATAATTGGTCCATCGAAAATAAAACATTTTATGTTAGTTATGCTTTATCTTTTCCTATATAAAGTTCTACAAACTTTTCACTTATCAACTATTCAACTTACAAGGTGTAAAGTTGTGAAGTTTTCTTTATAACATGTATGTCAATGCAACACTTCTTGAAAAAGTAGAGATTTAACCACATCGTAGTGATTTAGTAGTTTCTACTGAATGAGAAGTCGTCTTGTTGATTTAGACTAGAGATTAATTCTCTTCTACTGCAAATTAATAATTTATTATATGGTCAGATGAGAGAATTCTCTAACTCTCTTTGCGAGCAACCAGATCTAATTAATACAGATAATCAATTTTTTATGGGATTAATTGGTTGGTTTCGGTTGGACTATCCAAAAAAGAGAGTAGAGATTTGTTAAATTGTATGGCCATTTTATTGAAGTTAGCCAATATTGGTTAATCGACGTGTTTGACTTTGTAACTACTTATTACATGTTACACTCTTACTAAAATTCATATGGATCAGATGATTAATCATGATAATAACCCACAAATAATGATTATATAGTTTTGTAAGAAAACAAGCGATAAAGAAGGAAAAAAAAGTAACAGAGTTCTTTTTTTTTTTTGCTAAACAAATTAACAAAGTTGAGAATGTCTTTTGCGACATTACTCCAAGTCAAATGGGAACTATCATCATTTTTAAGATTACTTTCTTTTGTTTCCATTGACTACATGTTCTTTATCATCTTCTATTACTTTTTTTTCTCCCTCTGATATTTTCTTTTGAAACATCCTTATGATCTATTTCTATCCAAAAATTTTATAGAGGGGTGGTGGTGTTTAATACTAATATTGGACATCTAATACTAGAGAATAATATTTGAGCTCAATGATATAGCTTGAGATGATATCATGTCCAATAAATTTAAGCACATCTTCACAACATCATAGTTACAATTATTTGGAGAAAATTGCATACAATTTTTTTGAAAGTAGCACATATTACCACTTTAACCTTGAACTTTTTCGACTACCATTTTAAACTTTTAAAATGACATTTTTATCACAAAAAAATTTTAACTTGACTTACTTATTCATTAACTAAAAGTTGTCATATAGAACAAGTAAATGTGATGATTTATCAGTTTTTTTTTTTAAAAAATAATAATTATTTAATTAATAAAATAAATGAAAAATCAGAAAAAATAAAATATAAAAATCAAAAAATAAATTTAGAAAATGAAAAAAAATCAGAAGATAATTTTAAAAAAAATAGATTAAATTCAAATATAGAAAAGTAAACAAAATTAAGAAAATTAAAGAAAAAATCACAAAATTCAAAAAAATAGAAATTTCAAAATAGTTTTTTTTTTTTGGAAATTACAAGATTTTTCTTTTAAAACAGATTTATCATCATCGACAATAACAATTTAATGATGATCGATGATGATGGTGGTTTCTTATATAACCATTAATAATGATATTTTTGACATATCTCTAACAATAGTTTCCAACATCATCGTTAAAATGATGGTAGATATGTCAATAACGATGTTTTCTACAATCATTATTTAAAACAGTAGATATGTCCAAGTTTATTTAAAAATGATAGATATTGTCAAGGTTTTAAACGATGATGTCATAAACTATCGTTAGAGATATGTAAAAAATTGTTAATGGTTATGTGAGAAACCACTACCATCATAAGTGATATGTTTGAAATTTTTATTATCAACGATGATATATTTATTTTTTAATAATCATGTAATTTAAAAGAGAATATTATGAATTTTTATTTAATTTCCTGTGATATTTTTCTTTAATTTAATCTTTTTGATTTTTTGAAATATTTTTTTTAATTTTAGGATTTTTTTTTTATGAATTTTTATTATTTTTTTTTGAATTTTTATTTTAGTTATCTGATTTTTTATTTAATTTTCTGAATTTTGATTTAACTTTTCTTTATTTTATTAATTAAATCATTATTTTTTCATAATAAAAAAAGTCAACACATTATCACATTTACATGTACAACAAGTTATTTTTTTGTTTGATGAACAAGTAAATGGGGATGAATGTTTTTTCATTTTTGTGATACAAGTGTCACTTTGAAAGTTTAAAGTGCTAATCGAAAAATTTCAAAGTTTAAAGTGTCATACGTGCAACTTTCAAGATTTTTATGCGATTTACCCAGTTATTTGGGATTACCTATATAATTAAAATATTTTTTCTTTTTTTTCTGACAAAAATATTATTTGTTATAAACATTAAATAAATACGTGAGTACCATCACTAATAATACTCCGGTCAGGCAATCACCAAGCACCACCACAAGTATTTGGTAACCCCACACAAAGATTTCTCAAATGATTGTGATTTTTTTTTTTAAATTATTGAAGATATCAAACAACTGTAAATATTTGGGCGTACCATGCTTTATCATACTCTAAACGTACCCCATAGCGTTGGACCGTTGGTTCGCAAAAATACAAAAGTGCAATCTTCTCAGGCATCCTCTATTAAAAAACAAACAAAAATGGTACGATACAACGATATAACATCAGTCATATTCATTTGAAACCACAGTTTTTCTTATTTTAATTTTGATCTCTATTTTAAAAATGGCAGTTGGTAGCTGTCCATAAAAAAATAAAATAAAATGACAAATCAACCAGCAGAGTGAAGGTAACTTTATGTATGTATATATAGAATGTGTAAGGGCTTCAAAACTTAAAGATACAGTATAACGTACGATTCGAAAACTTCTTCTGTGAATCGTTTGAACTATCGCAGGAAAAAAAAAATGGCAACTCAACAAGGTTTGTTCCTCGGCTTGAACAAAGGACACGTTCAGACAAGACAACAGTTGTTAGCTCCTCGTCCTAATAATCCTCGCAAAGTGGTATTTAATCACTCGACTCTTTTCACTTTAATTTATTTCTATTATGCTTTTCAAAAATCCATGCAATAGGTCTATTATGGTTTTAGAGTAACTTCAATGGGAGTTATAGCTCCGGAAGTTCTTAAAATACATATATGTGTATTTATATATTATTATTAGTATTTAATTGTAGATTTTTAAATTTACGAGAAAGGCAACCAAAGTTTTTTTTTCGGAGTTAGAATCTCCTTTGGGGGTGCTCTTATATTTATATTCGATATGCATTTGACGTAAACATCAAAACTTGTAGTCCATTGTTGCTCATCAATCTAGAGGGCTCCATATGGAAACTTGTAACGAGGGTCCGGTGGTTGTGATAACGGGATGCTCACATGGAGGGATCGGTCACGCGCTAGCACGTGAGTTCGCTGAGAACGGTTGTCGTGTGGTGGCGACTAGCCGATCACGTAGTAAGATGACTGATCTTGAGAAGGATCCGAGGTTGTTCGTGCAGGAGCTTGATGTTCGGTCGGAGCAGAGCGTGAACGAAGTTTTGTCGAATGTTATAGATAAGTTCGGTCAAATAGACGTTCTTGTCAACAACGCAGGCATTCAATGCGTCGGTCCTCTGGCTGAGATACCACTCTCCGCCGTGGAAAACACCTTCGACACCAATGTTTTCGGTAAAAGAAAAATGTGGTTCTTGATTTTGGTAAAACATTTTCAAGAAGTGAAGTTATGGCCCATGCAGGTACCTTGAGGATGACTCAAGCCGTTGTACCTCACATGGTGTCTAATAAAAAGGGAAAGATTGTCAACGTTGGAAGTGTTTCTGTGATGTCACCAAGTCCATGGGCAGGTGTCTATACAGGGACCAAAGCTGCTATTCATGCTCTTACCGATTCCCTCAGGTTCAAGAGTTTGACACCATTGTCTTTTGAACTAGTTTTTAGGTGTGAGTTATGCTTATTACTAATAATTTTATCGTTTTAAAATCTGTCTAGATTAGAACTACAGCCGTTTGGCATTGATGTCATAGATGTTGTCCCAGGGGGAATACGATCAAACTTAGCAAACTCAGCAGTAGCAGTCTTCAAGGAAATGCCAGAGCTGAAACTATACAAACCTTATGAAGAAGCTATCATAGAGAGGGCCTTCTTTTTCCAGAAGAGGAAGCCAACTCCTACTGAAACATTCGCCAAAGAAACTGTGGCTGCAGTGCTAAAGAAGAACCCACCCGCTTGGTTCTCGTCAGGCAAATACTCGACCTTCATGGCTATAATGTACCATATGCCCATTTGGTACAAAGATTTTCTACAGAAGAAGGCTTTAATGAAAAAGGTCTAATCATGTTCAGAGTCCGATAATGCAATCTTTTGTCCTGCTTGAGTACGGATAATTATTACATCATGTTGGCCATGTCCTGTCTGTTTTTGCATGTCACTCCAAATATTGTTAGTTTCGTTGTTAAAGGTTCATGCAATTTGGGACTACGACCTGCAACTAAATAAATTACATTTTTTCAGTTTTTAGTCGCTATTCTTTTCAGCGATTTAAAATCACGACTTGTAACTGGACGCATGACAGCAAAACAAACAACCTCATAGTGCAACAGCAAAACTTGAATTCATTCAAAGTACATGAACTGTTTTAACAAAAGGGCTCGAACTACAGTGATCTGAGACCAACAACATGGGACATGCCTAGTCACATGTCGTAGGAACACATAAACGAACAGGGACCGTTGTAAAAGCTTGTGGTACAGATATTTATAAGGAAAAGGTGAACGTTTCTACAACACGAGGAACATTTTCTTCCGCTTTAACTCGACCCAACAATGTATCATCAAAGCCAACATATCCGCAGATAAAAAGGGTCACAACTATCTAAAAGCTATATAACTAAACATCATTTCTAACTTTAAGAATGGTGTGGAGCTCCATAGTACATTATTCCCGGTGGCTGGAAAGTTGAACCTTGTTGAGGTTGTTGAGCTGAGTTTGACTGTGGAATTTGAGGCTGTTGCATATGGGGTGGTGGTGGAGGCGGCGGAAGTCCAGGTGGCATTAACGGCATGTTCCCAAAGCCATAAGGATTATTCATTACCGGCTGTTTTAGAAACTGTGGTGGTGGTGGTGGAGGTGCTGCTGGATTGGAGATCAAGTGGTACTGACCTTGTGTTGTGGGTGTCTGGTTCTGGGGGCTGTTGTAAGAAGGGACAAAAGCATTAGTGTCTGAAACCGGAACTGTGCTCTCTGATTTGGATAGACCAGACGTCTTTGTTGCTTCAGCTGCGAATGAAGATAGAACAGATTGCATTATCATATGTGACGAGGTGGATGCTGTGAGCATCGCAGCTATAGAAGCAGGCGTCATTTTTGATGCTTGACCAGACTTATTGTTGTTGTTGTCAGTTGTTTCGGTTATCGCGGTAGCAGAAACTGAGCCCGGAGCAGCAACGGTTGTTGGGTTCGTTGCATAATCCTCATTGTTGAGACGTTTTTGCATGTTTTGAGCTTCCTCTGTTTGTTCTTGTGCTACCTGATAATAACAAAAAAAAGAACTTCATGGGGTGGGTTCACAAACGAGGTGAAAGACGCAGTGGGAGATCTCATACACAGACCTGAATCTGAGCTTCAAGATTCTCCAGTTCAGATTCCTGACACAAGCAAGCAAAAGAATAAGAGATGAATCACAAAAATAGTGAACTTACCAAAGTGTGAAAACCAATATTACTTGTTCACGTAGTGCGTCTTTAAGCTGGTTTACAAGGGAAGTTCTACTTCCTTGAACAGAGTTAAGCTTCTCAATACATTGTCTCAAAAGGTATTCTTCCTCCTCCAATTTTTTCGCCAGTGATTTTCTCTTAGGGTTGTCTTTCACTGGAGAGAGAGAGACATAAACATATGAATTTAGAGAGAAGGAAAATCAAGCGCAGGTGGTTGGTGAAAACAGATTGTTACCAGTAGAGCAAGCTTCTTCAACATCTTTCTCCATCTTCCTGATTCGTTTAACTGCAGACTTGCATTTACTCATCTCAGCTTCTTCATTTGAGTTTTCAGCAACAACTAAATGATACGCTGATGCTATCTTCTCAGCCACACCTCCTCCACTTGATAGTTTCTGCTTATGAAAGCCAAAACAAATCTCTAATGAAACTTGACTGATACCAATAAAGAAAAAAAGGAAACCTCGGTGTTAAGTGTTTTTACCGTTCTGGACGACTTTGAATCACGTTTTGAGGATTTGGATCCACGGGGACGCTTTTTGCTGACATCAAGTGGCAAAGGGCAATCTTCTCCAAGCATCACGTCTCTAAGACTCTTTGAACGTGATCCAAACACTTTTCTTTCTTCCCATATCTTCACCTACAATACCACGTAAACAGAATACTTATTTATTCATGTTTCATCTTATCACACACCTACCAAACAGAGACGTGAGACGATTCTCAAAAACCTTAAATAACTTCATCCTGACATCAAGTTCATCACAGTATCCCAGATGAGACATAAACATACCTAAAGAAAATAAACAAAAGCTGATACTGTAACCTATTCGAAAACCACATAAGCACACTGATCATACAAAGTAACACACTCAATTCCATAGGGTAAACAATCACATACTCGCGAACACTTTCTTTGCTTAAACATCAGATTGAGCATAAACTGAATCAAGAAGATAACTTGTACCAAATGTTGACATCAAACTATTCACAAAACATGTTCCTCTCCGCAAACACTTAATAGCTAGCTTCTAACACAACAGTTACAAACAAAGTAACAACAGAACAGAGTATTACCAAACGAGAGACGACGCCTTTGCCACGATCATCTCCCTGAGAAACAATGTCTTTAACAGCCTTAGGAAGAACATTCCAAAACTCCTGCACGAACTCGTTACCCTGACGCTTACTGTTCTGAAGAATATCATTAGCCAAATACAAAAGAGGCACTTTCTGAGCCATCTCCGTACTGTGAAACTGCTTCTCCCATGTCGTCACGATCAATTCAGCTTTGACCCGATTGAATATACACCAATGCGATAGAGCTAATAACCCCCAAAAGAGTCAAAGAATCCCAAAGATCGAAACTTTAGCAAAACCCACGAGATCTATATAATGAGGATAAAGTCGAGAACTTTAAAGCTTTTAATGTTTGAAAAAAGGATACTTTCGATGGACTGTTGAGTGCTGTTGAGCTTTGCGAGCTTATCGATTAGGATCTCTTCACTGAACACAGTACTCATCTGTGAAGATAATATCGCAAAATTGTAGAGATTTAAGGGAGGGAGAAGCTAAATTGGAGCGAGAAGCAGACGGATTTGGTTACAGATGGTGAGCTGAGAGAAGAACGCGGCGGAGCTGGAAAGATTGTGCGGCGGAGCGAGAACGGAGAAACCCTAGAGCAGTCACGCAGACGGAAGCAGATTAGGAATAGAGGATGACCAAAACGACAACGGTTTGACGCAGAGAAGAGAGGATAGTTGTGCTAAAACTAGAAAATCTATAAATTTTGAATTAATAAATTTCTAAAATAGGATATAATTCAATGTAGTAATAAATAATAATATTTATAAAAAATTTAGATTAATGTACGATACTATTTAAATCTTTTTTCTTTGTTCAACTCAAAATTCAATGCAATAATCAAATCATCTTTTATATATAATTTGATAAAATTAATCTATTTTGAAAGAAAATAGACAATAAAATATTTTATATATGGTAATTATTAACTTATGATTGAAATAGTAAGATGGCTCTTAATAGTTATGACACTATTTAAATCATAAATTAATAATTACCATATATAAATTTTACAAAAATATAGATAAAATATTTGCTGTTTATTTTTCAAAATAAATTAATTTTATCGAATTATATATAAAAGATAATTTTGTATGCTATAACATTTATGCATCATATATAAAATATATTAGTAATCTAATAAGAAGTTAAAATTCAAATCTAGAAATTTCAATCAATATATAACATCATGGATTAAATATTTTTTTAATTTTTACACTTATTTTTTAGAAATATGTATATACCTAAAAAAATCTTTAATAACTCTATAAATAGTAAATTCTTGTAATCACAATATTATGAATTTATAAAGTTTTACTGTATTTTGTTTCTCCATTTTTGATTTTATTTTCTTTATTTTCTTATTTTTTTTGATCAAAATAATAATTATTTTTAAAATATTTAAATTTAGGACTGGGAGTAGAAGATATTTTTATTAACAAAAAACATACATCAAGGTATTTATACATCACAAGAATCCTATGAAGATTCGACAACATTGCCCTACTGTATAACCCAGTGATGGAACCTTTCAAAGATGATCCTCACTGTTGTCATCATCTTCCTTACTGTCTTCCAGTTTTATATGCTTCATGTTCCTCCTAAAAGAAGGAGACCATCATCTTCATCACCACCCTCAAGATTCACCACATTCTTTCCTAACATCTACACACACCTTGCCAAATATTCTAGACAACAAACTTGCAAATACAATATAGATCCCAAAAAACATCTAGAACGTATTAAATATTTCAGTAAAAGGTCAAGTCATTGTTTTAGATTGTCATGTAATGAAACTCGAACTATTTGTATTTATACCGAGATAGAGTATAAATTTTTGACTGATTAATAAATCTCATTTGTTAACGGCCAAAATAAATATTAAGACTAGACTTTTCGGTCCGTAACTTCCTGACCAACCAATCTCATGGTGGCTGTTTTAATCGCCTGGAGACTTCAGGATTCATGTCCACGGCGTTTCACTAGCTGCATCTTAGACTCTGACAATGCTCTGAGTACTTCCTCGTCTTCAGGTGTCTCTTTTCTCAGTATCTCGTAGTCTCCAATTGCTGCTTCCCAATTCCCAAGCTGCAACCACAAATGTAACCCATTAGTATTATAATACTCCCTAGAATAGATAATGTTTATAGAAGTTTTTGATGTTTCAAAACAAACAAATGATGTTTTCATATTTTAATGCAATTTTTAACTTTATCAAAACATGTGTAACCAATAATATATTATAAATTATTTATAATTGGTTAATAGTTTTTAATTTATATTTTAATCATATTTTTTAGATTAAAAATCAAAATTTTTAATAGTCGTGCACTATCCTAAAACTTCAAATATTTAAAAACAGAATGAATACTAAATTGCAAAATAAAAGAACCAACACAAAGTTTATTTCACAACATTAACCCATATATATTCCATTCATTTTTAATTAATTATTGATGTAAATTAAAAAGAAAATTGTTATAAAAGAAATGTAGTTTAATGATTCATGTACATTTTTATTAATTTATTTCCTTTATATTCCTGATTAAATTGATAAATACTAAAAATTGAATAGTCAGATAAAGGTAAGATTAAATATATTTTTTGATTAATTTTTGTAAAATAACTTTAAACTATCTAATTTGAAACGAAAGGAACACTATGAATTCGCTGTCTTTCTATGTTAGAGATTTCTCTATTACTATCTTGTATGTCTTATGTTCTTATGCTATTATCGCTATGAGTAACTGTTCTTATGTTCGGAATGAAAGTGGTCTTACAAAAAAAAAAGGAACACTACCTTAGCGTTACAGTCTGCTCTTCTCAGTCGAGCCTTGGCGTAGGCAGGACGGACGGTAAGTGCATACGTGGAATCTTCTACAGCTCTATGGAACTGTCCCATTTTAGATAGACAAGCCGCTCTGTTACACAGCAAGACTGAGTTTCTTGAGTCATGTTCTAATCCTTCACCATAAGCTACGCTAGCTTCTTGAAACTGTCCAGCTTTGAAGAAATCGTTGCCTCTTGATCTCGCGGCTGTAACCGCCTGCACACGTCGTAGCACCATGCTTACTTCTCTGTTGTTCATGTCCAGCTTGTTAGCTCGTTGAATCGCCTCAACGGCTTCTCCAAACCTGCCGGCTGACATGTGAACCTGAGCCCAAACGACCAAGAAACCTGCGTAACCGATCGGTCCGTAGTATCTTGTGCTCATTTCCACATCGAAAACCGGACATCTAGACAAAGCATCATCAGCCTCTTGATGTCTGAAACTCTTCAAAAACGCCTCTGCTTGCAATGCATATACTTGAGGAGCAGCATCAGCACCTGAAGCTATAGTGTTCTCCGTTTCTTTGATCAGAGTTTTCCAATCTCGCAATCTTTTGGCTTCAGTGCATCTGTTGAGATGAGTCTGTACCGTCCTGGCCTTCAAAATGTCTTCTTGATCTGCTTCTGGACCCGAATGCTTAACATGATATATTGAATTCTCAACCTCTCCTAACCTATATTAGGTTTCATGGTTATTAATGACATTACTTGAGTTACAAGGTAGGGTTTTGATGAGATTACCTGAGGTACAAGTTAGACAACCGATGATGAGCTCTATGGTAATGAGGCTCCATTCGGATTGCTTCTCTACACTCAAACACTGCTTCAATGATTCTCCCCAATGCCGTCAACGCAGCACTTTTGTTGCTTCGATAAGCAGCCTTCTTTGGATCTATAGCTATGGCAGCATCATACAACGCTAAGGCCTCTGCGAAGTTCCCATTCTTGTAATCTTCATTCCCCATTATCTTTAAAGTCTCTGGATCCATTCGTGTGGATATAGCCCTACACAAAGATCCTGGCTGATCTTGGTTACTTGAAACCGATCTTTGTCTTTCATCTTTCATTGTATTCCTCACCCCATACGCTCCACCGGTATTACCATATCCTTTGTTTTGAACAGTGGTTTGATTCCCAACCGTTGTTGTTCCTGTCTGCTTCAAGTTCCCAAGGTTACCAAACATGACATTGCTTGAAGATGCTCGAATCCCTTTGGCTTTTTGATTGTCGTTGATCATGCTCTCTAGCTCACCTGATAAACCGATAGCTTCCCTTGGCACCTTCTTGGCTTGTTGTTGGACCGGCCATTGATTATTAATCTGTTGGCAATTTCCTAACTGATGGTTATTAGGGTTTTGATTAGGTCTTTGTATCGGTTCAGGTGAGACTTTATGATCTTGAAGCTTATTTGGGTTAGCTGGAGATTTGGTGAACTGAATGTTAGGGTTGCATGCTGTGGAGGCAATGCTGCTACTCGTTGTGGTTTTATGGTTAGCCTTATCCACGGTACATTTCTTGGACCACAAGCCACGTCTACCAAACACAGCACCCAACAGGCCACGACGCGACCTTTTCTCCACTGGCTTTTCTGCCATCCTTGCGCCACTAGATTGGCACAATCAATCAAACCCTAAGGTAGAAATATAAAGAAACAGAGCTAAACGTTTGGAGGAAGCTCTTTTTGTTGTTTGTTCTCTTCTTGAATTAATCAATAATTTTACACAAAATTGTATTGTGATCAAAATAGGTAAAGAAAAACAAAAAGAAGAAGAAGAATGATTGTATTTCTCAAATCGATGCAGACTTGGTGGTGGGTTCTGCTCTTGTCAATTCTTGATTTTTTTTTTGTTAGTTGGTCGTTTGTCTTTTTTTTCTTTTCCCTATGGTTATTAGCTGGTCTTGGAAGGGAAACGGAAAATGAACCTTAGATTTTGTTTAGTCGATAATTAGAAAAGAAAATATGAGACTTGTCCAAATAAAAAAAATCCGAGAATTTCTCAACCTGAATCTATTTTTTGCTTTTTTGTTGGCCTTATGGGGTTCTCCTTGGTTGAATATTTTAAGCGAGATATTAACAAATTCACACATTAAAAATTTATACAAGGAGTGTCTAATATATGAATAGAAGTTTAACTCTAATTAGTATAATGTCTTTTAAAAAATAATTAGTTTATCTCTTAAATGCAAAATGAATAATATTGTACTAATTGGACAATAAAGAATTGGACATAAACTTTAACATCTCCATAAAATTTAAGGTGTCTGCAACTACCTATGTTGATTTATTTTTTGATTCATAAAATCCAAAATAATCTGGACTAACCAAATTAAACATCTATGGAGAGACATCTCTCTACGTATCTTTACTGAAAGAACTAATTTAAAGTTTATATAAGAGTAGTAATACCAAGCTATTATGATCGGGATACATTTTGTTGCGCTTTATGAAAACCAGACATCTTTAATTACTCGGAGCAACTGTTAGCTAAACTAACCGGTAAAGCTTTATGTTTTAATGGTATAAGTACTAGATTCGAGTCTCAGCGGTTACTGGAAAGAGATTTAACAACCTGTTCTTGTCTTTGTCCCAAAAAATTTACGGACTTAGGTCCAAAACATTTTGCATTAAAATAAAAAACCGACATCGTTTAACGATCAAAATATTTCATGCATGCATGCATGACATCACATACTGCCTTTCTGTTACCGGCATGTTGCAAGCTTACTTTTCTCAACTTTTTTTTTATAACTGTAATTTTTAAACCCAAAGACTAAGGGAAATCTTATGGGTTTTTTTTCTGATGTAAAAAAAAAGAAAGAAAAAAAAAATTAAATTGAACTAATCGCGGACCGTCACGTGTCAGTGGAACCCGTAAACAATGCAAGAATTAAAGTAAGATCAGTTCTTAATTAAGCAATTTAAAAACTGTTTTTGGGATGTTAATGAATCCCACTTCTTAAGAACTCCCAATAAACACTTTCAATAATCATGCTCTAATCACTATATATAAAACTTGCAGAATCCATATATGTTTATCACTTAAAATGTTCCGAATGACTAGACTCGAATCTAAGAGCGGTACACATAACTGTGAGCTTTTTACCACAAGAACTGGAGACTCCAGTTTTCCCAACTATTTTCTTATTCCTTTCCCTCATAATTAGTAATTACTCCGTGATTCTTAAACGAAACGCAAAAACAATGGGTCGTAAATACATTTCCTAGAGATATACTTACTAAAGGACATTTTAAGGTGGAGAGGCTCTAACGTAGAGCCTTAGAGCATGATTATCCGGGATTTTTAGTGGGGCCCACGAACAGTATAAGAACCCCTTCTAAAAATTACTAAATAAGAACTGGTTTTAGAAAGTTTCTTACACTGTTTGCAGGTTTCACTGACATGTGGCGGCCCGCGATTGGTTCGTTTTTTAATTTTTTTTCTTTTTTATCTAAAAACAGCAAAAAAAAAAAAATTAAGAACCCTTGGGTTCTAGGGATAATGATGCCCTTAGCTTAGCTAAGATCATACGAAAGCGTGGTAATAAAGGCATCTTTATCCCAAGTTTCTTAAGGGGTTTTTGCACTGTTCGCGGACCCCACTGACATGTGGGGTCCGTGAACAGTACAAGAACCGCTTCTTAAAACTCCTAAATAAAAACCGTTTTTAGAGAGTTTGTGGGTGCCACTGACACAAGACGACCTATAATTGGTTCTTTTTTTATTTTTTATTTTTTTATTTTTTTAATTAACAAAAAAAGAAAAAAAGAAATAAAAATAAAAAAAGAACCCCATTTATTTAATGATGGCCTAATATTCGCTGATAGCTAGCCGCCCGCCTGATGTCAGTAATCCCCCAAATCCCTCGCTATTCAATATTGCTTTATCGTCTCCTGCCACATTCATAATATTCTATCTCCTAATAATAGTCTACCTATACCATTGACTCATCATCATGACCATGCCTCCATGCGTCACCACCTCTCTTTTTTTAATACCCATTGTTTCAAAATTTACTAGACATTTCTGCACTTTTTTCTGCAAAATATATGATCGCAGAATGAAAATAAATACGAATAAAATTATATATTCTAGTTAAGTCGGTGGTTATCTAACTTTGATTTGTAACTCTTGTCCACCTGACATAAAAAAACCTAACTTACGTTTAGCTCGTACTGAACAAGGAACTCACAACACGTCCACCATCGCACATGCAGACCAGCCCCTCAAGAAAAAGATAATAATTAGACTTTCTTTATTAATCTAACATCTATATAAAGGCTCTCACTTTTACAAAAAGTTGGTCGTGTTACACATCAATACGGACAATAACCTCAATCACGTATAACATATAGATTACTGATCATAAAAGTCCGTGACTCGAAATATGATTATGGACTAAAAAGAGCAAAGATGGTTGAAGTCGAAGAATTGGAGCCACTTAGTCCCGTTGAAGACGAAGGAGAGGAGGAGGAGGAGGAGGAGATAAGCTATGATGACCTCAAGAGACGCATGTGGAAAGACCAAAACCTCATGGAAAAGCTCATGCAGCAGAAACGACACAACACCACCGACGACGACGTCGTTTCGCTTACGACGCACACGCGTGCCGAAGCTTCACGTCGCAAGAAGATGGCTCGTTCACAAGACTCGGTGTTGAAGTACATGATGAAGATCATGGAGGTTTGTAAAGCCAAAGGGTTTGTCTACGGTATCGTACCGGAAAAGGGTAAACCAATAACCGGTTCTTCCGATAGTTTAAGACGTTGGTGGAAAGAAAACGTTCTGTTCGACCAAAACGCTCCAAACGCTGTTTCTGATTACTTAACACTCGCGGCTGCTGCGGCTGAGCTGATAGAGAAAGAACCATCGAGCTTATTACACATGTTACAAGAGTTACAAGACACGACTCTAGGGTCTTTGTTATCGGCTTTAATGCAACACTGCGCGCCGCCACAACGACGGTTTCCTTTAGAGAAAGGCATCGCTCCTCCGTGGTGGCCGACGGGGACGGAGCTTTGGTGGGGAGAGCAAGGAGCGGCTCACGAGCACGGCGTGCCGCCGTATCGAAAGCCTCACGATTTGAGGAAGTCTTGGAAAGTTAGCGTTCTCGCGGCTGTGATCAAACACATGTCGCCCAACTTGGGAAGAGTGAGACGTCTCGCGAGGCAGTCCAAATGTTTACAAGATAAGATGATGGCTAAAGAGACAGACACTTGGTCTCGTGTGTTAAACCAAGAAGAGGCTCTTCTTAATATCAAAGACCTCAAGATCTCAGAGGATCATCAAGAAGCTTCCGGGTCCAAGACCAAGAGAAAAGGTGAGTTTATGGAACCCTCTAAGAATGTTTACACTTGTCAAAACTCGAGTTGTCCTAAGAGTGATGCGAGTTGTGGATTCATGGACAAGAACTCGAGAACTGGCCATGAGATCCAGTGTCTCTACGGGTCTTCGAGCCAGAGCACGGGAGAGACAAGCTCCGCGCTTGAGACAGCACCAAGTATTGGTACTAATACGACTAGTGAAGATAGTGCCGGCTCGAGCGTTATGGGCAAGCGAGATGATGAGGATGATCATAGCAATTGGATGGATTATTTATGGTTCGAGAGGATGCAACAAGAGTTTAATTTCTCTAGTAGATTCGAAGAAGAAGATAATGATGATGATACTGCAATGGACTTAAACCAATCACTGGAATCAGATCAGTCGTCTGATAATGTGAACCAGAGTTTTTCAGTTTGGGATATGGGCTGTGAAGACAAAGACATATATATGTTCGATAATTAATTAAGCTTGTCTCTATGATAAACTCTCTAGGTCATGATTAACCCGAGTCTCTTAAGGTGGAGTTCTTAACGTAAAATTTGTCTTTTTAATTTTTATTTTTTTTTACATTTTTCCCGCTAAGAGACGTCTCTTATGGTTCTTATTTAAGAGACGGTTCTTAGGTTTTCTTAGTTAAAAGTTAAAAAACGTCTCTTAGAAAAGATAAGAACCTCACCTTAAGAGACCCCGGTTAATCCTGCTCTGCAATAGTGTGCTTTTACATGGACCCACAAAGTCAGAACATTTTTGCACTGGTACTCCTTACATCTACTCACCAATATAATAGAATAGTTCCTAGATCTAGTTTTCATAATCAATAATAGCCATTTTAAATTATTAGATCATCACTAATGCGTGTCTTTTAGAATGAAATTCATAACGTAATATAAGATGTGTCTCTTAATTTCTAACTAAAAAAATTAAAAAACGTTTTTTAAATAAAAGATATAAAAGACATTTTTTAGATTCTTTTTAGTTAAAAACTAAAAGACCTATTTTGTATTACATTAAAAACTTCATCATAAGAAACTCACATTAACTATGCTCTTAGCTATTAGAATCACTAGTTCAACTCTTTTGTCTCTTCCTCCATTCACTACCAATTTAAATTTGAGATGTAGCATATGAATTCAAATATTCAGTGAAATATCTGAAGAAGCTAAATCGTTTAAGATCCTACATAAGTATATTAATAACGTAATATAAAAATGATTTTCATCTTCACAACATGAGAATATAAAATGTAAGATTGCATAACTTTATTTTAAAGAGTTTCTTAGATGTGTATCAAACCAGCTTTTAGGAACTGAACAACAACAATACACAAACAAAACCTTTAGATTTTGTCTTGTCAAGAAGAACATATAAGGTGAGTAAAATGACTCAAATAGCCCGGGAATCACCGTCGGCGAGGTAGTATTTGCGGAGAGCAGCGCAACCACGGAGTGGTCGGTCCCGGAAGAAGCCCATGGCGTTGGCAAAGTGGCGAGTAGAGGCTGCACCGTTGGATCGCGTGAGGATAACGGTGGCCGTTTTGCGACCAGGATCGGGTACTTGGCATTTGCGGATAGGACTATCGACGAGCTCCGCAAGACATTGCTGGTCTTGTCGGTCTCCTTTGACGGCGATCTTGTATATTCCTCTTTTTCCCGTCCACGCCTCACCAACTACCTCCCGCTCCAATGTCACACTGTCTTTGCACACTATCCTCACTTTTGCACCTATTACATTATTCAAATAAACAGATATATGCTTAGGAGAAAAAATAAACAATATTATAGCCAGCAGAACAATGTAATCTCTAGTCTCAATTCTTCTAAACGTCAACCTATATATTTGCGTTCGAGTTTAAAGAGCTTCAATTCATCTAAAACTAATGTTAAGAAATCCTATGCTTATTGGATTAAACGGACGTTTAAACCGATTTTTCTAATGTTTAAACCAATTTTCAAACAAAAATCGGTTTAGAAAAATCGTTATGAGTTACTTATCCGTCTACATTGATTTTTAGAACATTTTCTAAAACTATATATATTGAGAATCATACCACTATTATGTTATTCTGCGTGTTACTATAACCAGATCCAAACAATTGATTACAGTGTGAACTATATGAGGATACTGAGTATGCAAATATTTATACGAACCGGTGATATATTTGGTGGCTCTGGTCTCGAATCCAAAGCGGCAAGTGTCGCAGTAAACACATCCTTCAATGTAGAATGGCGTTCCCATCGCCATGGCCGCAAGTGGTAGTAGCGAAACACACAACACAGCGATCATAGGTACAGATGATCTAGCCATCTCCATAAACAAGTTAAGAACGATACTACTAGTGATATTAATATGCGAAGGGGTTTTGTAATAATGTGCAAACCATATATGTAATGTATTCAATATATATAACAAAGGTATTAAAGGCCATATATTAAAGAATGGTGCAAGTGTATCGCATCTTGTGCACATTAAACAAGTTTACTTAGTGTCGGCTGGATCCACTTGCGGCTGCTCCTCCGCCGTACGCGGCAAAAGAGTTTGTGTTGCCTTCTTCACAAGTCAACTCGTACGGTTGTTGTTAATTCTTGTATACGCTTCGGATTATAGGTTTCTCTTCTTTTTTTTTTCAATAATTATTCGTCGTTATAATACTTTCTCACCCAAAATGTTGTGACTATGATTAAATCGTTGATTTTTAATATTTTTAAAAGAAAAGCATCTGCAAAATTTCTTCATATTAGATTCAACATTATTAGTCTTCCATTTTTAATTATTATATATTACATATCGTAATTAAGAAATGTGTGGACAACTTAATTTGTTAAAAAAAAAAGAGTGATGAAATTGCTGGTTTGCTTCGGTCCGACCCACAACGTGCTCTTGTTTCCTCTTACTATTAGAGTATTAGTAGAAGGTCATTAGTGTCCATTGAACGCGTGGTATCTGGTACTCTTGATCTAAACAAACATATTAGTTCTACAGTTTGAGCGTAAGTCACGTGACTGTTTGGCTGTAACTGGTAAACTTAAAAAAATGGAATAATGAAGAATAGAAATATCATAAGATAGATATAAAATAATTTTTTAAATTTTTAAAATAAAAAACGATTTCAATCATTTTTTAAAAAAAAAAATTTGATGATAAAAACTAAAAATGTATTTTAAAAATTGTCCTAAAGAGAGTAGAATAAAATGAAGGAAATGTAACAGAAAAATAGAACAAATTCATTTCATTTATTGCTTAACAAAAATTATTATCAAATAGTTTGCTTTGTATTTTGTGTAGTTCTTTGTAGAATTAAACCCGGTTGTGTTCAAATATGTGAAAAAGAAATCGAACGTGTAATCAATTTGGACTGTCCAGCGGACTGAGCTGATGTAACTGAATGGTTTTTAGAATACATGTAAAAGTACAATTGTAATATATTTATAAAAGTGGACTATTTTTATGTGTTCCATTTGTGGATGATGTAATGAAGTAAGTAACCTGAAATTAATCCAGAAAAAAAAAAGATAACGAAGCCGGTCGCATGCGAACCCAGAGTCTAGGCCTATTGGGCCACTGTGACCGACGCAGGCCCATAGATACCCGTGACAACCACTACGTGTTTAGATAAACACAAAATCATTTACGAGGACAGGGCAAAGAGGGCCACGTCTCCATTGCAAATTAGGCAGTAGGCTTCACCATGAAGCAAACACAAGTTATGACAGAAGAAGACGAACGAACTCGCAACAATTCTCTCGAATAAGAAGGTAAAAAAGATCCATAATTAAGCTGTCTTAGATAGATTTTCAACGTATAACAATCTAACGTAAATTATTACACACGAAGTCTCTCCGCCAAAGAGAGTATATGAAGCTTCATATACACTTCATATACATGCACCCCTTTTCATTTGGGAATAATTACATAACTTATTATTATTATGTTTTAATAATAAGTTTTGGATTTTGATTAAACCGCCGAGTGAAGGTGGTTTAATTAAGCAGTGGGAGAGTTACCGGAAGAGTGATGTTGAATATTTGTCCAGGTGGCATCTCCATATTATCAGCTTCAGCTCCCTCAAGATTCTTCTTCTTTACCTGTAACATAATCTTAGGTCAAGAACCACTATTCACTTCGATCTCAATCTGGTTTTCATAATTTTGTCGAACTTTTAGGGTCTTTCAAGCTTAAAAGCGTATGTATCTTTCTCCAAAACATGTATACATCTAGTTTTCCACTGATTAGAACTAACCTGAATAAGTAAAAACTAAAACTCGAACTAGATATTTGAACCTAACCAATCCGATCCTAACCCAACCTAAACCATAGCAATAAATACCATAAATCTCTGAACAGAGATTATTTTAGCTTCACTAATATGATGTATCAGATTATTTAGGTTGTTTTTTTTTTTCTTTTGTTCTCAAACTTCTGTTTTTTCCCTTCCAAATCCAGGCTTCATTAGTTGGATGCAGTACTGGTTGGATGTATATAATTGGTAAAACCTCAGAACCCCCAAGTATAAAAAAAATACTGCATCCTCTTAGCTTTAAAGAACTATACCACTTTTGGGTTTTAGGATTAAAGACACTTTTGGAAATTTCAGTTTCATCACAAGTTTGATATTACTTTTTAAATTTACCATTAGTAAATTATTATTTTCAAAAATACCCTAAATTTATAATAAAAATAAATTAAATTAATTTTTCTAAATATTTACAGAATATTTAAAAACTCAACCATGCTCTTTTAACACTAAATTTTAAATAATAATTACGTTTTTTTAACACTAAACCTTAAATAATAATTAATAAGGTGTAAACCCAAATGTTAATATAATTTTGATTGAAAATCTTTTTTGAAAAATGATACTTAACTTGTGGTACTCTTAGCAATTTCTCTTTCGAAAGTCTTTAGGATTTACTTATTTAAGGGTTAGGGTTAGGTCTTAAACTGTTTTCTTAATTTATAATCTAAGATTATTTTAAGCTTTTTTTTAGAATTTAGACTCTTTTCAAACATCTCCCTGTACAATGTATATTACATAAATAGATTACTCACTAGAGATGCCTTGTTTGTTTCACTCTTTTCTTAAACCCCCGGTTAACCAAAATATTCCCAGACCAAAACCAGACCGATCAAATTTAGGTTTTCAGATAGTTAATACTCATCAAATCAGAATAAACCAAATCCTAATAACGCGTTGTTCTATAATACGGTTAATACCTAATGTTGTATATGTATATCTGCACGCACAGGAGTGTGTATATGTGCAAAAAGTGCTTCTTAGCGTTTGCATATTTATAAAGAATGTAGCTATCGTTACCTGGCTAGCCAAAACCTCGTTCTCTTCTTTCAGCAGTTTCTCCTGTTTTGAAGGTCAACATGATCATCAGTTATCAAGTTTCTAAACCTAATTTCAGATTCAGTAATCCAAAACATTTATCATTCAAATAATTGATGTAGACTTGCAAGCTCATAAAGCACACTTAGGGAAACTAATACAACACACAAATGTTTTGAGGCTCTCAAAACATTATAAGAAATCTAAAGTGCTATAAAATCAGGTATCTAACTGTTCTTTGAGGCTATCAACAAGCTTCAACATTAGTTCTGTCTGCAACAAATTAAATATAAGCACTCCGAAAGAAAGAAAATAGAAGAGATTATGTAGTCAACGTACCTTCCTAGCTCTAGTTACGGAGAGGGCAGTCTCAAGGTGGTTCTCCAGCTGAACGAGGGAATCGACACTTACATCAGCATTTGATTCCACAAGCTTACTGCATATAATCATAGATTGACAAGAAACTATTCCTTTGTAATCAAAGGAGGAGAGCAAAAAAAAAGTCACAGTTAGTATTGACCTTTCCACAAGTTCTAGTAGCTCCTTGTGTGAACCACACTCTGAAGCTTTTGACTGAAGATCCTGTCCACAAAGAAGAAATAGAAGAGGCGATCAAAGACAATGGACTTGAGAAATTGTGTATGCACGTGTGGATCCACAGCCTCTCATAGGATCATTGGACGGATCAACAATGCAATAACTCTAGGCCTTGAGTTAGTTCTGACCGGTTGATATGGACCTATCTAGGCCTTAATTATTGCTTAAAAATTGCAGCAGAACTTAGTCGAAATGTTTGTATTACCAGAGCTTTAAGATCATCAGCATGTTGTTTTCCATATCGATCAAGGATCTTGACCAGGCTGAAAAGGAGACAAAAACAAAATAAATTAGGATCAAAACTACTAGCTAATCCTTCATCAACTCCACACTAATCGCAATCTTGGATAAAATATAAGTACTGTAGCATATCTGCGGTGATGAAGAACTATATTGTGAGGCTGAATTTTCTTAAATCTACCAAAATTCAAAATTAGTGTGTATCTTATTATATAAAGTAGACATTATCATCAAATAGGGTGAAGAGAAGGTGACACATGTCTTGATAAAAACAAATTACAAACTTCGTTTCTAGTATATATATATATATATATGTGAAACTAATTAAGAATCAATTAGTAATCTTATCATTTGGATAACCTTCAAGCAATAGATCCAAGGTAAAGAGAGAAATTTTTTGAAGATTGCTGCACAATGTGGCATACATTCAAATCTAAACTCTTGATTTATTATTCAGCATTAATCCCACATCAATTTCATAGATCTCCCTACAGTACATTGCATATACAAATCCAGATCCAGATATACAATAACTTTAATTACTCTAAAAAGAGAAAGATTAATCATCACTTATTTCTGATATATCAACTCTTCAGATGCATAAGGAATCCCTAAAGCCATTTAACATCTAATGAACTAACAATAAAAAAAATGGATTGAAACTTCACTAAACAACATCAAGAAGATCTTGAAGGACATGCAATTTTTTACAACTCAAATAAAATCCATGCAAGAAAAATGAAGAAAGTAAGAAGCTTCATCAGGACATTGTTCCTCCTCCAATCTGATTACCTCAAGTATCTCTCATGGTCATAGAAGAGACAATAACAAACACAAAACTGAGAGAGGAAGGGAGGAAGCTAAAAGGGCAAATAATTAAAGCTAAAACCGCAGAAGAGGAGATAAAGCCGTACTTATCGCCGGAGGAGAAGTTGTAGAGCTTGCCGGAGGCGGAGACAACGAGAAGCGCGACGGAAGCATCGCAGAGAACAGAAAGCTGACGAGCTTTCTCGATGAGACCGTTGCGTCGCTTGGAGAAGGTGACTTGTCGGCTACTTTTGTTCTCAATTCTCTTTATTTCTAGTTTTTTTCTTCCCATAGCTTCTGTCTCCGAGTGCCCTAATTTGAGGTTCTTGTTCTAACTCGCCGGAGATACTGAGCGTTTTTTCTTTCTTTTTTTTTATGTTCTTTCTTTCTTTTTTTCCTTTCTTTTTTGGCAACTTTTTTTAAGGGTAAACGAGAGAGATGAAAATAAAATAAATTTGTAGAAAAAAAAAAACAATGCGTTTCAGCGACAAAGACAGCCACGTGTACCGCATGACGAATTCCCTGTGAGCCCTTTGCATTGCCTCCTTGCCTCCTTGCCTCTTGCCTTTCTAAATAAATCGACTTCAATCTGAACAACCAATAACAATGATTGTTAATTTTTGGATAAGAGAGTAATAGACGAGGCTAACTACTGTCTTTACTTAGATATATGGTACGAACAGCCTACTGTCTTTTTTAATCATACTTTATTTGATTTGGATCAAGCTTAGTCAAGATAAGTTGGCATTTTAAAAATTTTAGTTTCTTTCTAGAATTTTGCGAAATCCCATTATAATATAGGTCCTGGACAGTAAATTTAAGTCTTAACCCTATATACTCAATTATGTGGCAGAGAAAATACTATATTATAATGGGAAAGGTGCTTATACGAATCGATGGGTGAATGTACGGCGTGATTTATATCCAATCATCTCACCCGCTTTCCATATTTCTGGATATGTCAATTTCCTTTTTTCAGAAGTACTCCCTTTTATTAAATTAAATTTATATTGGATTGTTAACTTTCAACTTCAGAACAAGACAGAAATATCTCTCTAGTAGATAAGGATGGGCACAGGGCACTAATAATTTTTTTGAAATTTTTGAAAATATTCATGATTTCGATTTGTTTTATCCAAATAATTTTTCAATCTATAATTATCAAGATATTTAATGTTCTAGATACTAATTTTTTTACATTTTTAAATGGATATTATATTCATACAAATAATTTTTTTGAAATAAATAAAATATCTAAACAATAATATTTTATTTTAAAATAAAAAAATGTGTAGTTTTAAAAGTTATAATAAATAATATAGTAAATTAATTAAACATAATATATATATATATCTTGGAATAGTATGTTTTTAAAATATTAATATTTACGATTTAATTTTTTATAATATTTTATATTAATATTTATTTGAATTCGATCAAATAAAAATTGATAACTGCATAGCTCAAAATGGATAACTATAAGAAGATTTTAAAACAGCAACATCTTGGTTCATTACTCATACGGTCATACCACATGTAGCATTAAAATATCATTATACTAATAATGATCATTGTCACTTTATGCTAAACTTCTTTTTTTCAATTCTTGGTTTGCTTCGATGATGACATTAAACACGACGAACTCTTCCTTCTCGGTATACATCTCACCTTCACGTTCGATCTTTCTTCTTGTTCCTCTTTCTCCTTCACCTCCTTACCCATATCGACAATCTTTGATCTGTTTAAATAACTTAAAAGTTTTGTCACATTCTAATTTATTCAGTCACAATTGTTTAAGTACCAACACTAACCTTTCCTCGTTGAACGAGTTGGATCGTCTTAACGCTGGCTCAGCCGTGACTCGTTCATGACTCACTGATTCAACGATGCTGCCACTAAAATACTCTTTCTCCTCCGCCTGGGGATTCCCGAACCTCGGATTCTCCGACATGAACCTTATCATCTCACGTTCGTCTTCCACGACAGCCTTCTTCACAACGTTCTTGCACATAACACCTTTTCGAAGATTCTCTTCCTTTGGTCTCAAGTTCATCAAACTCGGAGCATACTGCTTGGCTATGTGCCCGCACGAGATCATCTGGAGCCAAATCGACCCACGAACCGACCCGGTTTCCACCGCCGGGTCTCCGTCCTCGACCCGCTCGGAAACCACGAGTCGACGCGGCTCAGCTGGATAGGAACGAGTCAACTCGGACGAGTTTGGCAAACTCTGTTCCGTCTTGACCAAGTTAGGTTTTTTCTCGGTGAATTCGATTGTCTCCGTCGAGACTCCACGTGAGCAGCGAGATTGCGGCGTTGTGGAGGATGTGTAACTTGTTTTCTCCTCGGAGAGTTCGTACTCTCCGTCTTCTTCTTCGTCTTCTCCGACGTAGAGCTCTGAGTCATCAAACGACGTCGTGCTGTTTTGAAGTTTTGGTTTTGACCTGAGATGTCGACTTTTTAGAGCTTCTTGATTTGGACCAGACAATGGTCTCTTCACATTTGTCTCTAGAAAACCAAAAAAAATTACAAATTAAATTAAAAAAAACTAAAATTTTGCAAAAGATTAATATGATGAACTTACCGGCGATCTCAGAGCCTTTCAACACATATTCACCACAGTTCGATGGGTAAATCACATCGTTTTCACCTAAGTCATTCCACACAAATCCATTTCTATAGCTCCTAATGAAAATATCGAAATAAAATCCATAAATATTTTGTATTTGGTTACAGGTTTTGTCTTAGTTTAAAGCAAGCGTTACCTTTTGCATGACCAAGCGTATAGTGATGGCAGGTTCTTCCCTCTCAAAACCGTAAGCCGGTTCATCACATCTTCAATGAAACCACACACAAAAAGATCAAGCCTTTAACATCAAAATAGATAAACTATGAGTATAGTGATTTATTTTATATACCTCTTAACCGGAGAGGCTGGTTAACCGGAGCAATGACTTCAATAAAGTGAGGGTGTTCGAGGTGGCCATTTCTGGTGAGATAATACACTACTTGGACTCTTCTGAAGATTGGTCTCTTTGTTTTGACCTCTTCTTCTTCTTCATCATCTTGCTGAAGATTTAAAGATCTTATTAGCCTCTCTGGACTTTTGTTGTTCTCTCTGCCTCTTCTTCTTACAGCTTCCATATTTTGTGTCTATGTCCGGACAGGAGATGAGAATTATTAACACAGAGACTGTTCTTTATAAAGAAAATGTATGTGTTAAATGTACTTGGCATTGGAGATGAGTCCAACCATACCTGACAACGACTTGGCTTTACTACCTGATGGTACAATGGTATTACCCGGTCCAGTCCAAAATTTTCTACGTATGGTTTTATTTTATCTGCAAGAAACAAAACCAAAACAGAATTCCTCAACCCATATTTCATATAAACCGAGCAATAACAAAAATATTATCAATATCGGTTGGCCTTACATGGGCTACTACCGTACCAAATCCTAATTTTAAAAGGTTAAACCCGGTTTGGTCCCCATGTTTTGGATTGGACTCACCGTTACATAATATAAATTACACTTTACGCATTATAAGATTTGGTTGAGTAATGTCTCTTTAATGATATTCTTACACTGTCGAATGTTTAGTCTCATTAAATTTGTTTCTTTGCCTAAATTTGGATAAAAAGAAGCATGTTAAAAGTTGTTTCAGAGATGACGATGAGTCAAAATCAGTGACCTTCAAATGGAAATTTGACTTTTAATGACTTCATATAAAGTCTAAAAATAAATGAAACCTTGTAATTCTATTTGTTTTTATTTAACCACACCTCAAGTCTTTAAGATAAGAGAGTTCGAGAATCTAGGTAACTAAAGAGGTGAGGACACGTGAGGTTCTTACTGCTTTTGTGAACTGTACTTCTCATTACATCCGTTAAAACAGAGCGGTGTGACAGGTCGATACAAAGGGTTAAAACAATTTATGATGGATCTTGTAATTTATTTTTCCAAATTATTCTAACTATTTGAATATTTTTTAAATTCATTAGTCTTCTATATTGTTAACCAAAAAATAGTCTTTTATATTACCTTAGGTTATCTCCATTTCCGTTCTATAATTTAATCCAAAATGAAATGATGAACAAAAATAAAATATTATTCTATAAAATGACATTTAATAGAATAATATTTTATTTTTGTTTATTATTCAATTTTAAAATGAAGTAAATTATAGAGTGAAGATGAAAATGTTATTAATGACAGAAATAGGATCACTTAAAATGAAATTGAGGGTATTGAAAACTAATGGAATTGGTGAGTTTGGGGTGGTAAATGAAAAAGAAAACATGGATTTGTTTTTTTCTTTCTTTTCTCTAGCCCTTTTCTCTTAGTCTTATGAATATTTTATTTTCTCTAACACTTTTGCATGGACATAACAAAGTTCTCTGGGCGTGGAGTGGCCCATCTACTTAACTTCCTCACCAGCTACCAAACAAAAAATGTAAATCTTACCTCTGAATAATCTCATAGGAATACATGTCGTGTTTATAGAGGAAACCATATAAAATATATATATTTAAAAAAAAAATTGAATTACATTGTCATTTTTGAAAATAATTGGATGATCAATATTGATATATAAAATGCAACGTTTTGATGATTGCAGAATAAACTTCGTTTTCTATAAAATACAGAAAAACGATATATATTGAATACATGCATGTATCACTGTCTTTGTGTTTCACAAAGTTATATGTCAACATATAATAAATTAAAACATTATATATATATCACAAGATTTTCAATCTATTTTTAACTAAAATTATCTGGATGTATGGGAGTTTTACTAGATTGAAGTTGTTTTAATATTTAAAATATTCCTTCTTGAGCTCTTTTTCGATTTGTATAGATAGATGATAGCATTGATATTGATCTTACACAAATATACTTCAAGAGTATAGTTGAATATTAAAGTGCCTACTGTTTTAGCTGAACAGAAAGTTTCGACTTTTGTATCCATAGTTGCAGCTACACAAATGTAGGCAGGGTTGGTTATGAATTTTGTTCAATTATCGCCCGAAGGTCACAAATTATATTATCTGCATTTATCACCTTCTATTAATAGAAACAGTTGAGCCGTCAAAAAAAAAAAACCACACTAGAAATAGTCGAAAAATACAAATTTAACAATACCCTAGAACATTGCCCCCTTGATACCTCTTTTTTTTACCTGCCAAATTGATGTTTTATAGAGCGATAATAACTGTGTTAATAGTCAAAGATGGAGTCTTAAAGATTAAATAGATTTTGAATCTCTCGTTTTACAGACGTGTGACAAAAGCTTCTCAACTACATATTGAAGTGAAATGTTTACTTTGGACAGATTCATGTATGAGAGACAAAGGTTTAATCTCGATCCAGTTTGAGATAGACTACTCAGATGTATTAGATATGACTACAAATTCCATTTGTACAAGAAACTACAAGAAGACTTCGATGATATGAGTTTAATTCATATTCCTCAAAGTAGAAATGGTCAGACAGACTCACTAAGAAGAGAAGCAAGAACCAGAAAATATATGTTCTCCCATATATAGATCAGACATAGATAGATGGAAGTGGTTTTTGGAGAATCGACTATCTGATTTAAATGGATAGCAAATAAAAAAACCTAGAACAAAGTAGGTTGAAATTAAGTGGACTTAGTTATTTGTATTAAAGCCTAATAAAGACCCAAATAATAAAAAGCCCATTTAGATAATCCCATTTCAGCCCACCATCGTTTCCGTTGGAAGCTCTTTCAAAACACCCTTTGAAACCTCCGTCTCCTTCACTTGAGATCGATCAACAATGGCTGCCTCCAACTCAATTTTCACCGTCTCTCCGTCGCGAAATCTCACACGTATCTCTCTTCACCAGTCACCGTTGAGTCTTCCACTCAAAAGATCGAGCTCCGTCGCGTTTCGTCCCAAACCACGATCCAGCTCGCTCGTCTCATGCTCCACCGATGAATCAAAGATCACCGTTCAGAAAGAGATCCCAATAGAACTCAGTAATCTTACCCTCTCATACCAATTCTGATTTTTTTATAAAATCCAAATTTTAAATTTTAAATAAAAAAAAAAAATTGCAGGGTACGAGGCTTTTCCAACAGTGATGGACATTAACCAGATACGTGAGATTTTACCTCACAGGTGAAGTGTTTTCTTACAGAATGTTTTCTCTAAACTGAAGTTGTGTTTCGATGTCTTAAACATTTAATCATCCGATGTCTGGATTGGTTGTGTAGATTCCCGTTTCTGTTAGTAGATAGGGTGATAGAGTACACAGCTGGTGTATCTGCAGTAGCTATCAAGAACGTGACCATTAATGATAATTTCTTTCCTGGGCATTTTCCTGAGAGGCCCATTATGCCTGGTGTCCTCATGGTTGAGGTAATCTCATTGCAAGCTTCACTCTTTTTTGCTACTTGATCTTAAGAGATCTTGGCTTTGCTTAGGCTTGGCTTAATAGAGAGTAAGATGTTAAGTTTAACCATTAAAACTCGGTGAAATTCTCGATGTGAGATTTTCTCTCCTACCCTTTCACTCGTAATAGTACGTATAATCATTAATCTCTACATTATTCATCATACCCCTCCTATTTTTCTAGTTATCTCAAAGGAATTGGGCCAAAGATCTCGATGTGTGATTTTTTTTTTCAACATCATTCATCGAGATAATGGTGCATATAACCATTAATCTCGACATTATCCATTATATTTCCTCTGAAATAATGCTATTTTTCTAGTTATCCCGAATGAATTAAACCTTATTTGGATCATCAATTAGTGGAATTAATGAATTAGGATGTAGGTCCGTTATGATATCATGTTAAGTTTATTGATATTCCAACTTATAACCAATAAATGGATTGATTTTAAATCTTTATATATTAACTATGTCCCAGTGAAATTCTCGATGCGGGATAAATGACCGGGCCACTTGGATACCCTTGGATCATAGCTTTATATCAAGAGTTGCTCATTACGATATAAGTAAAACCAGTAGAGATGACAAAAAAAAAAGTAAAACCAGTAGCATCTATCCCATTTAATATGAGCTACATAAAGGTAGCTTCATCCATTATTATTCAGACATCTTGTACTCAACACTTATTCAAAGCGATAAAATATATATGTATGTTTTGTTTCCGCAGGCCATGGCTCAGGTGGGAGGTATAGTGATGCTACAACCAGAAGTGGGCGGATCTAAAAGCAACTTCTTCTTTGCTGGAATCGACAAAGTAAGATTCAGAAAGCCTGTGATTGCAGGTGATACTCTGGTGATGAGGATGACGCTTGTGAAGATGCAGAAGCGGTTTGGGATAGCCAAAATGGAAGGGAAAGCATACGTTGGGAACACTGTGGTATGCGAAGGAGAGTTCTTGATGGCTATGGGAAAAGAAGAGTAGTGATCATGTTCTCATTCATCCCTTTTGCTTGTTTTTTTTTTCCTACCACTTGTGTTCAACGAGTCATATCACACATTTTATGTCTCATTTCTATCTCCAATTTCTCTCGTGTGTTCTCAGTGGTCACGATTTAGAAGAAATGAACGAAGAGATATAGTGAATACAATTTTATTAATTCGAAAATATTATTTCCCTCAGAATTCAAACATATTAATTGAATTTATTAACAGAAAAGTATCCTTCATGTAATTGAATAAAAACAAAATTCGTTTCAAGATTACATTTAATGCCTCTTTCTAACTTGAATTATATACGTATATTATCATTCTCTTCGCTTTCACAAAATATATCTAAATTTCCTTTTTCAGCAATTTTTTATCTTTCATATACAGCTCAAACTCGAGGTTGATTGTTAAGAGTTCTAGATGATCTAGAAAACTATTTTTATTTCTAAAGTTATTTTGTAAAGTAATTATGTTTTGACTTAAAAAATGAATCTAAAGTATAAAAATAGAAAAGAAAATATGTTAGCTTTAGAAATCCATTTTTCTACAGCTTTCGGAGATGGATTGGTGATGACTTTAATGCTCTACACAGCCTCAAATCTCTCTACAGCCACAAAATCAAAGCAATCTTGATTTGCTTATTTTCATTTATGGCTTTGGAAAGCAAATTCTCTACCGCGCTAATTCAAGAGCTTTTGAAAATATTATTCATCTTTTCTTATAAACACATTTCATTTTCTCTATAATAACACATTTTAAATATATGCTATAAAATATAAATATTGAACTAATTTAATATAATAATATTTTTTACGTATATATTCGATAAAAATATCACAAATTATATATATATACCTATAAAACGTTTTCTTTTTTTCAATAATGATACATTTTGATATATATATATATATATATATATACAATGTAGGTTTAATTAGTTTAATATAATAATATATTTCTTTACTTATATTCTCCATTAAAATATTATAAACTATATGTCAATCTCTAGATAGATAAATATGGTATATAAATATAAATAAAAATTTCACTATATCTCATTTTGTAATTTATACAATAACTAATCATTTTATAATTTTTAATTTTTATTTATTAGTTTAATTTTAATTTTAAAATAATGAAAACATAATTCTACAGTAAAAAATATAAAGCCACAACTACAACCAATCATACCCTTTATTTAATATTTTCGATGTCTTTGAAAATATTTCTACAGCAAAACTAATTAAAACCATAACAACAAACTTAGAAGATAATTTCTAAAGCAAAAAAAATAAAATTACAGCACCAACCAACCACACTCTTCGCTTACATTAGTCATCAAACTGTTTACTTATCGAACTCTTAAATTTTACAGAAATACATATGTACAAAAAGAAGCAACTAAGTAATAGTCTAATCTATGATCGAAGAAGAAACTCATATTTACAGAAAGAAACAACTAAGTTACTACTCTTACATATGATCAAAAACATTAGTTCTGTGTTGTTGACAAAAAAAAAGAAAGAATAGTTTTGGTATAGTTATGTTCTCAAATGAAACAAATAATACTTATGTTTCAGAAAGATATAAATTTTAGAACTTTTATGTATATTAAAAATATATTAAATTTTAATTATGATTTTTTTGTAATTAACTACTTTTCATAATGCATAACCAATAAAATATTAATACACACAATTATCTTTTTTTGCAATTTACAATCAATGTAAATTAATATATTGAAAAAGTAAAAAAAAATATCTTTTATTTTTTAAAACGTCGATATTTAAAAAGAGTTTTGAAAAATAGTTAAAATATAGATCTCAAACGGTCAAACCTCACATTTATTAATGACTTTTAAATAAGATGGAAGATAAATTTATTTCAGAAGTCAAAATAATATAAGGCTCAAATAAGAAGTCAAACCTTATAAAAAAGGTACTTATTATTCATTAAACATAAAATAAAGCAAAGCTAAATGAAGCGGATCTCTTGACTTGCTCTCTTTCTTCTTCACTTGTACTCGAGAATCATGTTATTCTCTGGAGCAAGTCCAACACAAGCTCTGAGTATGTTCTCAAGCATTGCACGCTGCTTCGACAAAGCGTTCACAACTGGCGTGCCAGGTGGGACCTGCATTCATTAAAGTTGAGTTACTAATTTAAATAATGTTGCTAAAATTCAGAAACGGCACGATGTTTTGCTTTGGTGCCCTTACCAATGGTGCCTTGGAGAGGTAACTCAGAAGAGTAGCCACCGGATGGAAGGAATGGAACTTTCCCTGCAAAACAAAGTTTCAAATACATTACTAATGCCTCTATTTGTTTCACACAAAAAAAAAATTAAAGTATAAACATTACACAAACGATTTTGTAAGTAATAGCAAACCTCATCTTCAGACTTGAACTCGATCCTGGTGGTGAGCTCGGCGAGAAGAACAAGGTCCAAAATAATGGGAGCAGCCAAGAGAGAGTCTTCACAAGTGTTGTGCATCACAATTGTGTTCTTCCCTCCCATGAATATCTCTGACGTGTACTCGTCCATGGCTCTCTTGCTGTCTCCTACATACGGCACATACTGCAATACCATCCAATGCTACATTCTTTACGTATACATTCTAACTTATACGTTTTAAATGTTTTAATATATATATAAGTTCTGTGATTTTTGTAAATATGATCATATATGATATATAAGAAAAAAGTTGTTTGTGTAAATATGTTTTTGTCATATTAGATGAACTCGTTAAAAGAATTTTGATAATTATTAAGTAAAATATAATTAATCACCTTAATGACGACAACATGGTCAGGATGTTCACCAGACTCGAATAAAATACCATTGCTAGCAACCATATCATCGACCACATTGCTCTTAGATATCTCCTTAGACCGAAATGTTTGCGGTGCAGACAAATTCATGCCGTCGTTGTTTCCAAGGTGATTGTAGCTCACTATCGAGGTTGGCTATATTATTATATATTCATATGCAATTAGTTTCGTTTTGTAACGTTAGGATATGTATATAAGTACTTAAGAAATGAATATAGTAATTAATATGTACTTTGATTCCAGCGCCGACAAGGAAATCGACGAGGACAGATTTCATCTTGGTCTGACCACTCTTGAAGTCATCACCACCGATCAAGCTGTTTCTCTTGATTGCTAATTCAATAAGCCCTGCAATATTTTTATTTTATTTTAGTTAATGTGATTAACTATAGGAAAATGATTGTGGTTATATAGTATCTCTATAGTTTATTTAATTACCGGGGACAAAAGTGTTTTGTGGGCTTCCATTGATGAAAGGAACGTTCTCAAGAACACAAGCAATGGCGTAGAGTGTGGAAGGAGAAATCTCAGCCTCGTTCTTGTCCAAAGATGACATGAGATTCTCCGTCGTGTCGTTAAGACCAGCCACCACATTGCTGTATCTTTCTGTGTTCGCCGTCCACAGCACCACCACCTTGTCCACTTTGTTTTTCTCTTTAAAATCCCTGATTATATAAAATAATGAATTTTCTTTTAATTAACGATCATGCTATATCTTAAGTTTTTTTTTATAAAATAATTTGCAAATACATAAACAGTTATGTTACCTGATGTCCTTGATGACTTGTTCTAGTTGTTCTTTCTTGGTGCCTTTGATCAAGTGGTTGGCACGTGATCCCTGGTTAGCTGCGATGAAATCCGGGTCGTAGATTCCAGGGAGGGGGACCATGTGTTCCATGAACGGACGCAGCTGCTTTTGGAGGTCGATGTCTAGGACCTTGGCTCGTCCCATAGCGTCTGCTAAGTTCATGTCGCTTATGTCCCATCCCCCGAACACTATTTCTTCCGGATTCACCTATCATTATTCAGAACCCGTTAATAGTTTTGTTTTTAAATATTAAACTTTTTATTTTATTTTGCTTAAAAGCTAGTAAAATAACAATTACTTATTTTGGTCGTGTAAAACATCACAGATATGTAAGTAAAAATTATTAAAACAAAGTATATTTTACCATGGGGAGAAGACTTTTGAAGGGAGCATAGATTTCTTCGCCATTAAATGACCCGACCCGGATAGAGGATGCTTGGGTTAATGACCCGAAATAATTAGCCTGTTGCACTTTCTCCTTCGTAGCCCAGGATATTCCCCTGCCACCAAAATTTAATTTATTTATTCTTTTGCTATTAAAAAAAAAAATCCCAACTTTTTCATATAATAGAATAATATCCAGTTGCGGGAATATGAAATAAATTATTAATCCACTCGCAATAAGACAGACACACAACTTTATTCCCATTTGAAATACTATTTTTTACTCTGTCTGTTTCATATTAAGTGTTATTTTAAAAAAAAAAATTGTTACAAAATAAGTTTTGTTTTTTTAATGTAAAATTTATTAATTTTTTACTGTAATTTATTTTTTTATTGATCAAAATATGATTTAGTGTATAAATAATTATGTTTTTATATAAAAAATATACAAATTAATTATTATTTTTATAAATATTTAGTATGAAACCGAAGGAATACAAGTAAAAAACAACAATTAAGATTATTCAGAGAATAATCAAGAATAAAAAGATTTACTCACTCGCGATTGGCGATAACACCAGCGGTAAGAGTGGAACCATTGTTCCCTCCCCAACCAACGAGCATCACTCTGCAACAATAGATTTAGATAATCAAAAACATCGTTCATAAACAATATAAGAAAAAAAAATATGAATGTTATAATACAATTGTTATAATTATAAAAGAAGAATGAATATTAATATAAGAGCAAGAAGGTTTTAGAGAAGAAGACAAACCCAAGTTTGGGAACATGAGTGTCGGTCTTAAACTCATATTTCACGGTTTTTGGCTTCACGGTCCATTGATAGGCGCCGTTTTTGCTCTCATGAACAAGCTCAGTGGTTTGGTAGTCGTACACTGAATGAATCTCATTCTCTGTGTACTTCACGTTTGGAGATTCAACCTTGAAGCTTTCAATGAACATTTTTGCCTAATCTTTCTCCTAAAGGAATGATTGAAAACTGTTTGATGTTTTTGAAGGAGATGCTTCTGGATGCATTGTGATCTGAGACAAAGCTCCCTTTTATAGACAAGATGGATATCTTTTATTTATTAATCCTTCACTAAAACATGTTATTGGTAACCATGTGTCATCATTACCATGATTCTTAAAATCTTTAGAAAAAGAAATTGGTTAATCTGAAAATACATTATATTTTTTATTAAACTAACTACCAAATTAATGAGTAAGTACATAAAATAGTATTTTTCATTCTTTCTTCAATAAAAGCTAGGAAATTACCTAATATGGTTAACAAATATATGAAAAATTAAGAATATTGAATAATAAAGATTTGATAACAATTTTTCGTATCCTCCACCATTTTTGTTTAATTTTGTACTCTTAAAAGAATTAAATTAACACATTAAGCCTATAATAAACAATTAGATTTTTTCTTATATGCTATATTTTAAATTTTTAAAAATGATTATAAATTACTAAGACTGTTAAAAATCTGCTTTGAATTTTTTGTGATCAATAGTGTATCTTTTCTGTTATATTAAGATACAAATGATAATAAAATCATATAAATATGATGCCTTATTTAATATATATTCAGATTACAAATATATATATATATATATATATATATTTATTTATTTCAGTATTTTTTAAATTAATATATATATTATATATAAAATACATAAACATGTTAATTTTAAAATTTGCAATGAGTAAAAAACCTCAATTAACAAATATTCATATTAATAAAATAATATTTTGTTACAATATATATAAAAATGTTAATAAAATCATATGAGTACAAAACCTCAACTATAAATATTCATATTAAAACATACTATATATCTATGTTAATATCATTTAATTTTAATTATATGTCATATAAAGTAAACAAATGATTATTATGATTTGTTTTACAAACAAAAATTATTGTAAATAAAAAGAAGATTTTTTTTATTTATATGTTTACTCCAGTTTAATTATATATGTAATAGTAACCAACTTCTCAATTATTCAATATATTTATTATTGCATAATATGTAAATGAACACAAAAATAAATAATAATATATATAAATAATTTGTATACATAACTAATGTTTATTTTGCGCAAACGCGGATCTCAAATGTTATTTGATCATATCATTTTAAAATAAAATTCTTTGTATCAAAGTGAGATAGTGAATTATAATATCCGAATGATATTATTGAAATCCAATGTAAATTAAATAGGCTTAAAAACAAAATATCAACAAACATGACATTACTTATCAATCTTATATTAACGGTCTATAACTATACGTTTGTGAAATTATGTTATAATGGTTGAACGATCAAAATATATTCAATAATTATTAGTATATAAATTTTACCATGCGAATGCGCACGAGTAATCACCTAGTTTAATATTATTACTTCTCCAAAATATTTTTTCTTCTTTTTCGGTTCAATGTGGTTTAAATAAAAATGTGGTTATTTATCAATTATCATTATGTTTTATGAGATTATGACAAGTCTATAATGATTAATTGCTTAATTTTAAGAAAATATATTACTTCGAATGGAAACAATAAAAAGGAAACTGATCTTATTTGACTAGAAACTAAGATAATAAATTAAGATTTTATTAGATTTTGTCTAAAAATAAAAATTGCACAGCACTGAAGTTAATGAATTACTAATATACAACTTAAAATTAAGTATCAGTGAAAAAATTTAAATAGATGAAATCCCTTATATGTTATTTAAAAAGCATTTTAACATCTGAGATATGAAGATGTATCATCACTACAATAACTTTTAAAGTAATTAAATAAATGTGTTTAAATTATTATAATAATTACTTAATCATTATTTGGTTCATCTAACATATTCTATAATTCTTTTTTAACTAACCATAAAACTAATTGACAATCTTCAAAAATATTTTTTTTTTTAAAGTTACAGAATTACCAAATATTTGATGATAATTCTATTAAATATCATTTAAAGTCAACTATATTCGATATAAAATTCATAATTTTTTAATTTAAAAATATTATATATATATTGAATTAAATTTTAAGTTGATCAAATTATTAAATTATATTTTTCTTGCTATTGAAAATATTTTTTTTTTTTTTTTATTTACTCAATATTGTATAAATTATTTTATTTCGAGCAGGATAAGGTTTATTACCTTGTATTTAAATAAACTTAGTGGAAGAGAAAAACAATATATAGTGGGTGACTTTGTTGGCGACTCAGTTAGCGATACGTGGGTGTCAAATTCATGAAGAACCTACTCATGAACAAACTACTAGAAATACTTTGAGTTTAACATTTACACTAGTTTTAATAATACATCCACATGCGGGGTTAATAGACTTTGAAAATGAAATCTGTAATTTTTGGTACTGTTATATTGGTTTATAACAATGATCGATAATTTATACTATTTTTGTTTCTAAAAGTTTTATTGTTTTCAGTTTCTAAAAAATAAACATTTAACAAACCAGTTTATTTTTGTATATATTTATGCATTTTTATAAAGTAATAATGATAAATAATAAACTTTATAAAATTTTATTTACATCTTATTAGAGTTGAAAATTATTGAGTATAGTTATTCGTAATGGTGATGTATTATTATCAAATTTTAATGTTTTTTTACGAAAAAATTATCTTATTAATCAAACTTAAAATAGTTTAAAAATAAAATTGGAATAAAATAACCAGAATAATAAAGTGATTTATAAAAAGACCATGCATTTCTAGCTAAAAAAATCAGCAATGATGTTCATTTTAATGTATTTTTTATATGAGTAAATATACATATATTTATCTTTTAGAAACATGAAGTATATATTTTATATGTTTAGTGTATATACGGACTACGGTATCGTGTAACTAGTTTCCGTCATCACCTAAAAAACCATGTACATGGTGTTAAATGTTGTGGATTAAGTAAACGATACAGTTAAATATAATGGATAAGTAAACGATACAGTTATACATTATTATAGTAAATAAACGATATAGATATTTGGAATGTGATATGAACGATTGTTAATTTGCAGAAACGAGTAAAATATGGATTAGAAATATTTGCATTTATCTAAATAGAATCCATCTAAATATATGATTTTATTTTGAGTACAAATCAAACTTTGAAAGATTGTATAGTTACACAGTATTAATTGAGTACTGGTTAGTAACTGACTGTTTAATACTAACTAGACTTTAACCCGCACGCCGTGCGGATAACTTTTTATTTTTATGACTTTTAAGCTTAAAAAATTATATTTGATTTTTTGTTACTAAACTAATGTATTATTTTATATAAAAAGCTGAAATTTTGATGAGATTATTTATAAAATTTTCAACATATTTTGTCATAATCAAAAATAAACACTAAATGTATAATTGTAATTGATTTTTTTTGTTTCTTAAATGAATTAAAAAAATAAAATTTTTGAATAACATATTTTGTAAATAGCACTTAAAGTAAGTGTTAGCTATATTCTGTTATATTTTGTATATAATCATTTTTAGATAATATTGTATTGTACTTCTAAAATAAAATCGATAATATATAGTTGTAGATATAAATTTTTAACATATATTAACAATTTTCTTTTTATTTTATATAAAATAGTACATAATTTATAAATTTTACTCCTTTTAAATAGTGAATAATATTTTAATCTTTTTTAAATGGTGAATACTATTTTTTTATTTAAATGAAAGAATTTTCTAAAAATCTTTTAATTTAAATATTAAATATCATTGTCATATTTAATTCCTAATTTACTTTATTTTAATATAATATAAAAATAATTATAAAAACAGGATATAATTTTATTTTTATTTTTTTAAATAAATTTTTATTTTAAATTATTTATAATAATATTTTAGAATTAGTTACGAAATTATTTAATTTATTAATTAAAAGATATTTAAAATGTTAGTAAGATTTTGTTAGATTTTTTTGTAACAAATTTGTAATTTAATATCTTTATAGTTCATAAGATTTTTAGATATCTTATATATTCAAATAATTAATGTAAATAATCAATATATGTAAATATGTAATTATGAAAATGGACTTATTGTGACTTTTTTATGGTAGATAAATTTGTACTTCTATTTTAATAGAGAAGATGGACAAAGAATCGGATTTTGGAAAATATTTTGTACATATTCTTGACATATATAGCAAGTTGACGAACAAATTCTAATAAATATAAATGCTAAATTCAGTGAGTATATATTGTGTATATTTTTTTTTGTTTATTGCACGCAATGATATAAGATTTTATCGAGTTTGTGTAAACAACTTCCAAAATCGAGAATATAGTTTCCCATTGATTGAATAGAATATTCGCAATCAGTAACATCTTTGTTTCTTGTAATATTTTGGATTATGGCGAAGATATGATCTATGTACTACCACTAACATTGTGTAAAATAATAAGGTCCAGATTTATATGGGCTTTATTGTCACATCCTTGAAGCCCATCTAACTTTTGGAAGATTTTCCGGTTCTAGTACGTGATCAGATCACTCGTGCGAGTAGATAAACTGAAACGTGTTACGTTGACACTTCGTCGAATATAATACTCAAGTCCACGTAGACTTTGATATTGACAGAAAAAAAATACCGTAATCTTTTTTGGTTCTAAATCTATCAAACTATATTGAACATCACCTTATATATTACTCTCATTCACTCATATTTTTTATGTCGGATTTTAATACGTTCTCTCACGCTCAGGATTAGACATCTGAAACTGAAATTTGTTGGACTAGATATCCTGACCACAAGCGAAAAATTTAAAACTTTTGAGCTTTGATACCAAAATGTTCTTAATTCACACCCAAAATTAGCTTAAAAGATGAGGATTGCCATATCACTTTATATATTAAAAATTTAAAAATATGGCCAAAATGTAAGGGTTAAAATTCAAACTCACAATTAGAATTTGTAGTTATAGCTGGATCCCAACACATACTTTTATAAAATATGTGACTGATATTTTAGTTATTTTAAAAGTGGCCGGAAACCCATGTTTCTTCTGCTTTGGGCTAGAGCCGCCACTGTGTGGAATTGTAATAGAATGATAGAGTGAAAAAAATGTTTCAAATGTTTGTGTTCGGAGTGCTATTGTCACAAAGGAGACATACTCAAAATTGCTTAGTTGAACGGTTATGCGTTGGATGGATGCCTAACTTAAAGCTCTAATAATTACATTTTGGGATATTCAAAAGAACACAAATTTAAAACTTGGCTAAAAAGAAACATAAATACGTGCGCAATAAGATCTCGAGGGCTTTGACTTTGGTCTGAATTGAGACACATGAAGTTCGAGGCACACATATAGTGTCTCCTCCACTTGCTCCGACCAAGACAAAGACATTTCATCTATTGGCTGTGGCGTAACCACTTCACTTTTAAAACCCATCGCACGTTCCATCATTGGTCTATCCACAAGTCCAAATAATGTCAAAATTTATAAACCATTCAAGTATTCAAGGTTGAAATTATTTATGATCAGATTTATCTATTAGACCTCATCAAATATGTTTTCACACCTATCGATCATTAAACGTGTTGATAAGAGAACTGGTGTTTGAGGCTCCATTTCATTTTTACGTACCCCGTCGTTCTTAGAAAACTTCCAACAGAAATTTTTAACTCTGAGATTCTCGATATATATGTATGTATATATTTATATTATTATTTAATTATGTAATTTTATAATTTTACTTGAAACTAATTTAAAATATCTTCCTAGAGAATTTTTGAATTAGTTTTTTTGTAAATTTAAAAATTCCACAATTAAATATTAATATAAATTTTAATTTTGGGATTTTCAAAATACAAATATGTGTATGTATATATTTATATTATTATTTACTTATGTGACTTTGTAACTTTACGTGAAACCAATTCGAAATATTTCCCCAGAAAATTTTTGAATTAGTTTTCTTGTAAATTTAAAAATTTCACAATTAAATACTAATATAAATATATATATTTGAGAATTCTGAAGGTAGAAACTCTTATTGGTAGTGCCCTCAAGTACCCAAGATAATTAAAACATATGCATATATGTTTTATAGGCAATTTTTACTTGTTGGATTTTCAGAAAAATCAAGACATTCATATTCAATCTGCTTCCTTATGATAATAATAACCCAAGATATTTCATTTTCATGTACAGGAAAGTATTCTATTTGTTGTAAAGCCTTCTTTTCAATTAATTATATTCAGCCTTTAACCTTTAACAAGTCTTTTGTGCCTTTAGTTTAATTAACAAAAAAATGGAGACCATGAGATTCCACTAACTCATGTGTATATAAGCATCAGCGAGTCCATCCATTCACTTCAGCATCCACACTTTGAATGCTCAATCATAGCTTCTCTTCATAGGTAAACTTCCACGTAACCTCAGAAATTAAGAAAATGAAAGAAAGAGATTCAGAGAGTTCTGAATCTCTCTCTCAAGTTCTCCCAAACACTTCAAATCCTGCACACATGATCCAGATGGCCATGACCAACTCAGGTTCATCCGCAGCCGCACCTGCCGGTCAAGACCAACTTGACCGGTCAAAGTGGTTGCTTGACTGCCCTGAACCACCAAGCCCGTGGCATGAGCTCAAGACCCAAGTCAAAGGATCTTACCTAACCAAAGCCAAAAAGTTTAAATCACTTGGAAAACAGCCTCTCCCAAAACGAATCCTCTTTATCCTCCAAGCCGTTTTCCCAATCTTTGGTTGGTGCAGAAACTATAAGCTCACCATGTTCAAGAACGATCTCATGGCTGGTTTAACTCTCGCTAGCCTCTGCATTCCTCAGGTATATATATATTTACATATATAATAAACTAAAGAAAATTAGCAAAAAAAAAACATAAACTAAAGAATAATGTTTTGATCCCTTTGGAGAATGTAACTTATTTAAATTCTTTTTCTTATTGTACAGAGCATTGGTTATGCAACTCTTGCAAAGCTTGATCCTCAATATGGCCTATGTAAGTTCATATTACAAATAACAAGAAAAAAAAAATCCTATGAACTATACTTTTTTTGTGTGTGTTAATTTGCTTGAACTATACTTATATATAAACCGTTACACTTTCATATATATATTTAGATACGAGCGTGGTGCCACCGTTGATATACGCATTGATGGGGACATCAAGAGAGATAGCAGTCGGACCAGTGGCTGTAGTATCTCTCCTTATATCCTCAATGTTGCAGAAGCTAATCGATCCAGAAACAGATCCCTTGGGCTACAAGAAACTCGTCCTGACCACAACTTTCTTCGCTGGAATCTTCCAAGCTTCGTTCGGGATATTTAGATTAGGGTTTCTGGTGGATTTTCTGTCGCATGCAGCTATAGTAGGGTTCATGGGTGGTGCAGCCATTGTTATAGGACTCCAACAGCTTAAGGGTTTGCTTGGTATCAATAACTTCACCACAAACACTGACATTGTCTCAGTTCTTCGTGCTGTCTGGCGATCTTGTCAACAACAATGGAGTCCTCACACGTTCATTCTCGGATGTTCTTTCCTCAGTTTTATCCTTATCACTCGCTTCATCGTAAGTAAAATTTAATTTAATACATATCGCACTAAATCTTACTTTTGGACCGGTTTAATATGAGTCTACATACGTTAGCATATAAAAGTTCATGGGTTTTTGTCTTAACCAATTAGCAATAACAATAAGTATTGTTGTTTATTGAGTTCATAACAAGTATGATGGCATACAATTTTATGATATACAGTATATATATATACTATATTCAAATATTACTTTTACGTTTTGGAAATAACATTTTCGTTATTTTTTACCAAACTCTATTGTTTATTATTATTATTACTATTTAAAAGTTTGGGTTCATTTCAAAGAAGCACACATATAAATATACTTAAGCATAAACACATGTAACTATAGACTTAAATTTGGGTTCATTTTAATGTGGATTCTCTTAAAATTATTTTTCGGAGATTTATAGAAATAGATAACGATTATAAGTGAATTTAGCAATCTATTTACATATTAGGGGAAGAAGAACAAGAAGCTGTTTTGGCTACCAGCAATAGCTCCGTTAATATCCGTCGTAGTGTCAACGTTAATGGTGTTTCTCACTAAAGCCGACGAGCATGGGGTGAAGACAGTGAAGCACATCAAAGGAGGTCTTAATCCCATCTCAGTTAACGATCTTGACTTTAATACTCCTCATCTTGGACATATCGCTAAAATCGGATTAATCGTTGCCATTGTTGCTTTAACCGTAAGTCATTAACCTTTTGAGTAATAGTTATTTGGTGTATGATAAAATTTTTATTAACTATTTTTTTTTGAACTAGCAAAATAATTGTTTTTATTTCTATTTTTTAACCAGGAGGCCATTGCGGTGGGAAGGTCGTTCGCCGGAATTAAAGGGTATAGACTCGATGGAAATAAAGAAATGGTGGCCTTTGGATTTATGAATGTTATTGGTTCCTTCACATCTTGTTATGCTGCTACTGGTAATTAATTACCTAATACTCCATAAAAGTATGACCATCCTACTATATATTATTGACTTATGGACCACGTTTTGGGTGGAAAGTGAGGTTACTACTCATAAAAGTCGTTTTTGGTGGATGAACATAATTTGCATAGGATTGATTTGTAGACTTCTAAAATCTTATTAATTAACAAATAAGAATTACCATTGAAAAGGTGATTGATCATCACATTTTTAGTAATTATTTTAATTAATGGCTATAACTTTTTATATACCTTTGTTCAACAATAACATTTTAAAATCACATGATACATGTAATGTATTTATATGTACATTATATGCTGTGAATTGGCGACCTAGATTTTGTAAAATCGTCATCTTAAATAATTCTCTATTCAAGTTAAACGTTTTTCATATACATGACATAATTGTAACGACCATTTTTCTTATAATAATTTTGCTTTAATCAGGTTCTTTCTCTCGAACGGCGGTGAACTTTGCTGCTGGGTGTGAGACAGCAATGTCGAACGTTGTAATGGCGGTTACAGTTTTTGTATCACTCGAGTGCTTAACGAGACTTCTCTACTATACTCCCATAGCGATCCTCGCGTCCATAATCATATCCGCACTTCCGGGATTAATTGACATTGATGAAGCTATTCACATTTGGAAAATCGATAAACTGGACTTTCTTGCTCTCATTGGAGCTTTCTTTGGCGTTTTATTCGGTTCTGTCGAGATCGGACTCCTCGTTGCGGTACTAATAAACATGAAGTTTAAAGCAAAAGCTATATACAATTTATATATGTTCATAAAGTAATAAAAGTTCTTATTGTATTTATTATATATAAAGAGTTTATTTGATCGTGCAGGTGGTTATTTCGTTTGCCAAGATCATACTCATATCGATAAGACCAGGGGTTGAAACCCTCGGGAAAATTCCCGGGACCGATACTTTTGTGGATACTGATCAATATCCTATGTCGGTTAAGACTCCAGGCGTGTTGATTTTTCGTGTCAAGTCTGCATTGTTGTGCTTTGCTAATGCTAGTTCCCTTGAGGAAAGGTAATTAATATACAGCTTTTAAATACAAATATATGTTTTAATATGCCCTAGGGGATGATATAGTCGGTCTCGGGAGGAACGCACTTAGTGTTACAGACTAGTCTGAAAGCTTAAATACAAATCTTTTAATTAAAAAGTTTAAAAGTTCTGGAGTACATATATTCAATAATGCTTTTATGCTTTGCTTATAGGATTATGGGGTGGATAAATGAGGAAGAAGAAGATGATGGAAACACAAAGAGCAACGCTAAGAAAAACATTCTCTTTGTAGTCCTTGATATGTCAAGTAAGTGGACTTACATACAATAATGTCAAGTTATATTATATATTTTACTACATCTTTTAAACAGTGATCGGTATATATAATTTACTTGTTTTACTAATTATTTATTCAAAAGATGTCTCAAACATTTTTTCTAATTATGGAAATAATTACAGTAGGGAAATTTTTGTATTCTTTTTGTTCTAACAAATTTCTCCTATTTTTTAATTTATAGATTTAATAAACGTCGACACATCGGGAATTACTGCCTTGGTGGAGCTCCACAACAATCTAATTCAAAATGGTGTTGAGGTAAATTACATTCTTACAAAGTTAGAATAATCCCTTCTAAACAAAATAAAGATAAGAGTAAATATCATTTTAAATATTTGTTTTGCAGCTGGTGATTGTTAACCCTAAATGGACAGTGATCCACAAGCTGAATCAAGCAAAGTTCATCAACAAAATCGGTGGCAAAGTCTATTTGACAATCGGGGAAGCTGTCGATGCTTGCTTTGGATTAAAAGTCTGAGAATCACAATATCGAATCAACATGCGTGCTTTACGGATCGTTGCATGTGATGAGTATAAATTAGTAACATAAATGCGACGTGTGCATGATGCTGATGTATAATTATTAAGGATGTATGTGTAATGTAGAGTGCCTTGGTACGTAAGCTCGGCCGTGATTAAATAAAAGTCATGCAATCTGTAGTATGACGATCGATGCATGTGTGTGTAACAATGCATGCGATTTGGAAACAATGTATAAATATGTAAGTGTGATTTTGAGAAATATATATTGGTGGTTGTGATGTACTAATGTTATCATGTTTTTTTTTTGCTAAAAAAAATTGGTTTCACCTTTTTGCCGAAAACCCAAATAGATAGCAATAATTACAGCCGCGGTCCTTTTATCACTAGGACAACTCAACGTTGGATGTTATCGTGTTAAGTATGTCTAGTTTTTGTCTGCAAAGTCGTGATCAGTCACTAAAGTTTCCACGAAATTTTGTATGTATCTAGCAATCTATCTGGAAAGAAAACACGCATGTCTAAGTTCAATGTATCTTAATCCGTTGAGCAAAAAGTAATTAGTGGAGAGACTTTGTAGGGTACTATAATTAGCTGTTGATGTCACTTGGAAAAGTCAAGAGAGGAGATGTGTATATTGGGAGGGCTAATGATGTTCCCCAATTTTAAATAGTCTAATGCACTTTTTGAGTTTTAATTATTGGAGTTAATGGGAGCTACTGTTTTAATCACGATCTTCTCCTGATTCTTCACGGCTTCAACTATATGCGTCTAGGTTCACTGAATCTGATTAAGATTTGCTAATGTCCATGTCTCCTCGTTTCTGTCTATTTAAAACTAAGTAAAAAGTGTTTATATGATCTGAATCACTAATTAAAAATTCTCAAAAAAAACAAAAACCACTAACTAACACTTCAAGTTGCGTTTGTTGTCCAATGCATATTTATTTTCCCGGTCAATATGTGTGTCTGTATCAGTATTTATATTAATTAATATGGATGTCACGGTTATAAGATTCAGCTATGACTATCTTTATATATGTAACATTAAGTACTAAGTAGAGGTCTTACTTATAGTGTTACAGTTTAGAGGTATTATGAAACTCTCTTTTTTTGTTGCTTTTACAATATAATTTCATCACGTGATTATTACTGGTTTTGCAAAATGGTTGACAAGAATCTTTAAAGATTGATGTTGACCAATTTCGTCCAATGCTTTCAGCTACTAAGATGATAGAGACTCTTTCTTAAATGATGTAGTTCATGATACATTACTACTGATACTGTTTCATAGAGATAGAGAAACTGTTGAAACCCAATGAGTTCTATGACTAAAACCCAAAAAGAAAAATATAGTTAGAAGCTTATAGTTTTACTAGTCCAATAAGCTAATAGTTCAAAGTGTTATGGACTCTAAAAGCCCATATTATAGCGTTAGGCCATTTAGCAGACCAGACCGGTGAAATGGGTATATAGACCCAAGCTGGCCCATTTTTTGGTGTGATTCAACACTATTTAACTATTATTTGGTGTAATTATATTGCCATTTCTTTTCCTTTTTTAAAAAATAGAAATCATTATCAAACAGAGCCACATCTTTTGTATTAAAGTTTTTTTATCCAAATAAATTTCTCATTTAAGTAATATAAGATTTTTCAATTATTTCATTTCCAGTTATTTGAAATAAATATTAAAGATCTCTATATTTGTTAACCAGTAGAGTAAAATAACATTAGATTTTATATAAAAATATTTAATTATTATTTTCATTAATATCTCTTTCAATTAAAAACTTGAACTTAAGTAAAAGAGGTTAAAAAGTTAAGATTACTTAACTTATATACACAATAATACAATAATATCCAATATGTATACTCTATCCACATATTGATAAAATCCAAGAAGTAATTAATTTACCATCAAATTCATTTACTAGCTTTCAAGAAAATTCATTTACTAAATAAAAATCCATGATATACACTTAAATTAGATAAAATAAAACGAAGAAACTAATCACATCATTAATCTTCGTAAATAGATAAATGACACTTCGTAACTAGGATAAAAACAAGATAACAGTTGAAAAGCACAAGAAACACAAAAAAATGAAACATATATTCTTACGATAAATAGATTGAAAAGACAAAAATTAAGCAAGATATATTAACAAAAATTAAAATAGGAAACAAACGAGATTCCTCCCCTAAAGTCTTGGAAGACAAGATCAATTTCATCCAAAATATATAGAATCTCATACGTCCACGTGTCATAGTTCTCATCTAGACCGTACTCTGTTCTGGTCTCTCTTCTTCTGTTTATTTTTCTACTATTTACTTTCGTCAACCTTTTCACACATCGGTCTTCTCTTCCCACTGAAGCAAGTAGCAGTTAGACCATCGATCTCAACCCGGAGAATATCCCATCGGATATTCTAATCCGGCGAAGATCCCACCGGAACTCTGATCCGGCCAAGATCCGTAAAGAAATGAAACGGGAGACTCTAACGTTAGTTCTGGTGTATCTCGCTGGAATCATGGAGAGAGCCGACGAGTCTCTGCTTCCAGGAGTTTACAAAGAGGTAGGAGAGGCTTTGCACGTCGACCCAACAGCTCTTGGAACGTTGACTCTGTTTCGTTCTATTGTTCAGACTTGTTGTTACCCTTTGGCGGCTTACTTATCTTCTAGACATAACCGAGCACACGTCATCGCTCTAGGTGCTTTCCTATGGGCCACCGCTACTTTCCTTGTTGCCATCTCCACCACTTTCTTCCAGGTTTTGACTGATCCTCTCTGTTTTAGTTGTAGTCAAACTCAACTCAGATCTGAATAGAATAGAACAGAACAGAGTCTTGAGCTTTATGGAGTTTGATGTGTAACATGTTTCGATTAGGGTGAGTAGACAATGAGTTCTAAAAATCGGTGTAGACGGTCGTTTAAGCAGCAAATCAAATCTAAGCGAAACTATTTTTGTAGGACTGTTAAAAAAATCAGTCTATCCGTTCGCATAGGCAATAATCCTATATAAAACGCTTAACTACCGCATAACGATTTCTTGAACATTGGTTTGGGTGTCTGGAGGTCTTTGGTTATTACATAGTTGCTGAGATGATCAGAGGTCGTTTGCTTTAGTTATTGATACTGAGATTGTATTTGAAACCAGGTGGCAGTATCAAGAGGCTTGAACGGGATAGGACTGGCCATTGTAACACCCGCGATACAGTCTCTAGTCGCTGACTCAACAGAAGATAGTAACCGTGGCGTGGCATTTGGATGGTTAGGAGTCACTTCAAACATCGGTTCCATACTTGGCAATGTCTGCGCTATCCTCTTTGCCTCCAAGTCTTTCAATGGCGTCGATGGCTGGAGAGTTGCTTTCCTATTAGTAGGATTCGTAAGCGTGATAGTCGGTATATTAGTCCGCCTCTTCGCAAGCGACCCTCATTACAGTAACAAGACCATCACAAAACATGACAAAGACAAACCGTTATGGTCAGACATAAAAGATCTATTACAAGAAGCCAAGATGGTTATAAAGATTCCGTCCTTCCAAATCTTTGTCGCTCAGGGAGTCTCTGGGTCTTTCCCTTGGTCAGCTTTAGCTTTTGCACCATTGTGGTTAGAGCTCATTGGTTTCTCACACAAAACAACAGCGGTTCTGGTAACGCTATTCACTGTCTCTACCTCTGTTGGACATTTATTTGGAGGCTACATGGGTGATACACTTGCCAAGAAGTTCCCTAACGCAGGTAGGATCATACTCTCTCAGATAAGCTCTGGCTCGGCCATTCCTTTGGCTGCGATTTTGCTACTTGGACTACCTGATGACCCCTCCACGGCCTTTAGCCACGGTTTGGCCCTTGTCACCATGGGATTATTCATCTCATGGAACGGTTCTGCTACAAACGGGTAAGTGCATATATAAATTTCAAGTATATTTTTCTTTAGAGAAGTACCCTAAAAGACCATTAAAAACATCTTATTGTTTCAAAATTAGCATATAAAAAACAAGATAACTAAAACAACATTAATTTAAAGTTAAGATACACTTTTATTTTATATTTCTAGTAACCAAGAACTCGAAATCAAGTAATAACTCTTCTTATTAACCTTAAGGAAAAACTTAGCTCAATAACCTTAAGCTTCAAAAAACTCTCTAAAAATCACAAGTGATATCACAGGCTCGATATCTACTTAAATAGAGATTACAATTTCCTAATCCTATTAGATAAACACAACTTTAGATAACTCCTAAACTCTTTATGTTTATCACCATCTCTCGGCTAGGATTAGATCACGTGACTTGCTCCTTAAGCTTCTCTATTCTTCAAGCTTATCCCAACAATCTCCCCTCTAAGCTTGAACTCAGTTTGCTTCAGATCTTGAACTCCAATGAGTCCTCTCATCTCTCCAAATTTAATTCTCCCAAGTGCCTTAGTTAAGACATCTGCCTTTTGTTGACTGCCTGGTACGTGTTCAACCTCGATCCAACCAGCTTCCACACATTCCCTGATGAAATGATACCGAGTGTGAATGTGCTTACTACGCCCATGGAACACCGGATTCCTCGTGAGGGCTATAGCCGACTGATTATCAATTCGTATAACTACCTTGTTACACAATGTTTCATCTATCTCACCAAGTAGATCACGTAGCCATATAGCTTGCCGGGCCGCCTCTGTTCCAGCCATAAACTCCGCCTCGCACGACGACAAAGCCACTGTATCCTGTTTCTGTGAGCACCAAGTAATAGGACTATCTCCTAGATAGAAGACGTGCCCCGTTGTGCTCCTACCATCATCAGGATCGACGTTGTGACTACTATCACTGTACCCAATCAACTGTCTTGATCTCGACCTGGTGAAGTTCAAACCGTAAGTAATGGTACCCTGAAGATATCGTAGACACTGCTTCATAGCTACTCCATGAGATGTTCGTGGCTGCTGCATATAGCGGCTCAAGACACCCACACAGTAGGACATATCAGGTCTCGTGTGTAATAAGTAGCGTAGGCATCCAATGTTCCTCCTATAATTTGTAGCATCGATCTCTTCCTCTTCTTCAGCTCGAGACAACTTCAGGTTTGAATCCATCGGAGTCTGAGTGGGATTACAGTCCTTCATACCTGCTTCCTCAAGAATTCTCATCGCATAGTTCCTCTGGTTCAAAGCTATCCCTTCATCATGTTGAATTACTTCGATTCCTAGGTAGTAGGTTAGCTTCCCCAGATCACTCATCTCAAACTTTGATGCCATCTCAGTCTTGAACTGATTAATAAGTCCCAAGCTTGTTCCAGTTACAAACAAATCGTCTACGTAGACTGCAACAAGTAGGATGTTCTCGTTTGTCTTCTTCACATACACAGAGGCCTCCTTCTTGCAGCGCTTGAAGTCAAGACGTTTAAGTATTCCGTTCAACTTGTCATTCCATGCACGAGGTGCTTGTCGTAGACCATAGAGGGCTTTGTTAAGCCTGTAAACTTTTGTCTCAGAACCTTTTATGACGAAGCCATCTGGTTGTTTAACATAAACTGTCTCCTTCAAATCTCCATGTAAGAAAGCCGTCTTGACATCAAGATGATGGATCTCCCAGCCACTCGATGCTGCAATGTTTATGAGAAGACGGATTGTTTCAATTCTGGCTACAGGAGCAAAGACCTCCTCGAAGTCGATTCCATACCTCTGTACATATCCTTTAGCGACCAAACGAGCCTTGTGCTTGTTGATGCTGCCATATGAGTTTCTCTTTAACTTAAAAACCCACTTTAGTCCGATTGCCTTAGCTCCTTGTGGAAGCTCGACTAAAGTCCACGTACTGTTCTTAACGATTGATGCTATCTCATCTTCACATGCCATCAACCACTCTTTATATTGCTCAGCCTCGTAGAAGTCCCTTGGTTCGTTGTTCACACTTAGAAGTAGACACTCCCCTTCTTCCTCTGCAACCAAGATGTACTCATCTAGGAGATTGTCCTTTAAACGATGCCTTCCTTCATCCTTTGCCACCAATACGTAATCCTCCAGATACTTGGGTGGCACGCTTTGTCTTGTTGACCTCCTCAACACCTGACTTTCTTTCTCCTCCTCTGTCTCATCAGCTTGTTGAGAGGTGTTCTCGTCGTCTTCATCACTACTGATATTGACCACTCTGTTTTCAAATCCTGTAGCAACAGGTTTGTCGACCCCAAGAACCCCATGACTAACGTATCCAATCGTAAAGCTCCCTGACTCACCCTGTTCTGCTTTACTCTGGTTCCAGTTCCATCCTTTAGTTTCATCAAATACCACATCACGATTCACAATAATCTTTTGAGTCTGTGGATCGAACATTCGATAGGCTTTGGAGCCGGGTTCTGTTCTGAGATGTACTAACATAGTTGCTCGATCCTCTAGCTTCTTGAGATATGGCTTCACTGTCTTTGCATACCCAACGCAACCGAATACTTTCAAGTGGCTAATATTTGGTTTCCTTTTCTTCAGCATCTCATAGGGGGTTTGATCTTTTAGAGCTCTCGTGGCAACCCGATTTAGAACGTATGTAGAATGTCTCGTTGCCTCTCCCCAAAGATAATTTGGAACCAGCATGTGTTTTAGAATGCTTCGTGTCATCTCCATTAAAGTACGATTCCTTCGCTCAACCACTCCGTTTTGCTGAGGTGTATACGGAGCTGTAAGATGTCTGATAATACCACTTTCTGCGCAGAAGTCGTTGAACTCTCGAGACACGAACTCACCTCCTCTATCTGTCCTGAAAGTTCTTATCTTCTCCAATGTCTCCTGCTCCACACGGTTCTTAAAGCTTTTGAATTTCTCGAAAGCTTCACTCTTCTCCTTAAGCAATATACTCCACATGTATCTGGAGTAATCATCAATGAGCACAAAAATATATCTGTTTCCTGATTTTGTGCTTGGTGATATGGGTCCGCAGAGATCTCCATGTATTAACTCAAGTGGCTTGCTTGCTCGGTAAAAAGTAGACTTAGGAAACACCTGTCTTGATTGCTTCCCGAGAAGACAGGAACCACACACCTCCTTCTTGAAGTTAATCTGTGGAACTCCAATTACGAGCTCTCGTTTGACCATTGATTGGATAGACTCTAGATTAACATGACACAACCTTGCATGCCATCTACTTGATTCACTAACCATAGTTGATAGTAGGCATCGTGTCTCTCTTATTCCCATTCGAACCTTATACAACCTGTTCTTGGAACGTATAGCTTGAACAAGCAACTTTCCCTCCTGATCATGCATGGTAAGGTTCTCTCCTCTCAGTATCACGTCACATCCAGCTTCCGTGGCTTGTCCGAGGCTTATGATGTTACTCTTGAGGTCAGGAATGAAATAGACTTCGGTCATGGTTCTCGGTTCTCCGTTTTGATCTATGAATTCAATCGAACCTTTCCCTTTGATGTCTATACGTGAGTCATCTCCAAATCTTACTTTTCCTGTGATTGACTCGTTTATTTCAGAGAAATATCGCCTATCACCAGTCATATGGTTTGAAGCTCCGTTGTCAAGATACCACAAGTCGTTTTCTCCACTGCAAGTTTCGTATTTGTTTGGCACCACTTTCTCTTCATTCAAGTAAACAGTCTCATGCATCAAGAGCTCATCAGCGTCCTGTGTATCTTCCTTTTCATTCTCCTGTGCCTCCTGTAACTTCAGCAGCCGATCAGGACACGATGAGGCGTAATGTCCTGTTTTATCGCATCTAAAACAGGTAATACGAGAGAGATCTCTTGCTCCGTCTCCTCGTCCTCCATTGTTTCTCCCACGACCACGACCACGAGAAAACCTTCCACCTCTTCCTCTGTATCCTTTGTAGTCATCTTGATACTCTTTGGAGGGGTGGGTTTCTGTGTACATAAGCTTACTTTGATCGTCTTGTTCTTCGTCTTCAGCAATCCTCTCCTCGTAGACCTTTAGACGTCCCACAATGTCCTCGAAACTCGTAGTCTTGAGATCGAGAATCTGTTCAAGTGAAGCAACCATATAGATGAACTTTCTTCGAGGGAGACTCTTGAGAAACTTCTTGACAAGTTTAGTCTCCTCAATCTCTTCTCCCAAAGCAGCGGATTTTGAGGCAATCTCAGATAGCTTGCCTACAAAGTCATCGATCTTCTCTGTGTCTTTCATCTTAAGACGATCGAACTCAGCCATTAATGTCTGCAAACGTGCTTCCTTAACACGTTCTGCTCCCACATGTCGTGTCTTGATAGCATCCCAGACCTTCTTCGCCGTGTCTAGACCGCCAACTTGAAGAACAAGTGTTTCAGGTATTGCTTGGAACAACAACGCCATTGCCAACGTATTCTTATCGACCTCTGCCTCTGTTGGTGTTTCGATGATGCTCCATACCTTATGAACTTTAAGCAATATCTTCATACGAATTTCCCAAATCGTGTAGTTTGATGAGGTTAGCATCGGACACTTGATCGAGGATGTCTCCCCTTCCTTCGGTTTTATCGACGTCACAATCGATAGATCCCCCATGGTTTCTTTCAAGCTCTGATACCAAATCTAGTAACCAAGAACTCGAAATCAAGTAACAACTCTTCTTATTGACCTTAAGGAAAACTTAGCTCAATAACCTTAAGCTTCAAAACTCTCTAAAAATCACAAGTGATATCACAGGCTCGATATCTACTTAAATAGAGATTACAATTTCCTAATCCTATTAGATAAACACAACTTTAGATAACTCCTAAACTCTTTATGTTTATCACCATCTCTCGGCTAGGATTAGATCACGTGACTTGCTCCTTAAGCTTCTCTATTCTTCAAGCTTATCCCAACAATATTTCGGTTTTAAGTTTAGCTATTTGGACTCAGTGATTAGTATTTAAGAGTGGGATTAGAGTAAAGATTTAGGTTTTGGAGTAATTTAATCATTTTATCTTTTAATTAAGTGAAATTCTATCAAATAGCCATTTTTATTTTTGTCACTAAAATATTTCTAAAAAAATGACCGAAATAACTTTTTTTATTTTAAAAATTTTATATTTACTTTTTATTTTATAACATTTTAAATCCATCATCAAACTTACACCTCATAACTCTAAACCTTAAATTTAAATTAGTTAACTCTAAACCTTAAATCTAAATTAGTTAACCCTAAAGTTGTAAGTGTATATTTACACCTTTTAATAAAATCTATTTTGATAATTTTTTTCTTAGATATTATATTTATAACAAATTTTTTAGTGATATCCCATGGTATTTCTCTTTAATTAGTGCTAATAAATTTCTTTTTCTGCTAATTTTGTTGTAATATTTTTTTGAGCTATGTAAGTCATTTGGCATTTTCTTTTTAATCCCTGAAGAATGTACTTGAAATGGTTTTATACAGTCCTATATTTGCAGAGATAGTTCCCGAGAGAGCGAGGACAAGCATCTACGCGTTAGACAGATCATTCGAGTCGATCTTAGCTTCATTTGCTCCTCCTATAGTAGGCATGCTTGCTCAGAACGTGTATGGATATAAACCTATCCCTGAAGGATCTTCAAGCGTGATCAAGATTGAAACAGACAGAGAGAACGCAGCGTCGCTGGCTAAAGCATTATACTCAGCTATAGGAATCCCTATGGTGATATGCTGCACTATCTACTCCTTCCTATATTGCACCTACCCTAGGGACCGAGATAGAGCGAAAATGCAGGCTTTGGTTGAGTCAGAGATGCATGAACTTAACGAAGAAGAAGAGGATGATAAGGAAGTTAAGTGTTTTGAAGATGAGACGTATTTGCTGAAGCAGCAGGAGCAGAGTGAGAGTGTCAGATTATGATTTGAGTTGATTATAGAAAGACTCATAATTATAAGTTTTTTTTTCTTTTTTTTTGTAAAAGAATAGCACGTAAGACCATGATTAACCCGGATCTCTTAAGGTAGGGTTCTTAACGTAAAATTTGTCTTTTTAATTTTTTTTTTTTTTTTTTACATTTTTCCGCTAAGAGACGTCTCTTAGAGTTCCTATTTAAGAGACGGTTCTTAGCTTTTCTTAGTTAAAAGCTAAGAAACGTTTCTTAGAAAAGCTAAGAACCCCACCTTAAGAGACCCCGTTAATCCTGCTCTAAGTGCTTTATAATGGTAGATAACATTTACAAGTACGCTTTCATCAACTGTTTCGCCTTAAACCTGAGTTTCTTCCCTATTTTATTCAAACCTGAGTTTCTGGTGCAGCTGAGAAGTACTCAGAAGCTTTGTCTTTATGTCCAATGAGGTCAAAGAAGGAGAGAGTTGTGTTGTACAGAAACCGAGCTCAGTGTCATCTCCAGCATCAACAGCCTTTAGTTGCTATAAGCGACTCCACACACGCCCTTTGCTTGCACAACCCTGTGAACAGACATGCAAAGAGTCTATGGAGAAGAGCACAGGCTTATGATATGTTAGGTTTAGCTAAAGAGAGTTTGTTAGATGCGATTCTGTTCATTAATGAATGTTCTCAGTCGAATGATCCTGATCTCTCTGTGAGACAGAACAAGGTTCCTGATTATGCAGAGTGGTTGGTGAAGAAACAGATGAGAGCTGCTTGGTTGTTTAAAGAAGTTGCATTGAAGCATGGAGGTGTGCATAGTAAAGGTGAAGAGAGGGAAGTCTATGGGAATGAAAGTGATGATTCAGAGTGGGAAACAGCGAGTAGGAGTGATACAAGAGATGATGGAAGAGATCATATGGGACTTGATGATGAGGAAGGACATGGAGAGAAGTGGAAGAAGAGGGATAAGTCTAGTGATATGCATGAGAAAACTTCTTCTAATGGTGAGATTTACTTGCATGGTTATGATCAATTTAGTTTATAGTTATGTGTCTATGGATTTATTCAGGTATGAGGCATGGATACAGCATAAATCTAGCAGAAGAGGACATGTGAAGAACAATGGAGACAACAGGGTCCTCAAAAGTTGGAGAAGAAGAAAAAAATGTCACAAGCAAAAATTAAAAAACTTGCTTCATGGGAATAGTAAGTCTTTTCCTTATTTAGTTTTGAGTGTTTGTGGAACTTGTGGTAAAGTTTGTATTCATTTTGAAAGAGTAAAGATGAAAGGAACAATTGTTTTGTTTTTTTTTCCAGTGATTTTATTTATTTTTGAATTTTTTTACTTTTAGAGCCACTTTCCCACTTTCTTATCACACTCTAGGCCACTTTATGCTGGAGACACACATTTTCATGTCAAAAAGATTTCAGTGTCCCTAAACTAAACACACCGTAATTGGACCACTTTCTCCTTCTGTTTTTTAATAGCTAAAGCACAAAAAACTTTAATGTCATTTAAAAAGTAAAAATTCTCTCTTTTTCTCTCAGAAACCACGAAACACACAAGATTCTTAAAAAAAAAATCATTTCACATAAAAATCTCAATTTTTTCAACTTTCATCTCAAAGACGATGAAGATTAGGATTCCTAAACCATTTCATGTCTCGAAATCGAACATCATTCCCACTCTTACCCCATGGCACCTTTCATCCAAACCCGTCTAAACTTGGAAGTCTCTGCTTTTTTGAAGCGTGAATAGAGTCCACTGGGCTGTCATGTTTTGGTCAAATTAGCTTTAGTATAGAGTGTCAATGTTCAAAAACATGTTTAGGGTGAGAGGTTACGCGACATTGAAGCTTTCCACGATTGGTAAAAATTTTGATTTGTCCATATCCGTAAAAAAAATCGGATTCTTCGAATTTTAGTGATTAAAATCGAATGTAATCGGATATATCTATCAATTAAACTCAAAAAAAACATGAACAACGTGATATTTTTATGTATTGTGACAAGATTCTATGGTTGGCCATAAAAATAAAAATGTTGCAGGAAAAGTAAAACAATCTCAAAGAAGAAGATGATTTTAATTACGATTTTGCCATTACTAAAGAAACAAAAAATACAACAAAAATAGGAATAATTTTTTTTTTACCGTTAAACCACTATGATTTATTAGTAAGTTGTCTCGTAATCAACTTAATATATACAAATGTATCTGATTTTTTTAAAAGACTTAATACTAACCCCAACATTCACACTTAATACTAATGCTAATGTCCAAGAATAACCTTATTCATTCCTCATCACTAGTTGTTCGTAGGACTGAGATGCAACTTAGATCAGTATGTTTCTAAAGCCTATAACATGCATTGTATTGTGATAGTGAAAGTAAACCATCATATGTATTCTGTACATTTCCTCAACTCAAATGTCCACGAATTGTTTTCCATAACTCGTCATCCACAACTCCTCATCCACAACTTATTGTCCATAAGTTGTCATCCATAACTCGTCAACCACCACTCGTTGTCCATAATTGACTTGTTTGTAACACATCAATATGTAATTTTTCCCTAAGTAGCTCATTTTTCCATAACTATTCCATCCACACCTCATATATCCGATTTTCTTATACCTAATTTCCAGAGTTGTGTCATGTACACATTGGATTATATGATTGTCAAAAAATGTCTATGAAAATCCATCCACAAAAACAATAGTGATACGACTTTGTTTGGTGTGATTTTTATGCATAAGCAAATAAATATGTACATCTGCATATAATTATTCACATGAACAACATTCCATTGAACTCAATGATTATGTAATTTGTAGTGTTATTTAAGAGAAATGTAAGGAAGAGAAAAAATGGAAAAAATATACAAGTATATTTATAAATAAATAATTTTGAGAGAAAGAAACTAATTTGAGATTTAAATATAGTTAGAGTTGTTAATTAGGATGTAAGAAATGATATGCCAAAAAAGAAGAATATCCAAGTTTTTCTTTTTTTTATTGTGTAGCTATTAATGGAGTATAACATTTAAGATATCAAACCTAATAAATACATAAAAGGTAACTAAACTAATCAAATACTAATTTTCTAACAAATTAACTAATGAAACCCACCATCCAATTCACTTCAATAAGGATATTTGTGTCAACAATCTCTTTCGATCCAAGTGAAAGTACGCTGCAAGTGCCATGTGGCTTTTATTGCAAACAAAACTCAAAAAGTGGCTTATTATGTAACCAACTCTGTTATTTGGTTTGGTGTGTATGTAACTAAGAGTTACTCAAGAGAATGTGTTCCAATTTGTAAAATGACATTCTGTTGTATTAAGAAATGGCTTCAGTATCTATAGAGGCTGATGAAGCAAAAAACAAAATAAAATAATAGAACGACTCTGCTGGGGATCGAACCCAGAGTCTCTGGTTTCGTAGACCAGCGCCTTATCCATTGGGCCACAGAGTCATTTGCTTGTATCATAAATTTTAAGCACATAATAAATTTGGTTGTATAAAATTTACACAAAAATCTCACAATAAACATTCTAACGCAAATAACAACTCATATAAATGCGCCCAACTCAAACCTCTTGTCTCTCATATCTAAATACCTCTATCGTTAGGTGAAGAGAGATCCCCGAGAGCAAAAAAATGGAGTCTATGAACAAGTTCAACCTCGTCTTCCTTGGAGCTTGTGTGAAGTATCTTGAAACATTTGAATGGCTCCCCATTTTGTGAGACCCCAGGAGCCCTCAGTTCCTAAAAAAAAGAGCTGGTCAAAAGAGTACTTAATGGTCGTGAGCATTTTCTTAGGCTTTGCTCACCTTGTTATATATTTTTTTACTAATGCTCACCTAGTGTATACTAAAAAAAAAGAAGTGCTGGTGTTTAATTACATGGTCAAACAAGATTCTTTAGAAACTCTAGTGTTCTTTAAGATGTTTTGGTTTATGTAATAATATGACCTTTGAAAGTCCAACAAGATTCTTTTGCTCTGTTCTGACTTGCTCAATAAAAAGACTTGTACACAATGATTAAAAATATTTTTTAAATTTCCAATATATATCACCAGTTCAGTTTAGATGAGATTATTTTATTATCTCTATACATAGATGAGATATTTCCTTTATCTCTTCATATATCTAAATGAAGTGGAATTAGCTTATAGTTTGGCTAGGTTTTCTGTAACTGTTACTGCTAATATATACTGACTTGGGTGATGTGAAAGCTTAGATAGTTTCCTTAAGGATGATATATGTGCAATGTTCTATGATGTTTATATTGTTTATGTCTTTGATTATGTTCACATTATATTTGTTTGTCCACAATGCGATGAAAGATATTAGTTACTGTTTATAGGCCTCTCCTTCTTCGTCTTATACTATATAGGGAATCTGATTGCATATCGATGATAAATAATAATAATAATAATCTTAAAAGACTATAAACAATGTTCTCTCATCCATTCCACTTTCTATAGAAGATCTTCACTTGCAGATTTGGTTCATATTTGATGATGCAGTTTCCAAGCTAATCAATATATTCCTCTTCCAAGCCACTCTCTTGTGTGATGAATGACAACGTAGTGGAGTTGTTCTACCATCTCCTACTACTGTGGTCATTTCACTGATATTTTATTCTTGAGTTTCTTAATTCGAGGGACTTGTCAGCCATTTGTGACTTATATATGTCCCAACACATATAACAATCCCACTTTCTGCACCATAAATGATGCATAATAAGTCATATTTAAGCCACATTTGGCAATGAGAGAAAGTCTATGTTACCAAGCCATATGGAGTTTGCTATGGAAGGAAGGTCGCGCGCTACAGTTCAATACAGGTATCTCATCTTTTTTGGGTAGCTGAAAGGGTTTTTGTAGTTGTGGAGTCCTGCTTGTTAATAACTATGTTGATTCACATGTTTTATATGGTTCATGTACAGAAAGGATTCTGCAGATTTCCAGTTGTTTTTGTTGTTGGAATAACTAGATAGTTGAAATAGCAATGATCTTGTCAATGATGATTCACCTAATATAGTTTAATCTGAAGGTTAAGTCAAAGATATTCTCAAAGATCTATCTGCCACAATATTATATAGGTGAAATCGTCAAACTCTTAGACTTTTATGCAGAGTTTAATAATAGGTTATTTCTTTTCACTATTATCTTTTGTTTTGGGGTTGGCATCTCTAATCTATGTGCTGTTCATATCCATCAGTCTACAGTTTATCTTTTTTTGTGTTAGTATTATATTAGCTTTGGGAGAGCTCTTGTGTGTTTTCTGTTCCTCTGAAAAAGATAGGGAAAATTTTGAAGCTTTAAGGGATAGGTCAGTGTTTCCTTAATGTTAAGTGCTATCAATTTAGAATAAGTACAAAATACTTAGGACAAATAGCAGATCTAAAGGTGACTTATGAGGTTTGTCTATGGATAGCTTTTATGTTCTTTATTGGAACTCAATTTAAGGACCTGACTTACCAACCCCAACCATGTGTTTTAGAGTTATGCACAGCTTTTTAGGATGCTTTTGTCAAGACTATTCTATTGTGTATATCCCTATTCTTACGTATATATTCATGCAGAGATCTCCCTACTTTTTGGGTCAGGCCATGTGACTTGCTTTTCATGCAAAAAGCTTTCCCAGTCTTTTGTCCTTAAACTCTTATACTTTCGTGACAAGATCAAACACTTTTGGCCAGTTTGCTTTTACTGCCTTCTTAAAAGCAACAATGTTATTTTAGCAGTCATTCAAATTTTCTTGTCTTCTGTTTGATGCTAGATGGTGAGGCAGAACGATAAACTCAAAGAACATGGCGAGTGGCATTGCAACTCTCTTAGGTTAAATGCTTATTCCCATTTCTTCGTCTGGTCACTAGTATACTCATTCAGTACAATCTTTATCGAGGCAAATGTGGTTGCTCCAAGCACAGACAAACTAACTATAGTAAAAGTCTTTCAAAATTTTATGGGGTTTCCATTGGTTTTGAGCTAGGTTGATTGGTAATTTTAAAGGAACTGTCTAGGGAATATCACTTTTCAAGCACATCATTCACGAATAAGTTGACACAAATCTACCTTTTCACCTTTATCACATGACTGCTAAAGTTAATTAACTTTTTCAGTTGTGTCATTATACTTATTTGTCCCCCATTTGTCAAGGTGAAAGCTGGACTCTTTGTACTTATTTTAAGATTGTTTACTGAACAAATCTCGTTTATTTGGTTAGTACTGTGTAGTTGTACTGACTTCATCTCCTTTTCATAGTAAAGCTCACATTTCCAAAAAGGTATTCTATATGTTGACGAATATTTGTGAAATACTAAACATATAACATTAATTGTGTCATAGATAGGATATATATGGTGAAGCTTTGGACCTTTGAAACCCCCCCCCCTATAAAAGCTTTTAGTGAGAAGGCACTACTAACTTGGTAAACTCAACCAGGAACCGAGTTGAGATGGCCACTACATCCATTTTGGATGTTAACATTTCTTTTTGTTCTACGTATATACAATAAAGTAGCAAAGATGATGTGTATTCACTAATATAAGGATTAGTTGGTTTATTATTAGTATATAATATAGATACTTATACTTACCAGTTTGATGATTAAGGTGTTTATGTTTAGAATACCCAATAAAACACATAGCTAGCTTGCTTTATGATGCCTGATTAACCTTGTTTAACTAATTAATCTTGTTTGTTTATAGCTACTGGTCTCTGAGCTCATGGGCTACCTATATGGAAATTTCGGTTTGGGCTTTGCTAGATTGGGTTTAACAAATCTGAGGTTAGAGAATCCTAAACTTACAAACTTCTAAAGATGCTTTTATGTGGTTAATTCTCTTCTAAGATTTGCAATGAGCTCAAGATAAACTGTTTGAATCCATTTTCCATGGCAGGTATAATCAGAGAAAGCAAATGATATGAATAAAGTAGGTGGAGACATAAGGACTTTTGAACAGAAATGGAAAAAGAGATGTAATCCTTCTTGAAATTCCTGGTAAAATAAAATACTGAACTTCATTTATATGGTATATTTTTCCAAGGCATAACTTATTCTTAATTAAAAAATAGAGAAAATTACAAAATCGTGAAATCATATTTGCTTTTCATTTTCGTTGATGTTCCTAATCTCATTACTTATGATAAATTTCATTTCCTGCATTCCCTATTGCCTCTAGACTTTGAACAAACTTATTGCAGGTCACCTTAACTAAGTAAAATCTAGATTGCCTCTAGTCCTTGAGCAACTTTATTTATAGGAGATGCACTTTAACTACACATTCCTCAATAGTTTTCTTCTTTTTGCATTTAACAGAAACTTTTCTTTGTTAAAAATTCATCTTCATCTGTTTTTCATTGTTGCTGTGGATATATCATGCTAAATGATAGATACCACTGTTGCATCCAAATCAACATATCTTTAAAGCTCTTGGATGGTATATTCTTCCATTGTTAGCATCCATGTCTTTCACTGTCTCTAGCTGTAAAACAACGTCCACGACAAAAGAAGTTCAGCCACCTAAAATGACATTTAGTGGTTAATAGTTAACGAAAAACAACACGTAAGACCACACGTTTTAGTTCATATAGTATTTGACTGACTTTATAAAATTAATGGTAGACATTCTTGTTCAATTCTTCCTTTTCATTTTGTCATGTTCTCGAGGTTTCTTGTGACGATGCTTTTTCTACGTACCAAATGCTCCAGCAATGTTGGGCGTAACGGTTGAGAAAACTATGTGGTAATTTCGTATTTTAAATGAAGAGTAAGCAAGAAGATTTTGAATGGTGATTTCTTGTTTCACTTTCTGGATTTGAATAATATTTTGAGTTACCAAGACTAATGCCTTTTTAGACCACTATCATATAAAACTAATCCCTTCTATACGTAACCACCGTTAATTTGATTACTAATAAAGATAAAAATATAAATTACCAAATAGATTTCCTGTCCCCATTGCTGGATTCCATGCTAGTGCTAAATGTGAACAGTTGAAAAGAGGATGTTGAAAATTATACATATATATATACGTGTGCATATTTTTTTTTGAATTTAAAAGGTTAACTTCGGGTCTATTAAAGACACATAAATAATTTCCGGATGGAAGATGCAGTTCACATATAGACTTTCTTCTGAATATTCAAATGGACCGTAGGCAATGGATCAATAACTCAATATTCGCGTGGCCACAAGTGGAGCTAATAATGAGTGGAGTCGATCCTTGGTCTAGACCAGGAAACCACGATGTGGTTTATACGTATGCATACTTGCGTGATGATACAGGTGTGTCTGACGTTTTGTTCTTCTTGGTTTTACAGTCACAACTTTCATAACTTGTTGGAGTTTCTTTCAAGAACCTTAGTGATACTGATCACATGATTCACATCCGAAACACGAGCATTCTGGTTTCCTCTGACTTGTGTAAGTACCAAGAGTTAAGTATTACTGCAGATAAACCCTAGCTACGTATATTCACGTTTATATACAATAGGTAAAGGGTTTAACAAGGTTCATTGGTGGCATAGAAAGTCCGAGAATTTTAGACGCGTTGGTTAGAAACTTAGAAGAAGAAGCAATTCAGTTGTTTAGCTGACATTTACAACCAAGTTGTTCTTCTTTTTTTTTTTAATATGAGGAAGAGAACGGTTTAAGTGATATCACATATTTCATAATTAATATTTTTGTATGAACCTAGTGCCTTCCTTAATTCTTTAGTATTTTCTCTACCTGCTTCCTCTATTCGAGACTGTGGTCCACTCTGCGAGGAACCCTAACTCAACAAGCAATTCAAATCCCTCTTTCCCCAAATTTAATTAATACTTTTTGTAAGAGTTCTAGTTTTTTAAACCCCATTTGAAAGTTCGTAGGCTTGTACACCTCTTAGGTATATATGATAAACCATGATCTTGGTATTATTTCACTTGGATACGATGAAACGAAACCCTACACGTTAACATCTAGATGCCTCCCTGGAGTTTTTTGTATAATGAAATTGATAAAATGGCTTCATTAATAGACTTCTTATATGGTTATATATTCTCTACATGACAAAACTACAAATACTATAGTAACTTGCATGTTAGTCTATTATTGGAAACTTATTATGCTCAGGAAAGTTGTCTCTGTTAGGTAATCTAGGCAATGTTAATTTGTGAAGTTTCATGCGTATTCGTATGTTTATACTTGCAGTATAATGTGTTAAATGACAATATGGTATTGTGAATCCATATAAAAGCTTCATTTTCACCTACAGTTACTGCCTACACTAAAAATATCTTCTGGAAACTGGCAGATTTTGATGCTCTCAATTAGTAAAACATTTTCTTGTTTTGATTTTTCTATGTTTCTTAATTAGATTTTGTTTCTTGATATGATGTCTTTAGTTTGAAACTCTGCACGAAACCTGTGATGTTTCATTATATAGAAGACACAGAAGAAAAAGACAAACTCAAGATATGCCATTGGTTGATTTTTTTAGGCCAAGGGAGAAAGTCTTTTAGGTTTTGAAGATGGTGGAGATTTTAGATAATTTTCTGCACCCACCTCTCCTCTAACCAGCTCCTCCCTAATGGTCAAAATCCATCACATCAAGCCTGTCACCATCACTGATAGTAAGTTATTCTTCTGATATTTACCAAAACTTACCACTGTTGCATTGTCCTCCATATTTGTCTATTGATGTCTTAATTTTCATCAATTGGATTCTCACTGAATGGAGTTAGAATATGATGTTTGGTTAGCAATGGTAACCTGTTCTAGTGTTACTATTAATGTCTTATAAACATTTCCATGGTGCTGTTGTTATTGACATCTTCTCCTAATTGTTGCCACAAAATGATACGAAAAATATGCTGATAAGTTCTATTGTAGCAATGATATGCTTTCACTGTTGCAGGTTTCTTCATTTAGTATCCTTTCTTCCTAGAAAAGGCATTTCACGGGTTGGAAATCTCTGTAAGTATTACCTAAGTTTTGCTATACTTACAGAGAAATTAAACAGTCATATCAGACCCACTCTACATCTTTTACTAACATTATAGCTTTGGACTTATTTTGGTCTTATATTCAGAGACAATATCTCCTAGGGTTCATTGCTTGGAATTTTGTTTGGTTGGTTGCAATAATAATATGGCTACGTTTATAAAAAAATCCATAAATTAATTAGCCATGAAAGTGGATGATGCGTGGAAACCTATCTTGCGTGCCAGAGGAGATGTCTCTCTTTGGTTGCCATGTGTTTTGTTGGCGCTGACCTTATATTTCAAATCCTTTCTCTTTTGATTTGTCTACATTGATTAAAAAAAATATAGCTAACAGCTTCTTCCTCCTGTCAAGTTCCTTTTATTTTCCCTTCTCCTCCATCATTACCTACTCAGAGAAGATCTTTTATGGATTTCATAAAAATGATGATGATGAAACCTTGTAGCTTAGTTGATCTATGTTTTTGTATGTGTATAATATTTCAGTAACAGGAAGTTATAACCTGTATGATATAGCCTCATCTATGAAAAAAAAAACTGTATATTGGGACTGTGAAGAGACTGAGCAATAACTATGTGTTGTTATTCTCCTTGATAACTGTAGGGTTTTGGTACTAGGGCATAGTGATGGCTACTGATGAACTGCTTCCCATTTTAAGACAAAACAAGAGAGATCAACTGATATGTGTTTGAGCGTTTGCCCATTGAAGACGGCTATTCCCAAAGAGGATACTGATATTGCTTAAGACAAGAAGAAGAATTTACATTGAATGATTTTCTTTTTTCACACTGGTAAGGGAATGCGTATGGGAGAGAATAATAGAAAAAATAAAATAATTAGAGAAATGGAATTGAAAGGTGAAAATGACATGGTTGTTTTGGTAAGCGAATAGGAAGGAGCCACGTGATGAAATGGACATGAGGAGAAAAGGGTGCTAGGTTTAATATAAATAGAAGTAAGAAGCAGTTAGTGGTTGTGAAAGAAGGAGGCAAGCGACCAAATCTCAGAGAAAATAACAGTATAGAGAGGAGGAAAAAAGGAACAAGACCGTTGTTAATTAGATAGAGGAGATCAGAACATGGGAAGATCTCCTTCTAGTGATGACTCTGGCCTCAAGAAAGGTCCTTGGACTCCTGAAGAAGATGAGAAACTTGTCAACTATGTCCAAAAACATGGCCATAGTAGCTGGAGAGCTCTCCCTAACCTTGCTGGTACCTTGTTATATCTTGTTAAAAGCCTATTTTGAGTCTAAGCTTCTCATGTATCTTTATCTCTATTCAGGTCTTAACAGGTGTGGAAAGAGCTGCAGGCTAAGGTGGACGAACTACTTGAGACCTGACATCAAGAGAGGGAGATTCTCTCCAGACGAGGAACAAACTATCTTGAACCTTCATGCAGTTCTTGGAAACAAGTAATCTTCTGATTCTTTTGGTTTTCATAGTCAACGGTTTTGTGTTCTTGTACTTGTTGCTTATGTTTATGATGATGATGTTATAAGGTGGTCAACGATAGCAAACCACTTACCGGGGAGAACAGACAACGAGATCAAGAACTTCTGGAACACTCATTTGAAGAAAAAGCTGATCCAAATGGGTATTGACCCCATGACTCACCGGCCAAGAACTGACATCTTCACCAGCTTATCTCATCTCATGTCTATGTCTTCTAACCTAAGAGGTTTTGCTGATCTGCAGCAACAGTTTCCAAGTGGTCAAGACCAAACTATACTTAAACTCCAAACCGAGATGGCCCAACTCCAGTTGTTCCAATACCTCCTTCAACCACCTACCATGAATAACAACATTAACAACCCTAATAACTTTGACATTCTCAGTCTCCTTAACTTTATCGCCACCTTCAAAGACACAACCATCAACAATCTCGACCTTGGTTCCTATCTTCAGGACTTCAACAACTTACCATTCCTAAAAACCTTAAACTCCAACATGGGATCATCATCTGTCTTCCCACAAAATCTTGAGGAGAATCACTTCAAGTTCTTTAATGAAAGAGAAAACCTACCTGTATCTCCAATCTGGCTGTCAGATCCTACCAACTCAAACCAAAACATGTTACCTTCTCTTGCTCCTTCCTCTGCTGTGAGTGATGATCTGATTAGAAACCAATACGTTGTTGAACATGTCAATAGCAACCTCACCTCTTCTAGTCAAGACTCAGGAGCTTCAGCTTCAGCTGCATGGCCTGATCATCTTTTGGATGATTCCATATTTTCCGACATTATTCCTTAGCCTTCTTTTGTCTGTAAGGTGTGTTTTGGAGGAACTCAAAATCGAATTCACACTTGGGACTGTGCTTGTTGGAGTATTTATTTGCATTATCTATATATATATATATATATTGTAGACACATGATATATATATGTGTGTATGTTCATGTTGTAGAATGTACAGTATACTACAGGTTTCATAACTCATATGTGTGTTGTTATCAATGCTCTTTAGCATATGTTTGTACCTTATCGCCGAGTTTTTATATATAGAGATGACTTTTGTGAAGTGGAGGTCACTTGTAGTTGTAATTAGGGTTTTATTTTACTATTTGGATCTTTTACGGTTTAATTTTTTTTATTACAAACATTCGAATCATGTATCAGTATAGATGTTAAACAGCTTCTGTACCTTTACTTTTTTTTACCAAGCAAAGATCACACAAATTAAAGTTAGTCTTTAGAGAGAGGCTTATATTCAAATGTCTAGCTGTAGAGACTAACGACTATACAACTTAGAGTTTAGATATTGATTTGTTGCATAATTATTTGATGAAGTGAAAATGTATGAATGATCATGCTACATATCTTTTTGCTTGCATGTGATCGTCTGGTTCACGATAAATATAAAAAGGGCAAGTAGATATTTAATAATAATGAAAGCAGATATGTGATGACAGATAAAGAGATCTCTCTCGCTAGGCTTAAAGAAATGTATTCACTCACTCACTGAGTATATAGTGTTGAGTATATTTTATTTTAATTAAGTTAACCATGATACGATACGTATTACGTAGTCAAATATATTCTCGATGACTCGGGAGTCAACGAGAAAAGTCAACTAAAACTCTGTTCAAAAGAGTTAACAATCAAACATTATGGAACCATTCTCTTACACAGCATTCAAGTCAAAGATAGCTCATGAAACAAAAACATGTACACACATGATGATGTTACTGAATGTTTGTAACAAAAAAAAAAGACTTTACAGTAAAATCTACGTTTGATGTTTGGTCATCTTCCACCTGATAACTCAACGGCGTCTTGATTATTCATAGAATCTTCACCCCAGTCAAACCTCCTCTGCAACCTCTCGAACTCATGACGTCTCGTGACCTCCACGTTTTGCCACTCTTCCCATCTCTCCGCAAGCCCTTCTCCTTCCAGCATCCGTACAACTTCAGACATCACTGGTCGATCTTCAGGGGAGCCTTGTGTGCAAAGCAATGCCACTTGTATCATCATCTCCACTTCTTCTTTTACATAATCTCCATCCAAGTTCTTATCTACAATAGCTCCCAGTCTCTTCTCTCTTTCCAGCTTCTTCACCTGTTCAAGCAAAAACATTAAGATTGTGTGGTAAAGAAAAGCCATTTATAAGGTGATGTGATTATATGCATACGTGGTCAAGCAACAAGACATCATCTTCTTCCTCCAAACGTGAAAAGTCTATAGCTCTTTGTCCTGTAACAAGCTCAAGAAGCATGATGCCATACCCGAATACATCGGTTCTCTCTGATGACTTCCCTGTGGATAGATACTCTGGTGCAATGTGACCCATTGTTCCTCTAACCTGAGTTGTCACATTTGTCCTTCTAACATCTACCAACTTAGCTAAACCAAAATCACCAACCACTGCTTCAAAATCTTCATCTAGTAACACGTTTGCTGCTTTCACATCTCGATGTATGATCTTAGGATTGCAATGTTCATGAAGATACTCAAAACCACGAGCTGCTCCCAAGGCAATGCGTTTCCTAGTCTCCCAGTCCAGTACCGGGTCGCCTGCTTTGATCTCTCTGAGACGATGTGCAAGGCTGAGATTCTGCATGAATGGATAAACAAGAAGGCGTTCTGTTTGAGTGGTGCAGAAACCTATAAGACGCAGTAGATTCCTGTGAACAGCTACACTTATCATCTCAACTTCCCTCTGGAAAGCAGCATCTCCACCAGGAGATTCGAAATCTGTTAGTCTCTTCACAGCAACTTTGGTGTTATCTGGAAGCACTCCTTTATAAACTTTCCCAAAGCCTCCTTGACCCAGCACATTCTTTTCACTGAAGTTATCTGTAGCTAGTTGGAGCTCTCTCCATGCAAATCTTTTTAACTGCCCAAATGCAATTCTCCTGTCCACTTCACCTAAGAGATATATAAAGTTTAGCCTCTTTGTTTCACACAATTTATCCTCAAATGGGGTATATGACCAGACCTGCAACATCCACAAACACGTCACGTTTGTATCCTTTATGCCTATCCCTGCAGAACAAAAACACCAAGATTCCAAAGAGGATGACTGTAACTCCGGCAACGACTCCTGCAATAATGCCAGTTTTTGGCTTGCTTGAATCACCTATCACCACCACAGACAAAACGTCGTCAGCAGAAATAAAAAATAAAAATAGGGTTCAAGCAATGTAGTTACCTGAACGGGCAATCTCAGATACACAAAGGTGAGGTTGACCAACACCACAATTCAAGTTGTTCCCTGTGAAACTACAGTTGATAAAACCATATCAGAGTACTGCTAAAAAAAAACAGATTCACCTTAAAGTAGTGGAACGTACTTGTATTTAGGGATCTCAAATAAAGTTTGAGGAATCTGGCCACTGAGATTATTGGAGTCAAGCAGACTGCAAAACGTAGTTTCAAACAATGTGATTAAGTCAAGAATGCTTCAAAAACAATGAGAAGCATAGACACAGAGAACAGTAACTTACAGATTTATCAGGTTTGGAAGACCAGTGAGTGACACAGGGATAGTACCGTTAAGTTTGTTCCTACTCAAGGTCCTGCTTGGCCAATACACAGTGAATACAACATGCTCGTTTTCTATAGAATATGTGCAGCATTGGGAGGTAAAAGCTACTTACAAGAACTGAAGTTTCTTGAGATTACCAAGAGTGGATGGTATAAGACCACTTAGCTGATTGTCCTCCAAATCCAAACTAGTCAAGCTCGTCAGATTTCCAAACTCTTCTGGTATTCCACCCGTTATTCCATTCCCCTTCAACGTACTAGATATAGAAAGAGAGACAACAAAATGCTTAGTAGGAACGTATCTGATCTAGCATCTCAGACAGAAAAGAGAGGTTTATGTTAGCGGAACTTACAGAGTCTTGAGTGTTCCAAGGATTCCTATTCTTGAAGACAAGGTTCCCGAGAAGTTCATGTCCGACAAGGTACTGCAATATAAAAAAGAATGCCACAAATATAAATTACTTGCTTGGAGAGTGACACTAGTAGAGTGTTATGGTTGGACTTACAGAGAAGTGACAAAGTTTTTGTCATCACAAATGACTTGAGACCAAGTGCAAGGATTCACTTGATTCTGGTTCCAGTCACTAAGCTGATCAGGCAATGCACGTAAGGAGATCTTCAGAGCAAATAACGCATCCCCTGAAACAGGAAACTCATACTCCAAATCAATCCAAGATCTCTCTCTCTCTCTCAATGAGAGAAGACAAGTAAAAGAAAAATGGGCATCACCTTGAGCATCTGGCGAGACAAATGACAATAAACAAGCAAAAACCACGACAGTTAAAGACGTAGCCATCTTACGCAAGATGAACATCTCATCTCATGAACTGGGTTTGCTCCATCTACAAGATAAATCACAAAAACAGAATAAAAATTCTAACTTTAAATGGATCTGACCCATAACAGCAATTCTCGTTAACTACGAACCAGAAATAGTAATAAAAGGTAAGAGCTTTTCACTGTTCGTTAACTAGAACACGAACCTGCTCAGTTTCTGAGAACGATTTAATGAGCTCAAACGAAGCCGAAGAATAACAAGTGAGAGATTTAGACAAAGGCAAAAGGGGACAGAACATGGATCCACAAACCTCGTACCAGGAGAAGACAACCCCTAGAAGAAAAAGAAAAAAAGGGAAAGTTAAAATTAGCAGCTCGAAAGATTCACTCAGGGGAACAGAACCAAAGAGAACGAAACAGAACAAAAAAAGGTTTGTCTTTTCGATTAAGTGTTTGTGTTCTGTATGACTTTTGTTTGGTAAATCGGCAATTATCAGTCTCTAGCTAATGGCGATGTCTGCGGAAAAGTCCGATGCTGGTCCACGCCTGCTACTTGTCATTATAAAAACACAATTCGTTAATTTTGATAATGATGTTTGGAGTGTGATTAATACTACTGCCTTCGATATTTTTAATACTTGATTTACAGAAAAATATTAATTCCAAACTAATTGATGTTTTGATGACCAACTATATTATGCATTTTACTTTATTATTAGTTGAATTGTGGTTAATTAAATAATTATTAATGTATTTATTTAAAATGTAAAAAAGTAAATATTTTTAATCTATGTGCATAATTTAAGAATGGATAGAATATTAAGTATAAATTATGTGCTATATACTCTCTACATTTCAAATAAATACATATTTTAGAGTTTACACATATTAATAAAATATATTAAATTTTAATTATAAAATTATTATTTTGGTGATTAACTATTTTGTAATTTTTAGCTAATAAAAATATATTAAGTACAATTTTCTTTTTTGAAATTTAGAGTTTACTATTATTATTAAATAAAAAGTGCATTAAACATGTAAAAAGGGTTTTTTAAAAATAAATATATTTTTTGTAACAGGGGAGTATTAGTTATACAACATTTGTATTAGATGTTTTTTTTTCTGTTTTGTGTCTTTAACCAGATGTTTACCACCAAAGGTATGACACGCACTGACGAACATCATCACTTATGTATGTGCAACAAATTTAGGTGCATGGACGGTGGGACGGTCTTAAGATTAGGAAGCTTTAAACAATTTATTAAATAAAAGTAAATTTTATAAATTGGTTTTTTTCTTCAATATAAAGCTTTTAAAAAAAATTAGAACCTTAAACCAATATTTCATTTAGTCATGCCAAAAACCATTCATATTTACGTATGCATATTCGTATGCAAAGCTTAATTTATAACGTCAATAAAATAAATCAAAGTAAAATATGATTTAGTTTTGGGCAGTATTTTCAAATAATCTTTTTTTTTATAAAAAAATCATTAAAATAGTTTACTTTGAAATTTCAACTCATAACTATAAATCATAAATCTAGATTAATTAACCTTAAAAGTATAAGTATATATTTACACCATTAATAAAAGTCATTTTATCATTTTTCTTTTCAAAAATTATTTTTGTAACAAAAAAAATTTAAGATTATCTTAAAATATTTCTTTTTAATTTTTCGTAAAATGAGTTTGAATAGGTTATTCCGCTTAACCAGACTAGATCGTGCTCCCTCTGTTCATAAATATAAGATATTGTAGATAAAACCACACATATTAATCAAGTTATCTTTTTCTAAAAAAATATCTTCTAAAACTATATAATCAACTAATTTACTAAATAAATTATAAAATATTATCAGTAATGCAGTTTTTATTAAGTTAAAATTTACGTAAAAATATAAAGACATCTTATACAATTCAGCTCAAAAAACCCATCTTATACACATTCAGCTCAAAAAAACCATCTTATGCATTAAAACATCACAAAATCTTAAATATCCTATATTTTGGAATGGAATGAATATAATTTTGGTTAACTAAAACTAGACTAGATCAAAATGCGCACGTTTTTGTTATGATTTAGCTTTCTTTCACGTCCATCAAATCGCGAATGTCAAATTATCTACGTGTATTCTGTCCGTGGACCGACATGAATTCACATACTACGTACCCCAAATGTTCTAAAGGTTTATGTGTGTTGAATGTATTTTTTTAATAACAATTTTTACATTTCTGAAACGCATGCACGTACAGCCTCCTAAACAAACAATTGTCTAGATCACTAAGACTGTATAATCTACTTTTACGATTCTATCTCAAAAGAGTCGACATATGTCATAACATAACGCAACGCATGTGAACTATATCCAGTTATATAAATAATGTCATATTTTCCCAACACGCACGCAAGAACCAACTAAACAAACAAACAAAATCGTCGATTCAGACTTGTGGAGAGAAAACATCACTTTCTGTTCGTTCACAACGCTTATCATGGAGTCTGGACCTCGCCGCCTCCAGTAACGACCCAAGACCAGTCCATGATGATGCTCTCGAAACCCCTAACAACTCCTTGAGTGTCTCTATTAAGGTATAGCCATGGTCGGTTTCGAGATTAGGAGACCCTAATCGGTATATAAAAGATTTGAAGTATTTTTTTTAAAAAAAAGTAAATTTGGGGGCTTCAAAACAATTTTTCTAGGAACTTTTGTCAATGTAATTGTTTTTCAAAAAATTTGGGGTCTAAAACGAATGTTTTGTAGGCTTTCTCAGGTTCGGTCCTGACTATAGCCGCCGAGTACAAGTAATTTTCCAAAGGATTCCTAAACTAAACTCCGTATTAGGTTTGAAGAATATAGAACATGTGGCTATATCTACACAGTTTCAATCGTACCATTCTTTCGATTTTTTTTTGTTCGTGAAAGCAAACTTATAAACATGAAACCTGCATGGTGTTGGCAAAATGAAATTGATATGTTTTTGCTTTCATAGTAAGTTAACAGTAAAAACCAAAACGTAATGTACATGTTTTGTTGTTAATACTTAATAGGTTACTTTATTATTTTGAAGCTATAAAACAAAGAAAGACTTAAAAGCGATGCTAATAATTGTACTGAGCCTTGCCTTACTCAGATATAGGTCTACAGAAGATTCACGAGACGAGACTCAAACAGTGACGTGTAGGACATCAAGCCAGGTGAGACAAAACTGATTAATTAATTTTGACAGTGTGTTGCTCCCTTCACATCAAATCTTATTCATTCTTTCCAAAAAATTAAATTATAATTTGTTCAATTCAAATCAAATCTTATTCATTCTTTCCGAAAATATAAATAATAAAATTGGTTGAATATTGTATTTAATACAAATGGTAAGGTAATGGGTTATAACTATCATTTTAGCTCTAAAGGATACTTTTCAGTATGAAAACTAAAAGCTGATGAAATAAATTGTGAACATGCAAACGTTAAGGAAACAATAAGACAGAGAATGTTAAAAAAATTAAACCAAAAAAAAAAATGAATGACGCAATGTTAGTAGTTAGCTCTATATATATATATATATATATATATATCTGCAATTGCAAATGCATTTATCGAGAAGTTCTGATAATTTACAAAGAATCCAAAGGACATTTCTACTGTCAATAATTCAAAATCAATTTAAAGTACCTAAAAATGATGAAAATGAAGACTTAAGGGTTATAAAAATGGCCATTGCAGTGGCATTTCCAGTCCATGGGCTTGTAGTTAGAATACTGACCAAGAACGGTGGCTAGGGACGAAGGAGGCCGTACTAACGGGTCAACTCGGGAGCGACCAGGGAGAGTGGGAACTTGAGTGGGCATGCAAGGATGGCAGCCATTGCATCTGTTGTGGCAGCTTGGTGGTCTAGAACCTAGTCTAGCTTTATCTTCTACCAAAGCCACCTCAATTAACAAGAAAACCATTTAACTTTAGATCAACCAAAGTGTAAAATGAGGACAAAGTGATATGATAATGATGGGTTGATTACTTGAGGAGAACTTGGAGGCTGGACAGTTTGAAGAGAGGATGAGACTTGTGGGGAGATGAAAACAAGGAGGAGGAGAAGAAAGGTAAGATTGTAAATAGTGATCATGTTGGTTTTCTAATTCAGGAGTTCTCACCATACAGTAGAAACTTTCATGTGGGTCTAGTGAAAGTTGAAGACTTTGAAAACAAAACAGAGAGGCTGGGTCTAGGGAAATAACAAGACTTTGATAGGAAACACAGAGACAAGTAGTAGAAGAAGAAGCCTATTTTATGGTTAGAGAAAGAGAGAGGTAAATAAGGGGTATAATGGTAAACTGAGAGGAATGTGAAAGGAACAAGACAGAGAGGGGAAGACAGAATAGGAGGATACATATCAGAGGAGAGGCTCAGAAACTAGCCTTTCCTTCTATGTGTCACTTCAATCTTTCCTCTCATTTCATTTTATTTTGTTCTTTTTATTATATAGTACTTGTTATCATCTCCTTTGCATTGTTTATTTTAGCCTAAATTTTTTAGGCTTTTAGCTTTGAGTTTTGACCAAATTTTTACATCTAATGGAACATTTTCAACAAAACATGCACTTGATTGATTGCTGATGCCTTCAGATTTTGGTTTGAACATATCAGTACTAAACCGGGTTCAATGAGTTAAAATCCTTGTGGTAAAAATTTGGTCAACAGATGAGCAATGTTTAGCCATTAATCCGATTATAAATCTGATAGAATATACTATTCTAATTGCTTAAACAAATCTCATTCATATGTAACTAGTATGCGTTAAATGTCGAATTAATATTCTTAAATACCAAGATCTTTAGACTTCATTAATTGTTTCATCCTTCATTACTAATGCTAGCATTTTTCCCAATAACAATTAACAGCTTATTTAAATGTTGAGTAAAACTTTCAACGGTTCAAAAAGAGTCTACTAACACAACATTTCACCGGTAAGTATCTATTTACTGACACATAGCACAGGAGTTTTCCTTTTATCATCACAAAATAGTAAAACGAATAGAAGAATCAGGGTTCCTTTTATCAACAGAACTTGGAAAGCAAATAGGGAAATTACTGAGTAGCAATAGTAGTAAAAACTAAAAACCACAGTTTGACTGAGTTTTGATTTTCAAACAAAAAGGGAAAAGAAGTAAAAGTTACCAAAATCAATAAGAAGAGGGATGCCACAATTTATCATTTTAACTGCTTCAACAATGTTATGTTTTTAAATGTGAGCATATGTATTCCTCAATAGTAATCCCTCTGTTTCATAATATTGTATGCTTTTAAGTTTTCATATATATTAAGAAAACACAAAAACTTTAGATTATAAATGTATTATTTTTTGTAATTACCTATTTCCAATAACTTTTAACCAATCAAAATTCAGTAAACTAAGTTAATGTTTTTGAAAGCTACAATTTATCATTATTACTTACATTGAAAATGTAAAATATAGATTTTTTAGAAACAAATATTTTTTTCTAAAATATAGATTATTATGAAACAGAGGGAGGATTATAGAATCTATGAGTGTCTCTTTCTGCTTGGTTTGATGGTCTACTGTTCTGTGTCGGTTTAGTAATTTTGCTGGTTCTAGGCTGGTTTTCAGTTATACAATCTTAGTTTTTGGCAAAGAAAAAAAGAAGTCATTAGTATCTATGACAAAAAATAGTATCCTAGTCTTGTTTAATTAATTCCACGTGTTATTTAATACATTAGGTAAGGAACATGTGCTAAACTCATCTATAAAATAAATATTATATATTTTATAAAATAAATTTTTATTAAAAACTGTTTACAATTTTTTTAAGGAACTCATGTGATATTGCCCGAATTTTTTTTTATATAATTAAATAATAAATATTATTTTATAACTTATATTTTTTAAATATTTTTTTTTAAAAAATTTTGAGAAAAATTCTCAATTCAAAACATAGAATGTATGTGTTTATATTAATTTATAGATACTATTACAATTAATATTTTGTAGTTTAGATTACAGCTAAAATACAAATACGCGAATATCACTTAATTATACATTTATACCTCTTTTATTAGTTTAGATAAGTTATTCTGAAATTTTAAATTCTACTTAATATTTTTTGAACTAATTAAAATAAGCAAAGAATTTTAATTAAAACATTTACTAATTTAATAAGATTATTTATAATGACAAGTATGACATTCATGATTTTTTGAAGCTATGAAAAATGGTGTATTGTTCAAAAAGATGATTATATGGTAACTTTAATAAATCTTGTACAATACATATTTTTATTGGTAAATCACACACACAAAATTAATACAAAACACCTGAAATTTTATGTATTCAAAAAAAAATAATAAAGTTTTTAAATCAACAAGTATAGAAACCAAGATGGAATATAGCATAACATTGAAACAACAAAAGCTTGAAAGTTCCAATAAAGAGACGTTCAAAATGGCGTTTTCATGCCACTGGGGAACCTAAATAGGAATGAAAAGAAATTTCTTAATCTTAAAAAGGGGTTTAGGCAGCAACGGGCTTAGCGGCAGCAGAAGAGAGTCTAGACCTCTTCTTGGCCAAACTTTCACTACGACGATCACGCTGCTCCTTAAGCCTGGAGGCAAGAAGCTTCTGGTACTCGGCAGCATCAGAGTTAGCCTTGGCGATTCTCTTCTTCTTGTCAGCAATTCTAGCTCTCTTCCTCTGGAGAGTCAAGGGAGTCACAAGCCTCTGGATCTTAGGAGCTTTGCTAACCTTCTTGCCTGCACAATGAACAAACATATTTAATCAATAACAGAAAACCAAACTCTCATTATGAGCATCTCTCTATTTATTTACCTTTCTTGTTTGTGAAGGTGCGGCGGTAAGTGTTGACATACTTCCTCACATCATCCTCCTTTCCAAGGTTAAACAACTTGCGGATCTTTGAAGCCCTCTTGGGACCTCTCATCCTTGGCTTCTCGGTATCGGTAAGACCGGGAAGATCGTGCTCACCCTTCTTGACAATGACCAAGTTAAGAACAGAAAGGTCTTGGCTCACAATGCAACCACGGACAGACTTTCTTCTCCTCTCTCCAGTCCTCCTTCCATGTCCTCTGAAGCAAGGAGTACCTACAAAAACAAAAACAAAAAAGATCACATAACTACAAATAAAAGAAAATGTTAAAAACAAGTGAAGCTGTACACAAGCCAAGCACCTCGGTGAAGCAAAAGGCGAACACGACCAGGGGTGAGAACTCCCTGTTTCATTGGGAAACCTTGCTTGTCACATCCACCCATGATCTTGAACACGTAACCCTTGAACTCCTGGCAATGGCATATACATTTAATCACAAAACTGAATAAACCATTTCATACGACAACTATTAAGTTAAGTACCTCTCCCAAAGCATCTCCGCTAACTTCCTGAGAGAGCCTCTTGTCGTAAAACGCACGTCTGTATTTATAAACGATAAAACCAAACTCAAATCATTTGTCTCGACATGGACCTTGTTCGTGTCGGTTCGGTACTAGCTAGTGAATACACTCAATTAGCCTTAGGATAAACAACAATGAAGCTGATTCAAATCCTAAATCTATAAGAATGGAGGATAATGATCTTACAGCTTTTGGTCGTCATCGATCTCGAGCTTCTTCTGGCATCCAGTTGTCGGATTCGCGACGTTGAACTGCGATAAAGACAAAACAAAATGAACAAACACAGATACAACAAACAGAACATCTTGGAGGACGCGTAAGAAGGGAAAAGATGAGCTAACCTTCATCGTCTCCGATTGAAACTGGCACTACAGGAGCCTGAGAGAGAAGATTAAAGATATAAAAATAAATCTAGCGGCAGCTAGACTGCAGTGGAGAACTAGGGTTTTATTCGGATCATCTAAATGGGCCAACTTATACTAGAACAGATAGGTCCAAACTTAGTTACAATGGGCCTTAAGGCCCACATATATCTTTCATGCGGGACGACCTAATGTTTTCTTCTAGTCTTTGTGGACCAAAGCGACTTAATAACGAGAGATCCAAGTTCCAAGATCCATTTCCTTCATAACAAGCAGTGTACTATAAGTCCCATTGGTTCTCTCTCAAACCGAATGGCTTCCGTGTCTGGTTGTACCGGTTAAATGGCGGTTTCTGTATCTGGTTGGACCGGTTAAATGGCGACTACAACTATGTTTCAGTAATATACTGTGTCACTGTGTGTTGTGTTGATACCTTATATGAATTAAACGGACTATTGTAGTTTTTAAGAGGTTAAGATCAACAAAGAGAAATGGTTGAATCATTTGACACAGAAAAAATAACACATCACGAGAATTGTGCAAATAGTTTAATTATTAAACAAGAGAGATTCTCGTTGGGACATTTCTACGAACACCTTCAAGACTATTTTAACAAAGACTAGACAAGAACTAAACACGAAACCGACAAACTCAAACCACAGAAACAGAATACCCATCAACGAAACTAAACAAAAGGTAGAGTCTTTCAAGCTCTTTCACCACGGATTCTCCTCGCGAGCTGTATATCCTTGGGCATGATCGTAACCCTCTTGGCGTGAATCGCGCAAAGATTCGTGTCTTCAAACAACCCGACAAGGTACGCCTCAGCAGCTTCCTGCAGAGCCGCGACGGCGCTGCTCTGGAACCTCAGATCGGTCTTGAAATCCTGAGCAATCTCACGGACGAGACGCTGGAAGGGAAGCTTGCGGATGAGAAGCTCAGTGCTCTTCTGGTACTTTCTGATCTCTCTCAACGCGACGGTTCCGGGACGGAATCTGTGTGGCTTCTTCACCCCTCCGGTGGCTGGAGCAGACTTCCTCGCCGCCTTCGTTGCAAGCTGCTTCCTTGGTGCTTTTCCTCCGGTGGATTTTCTCGCGGTTTGCTTGGTACGAGCCATTTGGTAAGGACGAAAAGGTTTAGTCTTTTGTGTTTTTGCGATTTGGTTTATGAGAGAATGTGATTCATGTGAAGAGTGAAGGCTTGGGATGTGTTTTTATACTGAAGAGAAGAAAGGGAGTATTTGTTTTCGTCCGTTAGATCTTTTGGGTTTATCGACGGTCGATATTGCTTATAACTATGCGATCCGCGTCTTTGTTAGTTTAGCCAATCAGAATGAGTTTTTTTCGTTGGCTATCCGCGTCATTTGTCAACCAGCCAATCAGAATGACTTTTTGTATCTTCCCATATATTCCGCGAATTAAGCGTCCTTTCTTTACTCTTTTTTAATTACAAGGCGCGTTTTGAAATTAAAAATGTAAAGAAGGGCTTCTCTTCTAATTAAGTAAAATATTATACTTTTTTGTTTGTGTCCAAAAAAAAGAAAACACTTTTTCTTTGTTGCGTATTGTGATCCATTATCACTATTAATATCATGAATGCTCAATTCATTGTTTATTGCTAACTCTGGGTTATATCATACTTTTAAAATATATATTTCTGTTTCAAAAAAAAAGAATAATAAATCCTTTTAAAATGTAATGTGTGAATGTGTTATGTAGTTGTAAATCTTTAGAAGTACCTAAGAGCACACACATGAAAATAGAGGTGTTAAAGGGTTCGTCGAGAGCCCAAATACGCTTAACCAGTTAGATCATTTCAGTTTTTAGACAGTAATGGGTGGTCTATATTTGACAATAGTCTAAACAAGTGTCCATAACCAATAGAGAGCATGTTCATATGGGCATGCCCATATGGGCATGCACACATAGAAAAATAGAGGTGTTAAATGGTCCGTCGAGAGCCCAAATGGGTTTAACCAATTGGACTATTTCAGTTTTTGGGCAGTAATGAGCGGTCCATATTGGACAATGGTCTAAACAAGTGTCCATAACCAATAGAGATCATGTCCATATAGGCATGTCCATTGCCACCCAATAATATATATAATTATGTTTTAATTATTTAAAAACTACAATTTTGTCCTTAAAACGAAGAAATTACATTTTTTCACCAAAACATGTTTTCTCGCCAAAACCGAGAAATTAAGTATTCGCGCCAAAACCAAGAAATTAAGTTTTCGCGCCAAAACCAAGAAATTAAGTTTTAGCGCCAAAACTGAAAAATTATATTTTACTGCCAAAACATGAAATCACATTTTCCCGCCAAACCCGAGAAAATAAGTTTTCACACCAAAACCAAGAAATCAAGTTTTCCCGCCAAAACCGAGAAATCACGTTTTTTCCACCGAAACTGAGAAATCATGTTTTCTGCCAAAACTGAGAAATCACGTTTTTAGCCAAAACCGAGAAATTATGTTTTCCCACAAAAATCGAGAAATCACATTTTCCTGCTAAAATCGAGAAATTATGTTTTTCCGCAGAAACTAAGAAATCACGTTTTCACGCCAAAACCGAAAAATTAAGTTTTTCTGCCAAAACCGAGAATTATATTTTCCTGCAAAAATCGAGCAATCATGTTTTCTCGCCAAAACCAAAAAAATCACATTTTCTCGCCAAAACCGAGAAATTAAGTTTTCCTGTCAAAATCGAGAAATTAAGTTTTCTTGCCAAAATCATAAATGTATGTTTTTAGGAGGCCCATGGACACCTAGTGTCCATTTGGTCTTTACCCAGTTGGACCATAGACCAATTGGTCTTTTGTCCAATTAGACCATATATTAATTGGGCGGATCTATAGCCCGCCCCAAAATAAATTGGACTGGGTTAGCCCATGAAAGGCATGTCCAGTTGACACCTCTACAGGAAAATCTCATGCCATATGGAAAGAGGTGCATTTGTTAGGGTCCAAAATTTTATTAAAAAATATTTAGTTAGAAGTTAAAGTAATTTTGTGAAAACTTTAGGACTCTTTTGCAAATGTATGTTAATTGTTATTACAAAATAAAATTTTGCATAGGGCCCATTGAAGCATTGAGATGGGTTTGAGCACTTATGTGGCTTTAATCATGGGGACTCATGGACACAGTAACGGTCCTGATACTAAATAGTATTGAAAGATGAAGCTTTTGGCCCATAACAATATATTAGTTTTATCGACTTTTTATTGACAAAAATTGTTTGTAGTGTCTTGATAGTGTGGTCTTGTTATAGCCAGAGCCGTGCCTCCTAAAGAAAATATTAAACATAGGCTTAGGGCATCATTTTTATTTGTAAAATTTAAAGGGCATATTTTCCAAAAATATTAATATGATTGCATATAGTTTTATTGGTAACTATTTCGATAATGTTCTAGCTTAAACCAAGATTGCTACTATTGCATTTGGAACTGCTTCTTATAATCACAACTCAAATTATAAAATCAGTTTCATCTTCGTCTATTTAATTTTCTGTTTATTTGTTTTTATAATTTAAACATTGTGATAGACAATATATTCATAACCATTTATACCACCATTGAAAATTTTGGAAGTATTTTTTGCCTATTAATATATTTATTGAAAAACTAAAAGTAATCTATGTGCTAAATTTTAAAATATATTTTTATAAAATTAAATATATTACATTTTATTCTATAAATTGAAAAATAAATAAAGAATATTTTTGCTAAACCATTTAAAGAAAAGACTATATTTTCACTATTTTGCATTATTTTATTGTATATAAATATTATTTTTTGTCTAGCCTATGGCATCAAAAATCCTTGTCACGGCTCTGGTTATAGCCTAAGAGTACCAAGTTCAAACTCCAACTTTACAAATAGTGGATAAAAATATTTAATCAAATTTGGTTACTAACAAAGAAACTTTACTTATATTAACAGCATTTTCATTAAATAAAAAATGGAAACTAAATAGAAAAATGAATCAAAGCTTGACGTCTATAAAAACTAAAAACTCACATAATTAACAAGACAAACTAAATTTGTTTTTGTTCTTTTCTTTTACTAAGAGAATGTTAAACTGAAACTCATTATAGGAAAAGTCAAAGACAAAGTTTCAATAGGCAAAGTCATATTACTTCATAGTGTTAGTTTAATTGACCCAAGTACATTTATTTAACCCTTTTGAAATCAACAACTCACACTTCTCACGAAGCATCTGCCACCAACTTCGTCTCTGACGTTATCTCATACGCTAACAATTGTAATAGTCGAGCAGCTTTCGCCGCGGTGTTGTGGAAACTACGAGTTACAAAGAAGGATTTTGTGGTCACAAAATCTCTCATTGTCTTTCACAAACTAATAAAAACATCTAGAGACAGGTTTGAAGGAATCGTTCTTAGTAGAACCAATCTAAAATTGAATGATTTCTTAATAAAATCTTCCAGTCTCACGATAGAATTATATATCACGATGGTTTAAAGGGTAATTTATTTGTTGAAATGATTGTTTTAACGCTGAATTTATAAATGTGATCAGAGCCGGCCCGAATAATTACTTGGTTGGAAGCCAAATTTTTAAAAATGACCTCTTAAAAGATAAATTAATTACAAAATAAGTTTAGAGGTATTGAACCCTCAACCTCGTAAGTCTCATCCAATATCAACACCACTAGGATTGATGAAAACTTACGATAAAATATGGTTGATATTGTTAATAATTTATTGAGGGTCGGAAGCACCAGCTTCTCTCGCTTTCCCTAAGGGCCGCTACTGATGTGATTGAAATGATTGTTATAACGCTGAGTTTCATCCAATAAAACAAAGGATGAGTGTTGGTCAATGAAACCTTAAGCGAGGGGAACAATGCATATGTCAAACCGAATAAACAGAGAAATGCAAGTAAAAATGTATGCCGCTTACTGGTTGTCTAGTCCTTCTGTCTCAGGGCCTCTTCGCTTTTTGTGGTTGCATCGGAGATAGACCAATTTTGAACTCGCATACTTGCTTTTTGTGCCTACAAATTTGAAAGAATTAATGAGACATTGTATTGAATAACATTCATGAAGATGAAATAAACCATATAAGCGAAACCAAAAGCAACAAACAAACATTTTGAGTTACCTCTTTGTCCCAGTCACATCTCATAACAATACAAATCAAAATCAATGTTTGAATGGCGGTTCCTCCAAATATCATACCAGCCCAAATGTCCTAGCAGCATTATAACAATAGATGTTTAGATATAGAGATTAACGTTACTAGATTGCTAATGTGATATCAAAATAACGAAGAAAAAACTGTGTTACCTTGACACCAGACTTGAAAATCCAGCCCATGACATATCCTAGTGGAAGTCCAATGAAATAATAGCATCCCAAGTTTATATACGCCACGAATGATTGCCAACCCGAACCAACCGCAACACCTAATCAAAAGTCACATCACCAATCCGGTTATTTTGAGGGTGTAAGAACATGATTAATGCATGATTCTTAGAGTGAGTTTCTTATCGTAATATAAGAAATTGTTTCTTAATTTTTATATTACGTTAAGAACCTCGAACCATGCATTAATCGTGTCCTAACAAAACGAGGATGAATTTTCTTTTTGTAGCGTACCCGAAAGAACTGGTTGGATACTATTGAGAAGAATCGTGAAGGCTAAAAGAATAGAGAGATCGTTAACTGCTTCTATGACAGTTTCACTTGAAGAAAAAATCCAGCCTATTTGATCATGAAAAAATATAACAAGCACAGAAAATATTGTTCCGATGATTAATGATTGTGTGACTGATATGATCATTGCAAATCTTGCTCTTTTTCCACGGCCTGCTCCTAACTCATTTGCCACTCGTACGCTACAAGAGCATGTGATTAATTAAGGACTGCTTGAGCCATGAACTAGCCTAGCCAGAGATCTAAACGAAAATTAAAGTAACTATATAAGATCGTTTACCCGGTCCCGGCAAAGAAAGCAAGTGGAATCATCATTTCCAAACCATTTATCGACATACTGCCAATGTATTATAAATTTTGTGAAAATCTTATTTAATATACATATCAATCCATAACCATGACTTACCATATAGACAAAGAGTCGACAACAATTTTTGTATCCTCCAGATTTCCGGTCATCACGATTAAAACCCTATAATACCAATACTCCAAGCTGTATCTTGATTAAAAAAAAAATATCTAATGTAAGAAGTTGTGCTATTACCAAACTCAAAAAAAAACATTGTGACATTAGTGACGTTTAACTACTATTACCAAAGCATGATTCCAGAGGACGTGGAGAGCTTAGCGAATTCCCATAGTCTGGTGAAAGCTTCGATGGAGAAACCGGTCCAAGTGAGTGGACAACCGCCGCAAGTGGCGTAAGTAAATAACATGAGGACAGTGAGCCACCATGACACATTAATAGTAGCCATAGTCCCTTTGACTCCAAGTTTAAGACCGTACACAAAAAGCCAGCACACAAATATGTGAACTACGAGTGCCACTCCAGACACAACTGCAACCACCTGGTATTGTAATAGATATATCAACCAAACACATTTAGATAAGAGGATACAAACGAGCTCTTGGCCGTGATAGCGACCTTTTATTAATTCTTACCCTATTCTTGAGCTGGCATTGGAAGAATCGGCTGAGAGGGAAATAGAAGGCAAACGCGAAATGTGTAGGAATGGCCCAAACGGAGATGACACCAGAGAGCTGGGCAATGTCTTCAGGCTGGCCAAAGAACATAAGAATCGGAGACGCAAATAAGTACATAGGAAGGAGCAAGGTGGCGAACAAGAAGAGAACAATCCAAGAACGCTGCAGATACACTCCCAACATGTCATATTTCTTAGCTCCAAACGCTTGACCGCACAACGTTTCCAACGCACTCGCCATTCCAAGCTGCATATAAACAAAACATTATAATGATACAAGGCAGAAAATGTTTTTATATATATATATATGTGTGTATGCATGTGTGAATACTAGGAGGCCAAGGTTGAAGCCGATGATGACGTTGTTGACGATGGAGATGGCGGCGAGTTCGAGCTCGCCAAGGTGGCCGGAGAAGGCCTGAGTGATGACCAAGATCGAGTAGGTGGAGACTCTGGAGAATATGGACGGTCCAACGATACGCCATAGCTTCTTCGTCTCCATCCATATCTCTCCGTCCTCCTCCTCCGCCTTATATAGATCTCTCAAGAAAGGGATCCTCGCCTTCTCTATAACTTTTGATGTCTCGGCTCTTTCTCCCATCTTCTCGAATGATGGACGAGAGAGTGAAGAGTAGGTTATATATGAGTATACAGTATTTTGAGTGGAGACTCCACCACGTTCAGGCTTTTTTGTTTTACTATTTTTTCTGTCTTAATGCAACCAATAATAGTCTTGCATGCGTGTTTTCAAAAATAAATAATTAATTTAACTATAGCATATGTCGTGAAACATTTAATTATAGTTGATACCACATGCATTGTGTCTTTTTGTTTTCTGTTTATTTATTAACCACCTTTTCTTCTGAAAACAAATCTGTATATCTTAAAAGATACTATTATGCGTCTTATATTGCGATCGATTAATACAATTTTATTCTCGTTTAAATCCATCTACTGTTAAAAAATTAGTCAAAGTTATACTTCATTTTCTTTTTTATCAACAGTAGCATTTTTGGTAACTTAATCTCCAACTTAACCACTTTTTTTTTTCTAAAAAATCTATGCGTCTTAGTGTTTGATCAACAACTTAATCTCCACGTTCTATATATCTATGCGTCTCAGCTTCCTTTTATTACCTTTGTATTATTCTATCGTGTCCAAAAGTTCCCTCTTTTCTACAAGGCTCGCACCTTATTCGGATAAACTAATGAAAAAATAATTCACTTTATCATAAGTGGATCTATAAATTATCACATATCATTAAAGTCCGGTCAAATTATTTTTTTCTGTAATAATGTCCGTTCTCTATTATTGATATGTCTGGAGGGACCAATATGAAAAGTGCAATCTCTAATTGGAGGATTTCTCCTTTTTTGTGAAATCATCTTCTTTTTTGACAATTTTTTTTTTTGTGAAATCACCCTTCTTTTAATGAGATTAGTAGTTGTTTTTGTCGAATGTGAAATTAGTATATTAAAGCTGTTAATTTTGGAAAATGTAGAATTGTTTTGGCATTCTTTTCCTAGTCAATTTTCCTTCTAGTTAAAATAACATTGTCAACATCAAAATTCATTATTCATAGATATATTCACTTAAACCTTACATTTTTCGTAAGAAGTTATTTACAACCATAAAAATATCCATAATGACAAGAGAAAAGCATCTAGAACTTTCTATGGTTATTTTTCACTAACTATGTGGAATCTATTATAAAAGTGGGGGGGGGGTTTAAGCCTTTTCTTTGTATCTTGAAAAAACTTGTTCGGTTCTTGATAAATTTATTGAGTTTTCAACTTTAAATTAATTAGTAATAAATGAATTGGTTCAACTCTTTTATATATTATTCAAATTCTTTACATATTTGCAATATGAAACTTTTCTCAACTATCTCGAGATAATGGTGCGTATAATCATTAATCTCGCAGAATCCGTCATACTTCTTTTGAGACGAATGTTTTTATTTTCTAGCAATTTCGAAGAGCATTCTTAGGGTCATCTATTCGTGGAATGATCAGACCATAGTTCGGACCAGATTAATGAGTTAGAGTGTGAGTTTGTTTTTATAACATGATAAATTTCGTGGATTTTCAAGTTAAAACAATTGGTGATAAGTGGGATGATCCAGATCTTTTATATATTACTTAAGTTCCATAATATTTTCAATGTGAAATCTTGTTTCGAAGAATTCTATAACTTCCGGAAGAGTTAGTGCATTAAAGTTTTTTCTTCCGATGGCGAGTCTTTCAACAGAAACAAACAAATCAAGAAAACAATGCATGGTAATTTTAAATATTTGTAACTAAATTTTAAGAAGATTGAGTACAACGCAAATGAAGACCAACCAGCAACAAGCCTACGCTTCGATATGGCTGCCCAACATTTTTGTTTTAACTGGTAACACTGTAAGCTTTTTTTGTCTAACACTGTAAGATTTTGATGTCTAACCAGCCTGACCAGAATCGAATCTAGAGTGGCGAGATGTTCTTTTCTTAGTATATATGACTTGTAAAAAGCTTACAGTACTTACTAGGAATACTTCTTTCACGATGATGCTTGGTCAAAAAAGAAGACATTTAAGATTTTGTATTTGTTTTTAACAAGCTGGAAGCTATATGAGCAAACAAAATAAAATAGTGCAACAAAAAGACAAGGACCGTGCCAGTGACTGACTTGTTGGATTTGGAAATCAGTGCCATCAACTATTTTAGGTAATGATTGTAATTTCATATAGACAATTTAGATCGAAAAAAGAAGACATTTACGATTTTGTATTTGTTTTTAACAAGCTGGAAGCTATATGTTAAAACTTTTGTTTGTTAATCAAAGCACTTCACAGTTACCATAACCAAACATGCAAACACTAGCAACTTTGTTATTTTATAATTATTTTTAAAATAACTACAATTCTTAATTATACATGTAAAAAGCAAGACATATTAATTGGGGATTAACTAATTGGGTCATATCAAATTATAATATACCTTTGTAATGTAATCCATAGGCATGCAATCTCACAGATTTTATATTTAATTTAACAAAATACAACATTTATACGCACCTCCGAAATATTTTCTTCATTCACTGTTCTTTTAAATTAGTGCTTTTACTTTCATAATAAAGGCTTCTTAACTTTCGATAACACAATTACATCATTATTTCATATAATCTTATATTATACTCCCTCCGTTTCAGAAAGATGTAAGTTTTAGTTTTTTCACACATATTAAGAAAACACGTAAATTTTAGATTATAAATGCATTATTTTTTGTAATTAGCTATTTCCCGTAACTTTTAGCCAATCAAAATTTAATAAACCAAATTATTTTTTTTGGAATCTACAATTTATCATTATTACTTGCATTGAAAATGTAAAATATAGATCTTTTAGAAACAAACATTTTTTCTAAAACATGGATCATTATGAAATAGATGGAGTATTCTATATATAATGATCAATTATTTTCAACTTAAAACAATTATATTGTCATATAATATTTAATTCTATTTTTTTTTCTAAAAACACTTGAATCGATAAACGGTTCTACTTCTACATGTATAACATTTTTAATCGATACGCTTTGTTCGCAACATAAACCATAACCAACGTCTCTATTTGTAGTACTCTAAATCTCCAATAAGCTTTACATAATCTACAAGAAGTTGCGTATTCAAACCCCAGTGTAAAAACCTTTAATTTTGACCACTGCACTACAATACTTCCACTCTTTCATAATCAAGTTAATGTGGGTATTATTATGTGAGTCAATAGTGTGTTAGACTGTTAGTGGTGGTGAAAAGAAAAGTTAGTGCTTTTTATTCTTTTGCTTCGTTTTGTAAAATATTTGTATACCTCTTTTTGTTGAACATCTGTAAGGTAGTTGTACATTAGCATTACACATGGAAAAACTAAGAAAAATTACGCAAACTTAATTATTTATTTCTGAAGCAAAACCGTGAGTTTTATAATTCATGGTAACATAAAATAATATTGAGTGTAGGTTAGTAGCATTTCGTTATATGCAGACTTAATTATATGAAATCATCACTGGAATGAACTGCATGAGCCATTAATTGGTAAGAATCTGATTAAACGAAGGAATAATTAAATTATATTATTAATCTATCATTGGGTTTACATAAACAGATTACTCACACACACACACACACTCCAATTATAAATTACACGTGTCAATACTTCATTAGTTCTCATCATAAGCATAATAAAAAATGTAACGATCAAATAGCCAAATACAAAAATAAATGAAATTCTCACATAAAACCAAAGATAGAAACTGAAACAAATGTAAAAAAAAAAGAAGTTAACCTAAAACGGCGGTGTACATAATAACGGCGAAGGCGGTTCCAGCGATGAAAGCCTTGTTGGAGAAAGAGGCACTAGGAGCAGGCGCATCATCTGAAGGCCCTGGAGCAAGTCCGTTTGGGGAGGCGCTTGGAACATCAGATGGAGGAGTGGTGGCGGGCGCTGGGGTCGCGGCAGGTGGTGGAGTGGTGGTTGGAGCTGGAGTTGCGGCGGGTGGTGGGGTGGCCACAGGAGGAGGAGGAGTGGCTGTGGGAGTGGGAGCTGGGGCTTGAGCAAGTGCAGCTGTGGCAAAAAGAGCCACTATCAAGAAAACTTGGACAATCTTGGAACCCATTTCTCTTCAGGTTAAAAGTGAGAGATAGATTATGAGACTACAGAGAAATGAAGTTGAGAAAAATAGGAGAGGAGAGGATGTATAAAAAGAGAGAAAATGAAGAATCGTAACGATCAATTTAAAAAGATGTCTACAAGTCTTTTATTAAGTACTATTAGAGTAAACTATGCAGACTAACATGCAAACGCATAATTGGAACATGGGGTTGCCTATCTGTACTCTCCGAGGCCGAGGCATTAATAACATTTCCCACACAAAAAAAAAATCAATAAAATTGATTTATGATGGTATTATAGACGATTTGACATACTTTTATAAGGTAAATAGATTTAGAATATTGACTTTGTTATGTTGACTTTGCTTAGCATACAATCCACAGACAATGATTTAACGTTAAGTTAGGATAAATTAATTTTGATTAGGTAAATTAAATATACTTCCGACCAGCTGTGATTGGATGGTGAATATAATTGGAGAGAGTAATATACAACAACGACCCTTTTATATATGAGATAAAAATCAAAATATATATAAAAAAAATTTTGTACCCAGAATAACATTCAAGAAAAAAATGATCAAAATATATTTTATTAAATTGTGTAAATATATATTTATAACTCTTTATTTAATTAATTTAAATTTAAAATTTAGAGTTATGCGGTTGAATTTTGGAGGTGAGATTTATAATTAAATAAAATTTTAAAAAAATTAAAAATTAAAATATTTATTTTAATTTTTTTTCTTAAGTATTTTTGTGACAAAACTTTTAAAAAAATCTATTTGAGAGATTTGTTCGTTATAGAACTTTGACATTGTATAAGTTATCTTAGTAATGTATATAGCAAGGAAAAAATATAAACAGTAGCAATCATTAATCCCATGAGCCTGACCTGATAATTGGATTAGTTTTCTAAATATTATTGGTGTTGTTATACCATTGTTGGACATTGCTAATATGCCCGTTGGAAATAGCTGTCAGAGAATATAAATAATGTTTGATGAACAGAAAGAAATAAACGTATAAAGAGACATCGTCTGGTTAAGTAGCCTTTACAGACTATCTCGACAGTGATTCAAAAGGTAAGACGTCCTTTTTAATGTTTTTCTTTTCATTGATTCATTCGTAATTAGCAATGTATCGCCAGTTGTGATGTGATAAACAAAGAACGTTTAATTCTTTTATTCCTGACTAAAGATAAGTATTACATAGGTGGCCAGCTACTGAATCAATCTTTTGTTGACTCCTGCAATCCATATGGGCTCAACTGAAAGTCCACTACTATGGGTTTTGACTGATCAACGTCAAATGGAAGTTGAGACGCTAAGAATAATTAACATGGGCTCAACTGTATGCCCATTACGATCTCACTTTAATCAAAATGGACTTTAAAATCGTTTCATCCAATGCCTAGCAGCCAAGTGGTTCAACTACAATTTTTGTGCAATGAGAATCGCCTTCTTCGATTCTTACCTTGAATACTTGCATACGTGTGAGCACGAACATGGTCGTTCTATGTTACACAGATCTTGTTGCTTTGGAAGTTTGACAGAGAGGTGAGACGGTAAGAAGAATCAAGATTGGAGTGTAAGGAGAAAGAGGTTTAAAGGCTTAAAAGCAAAGTCAAGAGATGACAAATTCTTAGAGAACATAGTTTCAGACATATTAATAGAGTTGATCAATCATATCACAAGCTGTGCACATAAATCTTCATAAACACTTCAATACTTTTTTTAAAACCAAAGGTTATGGGGATGTTTGAGATCGAAATTGATGGCACGTAACACTCTCCCCCTCCTCAAGATCCTCACGCCTCGTCCATCTGCTCCTGAACAAAAAGACATTACAACAGTATAAGAGAAAGAGAAAACGTATGTAATAATAAACAACTATAAAAGATTATGTTGAACATAGAGTAGAAAAATGGAAGGTGGAAGAAGGAGTATTACCTGCATATCCGAGGTCCAGAGGGTAAGATTGTCCCTAAGCAACTGCATAATGAGAGTGCTGTCTTTGTATGACTCTTCTCCCAAAGTGTCAAGCTCAGCAATGGCTTCCTCAAAAGCCTACCCGTAAAATCCATCATAAAATAAGATTACAACAGAGAACAATCAAGTCAATCCCCTTAGTCAAAACACATCTATCAATAAACAGCAAAATAAAACTCTTACCCTCCACCCCGATTAATAGTAACAAAAATCTCTACATCTAAAAATCGCTAGGCGTTTTATAGAGGATTATTGTTTATTGTTTAGGCGGGAGTCTAGACCGATCTTTTGAATGTCTAGGCATTTTATAGAGGATTATTGTCTAGGCGGGAGTCTAGACCGATGTTTTGAACGTCTAGACAGTTTTTTTTAAAAAATAGGTTTGAAAAAATCGTTTAGCTCATACCCGATTTACCGACTAAGAGCCGCCTAGACCGATTTTTAGAACATTGTATATTACTATTAGGACCGCACCGCAGTGTTAAGTAAGTTGCATTCAGGACCACATTTATGTTTGATTATATTACAGAAGAGTGACTTAAAAAGAACCTGTTTGGCCATGTCACAAGCTTTGTCCGAAGAATTAAGAATCTCATAGTAAAACACTGAGAAATTCAAGGCAAGACCAAGCCTAATCGGATGAGTAGGCGCCATATCAGCAGCTGCAATATCCTTCACAATCAAACACACACAAAAAACATCAGTCTTGTAATAATCTCTAGAACCAGTAATAACTTAGTTTTTGGTTTTCACTCACCTGAGCAGCCTTATAAGCAACCATGGTATCTTCAGCAGCTGCTTTCCTCTCCTCACCAGACTTAAACTCCGCCATGTACCTATGATAATCTCCCTTCATCTTCAAATAAAACACCTTCGACTCGCTCGCCGCCGCCGAAGGGATCAGATGCGAATCAAGAAGCTTGAGGATCCCTGAGCAGACGGAGGAAAGCTCCGTCTCCACCTTAGATCTGTAGTCTTTCACGAGCGTCACGTGCTCCTCGTTCTTCCTGCTCTCTTCCTTTTGCTCGATCGAGGACACGATCCTCCACGCGGCGCGTAGAGATCCGATCACGTTCTTGTAGGCGACTGAGAGGAGGTTTCTCTCCTCCACCGTGAGCTCCGATGATGGAGTGGCGCCTGTGACGAGGCTTTCCATGAACTGGACCATCTCCTCGTAACGCTCGGCTTGCTCGGCGAGTTTCGCCATGTAGACGTATTGGTCTCTGGTTAGTGTCGCCGCCATTGGAGAGAGAAAGCTAGAGAGAGAGAGAGAGAGAGAGAGAGATTTTTTTTTTTTTGTGAGGATATGAAAAAAAAAGTAACGGAGAAGGAGAATAAAGGAGAAGAGAGTCAAGTGGGCTATAGAAAATGTATATATTTTTCCACGCGCGCGTGGGTTTAGTTTCGACTATACGACATCGTTTTGTTTAGAAAGTTAAGTAAAGTTAGGAGCGTGTAGTGTGTAGGAGCGTGAAAAGTGGGGGGAGGGGTTTGGTAATGTGATAAGAGCGAGTGAATGGACGATAATGATATTTTAGTGAGTCAGCTTGTTGTCAGTCACTAGGTTGGATATTTGGGCCTTTATTAGGCCTCATACGGGCCTTGTGAAACTAAATACTACTAGGCTCGCATGCACTGAGTTAGTTAGCTTAGAGGACCTTAAGTCTGATATAAATAAAAAACAACGTCGCCTGAGACATTCGAACTCTCGCGGGGAAACCCCATGTACTTAGCAGGCACACGCCTTAACCACTCGGCCAAAGCGACATTTTGGAAGAGGTTAAGACAAACATCTAAATACTAGCAAAGAGTAGGTAAACATTGTGGCTAATAACAACACTTCGGGTGGTTGGATTGGTTCTGGTTCCAAGGTGTTCTTCTTCTTGTGGACTATCTTTCTGGGATTGCAGGAAGAAAAATGCTCTCTTCTCCGCATATCTCACAGCCAATGAATGGACTGAAAGACATCGTCGAGACACGAAACTTTAAGGTTCTGTCTCATCTGTCTCAGTTTTTTTATGTGTTCGTTGACTTTCTGCTCGTGACACGAGGAAGCTCATTAACGATATATATATGTTGATTTAATGATCCGATTGTAAAAAAAAAAAAAACAGCCATGCTTTTGATTCGATTCAACTTGTTATAGCAAATGGGTTTCTTTAGTTGTGTAATATGCTTCTTGTAATCTGTAAAAGCATACAACTTTCTGTGAATTAGATTCGACAAGAACATATTATAAAAACAGTATCTGGGATTCTGATTACTTGTGTACTCATATTGAAATAAAAATTGCTCCTTTTTTGCCAATAGATCAGCAAAGCTCTTATGTTACATGCATGTAGCTTAACATTTTGCATTGTGTTTTATATCAAACAACTAGTGAATATTTATAAGTGTATTTTTGATACTAAACTTGATAAAAGTGTGTTACAGGCATGGCTCTTAGATCAGTATGGAGTCCTTCATGATGGCAAGAAACCTTACCCTGGCGCTATCTCAACTTGTACGTTAGCTTGCAGCTATTTGAGTAGGTTGATTCCATTAGGATGTAACATTTGTGCAATATTCAGATTTCTTCAGTCTATGTGTAGTTCTCTGCATCATGACTGATTTAACTTTTGTTATATTGGGGAGGCAGTACAGAATCTAGCAACGGTGGGTGCCAAGATCGTGATCATAAGCAACTCGTCTAGACGTGCTTCAACTACAATGGAAAAGTTGAAAGGCCTTGGCTTTGATCCTTCTTTCTTCACTGGAGCTATAACTAGTGGTGAACTAACCCATCAATCTTTGCAGAGGTTATCTATCACCAACAACTTCTTCTCTTCTACTTAGTATAACTTACTGATAAATGTCTCTTACAGGAGAGATGATCCTTGGTTCGCTGCACTAGGAAGGTGTTGTATTCACATTACTTGGAAAGATCGAGGAGCAATCTCTTTAGAGGTTACTTATCACCTTGTCTTCTTTTTTTTGCTGGTTGATAACAATGAAGGTTAATAGTTTCTGTTTCAGGGTCTTGATCTAAACGTTGTGGAGAATGTGGAAGAAGCTGACTTTGTTTTAGCACACGGCACTGAAGCCATAGGACTTCCTTCAGGAGGTGTATCTCCAAAGCCTCTTGACGAGCTTGAGAAGATTTTGGAGAAATCTGCAGCTCGAGGACTCCCAATGATCGTTGCCAATCCAGACTACGTGACTGTTGAAGCAAACATGTTTCACATCATGCCAGGTACACTAGCTGCTAAGTATGAAGAACTTGGAGGAGAAGTGAAATGGATGGGAAAGCCTCACAAGGTTTTGAACATTGAACTATTCAAATGAACTTTGTGACACACTGAACTTGAATGTGTTAATGTATTTTGGCAGATGATCTATGAGTCGGCTATGGCAATTGCAGGAGTCAATAATCCAGGGGAGGCTATAGCAGTGGGAGACTCGCTTCACCATGATATAAAGGGAGCTAATGTTTCAGGCATTGAATCAGTATTCATCACTGGAGGGATTCATGGTAGTGAGCTTGGTCTCACTTCTTTTGATGAAACTGCAAGTCTAGACTCGGTCAAGACCCTTACTGCTAAACACAATGCATTCCCTTCATATGTATTATCTGCGTTTAAATGGTAATATTCATTGTAAGTCAAAATAACTAATTTTTAAAAAAATTTGCACACCGATTAAAACATTACGAACTTTTATTCAATCTATGTCATTTGTTTATAAACAATAATAATTGTAATTAATTCAATCCATAAAAAGTTGTATTACATAATAACCAAATTAAATTTATTTTTTACACAGAAAATTAAAAACAACAGTTAATATGAAACAAATTCTTTTTCCAAAAACATCAAAACTGAAGTAGTACAAATCATGTCATTGCTGGATCCCATTGTGAGGGCCGTTTTCACATACAAGAAGCCCAGCTATATTTTAAGTAAGCACAACGTGTTATCATGCATGTTTTATAGGGCCTGGAGTGACGTTTGTAGTTATAGATTATAATAATGTTGGTTATAAGCTTGTGAATTACTTTATAGTTCTATTTTTTGTGATGTGTAATAAACGTGTTAATAACTTTTCCATTCACTATTATAAGTTACAAAGAAATATGAAAACACTTGATTATCAATCTACAGCTAGCAAAATCGCGTTAGTCTAAGCTTTCACGGCTGTTTTGTTTGACTAATTGAACGGTTCATATACATCCTCGTCGTGATCTTTGCTGTAAAAGAAAGTAATTAATCAAATAAATTTATCAGGTTTTGTCACTATTAACTTATCTATTAAACTACTCATTGTTCTTTAACATCTATCTATTAGTATATTAATACTTTAATTAGCGATTGTACCAAAATTAACTCGTTATTCTATGGTACACATAATAAGAAATTTTAAGAGGTGTGCAAAGTGCAAGCATCATTACCCCCCAAGTGGGTAAATTGCCCTTCAAACACGGAGTTACTGTCAGAAAAATATATTGTTTATTTTTTCATAATGAACAAGATTAGTTACTATATATCTTCAAAGTGAATATGAGTTTGTTCTAAATCCTCCCGTTATAAGAAAATAATCACTTTGTTTTACAATCATGGTTCATGGAAGATCATTTTATTTTGTTTATTCTATGTTTGTTTCATGTATGAAAACTTCTAATATTGATCAATAAAATACATAAATTAGTTAGCAAAAAAAATACATTAACTGGTTAGATACAAAAAAAATCTTAATTTTATGTATCAAAAATTGAACAAATCAAACAATCCACCATTTAATATATTGTTTCACTGCTAATTTGGGTCTTTGCCCCTACAAGTTTGCCTAATACAGCCAAAACATCCTAATGTTTTAAAAAACAAAAGCGACTAAACTAAAGTAAAATGATTTAGGAAGTAATATTTTTGGGGGGAACAAAAAGAATTAAAGAGAAGGTTTAATTATAAGGAGATTAAGACAAAAGATGAGAGATTAAGATAATAGAGAGGAGGACAGAGACGCACGTGCAACACCGAAATCTTCGACCAGAAACGTTATGAATAAAAAGATGCTGCGCACGTGCCTCCTCGGTCAAAGGTCAAAAGCATACTCTTAGCACTAGTCATTGGACCTCACAAACTATTAAAACAACATTAATTCAGATGAATCATAATTGTTGCATTATTCTAAGAAAATTTGCTGGGTATCCAAGATAAGGATGATGATTAGGAGAGTATGTGTTGGCAAAGACTTCTTTCGGAGCTAGTTAAGAATTGCGAAAGTAAATAATCTTTAAGGTGTGTTCATATCATTGACACCCTTAACTCACATTTTAATCTAATTTATGTAGTGGAAACACTATAAACTAGTGGTTAAAATTTAAATTTTTTATCTAAGTTTGGAATTTGAATCTCAGTCTTACATATTATATAATACAAACTTTATTGGAGGTTACAAAATATTACAGACAAAGTTACTCGTTGTAATTTTATTCTACAGACAGATTATATACATAAAAAATGTGGTACATGCAAAACTGTATGTTGATCCATATGTTTCATAACATAACACGTGAAGTTGTTCAGTTAGTTGATCGTCATATCTAATAAAATGATAGATTATATGATAATGTAATCGATAATTTACCTAATATTAAAAATATAGTTTATGTATAATCTGAACTCTGAAATATGTATTATGTACAGCTTAATTAATGTGCATGTATATAAGTCAGATAAGAAATAACTAACATATTTTAGATATCAGCTGGTAATACAAGATCATGCAATTGAGAACGAAAGAGCGTATGTAACAGTAGTTACCTATCATGATAAAGTATTTTTGAGTTTTTTTTCTTGAAACATAGGTATTTTAAAGTTTATAAAGTCAGAATGGAATCCGTTTGATAAATATCACTTATACAACATAATAAAGGGAATATATTTGGTCATTTTCAACGAACACTGAATATACTATTAAGGAGAGAAAGGGCAAGAGGAAGGTAATTAATGTGAAAGCATGTGTTTATACTCTAAACTTGCTAGATTCAGCCACGTTTGATGATCTGGAACTTATATAAATCTATATGATTTGCAGAGAATTATAACTAAATATATAGGTGTTAGGTGTTCCAATAAGAGTAATATACATTTGTGTGTTTACATACGAGCTTCGAGCTTTTATCGTCGATGGGTTTAACATTGGATACAAAAGGGGCAGGTGTATTGACCATCCCCACGTGTGATCTCACATGCAATTAATAGATTTTGAAGCTAAGTCTTCCATAGAGACGACAAATAATTAGAGGACATGATTTTTAAATTATCAAACCCCCCCTTTGAGTTGAGTATAAGGACAACAATAAGTGAGGATAAATGTTTAGGTATGTATTTTTAAAAGCATGTAACCGAATGTATCACCAAGACCTAATTAATGGCTATAATGCCACGTCACTCTGGCAAGAACCCTAACGAGAAGCCACGCACCTATTGTATTCTTTTAAACAAAAACATCCATGAACATGAGGATATCGCACATTTTTAACGTATTCTCTCTTTATTTTTCTTTGTGAAACTGGCTTTCTACAGTTCTACGTTTGAGTATGAACGACAACCTCTGATTACGGTTTATGTTTATTTTTATCTTCACACTTTGTAAATTCATGCTTCACTATCAACCTTTTCTAAAAGGATATATATGAATAACAATGTTTTTTTTTCTTATGAAACTGATATGAGTAACATTGTTCTTATCATGTTTTAGTAAAGAATTAAATGTTTATATGGGCGATACAAATGTAAGCTTTTAAATATTTTGTTCACATATATCATCATTTCATATTTATGATTACAGTAGGGGTTTTGAAAGAATCCTGAAACGAATAACCAAGAAAACAGAAGTGATATGATTCACGAGAATGACCAGATATAAAGTTCTAAAGAATTACTTGTCAAATTGTACATCAACACAATATTTGTGAGCAGACCAAATCTATCAGAGCGACCCTTTGGTCACCGGACACGATACTCCCCCATTGTCGTGTCCACTGGTCACATTCAAAAACAAAGCGACTCGACCAAACTTGTGTGTTACCATATCGATGGACCGACTCACACACGCCCATATGTTTTAGAAAAATGTTGCAAATGGTTCAAACGAGTAAATTCTTTAAAAGAATGTACCAAGGTCCGAAATATAAAATACAAAATGACCAAATTAGAAAAGAAAAAATAGTAAACATGGTAAAATAACACTTCATCGACCTAAAGGACAATACATACATGTAAAAAATTAAGGGGCGGTAAATATTTGTTTAGTTACTATCTTTTTAGGGTTTTGTGGAGATACGGCTAATGTATCAAACATTGAATGATGGAAGATATTTGAGGTTCGATAAAGTAGAAGTATAGGATACGAAATGCTGTAGTTTATTAAATAATACGACATCAAAGCCCTAATCACGTGCCTTAATTGCTGGGCCTCCTTTTTATCTCCTTAATTATATATTTTATGTGCTTCGTTTTTTACAGAGGAAACCCGCCTCCTCATCTGGCGGGTTGTTCCCCACAAGCCTTTTTCTTTTTGTTTCTCGATCTCTCAACTTCTTTCAGAATTAATATGTTAAACAATCCTAATTAGTTTTCGAATTAATCTTTTTAGTACTCGGCTGGCTTAAAAAAATGAAAATAACAATAATTATGCAAATTCAAAAATGCCAAGAACATGTATTTTAAACCGGCTCAATAAAAATTACCGGGGACTTGACCGTTTTCTCTTTGACCCAAAAGGGGTAGCTAGTATTTGTTCTTTTTAGAATTCTCACTTGGCATCCTAATCTATTACCTTCCCAAAGTTTTAATATTATCTTATAATTTATATTTCATAATTTAAGGTGTGACAATAGTGAGGGTTTCGTATATAACAAAACTACTCTTTTATAATGTTTTAGTTATAGCATATAAGCAAGTTCGCAATGTAACCTATGTTTTCCTTTGGCACTTTGATGTTAGAAAGAAAGCCCAAACCGGAGTGAGTATTAGTAAACATTTTGCACATCTTACATAAATTATTGTTTTTATTATAAATACGCGATACATTGTATAAATTCTACCCCTGTAAGTTAGAGGTATATTTCAGTGTTTTAAAAAATGGCTTAAACGGCGTTTAGGTATTCGTCTAGTCGGCAAATTAGATATAAACTAAATGATTTATTTAAATTAATTTTTGACAAAAATTGGTCTAGTCGTTCAAAAAATTGACTTAGACGTCCGTATAAACAATAATCTTCTATAATGTGCATATTCACCTCCTAGTAATTTTTAGAACATTAGTATATTTAATGTATCTGTACAAAACAGAAATAAGAGGGCCTGAATATGAAATACTAATTACAGAGGGGTTAGACTGTAAATAAAAAAAGTAGGCGAGTAAAAAAGTTAAGAAAACCCGACCCGAAAGAGCAAAATCCGTTTGGGTGGGTTGAAAAAAAAGAATAGGGGCATGCATGAGAGAAGGAAAGGGTGACAAATGCATGTACGACAAGTGGAAACAGCTCGTGGTTTAGTTTGGTTTGGAGTCCAGGGGGTAATTTGGTAATTAAACTAGCGCCTCCCGGGTCCTTTGCGACCTGTTCTAGACAAAATTTCTCCCCCCGCAGTGCTATAATAATAGTCACCTCTAAAACAAAGCGATAATATATAAAGTATTAAATAATTATATTCATGCGTAATACTATATCTTAACAATCAAAGCCTATGAAATTACGAAAATAATATCTCTAAGCTAGAAAAATATGATTAAAATTTGGTTTGTTTATTATTAGCAAAATTGGATATGAGCTAAAGCAAATACAAACATTAACCAAATTAACTCTTACTTTTAATATAATAAATAGTTGAAGAAAAATTATTGATAAAGTAACATTTTTTACTGCCCCAAAATAAAAGTGACATTTGTAAAATTGGATCTCGTTTATTTTTTCCTGCCGACCAACGAAAAAGTTATTCTTTGGTTATATGGTTATATATATGTTTACCGTGTGAAATGTACTAGCGTGTAATGAAAGTATAGTCTCTATGCATAAATGACAGTCAAAGTTTTAAGACTTTGTAAAAATGAATGATGTCCCAACAAAATTTATGTAACTGGTTATAACAAAACGAATTAATATATGATATCATTAGAGGAGAGTTTTTCACCTTTTTTAATAACCGGACAAAAAAATATATTCAAAATGAACAAAAAGTTAAAGCTAAAATTGATAGGTATACAGTGTATCTCACTCTAAAATCTTCTCCGGTATTACGCCGGGCGACACAGAAGAAACCTCTCTCTCTCTCTCTAGCTACATGCACATTCTCTATCTCTCTCTCTACTGCAAATGTATTATTATTATTATTATTAAATTTGATTAAAGAAAACAATTTTGTTTCTCTTCCTTTCTTTATAAGTATACGTCTGAAACGTTCCTTAAAGAGCTTCTGCTTCCCATCTTCTTTTCTTCTCTTCATTTAAAACCTTAGACAAGTGTTTACATGCATTTCCTCTCTTTATTGATCTCCTTATAACTTCAAAAAGACATGCAATAAATAGATAGATAGATCTTCTGCTAAAAACACACACAACCTCGTGATTATCGTTCCTACCAAAGTTTTTTCATAGTCTTCCTCCTCCCCATCAAGTTCTCTGAAAGCTTTTAGTGTAACGCTTGATCTCAAGTTAGTATTTTAAAGAAGAAAAAAATAAACTTTATTAACTGGGTTTCTTCTTAAATCTTCTTTGTCCTTTTCTGCAGAATCACATTAGAAATTTTGTAGGCGTGTCCCATTCTCTTTCTCTCTTTTTATTTTTTACTTTGGTTATATAAAAATAAAAAAAGAAGAAAGCAAAAGTTGATGGCTCCGATGACGAACTGGTTAACGTTTTCACTATCACCAATGGACATGTTGAGGTCATCTGACCAGTCTCAGTTCGTGTCCTATGACGCTTCTTCCGCCGCCTCCTCTTCTCCTTATCTCCTCGATAATTTCTATGGTATAACAAAAAAAAATAAATCTCGTGTACTTGTAGTGGTGCAAGTATAGTATAACCCTAGTTTTGCTGATCTCATGTGTGTTGGTGTTCTTAGGTTGGTCTAATCAAAAGCCTCAAGAGTTTTTCAAAGATGAAGCTCAGATAGCAGCAGCTTCAATGGCAGATTCAACGATCCTAACAACGTTTGTTGACCCACAAACTCATTCTCACAATCACATCCCTAAGCTTGAAGATTTTCTTGGTGACGTGCGTTATTCAGACAATAGTCAAACCGAAACACAAGACTCTTCCTCCCTAACTCATATCTACGATCCACGTCACCACCACAACCAAAACCACCAAACCGGGTTTTACTCTGATCATAGCCACGAGTTCAAAACCATGGCCGGTTTTCAAACCGCCTTCTCAACGAACTCCGGTTCGGAAGTTGAAGACTCAGCTTCCATCGGCAGGACTCATATGGCAGGTGAGTATTTAGGACACGTGGTGGAATCTTCTGGTCCTGAGCTAGGTTTTCACGGTGGAGCTAACACCGGAGGAGCTTTGTCACTTGGTAACACAACTCTTAGGACTAGTAATGATCATAATCAGATCACTGAGCATCATTACATAAGTAATAACAATGGTGAAAGAACCAACAACAAGAGCCAAGAGAAGACGGTGTCTGAGAAGGAGAAACCTGTTGTGGCTGTGGAGACATCAGACTGTTCTAACAAGAAGATCGCTGATACGTTTGGACAAAGGACTTCCATCTACAGAGGTGTTACAAGGTACGTTCTAAGTTGTGATTAGGACATTACTTTCTGATTAGTCAAAAGACATTTATTAAACCTTTAAATTTTATGATGTTTATTAAATGAAGGAGTAATGACATTTTTTGATTTGATGCAGACATAGATGGACGGGAAGATATGAAGCTCATCTATGGGATAATAGCTGTAGGCGAGAAGGTCAGGCCAGGAAAGGACGTCAAGGTATATATTTTTTTCTTTTCTATCTAGTATTTGATTTCATCACTATTTACAATCTTTCTTTGTTTTAAATTGTGGTCTAAGTGGGATTTAGTAGGATTTAAGAAGAGTGAACAATAGGACAAGAGTTTTGTCAAAGAACTTGAATGCAAAGATTCAAAAGAGGCTTTACCTTTTTCCTTTATTTTTTTGATCTGTCTATATCTTTATATGATGATTGAATGTTATAACTTTGGGCTGTGAAGGGGGAGCCAATTTATTTTTAACTTAGCAATACTTTTGAGTCAGTACTAAGAGCACCCGTAGTGAGTAGTTTTAACTCCCGGAGTATATATATATATGTATTTGTATGTGTATATTAATATTAATATTTAATTGTAGAGATTAATTTTACAAAAATCATAACCCAAAGGATTTATGTTAAAAACTTTGAGATTGAATTTCTCGTAAGAATTTTACAATTAAATATTAATATAAATATACAAACACGTATATTTATTTTAAAAATTCTTGAGCTGACCCTTTTGAAAATCTCTAAGGGAAAAAAAGAGAGACAAATATGATATATAGTTGTTGTTGATTTTTTTTTCATGTATTTAGCAGAAGTGTGCCGCCATTTTGTTCCTTTGTCTTGTTTACATTTCAAAATTCTTCCATTTAACACTAGCGCTTACTAAAGCCTAAAGGTACATAAGATGGGTCCCCAATGGCATTTGCCTATATGATGCAACCTCTGTTTCTTTAATTGACATGTTGATGGGCCCACTTTGACCCTCTCTATTCCCACATTTCTCATCACCTACATGCATTGTGTTAAAGCATATATGACTTGATGTTATGTAGGTATGTGATGTGAGACCATTGGACTGTTTCTTCAGTTTTAGCTTCATAGGCCTGGAAATGAGGAGTACTTTGGCTTTAGTTAGTGGTTGATTTTGATTTGCATCTAGAATGATGTTTGCTTACAGTGAAAAAAGGTCAAGAATTTCAAAATAAATTGAAATTTATGAGTGTGTGTGTGTAGGGTTTCTGCTGTCTCATAAGGTGTCAGATTGATTTATGTGTAGTGTTCACATCAACAAAGCAAAGTCTGAATATTCTCAGTGGCTTTTGCTTTATTTTTATTTTTTTGCTTTGGGCTACCAGTACCACCACCACCACTACTGGAGTGGGGATCTAGGGTTTAACCACATCCAAAATTTTCATTTTCTTAGAACTAGACTAGTATCAAACAATAACCATAACAAAAGTCTTAAACATGCTTGGTTGATAACTAATTTGCCACTATCTTCTTGCATTACAGAACAAGTGTGTTGTATGTGCTATAATAACTTTGGTTATATTTGTTACATCTCCTTTCAGCATTCTGATCATCTCCTTGGCTAAGTTTGTTATTTCTTGCCTTTTTTTGCATGTACCTCTGGTCATTGGCTTTTACTCAAAATCAACAGTATACTTGGGTAAGAACAATATCTCAAACCAGTCAGTTCTTACAACAACAGTAAACAATAATGAACTAGACTTTAATTTGATTGGTTTGTGAATGATTCAGGTGGATATGACAAAGAAGATAAGGCAGCTCGAGCTTATGACTTAGCAGCTCTTAAGTACTGGAATGCTACTGCTACCACCAATTTCCCTGTAAGTATTCAGTGATTAGCTTTTATATAATCTTGTGTCACTCTTTACTAATCCATTTCCAATGAATTTAGACTACAAACTACTCGAAAGAACTGGAGGAAATGAAGCACATGACCAAACAAGAGTTCATTGCTTCCCTTAGGAGGTAAAATCCATAAACGAAAGTTCGAATCAAATGGTTTATATCTATATGTTTCCGAGGTTAAACCGGTATAATTACAGGAAGAGTAGCGGCTTCTCTAGAGGAGCTTCGATATACAGAGGTGTGACAAGGCATCATCAACAAGGACGTTGGCAAGCAAGGATCGGTCGTGTTGCAGGCAACAAAGATCTTTACCTCGGAACCTTTGGTAAGTAGATCACTAAACTTTGGTCTGAAAGACAAATTAATAAATAATCAAGATGTGGTTAGTTATGTTTTATTTGGTGGTTGTAGCAACGGAAGAGGAAGCAGCTGAGGCATACGACATAGCAGCGATTAAGTTCAGAGGAATAAACGCTGTAACCAACTTTGAGATGAACCGTTACGACGTTGAAGCCATCATGAAGAGTGCACTTCCCATTGGTGGTGCAGCAAAACGTCTTAAGCTCTCTTTAGAAGCTGCTTCAGCAGAGCAGAAACCAACAATCCTCAATCATCAACATCAACTCCACCATTTTCAGCAACAACAACAACAGATTCAATCCTCTCCCAACCACAGTAGCATTAACTTCGCTCTTTGTCCTAACACAGCCGTTCAATCTCAGATGATTCCATGTGGAATCCCTTTTGAAGCAGCTGCTCTTTACCATCAACAACAACAACAACAAAACTTCTTCCAGCATTTTCCGGCGAATGTCCAAGCTTCTGACTCGACCGGCTCTAATAATAACTCCAACGTTCAAGGGTCAATGGGACTTATGGCTCCAAATCAGGCTGAGTTCTTCCTCTGGCCTAACCAGTCTTACTAAGATCAATCATGTGATGTGATTTGATGGAGTCTGTTTTTGTTTTGTATTTTTAGTTTTTAATCTGTCTTTTAAGGGATACAACTGCGCTAATGTTCAACTTCTTGATTCTAGCTAACCCCATAAGCTACTGACTAGAAGGATATGAAAGTCTCACTTGCGTCTGTCTTCTTGTTTCCATTTTATGAAAACTGTTTCTGTTTCTGTAGCCATGTCATGTTGACTAACAATGGACTGTATTAATATTGACAACTCTTTTGGAGTTAAGACTAAACAAAGTTCAGTAGAACAACATAGAGATAGACACATGTTGATGATATTCACAGTTTGGTTGGAGACTATAAAGTACAAAACTCGGTAGGACATAAAAGACATTTGTTACTAGGGATCAAGTTGGTTTGGTTGCTTCTACTTACTCCATTAGGAGCTGCCTATGGCGGGTGAGTTCATTGAGGTATGAGGAGGATGTGTGATCCTGTAGATCAGGATCGCAACTTTCACCTGGTTTCTGCTGCAGTTCAGCTGGCCCGTCTTCTCCATGCAACAGCTGCACCAACTGCACAAGAACTCGGATTCACACCAATACACAAGCTATTTGTAGTTGAAACCAAAGATAGGTTTGGTTTAGATAGCATACCCGGGTCATGTCAGGTCTCATTGTAGCTATATGATGTATGCACAGTGAAGCTGTTAGCATCACTCGTTTCATCTCTGTTGGATCAAACTCATTTCCAAGCCGAGGATCCACAATGTCCTCCACGCTGTTCTTCTCTAGAAATGGTTTTGCCTGTAACACCCAAAATCTAAAAAAGTTAAACATCTCCAGCTTGAACTTGTGATGATAATGTATCAGATGCGTTATTATTACCCATGCAACGATGCTCTGTCTGTTTGCTGTGTCAACAGCTCTACGACCAGTTATAATCTCTAGAAGCAATACACCAAAGGCAAACACATCGATCTTCTCATCAACAATGCCGTGTATGAAGTATTCTGGAGCCATGTACCCGAATGTTCCTTCAATGGGGGACACAACATGATGAGTCCAGTTCTCAGGGAGCCATTTTGCAAGTCCAAAGTCTGATATCTGAAACGAGACATGTACATGGTTCGGTTTAAATGTTGAGAGATGTTAATTTAAGAATCATTTACCTGAGCATCATAGTCTCGGCTGAGCAATATGTTAGAAGCTTTGATGTCACGGTGAATGATCCGTCTAGGGCAAACATTGTGAAGATAACTCAGCCCATCAGCTATACCTAGAGCCACTTTATACCTTACTTCCCACTCCAGACACTCTTCCCTTCCTACAAAGAGACAATATCTCAAACTATGTCCGGAAAAGAAGCAGAAACAAGTTTTTTAAAAACGTGACCCAAAACCACAACATGTAATATTAGTTTTATCCCGAAAGGAAACAAGATTCTTAATAAGAAAGAAAGTTAAAAGGTTACCAAAGAGCATAGTAGCGAGACTGCCATGGGGAGAGTACTCAAGCACAAAATGCAAACCAAGATCAATACTGAAACCGCGAAGCCGAGCTGCGTTTTGGTGGTTTACATGTGCTATTATACCTAGCTCTGAGAGGAAATCACTCACTCTTTCTTCTTCTTCCTTGTCGTGACTCATCACCTTCTTGATCGCTACCGTCTCTCCATCAGGCAAAACTCCTTTGTATACCTCAGCATGTCCTCCTTTACCAATCATGTTCTCTAACAAAGACGAAACAAAACAGAGTTTTCACATCAGACTCTCAATCCAAATGTGTGAAAGAATGGTTTGGCCTTACCAGGGTTGAAATCTTCGGTGGCTGCAGCGAGCTCTTCGTAGGTGAAGTTTCTCCAAGAGGGTTTAGCCATGAAGAAGCTATGCTCAGAGGAGGAAGAGAACTTTGGTTGCTTGCGACGCAAGTTTTTACGTGTGAGGAAAGGAATCGATTTGAACCGTGTAATGGACTTCTTCTTGATGGATTCAATCATTTTGTTCCATTTAAGATCATTGGAGGAAGATGAAACGTTTTTGTTAGGAGTGTTTGAAACTGGAGACGATGATGATGATGATTTATCATCAGAGGAGCAAGAGCTGTAATTACTGCTGTTATTGTCTGTATCTGAAGCCATAACTGTGATTCCAAGTACACCTCTTGGTGATGATGATGATGATGATGAATCTTCGAGGTCTAAGTCGTTCCTGTGAAGTTCTATCTCTTGATGATGATGCTCTTTGTTTTCTTTCTTTTTCTCTGTCTCTGTTACAAGCTTACCTTCAACATCCATAGCTACAATTGTTTTTCTTCTTCTTTTTGTTTTTCCTCTGTGCAAGCCTTTAAGTCAAGTTAAACTCAAAGTTCCATGAAAAAAAATAAGAAAGAACACAACAAGAGAAGAAAAAAAATACTGAGAAGCTTTTTTGATGAAGATAGAATAGTTATTGTTGGAAGAATGAGAAAAAGATAGAAGAAGAGTCAGCTTTGGTGAGTGGAGATAGGATAAGAATCTCTCTGCTATATTTATACAACTCAACCATGCACTTCAACATTTTTATTAATTTATCTTCTTCTTGCAACTGAAATTGCAAGTCAGGTTTTGTTTTTTTTTTTAATTTTTTTTGTTGAGAAATTGTTAAAAATACCAGAAATTAAATATTATTTTTCAAAAACATATTCAATCAAATATATATTAACATTTAAATTTACAATTTAGTGATTATTGTTTAAGGTTTAGTGTTAACGAAGTGGTTTGAATTTTTAAATGTTTAATAAATATTAGTTTACTCTAATTTTATTATAAATTTAATGTATTTTTAAAAATAATTATTTATTAATGATAAATTTGAAAAGTTGTATCGAATAACTGAAATTTTCTTCAAATTTCTTTTGTGCCGAAAATAATGATTTAACAATTTATTGGGAGATGAAGAGATTAGAGATTGATGCCGTAACCAACGCCTTTTAACATCAACGGACTCGATGGTTGAAATATCTGTGGAGCTGGTTGTGCCCATTTTAGTCAATAAAATGATAAAAACACATCACCTTTGCTTAAATTGTAATCACAACTTCAGATTGTATTTGACTCAAACTATATTCTCGGCCATATAAGCTAATTTGTGCTAGAGAAATAAATAGCCCATGTGAAATATTATTAGGAGTTTTTGTTTGTTTATCAAACCTATGTAAATTGTTTTTCTATAAAAGTTGAACGAGATCGAATGTGTCGGTAACGTTTCGGTTAATGGTGTAGGATTTGTTTGACGGCTTGACATTTTTGCGGTATTGTGGATTTTTATTGTTGCCAACTCCACTATATTTTAATTTGAAATTATATTTTATTCCAACTAAAAAAATTACACATAAAATAAATTATGAGTTTTGTTTTCATAGTACAAGAAATAAGTTACAATTTTATTCTATTGTCTATGGAGTAAAAATGAATTCATTTCATAAATTGAGTACTACTTTTATTTTTATTCTAAGATAGAGTGGGTTGATTTTTTTTTATTTCATTATACAATTACTTAATTTTAGAGAAAAAAATACAATTGTACATTGGAGATATTTTAAATCACAGAAAATAGAAGCTGAGAGTTAACATATAAAGACAAAGAGTGTATGTATTTGCTCTTATAGGTGTTGACAAATCTTAGTTTTTAAAATGACAAATGGTGTGAGTGTGTGGTGCCGGATTCTTCTTTAATTTTAATTTTGAATTTTCAATGGAGCCATAAAAGAGAGGAAACATATGGCAGACAAAGTTGACTCCAAGTTAAAGCCATCATCGATAAACCATGCATGCTAATTTTATTTAATTCACAAAAACTATCATTATTGTGCTACAATACGAAAAAGTAAGCTTCTACTATATAGTCCCTTCCTGCTATTAATATGATTTATTATAATGATACAAAGAACTATTTCTAATGATGATGGCTTAGGTGCTAATTTGGTTTACGAATATATTGCCATTATTTCTTAACGTAACCACACCACTGTCATGCGTGACATTGTGTGAGACCCACCTCAAACTTGTACCAGTAAGTCTGCGGATAATAAAACACTAATTAAGATGGTTTCTTATCAGATGGATTCTTTAATTATCCAGGATTTAAAAGTGGACTTTATTGTTTATCACCTAAAGCCACCATCAACCCTGAAACTGTTTTATGGGTGCTTAAGTTTTTTTTTAAAAAAAAAAATAAAATAAAAGTGATCAATTGCGGACCGCCACTTGTCGGTGAGGCCCGCAAACAGTCAAAAAATCCCTCCACAATCGTTGCTTATTCAGCAAATAGAAGCACCGATTTTTCATAAAAAAAATGGGAGCCACCACTAAGCAACTCCCTCTAAGCACTCCCGATAATTATGCCCTAAGGCATTAAAATTAACCAACTTTCCATGAGCCATATTTGACTTATTATGAATCCTATAGTACTTGTCCGTCTAAATCCATGGTCCACAAGCAAAAATAAAGCCTTGTCTTTATTTTATTTGTCATTCTTTTTTTTTAATTAATATTTACTTGTGTTTACTATTTTTGATAGGTAAACACAAAATTATTCTAGACTGGCTTGATTTATAAATTTAGTGTTCTAAAGTGATTTTATTAGTAACGTAAGTAGGAATGGTGTTAGTTGGTAAACTAAACAACCAGTGCATACCATAGCCATTTCTATCCTCATTTCCCATAACAAATAAAATAGCTCTCCAAAAGCCCACCAAACTCACCGATGTGTAGAAGTTAAATTAGAAGGTGTATATTAAAACACATTTACAATCATCGAAGCGCCTGTAGCTCAGTGGATAGAGCGTCTGTTTCCTAAGCAGAAGGCCGTAGGTTCGACCCCTACCTGGCGCGACATAATAAAATCTTTTATTCGATTTTTCTTTTTCTTACACAAAAGCCCAACCAAACGACTTATGAGAACCCAAGAAACACTGAAACAAACTATATCCTGATCCAGTTATGTTTTGTCATCAATGTGTTTCATCTGCAGAATCGATCGAAATAAATAATAAAAAAACTCAGCTTCAAATAAGGAAACTTCTTTCGCAAGCAAGAGAACAATAACAAGAACTATGTACAAACACCACACACACACGCAATGCACACCAAACAATTAAAACAAGAGCAAAAACAGTAACAAAGATCTGCTCAACGACCAAGTTGAGCACTTGAAAACGTTGCTGTCCCAGCTCCACCAGAGCTAACAGATGTTGCAGTACTCGAAGACGACGCATGATAAGTAGCAACAGGCATTTTGGTAGGAAGATGAGGCAATGGCGCTTCAAGATTCAAGATTTGTATCGCTTGTTTTATAGAAGGTCTCGAGTTCCTATCAGGATGAGCACACCATAACCCTACAACCATAAGACACTCTACTTGGCTCTTGTCGAACCCATCAATCCCAAGTTTCTCATCAACACCTGTGATCAGTTCACCTCTCCCGTACAGATCCCACACTTTCTCTACAAGGCTTGTCTCAGGCTCCACTCTTCCTTGTCTCGGATCAACAGATTTTCTCCCTGTAACAATCTCTAACGTAACAACACCAAAGCTATAAACATCAGACTCTTTACTCGCCCTTCCTGTGCTTATGTACTCAGGAGCCATGTAACCAAACGTCCCTGCTAACCCTGTTGTCTGTGGCCCCAGCTCGTGGTCCATCAATCTAGCTAACCCAAAATCACCAAGCTTGGCGTTGAAATTAGAGTCAAGCATCACGTTACTCGCCTTGATGTCTCTGTGCACAACGCACTGCTCCCACTCCTCGTGGAGATACAGCAGCGCAGAGGCTATGCCGAGAGTTATCTTGCACCTCACAGGCCAAGCGAGATGAGACTTCTTACCAAATAGATGCGCGTCGAGGCTACCGTTTGGCATGAACTCGTACACCATTAGAAACTCGTCTTTCTCATGACACCAACCAATGAGTTGCACTAAGTTTCGATGTCTTAAGCTGCTGATTATCTTTACTTCGGTAATGAACTCTCTTTTCCCCTGCTTAGACCCTCCAGCAAACTTCTTTATCGCAACCATCATATCTAAGCCGTTTAAGTACCCTTTATACACCTCTCCGAACCCTCCTTCACCTAGCTTCCTATCAACAGAGAAGTTGTTAGCAGCTGATGCAAGATCTTTGTAAGAAAACTTTCTTGGTCCTGCTCCTCTTTCGAGATCTTCGTTTATCGATGTCAAGTTTTCTTTCTCCCTCCGCTGCTTCCGTTTCAAGAAGCTTATAAGCAAGATAATGAAGAACGCTACTAAAACAAAACCAGAAACTGAACTACCAATTATCATCCCTTTCCTGTCTTTTTGACTTTTCTTGATATCTCTTAGCTCCAGGTCTGAACTGTACTCCCATGTAAGAAGTCTGTTTCCTTCAGTGACACCTCCAGTGGTTGCAGAAAACCCAACCGTTACTTCTGATGGAAGCACCTTCGAGAGATCAATGATGTAAGAAAGGCTTGAGTTCTCTCGAGAATCAGATGTTAAGTCGTAAGTCCAAGAGACGCTCAAGTTTCTTGTGGCCGAGTCATAGATGATCGCCACACGGCCTACGTCTTGGTTGTGTGAGGATGCATTCCAAGAAGTCACGTTAGAGGAAACAAGAGAGTTGTTGTTGATTCCCACATGAGAAGCCATGTTAAGAGGATCCCACTCCGGATTAGTAAACGTGTCGAACTCAACATGAACTAGTGGGAAAAGAGAAGAAACAACGTTGGTTTCATTAAACAGACCCAAGAAACCACCAACTGCGTTGGGAGGCATTTGGATACCCGCCGGAGCTAGAAAGAAAACGAAGCCCTGACCGTAGTTACCGTAGCCAAGAGCACGTGTATCAATCCTGAAGGAGAAACGGGTAGTGAAATCCGAAGGCTCACTGGTTTGTGGATCCCATAAAGGAATCTTCTTACCGTAAGTAACCCAACCAGAACGGCAAGTGAAGCCCATGGTGGTAAGCTCAACAACGGCGTTGGCTCTTGCATCTCCTTGGTATGCTACTTCAGAACTATCTGACAGGAAACGAGTTATGTTAAACTTAACTGAAGAGACAAAAGGGAGAATCAAAACAAATGAAAAAAACAGGATTGAGTTGGCCATTTTGCTGGGAGATACAACTGTTATCACAAGAGACCAAGATGGTGGAAGATATGTATACTTCTTCACAGCAAGTCAATGACTTAACCGTGATTGGAAGAATGATCACCGGGAAATAAACAATCATTCAGTTCACCAGAATAGTTGACCATAAGAGTAAACAAATCAAATTCATAGTGAAAACTCTACTAATATATTGGTAATGAGTATGACATGAAAGATTTAAAAAACAGGAAGACATGGTTAGTGCTTATCCTAAGATAATCACAAGGCATATCAAAGAGAAAACATCATGTTTTCCAGTGGAATCACAACATTGACCTTTTTTTTTGCATAACTAGCTTATGCACAACCACCACGATTAGTTATTGAACAAGAGATGATTAATCAAGAACAGCACAGGTGGTTCATCTGTAATATTAAAACATGTTATGTCAAGTAAAAACTACTAATTAGCATCAACCTTAAAAACGTAGAACTTTTGTCATGTGATAAACAATTCTATAAGAAAGCAAAACAATTGACCTGAAGAATAAACAAATGATATTAAAAAAAAATTGAAATATACGTCTTAACTCTTAAGCTACGTGCAAGAACAAACCCTTGACCTACAAGCCATGACAAACAACGTTATCTTCGAAAGAGACTGGGAAAAAAATCATTTTTCATGTAGAAACTACTTTAATAATAACCATGGATCATGCAGTTGAGAAAAACAATAAACTTTCTACGACTTATCAGCAAAAAAAAACATTTCGTCGAACAATTGGTGGGCACGTCCTAAAATGCAGAGCAAGGAAAGCCTTCGTTTGACGAAATTACTCTTTAGTTAGTTAGTTAGTGGGCTTCATTTCTAAATATTAACATTCTTGGGCCGCTCCTAACGCCTAACAAAACTTTTCGTTATTTGTTTTTCATTTTAACCCCTAAACTTTACTTAAATCATACACTTGCCCCATCAGCTTCACTTTCTGCCCGTCTCCCTCCCAGATCAAACCTGCAGTGTCTTCTCCTTCAATGGCTTCTAAAGATTCTCTCTCCTCGAACCCTCTCTTACAGAGCTTTGAGTTCCCTCCTTTCGACGTCGTTGATGCTCACCATGTCAGACCAGGGATACGTTCTCTATTGCAGCAGAGCTCGTACGGTTCTCTATCTTTTTCATCCATCTCTTGTCTGTGTTACGGTTTGTGATGTTTTGTTTCGTGTTTTTTTTGTCTCTTTTCAGGAAGCTGAATTGGAGCAGGTAGAAAAGAATGTAGAGCCTTCATGGCCAAAACTAGTGGAGCCATTAGAGAAGATTATTGATCAGTTATCTGTTGTTTGGGGAATCATCAATCACCTTAAGGCTGTTAAGGACGCACCCGAGCTTCGTGCTGCCATTGAAGAAGTTCAGGTTGTAGATTATAACCAATGTTCTAAAAATCGCTAGGCGGTGGTTAGGTTCTTTATAAAGGTTTATTGTTTAGGCTGGTCGATTTTTAGAGGACACAAGATCCTTATCGCCTATTTTTAGAACATGACTGTCTTCCCTAGTTTTTTAATTCAGATCATGTAATATTGTGTGAAGCTCTTACCAGTTGATGTCTACATTTGTTTGATTGCTCTATTAAACTTTTTTTAATCAATTCTAAAATGATATCAAACCCATTGTGTGTTTTCAGCTGTTGATAAGTCTTGATATATGACACAAGGGCCATGAAAATGCAACCGCTGACACTGGACCATGGCTCATCACACTGGATGCTCCTAGTTATCTCCCCGTTATGCAACATTCCAAGAATCGTGCTCTGCGTGAGGAAGTTTACCGTGCTGCCTCTTCCGGTGATTTAGATAATACAGCAATTATCGATCAAATCTTGAAGCTCCGAGTGGAAAAGGCCAAGCTTCTTGGTTACAGCAATTACGCTGAGGTATACAGTCATCTCACTAAGTCAAGCTACTCACCTTTACTCGTGGGCTTTATTTAATGTGACTATTCTTTTCTAGGTAAGCGCAGATGAGCTATTAGAAAAGCTTCGCAGTGAAGATTTTCCTTAAACTAGTAGGCTATACTGCCACATTTTTTTGTCTAATAATGTATGTAATGGTGTCCCTTAAAGTGCATGGGACTATTAAGACAAAACCTAATCACCTTTTCCTGGCGTTATGGACATAGCTATAAAAGACCTTAATACTTTTGCAAAGAACCAAGGTGCTGCAGAAGCTGACAGTTTGAACCACTGGGACATCACTTTCTGGAGTAAAAGGCTCCGTGAATCAAAATACGACATTAATGAGGTTCTTGTCTTTATTCTTAAACTATATTGTTTTGAAACTGTTGACGTTCATCATTCACTGCTTGTACTTTTGTAGGAAGAACTGCGACCCTACTTCTCACTGCCAAAGGTTATGGATGGGCTTTTCCGTCTAGCTAAGACACTATTTCGAGTTGATGTTGTGCCGGCCGATGTGTAGCTCCGGTAAAATCTGGAGCCTATTCTCGTGTGCTTCTCCTTACATCCAGAATGTTATTATATATGTTAAGTCTTAACGTGTTATACATTATTGCCTTGAAGGTCTGGAACAGCGACGTAAAGTTCTCCTGCGTCAAAGATTCTTCTGGAAGTCCAACTCCTTATTTCTACTTTGATCCATACTCTCGTCCTTCGGAAAAAAGAGGCGGCGCTTGGATGGATGAAGTTTTTTCCCGTAGCCGAGTCATGGCCCAGAAGGGTTCATCCTTTAGGCTACATGTTGCCCATATGGTCTGCAACCAAACTCCACAGGTTGGTGACAAGCCAAGCCTTATGACATTCCGTGAGGTAAAAAAAATGTTAGATTATATTTGTTGTGAAGGGAGTATGGAAAGAGTTAACTCTATCAACTATGAAATAAAGGCCGAGTTTGGTAGAGTAGTTGGTATAAGTTAGTTTGTTCTGAACTAGAAATTACGTTCTCACCTGATAAAGCTTACTCGATGTTTAGTTTAATAGTTTTTGACTATTGTGGAATGGTATGTAGTGAACTTTTCATTTTGATAGCATGAAGAGGCATGCTATGATGAAATCTCACTAATCTATCATTTGGATTTGCAGTAGACAGACCACTTCTCTTTTCGACCTTTGTGTGGCCTTCCATCTTTGGTGCTTTTGGAAGTAATGTAGGAGCTTGACATGATTCGTGACAATATCATTCTGATTTACAGGTAGAGACTGTGTTCCATGAATTTGGCCATGCTCTTCAGCATATGCTTACCAAAGAGGATGAGGGGCTAATGGCTGGTATCCGAAATATCGAGTGGGATGCAGTTGAATTACCTTCACAGTTTATGGAGAACTGGTTCTACCACAGATACTTGGGTTCAGCTTCCTTGTCGATTTTGATCTACAAATATTTATATAGTACATTTGTATTTAACATTATATGAATGTGGTTTCAGGGATACCTTAATGGGCATTGCTAAGCATTATCAAACAGGAGAAACTCTTCCCGAGGATGTATACAAGAAGCTCCTGGCTGCAAGAACATTTCGTGCAGGCTCTCTTAGTCTTCGTCAGGTTAGTAGTACTGATGTTCGTATGTAGTATAAGGATTCTCTTCTGCAGCAATATGTTTAAGTAAACATGGCTTTTGTTTGGTTTCAGTTGAAGTTCGTTACTGTTGATCTGGAGCTGCACACAAAGTATGTGCCTGGTGGGATGGAGTCTATTTACGATGTTGATCAAAGGGTATCTATAAAGACACAAGTGATCCCTCCACTTCCTAAGGATAGATTCCTATGTAGCTTCAGCCATATATTTGCAGGTAAACCTTGTAAAGTAACCCTTGGACAGCAGTCATGTGCTTTACTTAGCATAAGTGCATTCTGTAGTTTCTTTCTTTCACTCACTCACTCACGTTTTCATGTTTTGCCAGGCGGTTATGCAGCTGGATATTACAGTTACAAGGTAATAGATGTTATCTTGTTTCTATATAACACACTCAAAATTCTAAATACAGTTTGTGTGGAAAAATTGTGCAGTGGGCGGAAATTTTGTCTACGGATGCGTTTTCAGCTTTTGAAGATGCTGGATTGGATGATATCAAGGTATATGTTATAGCAAAAAAACATATAATACGAACCTTTCAATAAGGTTTTTCAGATTTATGAACATCTTATTGTTGCAAAACACAGGCTGTTAAAGAAACAGGGAAGAGATTCAGAAACACCATACTTGCTTTGGGAGGAGGAAAATCGCCTCTACAAGTAAAATTCTTCATTGCTTTTGTGTTCTACTTGTATATATACATAGATGCAAAGTCGTTCGCTGAGCTTAAAATGATCAAACCTATGGTGTCGTTGTTATATTGAGCAGGTGTTTGTGGAGTTCAAAGGTCGAGAACCTTCCCAGAGGTTCTTCTCAAACACAACGGACTCTTGGCTGCTTCTGCTTAAAACTAATATTTTTTCTCGTTTCTCTTTTCATTTTTTTTATGAACACAAATTTTCTCTCGTCTCTCTTTGTGCAAATCTCAAACCACAGACAAATGGGGAGAGGATATGTTTCTTTGCCTGAACATGAACAAAGAGACAAATAGAAACAAACCTACCACATGAAACTCTTCATTAGGTCACTCTCAACCTCTATTCGTCCTGTCACCAGTACTCTAAAAGAACCTTAATTTGAAAGTGTGACTTTCTCAACTTAGGAGAGTAATATGCTCAACTCTTTCTTCCTCAACACTTAATTACGAGGCTTGTTTTGCTTCCACATTGAAGAGTTGGTTCGAGGCTCAACACTGGTGTGTTGATGGTTTCTTGAATAGTAGTTTTTGTATGATGGGATTGAGTTTAAATTTTAGCTTTTGTTTTTCAGCTTCTCTTTAATTTATTTCTTTTTTAAAGTTTGACTCCTTATCATTAATGAAAACTTGTATATTCAGACTTTACACAACAAGCTGTCGTTTTTCAGTTGTCACAGAATTGCTGGTTTTTAAAACAAAATGTTTACAGCTGATAAAACACACAAGAGAAAAACTTTATCGGGCACTTTTATATTGTACACTTTAATTTTTAATAACAGACATATATTCATATATATATATATATATATATATATTAAAAGTTCCAACCTAACTATAATTATTTTATATCAAGTTGAATGGTACGTGAATCCAAGGGTATGTACACTTACACTTAAATTATAAAAAAAATTAACCGGGTGGGCTAGATCACTAGCTAAAGCTTTGTGCGAGTAGGTTTGGTGCTCAGGTTATACATTTAAATATGGTCCAAACGTGGACCTCATATATGTATGTGAGTGCTTTCCTTTCCTCGACCTCTATAGATTTCTAATCAATAATGTTATTGGTTGATATTGGGTCGCACGCAGCCACCAACAACTCTCTTTTCTTTGTCTCTAACCTAACTAAAACAAGTTTTGAAACGATTGGTTTAAAGCCGTGAAATACTAATTGGATTATTGATTTTTTATACTTGGAATAATATTATATAAATTGCGGGTTTGATTTGAATACCACATTCTACTGTTTTTTGTTCGTTTGTTTTTTATATTTGTTTTTTTTTCTGACGGGATACCTAAAAAAAGTTATATATAGAGGGTTTGTATTCTACAAAAAGTAAACCTAAATTATACAAGAACTTTTAGATCATTGTTTTTAGGTAGCTCAGCATGTCATTATAAAATAACCACTACAAATCTATTTCAGAATTAAATATACTTTTTAGTACATATATAATTTTTTTAAGAGAAATACCCTAAGATATACTTAAAAAGTATTTATCACCAAAATAATTTTTAAGTAAAAAAATAATCAAGATAAACTTTATTAAATGAGTTAAATATATATTTATACTTTTTGGATTAACTAATCTAGAGTTCGGGTTTAGAGTTATGTAGTAGGATTTTTGAGGTGTGTATAATTTTTTTTTTAAAATTAAAACTTTCGAAATAAAAAAAAATTATTTTGATCATTTTTTATTAAATGTTATTTTGTGACAAAAACTTAAAAATGTTATTTGAGAGATTTGTCCGTTTTTTAATAACAAATAATTCTGACTTTGAAAGCCAACTAATTTTTACAGGGTGAATATAACTATTGAGTAGCCTATTCATCTATTTTTAATGATTATAAGAATGATACTAATTCGACTGATCAAATAAGAAATGTTATAAAGTTCTGCGGTTGAGGCTTGGAAAATTTATATGTATATAAATAAATAAATTCTCAGGGCGTGCTCAGATTTTAAATTTCAGATTTTATGAAGAGTTATTTTACAGAACAGTTAAAAACAAACAAATGAAATCATGTATATTATAAGGATTATGTATCTTGTGGATTATTATATGAGGTTAGAGAGTTGTACAGCTTTAAAAGTGAACGTAAGATATAGCGTGCGGAATATATACTATATAAACTATACCAGCGTCCGATGGATATGTCCACTGAATCACAATCTAATACCCATTTTTTTGGTCGACATCTGATACCCGTTCATAGCGAAAATTAGGTATAACATGGAATTTACAAGATAAACAGATTCTATATTCTTATCTGATTAATTGTTTGACGTTCAGGCGCATGTGATTCTTGTCGGGTTTTAATTCTCAATTACAGGCGCCTATAAATCATCTCTAATCCCATTCTATTGTCTACATCAGAATACAGTTTGGAGTACAATATTTTTAACCCATACTGTTTTTATGTTTTACATTCCTTAATGAAGTAAAAAATAAAAATACTCTAAAACTGAAATAATATATATGAGATAAAGACCAAAATAGACCTAAAAAAAATATTGTCCCCAAAATAACACCCAAAGAGAAAAATGACCAAAATATATTTTATTAAAAGATGTAAATATATATTTATACATTTGGTTTAACTAATCTAAACTTAGGGTTTAGAGTTATGGGGTGGCGATTTTGGAGTTGAGGTTTAAAAATTTAAAAAAATAAAAATATTAAAAATTTTAAAATAAAAAAGGTCTATTTTGATTATTTTTTTCTTTCAAAGTCTATTTTTGTGACAAAAACATCAAAAATGACTATTTGAGAGATTTGCCCATAATATATTTGTTATTTGTTTATTTATTATTCTATTTTTTTACTATAAAATGGAATAGGATTATAAAAAAAATTCAAATATATATTAGTTAAACTTAAGGGTTTTAGTAGTTAATTCTAAACATGAAACTCGATTGCTTTGTTCATATATCTCAACTTCCATTTCGTGCGTACATGTTCTAGTTAGTTACTCCTATAATATTTATAACTATTACGTGTTTGGTATGAACATGCAGATATTTTATGCTGAAAATGCATATTACTTTCATCTCTATTTTGTGGAGTCAATTAAAATAGTTAATAATATATGTTATCTACCCATTATTTTTTTAAACGGTGTGAACAAAAGATTAGAACTTAAAAGTAGTGGTATATGAATAAAATAGCACAAGGATAACATTTTAAAAATTTGACAAGCACAATTTTCCTTTAAATACAAGAGATAAATCAACCATAAGTCAATCGGGTCTGCCTCATGTTCGAAAAAAACTTTACCAGTTACTTTCTTTCAGTTATTCATTAGTTTGTTGTCATTTTATTAAAATGTTAGTGCACCTATTCCACAATCGATCAAAGGGATCGTGTGGATATATCACATTATCTTATTTTCCGAGTGCCAGGGTGAGAAGGAATTCACAAAGATGAGTTAAACTTTTTTTAAGCGTCGCATTCACAATATATAATATAGGGTACCAGGTCAAGAGTCAAGAGTCAAGAACATGTACTCCATGTACAATCTTAACCTATCAGTGAATACTAATTAACTTTTGATCTTGAGCGATGTAGTTTTATAGATTTGGGATATAATCTGGATTCCAAACATAAAGAAGTGCACTGGATTGTTTGTAAACTGTAGAACATTAGTGACGTGGTGATTAGTTAGGTTATCGTGTAACATGTGTACATAGCATCGGATACAACTGTTATATTCTGTTATCATGCTTGTGAGTTATGACAAGGTCCATTTAAACAAGTTTTGTCTCCTCTATATACATGCATACACATATATGAATAATATATACATGCATGAAAGACAAAGTTTAGAAAGGAGGTTCAAAAAGGGGGACAAGTGGCCACTAACCTTAAAAGCACGGCCAAAAGTTTAGTAACTAAATAGATTTGGGGTCGAAGCATAAAATTTCAAATTAGTTCACAAAAGTAATACACTACAAAAAAACATCGCAATACTGAAGGAAATTCCGAGGGAACGTTGGTTCCTCAGAATATTCCGATGCTATTCCGAGGAAATTCCTAGGAAACGCAATTTCTGTGTTTCCTCGGAATTTCCTCGGAATATACCTAGGAAATTCCGAGGAATACAATTTCCCTCGGAATTTTCCGATGAAATTTCGAGGGGCAAAAATCCCTCGAAATAAACCGAGGAAAATCCGATGAGAAATTATAGCCGTTAGTTAGCCGTTGTGGTATTTCAAAAATTCCGAGGAAATTCCGACGGCAATGGCTAGTGCCTTGGAATTTCCTAGGTATTTCGTGGGAATTGTCGGCAGATTTCATCTATAAATACAAGCACCCCTCATCCTCTTCATTCACTCCATATCTTCATCCTCTCTCATTCTATTTTGCACACACGAATCTGATTGAAAAAAACATGTCTTCTTATAATTATCATCGCTCGTGGATCGATCGACCTCATATGGATCCGAACACGAGATTGCTTACGCCAGAATTCGAAAGTGGTCTAAAGGAATTCATGGGGAAAGCTCTCAACCAACCGGAAGCTGAAACGGGTATGTTAAGATGTCCTTGCTCTACTTGTAAAAATAGGAAGGTTATTAAACAGTTAGATGTTTGGACTCATCTATATATTCGAGGGTTTACACGGAGTTACAAAGTTTGGTATCATCATGGGGAAACTGGTTATGAATATGATAGTACTAGCGAACCTCAGCCTGCGGTTAGGTTAGAAGAACCAATTAGAACGGGCGTAGATTATGGTGTAGGTACTGAGCAGATGGTAAATGATCATTTTAGAGGGGAAGATTTACCCAATGCAGAAGCTAGAAGATTTTATGATATGTTGGATGCTGGAAAGCAACCTTTGTACAAAGGTTGCAGAGATGGTCATTCAGCTTTATCATCTGTAACAAGACTGATGAGCATTAAATCTGATTATAATTTGGCTGAAGACTGTGTGGATGCGATTGCTGATTTTGTAAAAGGTGTTCTACCTGAGGATAATGTTGCCCCTGGTTCATACTACGAGGTTCAGAAACTGGTAGCTGGTCTTGGTTTATCGTATCAGGTAATAGATGTATGCAGGGATAACTGCATGATTTATTGGAGGGCGGATGAGCAGCTGGATACATGCAAGTTTTGTGGGAAGGCTCGCTATAAAGATACGAGTGGAAGAGTTCCAGTGCCATATAAAAGGATGTGGTATTTGCCTTTGACGGAAAGGTTGCAGAGGTTGTATCAGTCTGAACGCACAGCGCAACCAATGAGATGGCATGCAGAGCATTCAACGGATGGTGAGATTAGACATCCTTCAGATGCAAAAGCTTGGAAGCATTTCCAGTCGACCTATCCAGAATTTGCGTATGAGAGAAGAAATGTCTACCTTGGATTATGTACGGACGGTTTCAGCCCATTTGGGAAGCATGGGAGACAGTATTCTCTATGGCCAGTCATTCTCACACCATACAACTTACCGCCAAACTTGTGCTTGCGTCGAGAGTTTTTGTTTCTCTCCATTCTCGTTCCCGGGCCAGAGCATCCTAGGAGATCACTTGATGTGTTTCTACAGCCACTAATATATGAGTTGCAACAGCTATGGGGTCAAGGTGCTGAAACGTACGATGTTTCGTGTAAAGAAAACTTCCAAATGCGGGCAGTACTTATGTGGACAATAAGTGATTTTCCAGCATATGGTATGTTATCTGGATGGACAATGCATGGAAGGCTATCATGTCCATATTGTCAAGATAACACTGATGCTTTTCAACTAAAACATGGAAGGAAAACGTGTTGGTTTGACTGTCACAGGAGATTCCTACCACCAGATCATTCATATCGCAGGAGTAGGAATTTGTTTACGAAGAACAAGAGGGTGTTTGACAGTCCACCTCCGGAAATCAGTGGGAGAGAAATTTTGACACAACTAAGAGATTTTGGTGCAGAAAGGACCCCAGACATGGATGGACATGTGCATTATCCGGTTGATGCTGTTGGAGATCTACATAACTGGCACAAAAAGAGTATTTTCTGGGATCTGCCATATTGGAAGGATCATCTGCTGAGGCATAATTTAGATGTCATGCATATTGAGAAGAACTTTTTCGACAACCTGATGAACACGATCCTTAACGTTCAAGGTAAAACGAAGGATAATTTGAAGTCAAGACTGGATTTAGTCGATATATGTGCTCGTGAAGAACTTCATGTTGATGAGAATGGCAGGGCTCCTTTTCCCATATACCGACTTGATGCAGCGGCCAAAGATGCGTTCTTTGATTGGATTTCAAAGGATGTGGAATTTCCAGACGGTTACGCATCTAATTTGCGTAACTGTGTCGACAAAAACGAAGGAAAATTTATCGGCTTGAAGAGTCACGATTGCCATGTAATGATGCAGCGCCTCCTTCCTTTTGCCTTCAAGGAACTATTACCAAAGAATGTTTATGAAGCAGTTGCAGGGATAAGTGCTTTCTTCCGCGATTTATGCACAAGATCAATGACTCCTGAATGTATTGAAAACTTGAAGACTAACATAGCCGTGATCAAGTGCAACCTTGAGAAGATATTTCCTCCTTCCTTTTTTGATGTTATGGAGCATCTTGTTATTCACTTGCCAAGAGAACTGGAACTTGGTGGTCATGTGCAGTATAGATGGATGTATCTGTATGAGCGGTATATGTTTCATCTGAAGAAGATGGTGAAAAATTTAAGTAGGGTGGAAGGTTCTATAGTGGCACAGTTTATCAGAGCAGAAACTTCAAACTTTGCGGAGCACTACTTTCCAGGAGAAGTGCAGACGAAAACCAGAAAACCCGCTCGGCATGACGATAGAGGCGAAAGGGCAACATATTATGTTACGGTTCCAGACATCTTCACAGATGTTGGACGACTCAGCGGAAAAGCAAAGAACCGTCGACTTACTGAGGAGGAGCACAGTCAATTGCAAACATATTTGTTCACCAACTGCGAAGATTTTCTTCAATATGAGAGGTAAAAAATTTAGCTCAAAAATATTTATTTTAACAAGTTCAAATTTTAATATTGTCATCATATGTACAGGATTTTCATGGCGGAAAAGCGGTTTGAAAATAGATACGCCACCGAACAGGAACTAGAAGCACTGAAGCAGAGAGAATTTGCTCGATGGATGCTTACTTATGTGAGTGCTTTAAACAAATTTTTATACTATTTATCACATTTTTATACTAATATGAGAGATAAAACATATGTTTTATTCATAGGTGTCTGATGGTATGGCCAGAGGTGAAACATTTGACGATTGGCTACGCTAGATGGTGTGAGGCCCAAAGTATGTGGTGAAGTCATATCCGAGATTTGCTTCTCGGGGATATGCATTCACAACTTCTAAGAGGAGACGTTCGAGTACGACTTATGATGCTGGTGTTTGCTCTGCATCTGGAGATGATGTATACTACGGAAACATAAGCGAGATTTTGGAAATCATGTATCCGGGCATGGTTGGATTGCGGTGCACTGTTTTCTATTGTGATTGGTATGACAACACTCCGGATCGAGGTGTTAGAACAGATGCATTTGGTGTTACATCAGTACATTCGAGGCGAAAGCTACCATATTACGATCTTTTCATTCTTGCTTCTCAGGCCGATTAGGTAATTAAAAATATAGATGTCAATTATTTTCAATATTTGCTTCATCGTCATTAATTAACAAATTTAAAATATTACAGGTTTGTTATATCAAGTACCCCCGGGTTACAAATAGAGATGATCCATGGGTCACTGTTACATCACTCAACCCGAGAAGCCGAGTTCAGGGAAGTTCTGAGCTGGAAGACCCACTCCAACCAAACACATCCGGCAACTTAAGTGCAGCAGGAGATGTAGCTGCAGTTGATCTTGTTATCGATTTTACCGATTTTGGAGATGAAGCCGTCGTTCACGTCGAGGATGAACCAGAGATTGGAGAGTTTCACCAAGATCCAGATTCAGATTCATCTGGTGGTGATGATGATGACTCGGGTTCAGAGTAGTATAATTTTTTTTTTTTTTTTTCAAAATTCCGAGGACCTGCAGGGTGTTCCTCAGAATTTCCTCGGAAATTTTGCCTTGTAAAATCAGATTTAGGGGTTTAATCTTAGGGTTTAATTCCCTCGGAATTTCCTAGGAATATTCCTAGGAAATTCCGAGGAAAACCAACATTTCGTCGGAATTTCCTAGGAATATTCCTAGGGAATTCCGAGGGAATGATGCTTTACAATCGAAAACACCGATTTACGATTTCCACAAGACTCTCATAAGCCTTATTAAGTGTCTCGGATTGATTATGGGACAAGACATTGGTGTTGTACCAATTAATAGACACTTTACCGATTGTATCAACGAGATCCCCAAACAACAAGATAAACACTTATACACTTTAATGAACAGAAACGACAATACTTGCACTCATGTCAATAATTTTGTAATTTCAACGTTTACTTGCCATCTATTGTCAATGTTACCCTAGGAAAAACTGCTAAATTGTTCAAAGAATGGTCTAAAGTTTTAAATTTTAGATTTTGAAACCCTAAACTAAGGTTCCTCGGAATTTCCTAGGAATTTCCTAGGAAATTTCCTAGGAAATTCCGAGGAACAGCCTCACCAATAGGAACACATGCAGAGAATATTCTCTGATTCTCGAGAATTCCGAGGGAATTCCGAGGGAATTCGATATTCCGTCGGAATTCCGTCGGAAATTTTCATTACCCGGGAAACCAAACCGCCAAAATTTTCGCGAAAAGTCGAATATTGAGTATTCCGACGGAATTCCGACGGATTCATATTCCGTCGGAAATCTCGGGTTTTAAACCCGAGACTGTTCTTCTTCTTCCCCATTCTCTCTTTCTCTCTTCCTCCCTTGCGATTTTCCGGCGATTTCTCTCCCCTTCCGATTTTCCGGCGAATCCCCTCCAAATCCACCTCTAAATCCATTTATAGTCCCCATGTTAGTTCTAGATCCGATTTTCTTAGGTTTTTAGCAAATTTAGATTGTTAGGATTGAGATTAGATTGTTTGATTTAGATTGTTAGGTTTATTAGATTGTTAGGATTGTTAGATTGTTAGGTTTTAGGGTATTTGATTTAGATTAGGGTTTTAGGGAATTTGATTTTGATTAGGTTTTAATGAATTTGATTTTGATTAGGGTTTTAGGGAATTTGATTTTGTTTTTAAAATTCAATTTTGATATTAAAATATATATTTGGATTTTTATAATTATTAAAATAATTTTTATAATTTATAAGTAAGTTTAAAAGTAATTTACTAATTATTTTAACCATTTTTATAATTTATAAATATTTTTATAATTTATAATTTATAAGTAAGTTTAAAAGTAATTTACTAATTATTTTAACCATTTTTATAATTTATAAATATTTTTTTAATTTATAATTTATAAGTAAGTTTAAAAGTAATTTACTAATTATTTTAATCATTTTTATAATTTATAAATATTTTTTTTAGTTATGAAACTATTTTTGTGTTTTTATAACAATTTTAAATCTTTATTTTCATTTATATTTTTAAAAACTAATTTTAAATCTTTATTTTAAAAAAATTATAGAGATTCTGGTGAGCAGAGTACGAGGGCTCGACCTCGTCGTTCTGCACCGCTAGGCCGTGCTCCTTCGACGACCCCTTCTCGGGTTTCGTCCACTCGGGGTTCTTCTTCATCATCGCAGAACATCCATCAGGCGGTTCATCAGGCGGTTCTTCCGATTGCTGATGAGGCTCCTCATGTCGTTCACGACTTTCCGGACATTCCCGAGCCTCCTGTCGCTCCAGGAGTGATGTCTGTTGCACAGCTGGTGCAACAGCCAGGTCGTGAGCATCTCCCCTATCTCACTCAGTATCGTAGGGGACACAGACAGACTTGGTAAGTGAAAGTTTTTTTTCTTTCTTTTAAAAATTTGATTCATTATTAATAATTTGTTTCTAATATTAGGTTCGACCGATCCCATAACGGGATCAGCGCTTGGATCAACAGGATGAGTTACTCCGACCTCAGGAGGGGATACAAAACCTTCTCGGTGATGCCTGACAACGAGAAGGAGTTGTGGTTTCGTTAGTTTGCTGTAAGATTTCTAACTTTTTTAAATTTCTTTTTTTTCTTTAATATTATATTTTTACTAATCATGTTTTTTTTCAGCAAGAGTTCACCTGGCATCCCGATAACACGTCGTTCATCCGTAATGCCTTCGTCCAAAAGTGTATGGGGAACTATGGACGACAAATATATGAGTGGAAGCAGAAGTGACTCAAGAATAAGGTATTATCTTTTTTACTTTATTAATATATTTTTCATTCTATTTAACTTTTTCATATTTTTTTTTCATTAAAAGGTCCCAAAGTCGATCAACCCGACGGTCTGGGAGGAGTTGTGTATCCATTGGAACAAGACCGAGACGAAGGAGATCTCTAACACCAACTCCACCAACCGCAAGAGCGATCGTGGCGGGAAGGGCATCTTCGTGCACAATTTGGGTGCTCAGTCTATTCCCACTCTCGCAGACAAATTGGTAAGTTGAAACTTCTTTTCTTCTAAATTTAAAATATTTTTATTTTTCCTGTATTCTAATGCTTTTTTTTACTTATGTGTTTTCCTAGGCGGAAGAAAATGATGGCGACACCGTGGGTGATTTCGATTTGTACAAGAGGATCCACACCAACAAGACGACGGGCCAGATTGATGACGGTCTTGCGAAGGAAGTGGTCTCCCTGGTGGACAGTATGAAGGAAGACCAAGAGGCCCGTCTCTCCCAGATCCAGGCCGATCTCGACTCCACATCCACTGCATCGACTGCCCTCTCCAAAGTTCAAATCGACGAGCTTTTTGTATCGGTAAGATATTTTCTAAATATTCAATTCATTTATATATTTTATAATCTTTTTTCTATGATTATAATTTTAAATTTTCTTTTTCAGGAGATTCCAAAGAAGAAGGGACGTTTGGTCGGTTTGGGTCGTCGATCCAAGCCGATTCCTTCTACATCCCAGGTGCCGGTTGATCCTATGCTGATAGATCAACTGAAGGATAAGGATGACCGCATCGCTATGTTGGAGGCGAAGATGGCGGCTCAAGAGGCTGCTAGTAAGGCAGAAAAGAGGCGGACTGAGAGGATGATGGAGGCGTTCATGAAGAAATTCACAGACCATAACTTCGACGAGGACGAGGAGTAGTTCTTTTTATTTCTTCTTTCTGTTTTTAATTTTCTGTTTCGAATATTACTTTTTAACATTATCTATATTATGTTTTTTATTTAAATTTCAATTTTCAATTTAAAAAATTTTAATTTTATTTTCGAATTTTAATTTTAAAAAAATAAATTTATATTATTTTAAAAAAATTAAATATTACGAATATTCCGAGGAATGATATTCCTCGGAATATTCTGAGGAATACAGTTCCTCGGAATTTCCTAGGTATATTCCCAGGAAATAAATCCGTCGGAATATTCCGAGGAAAGACTTTCCTCGGAATTTCCGAGGGTTAGTAGTCCTCGGAATATCCCGACGGATTTCTTCCTGGGAAAATTCCGACGGATTTTTTTCCATCGGAAACTACCGACGGACTGCTTCCTCGGAAATTTCCGTGGGAATTCCGACCAATTGTTCCATCGACAATATTCCTCGGAATGTCCTCGGAATTGTGTCCGTTGGAATCTCCTCTGAATATTCCGAGGAAATTCCGACGAAAACTGTGATTCCGAGGAAATTTTTCCGAGGGACATTTTCCTTGGAATGTCGTCGGAATCAAGCGATTCCGACGATATTCCGAGGAAAATGTCCCTAGGAATCGAGGTGTTTTTTTGTAGTGATAAAGAGAGATTTAAAGGGAAAAGAGCATTAACATTTTAATTTAAGTAAATATGAAAATGGAAAACCAAAAGGAGGGCATATTGTGGAACAAATAATATGAATTAGCATTGGAATTTCACTATATATATAGATGGAGGGAAGGACCACGAAGACAAACCAAGATTATAAGAGCAAGAAAGAAAGAAAGAGAAGATTATTACATAGAAAAACAGAGAGAGAGAAAGCAAATGGAGTGGAGGAAATGGTACTTGGATGCAGTTCTTGTTCCATGTGCTCTACTTGTGATGTTCTGTTACCACATCTACTTGTGGTACAAGGTCCGAACCGAGCCTTTCTCTACCATCGTTGGCACTAATTCTCGTGCTCGTCGATCTTGGGTTGCCTCCATCATGATGGTATAATCATTAACCCATTTATCCAAACAGTATTCAAACCCTGTATATATATAGTTATGTCCTTTTTTGTCTTAAAAATGGACAAAAGTGGATGTATATATTTATATATATATATATGTATTTTTCATGTGCTTGTATATATACTGTGTGTACGCAATTTTAGAAATAAAACTAGTTATCGAATATTTAACAATATATGAATGTGTGTGTTTTTATTTGCTTAAGAAATTAAATATATGAATGTGTGTTGTTCAGGACAACGAGAAGAAAAACATCTTAGCGGTACAAACACTACGAAACACGATAATGGGAGCGACGCTAATGGCCACAACCTGCATCCTCCTCTGCGCAGGCCTAGCAGCTGTTTTAAGCAGCACTTATAGCATCAAGAAGCCTCTAAACGACGCCGTATTTGGATCTCATGGTGACTTCACAGTCGCACTCAAATACGTAACCATCCTCACAATCTTCCTCTTCGCCTTCTTTTGTCATTCTCTTTCCATTCGCTTCATCAACCAAGTCAACATCCTCATCAACTCTCCTCAAGATCCTTCCTCCGATGACTTTGGTGGAATAGGAAGGTTCGTGACTACTCCTGAGTATGTCTCTGAGCTACTTGAGAAAGCTTTCTTGCTGAACACGGTAGGTAATAGGTTGTTCTACATGGGGTTGCCTTTGATGTTATGGATATTTGGTCCCGTGCTTGTGTTCTTGAGCTCTGCCTTGATGGTTCCTGTCCTTTATAACCTGGACTTTGTGATTTCATCGAGCAAAAAGGAGAAGTGTAAAGTGGATTGTCATGGAGATTCTGATGATCACTTCTCTCCTTGATATTATTATATATGTTCATGTTGAATATGTATGATTAATTAATAATAAACTTGTTGATTGATCTACAAGTCTTTTAAGTTGATTGTTGCTAAATGGTTTTTATAGAAACCGGGTATTTTTTGTATCGTAATTCTCATGTAACATGCAAACGTATTAGACTATCTTCTATAATAGATTTCTTCTATTTATAGAAAAAAAAATATAAATATGTTATTTTCACCTCTAAATATAGAAGAAAAATAATATATATATTTTCTTTTGTAATTGTCTTGGTGTATATGTTATTCATATAGTAGTTAAATACATCGTCAAAGGTCTTGACAGTGATGGAGAATAAGTATATTCTGTTTCTTTAACCTTTTGAGTACCTTTACTGTTCCTTACACAGAAAGTGTTCCCAGAATAAGTGGAAACGAAGGTGCTGAAACATGACAAGTCTCTTTTAGTGAAGCATGATGAGGGTTGATCATGTCTTCTCTGAGTACGGGAAGAAAAATACAATAAAGATTGCATGTATTGAGCTCTATGCATGGTTTTAAATATCTTCAGGAGTGAAACATGTATAAAACTAAAAAAAATAAGTTAGGTTAAAGCAAAGTCAGACATAGAAGTAAAGAGCATCAACATCCATTAGTCTTTCATTAGGAATCTCTAAACATTGTTAAGTTGATATTTTGAAGTATTTTAGTTATGTGATTAATTTTAATCATTGAAAAATGTGTGTATCATTCCTGACATGTGACAATAGTCTTTCAATTTTTTTTAAAAGTTTTTTGTATTAACTTTTCTATCTTCTCACTCTTAATTTTTATTTTTTATATTATATATTTTTGGTTGAAGAAACATATATATATATTTTTTTATTTTTTTTTTACAAATATCGGATCTTAGCACAATCATATTAGACACAAACCCCCAAAATTTTTGAAAAACTTTTATATAGGAATAGATCCCCTAATTATATGGAGAAAGTTATTAAAGTTCTTGAAAAAATGTTTATAATCAAATCTCATATCCAGTCTATATTTATTCATCATCATCAATGATAGTAACTTTGTCCCTTAAGAATAGTCTATGCCATAGAATCCCACTAAAACATATGAAAGTAAAAGTTGAAATGAAGCAACAATGATGTCACTGTAAAGCTTGTTCCAAAGTACCACAAGAGCTATTGGATGATGATGATTCAGGATCATTACATCTGAAAAATAAAATAAAATAAGAGGTGGTTCTCAACATAGCAAGTATAAGCCCATTAAAAGCCCAACTTAAATTGTTATGTTCTTATTACACTTCTCTATGCTCCCCTCTATCCAAATCCAATCCCGAATCCAGATCCGGATCCTTTCTCGTCGGCGGCGACCAACGAATTGCTTCGAGAGCTATTCATAGGCGGAGGAGAAGTTGTGAGGAGCGGTGTTCTTAATCCAATTTTTCCGCCATAGTTCTTTTTGTAAGCTCAAGTTTAGTGAATTTGGATCAATTTTGAAGCTCTTTGCTTATTTTTTCACTCCTTGTTCGCAGAAGAAACTATAACGATGCCTCGTAAAGGATTTTCCAATTTCGATGATTATGATGATGGTTTTGATGATGACGATGATGCTTACGATTATGACTATGATGATGAACATGGTAAGCTTATTCTCATTCCTTTCTAGTGGTGAGGTTATAAACTTTTTTTTTGTTGTTGTTTAATTTACTCTTTTCATGAAACTTGCAGAAGCTGGTGAACCGGAGGAAGAAGAAGTAATTGCTCAGAAAGGGATTTGGAGATGTGCAATCTGTACATATGACAATGATGAGAGTATGCATGTTTGTGATATTTGCGGTGTTATTCGTCATCCTGTGCCTGGAGGAAACATTACTATCAGTAACAATACAGGTACTCTATATTAGTGATGACTTTGTAGTTTATATTAGCCAGGGAAGCTAGTTGTTGTTGTAATCTCTCTCTCTCTCTCTCTCTCTCTCTCTCTCTCTCTCTCTCTCTCTCTCTCTGCCTCTCTCTCTGCCTCTCTGCATAGGATACATGAGTTTGTTTTCTGAGGCGTGAGGCCATTAGATTAAGCTATTGTTATCTGTTTGGTGCAAGAGTAGTGATTGGTGTTTTATACATGTGATTATAGAATAGATGTGTTTTGTGCAGTTGAAGGCAGATGCAAAGAACCAATGGTATCCAAATTGGCAAAGTCCCTTTTCAAATCAAATACACCCAAAAGGGCTGTCCTTTATCAGCCTGACCACAAGAATCTTGTGTTGGCACAGGGAGCTCTGCCTAAGATTTCCCGTGGGAACATTCACGATCTCCACAAGGCGTTTAGTTCTAAAAATTCCTGCGTTAGTATAGGTTAGGAACTTGCTGTAGTTTGATAGTGTTTTATGTTTTGCAGTTTTCCTGATAAGATGTTCGTGTTGAGAGTCTATAGTTGGTTCTTTGCATTTTTGGCTGTGCTAAAGTGTTTTTCTGACCATTTATTTTTAACTTGTGTATAGCACCGTTCAAGTTTGATGCTCCATCGCCAGATGATTTAGTCTCCAATGGACTAGCATCTTCGAGAACTGGTCCAAAAGGTATCCACACTTGGCTTTCACTTTCACTTTGAGTTTGATGATGTTTGTTCTTATACGGATTAGATCCTTGACACCTGTATGCCATATTAGCTTCCTCTGCTTTAATCCATCTTATTGTTTCCTTGCTGGAATTAGACCTATATGATATATTTTGAAAATCTTAATGAGTTCAGCGCTTTAAAATATTATTTAAGCTAATGTTGATACTTGATGCTAGTAATAAGTTTTAGTTCGATTGTTATTAGGATTTCCATTTTTTTTTTGTTCTTTCCTTTTTCCAGTTGGATTTATGTTTCTACTTAGTTTCCTTTTAGGTTTGGGAATAATCTTTCTGATAAATAGGGATTAAGATCGATTGAGTTATTCATCAAACAAGTTAGAGGGAAGAGGAGTTTTACTTTGGTTTTGTGTTCTCGTCTAGTTTATATTCGTTTTGGTGGTTGAAGTGCGCTCTTAACTCTAACAGATAGCATGAAGCAGAAAGAGAAGCAAGGTAGCGCAGAACATAATCCTTTAAAGAAAGGAGCAGACAGATCAGAAACAAGCTCACAAGGTATGCACGATAGAGTTGGCGGCATACAATCTTTCAAAAGTTTGCCAAAAGCAAAAGCAGATATTTCTAAAGAGACAAGTTCTTCGTCAAAAAATATGGAGGTGTCGGAGAGTCTTACTGGTACTATGAACAATATGTCGTTGGCTGGGGAAACAGAAATCGCGAGGGATATAAAAATTAGAAGAGCAAGATCAAAATCAAATCATAAGCCAGAGGAGTGGATGCTTCCTGATAAAGAATCAGATACGCTAAGTCAACTGAATCTTGCCATTGTGAGTTTCCTGGGTTTCTGGCGACTCTTTACTGATATTTTTCCATGCATATTATTACTGACGTATGAGATGCGATCTGATTGTAGGTGGGACATGTTGATTCCGGTAAGTCAACACTTTCGGGTAGGCTACTGCATCTATTGGGAAGAATATCTCAAAAACAAATGCACAAGTTTGAGAAAGAAGCAAAGTCGCAGGTAACCTGTTACTTTTTTTTGGATGTTAAGAGACTCGAAAATACATAATTCTTCTCCGTTTGCTTGACATTGTGTTTCTAATAATCCCATCAGGGCAAAGGGTCCTTTGCATATGCCTGGGCGTTGGATGAGAGTGCTGAAGAGAGAGAACGAGGAATAACAATGACTGTGGCTGTTGCCTATTTCAATTCGAAAAGACATCATGTTGTTTTGCTTGACTCTCCTGGACACAAAGATTTTGTTCCAAACATGATAGCAGGAGCAACACAAGCAGATGCTGCGATTCTTGTCATTGATGCATCTATTGGAGCTTTTGAAGCTGGTTTTGATAATTTGAAAGGCCAGACAAGGGAACATGCACGGGTTCTTAGAGGTTTTGGCGTGGAGCAAGTCATAGTTGCGGTTAACAAAATGGATATTGTTGGTTATTCGAAGGACAGATTTGATTTGATTAAGCAACATGTGGGATCTTTTCTGCATTCCTGTCGTTTTAAAGAATCGTCTCTCACATGGATTCCATTAAGTGCCATGGAAAATCAAAACTTGGTTTCACCTCCCTCTGAAAGCCGCCTATCCTCTTGGTATGTTCCTGCTTTCCTTTCCCTGATACTTAAGCTTGCACTTCTAGTACATTTAGTGGGTAAATTGCTTAGTATATTTGGTTAAATTTTTTTGGCTGAAATACAGGTACCAAGGTCCATGTTTATTGGATGCCGTTGACTCTGTCAAGTCTCCTGACAGAGACGTCTCAAAGCCTCTGCTCATGCCTATATGTGACGTTGTAAGATCCTCGCAAGGGCAGGTATCTGCATGTGGTAAACTTGAAGCTGGAGCTGTTCGGCCAGGATCTAAGGTACACAACTACTACTTTATGGAAGGTTTCTCAGTGTTAAGTCCCGTTACACTTTCTTATGGATGCGCCTTGAGTATCTTGTTTAAGGATTCAAATCGAACAGCTTTAACTGACGACTTACGTTACTGGAACTTTCTGTTAGATAATGGTTATGCCATCGGGAGATCAAGGAACCGTGCGGTCTCTAGAGCGTGACTCTCAGAGCTGTACCATTGCAAGAGCAGGAGATAACGTAGCAATAGCTTTGCAAGGGATTGATGCAAATCAAGTAATGGCAGGAGGTGTGCTGTGTCATCCTGATTACCCGGTTTCAGTAGCAACTCATTTGGAATTGATGGTGCTCGTCTTGGAAGGAGCAACACCGATCTTGCTCGGTTCTCAGGTAAAGAAAGAAGTCCCTCTCTCTCGTGCATGCTCAGTCTCTTATTATTCGTCTCAAGTTTTCTAATCCTTATAATATGATCTATAGTTGGAGTTCCATGTGCACCATGCAAAGGAAGCAGCAACAGTAGTGAAGCTTGTGGCAATGCTTGATCCCAAAACAGGGGAGCCAACAAAGAAGTCTCCTCGTTGTCTAACTGCTAAACAGAGTGCAATGCTTGAGGTTTGAAATCTCTCTTAGACTTGTATGAAACATTACAAAAACTGCTTTGATATGACAATGTTTTGTTGTAATAATCTGCAGGTGAGTCTCGAGTATCCAGTTTGTGTGGAGACATTTTCTGAAAGTAGAGCTCTTGGAAGAGTGTTCCTTAGATCATCAGGAAGAACAGTCGCTATGGGCAAAGTTACTCGGATTATCCAAGACTCATAAAAAATTTATCCATTGTTTGTGCTTTTTGTTCTTTAGAAAATTGTTGAGTCGTCTCAAGTTTTGTCTGCAATACTTATTAGGAAATATCCTAACATCAACTGCAAAAACATTATTCAATTAAATTTCAATGTGTAATTTTATTTAATCTGATTCAGTAGTGTTTTCCTTTTATGATGAAATTACATTGTTGCCTTGTATTTCCCCACATAATGTTATTTAAGATTAAATTAGTTACACTACACTATAAGATTTGATATTTCTTTTTGGCAATTAACCTGCAACAATCCTACGGAGAGAAACATATTTGTATTTCTGTAAGATTTAGTATGAAGAATGCAAAACAAAAAAAGAAACTTTAAGTTGGTATAGACTACAAAAATGTTTCGAGATTCAAATCAAAAGTTGAGTTTTTATACAAGTGGAGAAGGAACTTGACAAAAGAAAAAAATATGTTTTATGTGCAAGAGAGAGATGGTGTAGAGACAAGTATCTGGTGAAGATGAAGAGACAATGTATCTGATCATCTTGGAATCATCCCACAAAGCTAAAGTTGGGTGTGGCATTATCACTACAGCGACTTCTCTTCTTCCGCAGAGGTTTTGCAGATAGGGCACCAGTTCTTCATCCTTAGCCATTGTTGTACACAGCTCACATGGTACATATGTTCACATGGCATAGTCCCTACTTCATCTCCATCAACATACTCTTCCTGCATAGCATGTAAAGCCTCTTCTTCATTACACTACAACCCTTATGCTACCCAGTTGATTCATTTATAGTTTTGAGTTAGAAAAAAAGAGAAAGAGAGAGACCTGGCAAATACTGCACTTGATATCATCATCCTTATTCAGTGAATTGGGATCAGTTTCATCTATCTCCTGATAAATGCTTTTCTGGAGGCTTTTCGAGAGTGCTTCTTCGCTTAGAGCTGTGCTGACTGTACCCATTTGATCCCCCAAAGCTAGTAGTTCCTGCAAGATTTGTGTTCATATGATTTTAGCTTTAATAGACTTTTTGATTCTTAAGCTAAAAATGGTTCATAATAGGTCAAGAGACCACGATTAAAGAAAACGTGCAAAACAGACCTCATATGACATGTTATCAATGTCAAGCCTCATATCTCTATGTTCATCGTAGAATCTGATCATACCACTTGAGAATAGATTCGTCTCCAAAGAAGCCAGTCTCTATGTGAAAAGAAAGCATAACAGAGTAGAAACGTCAGAACACTCCATACTCAGGACAAACATGTCCATATCAAAAGACCAAGCTGCTAGTTACCTCGTATGTAAGCTCCTGATCATGTTCAATTCTTTCCAGGGCCAACAATACCTGAAACTTTTTCAAAACAGTGTTATCACGACCTAGGAACATGTCACACCTTCTAATGAGATCAGACAACAAGGTGAAGGAAACTACCTCTGCAATTCCATTAATGTTGTAGTGACTTAAACCATCCTGGCTCACCAAAGAGCGTGAAGGTGAAGAGCCAGCTTCTGTAGGGCTAACAGGCATCATGCTACTACTGCTCGGCCTGCTATGACTACTTGATGGAATAATTGAAACAGAAGAACTTGGACCGGTTGGTGTTGCAGGATGAGTCGTTCGTCTAGAAGCAGCAGGGGTTGCAACAGCTCCAAGTCGCCTTGATCTTCTACCACTTATTGAAACAACACTGTTATCCCTGATGGTCGGTACTATCCGATTCCTTCTGTTATCAAACACTGTGATGCCAGAAGAACTTTGATTCCTTCCCTTCATCCCTGACACGCTAGTCTTACTGGCTCTACTAGATGAGCTGCTCTCCTCATCAGAGTTTTTCCTTTTCGTCACACTGATTCTTGTTGCATTAGTTGAAAGAACATCAGACACAGAACTGCACCTTAAGTTCCTCAATCCATTCCTCCTCAGACCACCTCTAACAGTGTGCTCACTACCAGAACATGAAGAAACAGAGGAACCCATACCCAATAGAGCACTACTTCTTATGATGGTTCCACTACCTGAGCTTCCTGTCTTTGTCATTACAACTTCTCCAGAGACAGTGTTTTGAGAATGAACATTGACACTACCTCTTTTAGTCTTTTGACGTGGAAGGATGGGCTCATCATGAACACTGCTCGCCTCTGAAGAATCTGTGTCCACATTAGATGAACGCAGTCTCCTGCCAGTAAATGTGGATGGTTTTCTTAAGTAACCAAATCCACCTTGAGCTCGAGATGAACTCCCAACAATCTCCTTTCCATTAGATGAAGAACTAACCGGAGGCCGACCAATTTTTGCATTGTTGTCCGTAGAGACACCAATCCTTGTTCCCTTGTTGTAAGATACCTTAGCACTACAACCAATCCTGCTGCAGAAAGAGACACTCTTTTCATCTTTCTTCTTCATATTCTCACGCAGTACAGAGCCGCTTGCTTTTCTAGGCAAAACCAACCTGTCAACAGATCGTTTACCCGCACATCCATCCATGGATAAAAAAAAGAATGAAACTTTTTCTCTGCAAACATACAAAATAATTTAAAATTTTCAGTAACACCAAACAAAAACTCAATAAATAATATAAACACAGCTTCAAAAACTCGTCAAAGCTTTAAGGATAATCTTCCACCAAAAATCAAAAGAAAAGTTTAAAGCATCCACAGAAAGAAGAAGAACATATTAACCACACACAAAAAAAAAGTTACGGGAAGAACATGGAAGCGGATGTATATAGATCATCCAGATGAAAACACACATGGATGCTGGTCAGACATTTTTATTTTTATTTTCTTGATGCCCTATGCTCAACTAAAAACTTTGTGCCTTGTTATTAACATTTTTATACTGTCAATTTTCTCAAATATTTTTTTTTGGTTACAAATAGACATTTTTATTTTAAATTTTTTAATAACTTTGCTTTTAACAGGTAGGTTTCTTTGCCTATGCTCTAGACCCTGGAGGTTCTTTATAAACATCAGACCACAAAGCTGATTCTATGATCATTGACAAAAAAAAGAGGAAAGTGGATGTAACTAATGGTCTGACAATCAATGAACACAATGGAAGCAAAGCTCAATCACTTAAAACAAAATACCAAAGAAGAGGTGGCCTTCTTTTTTCCCGTCTCTTCGGAACCGACTCAAACTCGACCACCACTTGATCTCCGGAACCGACTCAAACTCGACTACCACTTGATCTACTTGAATGGGTGTTGACAAAAAAAATACAAAAATTCTGTAGTTATGATCTCTGATCACAAGTGCATATCAACAAACAGGAATCGAATCCTATCAGTCCAAATACATAAACAGTAACATACGAGAGAATCTGAAACAAGCATCAGACATAGAACCACGTAAGATTGACAGAGAAGAGCAAAAATATATATATTCAGGCGTTACCTTTTTGGCTTTTCCGAGCGATGATGTGTCTTTGATTTTACAAAACCGTGGAGAGATGAGCGAGAGAGAGAGAGAGGGCGATGTATACAAGTAATAAAGTTTGTGGGGTTTATAAAGTTTTTAATATAGCTCGGAGGAGTGGCGTAGCAAGAGTGGAAAAGCAGTCAGATAGATCTGGACCGTTGATTTGTGGTTTGGTTCAACGGAAGCTAAAGATGGACGGATGAGATGCACACTGACGTCTCCCTCTGTAAACGGAAGAGAGAAAACGACACCGTTGTCCTTAGCGGCGTTACGTATGGTAGACGGGATGCTATTGAATTTTAGTATTTATTTTTCTCTTTCTCCTCATGAATTTAATTGAGTTTTTAAAATGAAGATTCTCTCTATATTTTTTTCTAAAAAAATTATAATCAAAATAGTCTTTAAAAAAATACCAATATAGTTATTTTTATTTTAAAAGTTTTAATTTTTTTTTTAATTTTAAATCTCAAAACCCTACTCTATAACTTAAATTTTTTAATCTAAATTAATTAACTCTAAAAATATAAATGTATATTTACCAATGTTCAAAAAATTATTAGACAATAACTAGATGTTTTATAGAGAATTAACGACTAGTAGAATCTTCGAGGCCTAAGCAAAGCCTAAGTGAAACCTAGGTATTAACAAATTATTGATTATATATATATATATATATGACACTTACATGAAATATCTTAGTTTTTAAACATAAATATAAAATTATTATGATAAATTATTAAAAAAATAGATAAATTGTGGATATATGTTAGCATTATTGATTAAATTAACATATTTAAATTAATTTAGATCGATTTAAATGATTTTAACCGTTTTAACTAATTTTAAATAGTTTAAAGCGATTTGAATATTGTAAATTGCATTTTATGAAAAGCGTTTCGGACAACTACCGAGTTGTCGTCTAGGCCGAATTTTAGAATCTTGATATTTATAACTTTTAATAAAACATATTTTAACTATCTTAGATGCTATTTTTGTGATAGAATATTTTTGGGGCCAATTTTAGAATATTTCTTTTTTTTGTTAAATGTAGATAAAAGCAATTTAAAGAAAAACGATTAGATTAATCAAATCCATTAGGTGTATTGATGATGTCGAGAAAGGTGTATTAACAAACGTATCGTTCTTTTTGGCCAAATCAAGAGACTCTTGTTTATCAAATAATCAACCATGTACTTATTCTTCTTGATCAGTCAAAACTAATTTATTTTTATATATTTGAACAGATCGAGTTTATGAATACTTCTCCAAGTCGAAAAATATGTTTTTCTTTACGGCAATACTGTTTAGCTGTATCTTTTAAAGTTAATATTATATATGAAAATTTGTTCAAATAATTAAGGGACTTTATACATATAAAATGCACATTTTACACATGCTATAATGTGAAACAATCCTAAATTAATTGTATACATATTGTTTTATAAGACTACTAGATTCTGAGGGTTTTTTTTTGTTTAAATTATTTTTAGAAAATTTAATTTTTATATTTCTATTTTTTGGTATGATATTTGTGTTTAATATTAATTTAATTTATTTTAATTTTTGATAATTATATGAAATATGTTAAGAAACAATTATATAAGGTAATGGATCCCTAAAATTATGGAATTAAAGTGATTTTGTAAAAGTTAAAAAATATATAGTTTATTTTTTAAATAGATAATATTAGAAAATAATTGTTGTACTACACATATATCAATAGATTATCATGTTTTAATAGAATAGATTTAGGATAATATAATCAATTTGGTTTCTCATTGATGAATCGTTGCGATGAAAACTATGTTATGTTCACTCCTGTCAATCATCACAGCGGCAGAAGATAAGCGACATAAACATATGCAACGTGATTATTATGATAAGTGCATGCACCATTTACGTGTGCACTTTCCTGCTGTTTCACAAACCAACCTGGCAATATAAATACATTTTCATTTCATTTTGAATTCGTTAATTACATTTTATTTTCCAATTTGCATATGTTTATATATTGTGTTCTTAAAGATTCTTTTGTTTTTGCATTTGCAATTGCGTTATAGCCGATCATTTTTTTTTTCATGCTTCTTCTATCTTTGTGATCACCGCTTCTAGTTTATTCCATTTTATTATCTACGATACTCCTAGAACGTTTGGTTTTCAATAATAGAATCTCTATGCGTCGTGTTGTAACACTTCTCCAATACAAATAGTCTCTTTTCTATTTTATGACATGATAATGAACATTTTAATGACATGATAATGAGTATTATATAGTCTTTTCCTAAAACGTGTATTTTATTAAAGAGATTATTGATAAACAAACCGGAACAACATACTCGTATTACAACCAAGGGCAAATTATCATTTCACACGTACACCCTCTGGCATTATGCTAATTCGGAAAAGAACGAACTATATATATATTAACTTACATTTTAATTTTTGGTAATTAATATGGAAATCTACATTTAATTATTTTGCAATTATTTTTTCATTTCAGTATTGTCACTTAATGCAGAAGTATATATTCTGAAACTCAAATGTGTCAAGACGAACATTTTTAATTTTTAAAAAAGACAACGTAGAAAATCCAATTATATAAAGCATGTAATTAGCTAAATAAGGAACAAAATATTTTCCCATTAAACATATAAAAACAAAAGGAAATTTATTATTATTCATAAGGAAACAAAAAAAAAAGATATTAGCTAATTTTAGATAAGTATGCCCACCTAATACATTATATTAGCTCAAACGAAAGTCTACAGTTTTCCGAAACGGTCGAGATCGTTGTAACTTATAAATCAAATTTTAAGATTGGCATTTATTTTTGTTAAGAAAATGCGGGATTTAAGCTGCGTTTACAAACAACAGAGTTCCAAAAATAAAAATAAAAACCCCTAATTTTTCCACCACCAATCTTTGGAGATTAGTTTGCTTGATATACAAGCATTGTCTCTTTGGCTCGAAAGCTTTCATTCATCTCCTTTGATCTTAAGGTACATCTTCTTCTCATAATAATTCATAGTGTTAGGTCTTGCTTCTACTTTTATCTTATAATCTTCTGAATTTTTTTGCATTTTTCCAGATTGTTCGTTAGTGTTACAGGTCCTTATTTGATTTCTGAATGATGGCAACGACGTCTAATAGTACAGGGAAAACGAAACCAGACAACCAAAACCTCCCCAGATCAAGATCTCTTGGCAGGAAGCCAAAGCCTGTACCTGAAGCGAGCTCAGATGGTTCTGGTCGGAAACCAGTTGAGAAGTCTTTGCCCAATTATCTGAAACCAACATTCAGCTCCAGACCTGACCCTGTTAAGTTTTTGAAGAAGAACAACGCTGTAGAAGACAAGCTTCTTCGTAGACGATCCTTTGATCGTCCTCCTTCGTCTTCTCCATCAACTTCACCATCCCAAAAGTATCTCAGTACCTCTCCCCTTGCCCGTCCACGAGAGAGACCCGTTGTTCCACGAGAGAAGCCTGTCACTGGTCTGCGCTCTTCATCTTTCCATGGAAGCAGCAGAGGCGGTCTCAGAGGAAGCAGTTCGGTGGCTTCGAGAGGATCTCCAGGGGTAAAGAAGAGCGGTCTAAGCTGTCCCGGTTCTTCCAAGAGCAAAAAGGAAGGTTCTGAGAATGTTCCAAAGAAATCTTCGGGTAAAGAGATTGTCCCGGAATCTTCTCCTGTTGCACCTCCCCACGAGGATGAAGAGGAGATTATCAAGGTTGAAACCCATGTACAAGTTTCTGACCACAGAGAAGAAGATAAGGACCAGGGTGCACAACCCGATGAATCTGTGGAAGAGAAGGAGACCGGTCCCATGGATGCCTCCACAGAAGAAGAAAAAGAAGAGCTGATCAACGAGGATAAAACAGAGGAGCAGAAAGAACCAGAGAACACCCAAGAAAACAACAGTGGAGAGAAGGAAGAAGTTGAAAAGAAGGTCCTTGATGATGAGGAGAATGCCGAGACAGTTGTTACTCCGGATGTCGAAGAAACTAAGGAAGATGAAGAAGCAACAGTTAAAGAAGAGGAGAGCGAAAGCAGCAAAGTGAAAGAAGAAACAAAGGCTCGACTAGAAAATTTACCAGAAATCAGCACAAAGAAGGAAGTGGTGCAAGGGAAGAAGGAATCTCCAACAGCTTACAACGATGTAATAGCAAGTAAGTTGCAAGCGAGCTCGAGGAAGAACAAGGTCTTGGCTCTTGCTGGAGCCTTTCAAACCGTTATTGACTATGAAACTGCTGCATCTAAGTGATATACAGACAACAACTGTGCCTTGTTAGCTTTCCTATGTCACTGCTTTTATCGTTTTTTCTGTTGATTTTGGACAAATGACTCATATGGTTTATCAATGCTTTACATCTCTGTTGTTTCCTTGTCTTTACCCAAAGAGATTTCTATATGCAAAAACGTGACAAGAATATCTAACAAATTAAAAGAAATGAACTCATCATACTAAAAAGGGATATTACTTAACTTACATCCACCAGAGCAGCTTTTGCTCTGGTTCAAACAGTCGATACAATTGTTCTCTTGTGAAAGCTCCTACTGCCTTTGAGCTGTAACCGCTCCCACAACAATGAATAACTATAACCATCTTATGTTTCTTTTCCAAAACAAGATCTACTACGCGACCAATCGATGTTGTTGTACTCACACATGGAGGCGGGCTTCTCATCATTGAGACCAATGGCACTTCAAGCTACAAAGAAAGTAGTTAAATGCACATAATATATCAGTTCATCTTTTATGTCAACAAGTGCTGAAGTGGAACAAGATTTTGTATTAAAACTTACATTGTTGCAATCCTCCCGATGCAAGAGGCCTATGCAGCTTCCCCAGTCGTCTACAACTGGCACAACTTGCTCCTTGTAAAACCGCATGACCACATTCTTCAGCTGCAGAGTGCCTAGCAGTGGCCTAGTGGCTTCAAATGGAATCATAATACTTTCTATAGGTTCGCCTGGTATCACCTGGTTCAATATATTGTTCTTAAATACCCATCAAACCACACAAACCTCACAGTCCGAGATCATTTACATGAATAGCGAGTGTAGGAAATAGCCACATCTTTACCTTACTGAGTAGATGTGGACGCAATATGGACTTGGAAAAACCCAACAATGCTTCTAGGCGAACAGCAGCCTGCGGTTGAACACAATTCATTTAAGTGGAATTCAACGGAGCTAACATTTGTCTACCAAAACAAATATATAGTGCCTGAAAATAACTTTTCACATCATACCATGCCTCCACTAGTCGTCCAAGGTATTGCCTTCCACCTTCTAACAATACTTGTAAGAATTCCAAGGGCCTCATCGAGCTGACAAAATTATCCAGAAAATTAGGAACAAAAACCATCACCAGACACCGGACTAGTAGATATCATAAGAAAATGCTAGACATCACATAACAGATAAAGCCAGACTTTCAATTCAATAGAAGGACCGGCACGTCTAAGAAATTCTTTTTTACCTGACCAGCATTGAGAGCTGCTTCCATCAGCAGATTATCAGCTTCTTGTTGAACTGCCTTGGAGATTCTTCCCGAAGAATCAGGCCATAGGCGAAGATACAGGTTTCTAACCATGCCATAATCTCCTTGAACAGCAAACGCACGCATCATAGACATGTATAAGTGTGGCTTTGGTCTCAAGTCTATATTAGCTCCGCTTCTCTTCAATATTTCACCAAAGACACAAAGGGCCCCTGTGAACAGATTCAAGGGGGATCCTAAGGACTCCAAACCCATCTATGTACCAGGTTCAGAGAGCAATTCAATGTAGCAATTCATAGTAACATACCGCTCGTTGAACCACACTTTAGAAGAGCATCAACGACTGCTGTAAATGCAGTTCGGTCAACAAACAAGCTATCACACAACTTCATTTCCATATATATTTCTTGCAGCGATATCAGATCCTTCGCATCTCCAAATCCCTAAGAAGTAGGAATCCAACACAAGATGTCAAATATATAGCACTAAGATTATATATGTAAAAAGATCCACATATTGCTTTACTCACCTTCACCAGAGTAGTGTATGTTATAACATCTGGATAAAGAGAATCGTCATAGTATTCCTCTGCTTTCTCCTGAAATTTTGTAGAAAAACGAAGACATCATAATTAACATGAGCCAGGCACTACCCCAGTACTACTCTGAGTAACACTTGGAGTATAAAACTGGCCTTTTAAATACACACATGTGACCTTCATTTCCTTTAAAAACTTCATAGCCGCATCCAAATCGCCACATTTGATGCAGGCATGGATCAAAGTATTATAGGTGGGCCTATCAGGCTCCAATCCAAGTCGTAAAATTTCATCCAGCAAAATCACAGCCGCTTGTGGAGATCCTGAGTTGACATACCCCTGGAAATACAACAACTACATAAAGAACCAACCTTTCCTATCGACAATGGCAAAAGCAAGAAAACATAAACCATGCAGATGTTTCTCTGAGCCCAAATGCACGTACCTTCATCAACAAGTTATAGATGAGAATTGACGGGCCCCCATCCTCTAGGAGCAAAGTTCCATATCGTGCAAGCAGACCATTGGCACGCCGTAAATCTCCTGCACTAGAGCAATACCAAGTAGTTTTGCATCAGCCTTGATTACACAACCAACATTAGCAGCCGTCTGATTGAGTTAAGAAGCTTATGAATCTTACCAACATTGATCAGAGAGTCAAGCAGGCCATAGACAAGAGAAGATGACAACTTGGGATTCCCAGAAGCAGTTCCTTTCTCTATAGACTCCATGATTTGGAATGCTTCATCAATCCTCCTAGCCTTTCCCAATCCCTTTACCAAATCAAAACGCTCCAAATCAAATTTCAAAAGTTGGTTGAATAACAAAGAAACCAAAATTCACCTTCAAGATAGTGGCGTAAGTGATAGAATCTACGCCACATCCACCAAGTTCCGCCATCTCACGAAACACCCGGAGAGCCAAATCGACATCTCCGCAGTGAACGCAAGCCTCCAAAACGGAGTTCATCACGATCGTGTTCAACCTCCCATACCGTTTCTTAGCTGCTTCCACCTCCTCCACTATCTGATCTAGCTGGCGACGCCGCGTGAGGAGCACGATGCGAGAGGTGAGTGGCTTGAGGTTGAGACGTTTGGAGTAGTGATTACCTCTCCTGGGATAGCGCCGTCGCGTCGGAACGGAGCATGACGAAGGAAGGAGAGTAGAGATAGCTGAAACCCGATACATTTTCGAGGAAGCTACCGATCCGCCATTGATGGGCTTCGCTGTACCTTGGAGCTAAGCGAAGTGGATAACGTCAGAGAGAATCTAAATCACTGACAGTGGCGGGTCGTAGAAGATGGATATTATTTGGGCCTTAGGCCTGAATATTGAAGCCCAATACTTTCGAGAGGGTGTTGCGTTTTGTTTCTCTTTGAAAGTCCCACATCGCTAACAATAGAAGAATGGGAGGCATGAGAAGTAGTATAAAAGAAGAGGCGAGTTGAACGAACAAATCATACCTTTCTCGGCCTTTTGGCTAAGATCAAGTGTAGTATCTGTTCTTATCAGTTTAATATCTGATATGTGGTCCATTGGGCCACACGATATTAACTCTATTTTTTTAGGGTGAAGGCCCATTAAGATAGCTTGCTATCTCGGTCTTCTTGAGTAGCCCATGCGTTGCACTATTGCACGGGCCTCGGGGCCTGGCTCAGCCCGCCAAACCTCTAGTTTAATTATTTATAACTTTGGTCCCTCTATTAATTTGGCCTCACATTTCGTGATATTCTGTAAATTTTAACAGGTCCAGTAAAAAAGTGCATAAATCTGTTTAAAGTTTAAATTTTATTTTGTATTTGAAACTTGAAAGTCAAAAAAAAAAAAAAAGATATGAACAATAGATCCATTTCAATTATGAGACATGATAATGTATATAACCTAATAAATATTTACATTGTTTGTTGGTCCACCATTAAGATAGTTCTTCATTTTAAAGATCCAAGTTGATGTAATTGTAAATAGAAAAGTGAAAAGTAATGTTAATACTGCATATGAAATTGCGGTGATGGTAAGAAAACCCGGAGTTGTGTTACCCACTTTAAATTATCTTTCTCAAAACCTTACATGCAAAAAGTTTTGGTTCCATTGATTTTTTTTCTTTTTTTGTCATTGCCATAGTTCTTTTTTGGTATGTTTCAGATTCTTCTCACTAAATCCTCTTGTATATTGATTACAGTGACGCATAAAAATATAGAATTAACTAGAGGTGAGACGAATCGGATTTCTGAGGTATTTTAGGATATTCGGATCCGTAAAATCGCTATTCGGATCATGATTCGGATTTCCGGATATCTAGATTCGTTTCAAAAAATTAAAATTTTAAAATTAAATTAAAAACTAACTAATTTACTATTTATTTCATTTAAATTCTTTTTTTTGTACAAAATAATAAAAAAGATATTAAAATTTAATAAAATTAAATTTGTTTATTTAATATAAAATTATATATAATATATATTTATAAATAAATTATATTTTAAATATTTTAAAAATGTATAGTGAGCTCGAATCCGAATATCCAGATCTAAAATTTCACTATCTGAATCTGTATCCGGATTCGTCGAATCTGTAAAATTACTATATATGAATTTGAATCCAGAAACCCCGGATATCTGTTTTTTCAAAACGGATCGGATCACATATAGCGGATATTAAGACTCAGGTCTAGAATTATCGACACAAGCAATGAAACAAACATAAACTCCAGTCCTCTATAGATTGTGGCAGGTTATTTTTATTTAGGATGTTTTTATCAGGTGGAACAGAAGAGTATACACTTTTATACAAAACAAAAGACACACTATATATATATATATAACAGATTTACTTTAGATCTATGATCTATCTTCCTGATTGATTTATTATTGGCATTTATGATTAAAACACCTAAAAGTTCGTTGTCAGACAAAAATGTAAAGAACTCTGATAGAGGCCCTACTCTTATTTTAATCTTTCTCAATAATGGAACCAAAAGTAATGAAAAAATTACAATGGAATTGGATTTGGAGCAACACTCGAGTGTAACTATGTAAATATGAAACTATTAAAATGCGTCATTTATGCTCTTGTTAATTTTGTCATCGTATGCTGCTATCTTATAATCCATCTTAATACATTTTTTTCTTTTTGAAACTAAAACATGTTGTGTTTGTTACCCCAAATTCACTTGAATATAATAATATAATTAACTATATAATATTGTCGACTGAAACTAATAACCCAACAAAAAAAATTGTGTATGCCACCCAACAGTTGACAACCAATTCACAATGACTATTGATCATATGATATATAACTTATTTATTTTAGTTACAAATTAAAACTTTTATAATATGCAGGGGTGATCTTAAGCACAACCAAATGAAACATTAGTTTAGGGTCCTTAATTTTTTTTTAAAATGTACATAGAGAAAAACCCTAAATTTATATAAAATTTTTTTTTTTTATAAAACTCTTTCTAAATTGTTTAAGGCGTCTAACATCTCATGGACGGTCCTGACATGTACCATGTTAATCTTGGATGGAATTAATGAGTCCAACCAGCTATAATATTCCTACACAAGTATTTACTTTTAAAATTCATCTGATATATTCTTTTTTTTTTTGTAGGTGGTCACTTTCTAAAATCCAGCTATTTACACACACATAACTATATACATAATATAAAAAAAGTAATTAGATTAGGAAGAAAGCTAAAAAGGATTGTCTTGCTTTAACCAAAAGTTAAATTAGTAAATAAATCTGCTATTTAAGGATTGTCTCCACATTCTCGTCTTCCTTCTCAACTCGTAAAAAAAAACATTATCCCTATTATTCCCTAATCATCAAAGACTTCATTAACCGTCCATATTTTTGGCGCGAGATCAAACAAAACATACAAACTGATGTTTGAAAAGAGCAACACCACCACGTGCTGCTCAACGATACTTGAACGTTGTAAACGTTGCAACAATGAGGATGACATTGTCACACGTCGGGCTAATCACATGTATATATACTATATAACATAAAATGGCTTAGCTGTTTTCTTTCTTATTTAACAAAAAATACCCTTTAATCTAATTATTCTGGTTAATATTAGTATTTTTTAGGTACTTTGGCTGATGATTTTTTGTATTATTAAACTTAGCAATATTATATATTCGACAACTAATTAGGTGCCAATAAAGTTGTCGTCCGCTCCATTTAATTGTGAGAATTGGTTTTTTCACAAAATTTCAAATTATATTGATCATACTTTCCAACTGAAACTGAACCCATAAGTTTTAAGATTATATTAATTTTGTCCGGAATGTTATATAGTATGCGCGTTACATCGTGGTGGTACGTGTGGTAGCTTTGGTATGCATGAAACATGAATGTCTAGAACCAATTCGAATTAAACATTGACATTCTATAGACTTTATAGAACCACATGACAATACCTTAGTCTTTCTAGAAAGAGACCAAACGAAATAAAACATTCATTCAATTTTAATGATAGCTAAAATGATCATAGTATCCTTTTGTTGGTTGAAAATGTAATTCACGTTTTTTTTTCCCTTTTTGACGACGAATCAACAGTACAAAATTGGAGCCTTCAAAGCGCAACTGCAATCAGGCTATCACGAACCTCGTTATCGGTTTGCTAAACGGAGTTATTGTAATCATTGGATCATCAAACCCACCCGTCGTCGTAATTTCTAAAGGGTGACATTATACAAACATACTATACTTATCTAGCTATAAAGAATACATAATTGTCATGCACATGTAACCTAGTTTGTGTTAGTGCCATCACTATATTGACAGGTCAGATTTGATATTTTTGAGGTTTATAAACATTCATAAACCTTAGATCATCTTTAACCCAAAGGTGCTTGCTTAAAAAAGGTTTCTTAATTATTATTTTTTCCAAATTTTAAAAGAAAAATAGAAATGAATCAATTGCGGATCGCCACGTATTAGTGGGACCCGCAAACAGTTGAAGAACTAGCACACAGTCGGCTCCTATTCTAGCCGTTTTGGAGCTGACTCTTAAATTTTTGTGTGGAGCCCACTTCTTTTTTTCAATATTTTTTGGATAAGCACCTCTTTAAGCTATTGCGTTAAAAGTGCTCTTACTAACTTATTTTCTTCGTAATTTAAAAATTGATTAACAGATGGTTTAGAAACTATGGGCATCTTTTTTTTAATTTCTAAAGCCTTGATTTAAAATAATAATGTTTTAACTTAAAAAATAAATTTACAGCTAAAACATTATAAAAAGTATATTAATTTTAAAAATCAAATTTTCTACAGTTTTTATTTAGTGTTATGAAAATCTTCAGCAATAATCATATAACAAAAAAAGTGAAAAATGAAATCACAACTAAAAACCTAAAACCTTAATTCTAGTGTAAAAAATATAAAGACACAACATCAATTAGTTAAGTTCTTTAGAGACTTATACATTTGTAAAAACCTCCAATTTTTCTTCGAAAACTAAAACTCATTTACTAAACTATTACGGTCGGATCTGAAATTTTACAGACATTAAATATCTTCTTAAAGAATTTTATTAAAAAAATATTTAAGAAAAATTTGGAAGCTTTTAGATATGTCAAAAACTTATAAAATATTTAAGAACAAAGCTAATGTTTTATTCGGTTGTCTCCAAATCCAATCATGACTATTGTATTCTTGTATGGTGGTGACAGAAAAACATATACATACATATATTGGACTAGTTGAAAAAAAAATCTACAATGGTAGAGACTAGTCTCCCATTTCTATAAAACCGGTTAAGTCCATTGGTTTGGTTTGGTTAACTAAAGAATCGGGCCAAATTGTGAATCCAACATATACTACGGTTTCATAAATAGCTAACGATCGTTTAAAATTGCCGCCATATCTTGTTACTTTTCTCTCTGTAAAAATGTGGGGTCCTTGAATCCAACGGAGCGTGACGTCAACGCGCCGCCTCGTATAGCTCTGTCACCTATGTGAGAGAGAGAGAGAGAGAGAGAGAGAGAGAGAGAGAGAGAGAGAGAGAGAGAGAGAGAGAGAGAGAGAGAGAGAGAGAGAGAGAGAGAGAGAGAGAGAGAGAGAGAGAGAGAGAGAGAGAGAGATGTAGAAAATTGTGAGACGGATCGAAACGTGTCGAATGCTCTGTCATTCGGTCCTGAGACAAACGTGCACAGAGTAACGAGAAGAGGAGAGAGAGAGACTTTACCAGAGAGAGAGAGAGAGAGAATATAATATACATTGACCTCTCTGTCTCTTCAGCAAGCACCACATGCTCCTCTCGGTAAAATAGCATTTGTTTTTTTTTTTAAAATCTCCTATCTTTCACAGTTCACATGCACCTCTCTTCTCTCTCTCTTCCCAATGCTCATCTGAAGTTTTATTTTTATTTTCTCTTCAGATCTACTCACTCTTCATTCATCATCATCTTCTTCCTCGTATAAGGTAAAAACTTCTCATCCAATTCCTTCCATTGTTTCTTCATTTCCATCCAAATTGTTTTTTTTTCCTCTTCAACTAACCTTCCTGAGTTTTCTTCCCTGCTCTGTTCTCCACATCATTTCTCATAAAGTCTCATCCTTTTTTTTTACAATTTGATTCTCAGTTTTTTTTTTTTAAGTTTGATGATATTTTTCATGTAATAATAGTGAATCTATGATCTTCAATCTGATAAAAGAAACTGATCCAGATTTTTTCTTGGGGACTCTGCAAAAACTATCACCTTTTCCCAAAGCTCACTTTTTTTATTTTAATCGTAATTTTAAAGTTTCCCGCTAATTCTTCAGTCCTTTTCAGACAGAGATAGTTTGTTTTGACTTGTAACGGTCTGCGTGTCTGAAAATGTGGTGGATGTAGGTTTCTTGTACTTGTATGAATAAGAAACTCTCATTAAATGGTCTGCGAGATGGAGACTGATCAGATTGAAGAGATGGATGTCGAAGCCTTATCTTCTATGTGGCCTGAAGACGTCGGAGGAACCCAAGCAGACAACAACCAGTTCAACGTCGGTGATTCAGACACGTTAAAAGAAGTTGACATCGCTGAGAAACGCACCATGGCTGATTTAAAACGTTTACCGGAGCTAATGAACACGACTGACCAAGGCTCCTCTCAGCTCACCAACCTTGTGAAACAATGGGAGTATATGCAGGACCACGCGGTTAGGCTGTTAAGAGAAGAGCTCAAGATTCTTACTAAGCAGAGAGAAGAAGCTGAGGCCAAAGAGTTGAAGATTATAGAGGAGCATAACTTCGAAACCGAAGAGCCTGAGAATGTGCCTGTTTTGGATGAGACTAGTGATCTGTTCCGCAGGTTTAAGGAGAAGAAGAGGGATAAGTTGGTTGGTAGGAAGAGGATTGAGATTGATGAGGAGTTTGATACGGTTGCGTACTGGAAACAGAAGGCTTTGAGTTTGGAGAAGATGCTTGAAGCGAGTACTGATAGAGAGAGGAGATTGATTGAGAAGTTGAATGAGAGTTTAAAGACTATGGAGAGTCACTCAGCACCGGTTGAAGAGTTGACTCAGAATCTTAAAAGAGCTGAAGGGTTCTTGCATTTCATTCTTCAGAATGCTCCCATTGTAATGGGACATCAGGTTTGTAAATGATTCTTTTAGTCTTTGTTCGATCTTTCGAGGATCAGTCTTAAAATTTTGGGACGGCCTATGTCTAGAACCCGGTCCTTGGATAGTCCTGAGTGATGTTTTTTTCTGATTCTTTGTTCTTATTCTTGTTTCAGGATAAAGATCTACGCTACTTGTTCATCTACAATAAGTTTCCTACTCTAAGAGAACATGTAAGAGAAAAGCTTTTTGTTCTTGTCTTGTTGTCTGCTACTTTACTGATCATGTTAATGTTCAGGACATTTTGGGGAAAACAGACGTTGAGATATTCCATGGAGGTGGAGTGAAAGAGTCTGAAGATTTCAAGAGAGAGGTTCTTGAAAAAGGAAAAGCTTCAAAGAGAGAGATCACATTTGAGACAGACTTGTTTGGTTCAAAGACTTTTTTGATATACGTTGAGCCTGTTTACAACAAAGCTAGTGAGAAGATCGGTATCAATTACATGGGAATGGAAGTAACTGATCAGGTGAGGAAGAGAGAGAAAATGGCTAAACTTAGAGAAGACAACGCAGTGAGAAAAGCCATGGAGTCAGAACTGACCAAGACTATCCACATTACAGAGGAGACAATGAGAGCTAAGCAGATGTTAGCTACAATGTCTCATGAGATAAGATCACCATTGTCAGGAGTAGTTGGAATGGCTGAGATACTTTCTACTACAAAGCTGGATAAAGAGCAAAGACAGTTGTTGAATGTCATGATCTCTTCTGGAGATTTGGTGCTTCAGTTGATTAACGACATTCTTGATCTTTCCAAGGTTGAATCAGGTAAGAAAGAAATGTTTTCAAGTTCTTGTTTCAAGATTCTTGATGACATATATGTTTTCTTGTGTTGTTTATAGGTGTGATGAAGTTAGAAGCTACAAAGTTTAGGCCAAGAGAAGTGGTGAAGCATGTGCTTCAGACAGCTGCTGCATCGCTGAAGAAAGATTTGACATTAGAAGGGAACATTGCAGATGAAGTCCCTATCTTGGTTAGTACACAAACTACACATTCCTCAAAGAGTTAATGTGGCAAAGTCATTGTAATCTAACGTTTTTTTCATGTTCAGGTTGTTGGAGATGTTCTAAGGATTCGGCAGATTCTCACCAATTTAATCAGCAATGCTATCAAGTTTACACATCATGGAAAGGTTGGGATCAAACTCAAAGTGATAACAGAACCATCATTTGCTAGTGATGATAACGCACTGCACGCAGAAGCTGAAGAACAGAACGGTTTGGCTGAGACTTCGGTTTGGATTTGCTGTGACGTCTATGACACTGGAATTGGAATCCCAGGTAAGCAAGTAAGCAAGCTCCATAACATTAAAAGAACTAGTTATTAATCATGTCCATGTTTTGGTGTTCTTGTGCAGAAAATGCTCTTCCTTGTTTGTTCAAGAAGTACATGCAAGCAAGCGCTGACCATGCACGCAAATACGGTGGAACTGGTCTCGGTCTTGCCATTTGTAAACAGCTGGTAAACCAATCTTTACAGTTCACAGCACAGAGAAAGATGATGTTTCATCTCAGGCAAAATCATTTTGTGTTGTTGTTAACAGGTTGAGCTAATGGGAGGTCAACTTACTGTGACAAGCCAAGTCAACTTAGGTTCAACATTCACGTTCATATTACCCTACAAAGTTGCAACATCAAATGACCATTCAGATGACCAAGATGAGTTCTCTGATATGGTGGATCATCAACCCGAACCAGACGACACAACAGAAGGATATTTCCAGTTTAAACCGCTTCTAGGATCTATCTATTCTAATGGTGGACCGGTCATTGGCAATAACTTCTTACCTCATAAATCTATGCTCACTAGTCCTCTTAAGCTCATCAACGGTTTTGTCGACGACCCTTCTGACAACACTGGACAAAGCGAGACTGGACAGAACGGTAGTTACATGGATGAATCAAGACATGAAACCCGGTCTAGTCACTGTCCTGAATCAGCTCATCAATATGAGAATGGGAATGGTCGATGTTCCTCTAAGGAAAGCGAATCTTGTAGCAGTTCACAAGCTAGCTCAGAAATGGAGTCAGAGCTTAGGGAAGATGAAAAAACCGATACAGAGGTCAAAGAGACATCAAAGCAGCCAAAGATTTTGCTTGTGGAAGATAATAAAATCAACATCATGGTTGCAAAGTCAATGATGAAACAATTAGGCTATACTATAGATATTGCCAATAATGGAGTTGAAGCCATAACTGCTATTAACGGCTCCAGCTACGATTTGGTACTCATGGTAAGTAGTCTCTCAGATCCAAAGACTTGTCCTTTTCAAATTCACATGATCTGAAAAAGGCTTACAAATCAATTTGGCTTCACAGGATGTGTGCATGCCAGTTTTGGATGGTTTGAAAGCCACAAGACTGATCCGTTCGTATGAAGAATCTGGGACTTGGGATGCTGCAGTAGAAGCTGGAGTAGATATAAACACATTGGAGGATAAGCAACCTCGTGTAAGTTCCACAAACCGCCTGCCTATAATCGCGGTTAGTACACCTTCTTCAAATCACGTTCAACACAGAGCTCTAATGGATAACTAAGGAGTAAAATGGGTTGTGGATTTTTTTTTGCAGATGACGGCAAATACGTTAGCAGAAAGCTCAGAGGAATGTTATGCAAATGGTATGGACTCTTTTATTTCTAAACCTGTAACGTTGCAAAAACTGAAAGAGTGTCTACAACAGTATTTGCATTGAGAGATTTCAGAGTTTGGTAGATTAAGTGGTATGTGCTTGCTGTGTATAAAATGTGTAGGAAAAAAGTTTTGGAGAGCTATACAAAGTAGCTTGCTCTCTTAAAGATGTACAGTATCAATAAAAAGCTTTGTCTTCTTTATTTATTTGTGGGAAGTTTATGGCGAGAGAAACATAAAACATTTTGGTTCCCACCATAGAAAACTATCAGAGTAAAGCAGGCAAACTCTACAAACACGACAGAGAGCATAATCAAGGTTGTCAAAATGGGCTTATCTCGATTTCTGTTGGCTGTAACGTTGTATTCCATGAACATCCACAATCCCGGGAGGGAAGACAGGATCCGTAGCTGCTCTAACCGCAACTTTTGCAACAGATTCAACATTCACCGGAGGTGTGAACAAAGGTCCGACTAACGGGAGCTGGTTCAGCGGTTTTGCTTGTTGAAGAACCTACAAAAAGCCACAAGCATAATGAATAAAGAAGGCTGTCTTTTGAGAGATATTGCGATTAAGAAGGAATCTCTTACCATCTCCATGGGTGAACCAAAGACTCCCAATGGGATCTTCATGTTCCCAACGCTGCGAGTTCCATATATGAAACCAGGCCGCAATATTATCCCTGCACAACATTAACCAAAACCTCAAATGTACAAAAACGGTTAGGAGTCGGAGAGAGTTTCGTAATTATGATATGAAAGCTTACCTCCATAAGCAAATCTTGTGAGAAGCTCGGTCTCAGCAGCTCGCTGTAAGGATCAAAAGATAAGTCTTACGACAATTTTACACTAACCAAAAACGGCTATGGAAAAGCTGTTAGATACCTTTCCCTCATAGTATCCGCTCAACAAGTAGTTGGCTAGTCCGAAATCAGCAGCAGAAATATAGACAAATCTTTTCACACCTGCTCAACAAAGTGTACGCAATTAGAAAGCTGGTAAACTATTGATCATCCAATCTATGCGCTGCATATATATTTTCAAGATGCCATTGTGTTTAAAGTTGTAGCTGACTAATTCACATAGTTTGTGTTTCCCCGCTCCAATAATCCCTACAGTAACCTCGAAGTATTCTTAAACAACCTGTCCCTAAGTGTCTATCTGAGACAGATATCTCAGAAATATTACATGGTTATAAAAAAGGATTTTGAAAGTATTTATACAGTTGCAAATCAATAGCATAGCAATACTCATACCTTTCTCTGAGGCAGCTCTAATTGCGTTGATGTTAGCAGTCCCGTTAATCTTATACATATACGAGTTTGAACCAAAACCACCAACACAAGAGATCTGTAATGATTCATTCCGAATAACTTTATAAAAAAATGTACAGTTGAAAAACAAAGCGCTGCTAAATAAGCTAGGAAACAGAGAAAACATACCACAAAAGTCACACCATCAAGAGCATCTTTCAATGAATCAGACGATAGAAGATTTCCTGGGAAAAAAAGGATAAATTTATAAGATGAATATGAAGATAAATGAAATAATCTAGCAAGTTCCTAAAACATGTTGAGGAGTAAACAGTACCTTGATGCCATGTTACTCTAGTAGCCCATGAATCTTGTAAAGACGACTTACCTGATCTATACAACAACCCATACAAATTCATAAATCGACATCTGAGCAACAAAACTGAACTTGATCTATTCCCAGACATGACGACTTTAAACTTCCTACAGATCAGTAAGAGAGAATACCTGCTAAGGCTAGAGACAGACAAGCCACGATCTAAAGCTTCTTTACAGACATGTGATCCCACAAATCCATTTCCACCCAGGACAAGCAACTAACAAGAATCAAAAGAGTAAGTTCCAAGCAAGAGCATGAACACCATTACTGCAGATAATCACTATGTAACCTTCTCAGTAGGAGGTGGAGGCACATGTACAGTCTCTGCTTCTTCCACATCAAAAGGCTCATCAATTTTGTTAGAGTCTGTAGAGAGATACCTCCCACCACTGTATGATGCAGAAACAAACCTAACAGCAACATAATAATCTCCATTGCAACGACGAAGCAAGCATGAATTACACACATTCCCCTTAAATTTTCTAAGAATCTAGATCATGTTTCCAGAAACGATTATGTGGAATCGATAGAGTCACTCACCGTGTCTGTGGAATCGACGATTTGAATCGGATCAAACGCGAAACGATCGTCTTCATTTTTTGGATTCCGAGCAGGAGACGGAGGAGGAGTACGGCCAAGTAACAGAGCTAGACGTCGCAAAAGGAGCGATACAACTAACGACACGTGGCCTCTTCACAAACCTCCACGTGGATGCGACTCTTCCTTGATCTCAAGTCTGAACCAGTGGGAAGCTACGAGAGTCGCGCCTTGCGCGTGGCGCCAACGCGAGATTATACTAATTATTTGGGCTTTTGTTTAATGGGCCGAAGAATAAATTTTCCTTTTTTGCTTACATCGACATAGACCAACTCTTGCTTGATCTCTCAAGTCCAAACCAGTGGGAAGCTACCTTGCGCGTGGTGCCAACGCGAAACTATACTACTTATTTGGGCTTTTATTCTAATGGGCCGAAGAATAAATTTTCCGTTTTCTTACATCGACATAGACCTGTTTCTTTCTTTAAGCAGGTTTGTCGTCTTTACCATAAAAGTTCACACGTTCTTGACACAATCACCACGAAAAGATGCATAATAATTTCTCAGCCTTACATATAAAGCTTTCCTGAAATAGAATTTGTATGTTCACAAATGTAAATTACCACAAAAAAAACTATGTTAGGAAAGTTGCATCTGCTCATGAAGCTCAGAACATTCCATAGTGATACCTCTAAAACTTGAGTTTTGCTACCTTATGAGGGTGGGTTTGTTTATGTTATCATCAGGATTCAGGAGCTCATTAACAACCACGTGATAGTAGTGCTTAAGTAAATCCGAATAGGTTTATGCATTGATCACATCTTACTGACTCAATTTTTTTTTTGTAAGCATTGATAACAAGTTAGTGATATTGCTTAGATATAAGTCCGTAATTACAATATATAAATGTTGTATAAAAACCTAACGCAGAATTATATAATTATATAAAATTTAGCGAAATTTATATTATTATTTGAGAATTGGATTTGTTTATGTGTCATGTTCTCCATGATTTTAGGTAATTTTTATTGTGATATTTTTTTATAATTATATATATTATATAATTAAAATGAATTTATTAATAATATTATATTTTTACAAAATAAAATAATTATTATCTATTATATTGTTATTTTGAAAATATATATTTTTAAAATTAATATATAAAAAATAATAATTAAATACAAGTCAAGCAAAAACATTTGTATAAATATATTTTCTAATTTTTTTCTATTATGTGAGTGTTGTCATTTGTGATTAATTTGATGTTTGATTTAAACTTTTTTAAAATATAAATAATAATTTATTATATTAATTTTCAATTAATAACACATAAAACAATAAATATTTATGAGAAAATTATTATTCTCGCATGTGCGGAAATAATTTTATGTATTTTTGTCTATTAGAGTTTTGATATCCAAACTCAATATCTTAAATCTATAATTAACATTTAAATATTAATTTTCTAAAAATGTAAAAGGAAAACTTTTTTTTTTGTCGACATGTAAAACGAAAGCTTATGTAATGAAACAATTCAGAAATCAATATTTTGTTGGGTAAAAGAAACAGCAAGAAAACCTTACCAAAGAAATAAAAGCTTCAATTATTTTTCTTAATATTTTTTTTGTTAGAGCCGATCACGTTGACGTTGACTCTAGTGGACTTGACTCGCTATGCATTGCTTTCCGAGTATTGTCTATAAATAAAACCCTTACACGGTACTCGGAGCTAATCCAAACACCAAACACAAACAAGTCCAATCCAAATTTATATAAAAAGAAAAGAGAGATTTAAAAACAGAGAGTTGTGTCTTTGATGATGATGATGGGAAGTGCGATGGGAACATTTGGTTCAAGCATGGCAAGTTTGTTCTTCCTCTGGGCAACTTTTCAGCAAATATTCCCTGATCACCTCAAGATTGCAATCAAAGAGTTCCTTTTGTCTACACTCCAACAAGTCTCTTTTGTCCAAAGATTCTCCGACCAGATCATCACCTTCTTCTCTCCTTACATCATCATCACCTTCCCAGAGTACGAAGAGTACCGTTTCAATCACGCTTTCGCTGCCATCGACACTTACCTTGGTGCCAAAGCAATCGATAAGTCCCATAAGCTTAGGGCAAGTCAGGTTAAAGAGAGCAAAGGTCTAGTTTTGAAACGTGACGAGGGTAAAGTCAGAGATGTATACCAAGGAGTTCATGTCTGGTGGGAGATTGTGACTAGTACTGATGGATACAGAACTCAGAAGCTCACTTTCCATAGACGTGGGTTGGAGATTGTCACCGGTTCTTACATCAAGTATGTGGTGGAAGAAGGGATATCTATCGAGGCCAAGACCAAGAAGATGAAGCTATTCACGAATAACCCTAGTTTCAACTGGGATACTAGCAAGACAAGCTTGTGGAGACACATTGATTTTGAGCATCCGGCGAGTTTCAAGACACTGGCGATGGATCCTACGAAGAAACAAGAGGTTCTGAACGATCTTGAGGCCTTTCGAAATGGGAAAGAGTATTACAAGAAGATTGGGAAAGCTTGGAAAAGGGGTTACCTATTGTATGGACCACCAGGGACTGGTAAGTCCACAATGGTCGCTGCTATGGCGAATCATTTGAACTATAATATCTATGATCTCGAACTCACGGCTGTACAAAACAACTCAGAGTTGAGGAAACTTCTCACCGCAACATCAGGCAAGTCGATCATTGTGATCGAAGACATCGATTGTTCTGTTGACCTAACGGGCAAGAGAAAGAAGAAAGAAGGTGACTTGAGCGTCAAGAAAGAGGGTGGACAAGGCAAAGAGGATCAATACCAGAGCAGAGTCACACTCTCTGGGCTTTTGAATTTCATAGATGGTATATGGTCGGCTTGTGGCCAAGAGAGGATTATCATATTCACGACGAATCATATGGAGAAACTAGACCCGGCTTTGATCAGGAGAGGAAGAATGGATATGCATATTGAGTTGTCTTATTGTAGTTTCGAGGCGTTTAAGGTTCTTGCAAAGAACTACTTGGATGTTGATTCTCATCCTCTGTTTGGTGAAATTGAGTCTTTGCTAAAGGATACAAAGATGGCTCCAGCTGATGTCGCAGAGAAGATGATGGCCAAGCATCAAAGAATAGATGTCGAGGGGTGCCTCAGAGACTTGGTTCAGAGTTTGGAGAGGAGGAGGAAGGAGCAGAGAGGTCAAGATGATGATGGTCGCAAGAAGAAATCTGGTGGCAATAAACTCAGAATGTTTCGCCGGTTGTTTTAGGACAATCTATCTTTTAATCTTTAAGTAGTCTTCATAGATTCTGTTACTGTCTCCAGCATGTTTAGTGTATGTTACTACCTTGAATTTAACCTGTTTGAATGTGATATATTAGCTTTAAGAATATTCTGTTTTTGAAGACCAATATTTAAATATACAAAACCAAAGTAATCATAAACATATATTTCATATTAAATACATATATGTAATCCTAAATGCAACCACAATCAAGGAACTGTAAGTTTGTTTGCTGTATTTGTGGGAACGCTATTTACCTTATCGGCCACTAATCTCATCTGGAAACTCAGAACCTTGTTTGACGGCCTGTGCCGCTCTCATCTGCTAAACCATTAACGTTCATTTCCTCGGTTAAGCTACTTGCAGGGACTGGTTTTCGACTCGTTACATTCCCTGGTTTATTATTCACTGAGTCGATCTGGACTTGCTTACTTTCACTGGATGAGATCTTGAGGTCTCCAACTGGTGGCATTAGATTGGCTTCGTTGGATGAGGAGGAGCTGACGTGGCTTGATGAAGCTGTCTCCAGGAAACGAACGATCACACATGTGATGTTGTCTGCACTTCCTCTCTTTATTGCTTCTGCCACAAGTATCTTCGCTGACTCCTCGGGATCTTCAACTTCCTTAACCATTGCAACTGCTTCCTGCATAATATTAAGATTGTAACAACTATAAGAAAAAGAAGAGGTTAAAGAAGGAATTTAAACGTCACAGACCTCATTAGAGAAAACATCCCATAGCCCATCACTTGCTAGGATCAGAAACTGAAGAGAATCATCAATCTTCTCCTCCTGTATCCAATGACAAAAAGGGTTCGGGAAATATATTAAACGAAGATCATATGCAATATGGCTCTGATTCAAGTGAAAATACCTGGATCTCCGGATCAGCAACAACGTATTGCTTCAGAAGACGATCACCAAATGCGCGAGAAACTGCAAGAATCCCTCCAACCCTCCAAGTTCCTATTCAATTAAAGAATGCAACACAAATCACAAGAAAGTAAGGACTATCCTATTGAGAAAAGCATGAACCAACAACTGTTACAGACCTGCCCACATCACAAATCCACCAGCATTCTCAATCCTTTCACGCTCATCAGTTTGGTCAGGTTTATGGTCCCTTGACACAGCAATGGCTGTAAACACAGATAATCATGTTACACCAAGTGACATGACTCCATGACCATAACTCATCTAATAATCAAAATACCATTTCCGCCTCTGCTGATAACAGCTCTTGAATCACCAACATTGGCAACAATTAAACGATCACCAATAAGAATAGCCGTAGACGCAGTGGAACCAGCGTCTCTGTTGTGACTATTTTCTGACTTGAGTAGTTCAGAGTCTGTATGGTTATAGGCATCAGCTGGAAAATTTGAAGGCAATTTAGAGTGCATCATGAAAAAAAGACATTTGTGTTAAAGATGAACTTTTGTGAGAGTATACTTATAGCTGATTTGGTGTCAGAGATGAACTTTGGATGAGTGATTAGATTACAGAAAAGATGACGCTTCACATACTCAGCTGCTCTGGCTCCACCATGGCCTGGCGCAACCACAAGTTATACAGTCATGCCAAAACTAAGCTACAAGCTACCAAAACCAATCTTACGGTAATGCATGATTTATACCATCAAGATTCATAAGCTAGGCTTGGTTCTAGGCAATGTTCAAAAAATTGATAGACGGTAACTAGATGCTTTATAGAGGATTAGTGACCAGGGAAACTATCCGGACCTAGTTAACGAATTATTGATTTATTTTATATGTGTATGACATTTTTATGAAATATTTTAGTTTTTTTAAAAAAATATAAAATTATTATAATAAATTATTAATGGAAAACAAAATAAATTAGATAAATTTGTGGATCTATACTAATATTATTGGTTAAACTAACATATTTAGGCTAATTTAGATAGTATTTAACCAATTTCGAAAGTTTAAATTGATTTGAATCGTATAAATCGGTATAAATCAGATTTTAGGAAAATCGAATAAGACCAGGGGCCCTAGGCGCCACCTAGACCGATTTTTAGACCATACATACCATCAAAAACTCCAAATAAGCCAACGATTTGACCATCAACACCGTCGATCCTCGTCTCGAAAAAGTCTTCCATAGACGATCTCTTCCCAGCGGAGCTTGCATATCCATAGCTAAACTTTCCGTTCTGGCTGAAATCGAATCATGTTAAGATCGAGCAAACAGAATCAATCACGTAGTAAATCGAATCGAACAAGGTGAAACCACAACTAGAATCAAACAATCAAATCCAGCATAGCTGAGATGAATCGACCTGAGACCTCCTCCGCTCGCCGGAGTTTCAACCGTCTGCGTCGGGTTCGAATACGACAACGCCAAATCCAGATATCCCATAACTTCTTCCACCAACGCTGACTCTGCTCGGGATATTCGTCTAACCTGAAAAGCGTACCAAAACTCGGAATCAATCGATCGTAATATCTTCTCAATCGAAGGATGATAATACCTGAAAGTTCCATGAAAGAATCAGGAGAAGAAGAAGGGGAGAGTCATGGTTGGTTCACGTGTTTGAGAAAAGGGAAACAGGAAACAGGTGATCGACTTTTCGAGCGTTGGGAGCATATTCCGGCGAAAGATGGTTTTGGGATTGATTCATGCTAATTATAGAAAGTAGAAAGATGATAGAAGCACCCACACAAGTCAAAACCGGTAAACCAATGACGCATCGACAGATTCTGACACGTGGCACTCGTTTGACGGTGACACCTGTGTTGTTTTTGACTTTTATTATTGCCAGCGATATTGACTATCATTGGGAAGGCCTTATTTATTTTTTTCTTGGATTAAATGGGCCCATAGGCCTACAGTTTCTCAACTTTAAGTGGAGTAAGGATAATAGACCGCTCCTACTGCCAAACGGCACTGTTATAGTTAGGGGCTGAATGGTGTAACCGCAGCGGTTGCGTTTGCGATTGCGGATGTTTGCGGATGCAGGCGGTTGCGGTTTTATGTGTTATTAAGGGGCTGACTGGTATAACCGCAGTGGTTGCGGGCGTTTACGGATGCGGGTGGTTGCGGTTTTATGCGTTATTAAGAGATTTGGACGACTGGTAGAGCGGTTAAAAATTGTTGCGTTTGCGGGATACTTATAACTGGTTAACTTCCAAATGCAACAATAGTTAAATAAGAAATTAGCAATATTTTATATTTTATATAATTATAAAAATATTAAAAATCATATTATTGTAAGAAATATAAAAATTATATTTATAAAATTGTACTATTTAATTTTTTAAAAATATAGAAATATTTTTCTTGAAAGTTTTATAATATAAATTAAAATATATATTTGCAATTTAAAATTTTAATTGAATTTTTTTATTTTTTTATTTATATGATTTTTTGAAAAAAAAATATTTTTTTTATCCTCCCGCAACCGTCCGCAACCGCAAACGCTAGCTGGAACCAGCTTTTGAATTTTAGAGGTTTATAGCGGTTTGAAGCGATTTATAGCGTTTTCTATGATTGTTGCAAAACGCCAACAACCGCTACCAACCGCAAAAGCTGCGTTTGCGGGTGGTAGCGGGAAAACCAGTCATGCCCTAAGAGATTTGGACGACTGGTAAAGCGGTTAAAAATTGTTGCGTTTGCGGGATATTTATGACTGGTTAACTATTATATGCAGCAGTGGTTAGATAATAAATTAACAATATTTATATTTTATATAATTATAATAATATTAAAAATCATATTAGTATGCTAAATATAAAAATTATATTTATAAAATTATACTATTAAATTATTTTAAAATTATAGAAATATTTTTCTTCAAAGTTTTATAATATAAATTACAATATAATGTATACATTTTGGTATTTTATTATTTAATTTAAAATTTAATTGATTATTTTTATTTTTTGTTATATAGTTTTTTTGAAAAAAATACCCTCCCGTAACCGCCCGCAACCGCAAACGCTAGCTAAAACCAGCTTTTGAATTTTAGAGGTTTATAGCGGTTTGAAGCGATTTGAAGCAATTTATTGCGTTTTGTATGATTGTTACAAAACGCCAACAACCGCTACCAACCGCAAAAGCTGCGTTTGCGGGTGGTAGCGGAAAAACCAGTCAACCCCTTAGGCATGCACGTTTAGGTTATTGGTTCGGTTTGGTTTGGTTTGGATATTTTAGATATCATGTAATTCGGATAGGATGCTCGAAAATCCTTTTACTACGTAGCTTATTTTCGGTTCGGTTCGATTTAGATAGTTTTGGGTTCGGTTCGAATAATAAAACTAAAAAATAGAAAATACCTGAAAATTTCATTTATGTTTTGATTATAGTTTCAGTTTCAGTTAGTTCGGATAATTTATGTTAAATATCATATATTTTGGATAAAATATTAAATAATTAAAATAATTTATATAAAAGATTTTAGATATTTAAATTATTTTAGCCATAGAAATATCATAATATTTTTGAATAAATTTTATAATAATTTAGCTTTTTAAATCATTTTCAGATACTTTTAATAGTTTTTTAGATTATAAATATATATATTTAATTATATTATATATATAATTAAAATATTATATATTCAAGTATTCATTCGGGTATAATAATATTAGAACCATTTGGGGATTTCGGTCCGTACTAAGATTTGAATATTCTGGTTCTGTTCCGGTTCAGTTTTTCCGATTCGGGTTTTGCCCGGGCCTAGTTATATAGTTGCTGCTCTTCTCGTCGTCTCTCCGGAGTGATCCAGACCCAAGCGAGCCGTTCGAGATCCCAAAAGAAGGTTCTTCTTCCATGGCGAAGGAGCAACACTTGCGGCCTTGGTTTCTGGAACTCGTACCAGCCTTGGTTGTTCTTCTCGCCGCAGCTCATGTGATCGCCTTGGTACTTTCTCGTGATCTTCTCGTTTCTTTTTCTATCTCCGCTATAAAATCTAATCCTTGATTCACTTGTGATTCGCAGGGATACTGGATTTACAGATTAGCAACTGATCGTCGGCCTCAGCGAGGGAAATTTCACTGAGGAAGTCGTCGTAGAGTAGGTTCGTAATTAGAATTACCTGTGCTTAATGGTTGAATCTTGAGTCTTCATTAAGACGATGTAGAGAGATACCATGCTACATGATCAGATTTAACTAACTATCTTTGTGTGTGTTATTAACATATTGTATCAAGTACTATAGGATTGAACGATGAACAGAATCAATTGAGTCTTTAGGGTTTGTTCTTTGTGTTTAAAGCTGAAATCACTTTTGGTTCTTATCAACCTGCTTTCTTGATCTATGTTTTCTCATAACAAACCCACACAAACTTATTCCTGTACAATTTTACTTCACAGGCCCATTACTTGCTCGGCCCAATTACACACTTGATTAAGAAGGATAAAGCTAATTAATGCCAAATCCATAATAATTAAATCCACCCCTTTTTTATCTTTAACTACACCCATTTGGAGCAAACCCGACCCGCCCACCCGCACCATCATACACAACTTCCAGCGTTTTCTGCTGAACGTTTCCAAAGATGGCAACGTCACTGTCACCGCTATTCCCTGCAAACGCCAAACAAACCTGCGATCTATCAATCGCGTATAAAACTCCCGTCGATCCAAGCTCCACGACGGCGCCGCCGCTGAAAGAGAACACCACTTTCGGGATCGTAACCGTCTTTAATCCGCTGAGATCGAAACACGTGTCCAAGATCGAGACCCCCGACGCGCTCGGATACTGCGTCATCTTCGCCTTGAACGCGTTTTTCAACGCCGCGTAAGCTTTCGGCGGGAGGCGAGTGATGACGGTTCCGGAGTCGATTATAGCTCCCGGAGCAGAGAAAACGGTTGCAGAGATTGATAATTTCAAACCTCCGACGGTGATTCCGACGATATCGAGGCCGTAGAAGGACGTACCGTCGGTGATTGTGGTGGTCGGAGTGAATTTAACGGATCTGGAGATTCCGGCGGTTCCGAAGGTGAGATGTCCGGTGTATTTGGCTGAGGAAGGGAGGCAGTAGGAGAAAATCTTGTTGTAGGTCGTCGCCGTCTGCGACGGGAACGAGAGTTTCTCACGGCCGAGTCCGAGAAGTCCGGCGACACCGGTGAAGAGTCCTTGGTTGTTCTGACCGCAGCCGAAGTAAACGCCGTCGAATACGTTGGAGCTCGTTAGTGTAAACTTCTCCTTGGCGAAAAATCCGGCGGAGAATGATTGGTCGCCGTATTGAATACCGTAGACGCACGTCGAAGCCGAGCAGCTTCCATCGTTACCTAAAACCGGTTAACATAACCGAATTAAAATTGGAAAACCGGTTAACATAACCGAATTAAAATTGGAAAACCGGTTAACATAACCGGGTTTACTAAAATTGAGAAAAAATAAACCGGAAACCGAACCTGTAGCAGAAGAGAGAGAACCACACTCCGCCGAAGAGCAGGAGACGTTGTGGTATGAGGAAGACGAAGAAGGGTTAAAGATTGGTTCCTTTTGGGAATAGCAAGTTCTAACGCATGGCTCGCATTGAATCCACGTCAGATCGCTTCCTGTGTCGAAGATCAGAGACAGTTCGCGTTTCGGTGTTCCGATTCCGACAGAAACGACGTAGTTTCCTGATCCGAAGATGCTCCCGTCTTTAGCCGGTAGAGCCGTTGACTTGCTTTGCCTGACTCGGTCTGTGAGCTTCTTCGACAGTTTTGAGTGGATTGAGTTTACGCGGGCTTGGTCGAGTCTGAGGATCTCTGCATGGTCTGGACTCGTGGCCTTGTCACTGGTTAAGGACGAGCACGTGCCGTGCCTGTGCGTCACGTGCAGTGAGGACTTTGTGTTAGACGCTGAGTAGTAGATAAGTTCACGTTAGAAACAACAACAAATCGTATTATTAATGATTATTTGACGTAATCAAAAATGTATGTCGTTGGTTGGTTCCAAATATGAAACCTCTGTATTATTGAACCGACTAATATACATTATAAATACGATTTTATCATTTTTGTATCAATAGAAGTTGGATGATTGATATACTATTCATTTACTATCAAAGCCGGATCTGAGATTTTCGGGTTCTAAACATTTTTTTACGAAATTTTATAAAAAATAATTTCATAATTAGGGACCTATTCTTATGTAAAAAAACTTCAAAAGAAATTGGGAACCGATGTCATTGTTTCATCCGGCTGTGTCTAGATCTGGCCATGTTTACTATTGAACACTAAATGTCAATTCTAAAACATCTAACTACCGCTTTCTATAACCATGTAATGGTAAATATTAATGTGCTAACGGCAGAAAATTGATAGTAAACAGTTATAATACACATCCGTATGTTCTCAACACAAACAGAAACATATTAAATTTAATAACATCGTATGATTATAGCTAAAACACAATGAATCATAGATAAGAAAATATAACCTCTGGTAGAAAGAACACAAGGTGATGATGATGAAGGGAAGAGAGAGCTTAGTTGGATAGTATAAGAATCAGTCTCTTCACTCTCTCTATTACGAGCTCCATCAGTGCAATCCCAATTGAGACATACACAAATGATTATTATGATATTCAATACACTCTTAGCAGAGTTCATTTTATCTATCTTCTTTGTCCCTCACAATAATGAAAAAGTGTGACTCAATGCATGGCAAGGGTTGGTCCTTTATAAGCAGTCTCTTGGCTTAAGAAAGTCTCTCTAGTGGAGGGAGGTTGTTAAACTTTAGAAGCAATCCAGTCATATAAGTTAGGGGACTCCAATCGTTTCACTAACCAGTTGGATAGCGACACATCATCTGGCAATGGAGCATTATTGTTATTTTTTTGTGTGTTTTGTCGTTCACACACACACCAAGCACAATAAAATAACTAGGATGATTCCATTACGTGATTAATTGAGTAGTATAACCTAGTTGGTGCCAAAATTATGCATGGATTTGTGACATAAAATAAAGTTTCAATTATTCAGTGACCAGCGATAACATATCTTATATATTATTAGTCCTTTAATTAACGTGTCACTAGTTTTCATCATGATATTTTGGCCAAAACATTGGCATAGTCAAATGATGAGTACCTCTGATTACTAAGAATACTATACAAGCAATAGCTAAGGGTGCTTTAAACTCGATACATGTAGAGTAATGAAGTATCAATAGATTTCATCATGATATTTGATATATAGTCAATTGATGAGTCTCCTAGCTATTACTAAAATACTATAGAAGCAATAGTTATGGGTGCTTTAAACTCAATACATTTAAAGTAATGATCCAACAAGATCAAAGCAATGCATTGAAATTTCACATCATATCACTTGATCCAAACTTTACTTATGCGTATACATGTAAGTAACATATCATATGTTTGTATTAATGGAGAAAACAGGTGTTGCTTCACGAAATCATTCTCAACAATTAACTTTATATCATTTTCAGTAAGCATTCATTCGGTAGATTAACTATTCTTCAGTTACATGCAAATTATCGTAGAGAATTATAAAGTTAGACGCCATGTACGTAATGATTGAGGGTAACCCTAACCGAAACACATGTATGATTGAGATGATAAGTCCCCATGCAGAACCTCAATTAGTTGCATGGGTGGGCCTGGTTACAGTTTCCGGAAAATAATACTAATAATTAATTCGATAAATATAATGAGTACAAGTGGGAACAAAAGATTAAGATTCTTCATAAGAATCTTTTATGTAGTGGAAGTGGGAATCTGCAGCCTAATAATATTCTAGAAACTTAGAAAATTGACTAATAGGCTAACCATGTGGGTTCTTGAAACTCTACTCCGTTTCTTGGGTTCAATTTGTATTAGAAAGTTAATTTATAAAATTAGTGTTACCAACTTTAAAAAACTATTCAAATGATTTGTAAGAATTATTTCATTATAAGTTTCAAAAAAAAGAAGAATTATTTCATTAGAGTTCATCATTCCATTCCAGCGAGGTTATAAATATAGCCGCTTATCATATTGAATATATGTTCGTATTAAATAGATAAAAAGAGTAAGAAATTTATTACTGGCTTTCACCAAAAACGTGGTCGATGTTATTAAAAACTCTTATATGATTATTTGACGTAATCAATAATGTATTGGTTGGTTCTAGATATGAAACCTCTGCAATGCATTATTGAAGGGACTAATATACATTATAGTTTTGATTTTATCATACTGTATCAAAAGAAGTTGGATGATTGAGATACTATTCATTTACTATTGGACACTAACATGTGTTATAACGACCCCTCTTTCAAAAAAATAATTTCATGTGTTACATCAAATCATCAAAGATAATGGTATAATGCAAAAGAAAATATGTTTAATGTCTATAAATAAGTTTTTTAAATATGGACGTTGAGTATGCTAAAATACTAATGTTATCGTGTGTCACACCCTGAATTCATTTATAGTTGCATGTATATAACAAGGTATTAACAAATTTAGATGAAATAATTAATGATTATTATAAGTTTGTAGTTTTAGGTCTAAAGAAAAGATATACTTTTGCATTTATTTTGAAAAAATCAAAAAGATATATACAATTCTTTGTTTATATTTGTGGTGGATCTCAATTTTTTTTCTCTCTCTCTATATATATATATATGAACTTAGAAAAATATATGAGAATATCGTGGTAGAGTTGAAGTAAAGAACTATACATATAAGTTATAACATAGAAAAACGTGGTTTCTGTACTTGAATATCAATTATTGAATTTATAGTTATAATTAGAAAGCTGATGTAGCATCGTGGGAACTACTTAGTTGTCACATTACATTAATTCCACCATGAGGTCATGAGGTTATATTTGTTTTCTTTTCGACCCACCATGGATTATGATATCGTCCGATGAGTTTTTTTTTTCACTAAGATTTGATCCAAGTTTGATGTTAAATCATGATTCCACTCATACTTTATAGTGAAGAGCTGTAAATCAATTGTTTTTAGGTAAAAGCTTCTCTATATGTAACATATTACCCAAAGTGGTGGTGTGTTATCATGATCATTAGCTTTAGTGTTTTAAGCAATACTAATGTAAAGAATATAAATTTCTATGTTAATGTAACTTTTGTAGTCTTTTTTTTTCTCAACGCCCATTTTAAAGATCAAGTGGTAGCCAGAATTGAGTTGTCCAAAGCGACGTTCTCTTTAACTGGATCTAATTTATATAGAAAAAGAAAACACTATTTCTTGCCTACTTGTTGAGAAGATTTACACATAAATTTATGTATTTGAGGAATGAAAGATGGTCAAACTCAAAAATCCATCTAATAGAAAGTAAAATGAGACTAGTTCGACAGTAAACATTGTCAAGTTAAATGGGTTAGCAATCATGTCCACCAAATATAAACAATTTGTCTCTACCGGTATCATAATAATAAGTAAATCTCTTAAACATGACAGTCCTTTCATTTCTGTCTGGAGAGCCGGTAGACTTTTTGTAACTCCCCGACTGCCCACGGCTAATGGGCCATCCACGCCCGCTCTCTCGGCCTGTGGGCCCCATCCCCTTTCAACGGTCGGTGCGTTAATTTTTCAAGGCTTGAAATCATTGTTTACTGACCCTGCAATCACCAAATGACATTTCCCCGTGCTTTGACCTCACTCACACGGTATTGTTAGATTCAGGTTTATTATGGGCTTCTAACTTAAAACCAATTGACAATTAGTGGATTGACCCTAACCCTTTATATAGTAGTAGATTATTTCTTATATTTCCGATGTGGGATGTTTCTCATCAATATTCTTCCTTACGCTCAGACATCTAGGTCTGAAGCGTGGACAATGTGGGAATAACATCCACAAAGGACCCAACATCGGTATAGTAGTAGTAGTTGTAATAAATTAGGTCAAAGGATCTTATCGCTCTGATACTATGTTAGATTCATGTTTATTATGGGCTTCCAACTTAAAACCAATTGGCAATTAATGGATTGACCATAACCCTTTATATAGTAGTAGATTATTTCTTATATTTCCGATGTGGGATGTTTCTCATCAATAGGTATCGCGAATCATTTCTCGATAGGTCACTCATCCTTTCACTACTCTAGCATAAACACACTTAACCCTAGAATTCTAAACGGATGTGTGACGGAAAATGTAAATCAACTTTGGTGACATAGGTAGCCAAATCAATTATCTTAAGTTTTTTCACATATCACAACTCGGGATATTATACTTTTGTGACATCCTCGTAATCTAAATTTTTCAACTCCCTCCAGATTCTAATGAGTCCGCGGTAGTCCCCTGACTGTACCTTGACTGGCACACGAAGCTATCAATTATATATTCCACTATCTGTTTTGGTTTTGGTTTTGGATTAAAATTTGACTCAGAAATGTTAAAGGTTTATATGTGCAGGGTATATGTTAGGTGCAGAACCTGGACCGGTAAGGAAGCCCAACAACTATAAGGGTTGGTAAAAGGCCCATTAAATAATTAGCGGGAAAGCCTAATAACGAAATCTGAGATCCGTAAAGTAGGTGGATCCGGGTTAAACTCAGGCTTGAAGAAACGGGTTTAGCTCTCCGGAAGTAGGAGAAGATCTAGATCGTCTCTTCTTATCTCCTCTGCCTCGTCGAAGAGGTGAATTATGGACAAAGGCAAAGCAGTGATGGGGACTGGTCGGAGATGGGCCGTCGATTTCTCCGATCAATCCACTGTTCCGTCTTCTCGCGATATCCTCGACCCACCTGGCTTCTCTCGTGCTTCTCCCGAACAGGTTCTTTCTCGTTTGGGTATTGAGTTTCGAAATTAGATCCTTCTATGTTTGCTTTCGATTGGATTCAATTTGGAAATTGATCGATTCGTTTTCAGGATGATTCAGCAACGAGCCGCCAAAAGAAAGACGCTGAAGCTACTTGGAAGCTTCAGGTAATCTGAAAATCGCATTCTTTTGATCCTGCTATATAAATCTTAAAAGCCACTGACTTTTTATCTGATGATATATATTATAAAAAAGGAAAATTTATGTTTGGGTTTGATTTGGATAAAGTTTTGTTTTTGATGGAATGAGTAGAAAGCATGGGAAGTAGCACAGTCTCCGTTTAAGAATTTGATGATGATGGGATTCATGATGTGGATGGCTGGCAACACTGTTCATCTCTTTAGCATTGGTATTACTTTCTCTGCTCTTTGGCAGCCTCTCAGCGCCCTCCAGAGTGTTGGAAAGAGTAAGCTAAACCTTCACTTCTTCCTTTTTTTTTGTTCATCTTAGCCCCAGATATGCAATTAGACATCTATTGGTCACATTAGTTAGCTTGTCATCCCACAATTATATGTGGTTTATTAAACTGATGAGTATCTCTACTAGAGTGTATAAGAGCTTTTCCTTTACTTTGGATAATGTGCTTTGGAAATATTAGTACATGTGTATCATTCATCATGTAACATCGGTGACACGAAAGAGAATCATTTTTTTCAGTCCAGTTAGTGAAAAAAACAGACATGCATATTTGTAATGGATAGTTGAGTTAGGGTGGAAGTTACAACAAAACGATTTATGTGGAATAGCATCTACTTGACATGGATAGTAGAGTCTAGAATCTTACATCCTTACAATTACTCTTGTCTGCAGTTTTTGAGCCATTCAAGGATAACAAGGTGGAACTACTTATGCCGAAACTAGTGTTTCTTGCCCTAAACCTTGGAGGGCTAGCTTTGGGTATCTGGAAGGTGAGAAAGTTTTCTCACTCCCTCATTGTTGCATCTTTCCCCTTTCCTCTAAGGCAAAACGGACTAATAAGTAGGAAGTACTGTTTTCTCATACAAACAAATTTCACTTTCACAGCTCAATACTTTGGGGCTTCTTCCAACACATGCATCAGATTGGGTTTCATCTCTACCCCCTCCTCAGGTTAATAATTTCTTTCTGCAGCAAACTCTTGTGTCCCCCATGTGTTTCAGCATATCCCTGAAGCAAGATGTCTGTCCACCTCATATTTTTGATTCTCTCTAAGCTATACACATCATGTTTCTTTCCATTCCCATTTTCAGGAGGTTGAACACTCTGGTGGAGGATTTGTTTTCCACTGATAAGCAAGTCTCTGTCGTGTATTTTAAATAATCCGCCAAAACTGGTAGATGATGAAGACATTCTGTGAGATAACTGCGAAAGAAGCTTAAGTGATTTGTTTAATCCTGTCATGAGGAGAGGAAGATTCATATGGACCTTCTCATCTTGTGATCTTCTTGTAGCATTTTCAAAACTCAGAAACCATAGTTTTTCTCTTTTAAAGTATGATGTTCATTGTTCATCATTACTATGAGCTGTATTATTGACACTGAAGGGACCTATCCTCCCAGCTTTTTGTTTCTCCTCTTTTTAGACATGAATGGATAATGTTCTAAACCAATGATTCCTCAAAAACTCAGAGACCTTCTAGCTCATTGAGAAGGTCAGGAGGTGGACTTGTAGGCGCTAATCTATGGGGAACTAGGTCAAGTTTTGGGGGAAGCACAAGACGTGGAACAAAGTGCAGTCTTTAGAATCATGTAAGTCGGTCTCCTCAAATATACTTTCCACGACAAAAATGTTATTACATTAATGATTATAAGATTGCGATAAAATAAAATAAAAGATTTACAGCAAAAAGAAAAAAAAAACCCAAAAAGAGAAATAGATATTTTTTTTTCTATCATCTTCTTCTTCTTCCGTTCATCTAGTGATTCATAAACAAACAAATGAATCAAACCCTAAAAACTTGATCCGAAATTTTCTACCTTGATTTTGTTTATACATCACAACAATAAAGATCGATTCTTTTGATTCTTTTCTAAGCGAATCTGAGTTTTTGTTTTCATGTCCGCGAGGATCTCATACCTGAAACATCCCGATCCTTGCAACCACTTGTCTGATTACAAGCTTAGATACGGAACCGATGGTTACAAATCCTTCCAGAACATGTTCAGATGCTTCAACGACGGAAGAATCAAGATCAAACTCCAAGAAACAGAGACACCACCCAGATGCACTTCTTGCTCTGTTCATCACAACAACAACAACAAGAGACTCTACATATGTCTGATCTGTCGCTCGATATCTTGCTCAAGCCACCTCCTTTCTCACACCCAATCTAACAAAGGACATGACTTAGCCATTGACGTCGAAAGATCTGAGCTTTACTGCTCCTCTTGCATCGATCAAGTGTACGATCCTGACTTCGACGAGGCGGTTGTGTCGAAACAGCTTGTTGGTCTGAGTGGTGTTAAAGATGGTGTTGTTGGTGTTGGTGTTAGATCGAACAAGAAGAGGAGGTTGTTGGCAGACTCGCAGTTCTTGGTGGATCGGAGGGAGAAATGGTCGTTTCCTTTGGGGCTGAGAGGTTTGAATAATTTGGGAAGCACTTGTTTCATGAACGCTGTGTTGCAAGCACTTGTTCATGCTCCTCCTTTGAGGAACTTTTGGTTGAGTGGTCAGCATAATCGTGATCTTTGTGAGAGGAGGTTGATGGGTTTGTTGTGTTTGCCTTGTGATCTTGATGTTATCTTCTCTGCTATGTTTTCTGGTGATCGTACTCCTTATAGCCCTGCTCATTTGCTTTACAGGTTTGTTAGTTTGTTTTGAGTCTGTTGAATCTTCATAGACATTACATGATATGCTGATTTGATCTTTTGTTTTTTTGTGGATGAAGTTGGTGGCAGCACTCAACGAATCTAGCTACTTATGAGCAGCAGGACTCTCACGAGTTCTTTATTTCGCTATTGGATTGTATCCATGAGAACGAGGGGAAGTCGAAGTGTCTGTATAAAGGTAATCCATTTCAGTTCTTGATGAAACTTTCAAGATGGGAACTTGACTTTGTTTGTTTGTTTGCTTGGTGTGCAGATCATGAAGAGTGTCAGTGTATTACTCACAGAGCATTCTCTGGTCTTTTAAGATCAGATGTTACCTGCACAACGTGTGGATCAACGTCCACGACTTACGATCCATTCATCGACATTTCACTTACTTTAGATTCAGCGACAGATTGCAGAAAGAACAGAAACAGTGGCGAACCAAGCGTGAACGCACCAATGCCAACTCTTTCTGGTTGCTTAGACCTCTTCACTCGGTCAGAGAAACTCGGTCCGGACCAGAAACTAAACTGCCAAAGCTGTGGAGACAAGAGAGAATCTTCCAAACAAATGTCCATAAGAAGACTTCCTCCACTTCTCTGCTTGCACGTTAAGCGTTTCGAGCACTCCCTCACCCGTAAAGCCTCTAGGAAAATCGACAGCTACTTACAGTATCCCTTCCGCTTAAACATGTCTCCTTACCTCTCCTCCTCCATCATTGGGAAGCGGTTTGGGAACAGAATGTTTGCCTTTGATGGAGAAGGCGAGCATGACGGTTCATCATCATCGTCGTCATCAGCAGAGTTTGAGATATTTGCAGTTGTAACTCACTCGGGGATGTTGGCGTCTGGTCACTATGTGACTTACCTGAGGCTTAAAGGTCTGTGGTATAGATGTGATGACGCATGGATCAATGAGGTTGAAGAAGAAGTTGTGAGAGGGTGTGAGTGCTATATGTTGTTCTATGCACAGGAGAGAGTGATTCAAAAGGCTCACAAGGAGTTGAGTTATCAAGTTATCTCCATGGCTGATGCATTTCCCTTTGCTGATTGCTGACTCTTTTCTACTTGGCCAAAAGATTTTGATGCATTTTTACCTTAAATACTTTTTTTATTGATTGAAGGTTTATGCAAAAAAATATTTGGAAGCCAAGTTTCAATGATGAATTATTTATTTCACAAAAGTAATACTTATGTTATAAACAAACACATCCAAGGAACACAAACACATCTTGTTACATTAGGAAGATATCATATAACAGGTGATGATGATGTTATTGAGAGGAATCTAATAAGTTTTTTTATACCTTCTTCAAATGATCTTCCTCATCTACCTCCATTGGCAAGTCTCTTGAGATGGTTGAATGCCTTCTGCTTAATCCATTGCCTGTCATATGGCAGATACGCATTCATCGAGTGTTCATACCTGCAGGGTCACATGAAAATCGGTATATAACCTGTGAATTTGTTATAATCATTCTTACAAGTGACACAATACACTTATGACAAAACGAACTTATAGTATCAACTAAAGGAATCAAAGCTTATTCAACATGGAAATCCTAACGACACCTCTGTGCACATTACTTGCAAGAGATAAAGCAAACCTATTGGATTCAAGTCACGTTTCAACTCTTCAGAAAACGTAACGGTAGGAATGAATAACTAACTGACTGCCAAATACAAATCTTCAGTGAACAAGTCTACTCAGCCAATTGATGGACGAGAGAACATAAGAATCAAAGAGAGGAAAGGGGCTAGAGACTAACACCAAAGCGCTCATGTCAGCAAAACCATCCATATAATTGTAAAGATCAGCTATGTCATAGCTAAGATTCCTGAGAGATGGATTAATCTCCTTCAACTTCCTTTCATACAAGCCGCAGATACCTGTTGAGAACAAGCACACGTTATATCCATCATCAGCTCATAACAACACCACTTCCTCAGGATAATCATGTTAGCAACTCAAAGAAACAGCTATATCCATCTTTGTTATACCACAAAGATAAAACCTCAGAGGCGTAATCATAACCAAAGTCAACAAGAAGTAACTATAGCTATAAGCTAGTATAGAGAATGTTGGTGATTCTTCGAATTGAAAAGGCTTACCGTCCATAGCTTGGCCTATAGAATCATAGTCCATAAACGTCCTCGTAGCTCTGCTTGGAGAGTTTTGCAACAAGATGATGGTGTGCCTTCCGTTATGGTTACTAGCCTACGAAACGAAGAGATAGCTGAGCGTAACTAAGAGCTGAGAGGATCAAAACAAATCGAAAACCCTAGTTTCTCTGAGAAAACGAAATCGAATTTGATCTTTGATAAAGACTATGCTAAATTTTCTAAGCGATTGACTAAGGAATCAATTAAGCTAACGTAAGAGAAGAAATCGATTACCATCCTCAAGTGACAGATTGACTTCGATAGCAGATTCGAGGGTTGGAGACGACGAAGACGAAGACGAAGAAGACGAACGAGCAAAGTGTCACTGTTTCAGAGAGCAAAACAAAAAGAAATAAGCAAGAATCTAGGGGCTCAAGAGTAAAATAACGAAGAATTTCTGTCTCTTTACACGTGGCATGTGTTAGTGAGATCAAACAGCGTGTTATTCCATTTAAGATGTGAAAACTACAAGCTGTTTTACAAGTTAACTGCGTGTATTCTCTTCTAAATATGAGCAACGACATGTAGTTAGTGTTCGAAAACATTATACAAAACTACAAACTCAGTTGTCTCATTTACAGAAGTAAAAGCTTAATATCATCATCATCATCTGCTTCGTTCTTTGGCATCACATCAGATGGCACGAGATCATCCAAATGATCAGAGTTGGGAACGAGGAAAATGAAACACAGTGTGGTGAATCTCAGGAGATTCCTGAGTAGAATCACGAGCCAAAGGTTCCCAAACTCGTGTCTGGTGACACCAAACGCGTGAAGAACGAACCCTCCACTCCATTTAGAAGTAAGCTGTCCGAAACTATCAATGCACATGAGGAAAGCAAAGAAAGTCCCTTCGATTCCCAGAGGACAAAGCCTTGTGCTGAGAACGACCATGGGGATCCATTTGATCTTACTTATGATCCTTGAGAAAGATTCTTCTGTTATCACAAAGAAGGAATCTGGTATCCCAAGGACTATGTTCCAGCGTTTGATGAAGACGAGGTCGAGCATTCCTGATAAGCCGTATACAAGTTGTGCAAAGAAGAGTATGTTCCTAAAGGAATAGCTTTTGAGCTTCTTGTGGTATATGAGAACTCCAAACATTGATGCTAATGCTCCAATCGCGTAGATTATGCCCACAAACTCCTACATTTAGACCCAAAAACAAGTTAAGTTTGGATCTAGCTCATGATTGCATGTTTGGTTGAAGAATTGTGGCGCCATCATAATTTCAATACATCTATGACCACTATTTCATAAGGCATACCAATATACACAAACCAAAGACCCATTACTACAAGAGAAGTAACTGGTGGTTTTACTCCAAGCCAACAAACAGTCTCATATTTGGTCCATATGATTATCATGACATACAGCCACAGTGTCAGTTTCGAGGTTGTGAGTTATGGGAACCCACTCTGGCTAACTTCCAACTGCATTGAGTTACACTATACTAGTTCATATGAAACTATGTCAAGCCCATACCATATATATGATTCTCTATAACAATATCACTGACAGATAGGTTTTTCATCTTAATTCTATATTCTTGTGGCCATTGTGAGACTGTGAAACCAACCTGGGAGAAAGCGGGACCAACTTTAGGATCAGTGTACCAGTAGAAGTAGCCTTCATGAGTACTGATATTGAGAGCTAACGATATGAACATGTAAAGTGACGGCTTCCATACTTGAGGGTACTTTATTGTTTTGTACATTCCCTTCACCGCTACTCCGAAGCCATCTGCATCCTGAAGAACATTCAATGATTGCTCAGCGTTTCATCAAAATTTGAAGTGATGGGAAACAGAGGAAGTAAGTATAAAAATTGCTCCGGTGGAATCGATAAGCAAAGCAAATATCTGCAACGCAAATGCTAGTGAGAGAGATCAAAAAGATTACAGGCATAGCTCTCACCTTTTTGTTTTTCTGTATGAGGACAGTAGAAGATCTTTTCTCGTAGATGAAAATCCCGAGTATGATAACCGTTGCAGGTGGCAATGCTAATACCCCTAATGCTCCCTATCAAAAAGAATGGACCATTAGATCGATAAAAGTGTGTAAGTTTAAACAAGTTAAGAAGCAGAAAAAAGTCAGTGGAGTTATAACTCTGTCTTGAAAACATGATATGAAAAAGTTGAAAGCTCAACCTGAGGTCCAAGCCAGTGAACAAAGACTCCACTAGTTGCGTATCCCACCAAAGCACCAGCAGACGAACAAACCATACAAAGGCTCTGTATATCAGGAGCCAAAGATCCGATATTGATGCTGTTTGTAATGGCCATAGCAGCAGAGACACCTAAGAGGCAGCTCAAAGCCAAAACGGCTGGCAACTTACCAAGAACTACAACGGCAATCGCAGAGACCAAACCAAGAACACCAGCCACCACAAAATAAGGCTTTCTTTTGTAACCTTTGATCGGGAAAATATCGGTGAAGAGACCCCAGATAGGTCTCATGACCCAGGGGATGTAATACAATCCCATGTAAAGCTGCACAACCGATGGCTGCACTTGCTGAACATCTTTCCAGTAATAATCTGTGACGACTTTGAATATTGAACCGGAGAACCCTTGGTTTAGGCCGTACACAAGAACCACACCTAGAACAAAGCTCGGGTTTAGCCTAGAAGACAGCATTTGCAGCCATTGGAAAGGCTGAAGCAGAATGGAGACGACAACGTTTCTACTATGCTTTATCTTCAGCAGAGGTATTTTTGATAAAACCTTAGGAAGTATGAAAGGTTTTCTGTATATCTATTCACGTAGCCGGAAGGCTTTATATATAGCTTTACAATGTAACCTAGAGAACACCAGCAAATAGGAAACTATATCACAGAGAATATATGAGCCATAAACTAGGGAGATACAATTGCCATCGTAATATATACGAAGATATTCTAATACCCTCCCTCAAGTTGGAGCGTACAGGTCACAAACGCCCAACTTGCGTATGAAATATTCAAATTCTCGACGTCCAAGTGCCTTTGTGAATATATCCGCCAATTGTTCGTTGGTACGAACATGAATAGTTGCTATCGTACCTCTTATGACTTCGTCTCGGATGAAATGACAATCTGTTTCGACATGCTTTGTTCGCTCATGAAATACAGGATTCTTGGCTAAGTGAATAGCAGCCATATTGTCGCAGAACATTGAGATAGGCTTAGAAAATGTAACACCAAGACAGGTTAATAGAGATTTTATCCAGAGAAGTTCTTGTACCGTCAGTGCCATAGCCCGATATTCGGCTTCCGCGGAAGATCGTGAGACCACTTGTTGCTTCTGTGATTTCCAAGAGATCGGTGATCCAGCCAGTTGAATGATCCAGCCCGAATGAGATCTTCGGGTAGTTGGACAACCAGCCCAGTCAGCATCACACCAAGCTACGAGAGACAAAGGAGTATTAGCTTTCAAGAGAATACCTTGTCCTGGATTTCCCTTAAGATATCTAACAACTCTTAGGGCAGCATCCCAATGTTCTTGTTTTGGTGTTTCCATGAATTGTGCAAGGATGTGGACTGAATACGCTATGTCTGGTCTCGTGTTGCCAAGATAGATTAAACGTCCAATAAGACGTCGAAATATAGTAGGATCAGCAATGGTGTTGCCTTCAGCCAAAGCGAGACGATGATGTTGTTCAAGAGGAAACAACGATGGTTTTGCACCCAAGAGTCCAGTCTCAGATATTATATCCAATGCATATTTCCTTTGACAGAGATAGATACCTTGTGGACTGCGAGCAACTTCAATTCCCAGAAAATATTTAAGCACTCCTAGATCCTTCATATGGAAACAAGAACTCAAATAATCCTTGAAACTCGAGATAATGGTGATCGAATTCCCTGTAATGATAAGGTCGTCAACATATACTAACACATGAAGACGAGAGTTCTTTTTATCATATGTGAACAGTGAGTAATCAGGGATAGCTTGTTCGAAACCATAATCGAGTAAAGCAGTGTGGAGCTTTGCAAACCAACATCTTGGTGCTTGTTTGAGACCATATAGAGATTTATGTAGACGACATACTTGGCGTGGATCAGTACCGTGAAAACCAGGAGGAAGCCGCATGTATACTTCTTCATTTAGGTCACCATGAAGAAAAGCATTGTAGACATCCATTTGATGAACTTCCCAATTATTCGAAGCAACAATTTGTAAGAATGATCGGATTGTTGTCATCTTTGCAACTGGTGCAAAAGTTTCTGTATAATCAACACCTTCCACTTGATTGTTTCCTAACACCACCAGTCTTGCTTTATGTCTCTCAAGGGTACCATCAGCATGAAATTTTAGCTTAAATACCCACTTGCATCCAATAGCTTTCTTTCCAGGAGGGAGGAGTTCAATGGTAAAAGTACCACTGTCTTCTAATGCAGTAATCTCTGTCCGAACAGCATTTCTCCAATGCTCATCTTGAACAGCCTCAGCATAGGAACGTGGTTCAGTGGTAGATGTGATGGCAAGCAGATACTGACGGTGATTGTCGGAGAACCTGGAACAGTCGACAAAATGGCTAATGGAGTATAAATGCTGATCATTGTCACTTGAAGTAGACGTGACAGTGTTGAGAATATAGTCAGCGAGATGTTTAGGTACAGCTCGTGGTCTCTGGCCACGTCCTAGTATCACCTCAGGAGTAAGACTTGGCTCAAGAAGAGAACCCTCCCTGTCAGGAGCAGTGGGAATGTCAGGAGAGTCATCACGAGTAGGTGGTGGTGGTGTCTGAATACTTGGTGATGAAGGTGTAGTAGTAGACTGAGGAACAGAAACAGAGTCTTCAGTTTCGTGGGAAGAAACAGAGTCACCAGAAGTAAGTGGCTGAGGTAGTGGACTTTCATCTTCTATTGGTATAGAACTAGGCACAAGAACAGTCTGTGTTGCGTCTGGTACAACAATATTCTCAGTGAGAGTAAGAGATGGAGTGTCTGGTGATGATAGTTTCTGAAAGGGAAACTCAGATTCACAAAAAATGACATCACGGGAGACTGAAATCTTGCCTGTGTCAATGTCATAAACACGCCACCCTTTTTTGCCATACGGATAACCAATGAAGACTGATCTTTTGCTGCGAGATGCGAACTTGTCTCCCTTATGATCTTGATTGTGAGTGTAACACAAACAACCGAAGATGCGCAAATGGCGAAGTGGTGGCTGTCGGCTATAGAGAACTTCGAAAGGTGTCTTGCCCTGTAACAGTGGCGTGGGTGTCCTATTGATAAGATAGGCTGCCGTAAGGACGCACTCTCCCCAAAACTCCAAAGGAAGACTAGACTGAAACCTTAAAGCCCTTGCAACATTCAATATATGGCGATGTTTACGTTCAGCCCGTCCATTTTGTTGTGGTGTTCCCACACAAGATGTTTCGTGAATAATACCATTGTCTTTGAAAAAATCAGTAAGAACCATGAACTCGGTTCCATTGTCGCTCCTTATGGTTTTGATTTGTTTCTCAAACTGTCTTTTTATTAGGGCCAAGAAACTCTTGATCGTTTTCCCAACATCCGCTTTATTTGGCAAAAGATAAAGCCAAAGTCCACGTGAGAAATCATCTAAGATGGTGAGAAAATAGCGAGCTCCACAAATAGAAGTATGTCGATAAGGACCCCAAACATCCATGTGTACTAACTGAAACGAATCTGTTGTTTTATTAATACTGAGAGGAAACGAATCTCGTGTTTGCTTTGCACGAATACAAATCTCACACATCTTATTGGCTGAAGTAGAAAGCTTAGAAAAACCAGAAACAGGTAACAACTCAATAATCGAACTAGAGGGATGGCCGAGGCGTTGATGCCACACGTCCAAAGAAACGAGTTCCGTCTTGTACGCTGCAGCAACACTTTCCACCGCCCGAAAGAAATACAATCCACGAACCTCCTTACCCGCTCCAATCAGCGTCTTGGTAATGCGGTCCTGAACAATGCACAGTTTATCAGTAATTTGGAGCATACTAGCACTGTCCCGGTTTAACTGAGACACTGATATCAGATGGCAGTGTAAGCCATCAACAAACAACACATTCTGAAGACAGAGATTAGGTCCTAAAAACACAGAACCCTTTCTAGTTGCCAATGTGAAACGGCCGTCAGGAAGCTTAATGGCAATTGGAGATATTTCGCAAGTATCAGTCAAGAAATCATAAGATCCAGTCATATGGTTTGTAGCTCCCGTATCGATAATCCAAGTAAGATAAGAAAACATACCAGTAAGTTTCACGTTCTCTGTGTCTTTCGTGTCGTTGAGGAGATTAACCAACGTCTTCCACTGGGTGTCACTTAATCCACTCAAACCCACACGATCTTGACTGGTAATGATCGTGTTTGCTGATGCTCCGACGTTTGACGAGGATGCCTCAGCCATGTGTGCACGAGCAGTAGTAGATCCATTACCACGTCCTCTGCCTGCAGGACCTTTTGATCTTGGTCTGTCTCCCCACCAGTGTGGATATCCCACAGTGCGAAAACAATTTTCCGCCAAATGGCCTTTGCGTCCGCAGCTAGCACACATCAGTTTCTCTTTGTCTTCTCGAGTCATAAAGGAGTTAGGTCGTGGCGATGCTTGTGTTGCAAACACCATAGTGTCGTGTCTCTCTTCAAGAACACGAGCAGCTCCTCTGGAATCTTCATCCTGCACCAAAATCTGGTAAGCTTCGTCAAGACTCGGTAACGGGTTTCGGGACAGTATGTTGGATTTGACCGGTCCAAATGTTGCCTCATCAAGTCCCATGAGAAACTCATGAAGTTTGTCTTCTTCACGTTCTCGTTCAAGTTCAGCACCACTCTTAGCTTGTCGGTAGTCAGCCAAAGCAGTCCAAAGTGTCATCATCTTTCCATAATAAGCTTCAATGGTCAGGCCTTTTTGTCGAGCAGTTGCAAGTTCTGCCTTAAGACGCTGAACCCTCTGTCCGTTCTTCACGGAGAAGCGCTTCTTTATGTGTTCCCACAATTCACGAGCAACGTCATGATGAGATATGTTCGATCGAACTTGAGGATCAATAGTCACTTTAATCCATGATCCTATCAAAGCGTTGTTCGTAAGCCAATCTTCTCTGTCTCCGGATTCCTCGCTTGGCATGGGAATGGATCCGTCAACAAAACCGAACTTCTTTCTAGCCAAAAGAGCTTGACGGAAGTTTGTTGCCCACTCATCATAGTTGGGCCCACGGAGAGGTGGCTGTGAGATTATGGTTCCAGAGTTATCACTGGGAGACAGATCATATGGCGAAATCGTACGCCTCTGAGATTCAATACGTTCTCTCTGTTTTGTGACAGAGGATGATTCATCTTTAGATGTTGGTGTATCCGACATGTTTTCTCACAGAGTTTTTCGAAGATTCAGAATGAAAACAAATGAATCAGCCAAGAAAGAGGAATGAACCAAAAGATAGAATGGATTGTTAATGAGCAAAGAATTGCTTATTGCTCTGATACCATGATAAAACCTTAGGAAGTATGAAAGGTTTTCTGTATATCTATTCACGTAGCCGGAAGGCTTTATATATAGCTTTACAATGTAACCTAGAGAACACCAGCAAATAGGAAACTATATCACAGAGAATATATGAGCCATAAACTAGGGAGATACAATTGCCATCGTAATATATACGAAGATATTCTAATAATTTTGTTACGTGTACTGATACAACAATACACAATTGATAAAATGGCATTGAGCTTCTAGAAGGCAGCTGATCTTATCACTTGCCAGCTGTCCCAAAGGAATAAAGAATAACACGTGAGGGACATCCCATGTGCTCCTAACGGCCTCGTCACTTACGTGTGACTGAGGTTCAGATCTTCTATTTATAGCTGGTTCTGAGTAGAGAGAAAGGTATCTAGAGATTAGATCACAAGAAGGGGAGGTGAGGGACTCCATTAATAATTCTCTCAAGGTTGTAATACAGTTTTTATCATCAATCTACGTTTGTTTCTTTTGCTTTGTTGCTGTTTTGATCCAAGAGATACGTTTCACGTATCAAGTGGTATCAGAGCTCAGTTACGAGCCATGGGGACGATGGAGATTCCGATCTTCTACGGTGAAGAACCGGAGGAGTGGGTTTCATGGATGGATGCGTTTATTGCTGATCAAAGTCTTTCAGAGTTTGAGACAAGGCAGTTTGCGTATGGTTTCATTGACGGTGAAGCACACACATGGTACTGCGATGAGTTGTCGAGATCTGGGTTTGAAAACTGGGACGATCTGAAGGTTCGATTGGTTCAGCGGTTCAGCACGAAGGTGGTTGAAGCGAAGAAGCAGCCTAGCTTGATGGACCATATCAAAAAGATGAGTAGTCTTCTAGATTGTCTTCAACAGAGGTGGAAAGAAGAAGATGCGGCGAAGAAGGTACCTGAGGTGGAGACAGTGGTTACTGAGGCAACAAAAGAGATCGTGAGCTGCGTCGTAAGAATGGGGAGCACTGACGATCAGATTCCTGAACCGATTCCATCACTGACGAAGCCAGAGGAGAAGAACGAGACTGATGTGTTTATGTCATATCTGGTGATGCAAGAGGCCATGAGTGATGAAGGATTGAAAGAAGACCAGCTTGTATCTTTGAGAAAGCCAGTACTGGGAAAAAAATTGGGTGCTGATCAAAGTAGAAATAAGAGAAAGAAGAAGAAGAGGTGGAAGAAGCTTGATCTGCAGACTCAAAATTGTTCTGGGAAGAATACTAATTATTATGCATATCATGTGTTCGATCAAATGTTTGTGGGAGGGAAAAGAGCTAAGAAGAAAAGGAAGAAGAAGAGAATGAAAGCAGTGTGTAGAATGAAGAGAATCAAGCAGGAGCGGGGATTCAGAAAGTTGCTGAAGAGACAGAAGAGAGTGTTGGTGGAGCTTGCCATATGGAAGAAGCTTAAGCTCCAACACAAATCTCACCAGAGAAAGAATAAGATCAAAGAAATGTTTTCAGGTAACCATCTTGCTTTCATTTGGAACTCAAATCTGGTCCTTGAACTGACTAAAAGGAACCTTAGAGGATGTTGTAAGAGAAATGGCTATGTGATAGTCTACTGGAGTTATAAGTTGATGCAGCTGAAGGGGCTGGCGAAGCTGAACTGTGAGCTGCTGCTAGCTTCTGGTGCGAGGAGAAGAGCACAATCTAAGCTTAAGTGTGGAGTTCCTGAAAAGCTTCTCTCGTGTGTGAAGAAAGAATGGGCGAAAGTGCTTGATTGGAAGAAGCATAAGGAAAAATACAAGCACACGCAGAAGAATCCTATTAATGATATCTACTCTTGGCTCTATAGAAGGTGTCTGCTAGAGGTTCATTCGTTTCGCCAAGTGCATGCAGGCTCAACTCTAAGTTCAGGTGGACATTTAGTTGCAATGGCCATGGCATTTCTACTTATCCAAGAAGAGGCTGGATATCTCAGACCTTCACCAGGAGCAAGATTGGGGTCGCAAATGAGAAAGGCAGTAGAGAAACCTATGAATGTTGTATCTTCTATGAGCGAGCTAATTGGAAAGGTGAAGTTAGAGGCAGAAACAGAAGTTACTTTAAGGTCCAGAGTTAACACCAATCTAGACAGGGAGAAGCGTGTGATGTATCGAAGTTGTGGTGTTGAAACTGATGCTAATGTTGTGAACAGTATAGTGGATGCACGTGTGAAAAGAAATGTGAAGCATGATAAGTCAGGGAGGGGGAAGTACAAACCAGGGAGAATGCAGCTCTCTTTGCAAGTGTTTCTGGTCGAAAGAGATGGTACAAGACGTGAAATGAAGAGTGTGGAGGAAGGAGGAAAACGCAGTCCCAAGACAATAGAGCTTACGTGGGTAAGCTACAATATAAGTGACAGTGTCTTGTCTCAGGAGTTAGACGACACATGTATAAGTCGGAAACTGCAGTGGCGTGATACTTTAAAGAGCATACATGTGAATTGGAAGGAGCAGGTGGAGTCAACAAGAACTCAGACGCCACCATTTGCAAAGAGGATTACAGAGTCTGTTGTCACTGCATTTGTAACAACCAGTCAGTCAGAAGAGTCCTTAACAGAAGAAGATATGGACCAGGAGCTGAAGGGGGTCACACACATCCTGCAGAAAAGAGCTCATCATAACAGTGTGTTAAAGACACAAACAACCATTGGGAAGTTCTGTGGCTTGATTGAATCAGAGTTTTTGGTGAGGGGAAATGATATCAGATTTTTAGAACTACTGAAGAAGAGTCCGACGGCAACACATAGTTTTGAGCTGAGAAACCAAGTGTGGGAGCCAGGAATAGAAGCTTATGATGGTGAGTGGAAGGAGTTTGGAGCATTATCAAATGGAGTTCTAGATGGAGGCTTGAGTGGTTTCTTGAGCAAGTTAGTGGCTGTATCTAAGGGAGCAAGGATTATCAAGTTCAGGGGACAACGTTATCTGACCTCCGTGTCTGAACTCATTGCTCTTGTTCTGTTTCGCTGGACATATGTGATGTTGCACTCACCAAGACCACCACGATGGTTGGGCACTCCATTTCATGACTCCAAGTCAGAGAAGAGGAGGTACCCATCTCCGAGCAAGAAGAGACTGAAGCGAAGAGATGCCAGTTTTCTATTTTCAACCTTGAGGACAAGGTTGATTTCAAAGGCGACGGTATTGTTACGTGTACTGATACAACAATACACAATTGATAAAATGGCATTGAGCTTCTAGAAGGCAGCTGATCTTATCACTTGCCAGCTGTCCCAAAGGAATAAAGAATAACACGTGAGGGACATCCCATGTGCTCCTAACGGCCTCGTCACTTACGTGTGACTGAGGTTCAGATCTTCTATTTATAGCTGGTTCTGAGTAGAGAGAAAGTTATCTAGAGATTAGATCACAAGAAGGGGAGGTGAGGGATGATAGGCCCTGGTATTGATAGGCCCTGGAGAGCTTACTATCGGAGGCAAAGAGGAGATGTGAGAAGGGAGGAAGGAGTTACAGAGACTGAGCTGGGAAAAGAAGTCGTTAGGGAAAACCAGACTGGTTAAGCATTCTGTTAACTATAAATAGTAGAGGTGGTTATGAGAAGAACTTGGAATGCGTGTATTGTAATTGTTGTGGATTGACGCGATGAGTCATCCGACGTCGTTATGAGACGTATACGATACAGTACATACGAGTGAATACTATACAAGGTTTATACGAAGATACGAGAGTAGAGTACTTGATTCTTAACAAATTGGTGCGGTGACTGATCGATTCAACGCGATCATCGATTCCGGAGGCGATTTCGACGAGAGTGAAGTGTGGAGCTCGCGAAACTGTAGTTATGGGAGATTCGAACAACCAGGAGGCACAAATGGATTCGACGATGAATCGATTGCAAGATGATATCGAGTTCTTGAGGATCGGATGCGATAAGCTAGCTCGAGCTGGTTTGGAGTCGAAAGAACGGTTTAATGCGATCGAGAAACAGCTTATCAACATCGGAACCGAATCTAGTACGAAGATCAGCGCATTGGAGAGGCAGATGCTACTGATTAATGGCACGTTGGCGAGAATCGAAGCAAATTCGTTTTGCGGCCAACGTAACGGCAAAGAAGTAGCTTCTTCTTCAGCTCCCCCACCTTCGTCGTATCAGGTACCACAATTTTCTTCTGAACCGGAAGAAACTCACACACAACTAGGTTATCGGGGAATTTCTAGTTCGTTAGCAAACCGTGATTCGATGTTGAGGAAGGTGGAAATGCCAGTTTTCTCTGGTAATTTACCGTTTGATTGGATTTCTCGTGTGGAACGTTTCTTCAGAATTGGAAATTATAATGACGAAGAGAAGTTACATCTGGTTTCTTTGAGCTTAGAGGGACCTGTTCTGAACTGGTTTAATGGAGAAGTGTTATCAGACCCGTTCTTGAGTTGGATACAGTTCACCGAAAGACTGTTGGATCGTTTTGCGGGTTCATTGGATGATGAACCAGCAGCGAGATTGTTCTGCTTACAACAAACGGGAAATATTGTGGATTATGTCAACGAATTTGAAGCCCTACGCAATCAAGTTACGGGTATTGACGAGAATAATTTGATCAAGGTCTTTTACAATGGGTTACGACCTGAAATGAAGGAAGTGATACGCATGAAGGAACCAAAAGGTCTTACCAATCACAAGTTGGCGGTGCTCAAGATGCAGAGCACAACTTTTTGCAAGGTCATGAGTACGGATAAACAGTTGGGAACAAGATCCTCATACACGGGTGGATTTCAGAAGCGTAGCATTACACTTCCGGACAAGAACAATACCCTACCTTTACAAGAAGCTGGAACACTGAGGCAAAAATCGGATAAACCTCTACGTCCTCGTCAATATCATACGGACGCGGAGTTAGACAGGATGCGTAAAGAGGGGATTTGCTTTCAGTGTAAAGGCAAATGGTATAAAGGTCATCCTTGTAACAACTTAGAGTTGCAAATTTTAACGGTTGTTAATGGATTGGTGATGGAGGTTCTTGATGAGAATAGAGAAGCAGTAGCAGAAGAGGTAGCAGTGTTGGAGGAAACGCAGAAAACAGAGATGATGGCCTTGTCTTTCAATGTTTTCGTGGGGAAAGAGGGTCCGACCACAACCAAAGTATGGGGAAAATTGGGAAAAGTGGATGTGGTTATCTTGTTGGACAGTGGAGCTAGTCACAATTTTATTGCTCCACATATTATGCACAAACTCTTGCTACGAGCGACAAAACAATCAAACTTGGAGATCATGCTAGGCACGGGTATCTCAGTGACGGCAATGGGAGTTTGTAAGGATGTCAGTTTTGGAATTCAAGATTTATCCTTCACTACGGATTTTGTGGCGTTGGAATTGGGTTCGGCGGACATAATTTTGGGTGTACAGTGGCTTAGAACATTGGGTAAGTGTGTTGTGGATTGGGAGGCTCATGAGCTATCATTCGTTCACCAGGGTTCTTGGGTCACGATTCGAGGTGATCCCGATTCGAGGTGATCCCGATCTTCACCGTCATCACAACTCCTTACTCAATATGCATAAGAAGGTACCTGAGACAGTACAAGCTTCATCCGTGGTTCCGGACAAAATCGTATACGTGCTATCTCAGTTCCACAACATCTTTGGAATTCCTTCTTCCTTACCGCCGATGAGAGGTCATGAACATAGCATCACACTCTTACCTAATTGTGGTCCTATCAATGTTCGACCCTATAGATATCCGCAAACCCAACAAGCTGTGATGGAAACAATGGTGAAAGAGATGTTGTCTGCGGGAATAATCCAACCCAGTCGTAGTCCGTTTTCTAGTCCTGTCCTGCTCGTTAAGAAGAAAGACAAGTCATTCCGATTCTGCGTGGATTACAGGGCACTGAACAGAGTGACGATTCCGGATAAATTTCCCATTCCCCTTATCGATCAACTACTCGATGAACTGTTTGGAGCTTCTATTTTTTCCAAGTTGGATCTTCGTTCTGGCTACCATCAAATACGAATGGTAGAAAAGGATATAGAGAAGACAGCATTCCGGACAGTTGATGGCTTGTATGAATTTCTGGTGATGCCTTTTGGATTAATGAATGCTCCAGCTACGTTTCAGGCGCTAATGAACACAATCTTTCGACCATTTTTGAGACACTTTGTTCTGGTTTTCTTTGACGATATTCTCGTCTACAGCCGGACGATCGAGGAACATGTGTTACACCTTCAACAAGTGTTACAGGTGTTTGAGCAACAGAAGTTATTCGCCAATCAAAAGAAATGCTCGTTTGGCTTACCTTCTATAGATTACCTCGGTCATATTATCAGCTCTCAGGGTGTCGCAACGGATCCGAATAAGACCAAGGCCGTGGAAGCATGGCCTGTTCCGAAATCAACAAAAGAGCTTCGGGGATTCCTAGGTCTTACGGGATACTATCGCCGGTTTGTCAAGAATTATGGAACAATTGCTCGACCACTCACCGAACTATTAAAAAAAGATCTCTTTGACTGGTCACCAAGAGCACAGTCCGCTTTTGAGTCCTTGAAGATAGCAATAACCTCTGCTCCAGTATTGGTTCTACCGGATTTCAATGAGCTGTTCGTGGTTGAGTCGGATGCATCAGGGTATGGTCTGGGGGCAGTGTTGATGCAGAATGAGTTTCCAGTGGCATATTTCAGTCACGGCTTAACTACTCGAGAACAGCTAAAGCCCATATATGAGCGAGAACTCATGGCCATCGTGCTTGCTATTATCAAGTGGAAACACTACTTGTTGGGACGTCATTTTATTGTGAGGACAGACCAAAAGAGTCTCAAATTTCTACTTGGACAACGGGAGGTTTCTATGGAGTATCAAAAATGGTTAGTCAAGATTTTGGGCTATGACTTTGATATCGTGTATAAACCGGGCAAGGAGAATGCTGCTGCTGATGGGTTGTCAAGGATGAATTTATTTGCATTGACAATACCTACGTCATTACAACTTCAAGATCTCCTTAAAGAGGTTGATAATGACCAGCAATTGCAAGATTTAAAGGCAAGGATCTTAAGGAATGAGATGCCTAAACCAGGCTATACACTCAAAGATAACAGACTTTATTATAAGAATCGATTGGTGATCTCTAGAAAGTCGGTTTTCATTCCTTTAATCCTTCAGGAGTATCACTCTAGCCTTATTGGAGGTCATGCAGGAGTTCTCAGAACGAAGAAGCGTATCCAAGAAGTTTTTTATTGGGCACAAATGCAGAAGGATATCCACAAGTTTGTGTCGGAATGCATGGTTTGTCAGACACATAAGTACTCTACGTTGTGTCCTGCGGGGTTATTGCAACCTTTACCTATTCCGCAGAGAGTTTGGGACGATATCTCGCTAGACTTTGTAGAAGGTCTGCCAGTTTCAGGAGGGAAGAATGTCATTCTGGTGGTTGTCGATCGTTTAAGCAAGTATGCTCATTTTGTGGGTTTACGCCATCCTTTCTCTGCCTCTGATGTCGCGCATACTTTCATATCGGAGATTGTTAAGCTTCACGGCTTTCCGCTTTCCATTGTCTCAGACAGAGACAGGATATTCTTGAGCTCTTTTTGGAAAGAATGTTTCAGACAGGCAGGTACGAAACTGAAGTATAGCACCGCCTATCACCCTCAGTCGGATGGTCAAACCGAGGTCCTTAATCGTTGCTTGGAGACATACCTTCGTTGTTATACATCTACACATCCAAAACGTTGGTTCCAATTCTTACCATGGGCTGAATTTTCTTATAACACTAGTTATCATACAGCGATTCAATGCTCCCCGTTCAAGCTAGTGTATGGTCGTGATCCTCCTCAATTAATGGCGTATGAGACGGGTTCTACATGTAACTTTGAATTGGAACAATCATTGCGTGAGCGTGATGCATGGTTGTGTGATATTAAGAACCATCTGGTGCATGCCCAGCAGCTAATGAAGAATAATGCCGACAAACATCGTCGGGATTTGCAGTTTGTAGTCGGTGATTTGGTGTTTCTCAAACTGCGTCCCTACCGTCAAAACTCTGTGTCTAAACGGTTGTGCAGGAAGTTAGCAGCTCGCTATTATGGCCCTTATCGTGTTTTGGAGAAGATTGGTTCAGCTGCCTATCGGTTGCAGTTGCCTGAATCTTCTCGCATTCATCCGGTCTTTCATGTCTCCCAACTGAAGCCGGTGTTGGGACGAAATCATGTGGTCATGCCACTTCCAGTCGAGCTATCCGTGGAGGATGAGTTACTGGTGGAGCCTGACGTGGTGTTGGATTCTCGTTATGATGCTTTGGGTCATTTGGAGATTCTCATTCGCTGGAAGGGTTTACCTGATCATGAGACTGAGTGGATGAGGATGAGTGAAGCTGTCGCACGCTTTCCTACTGCTAAGCTTGAGGACAAGCTGATTCTCTGTACCGGGGGTATTGATAGGCCCTGGAGAGCTTACTATCGGAGGCAAAGAGGAGATGTGAGAAGGGAGGAAGGAGTTACAGAGACTGAGCTGGGAAAAGAAGTCGTTAGGGAAAACCAGACTGGTTAAGCATTCTGTTAACTATAAATAGTAGAGGTGGTTATGAGAAGAACTTGGAATGCGTGTATTGTAATTGTTGTGGATTGACGCGATGAGTCATCCGACGTCGTTATGAGACGTATACGATACAGTACATACGAGTGAATACTATACAAGGTTTATACGAAGATACGAGAGTAGAGTACTTGATTCTTAACAAGGGACTCCATTAATAATTCTCTCAAGGTTGTAATACAGTTTTTATCATCAATCTACGTTTGTTTCTTTTGCTTTGTTGCTGTTTTGATCCAAGAGATACGTTTCACGTATCATATTTCCAGTGAGAAGAGTTTCTCAGTTTCTAGCGTCTCCATGGTGTTTACGGTTCGGGAGATGAACACTGGATCTGAAAGTACTGAAAGCAAGAGACTTCAATAGTTATTTTAGTGTAAAAAAAACTCCTTTTAGACTTTCAATAAAGATTTCTAGATTCACACACGAGGAAACGCGAAAACATTGACTCTGTAAGCAATGACGTCTTTCTTCAACTACCAGTCTTGAATTCTAAAAAATCCTAAACCATAATATCAGCCAAAGAGTAAATGTTTCATCTTTCCTCTCAAAAGCACTAATCCATATCAACATATAGGTAAACACTTACTTAACCATATAAGTATATCAAAAGCTACTTTACACTAAAATCCAATAAAAAAAGAAGAAAGCAAAGTGCAGAATATGTATAAGATTCCCACAAGCCAAAGAGACTACTACTATATCTTGACGAGTTAAGAACAAACGAAAAAAAAAATGGCAGGATTGTTTGATAAACAAGCTGATCTATACCTAGACGCCAGACCTAATTACCCATCGGAGTGGTTCTCCAAGCTCGCCGCTCTCACCGATCACCACCGTTTAGCCTGGGACGCCGCCACCGGAAACGGCCAAGCAGCTCTCGCCGTAAGTAACATAGTTACAGCACTGGATCTCCGATTTGACTGATTTTAGCATCATCAGATCTTGCATTTGACAAGTTTTCCCATGTTGAACAGGTCGCAGATCACTACGAGAGAGTCGTAGCAACAGACGTGAGCGAATCGCAGCTGAAGCTTGCGACGACGCATCCGAAGATCGATTATCGCCACACGCCGTCGACGATGACAGACGACGAGCTAGTGGAGCTAATCGGAGGAGAAAACTCGGTGGATCTGATCACGGTCGCTCAAGCCGTACACTGGTTCGATCTCCCACGATTCTACGGAGTCGCAAAGCGCGTCCTCCGTAAACCCGGCGGGATCATCGCCGTATGGGGATACAACGACGTCGTTGTGTCCCCGGAGTTCGATGCGGTCCAGTATCGGTTCCACGCTCAAACGCTGCCGTATTGGAAGTATCCGAACATTCAGCATATTTTCGATGCGTACGGAGCGTTGCCGTTTCCTTTCGAGAGCGTGGGGATGGGATCGGAAGGGAAGCCGTTGATGCTGGAGATGCCTAAGACGACGTCGTTTGAAGGGATCGTAAGGATGTTTAAGTCGTGGTCGGCTTTAGTCACGGCGAAAGAGAAAGGTGTGGAGTTGTTACCGGAGAGTTTGGTCAGAGAGCTTGAGAGTGCTTGGGGAGGAGCTGATGTTGTTCGTACCGTCGTTTACAAAGCGTTTATGATCGCAGGAAAAGTTCGCGTTTGAATCATCAAACGTTTTAAATCTCGTTTGCTTCCCTTTCGTTCGTAATAAAACGTTTTTTTTTTAACAAACGTTTAACATGATATTTTTTTAAAAAATATTTTGTTTCAAAATATATGATATTTTAAAATTTTAATGTTATTTTTAACTTTATTAAAAACTGATCAGCAAATTAATTTTTTTTTATAATTGATTGATTAGTTTTAAAATTATATATTTAAAAATACTTTTAAAAAAATTGTAAGTTTTTTAGTGTTTGATTATTTATGTAAAATATCATCCAATAAAAAATGAGGAAGTATTATATAACTTCCACATAGGAATGAAATTAAATGAAAAATACATAGATTATAAAAATGTGTGATAATTGACAAATCAAACAAAAATACACTATCATAACGTTCACATATATTAAAACCTCTCTTGTTCTGCAACAAAACCATTAAATTAAAAGAAGATAAACTATAGTCACCTTTCCTTTAATCGATCTTAACTGAAGAATAGATGAGCCTTGTGAACCAGAGACAAGCGTAGAACCCTATTGTTCCTGTGAGCACAAAGAATGCATAAGACGCGATGAGCATGTAACCAAAGTAGAGCATCGCCGAGACCAGTTTGGTGATCTGAAGCTTTGTGAAGAAGTAGAACGTGGCGTAGAGGAAGAGATAGAGAGCTGATGAGCCTGATGTTAGGTAAGATCTCCACCACCAAAGGTAGTCCTCACTGCAGAGCTGGAAGTAGCAGAGCACTACTGTTATCTCGGCGCAAGTAACGATGAGGATTACAAAGACGAGGAAGAGGAACCCGAAGATGTAGTAGAACTGGTTGAGCCAGATGGATGTGAGGATGAAGAAGAGCTCGATGAAGACTGCACCAAACGGTAGGATTCCTCCAATGAGGATTGAGAAAACCGGGTTCATGTACCAAGCTTGCTCTGGGATTTGCCTTGGGATTTTGTTGGTTTTCACTGGGTCATCAACCGCTGGTTTCTTGAAACCGAGGTAAGCGCCGACAAAGACGAGAGGAACCGAGATGCCGAACCAGAGGAAGATTAAGGCGAACATTGTTCCGAATGGGACAGCACCGGATGACTTCTGTCCCCAGATGAGAGCGTTTAGAACAAAGAAGATGGCTGAGACAACTGCAGGGAACAAGAAGGCTGTTCTGAAAGCGATTCTCTTCCACTCTGTTCCTTTGAACATTTTGTAGAGACGTGAAGAAGCGTAACCAGCAAAGAGTCCCATGAAGACCCAAAGCAGAAGCATGGCCGTCATTAGACCACCCCGGTTCGAAGGGGAGAGAAACCCGAGCATGGCGAAGATCATTGTGACAAATACCATGCCTAAACACTGGACCCCTGTACCAACGTAGACGCAGAGCAGATCTGAATTGGCGGGAAGTCTGAAAACATCACCGTGGACAAGCTTCCATCCTGTCTCTTCTTGAGCTTCTTCTTGAGTCTCGAGCTCGTTGTATCGTGAAATGTCACGATAAAGGGTCCTAAGCATTATCATCGCCACCATACCAGATAGGAAAAGGACAATCATCAGAGAATTGACGATAGAGAACCAGTGAATTTGGTTATCATTCATTAGAAGATAAGTATCCCATCTAGATGCCCACTTCACTTCACTTTCCTGAACAGGAGCAGCAAAAAAGAATTGAGAACAAGAACTCCATAGCATTTACTTGAAGACACAAATCACAGAGTTGTTTTCTAACATAAAAATACTTACCTGGAAATCAACATCATAAGTGAAGATGATCTCTTTCTTTGGTTCAACTTCTTGAGGGGTAGCCGAGCTAACGACCAGGCGTTTTTTGTGAGGATCACAGGTCGTCAGACGAGTCTTCTCACTCCACTCTCCATCGTATTCATGCTTAACACTACAAACCAAAGGAACGACTATCAGTACTGAAGTACAGGGGACCCACGAAACACTTAAATTAAAGACAAGAAACGCACCTGTAAGGTTTGACCTCGAATCCCACAATCCTTGCCGAATCAGTTTGCATATCTCTGTGATATCGGACCGTAAATGCCAAGTGATTGTGCATAAAGTACTTTTGCTCTTTGCTCTGTGAATACAAAAAGCAATTTAGAAAATCAAGCTATTTCACATGCATTTAAAATACTGTTGACAGTCAGAAAGTTTCTTACCCCCTCATACTGGCCTTTAAGACCAACATGATAGCCAAGCTGATAAACAACAGCTGGAGAACCCTGATCCCCTCTTTCAATTGGAACCACAAGAGGAAGGTTGTCGAGGATCCTAGCATACACAAGAAAGACTTGTAAGAAAACTGACACAAGAAACGCATGCAAGTTTCTATTTTTGGTCCTACATGTTGACCCGGTACTCATCATCTATCTTCTCTTTGAACGCTTTGGCTGTCTTCGCATCAAGAGTGACCCGGCAGAGAACATTACACATCTGCGCCTCCCGCATTTTAAACTGCAATTGTTTCAACTCCAAAAAAGGTTAGAGAGAAAGGAAAGACTGATCATTCAAAGAATCGAAAATGCAATAGAGACAAACCGAATATGGAGCATTCTCAATCCGGTCACCACGAAGCACTTCTCCAAGATTCTCAGTACTATCAACAATCTTCTTAGGTTGACAGAAAGGAAGGGAGTAATACGAGTAAGGAAGCTGAGTCTTAATGGAGGTTAACTTATTCACTTTAACCTTAAGCTCATCACCCTGCAAACAAGGAAGTATCCGATAAAGACTCACACTTGAATATAATTCCCATTATTCTAGTAAAACATGCACTTATACTCGCATTTTGTAGCAATTGCAACCTAAACAAGAGCAACAGAGAGAGGGCCCTGAGTTTTTTGGAGGCTGTGGGCGATTTAGTAAAAACTACAATATCCTTTTTTACAAATGTCTATTTAATTTTCTTCAAAAATTTTGAGAGCTTGAGTCGAATGTTTCATTTGGCTTTGCCCATGAACAGCTTTGGAGCAGAGAAGCAAACCAATAACAACCTAAAAGAACAATCAAAATTACAAGGAATGTGATATAACTCGTTTAAAATGCCTACATTGCTCAGATCGAGAGATTCATGAACCAGAAACAAAGTGAAATCAAAGCCTAATCCTAAACCAAGCTTAAGCAAATGTCGGTGCATCAGCGAAGCGACTCTCATTTTCTGTAGCAATCAACACCGTAACCAAGACCAAAAACGCAGATCGAGGAGATCCAATTCAGATCTAAAAGCCTAGGAGCACAAGTTTTTCGAAACGTTTTACCTTTTCGAAATCCTGAGGAGCGACACCTGGGAGGTAGAAAGATTGAGCGAGATGAACTGAGAGCAGAAGAGTGAAGGCGATCGCGGATCTCCGAAACGCGATAGCCATGGCTGTTCCCCACTAAAGCAATAACCAGATCTGAAGCTACGCTATACAGTTTGTTTATTTTCTTATACGCTTCGAGACGACGAAGACTCCCCCCGCTTGTAGTGTAAACAGAAGCCCGGTTTACTTGCCCGGTTCAGTTCGTTACTGTTTGATCCTAATTAACCATTCATAATTCGCCACGTGAGCACTCATGAAGTTTTTCCACTAATGGGCTTAAATCGATGATACCCAAATGTAACGTTATTAGTAAATTAATCAAAAGCATTGATAATAAATGAATGGACTTTGGAGTATTTATTTTATATCTGCTTTTGTTATGTTTTCTGCAGAAGTGCTTATATTTTAAGTTCATAGATCATTTAAGCAAAAGGAAAGAACTAAACCATATATCAGGTATAGATCCGAAGTTGTATGCTACTATTTTTATTAACTGTATAAATATATAGTCTCATTAAAATTATAAATTAATAATTTATATGTATACATATTTTATATAAACATGAATTTATCATTAAAAATTTTATTTTATATCCACAATAGAATTATTGTTATATTTTTTTAACACTTAATATATTTTGATAAAATTTAGTTAAATTATATCTAAAACTACATTTAAATTTTATGAAACATATTTTATATACAACAAATGATAATAAACCAATACAAATCTCAAATAAAAAACAATTAATATACACATTAAAATCAAATATCTTACTTATTTTTATATATATATATATATATATATATATTTAAAATAAAAAAATCTAATAAATAAAAAAAAAATTATAATTTTTCAACTCTGTAAATTAATAAAATTTCGTTATTCCAACATCATAATTTATAGAGTTACTTATAATTTTGATAGCACCACCTAAATATAAGTCATTTAATTCCACTAAATTTATTGCACATTTTGTTTTTGTTGCAGCAAAAGAAATCGTATTATAAAGTTTCCAAATCATTGTTTACCATTATGCATACATTTAAAAAAAAAACTCAATAACAAATGTTATAATCATATTTATTAGAACAAATGATTTCTAACGAAAACAAACATCATAATCATAATATTCAATAAAAGAGAAGAGTCTTTTGGTTTTATTATCTTGCAGTGTATCACAAGAACCAAGTCTTGAATGAAACCAACAAACATCATACAAGACTTCATATTTACATTCGTCTTAAAAGCTTTAGAGGATCATCAAGCAGTGGATAACACAGGGAACGTAACTCTGTTTCTTACTAATCTTCAAACGGTTAGTAACCTCCCTGGATAAACTCATTTAGGCGGTTAAGCTCCTCACGATGCTCAGTCACCACTGCACGGACCACATCTCCTATGGACACCATTCCGACCATACCCTTGTCTTTGATCACTGGAATGTGCCTAATCCGGTTATCTGTACATTAAACCGAGATTTTAAAACCCCCAAAAGTTTGCCTCTTTAAATATGTATTGAGTTCTCTGCGTACCTGTCATTAGCTGCATAGCACGCAAGACCTTGGTCTCTGGTGTCACGGTGATAAGCTTATTCTACAATGACCAATTCACATATCCTCTCGGTTTAATCCACAGGAAGAAGTAAATATTTTATAAAATGATTCATTACCTCTTCAGTCATAATGTCTCCTACTTTAGTTGATTTGGATGATCTCCCTTGCACTATGATCTTCCGCAGATAATCTAAAAGATATAAAGCAATGTCAAACACACACGGAACAAAAGATTAGATTGAGAGTCAAGTTTTTACTTACCTCTCTCTGTAATGATTCCAGCAAGAGATTGTTGCTCACCAGGTTTCACAACCACCAAGGCACCAACATTGTGTTGTGTCATCTATAACCAAAACCATAACCAAAATATTAAAACACCCATCGATAATGACCATTTAAAAATGGATTAACATACGGATTTAACAGCGTCATAAACAGAGTCATCAGTAGTACACCAAAGCCAAGAACCATCAGCACTTTTGCCTTTGGCGTTCATAACATCAGAGATGGTTGTGCTCTCGAACCCATGCTCCTCCATACGAGAAGACTGAGTTGACTCGGAGCGTGAACCAAACACAGATGTTTGAACCGTTGGGTTAATCACACGGAGGTGTTGCAGCAGAGAGGCTTTCACAACGTTTCCACCGGACACAACCGAACGAATCGCAGCTTGCATCTTTAACCTATGTCGGATTCAAATCAACCAGTAATCAGAAGAAGCAAACGAGATATTAAACAGGAACCAATCATCAGGATCTTAAAAAAGTCAAGATCTTTTAAACGAATCTAATGAAAGTAGAAGGATCTGCATATCTGAAGAACCTAAAAGTGGAAACTTTCTTAAAGGAAACGCTGTAGAGAGAGCGAAGAAGGAGAGACTCAGACCTAAGATTTATTGTAGAAGAAGAATGGATTGGAGTGAGAAGGTGAAGAACCCTAGAGTATGAGCAAGAGACAAGGTGACAAGGGAGCGTTGAGTGTGAGAGTTTGAAGAGTTCTTATGGATAATCATCAAATAATATAAATATCCTTTTCCGACAGTGACACACTGACTACTTGTCCTTTTTATCCTTAAAATAGTGATGACTGTTCATTCAATTTTATTCTTTCTTATCCTGACATTTATAATGTGCCCACTATTAACTTTGATATAAGGCCCAAACTAAAAACATATATCAAATTTATGTGTTTACAACCACAAATGGTGTTTTAGCCTTTTTAGAATCAAAGGTTTATTGGTATGGTGTTAAAGGTAGACAAAAAGAGTTTGTGAAAAAAGAAAATTACAATTCTACAATAAGTTTGATACCACTTTGCAAATTTATCTTTAAGGAATGATAATTTTCAAAAATACTTTTAAATTATGATGAAAATAAATTAAATTATTTTTTTCTAAATATCTATAGAACATTAGAAACTCAATCTCATCGCTTTAAAACTAAACCCAAAAATAATCACTAAAGTGTAAACTTAAATGTTAATATATTTTTGATAATTTGTATTTTTGCAAAGTGATACTTAACTTATACTATTCTTATCAATTTCTCTATAAAAAAAAGACATTTATTTTATTAGGATTACTCAAAAATATTACAAAGGATTGAAGAAACTTTTTCGAACTTAACTCATTCAACTCACTTGATTTGGATCATAACACACTTCAAGCTTTTTTATTTATAGTAAAAAGCCTAAAAATATTTCAAAAATAATGTTCCTTAGATTTTGAAAATCTCACATGATTTTGAAAATCTCACATTACACACCACTTAAGTAATATCATACATTTTAGTATTTACACTACATATAGTTTTAGTATTTACACTACATATAGTTGATGTTGACTCTTATGACTAATATATGATACACTTAGTTGGTATTTGGATAAGCTTTAATCTTTTAATCTTTTAAGCGTGACTCCCCTGTTGCTCACCCCTCTTTCTTCCTCTTTCTTCCTCTTTCTTCCTCTTTCAGGTGAGAATGACGAGTAGTCGGATAGCTGGACGGTTTGGTGTTTTGGGGATCGTCGTATTTTATATCGGTTTTCATTCGGTTTTATACGAATTTTCGATATGAATTATTCTGGTTATTAAATGTAAAAAATGATTTATCTTGTCTATATTTTATTTATGTTTCTAAATTTAAAAATGATTTATCCCGCTTTTATTTTATTAAATATTTTAATATATGTTATTTGATATTTTTATAAATCGGTTTAATTCAATATTTTACCAGCAGTAACACACTGTTCTCAAGAGAGGAGGAGACGGGTGTTACAAATATATGCTACACTTAGTTGATGTTTGGATAGGCTTCAATCTTTTTGATGATTGTCTGTAATAAAACAATCTTGCAAGAGTTTGTGAAAAAAAGACAATGGACTCATCATCCTGGAACTTCTTGTTTCGATGTCTCAAGATTCAGTCGAGACGACGTAGAAGATACTCAACCTCGACGTCTTTGGTGAGAGGGATAAGCCATTCTCCATAGATGCGAGAGATCCACTTTATAGTTCTTCTCACTCTCATCACCAGAGACACACTTCACCTCTTGTCCAAACGTTTCTGCTTTCTTCTCAACTCTCTTCTTAACCATTTCTTCCACTTTCTCAAACGTCAAAAGCTTCATCAAAGCCTCTGTATCCTACCAAAAAGTTTTTTTTTTCTTAGAAAACCAAACACTTTACGTCTCATCATATCATAGACACTACATTTTGTTAAACACTAGTTTGCACCTTAGAGCGAATCGCAGGCTTGTAATCATGTGGAGCATCTCTGAATTTGACCTCAGCAACAAATTTACCATAGTGAATCCTTCTCGAAATAGCCTTAAACAAGATCAGAGTTAAACCAAACGTACAACTGATTTTGTAAATCCAAAGATGATCTCCTTACTTGTAAGCAAGCGAGATCACAAGCAGCAGTTGATGCATAGTTACCATCATCACCAGGTTTAACAAAAAAAGGAAGCATTTCTTTAAAGTAAATATCCCAAAGCTGTTTGTTTATGTTAACAGATGAAGCCTTAGGGTGCAGAACCTAGACAAGAGATAAACAAAAAAAGTAGTGATTAGATTCAAGCATAAGAGTTCAAAGGAGAATGTTTCAAAGACTTTTACTACAACATACCTGTGGATATTTGTGTGTAGGAAAAACCGAGTGAGGAATGTTGTCAAGGAAGAAAGGATTCTCTTCCGGGTTATCGTATCTTCCTACCTATAATTAACATAACATTGAGACTATCAAGTGAACCAATCAACAAATATGTAGGCTCATATCTCTGAGATGAATTTTATCATATAACAAGACATTCAGACAAAACTGAACTAATCTCCCATTGCTAAGCTCTACATATAATGAGTAAACAAATAAATATAAGGTGAAGCATGAGACTTCACAATACAGTCTACGAAGATGATATTATTAGAGACCCCGGAAGTTGGAAAAGATTTTAAGTAACACTAAAGATCGATCCGTGGACTCGTATGGGTAAATTTTTTGACTTTTTTATAAATTGATATTTGTTTTTCATTCCTAGTGTTATATATTTTTTATGTGTTACAATATAAGTTTATAACTAATTGTATATTGATTATTTAAATAATTTTAAGCTTATATATATCAAAATCAAACCAAAACTGAATCGAGTAATATTATTATTTTTGGTTAATTGGTTATTTTAGTTTGGATACAAAATCTCGAATCGAGTCAAGGAATATGGTTACTTTGGTACAACTATTCGAATTCGTTACATATACATTGGTTATTTGCATATTTTTAGTTTCTTATAGATCAGAACCGAACCCATCTGGACTTCGGAGGATCTAACTAGAAATCCACCCATAAGTTCATTATACTCGAATGGAGTGTCATTTCAAAACCCAAAAAATCTGATACTCAAAAGAAACGGTTTGTACCCGAACGAATACTTAAATATCTATGTTTAATTGATTTTGAAAACAAATAAAAAAGATATTTCCTAACTGTTTGAATTCATAGCATAAGTAGAGCTCGATCATGTCAAATTATTATAATTAACATGTAAAATAAATGTTGTCGGATTATTATGATAAAAAAGTTAGTGAAGTGGTTAATAAAAAATATAATAAAACACTTAAAAATAAGTAGGTTTTGTTTTGTAATTTTATAATAAATGATGTCAAATTATCTACAAAAAATAAATAAAATGATTAAAATTAGATAAAAATGAATAAAAATATATAAGAAACTATTTTAAAATAGATAAATATTATTTTGTATTTTTGCTTTAATAGAATAAATATAAGATATATAGAAGAATTCGTTTATCTATTGGTTTATTTTAAGTTAAAACCCCATTAAACTTTATCAGAACCCAGTCCATAGAATCGGATCTATATTGATCTAATCCCGAGTTAGCCCATCGATCCTAATCCGAGATTAGCTCTCAAATAGTCATCAACATAACTTAGAAGTTATAGCAGACAGAACTAAACGATGCAGTTATTATCTCTGTAACTAGCTTTTCGAACGAGGATGAGGTTTGAATACTACGATGTGAATCTTACAACCTTAGCTTGGATGGTTTCAATTTCTCTGACGAAGAACTCAGTCAGAGAAGAGGAGATTCCTGAATCTAGGCAGCGAGATTCCTCGAAAGCAGCTGAATTGAGTGGAAACTTAGCTCTCTCGATCAAGCTGAAGACGATGGTGTCTTCTTGCCTGATCAACGATTCCCTAATCGAGTCAAGACTCAGTTGTACATCGGAACCACCAGAAACCGAGTTAGACTCCACGACTCTTGCCATGTCCCCTTCAAAAAACGATGGCGTAACCAACCAAAGCTATAGATGAACAGTTGAGAACTGGGGATTTGCAGAAAGACTTACCTGAGAGTAGGCTTCTTCTTCTTCTCACTCCTTTACTTCTCGCTGTCCACTTCTGATTCGCTTTCAGACAATAAAAATAATAAATTACTAAAAATTATAACACGAGGCGTAAAAATCAAAACCAGATCCAGATCCAGATCCATTTTCACGGACACGAGGATATATGAAATTGGGCTGATTAAGGGCCCATCCAGAACCAAAAACTCGACCGTACAAATATTTAAAATCAATTCTCTTAAATAACTATTTTTAAATTTTTGATACGAAAGTGCTTCTATTTTTATTTTTTTGAAAATGTTAATATTTATTTTTTATTTTTAAAAATTTCAAATTCAATTCCAAAACTCTACCACACAACTCTAAATTCTAAGTTTAAATTAGTTAACCGTAGAGATATAAGTGTATATTTACACTCTTAATAAAACTTCTTTTGATTATTTTCTCCTTAGAAACTATTTTGTGACAAAAAAAAATTTAGAACTATCTTAAGATATTTTTCAATATTTAATAAGTTATTGGGTTGAATAATTTTATTTTCTTAACTATGTATTTTTGTTGATATTAAAACTAAATTATTTGCTCTATGATTCTAAAATTTATGTTATTTGTTTTACAAGATACAAATACTATTCAAACCATATGTTATTTAATTATATATATATACTAAGAGATTTAAATGGAGTTCAAAAAAAATTGTTAAAAATACATTCTCAAATCTAAAAGATTAAATATAACATATTGTAGATGCACCATTGATCTAGTGTTTAAAGATTCAAAATTATGCATATTAATAAATATAAACTTACAAAGATATAGCATAGGAAGTAATGTCAACTATGTATGTATTCCATATGGTAGTTCAAATGATGCAGTCATACCTAAATTCTCATGAAACATTTCAATTGTCAGTTGTAAAATCGTGTATAATATTTTTTAATATTTAGCGTTAATTTTTTAAAAATATTAGATTTGAAAATTAGTAAATTATACCTAAGATTTATAAATTGTATATAGATTTCTTAATTTATTAAAATATATAAATGACTAACAGCCTTTGATAGTAGTATAGATAATACATATTCTCTAGAAAATCTAGATCTGTGTCCTTTTCTTCTTCTTACTATTTATAGTGTGATTTGTTGTGACTGCTTGAAAGGAGTTGTGATCATCTTCTTACAAAAGTAAAGCATTTTTATTTTATTTTTAAGCACTAAACTAGTGCAGGGAAACAACATTTGAGAATATTACATCTGTATAGAATAGATATGTTCTACTGAAATCTTAATTCTACCTCTCTTCTCGTGTATAAGTCATAGATTTTATAATTGGAAGTCTGTAAATATGTGATGGATCTTATAAAACGCATGTGGTCCCTCGATTCTACTGACAACCATAAAATCTAGCAAAAAAAATGCAGACTTCAAATTTTTATTTTGATGAAACATTCATTTATAGCATAAGTATCCTCTCAGATTATGTAACTTGTACATCATTTACAAACTTTAATCTCAAGATGAGATTTCATTGCCCAATAAGTTACATCTTTTTTAAAAAAAATGCTGCTTCTTCACAAGATTACAACAGTTTATGTATTATAATAAAACTTGAAACACCAAAACTCTTTACCTAGAGAGAGAGTAACAACGAGTTTGAGAGTTGGAGGTGATTCTTGAAGGTTTTGGAATATGGTCAGAGACTATATAAGCAGTGTCTTTCCACCAAGAAGCTTCAGCCTCTTTCACATGAAGCCTTTTCTTAGCATCTTCCAATGCAGTTTGCAGCTCATTTATCTCCTCTTCTTGTCTTCTCTCCATGAGCTCGTGCAGCCTTCTCTCCAGCTCATAAGGACACACTCCTTGTGGTTCCTCCACTACTGGTCCTGAACACATGTATCTGAACCTCAAATCTTCTGAATCTTCACTCTTCTCTGAAACCTCCTGTAAATAATTTCACAATAACAATTCCATTAGAGAAAACAATCAAGATCAAATCATTCAGAAGAGAAGAGAAAACCAGATTATATGCCAAATGAAAATGTTTTTGATGACTAAAAATTTTTCTACGATAGGTGGGAGCTAATGCAATTGAGTTGAGACAGAGAATCAAAATGTTTAATAATTTAATTACTGGACTTTGAGGTGAAGGACTTTACCTTAAGCTTACAAAAGTTATCTTCTTGTTCTTGACCAATCTGAAGAAGCTGAAACTCAGCTTCAAGTTCAGCTTCAAGCTGATCCATTTCTCCTCCAAAACCCTCATCTCCTTCTTTAAACACGTAATGTTTTAAAGACCCTTCACGTCCAAAAGATAAAGATGTCTCCAGGAACTGCGGGGAGTGACAATGATCTGTTGAAGATTCAGGGCCATCTACAACTTCACTTGAGGTTTCACAATGCTCTTGTTTTCCAAAAGGAGACACTTGCTGTTTTCGACTCAATTCATGATTGTGAAACTCTAATAATCTCTCTATATTGTCGCTTATCTTAATAGCCTCTCCATGTTTTCGCCTCGTTTCATCGTTTTGAGATTCAAGAAGCTTCTCAAGATGGTTCCTTAGATGGACGATCTTGTGAATCTCTTCTCTACCAGTAGCAATTAGATGTAACAAATAAGAACTCACTCCAATGTTGAACAAAAACTCCCTTCCTTTCAGTTCTAAAGACAAAACAAAAAAAAACTACAATTGAGAGACCAATAAATAGACGCCCTGTTAATACACCTATCAATAAGACTTATTCAGATGTTAATAGAGATGTCTGTGAATAATAATAATAATATGTTACCGGAATGGATCGTGCTTGTTGGCGAATCTGTAGATTGGTCAACTCTATGATGAGTCTGACCATCCTCCGATAGGGTTCTGATCCTCACTGAGTCATAGTATCTGCTCACACGGCTTTCCGCTATAGCCTTCTTCTTCTTCCCTTTGACTTTCTCCTTTGAAGTAAACCACCGAGACATGGCTCTACGTGGTGATGGACACCTGATCCGCATGCAACCTCCTCTCACTCCACCACCACCACCACCATCCATAGGTGAATTCAAAAGGTCCCCCGTGGATTCAAACTCTAAAGAGAAGAGAAAGGAATTGAAGGACAGAGAGAGAAGGAGTTTATAATATAAATAAGGATTGAAGAGAGAGAGAGAGAGAGAGAGAGAGAGAGAGAGAGAGAGAGAGAGAGAGAGAGAGAGAGAGAGAGAGAGGAATGTATTAATGAGAATCACGAGAGAGACAGAGTGTTCTTTCGACTTCGATCTACAACTATGCGTTTTTCTTTTTGTCTTTGCGAGGGAAACTTTTGAATGTTTGTAAACTCTTTTATTGCTTTCTATCACCTTTCCTTTTCTTCAATTATTTATTTATAAAAATCTAGCCACCATAATAATTGGCATCATACAAATTACAAAACAACTTTTTTTTAACAATTTGTTAAATTCAGTTCACTATCTCTCTTTTGTCTAATATTCTATCCATTTCAAAAAAATGTATACGTACACAGATTAAAAATATGAAATATATTAATATATTCTTATTTAATGCATAATTATTGGTTATTAAAAAGCATATAAGAAATTTAATATATAAACTTATATTGGAAATGTAAAAGAGCATTATCTTTGAAACAAACAAAAATCCTACAATAACACTATTTGTGAAAGAGATTGAATAATATATATACTTCTTAAATAGTTTAAAGAAATCAATCTTTCATAAATTGCTATAAGAACAATTAGATAGGGTCAAGAGTATGTTTTAAGAAAGGAACTGATAATTGTGTAAGCCATAAATAGCAATCGCAGTAATGTTGACCAAAATAAATGGCATTGGAATAACACAATCCAGTAACATTGTCTTCATTGCAGACCATTTATGAATTTTACCAAAGACCATATCATAAATTCCACACAAGTGGTTGTTTATAATTTTGAATAATAATGTTGAATTTTAAATTTTGAATTCCTTTTACCTGTTACTTTCAAATAAAAGAACTGTATTTATTTATTTATTTTCTAAATAAATATGATTGTTACTGATAACCAAAAAAAAAAGCTAAAACCCAAAATATTACAGGTGTGATAAATAAAATTACACACAAAAACACAAAGAGCAAAATCGTCTGGTTTTGCTGTCTTATGATTTGGTCATAGAGAAGATGACATTTGGCTTATGACCTCCAATGTAGCTTTTGTCTTCGTCAAATGATCCATCTACGTTTTGTTTAAAACTACTCTTATTATTTTTTTAAACTAAAAAATTTTATTTAACAAATTTGGTTTTCATATAGCTTACCAGCTCTTTCTCGCGTGTGTCCTGCAAATCGGAAAAAAAAAAGAATAAACACAAAACAAGTGTTAGACTCTTACGAGAGATAACGTGCTTACCAATAAACTAAAAAGTATCTTTACCCTAATTTGAACCTCCTGCTTAAGAGCGCTTATGAGTCTGAACAAGTAGTCATAGTTGGATCTGTGAGGCTCCTGCAACTCATCACAATCATACAATAAACAAGATTCAAGAATCATCACCATCATCATAAACCACTGAGATGAATGGTATTTACTTACCTCAATGGTATCGGGAAGAGGAAGACCTTCAAAGACCTGATGAGGCTCTTGAAGCTGAAGGATCTGACTCGGCTCACTTGGCAAAGATACTGACCAAGAAGGCGGATTAGATATCCCCATTGAAGCAAAACCATGTCCTGATCTATTCTCCCACATTATCTCTTGTTGAGCTGAAGATCCAACGCTTACGTTTTGATGTAGTGACTGTGAAAGAAACACACAAGAATAAATCTCTAAGGCAATGCTAAAAAGGTCAAAAGTTTCCAGCTTTTTAGTTTTTATTACCCTTGGGATGTTTTCGACAGTGTAAGAAACAAACTTGGGCTCTGAGAAGCTTGGAGGTTCAAGAACAGCATATGAGCCTTCATTTTCATAGCTTCTTGAACCCTATAAATGCAAGAGAATAAAAAAAATAACCAGTTAGACTAGCAGCAGAACAGGTATCATTCGGATTCTCTATGTTAAAAGAGTGACCTGTGAGAGATTTGAAGCACTGAAGATTGTATAAAGCTTTCCAGATTCTACTTCATGATCTACTGAGTATCCACATAGCATGTTCCCCATGTCTTCTCGATCTGCTCTTGCATCAGGTCCTTCATGTGATCTTATAATCATCTAAAGATGGTAACCAAATTAAATTAAATTTAAATAATTAGAAATGAAACATCATTACAAGTAACCAAATTTTTACACTTACCTTTAAGTTTGATTGTTTTAGAAAACTCTCAGTGCAATCAGCTCCCCAAAGAAGTCCCTTGTAATTACTTTCGCTCAGACCATCAGCCATCCATGGACATGACCATAAAACATGGTTAAGAGTTATATTCCCATCATCATTCTCACCAACTTGTCTCCTCTCAATCTTGTCAAGTTCCTCTAAAGACCCCAACAATAAAGACGGAATCTTCGTGCTATCTTCATGGACCTGAGAGGAGCTTTGAAAGAGACCTCCATGAGTTGTGTAGACGCTATCTGATATCACCGAAGCCAAAGGTAACATTTTGAAACAATCTATACACTTGGAATATAGCACTGGACCCTGCTCAGCGTATCTATCACATGTTTCTTTCAAGAAACCAAGCTCCTCTGCAGAAACTCTTGTCTCAGAGCTACCTCGAAGTAAAAATACCCTCTCAGGCATCAGAATCTGTAGTTATCAATCAGGTTAGAACAATGCATAACACTAAAAAGAATCTAACTAAAAAGTTAAAATAAGTGGAGAGACTATATATGTACCTTCCAAGCTAAGAGAACCAAGAACACTTCTAGACTCCAAGAACCTCGACCAATGTAATTACCATTGAACACAAACCATTGGTTCTGTGAAGGCCTTCCTGACTGATCAAAGATTTTGAGTAGATCGTGTAACTGTCCATGGAGATCTCCAACCACAATCACTCTAGAACTCTCACCACAACAGTTGATTCTAACACAATTAGCTTCCTTGTCTAGAATCTGCAAAGCACAATCCACCAGAGAAACAGCCACAGAATATGGCAATGTAGAAGGGAACTCAGAAACAGAGTTCTTCCACGTGAACTGGTTCAATAACCCCATCAAACTCTCAACCCATTCAGGAGTTAGTTGAGACTCTAAAGGCCATGAGATTGGCTCCAAAACAATGTCACTGAAATCCGCATCTCCGTTCCCCAAATAAATCTCCATCTCTATAGGCTCAGTCATGTCATCTAGATGATCACAAGACTCTGGTTCGTATTTTCTACTACACATCCCTTGTACACTTGTTATCATCCTGTTCACATGTCCCCTCTCCTGATCATCCAGTGTCTCATAGTGAAACCCACGAAGTGACTTCAAAGAACGGTCTGCGTTACTCACCTACACACAAAACTCCAAATCAACTCACGTTCAAAGTTCAAAAATTCACAGACAATTTCGCAATTTCATTACAGTACTGCTCAATAAATCTTTAAGAAATCGCCCTATTAGACGCTTTATATAATTATTGGTAAGGCATGCGCCAAATTTTTTGAACGACTAGACATTTACTCTAGCAAAATCATTTGGTTAAACCCTTATTTGCCGTCTAAACAAGCATCTAGACACTGTCTATACCGATTTTTAGAACAACACTAGTACTGCTCCACATGTGCACTTACCACTTGCTTTAAGACCGAACAGAGGATTCGGGTCACACTATTCTCCGGATCCTGAAGCAAAGAACGTAACTTTAGCGTTAAAGCAAATAAAGACAGAGAGACACCAAAGCTTCAGACATAACATAACATAGGAGACTGAATCTAGTTTCAACGTTACTTTAAGGAAGTCACGATCAGCACCACGTCGAGATATCTCTTTCAACATAAGCAAAGTACGCAACTGCTTATAGCTCTTCATCTTTGTAGTTTTCACCGCACTTAGCTTCAAGAACGCGAATTTGCAAGCTTCAAGCTTTGAATCTAAAACCCTTTTCGAAATTTCTACACAAAACACACAACCCTCGATTTACATAACAGAGCCGATTCAATTGGCTGAGAAAATAGATCTCCATGATTACCTGGAGACGGCATATTCGATAAGCAGCGGTGAGATTGACAGAGAAAGTTAGCAACCAGAGTTCGTCGGCACAGTTCCGGCGATTACAGCCGCCGCGCAACACCGAGAGGGACGAGCGTTTTGGTGTTAACTTCCTGCCGGTTCTAGGTCAAAGAAACCACGCGCATTTCGCTGCTTAGAAACCGAAAAGGATAGTTGTTATTTTTATAAATATGGGCCGGGTCCATACCTTTGAGGCCCAAATAAAGAATAATAGTTAGTGGATCCAGTTAAAAGATTTGGTTGCCAAGTGCAGAACTAGGCCTTGGTTTTAGTTTCTTTTCGGTTCAATAGATTAAGGAACATTCCGCTATTTACAAAATTTAGTTTGATTTCGAAATGATTAATATTCAAATAAAAAAATCGAATCTAATTTAGTTTTGGTTATGTCTTAGCTTTTCAGATAATTTCAAATAATACAAGTAAAAATTCGGTTTATTCGGGTTGTTCATGTTTAATAGAGGTAATTTAGATTATTGGGATAATTCCGAAAATTTTAAATATTTTAAACAAAAAAATTCAGATTTTGGATTATTTGATTTGTAAATAATATTTTAAAATATTTAGTTATTAAAAATATAATTAATTAAATATATAGTTTATATTTTAAAAAATAGGGTGCTCATTTGGTTATTGATTCAGTTCGATCCCGATTCGATTTTGGTTTTAGTAATAGAATTCAGTCAGAATTTTTATGAAATTTGGTTTGGTTTCCATTAATGTTCTTTCGGTTCGGTACGATTTGATTCTTCTATTCCGAATAAATGTGGCAGTTCGGTACGATTTGATTCTTCTATTCCGAATAAATGTGGCAAGTTCAATGCAGAACACAGAAGAGTAGGTAATGAACGATTGGTCCCAAACAAAGTTATGAAATACTTAAACCGATCTATACCATAACATTTTTTAATATATCTTTCCAATAATCAATTTATCGAACCGGGCCGGTTAAAGTTCATGAATCTTTTGACCAGACCACAACAGAACTATCTTCTGAGTGTTCCGACTGTTGTCGCCGCAAAAAGCCATTTTAGACCTTTGAAACCCTTCTCCTTCTCCTCCAATGGGAGCAACTAAGCTTTCTTTCTCAAAGAGTGTTCCGTTCTCTCCTTCTCCTCCAATGGACTTGATGAGATTGAGAGAAAGATTGAAGGAGGTAACTTTGAATGGAGGACTGATAGAGAGGATGTGCACATGAACATTGAAGCTGCCCTTACTGATCTCATTGGTGAACCTGCTAAGAAACTTCACACTGCTCGCAGTAGAAATGACCAGGTTGCTACTGACTTCAGGCTTTGGTGTCGTGATGCTATTGATACAGTTATCGTCAAGATCAAGCATCTTCAGACAGCTCTAGTTCAACTGGCTTTAAAGAACGAGGCTTTGATTGTTCCTGGTTATACTCATCTTCAGAGAGCTCAGCCTGTTTTGCTCCCACATGTTCTCTTAACTTATGTTGAGCAGGTTTGGTAGTTCTCCTTTGCTCAAGTTTTAGCTTCCCTTTGTTATCTGCATTGGTAGTTTATGGCTGGTTTTGTGTTGTGTACATGTATGGCAGCTTGAACGTGATGCTGGTCGTTATATTGACTGTCGAGAGAGGCTAAATGTCTGTCCCCTTGGAGCTTGTGCTTTGGCTGGAACTGGTCTGCCTATTGATAGGTTTATGACTGCAAGTGCTCTTGGATTTACAGAACCAATGAGAAACAGGTTTGTTCCTAGTTCTTGTTTTTTCGGTTATATCAACTCTTACTTCTTGCGAGTTACTCTTTAATAAGGTTCTTTGCTCCTTTATTTCAACTAGCATCGATGCAGTTTCAGACCGAGATTTTGTATTAGAGTTTCTATATGCAAATTCCAACACAGCCATTCATCTCTCACGGCTTGGAGAAGAGTGGGTCCTCTGGGCTTCTGAGGAGTTTGGTTTCATGACTCCAAGCGATTCCGTATAATGCCACAGAAGAAGAATCCAGACCCAATGGAGCTTGTCAGAGGAAAATCTGCTCGTGTCATTGGCGATCTAGTCACTGTCCTAACACTATGCAAGGGACTTCCCCTTGCTTACAACCGAGATTTTCAAGAAGATAAAGAACCTATGTTCGATAGCACCAAGACAATAATGGGAATGATCGATGTTTCTGCGGAGTTTGCTCAGAATGTCACGTTCAACCAAGACAGGATCAAGAAAAGTCTCCCTGCTGGACACCTTGATGCTACTACTCTTGCTGATTACCTTGTGAAGAAGGTAATGCTGTTTTTTTCTTATTCATGGGAAGCTAAAGCAAAGAAGAAAACGCATTTTTGTATGTTTTGCTTCACAGGGGATGCCTTTCAGGTCATCTCACGACGTTGTTGGGAAACTAGTTGGAGTTTGTGTCTCAAGAGGCTGTGAACTTCAGGATCTAAGTCTTGAAGAGATGAAGAAGCTGAGCCCTGTGTTTGAAGAAGATGTGTTTGGTTTTTTGGGAGTGGAAAATTCAGTTAATAAGTTCAGTTCATACGGGTCAACTGGATCCAACTGTGTTGCTGAGCAACTAGGCTACTGGGTCAACAAGCTGGAGATTACTATAACCTGAGTTAAAGATAGTATGAGGAAGAGAAATAACATACTGGATTGTTCCTTCTCTAGCAAAACCCCAAAAAACAAAGTTTTGTTCGAAGTTTCCTAGTATCTGGGCCTTTGTTGGGCCTCGCCTTGTTCATGTTTGTACTGCCTTCGGGCCATTTAGTCTAATCGGTCTTGGGTTCTAATAAAACACAAGATGAAAAGAAAAAGAAATCGACTAAAATATCAACCAAAACATGTTTTGTACATTCATCGATTAAACAAAGAGATGTTTGATCAATAAAAAAAGATAATCACTGTTATAATTAAACAAGCTGCTGAAAGTTTAACAATGTACTTAAAAAGCAAAAACAGAAAGAGTTAAGAATCCAAAGAAGACTAGGCACGTTCACCACGAATCCTCCTGGCCAACTGAATATCCTTGGGCATGATCGTAACTCTCTTAGCGTGAATCGCGCAGAGGTTAGTATCCTCAAACAAACCCACAAGGTACGCCTCAGCCGCCTCTTGAAGAGCCAACACGGCGTGGCTCTGGAACCTCAGATCCGTCTTGAAGTCCTGAGCGATTTCACGAACTAGACGCTGGAAGGGGAGTTTACGGATCAACAGCTCCGTGCTCTTCTGGTACTTTCTTATCTCACGAAGCGCGACGGTTCCGGGACGGTAACGATGTGGCTTCTTGACTCCTCCCGTGGTCGGCGCAGATTTCCTAGCCGCCTGTGGAACCAAATTACATTAGAGAAGATCGTTAACACAAAATTGAAAACCCCAATTCGAATCAAAGCTATCAAAAATCAAAACCCTAAATCGCCTTTTCATCCCAAATCGAAAACCCAAGAACCCAATTTCGCATCGAATTTATCAAAAAACAAAATTTTAAACCCTAAATCACCTTCTCATCCCCAAATTGAGAACCCTAAAAACCCAATTTCGCATCCAATTTATCAAAAATCAAAATTTAAAACCCAAAATCGCCTTTTTATCCCCAAATTGAGAACCCTAAGAACCCAATTTCGCATCGAATTTATCAAAAATCAAAACCCTAAATCGCTTTTTCATCCCCAAATTGAGAACCCTAGATACCCTTTTGGCTTATTAAGATGATAAAGAAGACTGAAAAAAACAAACCTTGGTGGCGAGCTGCTTCCTGGGAGCTTTGCCTCCGGTGGACTTCCTAGCGGTTTGCTTTGTACGAGCCATTGTCTTCCTTCTCTCAAAGTCGCGACTTTTTCTAAGCGAGATTTGTTTTTTTTTTAATTGTGAAAGGTTAAAAGGTTATAATGATGGATATATATAGGTGGACGTTGGAGTCGGTTAATTTTGGGAAATACTGGATACTGTACGATCTTGTTATTTTTGACGGTCCAGATCTGCTTAATGATGACGTGGCGATCTGCGTGGTCGCTTTGTATTGGGGTTAACTGTTTAAATGGATCGGCGACGTGGAGTTTTGTGTTTCTTTACTGACGGCTTGGATTGAATCATTCGTTGGTGGTTTAGCGATCGGTAACAAACCGGGCGGGGCAAAATATTCAGACCCGAACAACCGATTTGAAAATCAGGGTCCCGAATCCGATCGGACCTGGGATAAATAACCGAATGAGTCTTTAATTGATGTAGCCGAAGAACCGATACCAAACCGATCCAAACCGAAAATCGAATGAATATCCGAAGATATCCGAAATGTAAATATATATCTTAAAATATTAGTTATAATTATACTTATAATTAGTTGAATATTAAAAATTATTATTATAAATTAATTATTTTTCAATACTTTGTGTATTTTTGGATAAAATAAGATTATTTAGATAGAAATATTCAAATAAAACCGTGTTAAATGAGTATTTTTAGTTATTTTTTGTATTTTTTAGTAGTTTGGTTACAAAATACCCGAATTAAATCGGGTAATATGGTTACTTTAGATATAAATACCAGAACTCGTTTTAGATACATTGGTTATTTGGTTATTTTAGATTCCTAATCATAAGAACTGAACTCACCCGGACTCGGAGAACTAGACTTGAATTCGATCCGGAATTTTGTAATATCCGAATGGGACCTAATTTCAAAATTCGAAAAATTCAAAATCCGAAAAAACCAATCCGTATCCGAACGGGTACCTGAATGTCGAGGTCTAGGGCGAGCCGTGTTTATTGACCTTTCTCTAATGATTTAAAACTCAATTATATAAAGATGATCTGATCATTCGGCCCAAGGGAACCTCGTATCTTCTTCAAAGGATCATCTCGTAGAGGTTATGAAAGGGATAAGGATAGATGAAAACTGGCCCAAGACGGATCGGACTGGCCCATTACAATATCTAACGTCAACCATTTCACAATCAAATTTGTTTTTTTTTTTTGTTGTGAATCATTTTTCCAGCATTAGGTCTCATACACGTTTCATTTATCATTCTATTTCAAGTCTTGATATTATCTAATGTACCGTAAGTAGAGATGGAGACATTGAGTTACGCTGTCGGATTTCTGTTGTTGGCGAGAAACCCATTGGGTTAAGAGTAACTTCCTACCACAAACCATAGAGTCGTTGGAACCGCAGCCGGAGCACCATCACATTCAACCTTCGGCTCTGTGTCGTCATGCTTGAGAAGTTGTAGGCGGAGTTGAGAGAAGTGAATCGAGTGCATCAGTCACCACGTCTGAATTGATTTGCAGCATACGAGACTAAAGGGTCAAAGTTTGAGGCCGAGGATTTCAGATCGAGCAGTTCTGGTGTCCACAAACCGACTGCTTCCACTAAACTTCTGTGTCCAAAACATATTTAGTCCAAAATAAGAACCTTGAAAATAACCTCATCACATTTGAGGTTTTGGAGCAAGATTGATGAAAAACTTCTTATTAAGAACCGTAAGAACCTCTTACGGTTCTTAATAAAAGTTATTATACCTTTAGCCGATTTCATAAAATCCAACCAACAATAATGATATGCAGATAATTGATATACACTACATAACTTATTAGAGTTTGAATGTATAGTTATAATCGACTATCGATAAAAAAAAACAACAAACAATAATAATGTATGAACAATTATTTAAGTTAGTGAGACCCCTAACAATATAACCAGTTAAAATGTAAAATATTCAAACAAATTAGAATATAACCATACTAGTTTACGAAAGATATAAATCAATCACATTTTAACCGTGCTTATTTACATATCAATTATAAAAATTGTATTTAAGTTAACATTACGCATAATAAAATCAAGAGAGGTGAATATAAAAACATATGTTTAATAACCAGCTAAACTAATTTATAGACTATAATTTATCCTCTTTTCTTTTCATGGGGTAACTGTGTTATTTTACTATTTCTCTCTTTGATTTTTTAGTTTTTCCACCATTGCAAATTTTATTGTTATCTACTGTTTTCTGTGCAATTGACTCAAAAACTCAATACTACGTTCGTTTCACTTTTCTGTTCAACATTTCATTTTTTAAAAAAAAATTGTGTTCGATATTTCTTTTTAATTCTTTAAATTTGCATTATCCTTCCGCGCCAATTATTATATTTTCCTTCATCAACACTATACATCCAAGTAGAAGCATTATATAAAAAGTACTAAAAGGGACCACCAAGAAGCAAATAAAATATTAGGACCAAACTATAATCATAGTATAAAAATCCTACTAAATCCAACGTTATAATCTGATTATTATCCAAAGCCACTAGAGTCAACATGTAAAACAGCTAATACAACAGAACACAAACATCAAATATCATACTTAACTAGATAGTGATTAATTTTAGTTGATTTTGTTTACAAAAATTTGAATTATGTTAATTAATTTTATAAAATACAACATTTTGTAAAACATTTAAATTTCAAAGTTATCCTCAAATGAATATGTTAATTCCTTTAAATATGATTTTTCTTTGAATATTGTTAAATATATTTTAGTAGTGAGGAATTTGAATATATGGAAAACCATATGTTTTGTTAAAAAAATTAAATAGGTTTATCATTTTGTATAAAAATTAAAAATTGACAGATTTTTGTAATGATATGTAATTTAAATGTGCATAAAAATGAAATTTATGAACAGAGTATATAAAATATATAGCAACTTTCTATGTTAAATATTTGAAAAATATTTTTGATAAATGTATAAATTTAATTAATTCTACTAATAAAAAAGTAACAAAACATGTATTATATATAGTTGTGGTTTCAAGTCGAATATTTTAAATTTGTAATGGGGAATTCTCTCATATAATTTGTTTTTTAAAGTTTTTATCACAAAAGAGTCCTCAAAAATACAAATGACTAAAATATTATATTAAGAGGTAAAATATTTTTATACCATAGAAATAGAAATATAAATTAAAAATAAAAAAAAGTAAAAAATATTTTTATAAAAAATTAATTATATGTTTTGGAATTTTAACTTTTGCATTAAAATTTCATTTTTTCAAATTTCATTTATTTATTTTTTCAAATTTTCTTTTTGAAAATGTTTTTGAAACTATAATTTTTTAAAAAAAATAATATTTTCTTAAACTTTTTAAATTTTACTCTCAAAGCTCCACTCCTTAACTATAAACCTTTAAATCTATATTAATTAACTATGGGGATAAAAACTTTTTTAGGGCTATTTCAATTTTTAATTGTAATATGAAGAACACATTAAAAATATTTTTTCAATTACAAATTTTTTTGATGAAAATATAAATTAGTCAAAATTTCAATTCATTTGTAAATCTATAGGTTTTTTGGTGAGAAAACATGTTGTCAATATATAGTTGCAAAGTTCAAAACAATTATATGGTAGCATCAAACATGAATAATATAATTACTTAGTAGTAGTTCTTTTATATTTATATATATATCAGTCGGCGATATATTGGGTCATTCGGTTTCACTGGCAAAGATCTCTTCCATAAGAGAAGGTGGGTTCCGAAATGTTTGGAATTAAAGCAGAAGTTTTTTTTTTTCAACTTTATGGTGGAAGTTAAATAATACGTATAGTTACAATAGTAGTTACGATTATCAGTTAATTTTATGTAGGTAGGTCTAATGGCACAAAGGTAATATTCCAAAGAGTAATAGAGGTAAAAAATAATAATGATTGTGTTTTAATAAATTAGATGTACTCGAATTTCTTGTAAGTAGAATAATTAAAGTGACCACGATAATATATACGAAAATTGAATTTATATTCCAATATTTTCTCTGCTTATCCGCGAAATAAAACGTGAAAACAAGAAAATAAAATAAGGCCATCTTTAACCCGGGTCTCTTAAGATGGGGTTCTTAATTTTTTTGTCCTCTTTTTAATTTTTTTTTTTTTTTTTTACATTTTTCCGGATAAGAGACGTCTCTTATGTCTCTTATTTAAGAGACGGTTCTTAAGTTTTCTTAGTTATAATTAAGATACGGTCTCTTAAAAAATAAGAACCCCTTGTTAAGAGACCTGCATTAATCATGTGTTTCACCGCAACAGTATATTTTTCCTTTTTAACCCCAACAAAAAGTTAACCTCACTTAATCCACGCGTAAACGAGCAAGGAGAATCCAAGACCACCATAACCAGGTCCCAAACCGGAAGATCCTCCTCCTCCGCCGTACTCCGACTCATCAGCACTACTAGCCCACTCCAAAACCGACGAGCTACAAGCCGACGAAGCTGAAGACATCGAGATCATAGACGAAGACGACGAACTCCTCTTACTCTTAACAAAACTCCTCCTCATCTTCCTCCACTCCACCATCCCTTTAAACCCCAAGCCACTCCTCGGCTTCCACAAAACGACGCCGTTTCCATTTTCCTCTTCTTCTTCCGGACCACTCTCGAACCTGAACATAAACACAGCGTGTCCTCCTCCCTTACTCTGAAACAGCCAATTATAAACATCCCACGAGACCTGAACACTAACTCCATCCACATCTACTCTCTCACTCCCTCTGAACTTCCATCTCAGCCGTTTTATCTGCAAAACCTGCTTCGAATCTACGGTTAAACAGAGCCTCGCGTCCTCGTCCACACGACAGTCGATCTTAATCTCTCTGTTCTTACCACCAAACCTAGCTTTCGTGGAGAACACGCTACCTCCCAACACGTGCTCTTTCCTCATCACCAGAGCTTGTGGACTCTTCCGAGGTTTCACTGACTTCGCCCGAGCGTAACCGAAGTCTCCGACCAAGAGTCCCATCTCTCCGTCGACGAGTACAGCCACGTAGAATCCGGATCTCGGTTCGGATCCTGATTCGAATTTGGCGCGGGTCAAGTCCCAGAGGACTTGGACTTTCGGGGAGATGGATTTGGATCCTCGTTTTCTCCAGAAAGATAATGTGTTAATGTTAAGGTGAAAAGAGAAGGAGAGAGGGGAAGAGTCGAGGAAGAGATGCAGAGAGTGTCCTCCTAAGAAAGTGCGAGACCATGTTAGATAGAACACGCCGTGATCTGTTTGGTAAAGACATGTTGTTAGGTTTGGATCACTGGAGAGTAGCGGTGACGGTGATCGAGACGGCGGAGGAGGGTGGTGGTTATGTCGAGAGGGAGACATTTGTGTGTGTCCGTTTTCTTCGGAAGTTTTATTGGGGAGGTTTTTGATGGTTTTGTTTTTTATTTCCTTTTATTTATATGAAAAGCTTTTGTTTTAAATCATGAAAATGGAATGCTTATAATGATGTTTGGCTTGAAACATACGTAATAACAAAAAATTGGATGCAGGCTGCCAAATATGAAAAAAAATAAAAATTTGATGTAGATATGATAAAGACATCAGATTAGAATTATTAGAGCATCCCAATCAAGGATTCTAACTATGTACATTTATATTGGTATTCAATTGTAGAATTTTAATTTTAGAAAAAACGTTTAGATTATTTTTTTTTAAAGTTAAGAACCACGTAATTAAATATTAATATAAATATATATATGTATTTTGAAAACTTTCCATTGAAGGTGTTCTAACAACTTAGAATTTGTATTCCCCCTTTTTATCGTGTGTAAGACACATTCATCACACAGTATTACATCTACAGATATAGTATAACACATAGCATTGTCTTTTCAATATAGTAAAACAGTTAAAACATGTGTTGGGTGTAAATTTTAGGGTCCCTAAACATTACTTAACAGTTCGAGTATATTAATGAGGGTCGACATGATATGATTAACTGCCTGCACACTTGACACTTCATTGGAGAACATAATCAACATGGAGTCCATTATAGAACTCATAAGTAATTAGATTTTTTTTTTTTAAAAAAAGACCCATTTGTAGTTTTTATCTAGAATATCTGCACTGGTAATAATGCTGGCTGTGTTTGATACTGGATTTATTTACATCTAGGTGCTTAAATGTCAAATTGGTAGATACAAATTACAATTATATTGACAAATAATTTGATTTTTAATCATATGTCGTCTTTTATTTCACATTAGTCTGATCTCTATTCTCTAGTCTCTAGTCTATGATAATCTCTTCTGCTGCGGGGGGACAAACTCAAATAATTGGGCTCGGTAGAATATGAAAACATCGTTTTCAGTTTATTTAATTATTTTGTTAAAAAACTCGTAATTTATTGATATCTCGAGTTATCTGGATCAGTTGGCAGACAGCTAAAAGGAGGTGGATAAGCACATTATTAATTTGATATATTTCTGTTAGTTCTTGGAAAAAAATCTGTATATCTATCTTATTAGTTTAATACTTCTGTTAGATCTGAATATATTAATTATCTTATAAGTATAACAATATGTGTTCTGAAACTTCAACTTCAAGAAATTTATAACTGTGATTGACAACTAAACCTCATTTACACTATAATTTTACTATCTACATGCATAACAACCCATTATATGATATTTTCTTTTATCACAAAAACAGAATAATTGTTATACACCAAACATATAACTTCGAACTCAAATTAATGATGATATATTTTTGTAAGAAGCTGTTATACACCAAACACATAACCTACATTCGTTGGACATGCAATCCCTGGAGAAGAAACCAAATTCAGCAACTAAATTGTGGGTCTAGTAGGTAACTATCAGTTTAACAATATGTATATGAACTTTTTTGACAGCCAAAAAACAAGATGGTTAGAAATGGTAAGAGTTACCACTTAACAGTGATAAAAAAAAACAATTTGGTTAAAACAGGATTTAATGATATCATTAGAAGTTTTACCAAACAATTATCATTTTTAATATCTTGTTTATAGGCGATTGTCTTATTAAAATGTATGTATAGTTTATTTTGGAAAAGAAAATGAATATGTTTACAAATCATTTTCCTCTAATTCGATTTAATGAATATATGTTTTCATGTGTATACAAAAAGGTGAAAACTCATAACAATTATTAAGAATACCACGAATTAAATATCATTTTTTTAAAATATCATTAATAAAAATATATTAATATTTGTGTTTACACTTAGTGATTATTGTTTAAGGTTTAGTGTTAAAGAGTTGAAATTGAGTATCAAATCATTTTATTCATAATTATATGTATATTATATGATTTTAAAGTGATTGCACTTAGATTAAGTTTATACTTGCATTGTCATTGCATCATGTTCACTTAGGATTGGATTGAGACTCATCTATACTACTTTGATTAGGATAGAGTAAAATCTTTTATCAGATGTTTCACTTTCATTTCTATGACAGAGCAAGTGTTGAAATGAACTGCCTAAGGGCATGAACAAGGATACCATTCTTCCTCTCTTCAACTTCAGAACACTCACTTGAGAAACCTATTGACAAAGTATGAATCTTTTTTTTCAAGTGATTAACATTTTTTTTTAATGGGATTTTAGAGGCCCATTTCAAGGCCCATCGGGCTACTAGGTTTGGTAAAATATTTGAGCATTTTGAAACTTTTTTTGCCAAGAAAAGGAAAAAGGAAAAGAATGCACAGATCGGACGGCTGAAAATATGTCTTTGATATTTTCCTTTTTTTTATTTGAGATCCAAGGGCTATAAAAACATGCCTCGGCATTATAAAAAGATAGATCTCTCAGCTAGCCGTAGCCTCCCTCATCACACATTCAAAGCCCTAGAAGGTATCCAATTACCATCGCCATCTCCGTAGAACCATGGGTGAAGAAGACGAGATCGTCGATTTTGATTCCTGTAAGATCTCTCTCCCAGCTCTTACCCGAGATTGTTTGTTCTGATCGAGCATAGCAAAATAATGGTGTTTTTTTTTTCTTTCTCTTCGTTTGTGCGTAGTGAAGCAGACAATGGTGTTCTGGAACATAGATGACTACCCAATCCCTACGGATGATCTTGATCCTATATTTTGTGATATCTTAGAAGCTCTTGATGTAATGGGCTTTCGTCATGGGGATATGATGGTGATTCTGTATTCTCAGCACCCCAACATCGACAAACAAGAGATCACCTGGTTACCCCGAGGTATATATATTCCTCATCCTTTTCTCGCTCCTCGTTTCTATTTTTTTTTTTTTTTAATTATTAATTGGTTTTGTTTGTTTATAAACAGGCAAGTTGTATATAGTTAATGTCTTCAAAGTGCCGGATATCACTATGCATTTGATTCGTCACGCATCAAATTATGGACCAGGACCAGTCAATTTTTTTGTAATCGCAAAACCACAAAGGGAGTTACATAGGGTTCTGCGGTGTTTGAAATCCAGGCGTCACAATGTTGTTCTAATAAAACCTCCGCTGCATGAAGAAGAATTTGTCTTTAGTTTAGACTCTATACTTGAGCATGCACGACTTTTAGGTGGAGGAAAGCCTAGATTCAAAGAATTATATGTTCATCATGCGCTTGAGTATGATATGTCTGAAGAAAAGTATATTGAGATCGAAGAAGATGTCTACAAGACTGTTGATTTCACAGAGCGTATTCCGACCGTCAAAGGGGTTAGGACAGCCGTGTTCTGGGATGGCGAGGATTGCCCATTCCCTCTTGGTGCCACTCCTGATGAGATCTACCACTCTATCTCATCAGCTCTTGTGGAAAGGTTTTATGATGATAAGAATATTACAATCTGGGCTTATCTTGATGATTACAAGAAAGGGACTTGGAGAGATGTATTATTGGGTGACAAAACTTGGGCTTCCAGAATCTACTTTCTTCCCGGAGGTGTGTGTGTGTGTGTTTTCCACTCTTTTTTCTTTTTACTCTCACTTGCATTTTTTTGATAAATATATATATTTTTTTTTTTTGCCAGGAGATAAAGCCTCAAGACGTATCAGAATGTTAAATGACATATATTTCTGGAAAAGGGACTCTCCTGAGTTGAACAGGAGATATGAAGCTAGTTTGGTCCTAGTCTCAGATCAGTTCAAAGATTTCACCTACTTCACCGAAAGGCTTGACAGACTGTATGCAATGCATTACGATCTTCTCTTAGTCACTCCCACTCTGGACATCAACAAACCAGAAAGCCCTGAATGGCCAGGATTGCTTATAGGTAAAGGAGGATACTTGTATGGTTTTGAACCAAGCTGCCCCAAAAAACATGAAGCCGAAGAAGAAACACCCGACACGCATGGCAGTTGTGGCTTGGATCCTAATGGAGGATCATCAGGCTGGGGAAGCTCTGAAGAACCGTCACCCAAAAAGCATAAAGCCGAAGAAACACACACCCCTTAGGGGTTCGTGGATGTGTACTTAACTATTTATTTATCTATCAGTATTTATCAAAACTCTGTTTTATTTAAGTTTGTACTTTTGTATTTTAAACATCAACTACACCAAATTTGTTAACCCGAACACCTCTGTTGACGACAGGGTCGAACCAGTCACATTTGAAGAGGACGCATTTCAGCTTCAATAACCCTGAAAATTCAACTTCAATAATCTCCTGCAAGATCCCATAGAAATTTGTTTCGTAGTTAAAAAACAGTTTTTTTGTAGTGGAAGTTTTCCAAGAGTCTTTCGAAGTCTTTCATAAGTCTTTCGAAATCTTCCATAAGTCTTTCGAAGTCTTCCAAAAGTCTTCCGAAGTTTTCTAGGAAATCTTCTAGAGGTCTTCCAGGAAGTCTTCCAGGAGTCTTCCAAAGTCTTTCTAAATATTAGCTTCTTCTCCTTTATATCAAAAAGAAAATATCAGATTTTTAACCAAAGAATACTATCAAAAATAAAAGATGAATCAAAAAGGTCAAACCTTTAAACTTGTTAATGCCTTTAAAAGTTTCACCAATATAAAATGTTGTGTTATCTTCTTATTCTTCATATCAAAAAAAGGGAAAAACCTTTAACCATTGAACACTATCACAAACACAAAATATGAATAAAAAAGGTCGTACATTTAATCTTGTTACAGTGTGTTGAATATACAAGTTCTTCGCATCTAACATATTAAACACTCCAAAAATACATATTCAAATTTATAGATCTACCTTTAAAGGAATGAAAGATGACAACCATGTAATGAAAAATCTTGAAAAACAAGATAAATTAGTGGGAATACATAAGAGAAAAATGAGAAATGAATATAAAGTTAGGTGTTTTCAAGTCTAAAGAGATTAGAGTGAGGTTTGAAGAGTTTTAGAGTGAGAAACGTTACTTTTGTTGCAGCCATTTGAGAGGAAGAAAGAGAATGTGTAGATTTTCTTTATATATGGAGAAAAAAATCTCAATTAGGTTAAATATTTTCGATATAGAAGACTTCCCGAGAAGTCTTCTAAGAGAAGACTACCCAAATTATGAAGTCTTTTGGAAGTCTTCCAAAACCCTATAATCTAATACATGAGAAGACTTCTGGAATACTTCCGGAAGACTTCGCATTAAGCGGGAAGTCTTCTAGTGCATTATGAAATCTTCTGGAAGTCTTCCAAAACCCTATAATCTAATACATGAGAAGACTTCTGGAAGACTTTTAGAATACTTCCGGAAGACTTTGCATTAAGCGGGAAGTCTTCCAGGAAGTCTTCTAGTGCATTATGAAGTCTTTTCGAAGTCTTCCAAACCCTATACTCAAATAACTAACTAAACAACAAAAAAGATTTCATTAAACCTAAAATCAATTTATAAGTGATTAATATATACAAAAGTAAACTCAAATTGGTCAAAAAAAATTATTTAAAAAAAATTAAGATTCAAAAACCTAACCCTAAAAATACAAAAAATACTACAACATATATTATCACAACCTAAACCAAAGACTATCATGACTTAATCTACATTCACTCAACTATGTTGAAAATAATTCAATTTTAGAATTATTAAATTTACATCATTTATTAATGTTTATAGTTACATGATTTCAATTTTTTTCTCATATAAATATTTTTTATAAAAAATTTAAATTATTTTTAAGATTAAGTGTACGAATCAGACGAAAAGGTTATAAAGGCTTCAGGGCCAGGATTACACGGGAGCGATAGAACGGTGAGGATGGTGGGATTGGCTGGGATATTGAGGAAAGAGCAAGAACAGATAAGAGCTTGCAAGATGCTTTTCCGGAGTTGAATGCTCTTATGGTACAAAAAGCCTAACCTTTTGTGATTGGTAATCCAGTAATACTGCGGAAGTTTGATAGTGGTGTGATGGTCATACAAAACAAGTCCCCATAGTGACGAGGAGGTACTAGTAATCCCATCTTCTTAAGGTTTTTCTTTCCCAATATTACTGCTTTAGATCCTGTTCTCACTGCTCTTGCTTTCTTTTTTTACATTTGTTTCCATTCATCTGATGAAACACTTTCTCCTGACCATATATAGGTTTTGAATAGAATCAGAATGCTTGTGACTAAAACGGGAACTCTAAGCACCGGAGTCACAGCTAGGGATGCAGCTTTGACACTGAAAATCGCTCCAGCCATGGCCAAGGAACATCTAGGACCAAAGGTAACACAAACCAGCTCCTAGAAACATGAACCTATCTGATTTTTTGAGAAATTCTCATGCTCCTATTTTTGTTTAATCAGATATATGTTGTGTAGAGACATGAGCCCAGAAAGGTTTGGATTCTATTTTAACTTGTTTCATGAGATCGATCTCCATTTGTAAGTCAAAACATGGTGTGGGTTTCCCATTGTGTTGCTCTTTGATAAACTAACAAACCTTCACGATCATTTGGCAGAGTCAAGGACTTTGGGTCGTACGGAAAGACTAGTTTGTTGTCCGTGTGACATAGTATCTGTAATGAAACATACGAAACAACAACATATCTCTATATCATTTTGAATTAAACCATAACTATTGTATGTTTGTTGGACAATGCCAAAATAATAAATAAAAGCAAACACTCTTTAACGATCAATAGAACTTTATTAGATTTTAGAATATATATATATACATAGTATATGTATATATTTTCTCCTTCTCACAAACTTTAGGACAGATCATTCTGGTCTGGTAGAAGTTGATGAAGAAGAAGGAGACAAAGAAGATGAGCAAAAGGTGTAAGAAACATGGGCAAACAGAACCAGAGTAGCCATCGACTTCTTCTCTTCGCTTGTTAAATCTTTCCCCCTTATTAGATTTTAAATTTAGTCAAGTTTTACCAATCAGAGAATATCTCCCTACCTACATCCCAGAGGCCTCTTTTCTAGTTTCAAGCAAGCTATGTTCAAAAATATAATATTTGAAATTTTGGTGAAAATTTAGAAAATATGATGGCAAAAGGGGTCAAAACCTCATAAAAGATAGAAAAAGATATAGCTGCATAAGTTAAACTGGTTATTGATGTCACACCTTAACATACACAGATTTAGGAAACATTAAAACACACACACACACAAATTCATGAAATAGATTATAAAACACATACATAACGGGCACAAGTCACTGCATCCTATCACCTATGTATGGGGGGTCCTCCATAAATCATAGTCCGAGCAGCAGGATTGTTAGAATTCCATCGCCAAACTGCGCTTGGTACATTAAGAAGTCGTGGGCTAACCCTATCAGTTACGGCTAACATAAAATTTATGTCCGTACCAGCTGAAAATTTGCGCATGAGATCTAGAAAATCAACGTCCCCGGCAATAATCAAGAAGTCCTTCTGTTCCATGTGAATTCTCAGGATTAGCTCGATGATTATTTGCATGTCCGCTACATCAGTATTTCTCATAACTTTTTCTGAAAAAAAAAAAAAGAAAAGAAAATAACACAATTGAAAAACTTTAAAAAAAAAAACAAAAAACAATAGATTAATACTAAATTGAATTTTTTTATTTTTCTACCTTGATTGCTTCTGTCATCATCTACGATGAAATCATAACAGTCAACTGATTTCGGTTCACCTTTACACATAACGTTTGCTCACTTGAGTCGGCGGTATTCGATACCAGGATGATAGGCAGGTTCATGTGGGCCAATGGCAATTAACTCATCCAATTGAAATCTTGGATTGTGTTGTTTTAGTGCCATGTCAATAAATCCTCTAAGCCTAGTAATGTCATAGTTGAGAGGGAGTTTTGCATTTTCATGGTCCCATATACCACAGACCAAAGTTGGACTTTGGTCGGAGCTGGAACCCTTGGAGCTGGAACCCTTGGAGCTGGAACCCTTGGAGCTGGAACTCTTGGAGCTGGAACACTTGGAAGAAATTGCTTTTTTCGAAAACATTATATCTTATGATGAAGTATTTGACTCTGTAAATCCACAAGCAAACATAAACGACTCTTATGATTAGTGTCGGAACTTTCTAAATTTCATGTTACCTTCGAGAACTATAATCTCATAAGAACAATTAAAACAAATTTACAGAAAGGGCCCTTGTGCAAATTATAATCTCATAAGAACAATCTAAAACATTTGGAAATTATTATCTCATTAGTAAAGGATTATGAGAAGTATAATTTCATAGAGTGAGTCCTGAAGCATTTGTTTTAATTCTTCTCATAGCGTAGGCATTTCTTTTTAATTGTTCTTATGAGAATCGGAGATAGGTGTATCACGCTAACTTTTAGAAATATTTTTACACTAATCCTTTACAAAAAAATTCGGAAAAAAAATTCAGACCTGGTGCAAATGCCCACCTTGCAGTTTATACAAATATAGAGAAGAAGGAAACTGATCTTTCTGTTTTTCTTTATGTGACTGAGTTCTGTAGAAGATGAAACATTTATTTATAGGCAAAGCTTCCGTATTATAAAGATGAAGCTACTGTATTTCGTATCTTATTGTATTGTATTCTATCATTTCTTTCCTTCAATAACTTTCTGCTTGTAGTGGGGCAAAAGATCGAATTTATTTGAAAGATATTTCCACCTGCAAATTAGCAGGTTAGAAAAACACAAAAGTATGGTGTATTTTCAAAAAGATATCCTCCAAGAAATAGTGAATACATTTTATGTTTTCACTATTCACAATTTTGTAATGACGCAATCGTAAATGGGTTATGTAATTCTACATTTCTTTTTCTTCCTATCAAAGAGCTTTGCAAAATCATTTTTTGTTCTTTCGTGTGGACTCTCATTACAAGTATATATATATATATATATATAATTTTTTCCTTTATTTTGAAAAGTTAGGAAACAAAATAAAAACGATGACGAGCAACGGTTGACTCAAGTTTCTCAGGTGGAAGACTAAGACCAGATCAGTTTTGAAACAACAACACGCCTTTAGTATTCAACATACTCCATCTTGAGTCTCAGCCTTCGTTTTCTGACACTGTCCCTTCTTAGATTCTCCTTCCAACTTTTCAAAAGCACATTTTTTTATCTGACCCACTTCGTTAATATCTTTTACTAAAACGATAGACTTTTTTTGTTTTATTATTGATTTAGTGATGACTGTGGGTATGATCAATCTTCCTACTCAAATGGCAACATTTGAGCCGTTCATAAAACTACTAGCAAAAAAACCTAAAAATAGGCAGAATATTTATACATAAGAAAACAGAAGGTAGAGCATAATTGTGGGTACTTTTTACCTGAAACGTAAATTAGGATTAAAGTACATACAACAATGTTGCAATTATAGACCACTAGACCAATAATTTTCTATAAATTGTTCCATGTAGGTCTTACAACTAGCTTGGAAATCACTTTTAACTTATTTGTAGTTAAGTAGTGTTTAAATTAATGCACATGCTTTTACATATATGGTTTATAAATTAAATAATCGATCAGCGGGAAAGTTAGCTGCCACGAAGTAACAGAGATCTCGGACTATGGTGGTGGGAATAGCAGGTTCATGTCTAGAAGGTCATTATTAGTTTAATGAAATCTATTTTTATAAACTCGTTACTGTAATAAATACTTTAAAACAGTTTCTATTTTTAATTGTGATCCATGGAAGCGGTTCTTCTGATGGTTTTTAAGGTATTACCAAGTCCATTGGAACCAAAGGTACAAAACATTGCAGCTTCGCTGTTAATGGGATTTTGAAGTCTCGTTTGGATTCCCAAGCTAGTTCAACTCAGTGGAGGTTTACGTTTTGGTGTCCTATAATTTATTCTATGTTTCAGTTGCTTATGACTTGTCACATAGTCTTCTAGGCTCGTTAGTTTGGTGTAATGCAGGTTATCAAGGCCAAAAAGCGTAGGCTGGGACGTGCTTAGAAAATTATTGGAGACTATTGCTTGTTGGCTGGTTCACCTGTTGATGCTAATGGTCACTACTCTACTGCTTTAGAATTTGCCAGATTGACAGGAGATTACTTCTGGTACGCGGCTGCCTTGGAAGCCCATGTGGTATCTGTAATGTTTTTGTCATGTGTGTTTATTCTGATGTAGAGTCATTGTTTGGGGATATTAAACTTGGCAAGGAAAGAGGCCCATAAGGTTAATATGGGCCATGAATAGCATTCCTCAATGATGATTTAGAGGGCAGATTACAATGTGGTAACTTACATTGGTTTTGCGACAATTGGGTCGATTAACTTGTTTAACTTCTTAGCTTATTTTTGTCTGATTTTACGTTAAGATTAGTAATATATTGGAATCATATTATCAAAAAATGATAAATAAATCAATTTGTAACATTTTCAAATGAATGAAAATTTCAATTCTACTATAAATTTGATATCACTCTTCAAATTTATCATTAGTGAATTATTATTTTTAAAAGTACATTAAATTTATCATTAAAATAGACTAAACTATTTTTTTTAAATATTTATAAAACATTTAGAAACTCAATCTCACTACTTTAATACTAAATTGTAAACAATAATCAATAAAATGTAAATTCAAATGTTAATATATTTTTGATTGAGAGTATTTTTAAAAAAATGTACTTAACTTATCGTATTCTTAGCAATTTTTCTTCAATTAATTAGGTGTCAAAATTGACTAAAATGTGAGTTAGTATACGAACCAATGAAATCTTAATATGCTAAAAGTTTACAAGATTAAGCGTGCTATTTATTTGGTTTTACCTCCTTGATCCTGAGAAGCAAGATACTAACCCAAACAAAAAAAAATGAGTTTGAAATATCTATAATCAACCTTATGATGAGTACAAGCTGAGTCGCATTGGATTCCAAGAGTAATGAAACCAGAGAATAGAAAAGAGATAAACTAGATGCTATTTCAGATTGGCCTACTATTCTCAAATAGATGTCAAATGCATAACTAAAAAGTAAGTAAACAGTGTGGAGAGATATGGACAACACAGGAAGCATTGAAGATGAACGCAGAAGAGTGGAGAAGTGGTCCATTGCAGAATTTATTTTCGAAATGCATCTTCTTTTTTCTTGTCTGTGGTCCAGTTTTGGAAGTAAACAAAGCCTAACTTTGGATGGTTTGTTAGAGAAGCAGACAAACACGCCTCTCTTATTTTTAACATGATATTGCAAAGAAGTATAGGTAACAAACATGTTTTAACCTTTCATTTATATAATTCATATTTAAGGAAAATTGTTTGCTACAAGAAAATATATAATCATTAGAGTGAGTCAGACATACATCACTAAATATACTACTACAACATAGGTCTCATAGCTAATTTATCTAAATAGCTTAACCAGTTATAATATACATCCAGCATTTAGCTTTCGTTTGTCAAAATTAAGATGAAGTAGAAATGAACTGTTATAATAAAATATTTATGAGCTTACAAAAAAAATATTAATGAAAAAAAATCAAAATATATAAAATAACGTTTCATATATATATATATATTAGTATTGACTTCAACAAACCGAAAGCAATTTGAGTAGGAAGAAGAAACCAAAGACTTCTCCATTTTTCTACTTTGAAACGTTTCTATCTTTTTTTCTTTAGTTGGATCGTTACTTTCTATTATTTCATTTGATCATTTAGATTTCTTTTTATATCATGGAGGTTTGGGCCTACGGTTCATTTAGATATGATCATATGTGTGTGTGATAACAATAATCTTTGTCGTGATCAACGTATGCTAGTCAATAGGACTTTAAATCAGTAGCGTTTGTTGTGAGTGTGTGGTCAATATTCTGAATAAAAAACTGCAATAATGCTTATTATTACTATCTCATCTACCGCATTTAGATAAATCTCTTTGGATAAGAGTAATTATGAAATGAACGAGTGTGATCGTTAATGTGACTCCCTTTGTCGGATCATGTGTTAGCTGATTCCACACGAAACATAAACCTTATAACAGCTGATGTTATCACGACACTTGTAAATACTCTTATGAACAACCATCGCTCTCAACCATCGGGTTTGAGCCCGTGGTTCTGGCTACGAACGGTCCTAGAAAACTTCAGTTCGGTGCCTCTGCTTTGATTCTCGTTGGCCACCATCCAAAAATGACGTGCACGCGAACCTCGTGGGTTAGTCATCAATCTCGGTTGGCGGATCCTACGGTCATTGAAAAAAAACAACAACCATCGCTCTTGCCTGTGTTTCTATAATTTTGTGAACATTTTATTTTGTTGTATACTGTTGGCTAAAGTCATATGTTCATACAAAAAATTAATATTCAAATTTTCGTTTTTATTTTCTGATGGGAATGGGATTAAAGTTGTCGTACTTTCGATTAGACAGCAACTATGAGTTAAGTCAAAAAAAAACTTAGATATTGGTCCCCACTTCTCTTAACTTTGAACTAGATTTTAACCCTCGCTAAAGCGCAGATGATTTTTTGATGAAAATTTATATAATTTTTTTTATTTGAAGTAAATTTGGGCATAAAATATGTAACATGAAGTCCAAACTGAACCCAAACCAAAAAATCTGATCCGTACATACCAAATTTAAAATGTTAGAAATACTAGAATGTATCTTGTAGGATGGTACAAAAGATATACAGTACAAAATATTATTAACCGAACCCGAATGGATAACCCAAAAGCTGAAAAACCCGAAAAATCCAAAACACTGGTCTGGATATCTAAATAATCACAAATATAAATATGTATTTCAAATATTCAATTCTATATTTTGATGTCTAAAAATAAGTATTAAGTTTTAAATAAGTATTTTAAATATTCAATTTTATATAAATAAATATTTACTTCTTATGTTTTGCTTTTAAATTTTGGATTTAACTTTGGATATATCTGAACCCAAACAATATAACCCAAATGTGAATGATATATGGTTATTTTATAAATTTTAGGATGTGTTACAAATTAGAACCAAAACCAATACGTTATATCTGAATCTGATTCGCACTTACAAATTTACCATAATAAGACCTAAGATACGATATAAATTAGAACAAAAATTCAAAATATCTAACATATATTTCAAGGTCCAAGCCTAACTTAAAGTTTGTTTTATATTTTTCAATTAGTTTTATTTTTGATAAAGATTTTACATGTTTATTGGAATAATCAATAAAAATATACTCATAAAAATATTAATAATAATATGTTCCATTGTATCATTAAATATTCATAGTAAATAATTATTAATATTTATTTCATCAAATATGTATATATGTGTATATATATATAATCTTAATACTCTATCTATAAGAGTTATAATTATGTATTTAGTGAAAGTTTTGAAGAATTTATTTCTTGCATTTGAGTTAAAGTAAAATTTATATTTATATGGATTTGTAGGCATATATAATTATTTTTTATTATTACTAAATAAAATATAATTGATTAGTTATTCAAATTTAGTATTAATATAAACTTAATTGATTATTTTTAAAAACAATAGATTAGTTATTTAGTTCCTTAATTTTAGCTAGTGTATATATTTAATAATAATTAAGTTAGGTAAAAATAAAAATAATAGAAACTTAGTTAAATGCAATGGTTCAACCTAGACTATTTGTAAGTAGATAAAAAATAGGACTCTAATTTAGTAGAGTAGATATGTGTTGTTATATATAAATAATTAAAATATATTATTTATTGTTTTTGGTGAAAGATATTTTATGTTTATTGTTTTCTACTTAAACAATAATACTTATAAATTTATTTAGTTGGATTCTCTTATATGATCGCATGCTATTTCTTGAGGGACCACAGTTAGCAGAATGTGCTATGACGACACGTGTCAGATGATATTTTTTGGTTGAGATTAATGACGTCATTAATGGTCCCCTTCTTTCGTTTACTCTTTCGTCTTTTTATTTTTTTTCGCTTACAATTCATGTTCTTTAACAATTACTCATAGTATCTTTACACCCAAACCAGTGAACGTTGATTGCGCCAAAATATTTGCAGATTAACTAGTGCTACTCTGCAACACTTTTGTACTAAAGATAGAGATGTATTTCAATTTATAAACTCAGTAAATGTAGCTGCATGGATTCAAGGGTTTAACCTTACATACGTAACTAGGTTTATATTCGAGTAAACTGAGACAAAGCTCAAGATCTCTTCATGGTGGTGAAATGAGTTTAATCAATTCATGGCTGCTTCCTTGGGGTTTGATTTGGAACTTGAAGAACTAGGGTTGATACATTTCCTATAATATGATTTCAGTTTTGTTGACAAATGAAAAGAGCGTTTGTTTAACATGTGTTATGGAAGATTGTCTAGATTTTGGTTCAAATTTTCCTAGGAAAAAAATATGTTAAGATGAGCTTGATAAAATATTATTTATTCATTTGTACTATAACGTAAAAGCAAATCAATATATATGGAAAGAAAATGAAAATCCATAATAATATTTTCAAAAATGAAAAGATACCATTTGCTAAAGAAAGTGAAAAATCCAAAATAATCTCTTCAAAAATAGAAAATAAATTTTGCTTAAACAAATGAAAAAAATTATAGCTACAACACGGAAAATGTAAATACTTTTATTCTTAGAGTCAATTCGTATTAATATCTTATCTTGCTTTTGATGTCAATTCTCAACAATCTTTCTCATAAAACATTGAACTTTTTGTTTTCATAGTAAATATTATTAATTCATATTCTTTTTTTGTTTCATTGTAAATGTCATTTGAACTTTATACACACGGATTAAAAATAATTAATTTTACATATTTTTTATTTAAAAACTCAATTAACTATACACCTAACCATATTTTAACCAATAGAAAAATAAATTACAATATAAAATCAATAAATTTTATTTCAAAAATTGAAAACGACACTTATTCTGTAACAAACTTTTTTTTCTACAATGAGGTTTAATATGAAATAGAAGTATTATGTTACTAGTTAGACCTAATCCCATTTTTTATCACCAAAAGTTTGGTAAAAGGATATGTATAGCAATAACAAGTTTTTACAAGAATAAATCGACTTTAATGTCAGTCTCTACCCAAACGCCAAACCCTATTTCTTCTCATTATAGACAAAACCTGAAACACGAGTTAAAAAAAAAACAATAAATCGTCAAAGCTGAGAACTCATCTTCTCTTTCCCTCTCCAAAACGTAAAAAAAAAAAAAAACAATGGCGTTTCATCACAATCATTTTAATCACTTCATCGACCAACAACACCAGCCTCCTCCTCCCACGCAGCAGCATGAACACCATTTCCACGAATCCACACCTCCTAACTGGCTCCTCCGCTCCGATAACAACTTCTTAAACCTCCACACTTCCGCCTCCGCCGCAGCAACAAGCTCCGACTCTCCTTCCTCGGCCGCCGCTAACCAGTGGCTCTCTCGGTCCTCCTCTTTCCTCCAACGCGGCTCAGGTGACGTCATCGAAGACGTTACTACCGGAGGAGAGGAGGAGAGGAAGGAGGCGGAGAGATGGCAGAGTGCGAGGCACAAGGCGGAGATACTCTCTCATCCACTATACGAGCAGCTTTTGTCGGCACACGTGGCGTGCCTAAGGATCGCCACGCCGGTGGATCAGCTTCCGAGGATAGACGCACAGCTAGCTCAGTCGCAGAACGTGGTGGCTAAGTACTCTACTATGGACCCTGCTGCTCAAGGACTCATCCCCGGTGAAGAAAAGGAGCTTGACCACTTCATGGTAACTTAACTTCTCATTCCTTCTCACCAAATTTTTATTTTTATTTTATTTTCTATTATATTATTTCATAGCCTTTTTTCTCATTAATGATTTATTCTCTTCAAATTCGGAAAACATTAATAATTCTTGTTAATAGTTTCACTTTTTGACAAATTTGAAAATTATTTTATAAATTTCAGATTATTTTTAATAATTTAGAGATGAAAAAGAAATCTCTTTTGTAGATTTGTACTTTGTACCGACACACATGAACATGATCAGTGGTCTGGTTGGATTGTAGTTTTGTACAAATTTGACAAAAGAAGATTTTATTTTTGAGATAGATTTTGGTTGAACAATACAATGGTTTGAAATTACGGATATAGTCATCTGACAAAAGCTACATACTACTTTGTCATTTTATGTGGTATATCCATTTTTAATCTTTAGAGTTTTGATTAAATGTCCTACCAAATTTATATTTATCTTTTGTGCAGACGCATTATGTGCTATTGCTGTGCTCTTTTAAAGAACAACTGCAACAGCATGTTCGTGTCCATGCAATGGAAGCTGTTATGGCCTGTTGGGAGATTGAGCAGTCTCTTCAAAGCTTAACAGGTTAGTTATTGGTACCATTTACCTAAAAAATTTAACATTAAACTGTCATTTAGCTATTATGATAACTCTTGTATTGGATTGTAGCATTGACAAAGAAACAAAACAGTTTAATTTATGTGGCACTGTAGCATGGGTGTCTTAAGGATTAACACTTCTTTGTTGGGTGAGATAGGAGTGTCTCCTGGTGAAGGCACAGGAGCAACAATGTCTGAAGACGAAGATGAGCAAGTAGAGAGTGATGCCCATTTGTATGATGGAAGCCTAGATGGGCTAGGGTTTGGTCCTCTTGTCCCCACTGAGAGCGAGAGATCCTTAATGGAACGAGTTAGACAAGAACTTAAACATGAACTCAAGCAGGTAACAAATTAATGACATAGACTACGTACTAACCCCATCATTATTCTAGTGATCTAATAATGTGGAACCATTCCTTTTTAAATAGGGCTACAAGGAGAAAATTGTAGACATAAGAGAGGAGATATTGAGAAAGAGAAGAGCTGGGAAATTACCAGGAGACACCACCTCTGTTCTTAAAGCTTGGTGGCAGTCTCATTCTAAATGGCCTTACCCTACTGTGAGTTCTCTCTTTTTACTTATTCAACCACTCACGTGAACACCCCTGACGCGTCAAGGGTCTCTTGTTCTGTTCCACATAGATTGGACTACATCACTCTTGACTTCATTTGTCTTCTTAATCTACTATAAGTTTTAAATGAATGAGATACCATTTGGCAGGAGGAAGATAAGGTGAGGTTGGTGCAAGAGACAGGGTTGCAGCTTAAACAGATAAACAATTGGTTCATCAATCAAAGAAAGAGGAATTGGCATAGCAATCCATCTTCTTCTACCGTCCCAAAGAACAAACGCAGAAGGTACTACCAACAAAACTGTAGGAAGAGTTATCCAAGATAGTGTTGGCTTGTTGAAGAAATACACAAATTAAACGAATATTATGCTAGTGAGAATAATTTTATAGCTTAAATATCTAAGTGAGAATGATGACGTTTATAGCTTGTTTTGATATGGTTAGATTAATATTTAGTTACGTATTTTTTTTTTTTAAGTTACGTATTCAAGAAACATAGTCATTGAATTTGGAGTTTTTTTTTATGAAAGCAATACAGGTGAAAATAGCGGAAGAGAGCGTTGAAGTCATTTTGTAGCTGCGCATGGAGAGATCCAATAGCTTGATAGAACGTTGGAGATACAAAGACAAAATCAACGTAGAAAGTTTTTTTTTCTTTTTGTGTGGGTGTGACATTGCATGGTTTATGTGTCTTCATATATAATCGTAATTATTAGGGAACACACAAAACCCAAAAGACGAAGAATCATCTTCACAACCATCGTCAAATATTGTGAATAACAAGGAGATTTCTCTTTTAGCAATCTGTGAAAATTGATTATGGGCCGTGCTATGTACAACATATTTTGTTGAACCACTTCTTATGCATACTTTCCTAAACTAATATGACAAAACCAACCTCCTGTGTCGTTTACGATTTTTCACACTTCGGAGCTGCAAATGTCGCCGGAAAACGAACGAAAGAGTGACTTTCTCCGGTGTTTTAAAACTACATATTATGAAGATAGTTCCATTCTGGGCCATTCTATATTAACGACTAATGCATCTGCATGCCTCCTATAATAACGATTAATGCATCTATCATCAGTGACTTCATCGCCTAGTTAGTCACAGAAAACTATTGACATCTACAAGTTCCGGTTTGCATCATCAACTTGCCACGGGACTACGCATAACGCCTGGTTTACAAAAATAGTTCACGTGTGTAAAACGCATGACGTTTTTTTTTAACGGGGATTAAAACGCATGACGTTGTATACGTAGTCTTCTGCATCTAGTCAATTCGATAAAAGTACGGGTGTATATTGATTTATTCGATTCATAACAACATCAGAATGGTATAAAAAATAAACTTTAAAGATACCAAAATACACGACGAGGCACTTTTGTGTTGTAGGGGTTTGTGATTGGTCTCTGTCCTCTCTACTTATTGGACAGTAATCTGAGAGGAGCGTTTATCTGGCTAGCGGTGTCAATTGTAAAAGACAGCTAGGTGTTATCTGTTATGTAACAGTGACAATCAATGGCTTCTTCTTCTTCTCTTTTGTACTTAATTATAGATAAATGATAATGTTTTATTTCTGATTTATAATGATGAATGACTGTTTTTTATTTATAATGATGAATGACTGTTTTTTATTTTTAGCTTCACTTTCGCTATCTGAAAGTGACGCTAAAAAATAAAGTAATAGAGATAATATAAAAAGTGCTACTGGGTAAGTAGAGGATAAAGAATAAATCAGAGAGGACGACAAGAAAGTTCACAACGCTATCATGATAGATTACTATTAACTAGAGTGCTTAGAGCACCTGCATTAGAGGTTTAGGGGAGAAGTTCACACGTTTTTCAAAAAAAAAATATATATAATATTGAAACAGTGTTGAACCCGGTTCAGAAAAGTTCACTGGTAAGAGACGAGTTCAACATTGTTTCACGGGTTCCACTACATGTGGCGATCCGCGATTGGTTGGTTGAATAATTTTTTTTTAAAAAAAAAAATCAAACAAAAAAATAAATAAAAAATTATAAAATTTACATTGGAAATCGAGAATTAGAGGTTCACCAATGTGGATGGCCTTAGTAGGTTTCTTAAGGGGTGGGTCCACTAACACACAAAAACAGTTACCTAAGAGCATTCACATCAATGAACCCCCTCTTGGGGTTCATTGAATCAATTTTTTATTATTAAAAATTTTCTGTTTTTTTTTTGATTTTCTTTAAAAAAAAAAATTCTAAACCAATATCGGGCCGCCACGTGGTGAACCTTAGGAGAGAGGGGTTCACCTAAGAGAACTTTAGGAGAGAGAGGTTCATAGGTTTTTGTTATTTTATTATTTTATTTTCTTGATTTCCGTGTGAACTCCCCCCATAAACCCTCAATGGGGGGTGCTCTAAGGCCATGATTAACCCGGATCTCTTAAAGTGAGGTTCTTAACGTAAAATTTATCTTTTTAATTTTTAATTTTTTTTTACATTTTTCTCGTTAAGAGACGTCTCTTATGGTTCTTATTTAAGAGACGGTTCTTAGCTTTTCTTAGTTAAAAGCTAAGAAACGTCTCTTAGAAAAGCTAAGAACCCCACCTTAAGAAACCCGGGTTAATCATGCTCTAAATCTATTATTAAGAGTTAATTTTGTTTTGATTCTTGCACTATTCGTGAACTCATTAACATGTGATGGTCAGTGATTGATTGTTTTTAATTTTTTTAAAAAAAATTAAAAATAAAAGCTCCAAATAGAATTTTAGAGTTAATGTTGTTCTTAGGCTGAGTTAATGATGCGCTTAGGCTGTTAGCCAATGTATGCTGAACTTTCTGATATGTTTTGTTTTACGTTAAGTTTGACATCTTATAAATTAATAAAAAATAAAGATTGACATCTACATAAATACTTTCCCAATATTTATATTTTAATATTTGCAATGTCAAATTTATCTTTATACGGCGACATTTGCAAGTTGAGTTCACGACCTCTTAATCAAATTGAATATATATAATATAGCTTTGACATAGATATATTCGTTATTGGAGACACGTACGATGCAGATTGTCTATCTTGTCACAAGACGAGCTGAAATTGACCAAACCAAATAGACTTTATGCATATATTTTCATTTATTTAGTAACATATGCAATAAGGATGATTGACAATAAATTTGTGACTTTCATGGGAGATCAAGTCTAGCAATAGAAAATCATTTGTTATGTAAAACTTAAATGGGTATAATTAGGTGAAAGAAGGGTATAATAAGAAAGATTCGAGGCATCAACAGGGAAAGAGACATGTCGACCGGTGGCAAGTAGTGTTACATAACATCCTAAACATCAATACATGTCAAAAAGCGTTTTTGGTTCGTTTCTCTTTTCTTCTTTCATCCCCACTTCACACTCTTATCCTCAGTCTCTCTCCACTTGTTTAGTGTTTTGTGGTATTATAAGAAGTATATTTAGTTTTAGACACTAGATAATATGGTAAATGGCCTCCACTATCTAAACCGGCTTTAGATGTTTTATGCTGGTGGAGACAGCTTACCAAACTATAATTTATGTAATCATCGAAATGTAAAGATAGATTCGTCTATTATGTATTTTAGTCCCAGTAGCTGAACCAGGTTTCTTGTGTTCTAAAAAGTATAACCAAACTTTTTTTTGTTTATACATGTGCTTAGGCCATGTTTATCCACGGTCTCTTAGGCGGGGTTCTTAACTTATAATTTCACGTTTTTTTTTTTTAATTTTTTCTTAATTTTTTCGTTAAGAGACGTCTGTTAGATCTCTTATTTAAGAGACGGTTCTTAAGTTTTCTTAATTACAAATTAAGAAATATCTATTAGAAAAACTAAGAACCTCATGTTAAGAAATCTGCAATAAAATGTCTTTATTACTAGTATAGTAGATTACAAGAATTTTAAGCGTTAGATAAGGATATAAAATATCCTTTAAAAACTGTGTTTTCTGCACAAAAGAGAAATTAAAATACTAAATCGACTATAATTAAGCTTTTATAGTTCTCACTACATACCACATATAATAACACCAAAATCTCTACATATAGCATAGGATCATATCAAAGTTGTTCAGCAGTTGTTTCGTATGTTGCCATCCGAATATTTGAAACCACTTCGAGTGTACCACACATTGTCTTGCACTCTTGCTCTTGCATGCGACACGACAATGGTCTCATTGATCAATATTTTTATGTTTCACAAAAAAAAGTCATTTTAACATTTTTATCACACAAAATATCATTTGTTTATCTTCTTCTTTGGTTGATCAATACAAATATAGAGATATTTATTAAAATGAGTAAATATATTTATATTCTTTAGATTAACTAATATAGATTTATGGTGTAAAGTTTTAGAGATCATATTTAAAAAATTTAAAAACTAAAAATAAATATTAAAATAATTAAGAAAAAAATCAGTTATTTTTAGAACTATTTTGTGACAAAAACAGAAAAAAACTATTTAATAGAACTGACCTTAATCAAATATTGGAGAGCATTTACATATATAATAATGACGTCATATTGCTACACAATTTTCTCAAACAAAGCACAAAACGGAGAACATTTTCACATCAAAGAAAGGATCAGAGAAGCGGTCAGAAGGAGATAAGATCAACCGTCTTCGATCTAGGTTTCATCACCGGAGACGCAGGCAACCTCGCCGTAAAACTCGGGAACTCACCGTCCTCTTCCGCTCGTACATCGTCCTCGAAATTAAGCGCGTAGCTCAACGCATCGTAGCTGAAATCTCCAGAAGATCCCTGGCTGTGGTGTCTTTGATGGTGGTGATGAACACAATTGTTGTTACGACACGTAACCTTGATACGTGTCTTGACGCGGGTCTCTAGCTCCTGTGCCGTGGATTTGAGCCACTCGTAAGGAGATTTAGGCGTTCTCTGACCGTTCATCATGGATTCAGGTTCGACCACCGAGTTGGCTCCTAAGCAGCATATCGGAGATCTCATTCTGTGACTTCTCGTTGATCTAGCGGAAGAAGGAGAGGTGCATTCATTGTTATTGTACATTTCGTCGATCTTTGAGGTTTCTTGAGAATTTTATAAGAGAGAAGAAAGATGTTTTGTTATGAAGAACTAGAAAAATAAAAGGAAAGGGATGAGATTAAATAAGGTACTAATTAATTAGAAAATGAGGACTAAAAAGATAATCCGTGGGTAGAACGTGGGCTTGGGCCTGGTCCGCGTCTTCTAAAGGTTTGTTTTGGTTGTCATATTAATTTTTGATCCTACTTTTATTACAAAAAAATGGATGAATTAGTTGTCTTTTCACGAAAACTATCATATAAAATTAGATATATAGTATTAGATGTTTCTCAAACTATAATCGCATCATATATATTTAAATTTAAAATTTGAAACTCGAGAACCCATAAATCTTAATTTTATTAGTTTGAAAATGATTTCATTTTTTTTTGTATTAATTTGGTTTTAAATCTGATTTATAAGGTTTATGGTTCAAATATAAACATTAAAGCATATTTAAACTGATGAAACTAAGGTCTATGTGATTAATGTTTATGAATTATAGAGTTTCAAACTTTAATTTTGAAAGAGATATACAATTTTTGAATTTGAAATTCGGAAATATATAATATACAATTACAGTTTGAGAGACATTTGATGTTATATAATAGTTTTCTTCCGTCAATCGTAAAGAAGATTTCATAAATTAATTAAGGCTCAAGTGTTTAACGCTTTGCTTTACTCTTTCAATACGACTTTAACAATTGCAAAAAAAAAAAAAAAAAAATCTTACGAGAATATGCTAGTTAAATTATTTTTTTTGTTTAATATCACAGTTGCACTGACGTTTTGTTTTTTTGTTTTTTTTGGTCAAAGACGATATAGTTATGGGTTAATTTGCTAACTATATTGTAAGATGTAGTTTTGTAGGGCCTATATAAAAGTCCATTAAATATTCAACTAGACAACATGCACAATACTAAAGTCACCGTAGTTTTTGTGGAATTACCAACTGCTTGTTGTTTTGAGTTAAGAGTCGGACCTGGTTCAGTATCTTTGCCATTGCTCTCTGCAGAGATTCACTAGAGGTAATATTTGAAGTAATGGCGTGAAACGGCGAAGGAGGCATTCGAGCAAGTATCAACGGTCGCCAAGTTTCTCTGTTTGCTTCATGTTTACCGATCGTTACAAAATTGTGTATGACGTTACTAAAATGTTTTCCACTAATCTGTGTAAACGGTAATGATAAAAATGCATTTATGAAGTCTAGGTGGTCGGTGGTGGGTGGGTGGGTGTTACAACTGACAAACCTAAGTACTATCTTCAACAGAAAACCACCTTAGTTGATTGCAATTAAACTAATATATTTTCAAGAACAATACAAACAAAACAAAAAGTCTTAGCGGATAATAGTCAATAGCATTTCGAAACTAAGAAATTACGAACGCTTCTTCAAAATTGCTCATATAGTAAAAACGAGGTACTATTGATATGATTGAAACATTTAACCGAAAACTAAAAAAATTGAGATGATTGATATTAGTAAAATGTATGTAAACATGTTTATCAGGATATTAAAATGTCTCTGTTGGGTCGATGGTTATTGATTAATCAAATGTACGAAGAGGTTTCCAAGCAGAGAAGAAAACAATAGCAAATCAGCACCATATCATAATTATTGGAACCTGATATTTTAATATTAAATAATGAAATACCAGTACAACCTCATTGCTACCTTTACTTTAATAATAGGGAGGTATATCAAAATATCCCGGAGTGAAATAAGCATCTTATTCTTAATAATATGATTCTCAAATTTGCTACAAATTAAATAATCACCAAAGTCTACCCATTGGCGTCAAGCCATCAATACTGACAATACATATGATTCTTCTGCTTAACAATATCACATGCATATATCTTACCTTGCGTGATATCGGACATCATTTCCCATTGATATAGACTTTAACACGCTTTGTACTCTCCCATATCACCAAAATAAAACTCATTTTATTTGCTAATCAATGACCTAAGATTACAAAACAACCCATAGAAAGCATGGGGTGGGCAAAAGAAACAAACCAATCTATGTCTTAACTATTTGGTTACAAATTTGATCAATTTAAATGATTCGATTTGGTTCTGTTTAAAATCAAACTAAACTAAAAAATTGAAATGTTTAGTTAATTACATTAACTAAATATATCAACAATATTAAAATTTAAGATATTTAACCATGTACCTAAATAATTTAAAAAAGTTTATACATTTTACATATAAATGAATAGAAGAGACACAACTAATGGTAAAATAAGTTTATATATTATCATGCGGAAAACTACATATGATATTTATATTAGGCTTAAAATAATAAGATAAAATAAGTAGGTTATATTTTCATATTTGGTGATGATTAGCTTTACGTTTAAATATGATAAAATTGTTAATTAATATTAAATGATGATTTGATTTATGTTTTATCTTTGCAACCAAATTAAAGCAAAACTAAAAATCAACTTGATTGAATTGAACGAACACAAACAAAAATAAACACAAATTAAACCAAATTCAATATGAACCGATCCAAATTTGTTTTGATTTATTTCTGTTATAATTTTTTTAGACCCAAACAAACCAACTCAAACAAAACCCAAATTTAAACTGAAATGACCACCCTTCGTGATCTTGTCACCACTAGAGTGAAAGACTTTCTTGGAAAATATCATAAAAAGGTAAAAAGTAAAAGCAAGAAAAGGTGATTCGAGATGGTATTAGCAGATTGATTGTAATAAAGAAACAATACTCACATGACCCACTACTTTGATCATGACCGGACCATGACCATGTTAAAAAACTCAAATCTAGTGTCCGACATTGGAACAATACCAGTCAGACACTTTTTCTCTTTGGATTGATACCCAACAAGTGATATCTGTTTCTTTCTCATTCACTTACTACATTTATTAATTTGAACTTTTACTTGTTGTTGAGATGATCATATCTTCGATTAATATCTAATGAGAGTGTGTGATAGCTTTGATGTGATCACTTGATAAAATTCCAAACACACCAGAGGTCGAAAGTGTCTATATATGGCATATTCTGAATCATTTAATTTGATTTCATTTGGCCAAAATTATTGTTTTAAATTCCTGCAGGTCTTCAATGAAAAACCCATAAACGAATTTGTAGTTGGATCGATTGGTAAAGAACTGTTTGAGAAAAAGCAAAACAAACTCATAACTATGGTGTGTGTTTAGTTATTGTTTTGCAGATTAGTGAGTTTGTAAAAATAGCTCAAGCAGCAAAGATTAATTCATACATTAGGATATGTGTCTGTCAATTTATGTCCTTTACATATTATAGATTAACCGAGATTCTTGCATCACTTTAAAGTTGGACTTGTCTAAAACACAAGTCCATAGCCAATGTTTACCATATTTTCAACAAGTCCTACCCAACCTTCTCCTAACCTTATAAACATTTTCACAGAAACAAAATGATGGAAATAAACAAAGAAACATATTCGAATTTCGTTTTAAAGACATAAATCATCTCATGAACAACTAATGTTTTATACATTGGGTAATTAGTTTTCAAGAACAAAAAGCAGCTTCAAAATTTTGATAAAACTGCTAGTAATATCTCTGTGAAAACATATGTTCTAATTAATTACATCCGAAGAATCTTGGGAGAATAACTCGAGTTAGTAGTTCCATCAATACCTAGGATGTGAAGTCCAGTATCAAACATAGTTGCATGATTCTCCTTCACTGAAACAAGTATAAGAAATTCTAGATTCGTTGTGGCTATGACCTTGCTTTAAAGTCCCTCCAAGAGTTTGGCTAATTCACCAGTACGTTTGATGTGAAAAGTTGTTGGAATTTTATTAGTATGTCAATTAAAATCAAGAATAACGTGAATTTTTCTATAAAATTCAGTAAAAAAAAATCTTGTAAAATCGATATGAGCGACGACCAAAGAAAAACCATCGGAACCAACGGTAAAATGGCATTTCGTAGTTATTACAGCTTTCCCGGGATACGAGCTGACATCTTACTTAGTCACTATACGTGGCAGCTTTTCTAACTGCCCACAAAAGCCTTCCCTTCTCAAATTCTTTTCCAAACGACAAAAAAAAACTTTTAAAAAAAAACCATAATAATAGCTAACCATGGTTAAGTTTGAAAAATTCGAAAAAGGTCAAAATATTTACAATATTTACATTTATGCCATCGACCATCTTTTACTATAAAATCCCGTTCCTGAGACTCGCTAGGTTTGCCGAACCAACCTCCCTCCGGGACCTCCTATAGAGAGAGAAAAAACAAAACAAAACCTTTCAGAGACTTCTTCTTTTTTTCTTTTCATGAACACAATACATACAGAGACTTGTTCTCTTTCGACTTTTGAGTTCTGAAAGAAAAAAGCAATGGTGACCACATCGTCTCGTACCAAGACAAACAACTCTGCTCAGTTTTGCGGCACTTACTCCAGAACCGTTACGTCGCCAGCGTTCGCTTCATCCACAAGCTCTAGCTTCAGCAACCACCACCGATCCGTGTCTCCCACTCGTGTGAATCTCTACACTCCCCATCCTATGTCGTTTCGTTATTCTCTCGACAGCAGATCCAACTCTCCTCCTAACCGATCCATCTCCGTTTCCAACAAACCTCAGCCTCGCGGACATAAGATCTCCGAGACGACGAGGAGGAGGTGTATGTGTTCTCCTACGACGCACCCTGGATCCTTCAGGTGTAGTTTGCATAAAAACGTAGCGAATCCACACGGTCAAGGTACGGCGTCGTATACGACGAATAGTTTGAATATGAGGAGATCGGCGATGACTAATTCGCTGGTGAGAATCGGTGGTGTTGAAGGAGAGTGGGTGAGAAGATCGTTGACGACTCTGATAAGACCTTCTTCTCATCATCTCAAAAGACGTGCTGAGTTTCAGCCTCGTCCTACTCGGCTTTCGATTATGTCCAAAGCTGAGTGTAATTGATCTGGTTTTGGATTTCATGTTTGTTGGGGTTCTCAAAATATATATAGTTGAGAACCCCGGAGCAAGAACTCCATTGGCGTTGCTCTTATTCTTTTTTTTTAGAAAAAAAAAACAGAACAGGACAGATCTGGTCGGGAAGTAGTTGAACTGGCGAGGTGATGAGTCAACTGGTTTGAAGCCAAGATCTGCGGTCATTGCGGGAAAGAATCTTAGACCTTGAAATCGAGTTTTGTAAAACGAACACACCATCATCTATTTTTTTGTTGTTGTTGGGTGCATTGTACATACTTATTTTACTATGTTTTCTTTTGTTACTCTCAAAAGAATTGTCAAATTTACATTTTAAATCGAAATTTAGAATAAGATATATTCTGAATCAAAAAGTCCTGTAAATCCAGTTTTCGTAACACAAGTGATGAGATTTTTACATCTCTAATCTCACATCCATTGTGTGTGTCCGTTGACCGTCCCGTTTAATTTTCGAGGTATGCGTTGTGAGGTATGTTGTTTCATTTTTTTCATTTTTTTTATTTTTGCTTGTTAATTTTCGTTATTTATTTTTTTGTGTGGTTATTTATGTTTTGTTTTCTCACCTTTCGAAGGTTGCGTTTGGCAATGGATTGGAGTTTGAACTACATGAGTAACCGGAACATGGGATGAACCAGCAGAACAATAAGTAAAATATTCTTACAAGACGAGGAAATGGTCTTTCAGGACATAGAAAAATCTTTAAATCTCCTACGGAGAATAAAAGTGTGGAAGCATGATTGATGATAAAATTATATATTTAAGGACTAGAAAGGAAAAATGAATAACAAGGAGGAATTTTGTAAAAAAAAATAATAATAAGGAGAAATGGAGAATGCTATAATGTGGATAGTTGACTGACCAATAAAAGACTCAACATGGAATAATCAGATAGAAGATGCATTTGAATATGATAAATTGGGAATCTTTCGATTCATGAACATTAAAGAATTGGAATATTTTAAAGAAGAGAATACGAAAGTTTAGTAGTGGAAAGACACGTCTTCCTGATCTGGAAGATTTTACTCTACTCAATCTTATTCCTCTTACATTATTATTTCAGGATATACCCATTATTAACAAGTTTTTTTAACACTATTACCAATAAGTTTTTGCTTTTAATATCGTATAATGATGGGTTAATTTGCGAGATGACACTATGAAGAAATAAAATAAAGAAACTAACCATAGTGAAATAGTACATGATTGATGGGACATTTACGCACACTTTTGGACTTTTATAACCTCATAGCGCGTGGAGCGTGAAAAAAATGCACAACACCATTTTTCTTATACAGTGCTGCACGCCTACATATCCACCTAATAAACCTATATTATTTTTATATTTATTGTAATTTTTACAAGCTGTTAGTTATATTTTATATAATATTCTGATATAGTATAGTATATACCATTGTTGTGTTTATTTGGGTTCACACATTGGATACATCCATATATATATATATATATATATATATAGAGAGAGAGAGAGAGAGGGGAGGGAGGGAGAGGGAGAGGGAGAGAGAGAGATTGTATATAATTATATGTTTCTAAATAGAATAGAACACAACAAAATTATATCTCATTTTAAAAAAAATTAACTATACTATTTAAATAGGTAAAATAGTATAGAATAGCATAGAATTGTATATATTATTTACAATATATTATAATCAATTATATATTGATTGTTCGATGAGATAACAACACGAAAATATAGAAAAAATGAGAATATCTAGAGTTTTAGTTAAGACTCTAGACAAATCAATTCAAATTAAATTCTTTAATCTATATGTTGTAAGTATGGGGTATTATTTGAAGTAGAAATTAGACTATACTATATGAAATTACGATATAGTATATACTTTAATCTGATTTCTTAATCTAACATAATATATCAAATGTTATAGAAATATATATATTTGTTTTAAAATTTTCAAAACACATCATAAATAGAAAAAAAATCTATATTTTTTGTGAATATTGTATAGATTCAAATAATTTTTTTTAATGAAACTAGAAGATAAATAAGATTAGAGGGGGAAATACTTTACAACAAAATTAAAAGAAAATAAAGAAAAAAAAATCACTACACATGCTTATTCAGAAGGGTATAACAGCAATTAATACATAATATATGTAGTGTATCCTAGCCATTGAATTGTTATGGTCATTTGTCTAATTAATTTTTTTCTTATGGTTATATTTGTCAATTTCCCTATAATGATCAACTTTTTTTTCTCATGACACTATCCCCTCGGGTTAGATAGATTTATCTTTAATCCGTCTTTGTTTAACATTTAACATTTTTGTAGAGTTTGGTTCTGTCACTACTCACTAGCATACACACGTCGGGATGGTCGAGGGCCGTCTAGCTATCTTCCTTATGTCAAGAATCAGTTGAAAGAACATGACATGTTTTTTTTCTCTTTCTTGGTTGTACTACTTTATGTTTTTTTTAAACACATTTACTGCTATTCTAACGTTTTAGTGACTACGAATCTACAATCGTCTCATTTTGTTACTATGCAAAACCTTATAATTTCATGAGTTTTTTTTTTTGATAAAATAATTTCATGAGTTGTTACTATGCAAAAACCTTATTTGAGTGTTAATAGGTTTTTATACGTGTAATCTTCGTTATCAGATTTATGTGTGTTTTATTACTACTCGTCTCCACTTGAACTTTTTATGTATGAACAAGTCGAATTTAAATGTCTTGATAAAATTGAAAGATAAGAACTAAAAAGTCTTTCCTTTTGTAAATATGGGAGTGGCATTTGAAAATTGAATTTCATATATTCAAAAAAAATTCTGACATCACGAGCGAGTAGCGAACTATATATATATACAAGTAGTTTTATGAATCGTCTAAGAGGCGCATTACCACAAATTTGTTCCTAAAGAATGACATGAAGAAAGGCCAAAATAAAGATGGGGTTACACGTCTTCCTTACATGGAAGAGTATATTCCACCATCATATTGTTAAATAATTGCCATATATAAACTACTTGATATATATTTCTTATATAGTTTTATTGATATATTTTCATCATAAATTTGGTTCAATTAATTCTTCGTGACATCACAAGAGGTCGGCCTACTACTTGCCTAATTTTATTATTCGGCTGCAAAATTCTTAAAACCAAAACATGAACAGATAAACATTACATGGTACTATTATATTCCAATTATTCTTCATCTCGAAAAAAAATCTAAGCGTGAAAGTGATATTAGGATTTAGATGAGGTGGAAACCAAACTTATTGTGATGTGAAAAATAGAAATAAAAGTATGGAAGCATCTTCCAAAGTTAAAGGAGATACTGTTTCAAGACGGTGCAACTATGATTTCATCTTCCATATACAAATCTATTGACAATTTTAAAAATTTCTACGTAAGGTTTGATCCATAATCAAATAGATACACACAATCTTGATGGCTGGTTAATTTAGCTTTTGTTTTAAACTTAATTTAAATCGGTGCTTCTGACTTTCAAAATCGTATCATCTCCAACGAAGACGTGCACATTTTTTAATAGCTACTCAGAAGGACATTTGCAGGAGAAATTTTAAAAGTGATATTTAATTGTTTTGAACTGAAGATGCTGATAGTATTATACTAAAATAATCAAAATGGTTGCATTCATTTGGTGATTTTGAGTCAGAAAAGAACGAAAGTGAGTGTATTTTGCGTGGCGGGTTGATAATTCCTGAAAAAGACTTGAAGATAGGGTTGCTTGTCTCCAAAGCGTGAGAGTACAAACAACTTGATTACTCTAATATAAAATCGTATACATTATTAAAAACGAAGGATCGTGTATAATAATATAATATAACCTATGTTATTAGTTTTGTCCATATCACACTATGGTGTGTTATCAAATAATGTTCTACACTCTCGTAATCACACGTATTTTTTGCACTCTTGTTCGTCTGGCACGTATGTGAGGTTATGTTTTCAGGTCAAACCGACTTTTAGCAAAAGCACATGACTATGGAACTAAAGGACCATATGTTATATAATATCAACATATCTTTTTATACAATTCTTGTGTGTGGCCTCATTTCCTTTTGGCTTGTGATTGTTGAATTTTCTTTTGAGTTTCAATTCTCTAACCAGCGGACAAAATAAGATGGCTTAATGAGCAAGTTATAAGCGAATTTTGGTGTCAAGTCCATATAGTTTTGAATTTTATATTCGCTATACAGAATGTAAAGGCAAAAAAGTTAGGAATTGTTCACTGGACTTTTAAGATTTTTAGTTTATCTAAAGACTTAGACCGAAAAGTGTAATTACTTCGCTCGGGAGTAGTGTATTTTCTACACGATCATAATCTGCGAGCTATGATCCTTCTTTTTTAGCAACAGTCCTGTCTTGATGAAATTCTAAGTTGATACGTACTAATTTGTTTAATCACATCCTAGAAACACTCTTGAGTAATGGTCAACAAAGGCAGTCCAAAGGAGACCTAAATATTCAAAAACAAATCGCTATTGAATAACATTATTTCAATCGTGACATCTAGCCATATATAGCAAAAATAAAAGATCGAGAGACACATGGTGATCTTCAATATGATTGATTGTATTCAAGCGTTTCAGTGATTATGACTATTAAATGCAAGAGGCTGGGCTCGCGTGTCTCTGTTCTTTTCTCTAATTAGTTCGGTTTACCAGAGTACTTTCTATTCTTCCACCAATTGATAGAGTCTATTTTGAAGTACTAATTCAGTGTCTATTAGTAGTCAATAATTTCATCTTGTAATCTCTAAAATTAATTTAACTATAATTGACTACATATGATTTTAAAACGAATATAAACATCTTATAAAACCTATTTAAATTTTTATCATCAAAATAGTTCTAAAAAAAATAATCAAAATATTTTTTTTTATTTTGAAAATTTTTAATTTTAAAAAAAATTGAACTTAACTTCTGAAACTCATCACATGATTTTAATCTCGAAGTTTAGATTAGTTAACCATAAATATACAAATGTATATTTATATTTTTGATAAAATTTATTTTGATTTTTTAAAAAGTTATTTTTGTGAAAAATATTTTGTTTAGAATTATTTTAGGATATTTCTCAATATAAATCTAGTTATTTAAAAATTGATTACCAATTAGGCAGCATGTTGAGGTAGGGAAACGAGAAATGAGTGATGAGGTATGATTCGCACGCTTTCATTAAGATGAGTAATCAACTCTTTAACTTCAGCTAGAGAAGAGCCAATCCATAGACACACTACACGTGACAATGAGAATTGAAAAACCACAACAGACACTTATATTACTTTTCTCCCATTCTTCTCGTTCTTCCGTTCTGGCTTGGCATTATTCAAAGCTATGGCTTAATTTTACTTTGCCTTTTATAAAAGAAAAATTCTAAAACTCGTTCACATTCTTTTTGTGATTTTTTGGTTCTCACTCTCAAAAGTTCAAAAAAATTCCATCCACACATTCTTACCTAACAAGATACTTGTTGTTTTCTTTATATTCTCTTCATATTCCTAGATAATCTGCAACCACTCACTACATAGATACGACATTATCATTATAAATGATACGTTAACAAATTCATGATAACTAAACAAAGTTTCGAAATCCATGGGAATTAGAAACAACCAAGAAGTTGAGGAACGAAGAAGTATAATTGATTTTTCGTACGTCCATGAAATTGTGTGAAGTGCTCTATCCCAAACTTTGATAACCACAATCGATCTTTACGTTCCCAAGTAAAATTTTAAGTACAATTGTTGAGTTTATAAGATGAAAATCCAAACAGTATCACGATTTGCTCTTTTATTATTTTCTGTCATTAGTTCCTTTGGTTCCTTGAACAAAACGAAGCACAAGCCTAAAAATTGGACTTATGGTTTAAGAATTGGACCGGCCCATCTGTAGAGTAAGACCATATCCGCTGTAGTAGAGTTCTGTTTTTTCTTTTTTGACTTTTATAAGTTCGGAGTCAGCTTTTGCTAATACACTTTACGGCATAAAACACTCTTTCCAAAATAGATCGAACACATGAACACAATAACACCAACGTTTGCGTTTAAACTAACTGGACTGTCACATCCGTGGTGTCTAGTAGATTTTTCCGAGACTGATCTTTGTGACTCTAGTAGGTTGCAAACCGTATCTTCGTGATTGAATGTACGACTACTTTGCAGTAGCAGGTTATTATTCATTTTGCTATTGCATGATTGATTACGCGACCAGTCGCTCGCGCACAACTACTATAACACCATTTGATAAAGAGTGACAATTCTATTTAAGATCTATTGTGCTTGGTTTACCAAAATTAAAATCAAATAAAAGCACTTGTATATTTGTTTGGTTACCATTCTGCTTCGATTTTTGTTTAAATTCGACTCGGTCTTAGTTATAAAAAGTAATTAAAGGCTATCAAGTTATCAAATATATTGTGACTGAATTAAATAAAGATGTGGTTACACTACAAAGTTCAATAGGTTATTCTATACGGTTTAGTTTTGTTACACTTTCGGGTTTATACAATCATTAATTAGTAATTAGTAATTTACTCATACGAAGCAAAACAAACGTCACTAACACCGAAATAAAACCACTGTTCGGTGGAAATAGAAAATTAATAGAACTTTCAGGAGAGAAAAAGAAGCATGCAGAAGAACATGGAGATAGTTAGATTAGTGAGAATCAAACTAAAAGCAAAAGAAAAGAGAGAGATGAAGAATCTTAAAAGCCAAAAAAAACAATAGATTATGGTTATAGAATAACTAAGCGCGAAGTAATCTCTTTAACTTTATTGTCGGATATTACTAATCAATCTCAGAAGCAGAACACTCTATGTTCTGTTTTCACAAAGGATCTCAAATAAAACCATCGTCAAGGGTTCGATCTACCGAGAAATAGGAGAAAACAATGGGGTTTCTCTTTGGTTTGTTCATAGGAATCGCAGTTTCTATCGGTTTGGTCGTTGCATTTGCACGCTATTCTAGTGTCAGATCCACTCGTCGAGCTGAATTGGTTAAATATCATTTCTCATTATAATGTTTTTTTTTTTTTTTGCGTTTGTGATGGTTTGCACTTTGCATGGAGATTATATAATGAATAATTAAGAGACAATTTAATATCTTAATTTTTTTTTGTTAGGCGAGAACCATTGCTGCATTTGCAAGAATGACTGTTCAAGATTCAAGAAAACTTCTCCCTGGAGAATTCTATCCTTCTTGGGTTGTATTTTCACAGAGACAAAAGTTAAGCCATTTTATTTAATTATTATATACATTATCTCCTTTTTAGTAATTCATCATGTATTGATGATATATATATATATATGGAGATTGATACTTGTCCTTGATTAAACTTGCAGTTAAATTGGCTTAATCTTGAACTTGAAAAGATCTGGCCTTATATAAACGAGGTAACTTTAAGTCCTTTTTACACTATTTTTTCTTATTAAAATGCATTAGCTTTTTTTATATACTTGGATATATCATCTGCATACACATGTAGGCAGCTTCTGAGCTGATTCGAAGCAGTGTGGAACCAGTTCTTGAACAGTATACACCAGCTATGATAGCATCTCTCAAGTTCTCTAAATTAACACTAGGGACTGTGGCTCCTCAGTTCACAGGTTTGTTTTGTTGGTTGCTATAGATAATATATAAAGTACATGTTGCTTATATAGGAGTTTTATAGATATGGGTTAACTTCATGGATCTTGCTTAGTTTGGTTGCTATAAATAATATAACCCATGCATTGGTTTTGCTTAGTTTGTAAACTGGAGTTGATAAGACATTAAAACCCATCTTGTTTCTCACTAATTTTCAGGAGTTTCCATCTTAGAAAACGAAAGTGGACCTAATGGGATTACAATGGAACTTGAAATGCAATGGGACGGTAATCCAAAAATCGTGTTGGACATCAAAACTTTACTTGGCGTGGCTTTACCGATCGAGGTAACTCACTAGTAATGCTATTATTAACAGGTTTAGTATACATTATTTGTTCTAGAACTTTTCGTGTTGCTTGTATAGGTGAAAAATGTAGGATTCACGGGCGTTTTCAGGTTGATTTTCAAACCTCTTGTTGATGAGTTCCCTTGCTTTGGTGCACTTTCTTATTCACTGCGAGAGAAGGTAATATAGTTTAGTAATGATCTTCACTGATTGTTATAATAATCTTTATGGTTATGTTATATAGTGATTTTCTTTTGTTTTGTGTGAACAGAAAGGGCTTGATTTTACACTTAAGGTCATTGGTGGTGAGTTAACATCCATTCCAGGGATATCCGATGCAATTGAAGTATGCAAAAACATAATCTGATCTTTATATCTTTAGCATACTCTTAACTTATTATTGGTCAACAATCTCTTTAACGTGTGTTTCAGGAAACTATACTTGACGCTATTGAAGATAGCATAACATGGCCTGTTAGGAAAATTATACCTATATTGCCAGGAGATTACAGGTTTTTGTGCTTTTTTTATTATACCATCTTAATTTGAGGAAGAACATTTTTATGTAAATCTTAGATGTGTGTTTGAAGTGATCTTGAGTTGAAACCTGTTGGAACATTGGATGTGAAGCTTGTGCAAGCAAAAGACTTATCTAACAAAGACTTGATTGGAAAATCTGATCCATACGCTGTCGTATTCATTCGTCCATTGCCTAACAAAACTAAAAAGACCAAGACTATTGTAAGGAAATTTCACTCTACCAAAGATTCAGCTATCTTTTTTTATCTTGCTGGTCATTTGAATTGTGTAAAAAAAAATTTTTTGTAATGTCGTATAGAGTAACTCCTTGAATCCAATTTGGAATGAACATTTTGAGTTCATTGTGGAAGATGTATCAACTCAACATTTGACAGTAAGAGTCTTTGACGACGAAGGAGTTGGGTCTTCTCAGCTTATTGGGGCTGCTCAAGTACCTTTAAATGAACTCGAGCCCGGGAAAGTGAAAGATTTTTGGTTGAAGTTAGTCAAGGACTTAGAGGTCCAAAGGGATACAAAAAATCGTGGTCAGGTTAGTATATATTCATCTTATTCTTACACGTTATGATATAGTCTATGATGATTATAAAATCTCTGTTCTGTTACTGTTATACATTTTTATAAATATTATTTACGTGGTGATATATAGGTGCAAGTGGAGCTCCTATACTGTCCCTTAGGCAAAGAAAGTGGATTCAAGAACCCGTTTAACCCGAACTACTCGTTGACCATTTTAGAGAAGGTGCTTAAACCGGAAAGCGAGGATTCGGATGCTACGGATGTGAAAAGCTCACAGAGCCCTAAGAAACAAGATGTGATTGTGAGAGGAGTGTTGTCTGTCACAGTGGTGGCTGCTGAAGACTTACCAGCTGTAGATTTTATGGGAAAAGCAGATCCATTTGTAGTTATCACGTTGAAGAAATCGGAAGCAAAATCCAAGACTAGGGTTGTACCGGATAGTTTGAACCCGGTTTGGAACCAGACGTTTGATTTTGTGGTGGAAGATGCTTTGCATGATCTCTTGATTCTTGAAGTATGGGACCATGACAAATTTGGCAAGGTAAGATAAATGTTACCTATATTCATGGTAACCTAAACATGACTATGAATCTTTAGATTAATGTGTTTGGTCTGTTTTTTTTTTTTTTTGTGGGAAGGATAAAATAGGGAGAGTGATAATGACATTGACACGAGTGATGTTAGAAGGAGAGTTTCAAGAGTGGTATGCGTTAGACGGAGCTAAATCAGGCAGGCTTTGTGTCCATCTTAAATGGACTCCAAGGCTTAAGCTCAGAGACGCCTCTTGATTCCACTCTCAGCACATTATATTACTTTTAAATTGTTCTTTTTTTTTTTCTTTTTTTTTTCTGTTGTGTAGTGTGTGCTGATTACTGATGTTTTTCATCCTTCCTTCCTTGCCAGAGAAGTAAGTAATATAAATAATAGAATTAAACAAACACTTTCAGTTTTGTTTATATTATTTAAAATTTACTGAATTGAGATATTCGTGTAGAATGGTAACTTGGCCTTTTGGGGATTTTTTGGAACACTTCTTGAAAATTATTCAAAAAAATATCTGTGAAGTGTTTTATATATTACCCGTATATCGGCCCTCATGCATATTTAGCGGGAACAAAATATTATTTTTTCTAAAAACTATATAAGTAAATAGTATTATTAATATACGTTTCAACTCATGATGGCTAATAAACCTTATTCTATAATCTTAAGTTTGTTAAGGAATGTCTAATTATACTTGAATAAATCGCGTGAACAAAAACAAATCGATATAACTGACTTGAATGTAATCTATGTTTTCTTTTATTTTCAAATTATTTCTATATATGTGAATAAGTCAATCCTAAAAGAGAAAAAAACGAAAACAAAACAAACTATATCTTGCTTGGTACCGAACCAAATCCAACCTAAACCGTACCAAAACAATCGTCAAGAGAATTACCTTAAGTTTTTCGAATAATAATTGAATTTGTGAAGTTAAACCAACAAAAAATCCGAAACCGGATTAGACGGTCAAAGAGAGTAACAAATACAAATATAAATAAAAAGAAGAGAGTGATATAATAAACCTAAGAGAAACAAACAACCCTAAAATTCTCAACTTATCTTCTTTTTTTTCTTAACTATTTCTTCTGCTTTGTTCTGTAAAAAACAAAAAAAACAAACCCTAATAAGTTTCCAATTACGCCTTGAAGTAGTAGAAGAAGAAGAAAATACTATTTAATGGCGGATCTAACATGTACGCCGTTTCTGTTCTATCCATTACTCGTCATCGTCCTCTTCGTCTGCTCCCTTAACCACCATAACGGGTTTCTCTCCACCGTCGTCAACGATGATCCTTCTTGTCATCTCTTCTCTTTTCGTTCTTCTTCCTCTTGTCTCACCACTCTCAACAACGTACTTATTACACTCTTTACTTTCTTTTGTTCATTTCTTTACGTATAAGTTTAGTTTCTTTTTTACATGTCTTCTAGGTTTATTTTAGCTAATATTCATTTTATTACTTTTAACTGATTAATGTTGTTAAAAACTGAAATAGTCGTCGTCACCGGAGGTTACGGTGGTAGTAGATGAAGCGGCGGAGAGAATCGAAGAGGGCTTGGCGATGGCAAGAGCCGCCATACAGAAAGCTGGAGAAGTGAATCTCAAGAGGAATAATTCGGATTTGGGATTCGTATCAAATGGATCTATCTATCTCAACGCTTTTACTTTTCATCAGTTAAGACCTTTTCTTTCTCCTATTTTTGCGTAGTTATCTCTATCTCTATCTATCTTAATTATGAAAAATATACAAATTAGTAGTATATAACTCTTAATATGTTATAAAAATGAGTATAAAATATAATTTAACAACCTTGTGTAGTATGATCACTACCTTGTTAGATTTGAATTGGTTAGGCTTTTTAAGTTAGGTTAAAGAAAAGTTAGGCTTGATAAAAAGAATTAGAGATTAAACAAATATTGTGTAGCTAACAAGTAGGTGCTCATTATCATATGTACTCTCTTCTTCTTGTTTTACTCCAAATCACTTTAATAGAAATGTGTCAGCATAAAAATTCTACGTGAATTTCTACTTTTAGTAAAACCTACTAGTTTTGCAGTTTCCTTTTTTGAAAAACTTTCATTTTCCCCATTTTTTGTTTAATATGTTCTCTTTTTTTTTCTACACCATTTATTCCTCCTGTATTCATTCTTACAACATGTACACTTTTCTTAGTATCTCAACAATTAAGGAAAATAGAAAACAAAAAAAAATAAGAAAGAGAAAGACAAGATTTTCTGCAAAATCACTTTAAGTTAGAGCATCCACATCAATGAATCCCCTCTTGGGGTTCATTGAATCAATTTTTTATTATTAAAAAATTTCTGTTTTCTTTTTGATTTTCTTTAAAAAAAAAAAATTCTAAACCAATTCCGGACCGCCACGTGATGAACTTTAGGAGAGATAGGTTCACCTGAGAGAACTTTAGGAGAGAAGGGTTCATAAGTTTTTGTTATTTTATTATTTTATTTTCTTGATTTCCGTGTGAACTCCCCCCATAAACCCTCAATGGGGGTGCTCTTACGGTCCTAATACTCTTTTGATATATAGACATCTGTGAATGGTTTAAATATTTCTAACATTAAATTTTAATTGTATAATTTTGTTTACTTAGAATATTATTATTGTTTGGTATATATACTTATTTGTAAACACTTAGCGTTAAAGGTGCTCTTACTCCTCTTAACTTGGAAACTCAAAATCAGACCTACTTATAGGAAAGAGTAGTTTAGCTTTAGGTTTCTCCATACCTTTTATCTCCATCTCTCATCAGTTTGACCTTTGCAAACATATCATTCACCTTTTTCCTTACTTTTATGTTAAAAAGTTTTAAAAGTCTCACATTATACATTCCATTTATAGATACATAGGTAAACACATCAAGAGTTATGCATATGTAATGTCTTTTTAGACAAAAAATTTTTTACACATGACAATAAACAGGAGCCACAAAGAGATGGAGAAGAGATTCAAGATATGGACATATAGAGAAGGAGAAGCACCTCTCTTTCACGAAGGTCCTCTCAACGATATTTACGCTATTGAAGGGCAATTCATGGACGAGATAGAGAATGGGAAAAGCCGTTTCGCAGCAGCTTCACCAGAGGAAGCCACCATGTTCTACATCCCTGTAGGGATCGTCAGTATCATACGATTTGTCTATAGACCGTACACTACCTATGCACGTGACCGTCTCCAAAACATTGTCAAAGACTACATCTCTCTTGTCTCTAACCGTTATCCTTACTGGAACCGAACTCTCGGTGCTGACCATTTCTTCCTCTCCTGTCACGATTGGGTGAGTAGTCTTAATCAGTCCCTAAAACTGTAAAAAACCCTAAACCCTAATTTTTTTAATTCCCTTGTTGTTCAAGGCACCTGATGTTTCAACGGTGGATCCAGAACTATACAAGCATTTCATCAGAGCTCTATGCAATGCCAATGCATCCGAGGGGTTCACACCCGTGAGAGACGTTTCATTACCGGAAATAAAGATTAAGTTCGGCCAGTTAGAGTCTGTACACGACGGAGAACCGCCACAAAACCGCAAACTCTTGGCGTTTTTCGCGGGCGGTTCTCACGGAGAAGTCAGGAAAATACTATTCCAACACTGGAAAGAAAAGGACAAAGACGTTCTTGTCTACGAGTATCTCCCCAAGACCATCAACTACACGAGGATGATGGATCAAGCGAAGTTTTGTCTGTGCCCTAGCGGTTGGGAAGTAGCTAGTCCAAGAATCGTGGAGTCTCTTTACTCGGGTTGTGTTCCGGTCATCATAGCTGATTCTTACATTCTTCCATTTAGCGACGTGTTGAATTGGAAGAGATTCTCGGTTCATATTCCGGTACGGAAGATACCGGAGATAAAGAAGATTCTAGAAGAGATATCTGAAGATGAGTACTTGGAGATGCAGAGGAGAGTTCTTGAGGTTAGAAAACACTTTGTTATAAACAGACCATCGAAGCCATATGATATGTTGCATATGGTTATGCATTCGCTTTGGTTACGGAGGCTTAATGTTCGTATTCCTTTTTCACAGTGAACTATATGTTGTTAGAGTCTTTTTATATAATAGATATTATACATGCATATAGTATAGTGTGTAAATAAGAACATAGGAAACTATAATAATGTTCCATTCTACATATTCTATTAGTACACTACAAGCCTTCGAGTTTAGTTTTGGAATGAAACGTACAAGTTGCAAGTAGGCCTGGTTTTACGTGTGTAACGGTAGGAAACCCCAAAAACAAGGCCCATGAGGATCAAAACTTATAAAATGAGAAATATTGTTATCATAATTTTAAATCATAGTAACAACCAAGGAACCAACTCATAGTTGTTCAAAGGAGACCACATTTTCCTGTTATGAAGTTTTCCTTCTATCGAATGTACCAAAACTATATGCAAGAGATAATTAAGCTATCAATTTTTTATTCTTTTGTTAATTTAGAATTTAGATATTCTATCTATTACATGAACCTTGAGCAGCCTTTTTCATAAAGCATCATAATATATCTAGAAACTAACTTCTCTGGTAGCAATATTTGAAGTCAGAATATAGCAAGGACCAATACTACTGTAATGAATAGTTTGTCGTAGAATAGCAACCAACTTTTTTCGAAGTTGTAAAAGCAGTAATAACCGCAATAAATTTAGTGAACCTACTAGTAGTACTTTTGCAGAGTTCATACGTAAGTGAGGAACGTATCTTACCTTCTTTAATGTTTGAATTTCACCATGTAAAGTTTTGTTAGTTTGTTCATGTCGTCTCAATCTAAATGATCTATTTAGATGAATTATTCAAATGATCTATTTAAATCTTATTCATAACTATTTATTTTTCCGTGTAAATGATTTAATCAGGTGAATTATCTAAATGAATTTATATTTGTTTGTGTATTATTATTTATGTCTAGACAAATTTAGTATAAAAATGACTTATATACTGTTGTTGTGATTTAATCTATGTTTAACTATATTAATTTTTATTGTTTATCAAAACTATAGTTATTTTAAAATATGATTTTGTCAAAAAAATAATTTTGTTGTTTTGACAGAAAATACATATTTTGATGAAAAAGTGGTTTTATGGTTTGAGTGGACAATGTAATTTTTTTTGGCTTTGGCGAAAAATCTTGGTGAAAATATAACTCTTGTATTTTAGTGAAGATTTTTTTTACGGTTTTTGTATAAAAATTGGTTTCGAAGGTTTTTGCGTAAAAATTAGTTTACACTTCTGCTTGAACAAGGTAATTTTATGTTTTTGACGTAAAAATTACATGTTTGTAGCTTTAGTGGGAAAAATATAATTTTAAAATTTGAAAAAAATGTAATTTAACAATTTTAGAAGGAAAAACAGTTTTGCTGTTTTAGCGAAAATGTGGTCTTCAATTTTGAACATTTTTTATCTAAATTGAATATAAATATTTATTAGAATAAAATTAAATTTGTCATTTATTATTTTTATCTGTTTATTTTTATCAAAATGCACCAATTAAACTTATCTGGTTAAATTATTTGGATTTCGAAGATGCGTATTTTAACACAAAACAAACATTAATTCTTATCTCCATCCAATGGACAAACGAACAAGTCCTTTTTTTTCTTTTTTGAGCAATTCGATTAATATAAGGTTAGTGTTCCATCAGAAATCCAAACCAAACATAAACCGGTTCAACAACACCAGCGATGCAAAGACGTTTCAGTTAACTGGTTTTACCAACCACTGCCGTGGAAAGTACACATTGTCCTAACCCTCACATAAACACAAAACAGCAAAATTCAAAATCTACAGACAGAAAAAAAAAATAGAAAGATCTAATACAAGATAGAAAACTCTTAAACTTTTAAGATCTGCAGGAGAAAAAAACAAACCAAACCGGAATTAACCAGGTTGTATCCCTAACAAAATTCATCTAATCCACTAGGCTCCACAAGCACATAGAGCGGCTTCCCTTTCAGCTTGTGTTGCCCCTATCACAATTCAAAAATTTACCACAAATTAGAAGTCATTATCCTTTACAAAGGAACAACAAAGAGATAACTTCTTGGTCAAGTAAGAAGAATTGTGACTCACCTTGACTTCAGGTAAGCCAATAACACAAGCACATTCCACAACTTCAGCTCCTTGACTCTCTATATAACCTCAAATTAATCAAACATAATCTCATCACATAACTAACCAAGATAAATATATTTATCAATGAAAGAATACTAAAGCCAAAATACCCATGAGGCTAATGGCAGCAGAGAGTGTGCCGCCCGTAGCTACAAGATCGTCGATTATAATGACGCGTTCTAGTGGCTCAACGGCTCCAACATGCATCTCCAAACAGTCATGTCCATACTCAAGCTCATAAGACTCAGATATCACTTTCCCTATAATTACACTTTTACCCTTAATCTCAAGAACAAAGAAAAAAACAAAGAATGAAGTGAAAATGTAAAACTTACCTGGTAACTTGCCAGGTTTACGCAGAGGGACAAACTTTGCGCCTATGGCTAAGGCAATGGATGGACCAAACATGAAACCTCTTGCTTCAACTCCTACAATCATTTGCATGTAAACTAAATTCTTTATGGAGAAAAAAGACAACAATGATTTTATCCTTTCCTTTAACTATTTGTTGCTTTATGAGGTAAGCCCGTTTCGAAAGACGTCTAGTTTTTTATTTTATTTTTTGGCGTTATTTAACAAACTTGATGATGAAACTGTATAGAGAAAAAGAAAGGAGAAAATAAAAACAGAAGAGTTTTTTTTTTCTTTTACCAGAAACAACAGAGATTTGCATGTCTTTGTAACGATCTACAAAGATATCAATTGCATGTTTGAACGCCTTGTGATCTAGCAACAACGTTGTTATGTCCTGAAACATAATCCCTGTCCGAGACAACAACAACAAGAAGCCCCTTGTTCAGACAAAACACACAAGTAGTGTGTCGTGAAACGAAACAGAAGAAGGAAGAAGTTATTTTCAAGACCTTTCTTGGGGAAATTAGGAACTACTCTAATGGCTGATGAGATAGCTTCAAGCCTTGGATCTCCTTTCAGACCATTCTCCGCAGCAAACATCGTTCTCTCTTTCACTTTCTCTTTCTAGTTTTGAAAATCTTGAAAGAGTCAAGGAGGGTCTTGATAGTATATTAACCTCTCTCTCTCTCTCTCTCTCTTTGATGAAGTAAATGGGAGAATCCAAAGTAGAAAACAATTAAATTTTCCCTCGCACGAGAAGGAAACGAGGTCAGAGTCTCTCTCTCTATATCTCTTCTATGTGTCTGTGTCTCGCTCTGTTCACCACCAGTTGTAAGTTTTGTAGAAGAAAGTGGGTGAGAGAGCATTAAATATTGTAATAGATAGAGAGAGAAACAAAAAAAGCGCGTGGAGTGTGTTACGTTATATACCCACGCGCATACAGGATTAATGAACCGTAACATAGGAGCAAGTTAGTGTGGATTAAAAAGAGAGGGAAGGAGAAAAGAAAATCTTATTGATCTTCGAGAGAATCTTTGGCTTTTATTTATAGACTCTTGTTCACTCTCTTGAGACTGGAAGGAAAGAGACCTCCTATAAAGGAGATAGAGAGAGAGAGATTCGATACTCTGCCTGCAAAAAGAGAAAACCATTTCTATAAAAAGAAGTACCCATTCTCCTAGAAGCAGTTCACATTCCATGTTGTGTGTCCTGTCTCCTCCACCCCCTAGCGCGATTAACACCGGTTGATTCTCAAAAAATATATTTAATCTTGAAGTACTAGTAAAATGTTAAATTAGTTGGGTTAAACAGATTGACTCATTATCAAAATTGACACTTTCAAATTAGAAAAATTCTATAATAGAATATATATTAATACATGAAAGTCTATAAATCCAAATGTTTTGAAGAGATTCTCACGGTAGAATTATTGTCCTGAAAATTAGTCATTACTTAATCATCATATATAATAAAATTAAAGATTATATGATAGTTGATGAGTTATCTAGTGTTAGAAAGTAGATAAAACTATTTTATTAAAAAATGAAAATCAGATTTTAAATTTTCCACATACATTTATAAAAGGTTATAATTTTATTTAATTCACACAATCAATAAAAAATGTAAAATGAGTATTTGTCTCAGACTCTTTTTAAAATTTGATTCGCGTTTGTTTAAAACATTTGTTAGAAAAAAAAGAGTTACAAGTTTTGTACTGTAAATTGTTGTTTAATAACATATATATATCTGTTTTATTATTTGTAGGCGTGGGGGTAGATTTCTTTTAGTTTTAGTGTTTCATCATCTTCTTGTTTTCCTTAAATCTCTCTTTGTAGGTGCTAATATTCTGTCTGCTACACTACACTTTTTGTGTAAATACGAATACTGGCTTACTAGATTGCGTATGTAATAATTATTTAGTAAGGACTGGTTCTTATGTGAAGTGAAACCAATGTAAATAAGCAAAGCACTTGAGTACAGAAACCACCAAAAATATATATCCTATCATCAGCAAAGAGCCAATATGCGCCCATATTTGAGTGGGACATGCTAACTATATACAAAATTCATTTTTGGTAGATGGTGTGATACATAAATTAATTTTGAATTCAACTTACGATATGATTAACTCTAGTTTTATTCAACTATATCTTCTCATCTGAATTATGTATGCAACGCTCATCAACTTACTAAAGTAGACAGAGAAACATGTAAAGATTTTTTTTTTTTTTAAGTAATGATTTTATAATCGACCCGAAACGGGAATAAGGATTTTGATTACAAGCTTCGATTCAAACAAAATTTCTCAAGTCAAACTATTCTTAACTAGCTTCGCTCGACCCATATTTCCGGCGCGTTCCACTAACTCAGATTCATAATCCTCGAGAACCGGAAACCGTTCTCAACCATCGACGAGAACCACGAGAAGGAGAGATTCACCTCGTTGCCTCGGATGCCGGGATCTTCCCGTGTCGCATACGGAGTAGCTAGCTCCCGGTAATCTCACCTGTAGCCCCAAACCTGCACAAAGATGTCAAAAGCACCACCACATACCGTCAAGTGAGTCGATGCGATGCTGGGATGTGCTCAATGACCAAGTGAGACACCATAACGGACAACAACACTAGAGAACCGCCACACCACTTGAAGCCTTCGAGAACCGAAGACAAAACCTGCGCTGAAAATGATCTGCTTCCGATGTCAAGGAAACAGATCGGACACAGAAACTGGAGGCCAAACTCCTTGATGAAAGGTCGCGACTTTCACTTGGAGGACAAGAGCAGGAACCGTGTAGAGAAAGATGAAAGTGAAGAGATGCTGTGAGTAGCCACCGAGGGGGCATAGACGACCGCCTGTCGAAACTGCTCACCGCACCTGCACGAGCCGAACATGAGCCTTGTACCAACTCCTCCTGCGTACAGAGCCCAAGACTCGCCTCCGTGATAGACTAACTCACCGGAGTACACCGACCACGAGAAGAGGAGACCGCCTCACAGCGACACCGCTGAGATAAAGTACTCATCCCTCGGAAGCCTCCTGACCAGCCGCTCGAACCCAGCTGAACCATCTGCTAAGACCAAACGAAGCCAAGCCCCTCCTCCTCCGCACGAGCCATGAAAACCGGAAGCGACAGAAAGGAGAAAACCGGTCAACTTCCTTAACCCAAAAAGCCGACCACCACTACGTACGTTGCTTCCTCACCTCGCCGTTGAGCCAGAGAAAGATGTTTCTCCTACGGATCTGAAACCGCCTCGCGCGTGGCGACCAATCCGAGTTGAAACCCAAATCAGAACGCAAGCATATCGGAAAGGAGTCGACGAACGGAGCAGCAGCAAAGAGCAGGGGCGGACGCAAGATCAGATTTAGATGGGGGCACCTGACTTTTTTTCATTATGTTTAATTATAGGTTTATAGGACATTTCTTAAACTAATACTAATTAATAAAGGAAAATAAAAATTAGATGGGGGCACATGCCCCCGTAACCCGTTATGTGCGTCCGCCACTGGCAAAGAGGAAGACCGAGGAAAAGAGAGGGGAGAGCCTCCGGCACCGGCACGCGCGCGCACGCGCCTCCGAACGCCGGGAGTTAACTCAAATCGTGTTTGTGCTCCGAGAGAGAAAGGTGAGGTGGAGAGAGAAAAGTAAACATGTAAAGATATTTATTAAAAAAATACTGTATAGTTTGATTATCATAAAACTTGTTAATTTATAAAATTGTAAATATGTTTTTAATGTGTGAAACATAAGAAAAGCTATTCACGGATCGATGAATATTTATGTGGATGATCCTCTCAGGCAAAGAGAGTCAAAAGCATGTAATTATAGTTCACAAGAAACTAAGAAATCCACTATAACAAATATTGTATTAGTTTACAACTTTGTTAGAAAAAAGCGTTCTTAGTTAAAAAAAAAAACAACATGAAAGGACTACACAAGCTACCAAACAAACAGTCCTAACAACTTTGTTACAATTTAATACCAAACCATCGAATCTTATGTCCAACACAACAAACCCTACAAACATGAATAGATAACATGCTTGTAAGGTTTTAGCACAGCAAAAAAATGTCACCATCCAGTTTTTCACAACTAGCTCTACTAGCTAAAGATTGCATATAGTGAAAAAGCAGCGGAAAAATTCTTGAATATAAAGAAGTTTGAGTAAATACGCAACCTTCAAATTTTCATTCAAAGATGCCGACATCCTCATCATGATCAAACGGATTAAGTGTTCTCCTTTGTTATTTTCTCTTCTTTCTTTGCACCAAAGTAAAGGTTCGAACTTTCAAATTATTCATGCATTGTACTTGAGCATTACCAGTAAACCCACATAAAACAAATTCCATTTTAAATTTAGTTTAATATATACAGCCACGTCACACCAAAATTTATATTTATATTATATAGAAAGTAAATAACAGTAGTTTGCAAGCATGATTGTTTTTATCTCAAATAACATTATTTTATTAAACTTTCAACATTTTTTTTTTGAAAATACCAAGAGGTTTAAAGTCGAAGTTCTTAATCTTCTAAATTAAAATCACATAATATAATATTAGTTTCGTTTCATCGGTCACTCAAACATATATTTGCCTATTGATATCATGTTTTATACATAATTATACCTTTATTTGACTGATATATTTAGAGACTATAATAATACTCTAATTTATATTTTGAGACTATGAGTATAGGAGATTTAAAGTTGAACAGAGATTTCAAGCATGTTAAAAAAAAGCAATGTAAGCATCTACTATTTTGTTAAAGAAAAAGAAAACAAGAAGCTAATATTGTATAATTCAAGGGCAAATGATCCTCGTACCGAGAAACCCACCACAAAGCTTATCGGCAACATGAAGAAAATCGAAGTCTAGATATAGAAAATCAATGAAGTGACAATTTCGAGGAGATTTCCCAAATCTTGGTATGTAAATTTATAGTTTTATAATAAAACAATCAATAAAGAGATTTACAATTAGGTCACTTTGGTTTGACTTGCAAATGGGCTATTCCAACTGAGCGTGTTGACATTTTTCGGGTTATTACTTCTATTTTTGTCGATCTTTTCATTAGTTCGATCTTATCGCCCCATTTATTTAGAGATTGGAAATATTATTGATTATAATTTTCTTAAAGAAATAAGAACCCTTTTAAAAAGAATCCAATCAAATTCTGGTTTATTGTGGTTTCAGAATATAAAATTTAATGTATTTATAAAAAACATATACGATTTTAATTTAAGTGTAAAAATGTTGAAGCTGTGAAGTCCATCTATTTTGCCCCAAAGAGACCAAGCTCACCATTGAAAGTTAGGACATAGGCTCGTAGACATGAGTCCACGGCCAGTACAGTATTCATGCAGAACCCAAAGAGTATTGACTCAGATGGAAGTTTCCTTTTTTAAACATGCAAACTAGATTTTGACCCGTGCGCCCGCACGGGTTTTCTATTTAATTTTTATATTATTTAATTTGTTTTTAATATGATCTAATATATGTTTCTTAAAAAAGTACCAATATTAAATATTTGTTTAATATGTATTTTAAACACAATAATTTAATAGTGGATTTGATCGAAAATTTTAATTATTGTCTTAAACAATAAATATTATCTCATATTGTCTTGAATGCTGTTTTTTTATTATATAGTATATTAAGACATTATTACATTTTCTTTTATTGAATGTATTTTTACGAAAGAGAAATGATAGTAACAAAATAAGTATTTTTTAAAAAATTTATATTATAATGTAATATTCCATAAGTATAATGTAATATTCTGTTTTAAAATAAATCCTTCTGAGCACACTAATAATATTTACCTTAATAAGTGATTGTCGACTTTTTAAGAATCTTTGGGTAAAATAATTAATGATTACCAATAAATGATGACCAATAAATTGGTTTTCGGTATTTAGCAATGTTAGCTACATCTATAAACCAACCGATTTATTATTATTATGAAGGATTATGTATAAGTACACGTGAAGTTTATTTGGTAAGTGAACAATCCAATTATTTTGTTATAAATGTATTAATTGATTTATAGTTAATTACTATTTATTATTCCAGTGGCATGAGATTGTAATTCTTTAAAAAAAGTCAGGGTTATTATAAATTTGTACTTTTGTTTTAATAGTTTAGATGTGTCATATGAATTGTTAGGAGTCTTTTGACTAAAAAAAAATTGTGAGGAGCCTAATCAATTAGTTGAATGCGTCTACATATTAACTTATTGTAATTATCTAAAACAATTCAAAAGACATAAAGAGAAACAAGTCAAGACTGTATTAGCCGTTACTTATTCTACGAGGTAGTGATTTTTTGAAACTTAAAGAGGTAGATTAATTATAAACTGCCTGAAAGAGGAAGAAGGAAAAAAAACAAAGCCTGAATCCTGACAACATAAAGTATCACATTCACTTCCAAAGAATCATTAAGCAGAAAAATTTATTTAACTTGAAATTTGAGGTGATTTATATTAAAAAGATAAATTCTGTTATTTAAACATTAAAAAGGGGTGAGTATATTCAAATTGAAATTTGAAGTGATTTATATTAAAAAGACAAATTCATTGTTATTGAAACAAAAATTAAAAAAACACACTTTAAAATTCAGTATTAGTGAACTTGTAATTTCATAAAACACTGTGAAATCTACTGTTATTAAACAAAATTTAAGTTAGAAATTTTTGAATGTTTTAAATGTTTTTAGAAAGTTTGAGAGAAGTTTCTTAGTTATAAAAATAAAAATCTAAATCCCATAGTTTTAGATGAGATTCTAGAGTGTTTTAACAAAATCACATCAAAATTTTCAATTTTCCAACAATCATATAAAAATTTATTAAAATTCAAATCACTTAAAATTTCACATTCAATACACCCCTAAAAATTTAATATGATAGTGTAGAACCTAGGATTCTCTCTCTCCTTTTAAAAAGGTTACAAACGATTTAAAAATCAAAACACACAAAGGCAGCTTGTTTGTAATCTCAAGTCATTTTAGGACGGCACTGCAAAAGAAGAAACAATGTTAGATGTGAAAACCAGACAGAAACAATTGGTAAGAAGGATAAAACGCTTACTGTATGTGGAAGTATCAATATTCTCAGGAAGTTGCTTTATATCAACCTCGAACATGGCTTGTACCTGTAACGCAAAATAAAATTACAACTCCATTACATACACCCCAAAGCTCATATCAGTAAACAAATCGACACTCTTTTTCTCAAATTCAATACCTGATTAAGAACTTCCGAGTCTGAAGCTGATGCCACAAATGTGATGTGCAAGATCCTTGTAATAACGCTTAAAACCTCAACCTTCCGCATCCACAAAAGCTCACAAGCCCTCAGGCATTTACGATAAGAGTTGAGATCAAGCATAATGTGGGCCTCCAATTTAAAAGAATCGGCCTTGTAAACCGATGTTATTTTTTCGACTTGAACTTTTTAGTAATGTTTTCTTAAGCCCATAAGGTCAAAGCCCAATAGGTCAAAGCCCAATCTTCACTTGGTCAACTCTTTCCAGTGTCGCTAATAAATATCTCACTTCGGCTCTGATATTTTAGTGTTTCTGCAATTAGAAATTTGGAAACCCTAATTCGATCTCCAGATCTAATCAACTCTGCTCAGTTCTCAGGTATCTTCTCGCTTTCAATCCATCTAAGCTTAGGGTTTAATATCGCTTTTTGCATATGCGCTGAATCTAAAGTTTCGTGCTTTGGATTACGGAAGCTTATCTAAATTTTTTATTCTGAAGTATGGAAGATCCTAGAGACAACGAAGCTTACGAGGAGGAGCTCCTAGACTACGAGGAAGAGGATGAGAAGGTCCCAGATTCCGCAACTAAAGTTAACGGCGAAGCCGTGAAGAAGTGAGTTTTTTTTCTTTTTTTCGATCTGTTTCGTGAGAACAGTGGCTGATTAGATTTGAGGTTCTTAGGAAGGCTTCCTTATTCGTTTTGTCTAGCAATTTTTAATTACTTAGTTACTGGAATTTAATAGCTTTGTGTTTTGGTGGCAGAGGTTACGTGGGGATACACAGTTCTGGATTCAGAGACTTCCTTTTGAAACCTGAGCTTCTCCGAGCTATTGTTGATTCTGGATTTGAACATCCATCCGAAGGCAAGTGTTATGAGCTTTCATCTTGACTTCGTTTTATTGTATTGTCCATTGACATTTCACTGATTACTTTTCCAGGTAAAAAAAAAGATATTTCAATATGTTGATTTGGAGTGAGCTTAGCTTTTCGTAAAGACACCAATTGTAAAGATTTGGAGGTTATATTCTACTTCTAAAGGGTTCCTTGGCTGCAATTTTTGTTTGGTTCTTCATCAGTGCAACATGAATGTATCCCTCAAGCTATCTTGGGCATGGATGTTATCTGCCAAGCTAAATCTGGTATGGGGAAGACTGCTGTGTTTGTGCTTTCGACTCTGCAACAGATCGAGCCAACTCCAGGCCAGGTGTCTGCACTTATCTTGTGTCATACAAGAGAGTTAGCTTACCAGGTATGTCCTTTTTTACTTTTTTGACAAGTGCTCTCTGCTTCTATGTTGTCTGTCCCCAAGCTTTCTCACAGCTCGATGATGAATAATCCTTGTAGATCTGCAATGAGTTTGTGAGATTCAGTACCTATCTCCCTGATACAAAGGTTTCAGTTTTCTACGGAGGAGTCAACAATAAAATTCACAAAGATTTGCTGAAGAATGAATGTCCTCACATTGTTGTTGGAACACCTGGTCGGGTGCTTGGACTCGCCAGGGACAAAGATCTCTCTTTGAAGAATGTGAGGCATTTTATTCTTGACGAGTGCGATAAAATGCTGGAGTCTCTCGGTATGCTGATCTCTAGTATCCTCGTATATTATATATCACTTATCCCTGGAAAATTACCTGTTTATATATTTTGAACTCTTCGTTATCAGACATGCGGAGGGATGTGCAGGAGATTTTCAAGATGACTCCTCATGACAAACAGGTTATGATGTTCTCAGCAACGCTCAGCAAAGAGATACGCCCAATCTGCAAGAAGTTTATGCAAGATGTAATGTCCCACAGCCTCTAATACTATCTCGGTTTTCAAGTCCTCTAGTCTTGAATTATTTCTAGCCTTCTTTGGGAGATTTGAAGTTTATTTTTGGCGATCTTCTTGCCCGGAAATTCGGCATTTGATCCCTGGACGCAGTGTATCAATCCAAAAATGCCTTGGGTAGTATGTTGGGGTTCGGAGAATAGTAAGACTCTGAAGATGTCACTTAGCTTTGGTGTGGTTCAGTGATGTCTCTGCGCAGAGATGTTTACAGTTCCTCTATTCTTGAATTATTTCTAGCCTTCTTTGGGAGATTTTAGATTATTTTGAGGATCTTCTTTCCACGGAAACCAGACATTCCATCAAAAAGCCTTGGGTAGATATTAGGGTTTGGAAAATTGAGAGACTGAGAATATCTCCCTTAGCTTTGGAATGGTTCAGCGATGCAATGGGATCTTCTATCATCATTTTTTTTTCTATTTCAATATATTGCCATGGTAACAGTGCTGGGTGGGTTTTGAGTTGCGGTGTAGGTCTCAAGATTTCATCATGCTCAGTTTTAATGACCTTTATGTTCCGAGCAATATTTATCTTTGAGGATGCAAACCTGGTGGACGAGGATCTCAGTTTGGGAGTCCTTCATCCGTCGCCAATTTTAATGGAAATCACTGCCTGAGGATGGCTTGCTAATATATTTACTCTTGACATCTGTTCCTTTCAGCCAATGGAAATATATGTTGACGATGAAGCCAAATTGACTCTTCATGGGCTTGTCCAGGTAAGTTTAACTTGTGTGATTTCTTAATCCTTTTCGTATTGGTTAATATTTTTGTTTCAACGTTTTGGCAATGTTTATGTGTCATGTGATTGTTACAGCACTACATCAAACTGAGCGAGATGGAGAAAAACCGCAAGTTGAATGACCTTCTTGACGCATTGGACTTCAATCAAGTTGTCATATTTGTGAAGAGCGTTAGCAGAGCTGGGGAGCTGAACAAGTTGCTCATCGAATGCAACTTTCCCTCGATATGCATTCACTCTGGCATGTCTCAGGAAGAGAGGTTTGTATATATCTCATAAGACTATAAATATTTTTTCACCAACCTGACTTGCTCTTAAAGCCCCTCTCCGCATGGAGACCAACTTTTAATACCTCACTCTATGCTATGATATGTAGGCTGACTCACTACAAAAGCTTCAAGGAAGGGCACAAGAGAATTCTGGTGGCGACAGACTTGGTAGGGAGAGGAATTGACATTGAGCGAGTCAACATTGTCATCAACTATGACATGCCAGATTCTGCTGATACATATCTTCACAGGGTAACTGTTTTTCATTTATTAACTTGCTTATTTTCATGAGGGACCTTTATAAGGTGAACTTATTTAAAAGTCACTGTTGATTGGGTAGGTTGGGAGAGCTGGTAGGTTTGGAACAAAGGGTCTTGCAATCACATTTGTGGCATCAGCTTCAGACTCGGAAGTTCTTAATCAGGTCTTGAATTTGAGTTTTTTCAGAAAAAAAGAGTGTCGATTTATTAACTGATATGAGCTATGTAATGGAGTTGTAATTTTATTTTGCGTTACAGGTACAAGCCAGGTTTGAGGTTGATATAAAGCAACTTCCTGAGAATATTGATACTTCCACATACAGTAAGCGTTTTATCCTTCTTTCCAATTACGCAAAAGCTTCTTAGTTTTGTCTCCCTGGTTTTTATATCTGACGTGTAATCTCTTCTTAATCTTTGCTCAGTGCCGTCTTAAAGTAGCATCGTCTCCTAGCAAGAACCTCTCCAGATTACAACTATCATCATCCCTTTTCTCTGTGGACAAGTTTTTATTTAGACCGTGTGTTAACTCTTCAGTAAAGAGGTGGAATAACTTTCAAATCACATTGTCCTGTTTTGTAAAAGATATTTTTATGTTAATGTATCTTGGCGTTGGAGGTGTTAGTGGTTAGATGTTCTTTTGTGAATCAATCTTTAATATAATCATCAGGGTTACTTAAATACACGTTAAACATAATAAATGTGAACTAAGAATTTGAAAATCTAGTGGTTATATATGTCTTCACTAAGCTGATTTTAATCTTAACAATGGTGTAGCCCTCCTTGTGGGTATAGACGTTGATGTCAGTTTCTTACGCCGGAGCAAAGCTGTGTCTACGTCCACAATATGATGTTCATTATCATCTGCTTCATCTCCATCTACAACATGACCTTCTTCATTGACTTCATCTTGAGCTTCAGAACTGATCTCGTCCCCTTGTCTCTCTTTGTATCTCTTACTACCCCACATGAACAACAGCAGAATCACAGAGACGACAAAGACCATCAGAAACAGAGCTCGAAAGCTGTGGTGGTCGAGCTGGATTGGAGTATCCGTCGTGGTCGAGTCCTGACAATGTCTCTCTCCAAAAAACCACTTGTTCTCCATTGCTTTCATGGTGTCTCCCTCTGTTATGTTCAAGATCTGTCTTGAAATATCTGACACCAACGGAGATCCCAAAGGGAAAGCCTGCCAGTAAACAAGAAAGATTCAAGAACATACTTCCCAAGAAACAAAACTAATGGCTTTACTTACAAAGCCAAAGCCATCAGCCTTAAAGGTAGGCTCGATAATGGAATACTCTGAGCAATATTTAGCCATGAAAAGCTTGACGTAAGGGACTTCATCGAAGGCAGCATCAATACCACCATTGCTGCTCTTGTTAAGAAAGAGCTCACGCATTTCTTGAGGAGAATCATAAGCCTTTAACCTCGGTTCCTCGTAGCCCATTTGTTTCAGTCTTTCGAATGTAAACGAACCAGATTGATATCCAACGTTCACTCCACTCTTCTTCAGATCATCCATGTGTCTCACTGTTGGTCTAAGCTCTTGAACCGTTAGCATGGATGTTAGTGTTGCTGTGTAGCTCTGAGTCAGAATCAGCAACACAAAGCACCATACCACCACAAGAGCCCTTGTGAAAAAGCTCTCTGATGGCTTCCCTATTACAAAAATAAAAAAAATATGATCATTAGTATGATGATAAAACTACATCAACAAAGATTTATCAACTAAAGTCTCTCACTAAAAAAAATATATTTTAACATAATTATTTTAAGTCTGAGAGATTCATGTCAAAGTTTCTTTTCTAATTTTTTTTTTGCATTTTTAAAAAATCTCTATTAAAATAGTATTATTTTTATTGAAAGATTTGTTGAGAACCAATGCAGATATTCTAAGAAATTTGATGAAGTTTAGTGATAAAAGCAAACTTACTATTAGGGCTGGGCATTTTACCCGGACCCGAAAACCCGAACCGGAACCGACCCGAAAAAACCGGTTCGGGTCGGGTACGGGTAATGTCATTTTACCCTATTGGGTCTTGTTGTGGAGGACCCGCGGGTCTTGGACCCGACCCGACCCGAACCCGAGACCCGATAGGGTACCCGAATACCCGAAATTTTTAGTATATATTAAATATATATGAGTATTTTTAGTATATTTTTGGTATTAAGGATATTTTTTAAAGTTTCGGGTTTGTTTTTTTTTGTATAGTTTTGGGTTTTATGTAAAACTATAGATTTTAGAAAAATATAATTCAATTAATCGAATAAATTTTGGGTATTTTTCATGTTTTTGGATCAAATTTTAAGTAAAATTTTAGATATTTTGGGCATTTAAACTATTTTTAGATTTTTTTTGTGTGTTTTTGGGTATTTTTTGGGTCGGACCCGATAGAACCCGAACCGAACCCGACCCGGAACCGAACCGAAATTTTTTTAATTACCCTATTGGGTCTCACATCTAAGACCCGAACCGACCCGGACCCGACAGGACCCGAACCGAACCCGAACCGAGAAATTCTAATTACCCTATTGGGTCTAAATATCTAAGACCCGAAGGACCCGGACCCGACAAGACCCGACCCAAACCCGACCCGAGGACCCGAATGCCCAGGCCTACTTACTATGTGCAAAAAAGAGAGTAGAAAATGAGAAGTAGAACACATTAGATATCTTATCAGACATCTTATGTGTCTTGAAATCATCAGCTGCATGGTACTCAAAAATCCAAACCATCACTCCAATGTAGAGAAAAGAAGCAGCAGTGAGCAACCATAGCTCCTTTGTTAAAGGCTTTAAGAACACCCATTCTCCTTTCTCTCTCTCATCCTTAACCGGCACCACGAATACAATACCGGTCTCCGAGTATGGCAATGCAAAATCAACATAACCGGACCGGTTAGCTAAGATTGTGGTATCACCTACTGCTCCATCATACTCCTGTTTACATATCATTTGACAAACCTTTATATATGTAAATAACAAAAATATTGTAGCTCAAGCGGTTACTTGAATACAGGACCAGTCACGTGTGTAATCAAGTGAAACATTAGCATATAACCCTAAATTTTATAAAATTATTTATATAGATATAAACTACTAAGAACAAGATTAACATGAGTTTCTTAATGTGGAGTTCTTAGCTTTTCTAATAGATTTTTCTTAGCTTTTAACTAAGAAAACCTAAGAACCGTCTCTTAAATAAGAACCATAATAGACGTCTCTTACCTAGAAAAAAAATTTCGTTAAGAACCCCACCTTAAAAGCCCGGGGTTAATCATTGCCTAAATTTGTATAAAAAAGTTTTATTAAAACAATTACTAGCTTTTAAAATTTCTAGACCGGCACTGCTTAAATGGTTTAGAGATCAATGTAACTTACCCCAAGAAACACTTTATAAACCATTTCGTCATAGTTTCCATCTGATTTTCCATCAGGAGTTTCAAAGGGGATGTACTCAAAAGGGACATGATATGGCATTTGATTTATCACCGTGTTGAAAACATCTATGCAAAACCCACTGAATGTAAGAACATTAGTGTTTGCATCCTTTGTTACCTTCACAAATTGGTTGAAACCATCCTTCTTTGGAACTGCTATCCTCAGCTTTTTTGGGCTAATTGGTTGTTCCCAACCTTTAGGCACACCAATAGTGTCTCCTGGCCATATTATCGGTCTAAGGCCACGTGAGCTCTGTGAAGCATTAAGACTCTTCACTAGTCCTACATTTGATTTCCAAAATCCAACCGTTCTTTCTCCACTTTCTTCTATATTGATTATCTTGAAGGTTGTCGCCTCTAGCTTCCCTTGTTTTAGCTGAAATCTCCCGGAAACACCTTTGAAACCGATTGTTGATAACGCTTCAAGAAGCTTAGGACCAGAGAGAGAAGTAGCAAGATCATCAAGATCAGTCTCAGTGTTGTCTCTTGTTTTGGTCTTATTGAAACTCATGTTGACGTCACTGATGTTCTCAACTGCCTTAGCAAGTGCTGTGGCAGCATCATAAGCCCAACACTCAAAATGGTGTAGCTCTTCTCTTCCAAATATTTTTCGCCAACGAGTTCTGAGATACGTTAGCTCTCTTGATCTTGAGAAGTATGTCTTGACACCCAAGACACCATGCATGGCTTCCACGCTTGCTTCCTCCATTGAGCTCATGAGATCAGCTATACCATTTGTAACAATCCATACATATCCTGGTTCCATCATACCAATCTTTTTCGCTATCGAGAAAAGCCTCGACCCTAGATCAGGTAACATGTGCACGATGAAAACCCTAGTGGACATGGTCTTTAGTTTCAAAAGCTCGTTCTCTATTTGATCATTAGAGGAATGCAACGATATGGCGCATCGGTATCTTATGCGAACGTTATTCTCTTGAAAAGCATCGGCTAAGTAAGGAATAATACCTTCACCAAACTCGTTGTCTACGTAAATAGGCACAGCTTCTCTCCATCTAAATGACTTTAAGATGGCGCTGATGGAGTGAACTTGAGCTGAATCGTCGTGTGCGACTCTGATGAAATATGGACTACGTAGGGAATCAAGAAGAGGGCTTGTTGCGGAGAATGAAATTATGGGAACTTGAGATTGGTTTCCTAGGTTGATTATAAATGGAGCTTGCATTGAGTTCCCCGGTCCAAGAATAGCCACCACTTCCCTCTTCTTGATTAAGTATAAAGCTGCAAAGGTTAAGGTTAACATTCACATTAATATGATTAATCTCCTTTTAAACTATGTGGTTTTAAGTTCTAAAAATTTAGGGAACTCTTTTAGGTGCCAATTCCATACTCTTTTGGGTGTTCACTGATTTGAATATAAAAAGAATTAAAGATAGCAGTGTCATGTAATGCATGGAATGTTATGTGGATCTGAGATTTGATCCAGGACCCAATCCTATATGCCCTTTATGCATGCATGATTTAGATCTATCAAAAGACTATAAATAATTGACTACAAAAATATCTACATTTACGACATAGTGGACTATTACATTAAAAGAATATATTAGACATATAGAGTTGTGTACTCAAAAAGAAGTTTGAGAGATCTCTATCAAAAGAACTAGTCCTTTGTATCATTTGGTATATTATTCATTCGTCATGTATGACTTTTAAAACGGGTGGTCCGGAGACATTGGATGTTTTAGTAATATAAAATTGTTATGTATAAATTACATGCAAAGAATTAAAAAGGACAGTATCATCAACAATGAATCGTGATCAAACCTTATGTAATATATATATATATATAATAACTACATGAACATAATTTATATTGTATGCTTTTTAAAAAGGTAAATAAACATCAGATAAATTTTCATGCATGATCCATAAAGATTCACACAACAAAAGATTGTGTACCTGAAGCTGCAGCACCAACAACAGTTTGTTTAGAGTCTCGGATGTGGAGGACAATCCTTGTCTTGAAGTCTTTATTAGTATTATAGAAATCAGACAGAGACATGTTGATAGCTCGCAAGCTCAAATCTGCTAGTGTTACATTAGTGCTAAGAACAACTCCCACTTTAACTTGTAAAGCTTCCTTCTGCGATTTCCCTAATGAAACTAAGAAGATGAAGAAAACTAAAATACGTAAATGAAGAGAAAGAGATACGATACTATGGGGAAAAGACATAGCTATGATGGTTCAGAACTACAAGAGAGGAGAGACGACGAGTCAAATAAATAAAATAGTTTGAAGAAGAGAACTATTAAGCCGTTATTTAAGTGTCCTAGTTTACAAGCAGACTATTATTTTAATACATAGGTTAGAGAATATTAATACAAAAATGATGTAGAGAAGACTTATTCTGGTCAATTTGGATAGTTAACGCGTTAACCATATAAGGCAAAGACGTCATTTGTGATGCGTAACTAGAAGACATAGGAGATCATAAGATGTCATACACTACAAGAAATCATCACGAACTCCAGCAAAAAAATTCTGAGAAGAAAAATCATCGGAATATTATCTACAATCTAGCGACAGTTCTCCGAAAAATGAAAATTTTGTAGGTATCTCCGAACATTTAGTGCTATAGAGTGGATTGGATATAAAAAGAGGTTTATGACATATTAACTACAAGTAGAGTGTTTTAATTTCCTTTTCCGTTTTTATATTTGTGGATGTTAAAAACACAAAAAGGATTCGCCCCTAGTGGGAAAAAAAGTCCAACCGACAAAAACATTGTAATCACATTCACACGAAACGCACAGCAGAGGCTGGGTGAATCCGGTGAGACGCATGGATCACACCTGAACGCTAGACGCGCGTTCGCCAAAAGCCAATTTCCTCCTGGCGTCTCGTGGACTCGTTCACTATTGGGCTTTGATTGGAATTTGTAGACCCATTTATTGACTAAACCGTAATAGTAAGAAGAGCTACCTATTCAATTTATTATTCATTTCAATTCGAATATTCGTGAGTTTTTAAAACAAACAAATTAATATCCACTGAAACGAATCAAATCAAAAATACTAAAACTTTTAGAAGTGGATATCTGATCCGCTCTGACTTTTATACAAATACATGTATATCTATAATTAAATATAATATCTAAATGTATATTTTATATAGTTATGTATTTTAAAATGTAATTTTGTTATTTATAAAATACATATAAAGTATTAAACTAAGAAATAAATATAATTTTTATAAAAAGTACAATTTTCTAAAATTCTCTGTTTTATCAAAAAAAAATCATTATAAAATAGTATGAAACATATAGTTCTACTAACTTTTAATTTTGGCTTAATACTATGTAAATATTTTCTTTTTTGAAATCAAACATTTATATAATATTTTCTAGATTTACTTGTATTAAATAAAGTGTATAAGATATCCGTAAATATTCATAAATATCCAAAAATTGGATATCTGAAAAACTGGATATTCGTATTTCTTCGAAACAAAATAAATTAGAAAATCAGATATCCCTAAGATACAAATCAAATCACAAATACCAAAAATTATGACACTATTCGATCCGTTCCCACCCCTACTTGTTAGAAAGTCTTGGAGATGATGACAACTGTTAATGACATGTTATTCAAAATCTCTGCTCACTGAATTAAAAACCTCATTTTGGTATTTTCTTTGTTATTTTCTGTAACATAACTAATAGTATATAAAAACAAATATATCTACATTCAATTCTGAGACTTGCTAACTTTAAAAGAAAACATAATTAGATTGAATAATACTAAATTCTTCATTTATAATTAATATATACAAATTTTATTTCCCAATATTTACTTACTCAAAAAAATCTATCTACTAGATAATTGGCTTATACATATAGAATTAATGGAATAAAAAGGATGAAATATGAATTGTATTCTATTTATTCATATCAAAATTGTAATGAAATGACTAATTTTGAATTTTTATTTTATTTTTTTGTGAAATTTATGAAATGAACATTTCATTATAATTTTTTTTCTTTTGCTAAAAACATTTCATTATAATTTTTTAAAAAAATTATGGAATGAATGAAATAGAGAATTCTACATTATTCATTTCTAAAATTGACAATCCCGTTGCGGCCAAAACTATCATCACAAAATAAATAAAAACACAATATTTTTACTGTTGTTATCAAAAGCGTTATCTCAATTGATTATTTACAAATAAGTCCTTAATATTATTCACATTATTATCGTTTTAATTAAAAAATAATATTTCAGACGGAACCGTATAAAATGAGACAACATGGAAGAGCATAACGTAAGCACTTCTCTCTGAAAGTCCAAAGACTTTTTTGTCTTAAAAGGATCTCACTTCATCATCCACCACCACCAAACCAATCTCAAAATGGGGAAAGGAGGCACGCTCAGCGACAACGTGATCAAAAAGATCATCCTCTCCTACAGCTACGTCGCCATATGGATCTTCCTAAGCTTCACGGTGATCGTCTACAACAAATACATCCTCGACAAGAAACTCTACAACTGGCCTTACCCGATCACACTCACCATGATCCACATGTCCTTCTGCTCAACCCTCGCCATCCTCCTCATCAAAGTCTTCAAACTCGTCGAGCCAGTCTCAATGCCACTCCACACTTACCTCACATCCGTCGTCCCTATCGGAGCATTGTACTCTCTCTCCCTCTGGCTCTCAAACTCAGCTTACATCTACCTCTCTGTCTCCTTCATACAAATGCTCAAAGCCCTCATGCCCGTCGCGGTCTACTCCATAGGAGTCTTGCTCAACAAGGAAGGGTTTAGGTCCCAGACCATGACCAACATGCTCTCCATCTCCTTCGGTGTTGCTGTAGCTGCTTACGGTGAAGCAAGATTCGACGTGTTCGGTGTGATGCTCCAGCTCGGTGCTGTTGCCTTCGAGGCGACACGTTTGGTTTTGATTCAGATCTTACTTACATCCAAAGGCATCACGCTAAACCCTATCACTTCTCTTTACTACGTTGCTCCTTGCTGCTTAGCGTTCTTGTTTATCCCTTGGCTCTACGTTGAGTTCCCTGTGATTAGAGACACGTCTAGCTTCCACTTTGATTACTTCATCTTTGGAACCAACTCGTTATGTGCGTTTGCTTTGAATCTTGCTGTGTTTCTTCTTGTGGGGAAGACTTCTGCTTTGACTATGAACGTGGCTGGTGTGGTTAAAGATTGGCTCTTAATCGCTTTCTCGTGGTCTGTGATTAAGGATACTGTGACTCCTGTTAACCTTTTTGGGTACGGGATTGCGTTCTTGGGAGTTGCGTATTACAATCACGCCAAGTTGCAGGCGTTGAAGGCTAAAGAGGCTCAGAAGAAGGTTCAGCAAGGTGATGAAGAGAGTGGGAGGTTGTTGGAAGAGAGGGAAGGTAAGAAGATTGTGTCTGAGAACTAAAAGCAAGAGCACAACACACATACTTGGTTTAATAATAAGAGCATGATTATGATTTGGACATAGTGTGGTTCCTTTTGATTTGCTCATAGGTAGTGATGTCTGAATGTCTTATTACTTTTCTCTTGTATTGTTTTCTTCAAGTTATTTATGATTACAATGGTGTTACCATACCTATGCTTATGGATTTTCTTATCTCTTGTTTATAATTTTTAGCAAATTCCTAACTTAGTCTCTCCTATGACACCATTGAAACATAAGCAAGAGAAGTACAAGAGAAAGAAAAAAAAACATAAGAGACAACACAGTTAGGTCGTTTTCTTTGTTGTGTCTCTTTAAGAGCATTGTCACTTGTTGCTGTTCTTCTTCTTCTTCAACTCCTCAATCTCCGTACACAGTGCATCATTCTCAAGCTTATACCTCTCTATATTGGCTAATAGCTTCTGCTTCTCCTTCTGCAAATCATTGATCATCAGGTCGGTGTAGGAGCTTGTAGACACCATTGTTGTATCAACTGGCTCTAGCTCACTCTCCTCCAGCACTGCGGCAACAGAAGGTATAGTCTCGCTGGTGGTTTCTGGGAAAGAACAATGGTCCTGATGAGTGGTTTGGCTTGAGTCTATTTGGCGTTTGCGTTTGTATTGGATGAAAGGAAGTGGAGCTTCTTTGTTGAGGACACAAACTTGCTGAACCTTATCATCATCACACTCTTGTTGTGCATTTATGTTTCCACTAGTGTGGGACACTCTGCACAACACGTACGCATCTGTCTACAGTCCGTACTTTTCTAGAGTAGTGAAGAAGAACCATTCTTGGTCCTTCTTTGTCTTCAGCCTCGAATGCTCTTGAAACACAAAAACACTTAAAAGAGTTTAAAGACTAACATTACAAGCAACCAAAAGATCAAAAGTCCAAGAAACAGAGAAAATCAAGAACCTGGTAACTCAGAGGGGTCGTACTTGTAAACATCGAGTTCTCCAATGGCATCAAGAACCATTGGTTTGCCCTGAACCTTCCTCTTTAAGTAGCAGGTAATGAGTTCTTCATCGGTTGGATGAAATCGGAATCGAGGAGCGTTAAGTCTTCCCGTCGCCGTCGGCAAAAACCTGATCAGTCATGAAGCCTCGAGACAGTAACAAGTAACGTTACTTTTTAACTCCAAAACTTGGAGACGAACAGAAAAATGGGGTACCTTATACCGCAAGAAAAGTTGGTTTCTCTCGCGGAATTTATTTAACTGACTACATTTAGTTTCTCTTTTTTAAAATTTTTTTTTACTATCACAGTTCTGCATGCCTGAGTCTAGAACTGACCTATAATTTTCTAGAAATTGCTTTGTTTGAGAGTAGAACCCAAGACATGTGTGTAAATAACTTTAAATTTTTGACCATTAGGTTACTGTTTTTCCACTATTTTTATTTTTTTTTACAAAATCTATTGAAACATTAAGTTTTGGATTTTATTTTATTTACGTAGATTTATCTGAACCAATTTTTTAATTTTAAATTTATAACTGAGAAATATTTTTAAATAGACATAAAAGAATTTTTGTCACCAAATCAGATTCGAAATAAAAAATGATCAAAATAAATTTTATTAAAGATGTAAATATACATTTATATTTAAATTAATTAATCTAGACTTAGGTTTTAAAATTATGCCCGTTAAATTTTAGAAATGAGTTTAAAATTAAAAAATATTAAAATAAAAAAATAAAAAAATAGTTTTTTTAAATCTATTTTTTGTGACAATTTTTTTTAAAAATGTATATTCGAGATTACCGTTATATGAAATTTTACAAAAGAAGTGTAGTTTGAGGCCCAGATTGTTCTGGCATCGTTTGTAATAACCAACAGACAACAATGACTTCCCGTCTGTTGAATTTTAACTTTTCTTATCTAAGCCCGATAACGGCTCGTAAGGCCCATTACTGCCCTTTTATTTTTTTTAATGTACTACTACGGTTAATAATATGACTACCCGTTCGCGGTTTCGAACCTCAGAAAAGAGAAAAACCCTCTCTAAAACCCTAATCTCTTTCCTCTTTCCCTCTTCCGCCTACAGAACCTCTGAAGCAAGCTGTGTTTTTTTTGACATCTGCTTCTTTCTCCATCTTCCTTGCTCGGTCCGTGTGAACTGGTTAGCTGCTTTGTCTCTTCTTTATCTGTACGAAAGTTTTCTCTTTCACATGAACTACAACACTCTTGAATCCTTTAATGGAGGTTTCGTTGTGGGTTGATTAAAAAGGAACTAAAGTTTTTATTTTTAATGATTTTTATTGTCAAAGTCGAGATTTTTTTCCCAGTTTATGTATGTATAATGCATGTAGTTGATTGTCTGCTTGAAACAGTTTCAGGGAAAGATGAATTTAGTGAACATTAAGGATGTGTTGACTTCTTTCAGTCCTGCTCTAGATTATCTCGCTCTTAGCACCGGAGATGGCCGTATCAAGGTAGGTACCTTCAGTTTTATTCTTCAGTTTCTTTTGAGTTTCTACTGAAAGGAAGGTTCTTTTTGCTTTTCAAAATTGATGTATTTTATTTCGACTTTGTTTAGATTTGGGATACAATCAAGGGCCAGGTCCAAACAGAGTTTGCTGATATTGCATCTGCAGAAGAGACTAACATTTATACCAACGGTGGGAAAGGTCACCTCTCGGTTGATTATACGTGCATGAAGTGGTTGTCTTTGGAGAGAAAGGTTAATAGACTTGGCTTTTGTTTTATTAATATAGCCTTGCGGTGTAGGTTTTGTTGTTTCCGTTGATAAATAAGCTTGGGACTTCTTGTTATTTGCAGAAGAAGAGAAAGCTTGGAACTTCCATATTGGTTTTGGGAACTGGTGGAGGAGATGTTTTAGCACTTGATGTTGCTTCTGGTCAGCTTAAATGGAGAATTAGTGACTGCCATCCCGGGTGAGTAACTCTCCCTTGACTTCTTCTTGGCTATTGACTGATGTGTTTCATGTCTCTTGTGCAGTGGTGTGAATGCTGTTTCATCCTCTGCTAAGGCCTCCTGCATATACAGCGGTGGGGCAGATGGGATGGTTTGTGAAATTGATCCCAATAGTGGAAATCTGATCAGAAAGTTCAAAGCTTCAACAAAAGCAGTTTCTTCTTTATCTGTTTCACCAGGTATGTCTCTTGAAGACTTAGTGCTTCAATTGCTTTCTTCCAATATATTTTGACTGGTCTAAAAAGCCACTTTGAAGTAAACATGCATAGACTACAGCATGTATTTGCCTGCTGGTGATGTTTTGCTGTGTTTTGTTTCATCCCAATTGTAGATGGAAAAATATTAGCCACTGCATCTGCTCAGTTGAAGACTTTTAAGTGCTCTGATCTCAAGAAAATACAGAAGTTTACTGGTCATCCTGTGAGTACCTGTACTGTTTTTTGTTTTGTTTTGTAGGAGGCTGCCTCTGTTTTAAACATTGGAAGGTTGTTTACAGTTTTTAATGTTATATAGGGAGGTGTGCGATGTGTTGCTTTCACCGAAGATGGAAAATACGTCCTTTCATCTGCAGTTGGTGAAAGATATATTGCAGTGTGGAGAACAGATGGTGCTAAGAAGCAGTCAGCTAGCTGTGTCCTTGCCTTGGAACACCCTCCCGTATTTGTGGATAGTTGGGGTGAAACTGATGAAATGGGGCTATATGTTTTAGCGATTTCAGAAGTAGGTGTCTGTTATTTTTGGTATGGATCAAATGTTGAGGAGCTAGGCAATGCCAAACCTACAAAAGTCTCATTAGCAACTGAAGATTCTTCGTTTAAACAACACAAGGGGTCATTGCCTGTAATCTTTGCTGCAAAACTGCAAGGCATTTTGAAGCCTGGTTCTGCGAATGCGTTTATTGCGTCTGGATTGCTGGTGAAACCATCATTCCAGAAAATGGTGTTACAGTTTGGCAACGACCTGGTGCTAAATGCCTCTAAGAGTGGCATCCTTCTCCCCATCACCCAGTCAGTTTCCAAGTCCAAGAAGGGGCAAGGCGTGCAAAATAAAGGTATCTTCTACGGAACCCTTTATGAAACTTCATCCAACAAATTGATTGGACTGTGTCTGTTTATTGTTTTTTTCATTGTTTTGTGAACATCACACTGGCTAGTTTATGTAATAACCAACATCGTTTTTAAGTAGAATCAATACATTTCCTTATTATGTGGAGTTGATTTTTGACGTTGATGGAGCTGATCTTTATCCTTGATACTGCCTGGTGTATTGCATTTTCCATCTGGATTCCCTTCCTGTCAATAACAATGGCTGACTATGATTTTACATTTGTACAGTTACAACATTAGACCGCGCACATGCGGAGGATGCTTTGCTACCTATCGCAAGAGTTGCTGATCTGCACGAGAAAAAGAGTGCACAACCACACTCATCTGATAAGGATACAGACATGATTGACCAAAGTCAAGCGGGTGAGTCTTACATCAGACCTCTCGCTTACACAATCATCGCGTACTGATGGAGATCGTTTGATTGTTTTAGTATATATATGCTGATGTTTCAGTGCAAGTAGTGCTCTGGCCTTCTAGTTCATTCTTTTTATAATTTGAAATTTCAGACTATAAAGAAACATTTAGCATGGAGGATAAGCTGAGATCATTAGGGATACTTAAAGGTACAGATGAACCAAGCAATATTTCCTATACTTCAGTAATTGATGGAATTGATCTTGAGGCTTATCTACCACCAAAGAAGGTATGTTTGCTTTCTGGTTCATGAATACATCCTTATGATGCATTCTTTAGAGATATCCGGAGAACTTTTATTTAGAATCTACCAATCGTAGTAGTCATATAAAGTTTTGTATTGGCAGTTGAAGTCTACGGTTTTGTCAATGGAACCCTCCACTGCATTCAAGACTCTAGAAGCTCTGGTTGCCATGTGGCAGACAAGGTTGGTTCTCTCTGCTTTACCCTTTTCCAGTTCACAAGCCCTCTCATCTATGCATACTTCAAATGGTTTTAGTAATTGATTATAATATAATGCTCATAATTCTTTTGTTTAATCTTTGGCTAATGAGAATGATTGAGATCATTTTTGGTACTCTGATCTTAACACAGTGTTATATGTGTTCAATAGGGGATGTGGTGGGAGGTATCTTCTTCCATGGATATACAGCATAATGGTGAACCATAGCCATTACGTCATTTCCCAAGAACCAAAAAAACAACAGCTGCTTAATACATTGCATAAGGTAAAGATAAATAGTAGAGCCAAGGATTGTTGTCAGTTCTGTAAATTTGCTTGGTTTAACTATATGTTATATACTGTTGTCCCAGATTACTAAGTCCCGGGGAACAGCTCTTCAACAGTTACTACAGTTATCCGGGCGCTTAAAAATTGTTACAGCTCAGGTTTACTCATCAGTCATCATCTTAGTGAATTATATCGATCCAGTTGTAAGCACATATGGCTATTTACTTAGTTTCAAGAACACTTTCTTGCATCGCAGATCAATAAAGCTGTAGGGAATGAAACTCAAACAAGGGTTCAGGGGCAAGAGATTGATGACGAAAGTGAAGATGAGGAAGAAGATGTAGAAGAGCATTTCTACGGTGAGAATGACAACGAATCCGAATTAAGCAGCGACGATGGCAAGGATAAAGGTAAATGACTTTTTTTTTTCGTTTTTTCACACTTTGGTTTGTGGAGTAACATGTTTTATGTAAATCATGCCTACTCTTTTACTCTCAGATGATACCTTGATGGAAGAGATATAAGCTATACTGAGTAAAGAGAAGATAATGAAGCTTTTTGACTCTTTACTCTCACAGTTTTGTCTTTTTGAGCTATTCCTCAGAATCTTGTCTTGGTAGTATTTGTATTTCTAAGCCAAAGAGAATGTGTCGACATAACAATACTTCTTTTACAATTGCTTTGAGCAACCATAACCAAACAAGAACTAAAGACTACAACGAGAACCCTGTCTACACGTTCCATGCAATATAAATATTTATTAATACAATTCCCTGTAAGTTTTATCCACATAAATAGCAAAAGAACAAGAACAAGGGAGATCAAAGGCTTGCATCAGCGTTGGAACCACCTCCTCCTTTCTTGTTTCCCGTTGTGTTCTTCAGAATCTGCATCCACCAGAACTTATCAGAAACACCACAGACAAAAAACAAAGAACCAAAGCTTCCACATAGATCACAGTGAACGACCATTCCAAGAACCACTGAAGAATCTACATACATTCTTTTGTATTTACTAATCTATTTGATGAATAGATCCTAAGGCTTGCAAATGGTTCAATCATTGCCATTGCAGTGCAGATTAATATCAACGTATACCTGTCTAAGCATCTGGTTCTCGTTCTGTAAAGTAGAGAGTCTCTCTTCAAGTTCAGAGTTTTTGTTCTCCAAGTCTTTCACTCTGTTCTCCAACTCACCCAAGTAAGCTTTCTTCCTCTCTCTCGCTTGCTGTGCTGACACTCTGTTCCTCAACAACCTTTTTTAAACACAAAATTACCAAACAGCCCTCAACATACCTTTTTACTTACGGTAAAAAGGTAAAAAAGTGGGTACCTCTTTAGCCGCTTGGTCTCTTTCTCCGCCGGAGTCCTCCCTCGCTTCCTCTGACTTTCTCCGACAGCTATTTGTGTCCTGTCCTGAGCGTTCGCCGATCCAGAGGCTTCTTTTCCGGTAGCTTCTCCTCCAAACTCCGGCACTCGCCGTATCTCCTCATCGCTTTCAATTCCTGAACGAAATAAAAAAAGGACAGATTTTTAAGATAACCAACCAATGCATGAAGCTGAGAATCGATGAGATCAAGAAAAAGAATGATCGAAAGGTCACCTTCTTTGGTCTCTAAATGCGGATTAGAGCTTGATGATCTCTCGCTGCTTGATGGTAGAGAGCTACTCGCTTGTTCCTGCATTTTTTTAGAAAAAAACTCCTTTTTGAAGATAGAGAGTGTTTGTCGGAAGCTGGTGATGAAGATAAAGAGGAGGAAAAGAGCGGGACTTGAGAAGTGACAAGTAATCTTAGTTGTGAGTCATGTCGGAAGGAATAGTAGATCAGTGTCACCACAGCCGTTAGATGGCAAGTAGATCTAACGGTTATAGAGAGTGAATCGTGGAGGAAAATGAGCCTTGAGGAAATATGAGGATCCAAAGGCAAATGAGATGGGAACGTGGGGAGAGATCAGCCGTTGATCTTCTAAAGCATCTTACGGTGATTGATGAGATAACGGAAAGCGTATTAAAGGGTAAGTGGGCCCATATGGTCTGTCCTTTGACAGAGAGTTCGGCCATAGTTCTTTTATTCTATCACATGGCCCACGCCTAGGGAGTAGGGGCAGTGTTTTCAAAAATGGATTTGGTTTAGAAGCGAACCGGACAATCAATTTCTTTCCAAACCGTACCACAATCATTTTGATTTATCAATTGAGTGTAGCATAGTGTTTGGAAAGCGGGTCCCATGCGTCACACACGCTTTCTTCCGTTTACATCATTTTCGAAAGTGGAGGTGAGCTCACATTCTGTAACTTTGCATTTTGATCATTAATTTTGGAAGTGTTAAGTGAACTAAATCAAATATAGGCTATGATAACGTATTGATATTTAGTATCATTAACGCTTCAACCCTGGTCAAGTTTTTTAAACCGAATTGAATAAATTTGCAAAATTAAAACGAAGTTTTCATGATTGAGAGGTGAAAACTCAACGGTAAATTTTTTAAAATAAAACTGCTAAAACGTTTTATATAAATTATTGTTTTATTTCAAATTGTCCATACTATTTAATAGAATATTAGAAAAACTTATGGCCAACTTAATTCTAAGATCATGATTAATCTGAATCTCTTAAGGTGAAGTTTTTAACGTAAAATTTATTTATTTTTAAATACTTTTTGGCTAAGAGACGGTTCTTTTGTTTTTTATTTAAGAGACGGTCTTAAATTTTTTAGCTAAAAACTAAAAAATATCTCTTAAAAAGTTAAAAACTTCAATTTAAGAGACAATGGTTAATCATGCACTGTGTTCTATTGACTATGCATGTAGCAGATGACACCTTCCTGATCAATGGCATACTGTGAATGGGCATTTTTACTGGCCCATTTAACAGAGAGTTCAAGACCCGCAAACGAAAACTAAACTCTTTGGCCCAAGCTAGTCATAAGTCTAAAAGCCCAAATAATGAACCAACCAAAGGCAAATAACTGAATGCCACACCCACCTCTGGCTTCACATATACGTGTGTTTGCCACTATATAATATCGAATCCTGCTAAAATTCAGTCACATATATAAATATACATCTCTAACATATAGTGGTTGTATAAGTTGAAAACTATAAGCAAACAAAAAAAAAATACGTTGCTAAAAGAACAAAAGAAATGTTTAATAAACAAGATGAAAAACAAGAAGGCAGAGGGAATCAAAAGAGGCAGGGATAGTGAAAGGTCCTTCTCATTTCAAGCCTACGCGATAAACACAGAGTATCATGACATCAACTCTTACTGTTAGGTTTTTGCATAAAAATTGTCAGCGGAGGTCAAGCTGCTCTTTAAAGCAACATACCACTGAGATATATTCAGATCAACCACTGAGATATATTCAGATCAGGGTCCACCCTGTCTTCTTATTATTCTTAACTAAATTTCAAACACTAAATATTTGGTTTTATAATCAAGGTTCTCGTCGTTCAAAAAATAATAATACTCATTCCGTTTTAGTTTAGATGAAGTTTTAGAGAATATATTGTGTTCCAATTTATATGAAATTTTGAGACTTTAAATATAAAAAAACAAATAAAATAATTAATAAAAATAATATTATTTATTTGTAATGATATATTTTGAATAAGAATAATATTTTTTAATATATGTGTTTTAATCTAAAACTTTATCTAAATTGAAATGGAGAGAATAATAATAAGTTCTCAATCATATTTCATCTATATGCAGCAACAATAGAATATAATGATCATAACGTGTTCAGTTAAGTATAAAGTTCATATAATTTTTTGAAAACTGATATAACGAAACAAATAACAATTTTAAAGCATCTTGTAAAATGAGACAAGATAAATACGTATATTGTAGAAACAACAGAATACACTTTCGAGAGTCTTGTGTGAACATTTGGACTCAGTACTGATACTTGACTTTGTTAAAACTATCATTTAATAATCATCACAACTTTCAAAACCTTTCCCCAAAAACTATCAATCTTTTCTCATTAAATGTTGCTTTCTAACTAAATTTTAACCCATCTGGTGATATGACGTATGGTGCCTTTATAACTATACGAAGCACACAGATACACAGTTTGCTTTTGTATGCACATATGTATTAAGTATATAGCATGACGTAAGAAGATCTTGTCTGATAGTTCTCGTACGAGATGATCCAAAATCTGTCAGAGCTCCATCATTGTCGTCCTCGTGGACAACTGATAAATACGAATAATTTAAATTTATAATTCACGTAAAAAATCACATTAACTGAACAATAGTAACCATTTCCTAAATATTTTTAAAATCATTCACGAACAGTCGTTATCAACAGTCAGTCACAGCCTATATATCCCATATGTCAAAATGATGCCCAAATCATATACCTATATTTTCATTTTATAAAATCTGACAGTATTAATCTAGATGGATGTTTATCTATATGAGTGATGTTCGAAACTATTTTTAGATCTTATTAAAAAAAAAAATGGTATACAGTATATATTAAAAAGTAGTGATAAATTTTTTAAAGTTAATAGCTCAAATTAATATATGTTTAAGCTTTTCTTTTGAAACTATAGACTATAAATTTAAAATTTAAAGTTTTATGCTTTAATTTATATATCTATATTATTTAAAAGAATTTTTAAAAGTCAGAACCATGTTGGACCAATTAACTAGCACATGAAATTAGACGATCATAATCTACAACTGATTTGAGTATAATTGAAGTAATACACACCACTGTTATTTGTTTAATTCAAATCTTGGTTAATTTAATAAGTATATGCAAAAAAGGTTATTTACAAAATCACACAAGACAAACTATATTGAAGAAAGTGAAACAAAAGTCAAATGTTGATCACAGTGAATACGGTTTGGAATGGATATGATAAGTTGATGTCAAGTATCAAATTTTAATTACTGATTTTACCATTTTGAATGACATACATTTTCAAAAAAAAAAAGGGTCCATACTTATAAAATGTCCATGGAAATAAGAAACATAGATATGTTTGAACTTGTAATTTTCTTGTAATTTTCTGAATAAAACATTTTCAAAAAGAAAAAAAACTACAAATGTACTATTGATTGTCTGACTCGTTAAATTAAATATATACAAACATAGTCCAGAAACAATTTCACATAAGTTTAACCATCAATTATACAGATTTTTAAGAGCAATTTACTATGCATGGTCGCTGAAACAATCATGGCAACTACCATATATATATATATATATATTTAAAGTATATCCTCATTAGAAATCACGAAAGGGGAAAAGAGATATAATTAAGTCAAAGATGAGAAGAAGAACAAAAAAAGGTAATCAATTTATTATGATTTATTGAAATGAAAGTGGATGATACATGAACTACAAATGTTACTAGCACTCAACGGACCATCAGATTTCATCCACTGGTCGGTTATATCCTCCGCTATCTTAACGGCGTCAAAGGCCGTTCCCAAGAGCCCTCTTCTCGTGAAACCCACCGTGTAGAGTCCATTCTCTCCTTTCCATCCGTTAGGAAACGGCGTTTTTGGCATTCCTTCTTTTGTGAAAAAACTATTTTCCTGTAAAAATTTCAAATGATCATTTATACTTTTTCAATTTCATAAAAATAAGTTAACAGAAAACAGGGAGAGAAGACTGTGTAAACAAGGAAAAATATGAAAGATCTCTTGTCTTTACACATGTATTTCTAATTTTGGGGAATTTAAAATAGTGAAAAAAATTTTATTCCGTTCTGCATGGAGAAAATAAGAGTTTTGGAATGTTGTTCCCTTTGTTGCATGTGTTACGTCCGTATCATAGAAAGCGATGGATGAGTCGCTAAATGATAACACAAAAAACTATTACAATTATTCATTGCCTTTGTACCTTATATGCATGTGTGTGTGTATATCAATATATGCGTATCCTTGTCATTTTTCACATCACCATCACCGTTATTCTTGAAAATGAAGTTTTTTTTTTCAATTCCAGGCGTATATTGTTGGTTTAAATAATTTCATAATCATCTCATATATAGATGAGATCATGAGGAAGAAGAACTAAGAATATATGCTTTTTAGTACCTCGAGCCAATCGGGTACATTACTCTTGTACCCGGTCGCTAATATTATCGAGTCGAACTCCATTTCTTGCCCGTCCACAAACTTTGCTCCCTTCTTCGTTATTTCTTTCACCGCTTGTGTCACCTAATAGTTATTAACCCCAAGAAGAATCAGTTATGTTCGAAAAATAAAAACAAAAACTCATAAAAGGTCAGCTACATTCATAACCAAAGTACAAATGCTCATATGTAATAAGTTCAATATTGCAAGCATGTGCGGTCATAATATTAACGGGCCATAAACAATTTAATAAAATTTGTTAATTTTTTTCTTTTTACAAATTAGGGAGGCTTTTCCAATATAATTTTTTTGAAATGATTAAGAACTCTAGACCAACGTTACGGTTGACTATGCCGAGAGCCACCCTTGATTACAAGGATGCTACTATTAATTCATATCTCTATTTTTTTCAGCTCTAGAAGACTAATTTTTTTTATTTAACAAAAAAAAACTAGGATTATGAACTTACTCTAATTTGACCGGATTGTATCAAAGACATGGCGCCAACATCAAGAACCGGAGTTTTTCCGGTAGCGTTCTTGAGCTCAATTGGTCCGGTTTTAGGTCGTCGGAGGCCAAACCGGTCGGTATTACCAAGCCAAGATTTAGCAAGAAGCAGGAGCAAATTGTCCACTAGCTTTAGAGGAAACCATTTCAGTAGTGTCATTGCTATTCCAAAACTCGATAGACCAAAAAAGTCTCTTGGTAATACATGTAGCTGCGTCATTATAACAATTAATTAAAACAAGATTAGTTCAGCATAAAATCATTTTCGTGTACTTTGATAATGAGCAATTGAATTTAATTAATTAATTACTTACAGAGTTTCTAACGACCATATGAGGCAGAGCATTGTATCTACAAAGATCCAAGCACACCTCCATACCGGAATTCCCACAGCCAATCACCAAAACCTTCCGGTTTGCAAACTCCGAACCGGACTTGTACGCACTGGTGTGAATAACCGGTCCAGTAAAATTCTTCAACCCCGGTATATCTGGTACAACCGGTTCAGCATTCTCTCCTGTTGCCACTACAAGCCACTTGGATGTGTACACACCATCTTGCGTCTTCACCTTCCATAGACCAGAGAGGACATCAAACTCGGCTCTCTCCACGGTTTGGTTAAACACCGGTTTGATATTAAACCGGGAGGCGTAAGACTCAATGTAAGAGATGAATTGTTGCTTAGAAGGGTATCTTGGGAAGTTGTTAGGGAATTTCATAAGAGGAAGCTCGCAATAGTGTTTAGGGAGATGGAGTTTAAGACGGTCGTAGGTACGTTTTTGCCATAAAGAAGCTAAGCAATTGGTTCTCTCGAGTATAACCGATGGTACGCCTCGGTTAGACAAACAAGCCGCTACTGATAAACCGGACGGACCGGCACCGACGATGATCGGACCGTTAACGAAGATTGGACTATGCTCAGTTTCTAAACAAGAACTCATGTTTGATTAATAAGAGAGAGTAATGCAAGAAGAGAGAAAGAAGCTGTCTCTATCTTTTCTCTGACGATCACACGCACCTAAGAAGTGTCCTGTGTTTAGGGCTTCCTTTGATTGTTTCTCGGGGAAAAAACAAGAAACGAAGTTGGTAAGATGAGGTGTAAATGCTAGAGATAGAGAGAGAGAGTGAGAAGGCGTGAGAGAAAAGGAAATGGTTTTTGTGTTTGTTTGTTTTTCAATGTAAATGGGTTTTATGGGTTTTTCATCTTCTTGTTGATTGGGTATTGAGTTTGATGTGTAACTGTATAGTATAGGGAGCAGAGTAGGTCTAAGATGGGGGAAAATGGTGCAGATATTAAATATAACCACTTGTAATATCTTTGCCATAAATTATTTTCTACTAGTCAAACTGTTTTTTTTCTACGATTAGTTACTAAATTTCCTGCTATAAATGTCACTTAAGCAAAAAAAAATCTCGTAAACTAACTTAAGCAAAGTCTTGTGTGTTACAAAAAAAACAAATTCTTGTGCACTTTCGTTGCTTGGGTGCAGAGCCAGTCCTAGTATTTATATGGTTAGAAGCAGAAATAAAAAATGTGGCTGGTGTTAATTGAACCTATGATTTATAATTTTCGTAACATCAACCAAACCACATTATAACTTTCTATTTGTTTGTGGCTATAAAAATACATATAATTAGACCATGAATTACAAATGTCTGGAAGAGCTCTATTGCTATTTCGCGAGGCAATCCACAACGATGTAATGAAAGTGAGGGTCCAACGACAATCACCGAACGCCCCGAATAATCGACCCGTTTTCCAAGCAGAGTCTCGCTTTTTTCGTAGCCGGAAACACAAGCTTCCTTGGCTTCCATCTACCGTCGGCTGTGCTCGGGTGGCTCTATTACCATATCACGTTTGAACAAAATAAAACTTTAAAATGAATAGTGTTCATCTAAGAGTTTAAACATTGTCTTTTAAGTTTAACAGTACAAACACCCCCTTAATATATGCTGTATGATATTTGTGTTATAGTGTTGCATGGTGTAGATAGATTTTAATACTCGAAAAAGATCATTATATTCATCCCGTTTTAGCTTTTTATAATTGATCTTCTACCGAAAGCTTGTTGAGGTCAAGAAAGTATATTAGAAGACTCATGTAATTAAACTCCTAGTAATTAACTTTTCTTACTTTAACAAAGGTCTCTATAAATATGGTCTTCTGACCCTTTTTCCATCATTTGTATTCATGATGGATCACTTAAAAATGAAGTTAACCTTTTTTACCAGCTAATCAAACATTAAGCAAGAAGGAATAAATGTGCATTACTGTAAGCTCTTCCGCTATATACTTCGGAAAAAATGTTGAACAAAATCCAAAAGTCACTAGAAGAAATAACAGATATTTCAGGATTGTATATATGAGTATATTAAGCCAATATTAATGAGTTAATACGAATTATTTAGAAAATTTGCGTTTTATAGTTTTATCGATATTATCTACGTTTCTTTAGCAGGCGTAACAGTTAATGAGGATTGTACCAAACACATAATTAATACTAGTAAGTAGATATGTGGAAAATGTAATCGCGTTGCGCATGACCGACCACTCCTTCGGTAAAATGTCAACTAATGCAGCCGACCTCCACTTCCCCTACGAACCTTTAAGGTCGCAATATAAATATTTTAACATATAAATATGCAAATGCATCATTTTTGGAGCAACTTATACATTATGATTCATTTAATCCTACCAATCACATATATGTATAAATAGCTTTCTACTAACAGACTTCAGCCATATTTAAATTGATAACATTTATAATATTTATGCTGAATCAAACCATGAGATTAAGAGATCGTTATTAGTTAAACCAATACATTGGGATCTCACCATCCAGGCTTTGAAGCCAAATAATGTAATAGTTTATGTGCTTCTTAATTACTTGTTTAAGATAATTTGCGTTAATTTGTATGCTAGATATATACACTTAGTTTATAGGTAGAGTGGACTCTACGGGAAAGAATGGGAGTGAAATATTTTCTATAAGAAAATAGAGAATGTGTTATATATTATTTTTAAAAATGCACGCGCATGCAGTGTTTGAAGAGGTAAATCAATGATTTAGTGCATGCTAAACCTCTCATTGAGTAAGGTTTAACATTATTATGGATACCATTTAACACAATTAAGAAGTAAAAGATATCATACGTAAATGGTTACATAGCCAACTATCTTACGTTCAGTTTTTTTTAATGGAAACGCAAATTATACGTAATCTTTGACCCAAATGTTTATACTCCAATCAACTAAAACAATGTTTACTGTAAAAAAATAAGTAAATGACTGTAAGTCTTCATACTAACCATATTTAGTTTTTTTTTTCATTCAATAAGTTTAATTGTTTTAGGCTGAATTTTATAATTTCTTTTGGATCATGGATATATCATCATGGACAAAAGCCGGTTGCTGAATCTCCCCTCCTTAGCTGAGACTCAACAACATTTAGTTAATACGCCAAGTTTTTTTCTTTAATGTATCATGCTAATGCCATCTTTAATCCGAGTCTCTTAAGATGGGGTTCTTAATTTTTTTGACCTCTTTTTAATTTTTTTTTTTTTTTTTACATTTTTCCAGATAAGAGAAGTCTCTTATGTCTCTTATTTAAGAGACGGTTCTTAAGTTTTCTTAGTTAAAATTGAGAAACGGTCTCTTAAGAAAATAAGAACCCCTTGTTAAGAGACTTGCATTAATCATTCTCTAATAGTAGTCCACATATATCTCTATAATCATGATACATGCTAATTGATTTACTCAGCATAAAAAAAACTTATAGTTAAATAATCTACAAAAATATATCATATATATGTGGTTCCATTCATTTTATTGCTTAAAAGATTGACTAGTAAACTCATTTTGTGCTAAAATAACATTAGTTGCAAAATATAGATATCTCAGCTAGCCGTTAAATCTAATTTCCAGATTTTATAGCACTACGCAAGCTTTTTAAAGTCCAGATGTGCATTAACGAGTGATAGACTATATAAGAAGCACCGTCAACTTGAAATTAATACTGTACTTGGACGAAAATCAAATGTACTTATACACAATACAAATTTACAATCAAACAACATCTAGACTCATTATATATGCATAATGCATGCTTGGTTTAGTAGAATGGTCCTTACTGTTCTTTTGCTAACTAAAATGGTCCTAACTTACAGTTAAATAGAGCCTAGACTGATCATGACTAAGCTTGAAGAAAATTACAAGCTATGCAAGTGTATCAGCTACTAGTAATCTACTTTACATGCATGTTACGTAGTGTAGTGATGGTCCTTTTGGTTAGACGAGGAATATTTGTGGATCTTGGATGGATCAACATCAGCATTGCTGTATAAACTCTATATCGATAATGGCAAAAACAAGAATATTACACTGTATACAAGATTTTTGGTCCTACGTACACAAGCGTCATATATCTTCCTCTGGCATCTTCTTAAATTTCTCCTGTATTTTTCCGACTCTCTTTGGAATTTTTTTTGTCAGGCTTGAATTTGCCCTCACCTTGTCTTATCATAGATCATAGTTACATGACCACATATGTGAACACATGATATATTATATATTACATATACGCATGCTAGAGAGCTGAGGTAGCTTCATTGGGAGTTTTGGAATGTACATGTAATATGTAAGAATTTGACTATTACTCGTATATCGTATTTGGAAGTAATTAAGTAGCTCATATTTACATAAGTCACTAATACTTCATTTTTTTCATAATATATATATGGTACTAAAAATGGGATTATGACCATTGTCTATTTGGGTTATGGTTGTTTAGTGACTAACTTGGTTCAAACGGGCGGTGGATATGTGATAATGAAAATGTTTTTCAAAACTTTTGGGTTCATACATGGTTTACAGACTTCTACAGAATATATAAAGAATTCATTCATGGCCGAAAAAGTATTGGATATTTAATTGAATACTTGTAATCATTAAAGTAAAGCATTGCAAATGTTTAGATGAACCAATGCAAAGGTTTGCAATTGTAACCATTGATTATAGACATTGCAACTTTTGATTATTAAAACTTTTAGTAATGAACCATTATGACTTTTAGTGATGAATCATTACGACTATTAGTATTAATAGTTGTAATTGTTGGTTCTAACCATTGCGACCTTTAGTATTTTAAGATAAATGCGTTATGGGCATTGGCAAATTATAACAACTTGAATCACAAGATATCTAAAACTAGTTAGTAGATAGAAAGATATATTCATTGTTCAAACATCATCAAAAATCTTTGAAAAATCACATATAAACATTAAAACTTTATTTGTTATTCTTGTATCTTAACCTAAAAGAAGAGTGAGACTTTGATTGTTTTATCTTAAAAAAAAATTTCGTATAATCCAAATGCTCGAAATAAAGTCGAAATACTCTTTAAATAAAGTGATCTCGTGCGTACGTAATTGAGTCATTATCTAAATATATAGTTCACACTTATTCGGGTTATGAAAACAAAATTTTAACCAACATTACTCCGACCGATTCAAGTAAAACATAGTTTAGTTACCGTCTATTCTTATCCGAGAAATCCGGATTTAGCATGCATGCATTATATGAAACCACTTTCTATATTTTTTTTTGTGAAAGGTCATGCATATTTTAATATGTATACACATGATATTCTGACATGATATCTTATCCAAGATATGATCGTTTTATTCGTAGTAATGTATGAAAAAGAATAAAAAAGATTCAGCAAAAAAAAAGGAATAAAAGAATATGATGGATGTTGTACTTATATAAACTAAATGTATTTTTGTGTGAAGCTCATCAATGTCCTGGTTTTCCAGCAAATTACTAACTGATAAATGTACGTACTGTATAAAACTGTTCCAAAATACATGAAGATTTCTAAAACTGGTATCCATTTTGCAAGTATCTCCCAAAAAATCTACAGTCTTAAAAGTGTATCTTATGCAAAATACGAAAGATGAGATAGGGATGTCTTTGTTTTGACCAGTGCAGAACTATCTTACAGTCAAATATATTAACTTAAATCTACCAACAGTCAAGATAATTACCTTCCAAGCAATAGACACGGGTTCGACGCCGGCCAATGATATGTTCTTTTATTTATTTTTGGGCATTCAAAATTTTTACTATGTTGTTGGTTCAAATAATTCAAAGTTTTTTTAAATTCCAAGCGTATGTTGCTGCTTCAAATAATTCATCATCACACGTATAGATGAGAAAATGATGAAGAATGATTACTTATTAGTATATGGTTTTTAGTACTTTCAGAGTCGGTATCGAAATTAAGGGGCCTCTAAACAATTTAATAAGATTTGTTAAATTTTTTACAGATTTGAATTTTTCCAATATAAAATTTTTGAACCCTAGATCAATATTTTATTTGGCTATGCGAGTGCTATCCATGTACCTCGAGCCAATCGGGTACATTACTCTTATTCCCGGTCGCTAGGCTCAAATTCCATTTCCTTCCCGTCCACAAACTTTGCTCCCTTCTTCGTTTTTTTCTTTCCACGCTTGTGTCACCTAGTAGTCACTAAAGCCACTTATGTATATTAGGGAATGTGCAAATGACACTATGTTGTGCAACCTCATGAAAAAAATACCTAACAGAACATGTAAGAGAGGGATCATTTCTGTTATGTAATTTTTGTAAGACATAACGGTTTTTATATGTTTTAAAATTTGCAAGTGAATCCGAAAGAAAACCAAATACATGAGGCATCACTTATGATCATCAAGGTTTGTGTTGATAGTGATCATGATAAAAAAATTTGCACATTCAAAATCCAGAAAGAAGTCTGTTCCTCTGTACCCAAATCCACTCAACACTCTCGAGACTTGACACCAAACATTCAGGAACACAACTCGGTTTCTCCCATAATCCCATTGAACTTCAAAATCCCACTGAGGCATAAACTCTCTGAACATGCCTCAGTTTTTTTTCTGAGAGATATCAACAACAAAAATGAATTTAGCGAAGTATAGGAAAAAAAAATCCAAGTGGGATCATTACTATTCATGTGTGTTATAGCAGATAACTGAATGTGTTAGTACAAGACACAACCAATCTTGAGTGTCTGGAGAAATATTGTCGAAGGAATATCCCAAATAACCACCTCTTGGAGCCTTGGAACAAGTTTCCACAGAGAAAGCCATCGTTATGACACGAGACTTTGTAGCCACAACATCTTTCGTATTCTCAATCAATGACATTATCTTCACCACCAAATCGTCACTCAGCTCACATATAATGCTCATATTTAAACTAGCAACCCTCCAAATCGATATATATATATATATATATATTGAACTTTGCCTTGGATTCAATTGTGATATTTTATATGTACTGTATGAAAAAGAATGATAAAAAGTTTAATGGATGTTGTCAAGTACATATCAAAAGTGTACTTATGTCAAGTATCTCCCAAGAAAATCTAGTCTCAAAAGTGTATCTTATGTCAAGTACCAAATATGAGACAGGGATCTCTTTATTTTAATCACTAAACAAAAGCGTCTGTAGTCCAACGGTTAGGATAATTGCCTTCCAAGCAATAGACCCGGGTTCGACTCCCGGCAGACGCAACTTTTAATTTTGCTCTCACTTTTAAGAAATAGAAGATCATACCTCTTATTTCAAATTCAAACCTCAATTTAAGGTTTGGCATGAATGACCCTCTAGGTGACAGAGAAGGCCAGGAAGGTGTGGGCTTAGTTGAGGCCCGATATATATTAGAGGCCCAATAGTGTTATGTCTGAACGGTATCTCCTAAAATAAAAGCCTCCCTTCAACTTTTCTTTCTTTCTTTGTCCTTACAACGACAAGGTCTCTCCTTTCTCGCCCTGATATAGTTTTCTAGATTCTCCGAGTAGAGAGGAAGACGGCGATGGGAACTGGGAGAGAAGCTAGCGTATCACTAGATGGAGTTAGAGACAAAAACATGATGCTAAGTGATGCAGTTAAAATATTTGATAAAATATTCTAAATATCTTCTTGTTTATTTGATTCATTATATTAAATTTAGATAATTATTTTTATTATTTTAGGGTTTTTATATATATAGGCTTCTTATGTCTAAGGTTGTATACAGTTTATTAATTGATTAATAAAATTAATAGTTGTCTCTTTATTATTTGTTTTTGGTAGATGCATTCTTAGACTAAATAAGATCTTTGTATTATCGTAGCTTCCGCTACATCATTAAGAAACTCAACACTGTTTTGTTCCCGGTTTGCTACAACGACAAGTACTACGCTGACGCAATCGCGTCCGGCGAATTCTCTAAGCTTGGTTCGACTTCTGTCTTTATGCTTCAATAATCTCTCCCCTATGAACTGTTATGTGATTACTGATTAGTCTTTGGTAGACAAAGTTAGAAGATTCTATAAAGAGATGCCATTTCGATTATCTGGTCTTGTTACTGCTTTTCCTTCTTTTTAGGCATGTAATAGATTTTGTTAAACTGTGGATTGGTTCTAACTTTTTACATATTACTTAATTCTCTCAAGCTCATGGATAATTGTGGGAATAATATCCATGGAATAGCCCAACATAGGGTGGCTCTGATACCATGTTAAATTAGATGAACTTCCAACTTAAAACCAATTGGTGATAATTGTATTGACCATAATCATTTATATATTACTTAATTATTTCTCCAACTACAGATGTGAGATTTTGTTTCACTTATTAACTGATTTTTTTTTTTAAATCTATTGTTTCGTAAAATTACTCATGTTTGAGCTCTGTGTTCGTGTTTTAATGAGAATGTAGTAGTGTGCACGAAGAAGACACAGTTGATGACTTTTCCTGTTAAGTAAAATGTTATCGGGACATTTGTTAGAAGAACAATCAAGTGAATGTTTATGTCCTACCTGTGTCGTGCGTGCTAATTGTTTAGACCCCCCTCTCTGAAGAATGCTTTTTGGCTCATGCTTATGACTACATCTTTAAATGCACAAGGCAGTTTATTATGTGTAGTCTTCTAAAATATGTATAATATGAAACTAATTAAAGACTGTTAACATCTTATTTTCTAATATATCATTTATTTTGAGAGTGTTGTTCTTTGGTTTCTCCAATTTGTAAGACATGAAAATTCCTTTTTTTGTTGCGTCCTCACAGCTTATTACAGTGACATATGCGTTGGAGCTATTGCTTGTCGGCTGGAGAAGAAAGAAGGCGGGGCAATGCGAGTTTATATAATGACTCTTGGTGTTCTTGCACCATACCGCGGCATTGGCATTGGTGAGTCACAAAATCTGCTTTACCAAATTTGAATCTTTACACACAAAAAATATAGCAAAAATGTTTCCTCAAACATGAAGACTTAAAGTTAATCTAATCCCCTTCTTTTCTGTATCGAAACTCTGTTCAATAACATGTTTTTTTAATTTTATTTTGCAGGTTCAAAGCTATTGAATCATGTTCTTGACGTGTGCTCCAAGCAAAACATGTCTGAGATATACTTGCATGTTCAAACGAACAACGAAGATGCCATCAAGTTCTACAAGAAGTTTGGGTTTGAGATCACAGATACCATACAAGACTATTACATCAACATCGAGCCAAGAGACTGTTATGTTGTCACCAAGTCCTTTGCTCAATCTGAAGCCAACAAATGATTGACAATACATGACTTGGGGGAAGCCATTCTTCCCCAGTTTGTTTGCTCAATTTTCAAGTCCATTCTTAGCGTTACAATGCGTCTGTTCCCTGAGTTTTGCATGTTTTTGATGACCTTAACTAATGGTTCTCTATACCTAGTGATCGTGACCCCTTGGTTTTGGACCTAATAAATAGAAAGAACGAGATCTTAGTGCTCGGTAGCTCCTCATGCTTTACTCGATAACTTATTCATTTAAACCAAACAAAATATCTACATTTTCAGTAAATATTCGTCTGTAATATGCTTACTTTCCACTCTTGTAACGTGTTGTGAATTATCTTGAAAACATTTCATTGTCATCTTTCAGAAAATGTCAATGCATAAAAATCTCAGATCTTTGATGTTTTTATTGTGGTGTGGATGTCTTTATTTGTTGGAGTGTAATTTATATAATTATTTGCAATTCAGTTAGAAGTTAAACGTCCTGTTTTTTGTTATGTGGTCGAGACGTGTAAGAATCATGTGACTATTAGGTTTTCTTTTTTGATCTAATAAAAAGCTGGTATAAAAGTTAGAACATTCTTCTTTGTCTTTAAATATCTTCAATGTGAAAATAAACTCCTAACTCTTTCAATAACATATTAGCACCTCTACACATTAATACTTAATATTTACATGCAATATAGTTAAGAACATCCAAAACATGTTGCATTGACGGTCGTTCGTTCCCGTTCCTCTTGGTGCATCTTTGGATGAGTCTGCCCATTTTTGTTGCTGCATGCATGGGATAATCGCTCTCAAGTTGGGGATCAGTTGTTTCCCCAAACGATCTAGTCCTAATATCTAAGCTGTTCAGACATTTTAATCCACCTTTTGAACCAGTAAAAAGATCAAGCAAGATCACACCATTTGTGAAAACTCAATCTCCAAGATTTGATTAGCGAAAGATTAATATCAAATTAGTAAAATAAAAGTTAAGATATTGATTTACCTGTCATTGCATATTCAAGAGGCAAATATGTAGTTGCTACAATTTTCCCATTATGTCCGATAACCTTTTTATTTGAATTAAGGTAAAGCAATTTTGCATTGTATTGCTGATGAAATCAAAACTTTTACGTATTAATTTCAAATATTATTAAAAATAGAAGAAAAAAAATTAAATCATTGACCTCATCAAGCATAATGTTATGCATGTCGAGTTCTTGGTGTAATGAGATTTTCTTGATGGAGTGAAGAAATGCAATAGCTTGTGCTGCTCCAATGGCTATCTTAACCCTTGTTTCCCAAGGCAACGTCTCCTCTTCTGTTGAGAGAAACATGAAACCTTGTATGTCAAGCAAGGTTATCTATACCGGTTTATAGAATGAACACATTAGTAATTAGGAAAATATATTAACTTCCAAAAATATGATCGTGCAAATTTCGATGGTGGGAGTATTCAAAAACCAAAATTGATTTGCTATCTTCATAACAATAACCTAAAACCTTGACCAAGTTGGGATGATGAATCTCTCCTAGAGACTCAGCTTCTTCCTGCAACTCATATACTTGATAAGTACACAACATGACAACACATATAAAAAACAAAGTGTAAGAAATCGACAGACTTTGCTTATCGTCCACACGCGTCTTGTCCGTGGACTAACTTGAAGACATTCCATGACAGAAACAGCTACTTTGGTTTTAGTTCTTGATGGTGCACATGTGGTGCCATTGATGTATCCCTTGTAGAATGTTTGAACCGAGCCATCGTCGCTAGTTACGACCCTGTCTTTTTTTTTTTTTTTTTTTTTTAAGTTTCTTGATATATATTTCCCCAAAAGAGGCAAGTTTTGAAAACCTTACAAAAAGAAGAGAGGAAAACGAGAAAAAGTGGAAATTGAAATGTGTACACATATGTAGAGACTACTTAAGATGATATGACTTCAAGGTTGGAAGTTGTCGAACCAAAGATGGAGATAAGTTGCAGTAGGAACAGAGTTGTGAAGAGTAGTGGAAATAGCTATTTGGTCAAGGCCATAAAGCTTCGATCTTAGGAGAAGATGCATTTCTTTAATCAAAACCGGAACAGGTCGAGACACAGATTTATGCAGTCTAGTGTTTCTTTCCCTCCAAAGCAAGTAAACTGCAGCCTGAAAAACCATCTTACAAATGGATTTTAGTTTCTGATTTGTAGTAGCCGTTCGAACCCAAGACAGGACATCCTCAAAGATATTCGGTGGAGTGAAGTTGGACTGAGAGAAAATTGAGACCCTGTCTTTTCTGAATCTTTTTGTTGCTTTCTTCAGTTCCGTGGCGCTGAATACTCTCAGATTCTCATTTTCTGCCTCCTCTTTTCACACACATGACGTTTAAAATTTGAGTTACATATATATGTGTATAGATTTTTATAAGTGTCAAGACGTACCTAAAACTGGAGAGCTGAGGAGAGGCTCGTAAAGAAATGAAGGATGTTGTTGTCTGAGATGCGTTAGACCGTTTCCCATTGTTGATGGAGATGATTATAATTCGGTAGATTTTTTTTTTTTTTTTTTTTTTTTTTGTTAACCGGGAGGTGTCTGGGCCTTAGGCCCAAATAATCCCCCCAGGCCCGGAGCCAGCCTTTGTTGATACCATTTCTGGCGTAAAACACTCCTCCCACGGTGGATCGAACCCAGGAGCACAACAGCACCAACGCCTGCGCTTAAACCAACTGGGCTGCCACATCCGTGGTAATTCGGTAGATTTTTGTTTCAGATTTTTAACATATGTGTAGATTTTGGGGTTTTATAATGAGGTGGAGAATGGATATTCAAATAGAAGATTGCTCACTAAGGGTCAAACAAGCATCCACTATAGTATTCACTACGAGTCTACGTCTATATCTATTTAGGGTAAATTTGAGACTTACATAAAAAATAGCAAAAACGCGTTTAGTTCATTTTAATTTAGTTATTGACTTATTGCTAAGTAGGTTGAGAAAGCGATGTTAATTTGATTTTTCTTGGGGGAAAGATCTACGGTCTTAAATTCAACTCCATGTCATTAAGTGAAGCTAAGAATGCTTTCTATATATGGCCTAATCTGATATATATTCTTTTAAAAAAAACACTTATTAATTTTTTGTATTAAATTATCTCTTTCGCTTCTCTATTTAAAACAGTAACTTAAAGTTTGAATTTGAATTAAGCGATAGTAGCTTGGTGGTAAGCTATTAGAGTTCAGTTAGTCTTGAAATCGATTCTCATTGGAACTAAATTATTACTGCTTAGTCAATCTGGATTTGAGTTTCGATTCAAGTGGCTAACATGGTGGACCATAACAGACGATCGGTTCAATTTCTGGCATTCGTCGGAAATTTTTTTAAACGAGTCTTGTAGTGTGGTAAGTACTCGAAGTTTAGATGATAATAATCTCTCCTATGGACCTAACTTCTGCCTGCAACTTATAGTTTTTGTGCCCACCAGATACACAACAACAAATGTAAGGAAAACCCCTGAATATATATAGTTGCGTGGAAATGTACATACTTGGTTACATTCCACTCTTCTAGAGCCTCTGAACTATCTTAATTATAAAAGAGAGGCCGATTTGATCTTCTTTGCAAAAAATCTATGGGCCTAAACTCAAGTACAAGCCTTTCGGCTTTGCAGTTATGGATTTTGCAATTTTATGGGATCAATGTGAAGAAATGTTTCTAAAAAGGATAGGCATGAAGTGAAGATACCGAAGTGTATGAAGACCTTCCCATGTGAGTCACATACACACGAGGGTCCTAAAACATTGATGAGCTTATCTTCCTTGTCTTCTATTAATGCTCTTAAATAAGTTCCCAACTAATTTTTGATACCAATTTTTTAAATTTTCTTGAGTAACTAAGGAGTTTTCAAGATATATGTTCATGATGTTTCCAGAGATGATGCAATCGAATCATACAGACTCAAATCTTTTTACAGTAACACATTTTCATACTATTAGACCCCGGGGTCAGCTTGTCTATTGAGTTGATTTGTCTATTATGGAGAAAAAGTTAGATCCGACATAGACTGAATTTTGTTTCTTAAAGTAAGTTGTCAAAATCATTTAAGATAGAATAGTAGCTCAAACCATTTGTGGTGATACTAGGGAAATAAATTCGAACTCAATCAATAAACATGACTGGATTGTTATAGCAAAAAAGAAAAAAGAGAGAGAGAGAGAAGAAAATGGAGGTTTCACTTACCATATACTCCTTCTATTTTTTATATGATATTTTGGCTTAGAGATTAGGATAATTACTCTTTTTAAAATGCAATTTTAAAATTATAATTTTAAAATTATTCAATTAATTATAAAAAAATTTGTAAAATTTATTGGTTGAATAATTTTTAATAAAATTAAAGTTAATTTCAAAACTTTAAAAATAACTTAAAATCTTTAAATATTTAATGTTTAGAAACAAAATAAAATTTTTAAAAAATCATATAAAATAAAACAGAGGAAATACTAATTAAACATAATGAAGTTTCTCTTTTGTTTCTTGGGTTTCTTAAGAGAGACTGAGAGATGGCAGTGGCTCGATGCATGTTGGCACGTGATTCAAAAAATCGGACATGACCGTCGTGGTTTTGGATTTTTATGGGAAGGCCACGTGCATGTGGTTGAAACCGCCGTTAAAATATAGATGAAAGACAAGATTTTACTCCGCCACGGCCTGAGAAGTCTGATGACGTCAACTGACAGAGTCAAGTGGACGCTAAACGCCACCGGAAGGAAGCAGAAGACTCGGTCCACGCTCACATGCCACTCTTAACGTACTTAATCGCTTAATGCACACTTACGTCTCAAAAAGGGTCATACAAATCATTGGTATTTAGATATATTTTCCTTCAAAAGTAGATATCCAATTGTATTTGTACTAATTTTAATCAAAGTTTTAGAAATCAGTATAGGCATTCTATCTAATGTACTCGCAGTAGTAATTTTAGTCAAGGTTTTAAAAATCGATCTAGGAGCACCTCTGCCTTTGTCTAGGCGGCAACTCGGTCCTATTTAAAAAGTTTTTTTAAAATTTAATTTATACTTTCCAAATCGATTTAAACTATTATAAATCGGTTAATTAAATTCAGTTAAATCGATTTAAATTAGTTTAAATATGTTAATTTAAACAATAGTTTTAATAATGTTAGTATATATCCACAAATTTGTCTATTTTTTTTGTTTTGCATATCTAATTTTGATAATTTATCACAATAATTTGTATTTCTATTTTAAAACTAAAATATTTCATAAAAAACCATATATAATAAATCAATAATTCGTTAATGTCTATGTCTCACTTAGGTCCCGAATAATCTACTTAATCGTTAGTTTTCTATAAAACACATATTTAACGCTTAGAAATTTTTTAACATTAATTTTAATTGATGAAAGCGCGTACATGAGTACATGAGAGTTACTGCTTATGGAAACTTTTCGAAAGCTAACTAGCTAATCGTACATGAAATTGTTTGTGCAATGCGGATTAAGTTGTAATTATAGTTCTTTAGAGTGTTATATGAATGTGTGTCGGTTGCTTGGATCATCGTCTTAAAAATCGATCATCACCTGATGGAAATGGGGAATGTGATAGATGAAAAACAAATGGGCATACTGTTTATTCGAATATTTATCAGATGTGTAACACTATATTATTTGCTTAGTTTATATAAAAAAAAAACACAATGATCAATAAATGTTGCCTGCTTTATAATAGCGAGAGCACAGGTGGAATCGGGCCATGGGACCGTGAAATAGAAAAAGAGGTTGAGACAGTGGCCACGATGGTGGCTTTAGCTCTATGTTTCTCACTATAATCTGCCGTCTTCTTTTCAAGTGGGCCACATTCCCACTACACCGTCAGCCGTATAGCCCCACCCACGTTCACTCATTCACCCTTCTTGTCTCTTTGCTCATTCCTCACCATCTTTACTCGAATTAAGGATCCAAATGGTGACTTTGTTAACAAATTAATCGACAATGATAACTAGACTAAGAGTCAAATAAGTTTTATTATTGCATTTTTTTTTTGAAAAGGTGGAAACGCCTTTTCTTAAACATAATATAGTCTTTATTTGTCGTTTTTTTTATAGAAAAACATGAGAACAAGACACAATATCGCAGAGGCCACGTTCCGGCCGACATCGAAGACTGTTATCCTACGTCCGAATTTTAGCCGAACGAGGGCATATCAGAACAGTCACCACAACTTATTATTATTTAAAGGTGAATTATAAAGAAAACAAAAAGCTGAGAAAAGACAGACTCAGATGCTGTCAAAAAAAAAATCAATTCGCAAATCTTTAAGAAGTGAGATCCAAGTGCTTGTAACTTTTTTATATGATAGAGTCACAAAGAAAAGCTCACACAATCCTCCTCGTAGCAACTCCACCGGACATCCATTGACCATTGTGTCTCAACCACATGACCAAGATGTATTTTACGTCTTGCATTATTACTTGAAAACATCTCCAAGATTTAATCGGTAGTACAAAGTTATGATATAATACGACTGATACTTCAAAGTTACATTAATATCAGATCAAGTTGTATATTCTGGTCTAAGTTGTGTATGTGTAATTGTGTAAAGGGAGATATTTGGATATCAGATCAAATCTCTCCATTAGTTGGCATTTTTTGGTTGAAGTGTTTACCACATGTGGATATGAATCAACACAATCTTTTTTTTTGTATGTGTAATCAACACAATCTTTTGTTAATTGTCTTTTAAATTAATAGAAATAACATGCAAAAACTGACTAATGTTTTGTTTTCAATGGAAATTCCTTGTTTATTTTTGATGTTTGCCAACTCACTTCTAAATTGATATCATTCAGTGCGTTGTAGGTTTTCACATTAATTTATACAACTCTGAGCAATGTAAGAAATAGCAGGAACACAATAAGTTACAAAAACAAGGAAAAATGTTCATTGGCGATTTGGAGTTAATGCCATTTACCTTTATTCAACATGTTGGATGTATGAATACTTAAATACTGTAATGTCATTAATATGTTTACTATCCAAAGCCATAATACTTTATGCAAATTGCTTTTTGGAAATATGGAGAATCATATAAAATAAAAAATATGTGAAATGACGATGTCAGTTTTTTAGCAAAATTGCATTAAAAACTACTCCCTCTATTTTAAAGATTGTTACTTTAGTATTTTTCTCTTGTTGTATAAAAAATGTTATTTTAAAAATTTAATACAATTTATACTTATTTTCAGCTTAATATTAATCGTAAAGTACATTAATCATATAAATAAATATATTTATCTCAAATTAAAATGTGTAATTAATATAAATGTAATTATATTTCAATCTTATTAAAAACTAACTTTTTTTTTGTCTAAGAGTGATAATCTGACGGCAGAAATAAAACATTGAGAAAGTACATGATTTTCCAGAAATAACCTTCTGTGCTATTCACTTCTGCAATATCTCCCAAAAGAGTGAGTCACGCCCCCACGTGGATACGCAAACCACATCAGTGGCATAAATCCGTAAATTATAGCAAAATCTAGAGGTACTTTCCAAGTTGTAAATGCATATAAACAATTGCCTCTCCTCTCATAATCTCTCATATTCTTTTATTAAAATCTATCTCAATCTCTTCTACTTTGGTTGTTAGCAATGAAAGGAGGCACCGTCTCGTTTCTCTGCCTTCTTCTCATCTCCACCGTCACATCAATTTTCTGCTTCCGTGATGGTAATCATCAATTACATACATACACTCGTACATGACATATATACTCTCCATGTATTATATATGATTCCATCTTTTTCATGTTTTGAGAAATAGTGACATGTTTATTTAATAGCTTAATTATGTTTGCACGAACGAAAAAAAAACTTAGCTCAGTTTACTTTCTTTCCAAAGTCTCTACCACTAAACAAAAAAATGTCTGGGCGGAGAAAAAGCCTGGTCGTGGTCGAGACCCTTTTTTGTTTGAACGTGGTCGAGACATTTTATTTAATATTTTCGCTGTTGTTTCTTATAGATATAACCATTTCTCTTTATTTTACTCTTGTAGATAATATTTTAATATATGTGACGAATATAAATTTAATCCAAAAATGTAACAAGTTCACTGACACCGAGGGCAATTTCGTAAACGCAGGGATGTTACCAAACGGTGATTTCGAGTTAGGACCAAAACCATCGGACATGAAAGGAACACGAGTGTTAAACAAGAACGCTATTCCAAACTGGGAGCTTTCAGGCTTCGTCGAATACATAAAGTCCGGTCAAAAACAAGGAGACATGCTCCTAGTAGTCCCTGCTGGAAAATTCGCTGTCAGGCTAGGAAACGAAGCATCGATCAAACAGAGACTTAACGTGACAAAAGGAATGTATTATTCGCTCACGTTCAGTGCCGCAAGGACTTGTGCTCAAGACGAACGGCTCAACATATCGGTGGCACCTGACTCGGGTGTTATTCCTATACAGACTGTGTACAGTAGCAGTGGATGGGACCTCTACGCTTGGGCGTTTCAAGCTGAGAGTAACGTGGCAGAGATCGTGATTCATAATCCTGGCGAGGAGGAAGATCCTGCTTGTGGACCACTTATTGATGGTGTTGCAATCAAGGCTCTATACCCTCCAAGACCTACCAATAGTAAGTGTATTTCTTTGTTTATATTATATGAATCTCGTTTATTCTGAGAAATAAATCCTTTTCATTAATTATCTATCCACTGCGATCTGTCAAGTTTTCAACTACATGTGCTTTTTAGCTACTTATTTAGGGGTTGTTGACATTTTTGTGCATTTGGTTTTCTAGTTTGTAGAACCTTGTATTGCATTAGAACCGAGACTTTTTTATTGGTTTGTAGAAATTTCAGTTCAGTTTAGTTAATTTTTCAACTAAAGAAAAAAACTGAATATAAATATCTTCAGTTAACAAATAACTAGATACAAAAAGATATGTACGTGTAATGAATTTCTGTGCACTAGAGCATTCCTAACCGAGGTTTTTAGCTTTAGGGTTCTCAAAATAGATATACGTATATGTATATATTTATATTAATATTTAATTATAGCGATTTTAATTTTATGGGAAACTCCACCCAAAAGTTACTTCCGAAGATATTTTGAGCTAAATTTTCCGTAAAATTAATAATCTCATAATTAAATATTAATATATATATATATATATATATATATGTATTTGAGAACTCCGTAACTAAAAATCCTTATTGGAACTGGTCTTAGTTTTGGTTAATTTGATTCATATAGAAAAAAATATAAATGAATTATGTTTCAAAGATTTTGGTTTGGCTTGGATTAGGTTTATACTTGTAGTTTATAATATTAAGAACAGAGATTTTTTAATGAATTGATTACATTACATGACTATGGTCTATTGCATGTGTTAACCAAGACGTATGGAAGAATTAATCAAACGATGTTTTTTTTCTAATTTTATGAAACAGAGAACATATTGAAAAATGGAGGATTCGAAGAAGGTCCCTATCTACTCCCAAACTCCACAACCGGTGTACTGATTCCTCCCTTCATAGAAGATGACCACTCTCCTTTACCCGCTTGGATGATCGAATCCCTCAAAGCCGTCAAATACGTTGACGCCGAACACTTCTCAGTCCCACAAGGGCGTAGAGCCGTTGAGCTAGTTGCGGGCAAAGAAAGCGCGATAGCTCAGGTGGCTAGGACCATCATAGGGAAGACCTACGTGCTTTCTTTCTCGGTTGGAGATGCGAACAACGCGTGCCAAGGCTCGATGGTAGTCGAGGCGTTTGCGGGAAGAGACACGTTAAAGGTTCCTTATGAGTCGAAAGGAAAAGGAGGTTTCAAACGAGCTTCTTTGCGGTTCGTGGCGGTTTCGAACCGCACTAGGGTTATGTTTTACAGCACGTTTTATGCGATGAGAAGCGATGATTTCTCTTCCTTGTGTGGCCCTGTGATCGACGATGTTAAGCTCCTCAGCGTTCGTAAGGTGTAAGCTGGTCACAGTTTTAAGCAGTGTGGTTTTTTTTTTTAAGTATTTTTTTTTAATCTCCGGTGCTTTTGAAATGAGATGATTTAATTATACCGAGTGAGTTGTTATGGTGTAGGGTTTTATATAAAACAGAAATGTCTTGCTTATATCTATTTTCTTGTATGAGAAGGCTGAAGAAATGTTGTCGTTCTTGTTACTATATAGTATTGGGTTTTTGAGGAGAGCATATGATTTACAAGATTAATAAAGGTGTGATACTAATATCTATATGATCCAGACTCCAAAGCAACGAGGATAAGTATATATTTATCATCATATGTGTACTATTGAATACTATCAAACTATTAAAATTGGTATAGCTAACTATCAAGTTGTTGGCATATGCACTGAATTCTTTGAAAAAAGGGAAAAAAACAACCTGAGAAATGTCCATATCTACAATGGTTACATAATTTCAAGTAACAAACAAATTGGCAAGTTACAAAAACAAACAAACATCTTAATACCATTCATAAGAAATAGAGTTGGGAAATAAAGTGGGCCAAAAGACCAGACAATCTACCAGCCAACACATGACTCAGAGTTGCACTTCCAAAAACTATACATCTTACCATCACTTAACCACTCCCAATATCATTTACCCTAAAGATTACAACCACCTTCATTGATACAACACACCCCATTGCTATACTAAACTTATTATGGGTGTGCAAAAGAATAGAAAATACATAAAAACTTCACAACAAAGTATAGATCAGATCAGGCTGATACAGTTGCATTGGGAATAACGGATGATGAAGATACAGCAACTTCTCTAGCTGCCTTCTTCTGTGTTGAAGCCTTTGAGGTTGAAGGCCCCAGTTCACAGAGATCCCCAATATCCAGCGTCTCTGGGAGGTTTTCTTGAGCTTCAGTGCTGTATATCTACAGCAAGATAGATCAAAATCATCGGTTATGTAACCAGCTTCAAGAGAATGATTATGAGATATGACTGATGAACATACCTCAAGCTGATTCAGCATCTCAATGGTTGCTTCAAGATCACCGCCGTTTGCAAGGTATACATCAGTTATAGACTCTTGAGAGAGACCAGAGAATGTCACAAGAAGATATTCAATATCCATGTCTATATCCATCTCCATATCCAAATCATCATCATCCCTTCTCTGCTTATATGCCATTTCAGAGAATGTCTTGGGCATGAACATCTTGTCTTGTCCCTGCAGGTTATGTGTGGCCAAACCATCCATATCATCTACCCTTTTGGAGAGTGGTACGTATGATGCTGCATGTGGATTCAATGCAAATGCTCCTCCTTGCTTCATTGTTTTTTTTTTCTTGGGAATAAATTTTCTGCCAAATTCAAATGGCCATCCATTATTAACAAATATAGAATAGAGAAAGAATAACTTGTATAACAAGGAAAAGACAAAATCAATATGTCTCTAATTATGCTGCACAATCTCTAACCAACTTAATGTATAGCACAAACGTTTCTATAGGATAACACAGAAGGGAGAGAGACCGAACATGTGACAATGATATGTGCTCTATAGAGGTTACGTTAGAGAACCTGGTCAAGAATCTTGTTACTGCATGAACAAATAAAAAGAAAACAATTGTGAATCAAAAGAAATGATGGGAAGAGATTATATGCAAAATTTCAAAAACGAATAGGGATCGTATCTTGACCTCGTCAACGATGGACGTGAAAGGACAATGATCAACGAAACATCAGGAGAGAAAATGAGCTTACCAGAGAAAAAAACTAGCGTTCATCATCGATGTGTTAAGGGAAAGAGAAAAATATATAATATTATTGTATGGTGAATAAAAATGATGATATTATTGTTTACTGTATATTATGCGAATAACTCTTTTATTGTATAGTATATGACACTAGAAGGTCGTGACGTCGTCAGATTGGAGTAAGTAATCATTATTTAAAATCAATTAAAACATGATAAATAAGAAAAAAATTACCTAAAATTATGGAGAAACAACTAAGTTAATTCAATTTTCAAGTAATAGTATAGATTGTTAGGCACAGCTGGTTGGGCTTTAAAAATTCAGGGCCTAAAGATTTAGCAGTTTGTTTAGAGTTACTGGGCTCTTATTATATGGGCCATGCACCTCTTGTCGCAGTCTCAAAATAAATTGCTCAGCTTGTTGGGCTTAGAAAAGTTTAGCAGAGTTTCTTTAGAGATACTGGGCTTTTATTATATGGGCCACGCATCTCTTGTTACAAGAGAAAGAAAAAAATAAAAGATTGCGGTGAGCGTAATCGAACACGCGACCTTCAGATCTTCAGTCTGACGCTCTCCCAACTGAGCTATCCCCGCTTGATGTTTATATCTTTCCTACTTAAAAGAATTAGTAGCAGATGAATTTGTGTAGAGTCTAAATTTTAAAAATTGATAGATTTTAAAAGTTATGTGGATTTTGAAACTATGTATGCATTAACTTATAAAATTTGATTATAAGTTTTTTTAGATTGTTTATGAATTTGCATTAACTCTTTTCTATCATTTTCTTGTAAAGTAATAAATATCTAATCTATATTATTCTAAATTATATAGTATGATTCTTTGTTTTTTTCAAAATATGTTCTTTTGTTAAAAATAATAATGATGCATACAAAATTATATTACTATGATAAGATGAATATTATATTAACAGATTTAATCGTAATATGTTTTTTAGTCATTTATATGTTATTTACTTTTAATATTTAATGATAAAATAATATAAATATAATTATATATTCAAAAATAAAATTATATAAAATGTAATGTATGAATAATATATAAATATAATTATAAATTTAAAATATAAGTATATAAAATATAATTATATATTTAAAAATGTAAGACTGTATTTTGGACATATAATTTGGATTGAAAGTTTAGTAGATATTTGGTAAAAGTAATTATTTACTTTCTAATTTTTATCACATGAATTTTTAAAATCTCATGAATACATATCATATTTTGAAACTTTAGTCTTATGAGTAAAAATGAATACAATTCGTATTTTAATAACACTAACTTTAGTTAGAATTATAGAATCAATATAAAATAAACTTTTTGAATAACAAGAGATTTGAACAGATTCTATGAGAATTTTTAAACTAATAACAATGGATTCTATCAAAAAATTTAAAATCTATGAACCAATAAAATAAAAATCTCAAAAAATTCCAAAATTCATGAGAATTCACTTGTTTAGTTATATTGAGCTACAGTTATGTAGTTGTTTGTATTATTCACTTATTAGTTTTTCAACCGAAGTTAACAGATCACTGACGAATTGTATTACACTATTACATACTACCAGTGTTCGAATTTCTAATTGTTTTTTTGATAATATGAAAATTCAAATTTATAAAATACTAATAAAATCTACATAAACAAATAACAATTGTCCAGTTCCAGGGGTTTGCATAAATCTTAGGTAATATGTTAGGTCTTATAAGTACCATAATGATTAATCCGAGTCTTTTAAGGTGGGGTTTTTAATGTAAAATTTATTTTTTCTTTTTTTTTTTGTATTTTTCACGCTAAGAAACGGCTCTTATGGTTCTTATTTAAGAGACAATTCTTAGTTTTTCTTAGTTAAAAGCTAAGATACGTCTTTTAAAAAAGCTAAGAACCTCAACTAAAGAAACCCCGGTTAATCATGCTTTAATATTTGTAAAAAGAAAGGGTCGTTTTCTAAATATTGTTTTTAGTAAGATGAGACGATGGAAGAGAAAAAAGGGAGTCAGCAGTTTCGCGTTTTTTTTTTCTCTTTTTATATTCTCTCGAGTGGTTACGATTTCTTCATTGTCCACAAACTTGTAGGGAAGTGAGAGAGAGAGAGGGTGGAAACCCTAGATTCGATCTCCGTTAGTTTTCTCGAATCGAAGGCGATGGTGTTCTACTTCAAGGCGCGACCAGATGCTGGAGACTACACCATCTTCATGGGGCTTGATAAGTTCGAGAACGAGGAGCTCATCAAGTACGGCTTCCCCGAAGACGTCTGGTGAGCGACAACGATTATTCATTTATTGATTCACGATCATTGAATTGCCTAACCGTGAAATTGAGTTGGTTTGATCGAATTCACTTTGGTTATGGTCAGACGTTTTTGTTAGAATTGTTTATATGGTGGAAAATAGAATATGTTTGGTCGTTGTTGTTCGTATAATAATTAAGAAAAATGATTGCTAACTATATGTAGTATTGACCACCACATAAATGGAGACTAAACTAAGCTATATGTAAGTACACGAAATAGTATGACATCATCTGTTAATTTAATAATGTTATGTAGATAACATTAAGAGTCCAAAAAGTGACTTGGACAGAGATTTTAACTAAGTTTAATTCTCCTGATGATCAATTAAAATCAGTTCCATTCGACTATAATAAAAAAAATCAGAGAAATTAGTTAAATTACACTATGGTAGATCGGATTATAATTGATGAACGGGAGAATTAAACTGAGTTAATGTCTCAAACATCTACGTCATTTTTTGAATTAACGAAATTAAGTCCGTGATATTAACTACATAATATCATTAAGTTGAGGGAGAGTGGCCACACAGATAAGTAAATCTAACTGGTAGGTTTCGAATCCAGGATGCTTAACACTTTTCCGAGCCCGCTATACCACCCAACCACGCCAATGTGGTTACACGCTATTACTTACATTTTTCTAAACCCAAACTATTGGAGTTTCATGGCTTGCCTATTGATAACATGCTTGCTGCTTAACATTTTTTTTTTGGTTTTTTACTGAGTTATTTTTTCATGATTGCGGTGTATGAGATAACTTATACAATACATTATGTCTACCGTCTGATCAATGGTAGGTTTCACGTTGATAAAATGTCGTCAGCTCATGTTTACTTGAGGCTTCATAGAGGCCAAGGTTTTGATGACATTAGTGAAGGTGTGCTTGAGGACTGTGCTCAACTTGTGAAGGCTAACTCCATTCAAGGTATAATCTGAAACCCCTTTTCTAACTTAACATTTACAATAACCAATTAGTCTTGGAGTATCAGTTTGTTCCCGTTTCTCAGGAGGGCACATATAAGACTATATACTGTAATCTTACCGAATGGTGTGTATGGGGTTATGTGCCAGGCAACAAGGTGAACAACGTTGATGTTGTGTACACTCCCTGGTCCAACTTGAAGAAAACCGCCTCCATGGATGTTGGTCAAGTTGGTTTCCACAATTCTAAGATGGTTAGCTTCTCTTTATCTCTTCAAAATTGAAAAAATGATCAAGCAATGATGAACTTAAACTGATAATGTGTTTCTTTAAGGTGCGGACCATCAGAGTGGAGAAGCGAGTCAATGAAATAGTTAACAGATTGAACAAAACAAAAGTTGAGAGAACACCTGATCTCAGAGGTAAGTCTTTTTTAGTTTATGATGGGCTCTTCCTTAAATTCAAATAGATACATAAGTGATTAGCGTGGTAAATAGTCAGTATAACATTTTTTAAAGATGTATTAAATTAGTATGGTTGTTTATGAAGCGGAGAGAGAAGCAGTGAATGCTGCAGAAAGAGCTGAGAGGAAGCAACATCTGAGGGAGAAGGTAAGTTTCTTCTGTCTTGGTCCTTGTCATCTTCTTAACCTGTGAAAAGGTCTCTATTGACTCAATCAAATCTTCATTGTTTTGCAGAAGAAACGTGAAGAGATAGAGAGGCTTGAGAAGGAGAGGCAAGCAGATATGAGGAGTTACAAGGGGTTAATGGTAACTGATAAAATGACATCTAACAAAGACATTGCTTCAAGCAACAAATCACTTCAGGAACTAGAAGACGATTTCATGTAAACTTGAAGGCTTATCATGTTGTGTAAAGCCTTGGATGATTATAATGATGATCGGTTTCAACTTTTGGTCCATTGGAATGTTTCAAGAAGATTGAATCCTGAGTTGTGAGAAAAACAGAGAGCATTGTGATATATATAGTAGAATAGGCACAAGACTCTTGCGTTACTTTATTTAATCAATGGGATTATAAAATAACAATGATAGTAACCACATTTATCTTGACAACCACCTGAAATGCTGAAAAAAACAAAAGTAAGATTCAGACCAGGGGTGTGAGATGTTTCAGACATGTTTGGTTAACAGCGGCGTGAATAGAGTCTGCAAGGTGCGGTACAGTCTTGGAGCTCAGTCTAGCCATGCTTAGCCTCACGTCGGATGTCATGTAAATGTGGTACTCTTTAGTCATGAAGGAGACTTGATCATGGTTAAACAGACCTATCTGCTTTATGATGCGACTCCGATCTCCAGGCGTCCCTTGAGCACGTAATGCCCTGGAAAAGCTGTTTTCTCATGGTGATGATACGAACAGCCATGGCTTTCAGTTCCAGAGTCCATTCGTTGAACAAGTTCCTGTCACGGATGATTACAGCCAAGATTGATGCACCATGGAACGTCATAAGAGTTTCTTAATTTAGATAGAATATTACAATGCTGAGAGCTCCATAGAGTCCCATGTTCTTTTGCATAACTCTGAGCAACGAGGCATTCTTGGTGTACTTCTTGACTCGTGAGCTACAGATTCAAGACTCAACATCATCAACACAGAGGAAAGTGGAAAGAGAGGTCAAACCTGTCACTGATAAGCTGCTGCTCAGCTTTCCTCACAACATTAAGAACCAAAGGTTTCCCCTCCTACAACACATTAACACCATTAACAAAACCAATACAGGAAAGAGCAGAGACAATCTTTTTTTTGAACATCATTTTGAGCAGAGACAATCTTCATCACAATTATTACCTCACTTCGGTAAGCACCAACTCCCAAATTAAGCTTAATTGCGTGCCTGTGTTACGTTGATAAGGGCCATCACCAAGATAAATTATCTTATAATTAAAAAAATTATTCTTAAATTCCACAGGAAAAACAACTAAAATAAAGAAATACTTCCCAGGTGTTTTTTTTTGGAACATTTTTTTTTTTGGAACAATACTTCCCAGGTTAAATTCGCATTTTAATAAAAAGTTGGCAATTAAAATATTATCTGTTTTTATATGTTTTACTAATATTTAAAGAAATAAATTGTTTCAAAAACTCTGCTTGAATAGGCTGAATATGTGATTTCATACATATTTGTAAATGAAGCTTAGCTTGCTATCATCAGATGAAATTCTCTTATTGAGAAAGATAATAAAATGGAAGTGTTATGTACCAATCCCAAAATCAGCTTAGTTGAGTTGGTAGCTCAAGTCTACTATAATTAATGTTGTTTTATTTTAGATTATTATGATATATTTAAATTTTGGATTAAGAAAACTGTTTAGGTAATTACAGAAACAAATATCCAAACTTACAAGGCTATTGCTCAAACCACAACATTCCATTTGAAATCCGGTATTATTTAAAGGTTACTGAAGTTAGTCATATATCTAATCTATTAAAACTGAAGTACAATTAGTATTTAATCCAGATTTTTGCTTAATATTTACAAGGAATGCCATTGATATTATTCATGCATCCAAACATCTAAACATTAATTATTAATAAGAAAAAAAAATCTGGGCTAAGCCCATTAACAACATTTGTTATTAGAAATGAATACTTCATAAAAATATATATATATATATATATATGTGTTTTCCAAATTTTTATAATAAAAATAGAATTATACATATATATATATATATATAACATTAAATTAATTTATTTTTTTATTCATATTCATATAAGCTACCCAACTATATTTGAACTATAAAAAATATAATAATGTTTATAATTTTCGATTATAATCTGAATTATTCATTTACAATAACAAAACTATGTAATTTCCATAACAATTTAGTGACTAAAATATATACTAATATTTATTATAAATGTTTATATATACAAACAAATAAAATTTAATTTTCATTTGTACGATATATATCTAATAAGAATAACTTATGTAATTTATAAATTTAATATTTTAATCACTACATGATACATATACATAATTAGGTCTAGGACGGATCAAATATCCAGGATATTTTAGGATATATGGATTCAGATATGCATTCTTCGGATTCGTAAAATTGTTATTCGGATCCGGATATTCGGGGTTAGGATATCCATACTAAAATCCGAATACACGCGGATATTCAGACCTGTTTTTTAATTAAAAACTAACTATTAACCATTTATTTAGCCTATTTAAAATTATTATTTAAAAAACTTAAAAAATCCTTAAAATTTAATAAAATTAAAATTTTAGTTATTCTATATAAAAGTATATATAATATACATAGATAACTATAATTAAATTTTAAATATTTAATATCCGGATCCGTTTATCTAGACCTAAAGTTTACTATCCCAATTTGTACCCATATTAGTCGAATCCGCAAAATCACTATTAAGATCCCCAAAGATCTGTTTTTCAAAGCGGATGGGATCCCGGATCGGATAATGGATATCGAATATTAATTTCCAGTCATATATATATTTATATCAAACAAATTGTTTAAAATATTTCATATTCATAAAAATAACGTCCGCGCGGGCGCGGGGGTCAAAGACTAGTTTTTAGTTGATACAGATGACATTTTCTTGAAATAGTCAAAAATAAAAATCATATTTTCAAGAATACTTGATCATACATATACACCGTTTTCAGTTGGGTGCAATGATGGATCCATATGTAAAATGAAAAATTATTAAGAATACCTTAAGGTAAATATTATTTTTCAAAAATATTTTCAATCAAAAATATATTAACTTTTGGATTTACACTTTAGTGATTATTTTTTAGGTCTTAGTATTAAAAGTATGGGTTGAGTTTATAAATATTTAGAAAAATAATTAAGTTTATTTTCATCATAAATTTAAGGTATATTTGAAGATAGTCATTCATTAATAATAAATTTGAAAAGCTGAAATTTATCAATGTAAAGTTTAGATATATATAGTCCATTACTACTACGAAGAACTTTTAATTAAGTTTGTCCAATGGATTCTTCTTATTTATATTATAAGATTAAAAATAAAAAGGTTAAAGTTAAAGGAGATATGAATATGTACAACCCCATGACCCCATCTGCTTCTCTTTGTATCCATCCGTGGTTAGGGCATGAGCATTGAGGGTTCATAAGGGGTTCATAAGGAGGTTTACACAGTTTTCTAGATGAACAGTGATGAATTTCTCTCTCCAAAAGTTCATCTCGGTGAACCCCAAGAAGGAAAAGTTCGCCACGTGTCGGAAAGGGATTGGTTCAATTAAATTTTTTTTTTTTTAAATCTGACAAAAAAATAATAATAATAAAATATTACAAAGATGAACTTCAAGAGGGGTTCATTGATGCTCATGCTCTTAGAGCATCATTAACCCGGGGTGCTTAGCAAGGGTGCTTGCACTGTTTGCGGGGTCCACTGTGAGTGGACCCCGCAAACAGTGCAAGCACCAGTTCTAAAAGTGCTTAAATAAGCACCCCTTTTCTATTGGTTCTTGCACTGTTCACGGGTCCCACTGACACGTGGCGTCCCGTGATTGGTCTGTTTTTAATTTTTTTTTTTTTTTTTAGAAACAAGAAAAAAAAAAAGAAAAACCCAAAAATAAGCACCCCATTTAGGGTGCTAGGGTTAAAGATGGCCTTAGGTGTTGATGGTCTGCGGGTCAGCCAACTTATTTGTAGGGTTAGTTCATCATATCCACATACAAAAAACTGTTTCGAAAAAATACTTAATACAATTTTACATCTATTTTAATCTAAAATTTTGAATATTAAATATGTAAAGCCGGAAAAAAATCTTTGATTCAGACCCTATAGGAAAGTGAAGCCACTTCCTCTGTCGGTTTTGTCAACCGAGATCGTTACCTCCACACACCTGCGTTTACCTCCGAACAATATGTTTGCTGATGTTTATGATTATGAGATTCACATAGTCTCTCTGATAAAAGTTTGTTGTTCTCAAAGCTGTTTGTGCTCGTTCAATGGGCTTTTTAATTCTCAGTGTCAAATCAAGTCAACTAGAACTTTGTATTTTCGATATTGCCTATGGTTACGGAGCTTTTCACCAAAAGTGTTTAACGACCAATATTCTGATCTCTTCTTATAAATGCATCAACGTCGTTTTATTCGATTATTGTGTGTTTTTTAAAACATTAATTTTGGATTTCAAGTGAAACGTCTTTTCAGATTTGTTTACCCTTTAAACACATCTATCTTTATTTTTGTTATAATAGTTTTTCTTATTCAATTTGCAGTTGAGTTTAATAGTCTATATTTTTTTTAGTTCTTTGAACATTTAGATTAGTATAATCGTTTTTGTGATTCAGACCGTTATTTCTATTGGACCAGTCTTGTCAGTGGATATCCATTTTGAACGGATCTAGTAGTTTAAAGTTTATATATATCTTATAATGGGAGTGGCTTGTGTCTGGCATTCGAATATCGATGTTTTGACATGACAATGATAACAAAGATGAGATCCTTGCAATTTGTTGTATCAATGGCTTCGGGAAATCCTCTGGTGTGAATAAATTCAAGAGGCTAAATCAGTATCCTCCTAATTGAATTACTTTATAGTGAGTGGGGTGATGTAAATTCTTATAATATAGATGATATAAAGCTTACTAAAATCGTGAAAAATCAAAAACAAATCAATAATATTATTAGGATGCATTTGAAAGATTTTCATATTTTTGCATACTCAATTTTTTAGTTAAATGTTTTTCAATAACGCAACTCAACATGTAGTTCAATTTTAAACTTTGTCGATTTTAGTTTTCGACCGAAGAGATTTTTAAATTCTTTTGATCATTACAAAAACCCATAAATGCTGAAAATGATACCCGAAAACTTTATTGCTTACACGACAAATTAAAGTGTTGGGAGTTTGTGATATATATCATGGCGTGTTTGAGCTGTAACTCGTTTGAACCTAAACAGCCTCCTTCCTTATTTCACATAATTAGAATATATATAGATTAAAATTCTGAATAGTAACGGTGAATTTGATAATATATTTGGTGCAAAAAGAATATACAGTAAGTCTAACTGAAAATTTATATATTTTGTAAACAAGTACAGTTTTGATAAACTAATGTTTGATTGGTAAAAATATATTTTATAGTATTAAATAATTGTTTGAGTGGTAAAAATAATAAGTGGTATGAATAACAAAATTAATATTAAATTAATAAGTTTATTTTTTATTTAGTGTTTATGTCATAATTTATTATTTATAAATTTTAAATATCAAACTAAATAATTACATATGATTGATAAAAAAATATAACTTTAGATTTAATGATTCAAGTTTATGATTTAATATTTAAGAGCTAGGATAGAATTATAGTTTAGAGAATGTGTTATTTTGTCATATCTTTTTGGTGCTATATATCTAGACTCTTTTTTTCTCAATTTATAACGTCAACAATTTTGTAAACTAGAAGGGAAAATTTAAATAAAAATAATTAAAGAGAAAAACGCATGCAAAACCACATCATATTTGGAAATGTTTTATAACAAGGTGCGCTAGTGATAACAGTTAGTACAAAGCGTTGTTGGATCAAAACGTACCGGCAATTAAACTTTCTTTTGAATGGCGACAGTTATAGAATTCCACTCAACGATTGTCATTCACAGCCTAAGACTTACGAGGTAATCCAAAATATTACTACTCCCACAGTTTCATTTTAAGTATTGTTTTAGATTTATACACATATTAGAAAAATATTTAATTTTACATATTTTCTATATGAAAACATCATTACTTATACACATAATCATATTTTAATCAACAGAAAAATAAACTAGAGAATAAACTTAATAAATCTAAAATTCTAAAACGACGTTTATTTTATAACGAAATTTTTTTCTCTTTAGCAAGACTTAATATGAAACAGAAGTAATATTAACCAACAAATATTTAATTTGATTGTTTTTCCTTCAAGTTTTGTTTTTGTTTCAAGATCTAATCATGTAGAGATTATAGCTAGTCATCATATCTGGTTATACCAAGTTGTAATTTTATAAAAAAATTGTTGTAAAATTTAAGATGTACGTTTGAGAGATTTTTAATATTTTACTCATAATTTCTCAAATCTAAAATATTAATATTTATATAATTTTTCTTTTTATGTAAAAACCAAAAAAATCTATTGTTTTGGAGTCTTCGTATTCTTTTTGTTTCATAAAAAATGTTATTTTGATGTATTTTTAACAAAGAATGTTAATTTAGAATTCTAATGCAATTTATATTTACTTTAAACTTAGTACTAACTATAAAAAACGTTACTCTTATAAATATTTTTTGTCTTTACTATTAATTAAATATGTGTAACTAATAAAAACATAAATGAATATTAATCAGTTTTAATCTATGTAAAAAATATGAAAGTGACATTCTTTGTAAAAGAGAAGGATTATGTAACATAACTGGAAGAGATTTGGTATTGTACAAAAAGATAGATGTGAAAACTCTATAATACTAATTACCAATCAACCTCATCAAAATAACAACTAGATCTTAAAAATTACAGCAAAGTATGAAAATTAATCTGGCAAATATTGTATGACCAATTAACTATTGGTATCCTTCCCCGTTGTAATATGTCATTTTCATTTTATATATCAAACTAGAGTTAGAATGTCTCTTGGTATCCTTCCCCGTTGAAATATGTCATTTTCATTTTATAGCAAACGAAAGTATTTTTTTTAAACGAAAGTTGAAATGGAGACATTTATTAGTTAAAATGGAGACGTTTATTAGTTAAAATGGAGACGTTTATTTTTAAAATAGACTTTCCGTTCTGTTTGAAGCACATCAAAATAATTGGTACAGAAACATTTTTATTACTAAGTGGTGTAGAAAGTGACACTTTGAGATACTTTATATAAAATGGTAGTTGAGCGAAAAAATCAGCTCATTCTACTAATAATGGTTTATTTCCATCAAACTAACAATGAGTTTTTAAACCATAAATAAAAATTGCTTGGTGTTAAAAAATAATAATAATGAGAATTGCTTTTTGTATCATGTAAGTATGTAAAATAAATAAATAGATAAATAAATAAAAAAGGACTGACTTGGTCAGTTACGTTTAGCTATATCAAGTGATGTTTGTGTGTGTTTCTTCTTTCAGCAACAATGATGCGCTGGATCGTATGGCTCACACGAAATGCCTTTTGGGTTCAACCCAGTTCCTCGGCAATGGCTTTTAAAACAAGGTATTCACATTGGAAAGGGGATATTCACAAATTATCGTTTTATGCTAACATTTCCTTTTTAAATAAGACAAAAACAATCTGTGAAATATTTTATCATTTTGAATTCAATTCCATGATTTTTTTTAAAATGGAAGATATTTTATGAAATTTTCCTAAATCGTTTTTAACAAGTAGTAGTACTCTTTGAAGTTTTTAAAATAGTTGTGGTCCAAAAATAAAATAGTATAAAAGTTGTATTCTATAATTTTGCTCCAAACTTATTGGTTTATAGCATTAGTTTTTTTCATACAGAAGCATTTTAATTTGTGAGTACAAGAGCCAAATCGAGATATTAATTAACAACTATCATGACCAAATATTTAGCAAAAAAAAAACTATCATGACTAAATAAAACTAGTTTAAACCAGTTTCTAAAATATATTTTAAACAGCATTTGAAATAAGTGATATGCTAAGAATTTAAAAAGATGTCATTACAAAGTGTTAATAAGAAATAATTCACCTTCAATGACCTGCATAGTGCATAGAAAGACCAAATAAACAGAATTTTAGTTTGATCAAGGTTGGATTTAGGAAATTTAGTTTTTATTCGTCTGCGTTGCTTTGTTTTTTAAGTTCAAACTTCGTAGATTTTTAGGTCAGTGCGCCATTTTAACTGCATTGACCAATAAACTCCAAAATAAATTATGTATTGATGTTTTTGGACGCAGTAATTATACCTGGAGTAATTTATAACGGTAATTACATAAATAATAAAGATAATCACTAAAATAGACTTAAAAAAAAATTGTCCCTAAAATTGCAGTCAAATAAAAAAATGAGCAAAATATATTTTATTAAAAGATGTAAATATAAATTTATATTCATTATGTTAACTAATCTAAACTTAGAGTTTAAAGTTAAATGTGAGATTTTGGAGATGGGATTAAAATTAAAAATATTAATTTTTTCAAAATAAAAATGATCTATTTTAGTTATTTTAAAGTCTATTTTTGTAACAAAAACTTCAAAAAATAATATTTCCTCCGTTTTTTATATTTGACGTTTTAAAAGAATTTTTTTGTTCCAAATTATTTGACGTTTTCATTTTTTTATGTAAAATTTATAGTAGTTAATGTTAGATGACTAATAATATTATAGATTCTATTTTATTACTGGTTGAATTGTTGTTAAATAAACAATTAATGATATTTTTGTTTAGAAATAATAAAAATTAAATGTTTATTAATTTATGTGCATAATCCTAAAATGTCAAATAAAAAAACGGAGGGACTATAACTTACAACGATAAAAATGGAAAAATATACTTTTTGTTTTCTAAATAAATTCTACATTCACTACATACTGTTTAAACAACGATATATTGTAAACCGCCGTTGTTTGCATGACTTGCAAATAACCGGTTTAATTATTAACTGTTTTTTTTTTGTTTCTTAAACCAGAATATTCAGAACCTAGGTTCCTAGTCACCCCTGACATTTTTGAATCATATCTACCACATTTATAATCACATACAAATATACACATACATGCATAAGCATTTTACATGTACATATTAAACTTTCTTCGTAATTTTTTTGGTATGACTTTCTTCGTATTTTTGCTACAAGTATAGTATTTGATAATTTTCCGGTAAGTCAGTACTCAAGATATTGGACAGAGCAGCACACAAACACAAGCGTGTTAATTGATATCATTGTGGCTTGAGGGTTTACGTTGCCACCATAATTACGACTTAGTAATATCATCATTAGTTAGATAAATGCATGTACGTAACGAACATAGGCATGCATGCATTATATATCATTAGCCAAAGAAAACTTGAGGGAGACTTTGTTCATGAAATTTAAACCTAACATCGAAAATCACTGAGAAATATCGTCCGCTCCTCAGTTTAAACATATATGGCTTGAATTATCTCACACCATAGATTTGTAACACTTCAAAGCGTCCTCCTTTTCCAAACTATTACTTGTTTCTTACATTTTAAATGAAAATATTACATTTGTCCGAATCTACAAGGAATACTTTTATTGGTTAGATACTATTGAGGTTCTTTTATTTGTGTTCTTTTTGTTTTTATGTTTACGTGTTTGTGTGTTTGTGTGTTTGTTTATTATAAGGAAGTTTGAAACTAAATTAAGTTGTAGATCCTCAACACAATGAGCTTATGAATGTCGATGTTGTCTAGGAGCTAACACATCTCAGCATAGTGAACCGTACGCAAGTGTACATCTGCGGGCATAAACTACTAGTTAGGTCGAATGCTTATAAGGGATTTAATGGCCCACAAAGAATGCGTGTATAATTAAATACGAATTGCCAAATATCTGAATAGTCTTATATGGCCCACGATGCACATCAATAGGCAACACTACCATTCTTTACTTGATTAATGAGCTTTTAATTAATTGTATCTGCTCCATTGTGTCTGGTGTTCAATCAAGCTGAAGAAACTCTTATCACCTACCCCGTTTTATAACTAAGAAATTTCGGATGTTCAGTATATATACACACAATGTATACAGTATATCTATATATATTCTTTTAGGTTTAGAACCAATAATTGATAATACATGTGAATACCTACATCATTAATATATATGAGCAAACATATTACATATTTGGTTAATCAAGTGAGCTATCTAATCCATCTAACATTTTTTTTGGTAGATTACTTTCGACAATAGTCTCTTCAGATTAGCTATATCAATTCTTAATAATAGATGTATTACTCATTAATGTTTCTACTAGAGAATGTATAGATTCTTATATATATATATATATATATATATATATATATATATATATATATATATATATATATATATATATATATGTGTATTATATACCAAATGATATAACTCTCATCAGAGAATGTATCAAACATTCAGGCCAAAAGATTGTGGTTCCCAACTAAATTGTCGAGGTAAAAGTTAAGTATTTTGTAACTCGAAGATCAAACAAACTCGAAGGGACCCAGAATCAACCCTAAGTTAAATACTTTTCTATCTTGACAATTACACAAAACTTTGGAAGGCATTTGCAAGCTATATATGGGTGCTACACTTAGATGCATGAAACTGAGTATATATGTATAAAAATATAGGGTGATATTGGGGTGTGTGTAAGAAGTAAAAATCCAAGAGTTAAAAAGGGGGAAGAGAGAGAGAGAGAAGGTTGATGTGGTTGTCGAGATGCTAACAGAGAGGCACATGCAAAGCTTAAATGATGGTATCGCTGGTGGCCAAAGCATCTCCTTAAAGCTGTCCTTTTTCATCTAAGACCTCTCTTTTTTTTTAATTTTCTTTTCTACCGCTTCTCTCTTTCTCTCTCTATGCATACATAGATATATAAATTAATATATACATTTATGTAAGTTCTATGTGCTTGGGTTTATAACCTTTTTATATATATCAACTTGTGTATATGAACTTACTAATGCGGAGTTGTGCACGTATGCAAACCTAAAAGTGTATCAACTATTTATATATTACAACTCCTTTCTTGAGTTACAAATACATGAATCTTGATTTATAAGGTCTAGATAAAATGTTTGGTTGGTTGGAGATAGGTTCCTTGCTTTATTATCCACAAAAAAAAGAGGATCATTACGAATATGTGCTCAATTCCTTTTCCATAAAGTTAATGCAATTACATTTTTGAAACATAGTTTAACACCTTGAGATGGGCTACGTAATGAGCAGTTTGCTTAATAAAAAAAATAATTGGATCCAAAAAAATTCAAAATGGATCACTAACACGTTTAGGCATATTAATATACATCACAATTGTCAAACCCATAATTAACTGCGTCAAACAAAATAATTTCGATATGTTAGCAAAAGTAAGCTACATATATATCATATACGTCAGTGGGAAGAAAAAGGAGATTAGTATTTTTCCTCCAAATAGACTAAAGCAACAAACCTAAATTTCTAAGGAAAGAATAATATTAGAAAAAAAAACACCAAAGCCGACAAAAACTAGGAAAAAATAAATATCCAATTTACGAAGAAAGAATATTATAAAAAATACAGTATAACAAGGAGAGAGAAATGTGCTATAAAGGGCACAAGCCCACTAAAGTCTGAAGGCCATCACTCATCAATATTATTTTCTAAGAGGCAGTATACAGATTTACATGATATAGTATTTTACTATTTTGATTTCACCAAGGCTAGTATTAGTATACGAACACAACTTGATGATGCTCATGAGTCACTTCTATGTAATATATACGTGTGTATGTGCCAGTACATGGAAATTTAAACGAAAAAAACGCATTAGCTAAGCTTTAGTAAAAAAAAACGCATTTGATGTCTAACAGTCAAATCTAAATCTGTATTATAACCACGAATTTGATATCCAGAATAGAGTTAAAGATTGAACATCAATTAAGTTGGATATTTTCTTTGTTAAAGTTCGCTTACATCATAGGGTTATCCCATTAGGTTTGGTGTACCATGTGATGATTCCACCACCGATCAAAAACTGAAACCAATACATCTACATATTTTGACCAAAAAAAATACATCTACATATTATTACATATATACACATGTAGAAGACATAAAAAAAGAGAAATAAACTGGTTTTATGTGAACCAAATATTTCTGAAGTAGAAGAAATAAAAAAGAGAAATAAACTGGTTTTATGTGAACCAAATATTTCTGATCTTGATTATTTACTGTGGTAAATTTTGGAAAGAGATGTTAGGGTTAAATATTATTATCATTTATTGAGGAAATGGGCTCATCTAGGGTAACATCACCTACCCATACAATATTATCATGCTTTTAGGGCTTTTATTTGTCTATCTGGTCCCATAATTCCCCCACCCTCTCTTTCTGCGCGTGAATGATACGCTCCAATCTTTCTTTTCCTCCGTGCTAACGACGCTCCCTTTCCTATCCGCGCCACGGATAAACGTGTCCACACGCGAAAAGCAAGCTCCGTGATGTCCACGCGCCTAGGGTTTTCATTTTCAGACAATGGGTTGTGATAAGAACCGCATAATGCGGCCACGTGGAGACTTCTCATTGGTTCCTTGTGCCTCATCCTACAACACAGAAACGTCTATATGAGTTTTTTTTTATTTTAAACCTAAATAATATGGGGGTTTCCTTAAATAAAGAAAATACTTTATAATAATAAATGATATGATCTTATTGTTTAATTTTTTCGTTATATGTTACCCTAATGAAGCTATTTATATTAACGTTTAGATATTTTCCCTAAAAATAAGAAATATCTCATAGATAGAAATATATCATTTTCAACAATTAACCTATACAAATACAAATACGTGTCGACAATATGTGGAGAGGTACGTAATCTTGTTTCGTGTAATTGGTAATAAACAGAGCAGATGGTGACATGGCAGTGTAATGCTCCAGAGATGAGTTGTTTTTTTTATATAGTATATATTTTAAATAAAAAAATCAGTTAAATTTTATATCAAATATTTATTACTTATAACGAAAATAAACCCTCGTTTCAAGGATAAAAGAGCTTCAGTTTCTCTCTCTCCCTCTTTCTCAACAGTCTCTCTCTCTACAAAAAAAAAAGTTTTCCCCCTTTCTCTCTCTCCTCAACGTCGTCTTAGGGTTTCGCGAAAATTCGCAGTCAAATTCTACTCTCTCCCGACGAATCAACCCTCGAAGCTTAGCTAATCTTCTTATCCACAAGCTTCTCAATCTTCCGATGTGGTTTTCTTCCCTTGCCGCTTAAGATCGAGCTCGAATCTCGCATCTCTGATTAATTTTTCTCCCAGGTGCGTGTCTCCGACATGAATCTCTGATCTGTCCGATTTTAAGGTTTAGGATACGGTTCGACCTTCCGGTAAGAGATTTACCTTGACTTGTAGCTGACTTCGTCTTGTTTGGGCTCTTCACTGTTCATTTATACGTTTCTTCGAAAAAAAACTATCTGTTCTTACTTTAAAAAAATAAAATTATTTCATTCACGGACTATTCACGTGCGGATAGATCTGGCCCGTATTAATTAGTGGGTCTTTGTTAATCACATGCGGTTAATTTTTAAGTATCTGTTATTTGGCTTCTGTATAATTTGATTCTAAACCCTAATTTACTCAGGATTAATAATTGTTTGTTAGTAAGTAAGTAGATTATGTTGAAACAGGTCTGCTCTCATTTTTTTTCTGGTCATGTTCGTGTGTCTGAAAACCCTAATTTTAGGTTGGTGTTTAAGTTTAGGTTAATGTTGTTTGATATATGTCTATTGATTAATTTTGTTTTTATTAAATGGGATGCTAGTGAAGAAAATTTGTTCTTGATTTTATGTAGACCTTAGGGTTTTCAAATTTTAATTTTCAATGGAATTTTAGAGGTAATTGGATGTTGGTTATGGAATGTTATTTCATGTGGATATTCTTGGAATATGTTTGAATATAATGGTGCCAATTAGCTATGAATATTCCTTAATTTAATTTAGAGTTATATGTGTGTTTTGGATATATGGAAGGTAGAGATTTTGAAGCGTTGTTTCTTTATATGCAATGATAATTTGATCATTATAACTTGAATGTTTTTCATTTTCTGATGCTAAGAAACATTATCATGTGTTTTGTTTTGCAGCTCTTGTTGTGTAGAGAATGTAATAGTTGAGTTAAGTTAATCATATCACTAAGACATCAAAATCTTCTTGAAGCAAATCAATGGGATCTTCTATTAAGATCAACTCAATATCCATAGATCTTGCGGGCGCTGCCAAAGAGATTGATATGGTAAAATGTGATCATTTCTCCATACGGTGAGCTTTCTATAATATTGACCTTATGTTGTTATCAACATTCCTTGTTAGAGTATCTTTATATTTTCCAATTACTATAATAGCAAGGTAACAAGTTGTAATGACATTTGAATATATGAGTTTTTCTTTCTTCTTAATTTGATGCAGTGGATACGTAGCTGAAACTCGTGAGAGAGATCATAACAAATGTTGGCCGTTTCCGGAGGAGAGTGTTGTTTTGGTGGACCAAGAAAGCTATTCTCTTCCTTCTCTATCTGTTCCAAAGTTTAGATGGTGGCGTTGTATGAGCTGCATCAGAGATATAGATGCTGATGAGACAAAACGTAATGGTAAAACACATTTGTTTGATTAAGATATGCTTTATATACTAACTAGAGATGAAGGTTGCTTGAACTTATTCACTTAAGTGGTTGCTATTAGACTGTGGACTGCATCCAAACTCAAGAAGTTTAACCGGGAAAAAGACATATATCAGTCAAAGCAAATTGAATTCACTAACTATCATTGATCAGGAGAAAGAGAGGAGAACTGATATTGCAGGTATGCATGTTCTTGTTTTTGTTTCCATAATCTAAAGCAAACATAATCATTTAGTATTTTCATTTTCTTGCAGGTAATGCTATTGGGGAGAATGAGGATGTATACTGCAAAAGATCTCAGAAGGATGATCAAAGAGGTTTAAAGTTTTCTCCGGTCAAGTAAATTAAATTAAAGTGTGTTGATGACAAAAACTAATTTTGTAAAGCTCAAACAATTGCAGCTACTATTGTTAGGAGCAAGAGCAGAAAGCTCGCAAGCCAGGAGCATGTAAGAAACAAGAGAGCTAAAGTAACAGATATTAACAGCTGGAAAGAGAAACATAACGTGGGTGGTCAGGCTGTGACAACTTTTGGTTCATCTGAGATAGCTGGTGTGGTTGAGGATACACCCCCTAAGGCCATCAAGAATCATAAAGACAGTCTTGCTCTTATGGAATATGATAATGGGTCATCCGAGAGTATAAATCTTGCCATGAGTGGGTTGCAGCGTAGGAAAACTCGCAAGGTTCGTCGACTTAGCGAGCTGCTTGATCAACCCGAGACCAAAGCTAGTGGTGGTAGTGACCATATCAGAAAACAAGAGTCTTCTTCGAAAAGGGGTAGAAAAAGAAAAGTGTTACCTGAAAACAACTATGTTAGCAGGAAGTTAATCACAATTTGTGCAACTTCTGAAAATGCCTCCAAAAGTTGTGACTCTGATCAAGGTTATAGTACATCAACTGATAGTCGGTTTGATAAAGATCTTATTAAGGGTAAGCAGAAGAACAGAAGGTTCCAGGTTGTTGACGAGTTTGTACCATCAGTTCCTTGTGAAACTTCACATAAGGGTGTCCAAAAGAATGACGCATATCCTGTGCAGTCTTCATTCAAGGAAAAATATTCACTTCCTTGTCCTCTGAGTGCTCAGAGAACAGAGAAGAAGCTAAGCTTATCCAAGAAGAAGAAGCATAAGCCTGTATCAGACAACGGGAAGAGTACACTGATCAGCTTTGGTTCGGGTCCTTCCATAAACGCAAGTTCCCAATATACTCGAGATTTATTGAATGAGAAAAGGGTTGGCAGTTTATTTGATGATCGTTTTGCTTCAGAAGGATATTTCAGAAAACCTATCCCTCAGCCTAATGATCATGTGAGGTCAGGAGATGCAGAAGCAAACCGTCTTGGAGAGTTTGGTTCCTCTTCTAAACCCAACACAAGTGGATGGTTGAGAACAGGAGTAGATGCTGTTGACTTCAGCAGAAACAACAACAATACGGATAGATTGTCCTTCCAGAACTTCAATCTAAGACACACCTCTTCTACTACTGAAGTTGCAGATCGATCTTCTGTGTTTCAGAAGGTAAACCGCTTTGTTCTTTACATGATTTTAGGTAAAAGCTCTGTATAACAGGAGTTCTTATACTGGTTTCCAACTTGCACCTATGTTGTTGTTTATTCCAAGCAGGATGCTTCTGGTGCTGACAGAAAGGGGAAGACAGTTATGTTCCAAGAACATCATGGAGCATCCAAAAGCCAAAGCCATGATAGAAAGGAGACTACGCCTGAAGACCAAAACGACGATATTCCCATGGAGATAGTCGAGCTCTTGGCCAAAAACCAATACGAAAGGTGCCTTCCAGACAAAGAAGAGGACGTTAGCAACAAACAACCATCACAAGAACCGACACACAAACCCAAGAACACTCTACTGATTGATCTCAATGAAACCTATGATAATGGGACCTCACTGGAGGACAACAACAACACATCAAGACCACCGAAACCATGTGACAGCAATGCGAGAAGAGAAGTACAGTTTCCTATCGGAAAACAGCAGAAGTCCCTTGACTTCTTCCCTATAAGTCAACCCTATGTGCCTTCTCCGTTTGGGATCTTTCCACCTCCTCAAAATAACCGAGCTAGCTCCATCAGGTTTTCTGGTCACACCTGCCAGTGGCTTGGGAATGTCCCAACTATGGCTACTCAGCCCCCATATAGGGTACTACGTCCGTGTAATACATGCCAGAGTGTTCCACAGCAATACAGAGAAGCAGCTTCTCATCCACTTTGGGCATCTTCAATGAGACCACCACAGTGTCATCATCATACACCTGTTTCTTTCAACATGGATCCGTCAACGAAACTCGGTATGCTTTCACAACCACCATCCAGCAATGAGCATACATGGAACCTCAACTTTGTTGCGGCCAACGGGAAGCAAAAATGTGGGTCTAGTTCAGAGTTCTCGTTTGGCTGCAAACATGGTGCTGGAGTTAATAATAGTAGATCAGTGGACGCGTTTTCGAGCGAGAGCTCTATACCTGCATTGCATCTACTCAGCCTTATGGATCCTCGGGTTGGACCAAACACCCCCTCTGACCACCAGGGAAACAAGAAAGCTACTCAAAGACACTTTCCACATGTTAACCAGCCCAAGGAACGTGTAGATATTCAAACAGGAGACTCTAGTAAGACAGCAGCCTACCAAACCAAGCAGTTACCTCATGATTATTACAGCAAGAGTTTCGCACCCAAGAGTTTCCCCATTGTTACACCACTTGGTACGTCTTCATTTTCGTTTCAAAATGCACAAGCTCCATGGATTCATCATCAAGAGAAGAAAACCAAGAGAAAGGACACGGTTGCGCCGGTTTACTGCAGCAATGACCAAGGGAGATTCCAGCTTCTAGGGGCATCTGATTCCATGAAGCTCCCTTTGAAATTTCACATGATGGATAAAGAGAAGAAACAAAACAGGAATGCAGAGTGCTGCAATAATGCCTCCACGTGGCTTCAAAAGAACACTTGTGGACCCGTTGTGTGCAACGTGAATAGAAACCCCGCTGATTTCACCATTGCTGAACCTGGAAATGTTTACATGTTAACGGCTGAAAGTCTTAAGGTTCGAAAACGTGCAACCTACAAGAAAAAATCAAGCTCGTCTAAGCAAGACGCAATGAAGCAGACTAAGAAGCCTGCTCATCAAGTTATAGAGAATGTCTAGAGATAATACAACGTGGACGAGACATGTGCCGGTAAGTTGCTAGGACTACATGGATTGTTTATGTGAATTTTCTTGGTTCATGCACCTTACTTAGTGTTTTTTTCTGCAGTCATATTTAGTTACAAATGATTTTTTTTTTCAAGTTTAGTTGCTAGAACAGAGTGTAACAATTCTCTGGCTTAGAATCTTTGGTCTCTAGTTCTAACAAGAGATGTGTTTTCCTAACTCAATGTGAAACAGATGGTGAGAGGAAGATGGTTACAAAGAGACTCCATTTCTATATGGACATCAAGAATAAGTCAGACAGGAAACAGCAAAGTGAAATCTTCTTTCCTTTTTCTAGTGAAATCAAGAATAAGCCAGACACTAGTAATTGGATCTTTGTGCTCTGCACATCTCTTCTCAATATGTTTGTTTGTTAAGGCATATACTTGGAAACGTAAGCGTGTGTGCATATTCATAGACATTGTCTTTCGTTCTTTATCCTCTGTTGGAATACCTTCATTGTGTTTGATATTTTGTAGAAGTCATGAATCATATATAGATGTAGTTCGTTTATGCATCTGTTATCATGATCCACTTAAGTGATCTTTCCAAATGATCTATCTTCAGAATTGTTCGTTTCTATTTTCAAATGGTTCATCTCTAAATAAATTTATATTCGTTTGTTTATCTCTATATTTATCTCTATATTTATCTTGATGAGTTTATTAAACAAATAACTTATATACCTTTTTATATGTATTTATCTAATTTTGCGGTTTTGACGAAAAATGTATTTTTTTGCGATTTTAGCGTAAAAATATGATTTTTTTGTGTTTTGGCGAAAATTTTGTGGCTTTGGTGAGAAAATATAATATTTCGGGTTTTCTAGAAAATGTGTCTTTTTAGCGAAAAAAATGAAATTTGATGGTTTTGACAGAAAATATAATTTCATAATTATTGTGGAAAAATACGTTTTTGTGAATCTGAAAGGAAAATGTATTTTTGTGATATTGATGAGAAATGTGTTATTGGAAGTTTGGTAAAAATGTGATTTTACGGTTTTGTCAAAAAAAATACGTTTTTGCGGTTCACAAATAAATGTAAATTTGCTGTTTTGGCAAAAATATTGTGGTTTTGGCAGAAAAATATAATTATGCGGTTTTGGTGAAAAATAAAAATTGCATTTATTCTTGGCAAAAACACAATTTTCCACAAAAACCGCATAATTTTATTTTTCCGCCAAAAGTACAACTTTTTTATAAAACTGCAAATTTGCATTTATTTTCGAAAACCACAAAAACACATTTTGAATAAATGTTATCCTACAATTTGTGAAAATCCAATAAATCTTAGTAACAGCTATATGTTTATTTTATTTTATTAATAAGCTTAGAGGAGTCCAATACCTTCATGATGATAAATTAATTTTCATTCTTATTATCTCTTACTCACTGGAAACATACAAATTTTTAGTTAAGCCATTGAAACATGAGCTGAGGAGAATCTGCAAACCCTAGCTTGTGTATATACAAGACCTTGTCTACAAAAGTAACCTTTAGAAGGGCTACAATGGCTGTCTTCTGAACAAACACAATTCCCTTCAAGTGCACATCCATCATACTTGGAACCTTCTCTTCCAAAAAGAATCTCATCTGACCATTCACTAGAGAACATCTTCTTAGGATCTAACTTGTTCTTCACTTGCAAGAACTTGTCAAAGTTAGGTCCATACTTTTGCTCCACGCCAAAGAAACCCACTTTCCTGTTCTTCCCCCAATGCGGTTTTGCCACGTATTTGAAAAACGCCATCTGCTCCATCTCCTCCATCACATCTTGGTTTAACCTCGGGGTCAACGCATCGTCCGCTCGGTAATAGTTAAAGTCAATGACGATAGAGTCCTCTCCCTGGCCAAGATAAGCCTTTGAGCCCTTGATGAAACGTATGAGGATACCATTATAGATGTCGATACCGCATAGTCTTTCGGGTTTCATGTCTCGTAGCTTCTTCACGTCGAGGATAAAGTCTCTAAACCGAGATACCGGGAACATAGCGGTCGTCTCATAGAAGAAAAGACCGTCGTATCTCGGATCCCAAGGGCATGAGACATCAATTCTCATGGAGGATGAGTAAAGACAAGAACCTGATGTCTGAATCTTTCCTTGGTTACCGATAACCGGATATCCGGTAAAGATTAAACCATTGTTCTTTAAACCGTTCCCGGTTAGTTTCTTGTACGCCAGCGTAGTATCCGCCGTGTTACATTTCCCATGCTCGCTTTTACTAGCTTCAAGTGACTTCTCTGCACCATTTTTTAATCCACATTTCAAAACTAAACCGGAGTAAACCGGATATGGTAACTACAAAATGAAACTAACCTAATGCTCGAACCCCTTTAGAGATCAAGATGGGGTTGGACTGAAAACCAATGAAGTCGTTGACTCCGTTGCCAGAGACGTTGACCGGTGATCGGACATCGTAACGGTAAACCGCAGTTTTTCTAGAAGGATACCAAGTTATGTCTCCGAACTCGAATTGCTTCCCATGCTCAATGAACATGTCTTCAAGAGCTACGTCAGATGTGAAGTTATACGCCATGCTTCTCTTGAATGCTTTCTCTATTGAAAGCTTCACCTACATAATGAGATTCAAACCTAGTTAATGATTTGTATAAAAACAAAGAATAGTTAACAGCGATGATGAGGTTTGCATACACAAATTAATAACGTAAAAATTTTAGTTATATATATTTTTAAACAAAAACATTATTCCCTCCCTTTTTGTTAAAATTGTCACTTTAACATATTTTAGGCAAATTAAAAAAATCGTAAAACATACTAATACACTTTTATTTAATATGTAATTAAACAAAAAATTATTAAATAGTTAAAAATATACTCCCTCCGTTTTTTTATATTTGACGTTCTAGGATTATACACATAAATTAAGAAACATTTAATTTTTTATCATTTTCTAAACAAAAACATCATTAATTGTTTACCTAATCACAATTCAACCAATAATAAAATAGAAGGTATAATATAATTGGTCACCTAACATTAATTACTAATAAATTTTACATAGAAAATTAAAAACGTCAAATAATTTGGAACAAAAATATTTTAGTTTTTCCCTAAAACGTTAATTATTAAAAAACGGAGGGAGTATAAAATAAATTTAATGGGTAAAGTTATCTTAAAAACGTAGAATAACACTTTCTAAAAAAAAATAAAAAATAACACTTTTTATGAAAATAAAAGAGTATTAACTATTTATTTAATCATAATTCAGCCAATAAAAATAAACTATGCAATAGAAAAAACTATATAGTAAAGAAAGTTAATATTTCACATTAAAAGACGTATGATTTGAAATAAATAAAAAATCTTGTAAAACACCATCTATTTAAAAACGGTGGGAGTAATACCTTTGATATGACACCTAAAACACCGAGTGACACTTTAACGGCGTTAAGAAGCTCATCGTCTCTCCCTTCTTCTAGTCTAACAATTTTAGCGTAACCTTCAGATGAATTCGCTGGAACCACAAGGCTTATTCCGACAACATGATCATGAACCGAACCGCCTCGTCCCGACCACGAGCTTCCGTGGGACCCAGTACTAATAAGCCCACCAATACTCACTCCTTCCCAATACGGTGACGTTACAATGCTAAACCCAGCTGCTTCCACTTTATCTATCACCTCTCTCAACGAGACTCCCGAGTCAGCCGTAACCATTAACCGGTCCGGTTCAATTTCGATAACCGAGTTGTATTTCGACGTGCTGATTAGCATTGCGTCTGAACCGGAAGGACAAGCGAGTTTAGGTATGGTGTGAGAGAATTTGGTTACGGTTTTGACCTTGAGATTGTGCTCAGATGCATAAGCCACAGCTTTACGAAGCTCTTCCTCCGTCGTTGGGTACGTGACGTTTGCCGCCTTGCAGATTTTCCGGTCAGGCCACGCGCCGTAGGCGTTCCAGATGGTGCAGCCGGTTTGGTCGCATTGAACCGGTGGTTTTGGTGGTACGGAACGGGCGGTCCTTAGAGTGACGAGGAGACATAAAATTGAAAGAGATAGTGTATGAGAAATACTCATGATTATAGGGAGAAGTTATGTGCATCTTTTGGAGATGAGGTACTTATGGTACTTTGAGCAGGTCCATCGTTAATTTTTTATCTAGAAACTGAGGAACAAAATTAATAGAAAAAAATTAATATTGGAAGAAACGTAGAACAATAATTTTCAAAAGGGAAGCCAATAGAACCTTCTTGCATTATTTAAACACAGCTGTCGTTTTATAATTAGTTTAGCTATCTAAAATAAAATAAAATTTAATCAAATAAATAAAATAAATTATAAAATTAATAGAAATCTGATAAGAGCCAGTATTTATGAATTTTTAGCGTTAAGGGTGCTCTTAGTACTTGTTTAAAATAGATCCGTTTGGAAATGTAAAAGGAAACAAATAATGCCAGCTATCTTATATTAATTGATTTTCAGATCTTATATGCTTTCTATATGTATATATATACATATCACATATTGCGGCCGACATGACATTATTTGTGTTAAAAATGTTAAAATCAGATTTATTAAAAATACATATTTAATCTCTGGATGGAAGTGAAATCTATGGATATACTCTCTCCTGAATATTTAAATAGACCGTAAACATTGACCTATATCTGTATAATCATATGTGAATCTAATAATTTTACACTATAAAAGAATCAATCAGTGACCTGGATTAGTAAAGTAATTTTTTTAGTGAAAACCACTAGATTCCCGCAATATGATTTTATTTAAATTTTTTAGTGAGAATAAATTTTACTATAACCAGTGATTAATCCTAAGAATGGAAGAATCTAAGAAATTAGAAGTTCCTGTAAACTAAGATCTGGGTCAAGAACAAAACTATACAACTATGAATTGGTGTCATATATGAAAAATAATATGTCTAAATAGTGAAAAGGCGGAAATTGACAAATGAGTTGATCTGACAAATCAGTACAAAAAAGCTTGTTGTGTATGTGTTTTTTAGAAAGAACAAAGCATGCAATGTTGGTTATAAATTAAAGAGTATGAATCATTTCATTAGTTAAATATATAAAACATCGATGTTAATCAATTTTAGTTTGCACTAAAATAAATTATTTACTCCAGCTAATAACGTGAATAACATAGATAAAATAATGGATGTGTATGTACTAGAGATATTACATCACTTCCAATACTAATAAAATTATAATAATCTGGGTGGGGTTATGACTTATCCCAAGTTATTGACATTTGTGATTGCTTATTCAGAAAGTGATAAAGAGTATTACTCGTACCATCCAATATCGTGAAGTAAAAGGCAAACAAACCCTCTAAAGTCATTTTCGTCCTTGGCCAACCTATATTAAAAGATGTTCTTATGGGAACGAACCCTCATGCCATTCCGGGACAGCTCTTGTAGGACCGATATGATTTTTACATGTTGATGGTTAAGTTAAGAACTACTTAGCCCGACCGGTCCATACCTTGCAACTAATGGTTTATTGTACTAGTGATATTACATCACTTCTAATGATTGATCATTAAATGTGACGGTTAATGGTGGTTCTCGTTGCTCGCCTAACAATGGGTAATGGATCATTAAATTATCTGTTGAGTGAACCTTAAACTGCATGCTGAATTATTTAGAATTTTGCATACTGGATTGACCATATTTATATCAAAATATATATAATATATATTTATATTTATATCAAACGATATATATTTTGTAGCTTTGGAGACTGTGTTAAGACAGATGTCAGGTCAGTGATATGGTAAGAGCATCATTATCCCTAAGTTCTTAATTTTTTTTTTTTTACTAATTTTTTTTTTAAAAGAAAAAGAAAATAAAAAGAACAATCGCAGGCCGCCACGTGTCAGTAGGGCCCGCGAACAGTGTAAGAAACCATCAAAAACAGATTCTTATTTAAGAATTTTAGGAGATGATTCTTGCACTGTTCACGGGTCCCACGTGTCAGTGGGGCCCGCGAACAGTGCAAGAAACCATTTAAGAAACTGGGATAAAGATGCTCTAAGTACCACCGCACTAACCGGTATAATTACTCTCAAACCAAATTACGGTTCATATAAACTAGCTGATGTCAGGTCAGTGAAATGTTACATATATCGTCTTTTTTTTTTGTGCATCCCTACATATATCGTCATTACTTGCCAAGATCATAGCGAGCTCAGTAAAAGGTAGTAACGCTAACTCATTTTTGGAAGAATTTATTCTATCCTGGTTAATTTGTATAGTTAGAACATTTCAAAGGTAAAACTCTATATATTTCTTTTAAAAGGAAGTAATTTTATAGTGGAGTTGAGTTTTATTCCAATTCTATTCTATTTTGGAGTAAAAAATGAAAAAAAATGAAGAGATAAAAAATGTATTACTTTATTTATAAAGTAAATTCACATTTTACTTTATTATGAAATATAAAATAGAAGAGGCTGGTTTAGAACAAATTTGATTTTAAAATACATTTTGGAATAAGAAATGGAGTGAGGATGAAAATGATTTTATGTGTATATATACATATATACATCAGTACGTGAACGTGTACTAGGTCAAACAGTACGTATGTGTGTTTCATTTTGTTGAACAATAAGTTCGTTTGCATCAATACTAATTTTATTGGATAGACCAATATGTAGTCTACCTTTTCCCTGGATACTTAGGGGGAAAAAACTGTATCTGATTCTTATTACAAGCTTCTATCATTTTGATTACTGACTGTAGAGTTACTACACCTGAAAGATTAAAAATAAATTAATATTTTATGTAGGTTTTGATAAAGGTGTTATAAGATGAAAAAGATAAAGGTGTTATATACTTATATAGTATCAGAATTGCTATATATATATATGAAATGACCTGAACATGTTCTGGTCTGTCTGGACTTGTCTCTCAGCTAATAAACAGAGAGACCACCACATATGTTAATGCCAATAGATAATCGGAAAATGACCAATCCATGAATAGGCAACAACACATGAGTTTTCTTCTTTCTAAAGTATTGATTAGTCTCTTTCATTGTAAGATGAACTTCATCAGACCAGAAGCATATGGTTACTTCTTGAATCTATACCGATGCCTGCGAAGCTATGATTGAATATAAGGATGTTTTTACATGCAAAGACCATTATAGCTTTGCTCAAGTTAAAAAGCTATGAAATCACATGTTACCAATCAGATTCACCATCTATACTATACATATTGAAAAATGTATGAAGATACTGGTACCAAAGTAACCAAACTATTCCCACAAAGTTACATCGTTTCTTTTTAACTCTTTAAAAAAACTCTTTACTTCTAAGTTCTAACCTTTTACTTTAACAATATAAATTATTTAGAATAAGCAATAGAAAATTAATCTTCATGATAAAAAAAAAATATTTCATGATGCATGCAATAAAAACTAGTTTTTTTTTGTCAAAAATAAGATTTATGGTCGTACAATATATCTATCATTCGGAAATAAAATAGTAATTCTCTCAAATAGTTTTTTTCTGTTTTTTCATAAAGATAGTCTTCAAAAAATAATTTAATTGCCATATTTATTTTTAGTTTTTTATAATGTAAATATTATTTCAAAATCTTATCCCATAACTCTAAACCCTAACTTTAACCTAAAGAATATAAATGTATATTTACATCATTTAATAAATTTATTTTGATTATTTTTTAAAGGTTTTTTGTGACAATTTTTTTAAAAGTTATGTAGGGTATTTTTCAAAATAAAATCATTGTTCGATATTAAATTTATTTAGGAAAGAACGAGTAATAAATAATAATACATACATAATATATAGTATACACATGTAGATAGGGGGACCCAGAGACGAAGGCCCACACTTCTTAAACAAAAGAACAACAAGCCCGTGACCCCAAACTAGCTTTCAGATTTATTTTATCTGACATAATCTCAGCCGTTAATTATGTTTTTCCTATGTCCCACTCTGACTCAGATCCAACCGTCCATATTCCTCAAGAGTCTTCAATAAGTGGGCCCCTTTTCTTCTTCCTCTCGCTGTACACTCTCCTTCAAGCGCCAGAGCCACCGCCCTCGCCACTTCCTCCGCCGGCGCCACCGCAATCTCTTCGCCGGGAACTTCTCCTCTTCTTCCGTATACAACGGCAAGTATGCTTATGGCGTACTCTCTCCCTCTCCCGGCCAATCTCGCCATCACCGCCACCATCGCCGGCACCGTCATCGCGTGAGCACGAACCTCCTCCGCGCCTTCCTCCGTCGTGCACATCAGCTCAAGCGCAGCCAAGGCGCGTTCCACGGCAGAGTTCTCTAGCCCCGCCGCAGTTTCCACCACCGCTCTGGCAGCTCCCGCCTCGACCGCCACGCGGCGGTTACCTTCGGCGAGGCAGAGCGCGAGGAGGATCTTGGTGGCGTATTTGGCAGTTACGATCCTGTTGCTACGAAGGCAAGAGACGAGGCCTCTCATGAGACCCGGAGGACACGTCGGATCGGACGGCGGGTCGGGTACGACGACCCGGTCGAGCAGCTGAAGAGCGAGGAGCTTGTCGGATTCAGAGACTGACGCGAGGTGAAGCTCCGCGATCTGGAAGGTTTCTTGGAAAGTGGTGGTGACCGGAAGAGGCGGTGGAGGCGGAGGAGGAGCGGTGGATGGAGTTTGATCAAGATGATGAGGGAAACGCCATTGAGTGAAGCTTTGAGAAGTGGAGGCCGAGGAGGATGAAGAGGAAGAGGTGGTGGTGGTAGTGGTTGGCTTACGGCGAGGTTGTTGGTGAGGAGAGGTAGGACTGAGGACAGATTGTGTGCAGCGGCGGAAGAAGCCGCAGGAGAAGAGAGGACGCGGTGGCGCGTGGGGTTTGGGTTTCTGGTTTGCTTTCATCATTGCTGGAGATATTAGGGAACTAAAGTGAAGTGAAAATGAAGTGAAGCGAACGTATGTCTTTAAATAGTAAGCAAATAATTGATTCGCACCAAAATTTGTCAGGCGTTAACACTTGTACTACTCTCCCTAAGATTATTTATTACTCGTATTACTAAACCGTTAAATGTGATATCATTATAATCATGTGCGTGTGCATAAGGGCACTTAACATCCTGGGTTTTATCATGTGATATATGTTAAAAGGATTTAGAAAACTGATTTGGTTATTTATCTCATCAAAATACACTTTTCGTTTAAACATTTTGAAAAAAATTATAGAGTTAAGCGTATTTTATATAGAATAATGTAATGATAAATAACATATCAGAAAGTAATTTGTTATATTGTGTAAGTACGAAAGCGTTTATAGATGTGGGGGCACATGCACTCATAATACTTTTACTATTTATAATTTTCTATACAAAATCATTAAAACTTTGGTTTATGAGACGGCAAAAGTAAGTTGTGTACCCCTTATAATCATGTTCATGTTTACTTATATCTTACTTCTAGTGATAGTACACCCATTTAAAATTTATCAAAGAGTGATTGAGTCCAAAACACATGAAAAAAGTTAATATAATGATTGTAAGATTAGTAAATAGAATTTTCAAGTATTCAAAAGAAATTAACGTATCGTTAGTCATAGTCATACAGACTCACATACCGAGTGAGTGAACGTGAGAAAAACCTATTAACCATGGATGGTCGCAAAGTTACTGGAACATCGTCCACGAAAATAATATGACTGTGAATAGAGTGCAGGGTAAAGATTAAACTATTTACGTATTAAGGCAGGTTTGTTTTTTCAGTTAAAGATCATTATCTGAAGACGACAGAAGCAGCTGGTTTGGTCTTAAAACCAACAAAGTCTGCAATTACAGACAGAGAATCTTTCTGCTCCAAAAACACTAAAAAGAGGCTTCTATAAACTTCAAAATTTCAGAAAGTTACAGCGCAAAACTCCTGAGTAGAGTCTGTAAAGTAGAGCTTAGTTAGGTTAAGCCAATGTTTTGTTTTTCTTTCTAGGAATGCCAACACAAACATTCTACAACTGTGAAAAAACCAAAAAGGGTTATAAAGTTTTTAGGATCCAATGGGCCTAATAAACTCCATGCCAATGTTTTAGCCTTATAGGAAGAAAGCGCTTCCGGACGGGCCAGATTCAGCTTAATGGGTCCGATGATGCTAATGGGCCTAATAAACTACACGAGCCCTGAGATAGTTTCGCTGAAACCTCAGGGATTTGAGTAGGCCTGGGAAAGAAAAACCAACCCGCATACCCGAATCAGTTCAACCGATCCAAAATATCGGAACTTGAACTAACCCGAAACTTTATAAATATTATATGGGTTTAAAATTCTCTTATCCGAAAGATCCGAACCCGAATAGACCTGACCCAAACCTGATCTGAACTCGAGAATCTATCGGATACCCAAGGACCTAGAATAAAAAACACTAACAAAACTAGAAATTTTCTTATATTTTCCGAAAATTCTCAACTGGATATTCGAAAATTTTAGATCCTAATTGATTCGATCCCTGAAAAGTCCAACCTAAAACCGATCAAAAATTCTATAGGTATCTATATAGATCCAAAACTTTTCAACCCGAAAAAATTAGAGCCACCACCCGAATACCCGAGTGCCCAAGCCTGGATTTGAGATAGCTAACTTGAGCACGAACCTTATCCATAGAGAAGACCTTCGAGCAGTGTCAATGGAGGACAAAACGACGCCGTTACCGATCTCTGAAGATCTTTCCCGGAAAATCATATCTCTCGCCGCCGGCGAAGCGCATACCGTCGCTCTAACTGGTAAAACCAAAACAATTCCACAGCTTCATATACTAGATAGAGAGTTGATTTTTATTTTCTTTAAGCAGGCGATGGATGTGTTTACTCGTGGGGAAGAGGAATGTTCGGGCGTATCGGCACGGGGAGAGAGACAGACGAGCTTGTTCCAGCTCCAGTCGAGTTCCCAAATCCATCGGCAGCTCGAATCGTTGGTATAGCTGCTGGTGCTTATCACAGTCTCGCTCTCTCAGGTTGTTTTCTTCTCTTCATATGTCTCAAGTCTGTGACCAAATGAATTATCTGAGAAAAATTGGTGACTGTGAATGTGATCAAAACATTTATGTGTGATATGAGATTTTGGAGTTATAGACATTTCTTAATATATGAAAGAAAAAAAATCCATAATTTAGGAGCTATGTTTATGTGGTAAATTTCCAATTTTTTTGGGGTTAAGACTAATGTTTCATAGAGTTGTGTCCTGATCCGGCGTTGTGGTTGTGTTATGATACGAACATATGTGATATGGATATGTAATGACCATTCTCTTGTTAAGCTTTTGGCAGATGATGGCTCGGTTTGGTCTTGGGGTTATAACATTTGTATCCTTTATCTCAATCTCTTGATATCACTTTTGTATGCTCTCTTCTCTGTATGATGCATGGGGTCCTTGACTTGTACATGGATGGCCAACTTGGTTTTGATGGGGAGAACACCTTGTCTCCGCGCTTGATAAGTACTTTCTTTGAACAAGAAGGATCTAGTTTTTCTCTTAATGATTCAGGTGGAGAAGGTAGATCAGATTTCAAGGTATGGTTGTCGAAACGCCTTCTTAGTATTTGGTTTATATAAAGTCAAAAGCCTGAAGCATTACACAGGTTTGTTCTGTCAAAGCTGGATCCATGATGTCACTTGCCATTGATAATGTCGGAGGTCTTTGGATGTGGGGGAATGTTCCACCACAAGACACCGGACCTGAGCCTCGTTTGTCTTTCACAAGCGTCCCGATTCCGTTTTTAATGCCTGAGTTCAGTGGCCGGACTGTTTTGAAGGTAGCATGTGGGGATGAACACGTTGTTGCTCTTGTTGGTTCTAAGGAGATACACGAAGACAAGAGCAGTTATGATGAATCTGTGTTGTATTCTTGGGGTAATAATCATCATGGTCAGTTAGGGCTTGGGGATGGGGAGAGCCGTGCTAGGCCTCAGATTGTGGAGACGTTTAACCAGAAATCTGGTCTTACAGTCTACGACATAGCTTGCGGTGCTCATCACACAGCTCTTCTCACCTACAGGAAGGAGGCACCAAAAGGACCAAGCATTTGCTGGACATTTGGGTTTGGAGAAAATGGTCAGCTTGGGCATGGAAGTACCAAGAGCTCATCGGTTCCTGAGCCAGTTTCAGGGCTCCCAGAACATGCTCACTTAGTTTCTGTAGACTGTGGGTTGTTCCACACAAGCGTGGTGTCATCTGAGGGATACGTGTGGTCATGGGGAATGGAGAGGGGACTAGGGTTATGTCCTGATGTGAATTTCGCAGAAGTGGAAGCAGGAGACGACAGCATACCAAGAAAGATCTCAGGTGGGTCAAGATTTCGTGACCCGGTTCAGGTTTCTTGCGGGGCTGCACATACAGTTCTTGTGGCAAACGGTGGTTACAAGCTGTGGTCTTGGGGAAGAGGAAGAAACGGAGTGCTCGGGACCGGGAATGTTATGGACTGTTATGTTCCTGCCCCTGTCTTTTGGCCGCCGAATGAGCTGAAACAGGACAATGAAGAAGTACCTAAACCTGATGATGACAAAAGCTCATCAACGGAGGAGATTAAACAGCTACAATTAAAGCTAATGGTGATGGAAAGATATGCAAGTATACTTCATGGATCCATATTCGGAAAACCTTTCAATGAAGAGGAAGATATCCCTTATTCGCTACGGGTTTCAGGGTACTTCGATATGGGAAAAGAGTGGGGAGAGATGCTGGAGAATGCTGATAAGAGTCAGCTTATGAGGCTTCAAGCTTTCTATGAGGACATGATTAGTAGGGTTAAGGATAAGGTGTTGCAGAGAAGGATTCAGGAGATTATGAAAGATTGTCTTCAATCCTCAGCCCCTAAACACTAGTAATGTCATGTCACCTGTTGTTGTGCTAATAATAATACGTTCACTTGAACTGAAGCAGGGAACATTATGTACTTAAAAATCATTTTGAATAATGTACTAAAATTTGTTGATTATTGAATGATGCATAAGCAAATATTACTTCAATGGATAAATAGTTAACGACTCAAATAAGAGATGATAAATTTTCTTTTCTCTTTTTTTTTTTTGCTAAATCAAGAGATGATAAATTTCTACTTAAGCTATAATTCACTATGCTATATAATTCAAAAAATCCAAACTGATAGAATTTCCAAAATACTATAAAATGTTAAAAAGAGGTTCTTAAACTTTTAAACATGGTTGAAAATCATTTAAAATAGTGATTATACGTTTTTAAAACTCCTCTTAAATCTTATATTTTGGGATCTTTTAAAAAAAAAATTGAATAATCGAGCTAACCATGTATCTTCGAGAATGCCCCATCAAAATCCTTTTCTACAATAAGTCCAAAAATTATTTGATTTGAGTTCTTTTAAAAAATTGTTGGCACTGTAGTATCCCATCATCCACCAACCAGTGCAGGACAAGAGAAATCCATCCAATAATCATTGCAATGTCTTTTCATATTGAATTTTCAATAAATAATGTCAGCTAGTATCATTTCATTGCCAACTCACTGTTGATATATATATATAAAATAGAAATATATTGAATCAAAGTTTTGTAAGGCAAAGAGGAACAATATGGATATATAATTCTATTTTGATAAAGTTTGATATCTAGGCTTCTACTTCTAGGCTCCAAATTAGGTCCATAGGCAACTTTTTAACTTTTTCATAGGCAACTTGCATTTTTCATGTATTTTTTTGATAGAATTTTGAAAGTTTGTTTTTTCAGATTTTCTTATTAAAAGCTCTTTGGGCCGTGGTTTTTTAATCAAATAATTGATTAAGCAATGGAGTTGTTATGCATAAATTATTCGGTGGTTAAATATTCCATGCTTTACAATAATTCGTAGAATAAGCAAAAGTGAGTGTGAAGCTTCATTTACTATTTTTGACAAAAAAAGCTTCATTTACTATCTAGATTTTTAATAAGAGAAATAGTATTTTATGATATAATAATACAGTTAATAATATAGAAATAAAATAGTCACGTAGTCTATATTTTCAAGTATTTATCTTTCTTTTCTTTTTACATTCCTAACACTAATCTATGATTCTCCACCAGCTTACTAAAATACCACGTTGGATACTACTCTATTGTCTACAACTTGTTTCGACATTTGGGGTTTTGCATATAATAATACTTAACATTTCTAAATCAAGAAGCACTAACCCAAATATTTGTACAAAAAATAATTAAAAGCATCCTTTAAATGGCAAGTGGTAAAGAAAAAGATTTCGACATGAAATATTGTATACTGAAGGCAATACTTTATTTAATATGCGCGTATTTGAGTTTATTTTTAATTGTATTGGCATCTGAGAATTTGAGATCGTAAAGCTTAATTATTTATTTGGCCTCTTAAAACAATGAAAATTTAAAATTTAATAGGTAGAAATCGAATTGCGTACCTTGTTTACTTTTTATAAGTACATAACCAACATAACTAATTAATTATTTCTATTCAAAATTGGTCTATAATAATAATATATTTTTTTAAGACTTCAAACATATGCTTGATTGCTTATGCACGGTTTTAGCAAAGCTGACCGACTGTTAAATCAATTTTTAATATGCATAGGTAAACGTTAATTAAATTAATCGACTGAACGTGAGTAAACTACCAACTTAACTCGACCCTTTAGTCCTTACATACTTAGAACAAAGCATATTAGTGGATAAATTTCAAGTGGTTCACATGCCCTTCTATATACCTAACGATATCAACATTTTGTAAAGTCTTTTTTTTTAACGATTTTGGGCGATGATGGAAATCTAAAAAAAAGTAATAAAGGAGTCAATTATTTCTTTCCATTTTTGGAGTTAAGCATCGACCATCATGATGAGATAGATACATTTTGTAATAAAGAAGTTCAAAACCTCACAGAGATATGCAAGAAAGTTATGTCGGATCCACTCTAGATTTGCTTGGTACGTATAATGCTGAATAACAAAACCTAACTAATAAATATATACATGTATAATAGTTAGTGGGAAATAGTTAGAGCTATGTGGATTTCTTCTTCTTTTTTTTTGGTAAAAAACTATGTGGATCTTAAAGGTTAAATCTAATGAAACCGATCAGATAAACCCGAAACGTAATCAAAATATAAAAAAACAGACCCTAGTAAGAAACCTTAAATCAAATTAACTTTAAATAAGTGGGCAGATCCAGAAAAATATCTTATAAGAGCACAATTTTTATATTATTTTATTTAGATATATAATTAAATAATTTTATTATGTTCATAACAAATCTATTACAACAAAGAAAGCATTCAACATATGGAGTTGAGTAATGATTTTCAGCATATAACTATAATAAAACAAAGAAATATATATCATGTTGAGAAGAGGTGAGAGGGTGACAAAGCCCCCTTTCAAATACCAAACCATGGAATGGAAGATAGTTTGAGGAAGATAGAAACGTGGCCATCGTGTTTCCGTGGTGGTAGTTCTTATCACTAGCTATTATTTTTTATTGTATTAATGGTTATTCTAGTCTTTTTTGTTGTTGTTGTTTCATAGGTTTGGGATTCAATCATTAATGAAGTTTGTTTCATATAAACTTTACCCCATTATAAGACTTTTCGTTTTGTAATAGTTTATGTTTTATTAAAAAGCTTTGATTCAAAAAAATATATATCATGTTAAAATTCACACAAAGTTTTGGATTTGCAAGCTGTTGTAAACATTTAACTTTTTGGGTTTGAAAAACACTAGATACGTAACCTTAACTAGTATAACAGAATGACTTAGACAGAGTGGTTTCATGGGTATTCCACTTTAGACCGAGTAGTTTAAAAATCATCACAGTTCTTTTTCATGATTGTAAAATTATAGTGTTCTTGAAAAGATCTTGGAAATTGAAAAGATGTAAAATGTGACAGGACTAGACATGTCACATTCTTTATTCTCCTCATTTAAGGACCATTCACATCATGTAGATACAAATATAGTATAAAGTATTTTTATTTATTTTAAGAATCATCAAACAGTCCCCATTTTAGTTTTAAAATTAAACTTTGCTTCTCTAGGTATTCTTACGTTTTTTTTACTTCTTCCGTTTCAAAATTACATGATGTTTTTAAAAAATTATGTTATTTCAAAATATATGAAGTTTTGAAGTTTTATGGTTATTTTAATTTTATTAGAAATTGTTCAGCCAATTAAATTTTGTAATATTTTATAATTTGTTGAATGATTTTAAAATTATATATTTAAAAGTATTTTTTAGAAGATTGTAAGTTTCTTAATTTTTGTGCACTTATGTAAAACTTCATCTAATAGAAAACGGAGGGAGTAGTAAAATAGACTCTTTTTAGTTTTAGCTAGCTAATCAGATATGCTTTTATCATAAGCTTTTCTCTTTTTAATGAGTTGTATGATGCTATTGTAGTATTCCGTAGGCAATATATTATAGTATAATTATGTGGAAAACCTTCGTTATATCAGTATATTGCATGGAAGTTAGCCCAAAAACAACATACTGAATGAATGTAAATACATATGTGGCTTGTAACGTTTTTGGTCAGCTTGGACAAGTTGGTCGACTAGCTTTGTGTTTTTCTTGTTTTACCCTATCTCTCAATCCTCCATTCCAATTATTTCGACCAAGCAAAAGTAATGATTGTGACTTGTGAGAATCTAATTTACTTTAATTAATTTTAAAAGACAAAATAAAATGCGCAACAGTTTTGAACTCCTAATGATTTTGTATTATTGCAATAACATAAAGTTAGTGGACTTTTTTTTTATTTTCGCTTATCACTTGATGATACTTACAAAAATAAAAAAACTGATATCAATATAAATAAAAACCCAAATAGAGTTTTGTACACGTATTTCATTATGGAGCTCACACACACACACGCACCAGAAAAAAATAAAAACCTTTCTTAGCTTACACAAATAAAAACACAAAGAAGGGTTCAAAAGACGTTATTAAACAAGACAATGATTATAACAAATGATCATACAAAAAAAAAGCTGATTAAAAACATCGTTAGAGATCCCATGCCAAGGCTTGGTTGTAACCGTAACTATCTTCCGACCACTGTCCCCACGGTGGAGGATAAAAACAGTAGTCCACTGAGTCAGAGAACACGAACTCATGATTCCCAACGTCGTAACTCGCTCCCAGACTTGGCAGCTCCACGATCTCTCCGAGCTCCTCTGCCTCAGTCCTCGAGAGGTCCATCACCAACACTAGAGACTCAAGCGAAGAAGCAGAAGCCGAAGAAGTAAAAGACGTCGTTAGTTCCATGTGTGCTGCTTTGTGAGCGGCTGTCTGAATGTCTCGAGGGCTTAGCGAGACGGGTCTAGGGAACGACTCAACAAGTTCAGGGAAGTTTAGTATAGCCGAGCTTCCTTTGATGCTCAAAGCTGCCACGTCGTGTGCACGCGCCGCCATCTCCGGCGTCGGAAACGTACCAAGCCATATACGTGATTTCTTCCTCGGCTCACGAATCTCCGATACCCATTTTCCCCAGTTCCTCATCCTCACGCCACGGTAAACCGGATGTCTACCGGAATCTTTAACCATTTTGGTCTTCTTTGAACTCTCGTTGTGCCCTAACTTGCTCTCTTGACTCACTAAGGTAGACGCCGAGTCGTGAAGGTGAGACACTCTTTCCTTGTGGAGGGCATATTCCTCAACGGACGTACCATTTGAAACTGATGCAACCATTCAGATCCACGAGACTAAACTAATGCAAATATTAGAAAAATACGGTTTGCAAGGGGTAGCTTATAGTGTCATGATGAAAATAAAGGTTTGAGAACTAACTATTCAAGATGAGAAAAGAAACAGGGTAGCTGGTGAAGTGGTGAACAAACGAGAGAGAACACAACTTTGATATGAGAAGAAGGAATGTTTTTGGTAAAATCTTTGTCTTACCATTTTTCTCAATCACTCAAAATATTTATATGCATAAATGTTTTTGGACGTGTTAGAATTGTGGAGAGGGAATGGGACCAACACAATGCAATAAATAATATGGACCCAATGGCACTTTTAATTTAATTTATTTTGTTGTTTTTTTTCTTATAGACAGACCCACTCTATTTTTTTATTAGATATATTTATTATAAGCACCTCCAATGGAAAGTTTTAGTTTTAGAATTCGCAATATATATATATATATATATATATTAATATTTAATTATAATTTTTTTAATTTTACGGAAAATTCAACCCAAAAATTATTTGTATATATAGTATAGTATAGAACAAGACACTTGGAGTCACTGTTTGCTTTGATATCTTTTGGGTTTTGGACACCACATTCAGAATGACAATACTGACGACTTAGGCCATGATTAACCCGGATCTCTTAAGGTGGGGTTCTTAACGTAAAATTTGTCCTTTTTTTTTTTTTTTTACATTTTTCCCGCTAAGAGACGGCTCTTAGGCCATGATTAACCCGGGTCTCTTAAGGTGGGGTTCTTAACGAAAAATTTGTCTTTTTAATTTTTTTTTTTTTTTTTACATTTTCCCCGCTAAGAGACGACTCTTATGGTTCTTATTTAAGAGACGGTTCTTAGCTTTTCTTAGTTAAAAGCTAAGATACGTCTCTTAGAAAAGCTAAGAACCCCACCTTAAGAGACTCCCATTAATCCTGCTCTTATGGTTCTTATTTAAGAGACGGTTCTTAGGTTTTTTTAGTTAAAAGCTAAGATACGTCTCTTAGAAAAGCTAAGAACTCCACCTTAAGAGACTCCGGTTAATCCTGCTGTTAGGTCCCAGCCGGGTACGTAAATTTAATGACATTTGTCTCCGTGGACAACATGGTAAGACAAGCTTTTATTTATTTAATTTTTGGTAAAAAGGCTTTTATTTACTTATTTATCATTTTCTGTATTATTTGTGTGCCACGGAAAACTTCACCTAGTTTTACTATTTAATTGTTCTTACCCTAATCTTCGACTCAATGGATCATAGCGCTTTCGCATTTACATATGTGAAGCTAATCGATCTATTACATAAGATAAGCCATGATGACATTTTCTTTTAAGTTTAGAATTAACATATTACTTAGTTGCATACTTAATTTCTTGTCTTCAGAATTTGAATTTCATGGAAATAATTAAGGGGAAACTTTGCTTTCTTTTTAGTTGCATTTCTTAGTTCAGTTGTAATAAATAATAAGTGAATTCGTCGCAACAATATACTATATGCCTAGAAGATCAATGTTAAATAAACATATATAGTTTATTAATGGTCTTATAGTAAGATTCGAGTAGAAATACACTGGTAAGACCAATTATTTCAACTGGTCGCGTTAACATTATATATAAACTTATAAGCAATCTATAATAAATTAACGTGAATCAATATGCTAATTATAAAATTAGTTTTGAACAGGGAGTATGAAACAATTTGCATCAAACGGTGTGATTAATTGTACTGATTTTATTTGTGAGGATATGTACCAATACCATATAACAAAATTTTAAGTTCGTATTACAAAAGAAGTATGTAAAGAGAAACTTCAAGAACATTAATTTGTTAAATCATGGGGCCGTATTTGTGTACCCTATAAGGACGTGTTCTTGTGAAACACACACAACTACTTGCAATAAAGGACGCAAGCTGGCGTTTCTTCCGTCACCTCTCGTTACAACATAACAATATATCCATTTTATAGTATATTATACACACATTACTAACTATAAGGTTAATATATATTTGTAGGCTTACTCAAGAGAACAAAAAAATTAACAATATATTTATGAATAGTTAGCAAATTGATAGTGGATAACAAGGACGGGAAACATTATACGTGTGTTTATTTATTTTTGAGTGAATTTTATGTGTGTGTATTTAGGCAGACGAAACAAAATTTTAATGTATACCAATTATGGTATTATTAGGCGTACAGACTATAAAGTCAAAATATTTAAAAAGTTTCCAAAATAAACCTTTTGGAAAATGACATTGTCTTCATCATCATCTTCTTTTGATACATGAATGAGACATTTTCTTGCCTCATGGGATAAAGATAAAAAAAATAAACAGCAGTTACTATCGACTTCGAGGAAAAAATCCTATGTTTGTTAGATTTTGTGTACTAATCACGTTGTTGTGCAATTTTCTTATTTTTTGGGATATATTTTAGAACTTTTTAAGAACTTACACAACTCACTAAATTGGCAAACATTAAAATTAAATCATTACAAATCTTTTTAGATACTATATTAAATACATCCTTAACTAAAACGTTTTAGCTTTACAGACTTACAATGTATGTGGACGTTTATTCTTAATTAACATGTTTTTGCTTTACAAACTTACAGTGTATGTGGTCACCGAAACACACAAATGGTTGGCGTTTTGGACTCATTAATTCCACGAGTTTAATTATGGGAGGAATGTATAAGCATGATCAATTTTGGAAAACATTTTCAAATCTATTTTAATCTTAGTCTCATTCAAAACACACTCATTTACTAACTATCCAATTTCATTTCACAAAAAAAAAGTTTATGCAATATAAAACGTATTTAAATTAATTTATTTTATATAATTGATGTTAACAAAATCTTGTATCATTAATAAAACTGATTTGAAAAGAATCTGTGTATAATAAGATATTTAATTATGGTGAAGATATTGAGTGTCTGGCTATCGCAGCTTCAGTCCTGCTTCTTGTTTGTCACATGCGATTGCCTGGCTCAACCACACAGTGCCCTTGATGAGTATCTTCCAAACGAGTTGTTTGTGGGCAAAAAGGTTCTGAATTTAATTGGTAGATAATAATTTCACCGTGTAAATGAAGTTGTTTTAGGTATTCTAAGAGGGATTTATAGCCAAAATATGTAAAGCTGTTTAAGAAAATGTTTAAAAGTACATGTTTTGAAATCTCATTGTGGATAATCTTATTTGTTTGACAATTTTGATGGGGAGATCCTACGAGTTTAAGTTGAGGTAATTGTAGACGTGTTATGGATTCGTATTTTAGGGTTTGTACATTGAAGATATGTTGGTAGCCTAATTAATAATCCTAATGTACTAAGAAATCGGATTCAATTGATTGTGTGTGGATGCATTACGGTTTTTTTTTACTCTTGACAAGTAAAATACTGCAATAATATGCCTTTAAGACCATAAAGTTTTGTATAGTTTTTTGAGTTGTTTGTTATAATATGTGGGTCTTGTTCTGTTTTCTTCACATGTTACACACAAATACAAAATAATATAATCAAAGTTAGGTTAGGAATCTACTAAAGCTGTAAACTCATGTTTCTTTGCTTCTACACAAACAACATTCTGAGGATTCTTACATGAACAAATCTTTGTCACTTATTCGATGAACACTAAGAAATAACTAAAGGTTCTTTTTGATCTCATCCACTATTGGATATGTTTCCCAAATAACGAAATGAGTCATTTTAAGTTTGGATAGTTTACACTTTCCTTCTCTTGGGGCTTAGGATGAAATCATCATCATCGTCGTCATTATCATCAACGACTTTTTTCTTCTTTCTCGCATCTGAACTGTTGTTCTTGGATGCAGATGGTCTTTGAGAACTCTCAGGTTTACTAGAATATGATGGTGTCGGTTTAACCGGTGTTCCCATCCGGATTTGCTTCATCTTTCTTAGCTTTTTCTCATGAGCTCTCTTTGCTTTTTCCGGAGACAACATTCCATGTTCCATTAGCCTGTTAGAAACCACAATATTGGCAAGGAAGCCATTCAATTTTTATGCTAAAAAGAGTCAAGAACACTGCTTCAAGTATCAAGTTCATCATAAAAAAAACTTGTCAATAGTTGTTTTTCTTTTTTTGTATTACCAGAACTCAGCCATTTCGCTTCCGGGTATCTGTTTAGATAATGATTCATAGAATATCCTCAAGGGCTCTCTCTGCAAATCCCAAAAAAAAAAAAGAAACCAAGAATCAAGAACATGATTACAAAGAGACTCAATAAAGCAAATCTTTAGAGATATGTATTAAACCTCTTCTGGAGGATCATATTTTTGTCCAGGTAATGAATAAACCTTCTTCTCTCTTTTGGCTTTACCTTTCGCCAAGCTTGCTGCTGCAGATGTTGTTGCTGTAGACTTCACCGAGCTTACAGGGTTCTTGGGCTTTGCCTTCACAGAAAATATATTACAAGTTGGTTGAACGATCGACCTAGAAACATGATCGGCTCTGAGATTTATGGGACCATAAACATTTTGTGTTAATTTTAATATATTTGTTTGACAATTTAGGAGCCATACTATTTATATATAATAGTTCCAAAACATTTAAGGACTAAATCCAATGTTTTATCCGACTGTGCCAAGAACTAGATCTTACTATATAGAATTTTCTAACATAATCCAAAGGGTTCTATCATCATTCATCAACCTAGTTTCAGTTTCATACCTATCGAAAAGTTCGATCTACAATGGATCCAAGTTAGCAAGAAAACTTTCCCAAACTTACATCTAACAATTTGTTTTCTTGGATGATACCTCAGATTTGACCGTGGAGGTGGAAACAGAGGATCTAGGTTTGGTATCCGACATGATCGGTTTGCTTGTGCTCACGATCTTCTTCTTGTCCTTAAAAGACGGATCGATCTTGGCTCGGGAAGCAAGAGAAGAAGATCCACCGCGTGGCTCGCTCTTAACCGAACTGGGTCTCGTCTGTGTCGCCATAAAAGGTTCCTGAAATTCAGCTCAACTACTCTTTTTTTTCTGCTCGATAACGATTCCTAGAAAAGAGATGAAATCTTCCGACCAAGTCTTGCCGCTTTCTTAGTTAATGTAATGAAATGGTAAAACTTGAAAAAGTTATACACGAACGGTTCTGCTGTTCCGTTTTAACGGTAATTTTAAATTTACATGGAAGAGTTAAATAATTTATCACGCGCCATCGGATAATTAAAAATAAATAAAAAGTTCTTATTTAATTGGAATTTTATTCTATCTTTAAAGTCACTTTTCTTTCATTGAAGATTTTTTTCTGTGGATAATTAGAAAAAGAAATAAATCCACTAAAAAGTATGTAAACTGTACATCTCAAAATATACTTTTAAATGATTTTTTTTTCAAAATTTGATATACTCATATATTATTATATTGTTTGTTTAATGTTTTTATAATCTTCTTAAAATAATATCAATGAAGTTTTTTTCGAAACTTAAGAAGAACACTTTCATTATAAGTTTATAACTGAGAAATTGTTGGTTGAGCTTTTCAAAATTGAGAATTCAATTAAATTTTATATTTATTATTTTTACTGTATAAAATTTTGAGAAACTCATTAAAACCTTGTAATTAGAGTGTTCTAAATAAATCGAACACACTAACACGGCTAATTACCAACCAACACGACACCTGATGACCTGAATCAAATTAACATGTAACTACAATCTTGCGTTTCACTTTCTTCAATATTTTAACTATATATTTTTTCAAATGAGAATCAAACTATCAACTTCCTCAACATGTCCGTTGATTCGTGCCAGCCCGATCCTCCTCCTCATCAACATAAGGAGCGAGATTCAAGTAACAGTTACTATTGTTCTCGTTATTACCAACAATAGTAGGACTTTTTCTAGACCTACTTCCTCGCCACCTTGGACGGCAAACCACACAGATCGCCGGCCGCCGTCCCCGACTCATCCTCCACTTCAGCATGCATTCTTCATGCACTTTGTTCTTGCAAACTCTACACTTCACCACCGCTCTTTCTCTATCTTCGAGGTATATTGGTGTCGCTGCTTCTTCTTCCATCTTAATTTCCTATATTTGTAATCCCAACAAATAATATATGGATCATGTAACATATTCTATATACAGGAGCATGGTTCTAACAATAACAATGAGTTTAAAATCCGATTAGCCCTCCCGAAACAATTTTTTTTGTAAATCCCATTTCTACATAGGTTTAAGCCATTTTAAATTACTTTAAACTATTTTAAACTAATTTAAATATGTTTAAATTAATCTAAATTATTCTAAACCCTGTAAATAAATAATGATGTTATTACAAATCCACAATTTTTTTTAACTTCTTTTGTTTTATATACAGTATTTAATAATTCATCACAATAATTTTATAATTAAATTCAAAACTAAAATATTTTATATAAATATAAAATAAATTAATAATTTGTTAATAGTCCTTTTTGCTTATACTCCGAATAATTCATTATTTTATATATTAAGATTGGTTTCACCTCTTTGCCAGAAACTCAAACCTTATTGGTAATCACTCCCAATGCAAATTGAACCCATGTGACGTTGGTTATTATACACATTATTCATAAAAACTAACCATTATACACATCGTAAGTTTTCGTGAATTTGGATGCTTTCATATTTACAAAACAAAAAGCTAATGAATAAGGAAAGAAATCTAGTAAGAGTATCAATTCCCGGGTGGTTGAGGAGGAGCTAGTGTCGCCGTAATGAGAAGTGGCGGTGGAGAAAAGCTGAAGAAACCGTTGCTGGAGGTGGATACTAGCTAGACATTAAGGTCATGTCTGAGCGGAAACTAGGCGGTAAAGGAGACATGGCTGTAGTCTCCGTTGCAGGAGACAATTATCATCGAGGGGAACACCGAGAACTCAGATTAAGACAAACAAGATGTGTTGCATGGCTTCTTACGGTCGGGACAAGTGCAAGTTGGTGTGGCTGCTAGCGTCACAGTGTAGACATTACAAGTGGCACCGAGTACGTGAAAAGTGGCCGCGTTTGGATGACGGTGGAGGAGATGAATCCGATGACCGAGACTCGAATTATCCGATGTGCCACCGACTGAGCCAATATACGACGTTGGTCTCTGTAACTGACGTATGGCAATATTTGATTGGACACGACGGATTCCATTAACTTTAAAAATTTCGTTACGACAGTTAAGAGTTTATGTGATGTTCATGTTATAGGTACAGTTACTTATACACGTCATGTAGGAGATTCCTTGTATGAAACGGTGAGACACGTATGGAATAACGGCGACTTGTAGTAGATATCAAAGAAGGCGTTAGACAGAAAGCAAAGTTCTATACTATTAATTGATCTATACAAACTCTTTAATGAGAAAATTATTTTCCCGATTGATACTTTCCAATTTGCATTCTTGAAACAAGATATTAGAGAAAGATTAACGAAAAGAAAGAAGCAAACAAGGATGATGAGGACTTTCTAATTACAGAAATTTTGAGAAAGTGTATTCTTGGATACTTCGAATTTTTACCATTTAAATTGATGCTTCACGGATGGATTGATTCTGATAGTGCCAGTGGCCAATGGTGAAGTATTAATGATCAAACGAGTACTAATATTTAAGATTACGCACGTGTGACAAAAACTCAAACATGCTTAGATGAAATGTTTACTTCATGCATGAGATATATAAAGATAACCTTGATCCGCTTTGGGAGTGAACATAACTGTAAATCCAATGGATTGGCCAGCATTCTGATCGAAGATTAATGTGTTCAAGAATTTGAAGACGTGAATTTGATTCATATCTTTCAAAGCATAAATGATATGGATTCACTAGCAAAAGAGGCATGGACCATATGCTTTATTTTCTTCTATATAAATCAAGCACAGACATACGGATGTGCTACTCGGAGAATCGAGTCGTACCTACCCGTAAAGAAAACTTAGTTAGACGATGTGTAGTTTTCTGGAAGTAGTGTCGCACAACTTGCCATTGTTTCTTTCGTTGAAAAACGGTGTCGTTTTCGGTTAAACCTCGTGAAAACCCGTCTTCTTGCTCACACTTGACCTAGAAATCAAAAATCAACTTCCTCCTACTTCACAATGGCTTCTCGATGTCGATCTTTGTCCAAACCAGCGTTTTCTATGTTTCGATCCGCAATGAACAAGCCCTCTCTCCGACCCAAATCAGCTTCATCATTTCTCGGCGTCCCTCCATCGCCTGGACTCGCAAGGTTAACTATTTTCAAAATTGGAGCTATGATATAGTGTTCTTGTAGCTCTATGATTCATGGGTTTCCTTCAAGTTTGCATTTTTCTAAGAGATTCGTTTGACAGGCCGATTGCTCAGCTGGGTTCGCTTCAGTCGCTGCTTCCATTGTACAGTGCGGTGGCGTCAGCTAGGCTGACGTCATGCCTGGGTATCGATTCGAGGAACTCAAGGTCGTTGTCTCAGGGTATGATCTGCAGTGCGAATCCAGGAGTTTGATATTCTTTTGTGTTTAGTTTATCTGTAAGCTACTTCTTTTTTTTATTTTGTTTAATTAAATTTACATGTTGTTTAGTCTCAGTAGTAAATCTAAAGACTTGAGTTCAGAGTTTAACTCTTTGAATGCCTTTGGGGATTGCTTTAGTTGGATAGCTCTTTGCATCTTGATACACATCTCTGCAAAACTGTTTGCTGTATAATCAAACTTGTCGTGCTTCACATTGGTTTGGTCTTGCTTTTGTGCAGTTGCATTATGACCATTGCGATTTTCAGAGTTTCGGTTTAGTGGACTATTAGTGCTTGAAGAGACTTGAGTTCTTTGGTCAATGGTCACAAAAACACAATTAGGTTCTGACTTTTGAAAGAATTGTTTTTGGGAAATGATTTTTGTATTGGCTTGGAGATGATATATATGCCATATTGGTGATGTTCTTTCTTCTTGTTTCTCTTCTTTGTAGTATAGATTGAAAACAGCTTTAAGCAATTACGTTTTTCGATGGCCAATGTGCTAATCTATCTCTCATGATCCTTGCAGAGCTTGGCTTGAGCGTACCTCGATAAGAAGAGACCAGACTCGAAGAAAATGGATTCATTTGATATGTGATTCTACACAGTTTTTTTTGTTGCTTTGCTGGTCTAGTTCAGTCACTCTTATCAGTTTCTATATTATGTTTGGGTGATGAACACTCTCTCTTTTTGTTTCATCCAATTAAGTCAACAATTTCAATTGGAATATGTACTTTTCAAAACAAATCAAGATTAAACAATTATTGATTCAAGCGTTTTCATTTAAAAGTTGTTATTCAAATTTTTATTCCTTTTCAAAATGAGAGTGAATGTGCATATAGCTTTTGTATTTGTTTGAATCAAGAGGTCGCGGCAGCAATGATAGGTAGGGGTGCCACTAATCCGTATATTCAAGAAATTTAAGGTATCCGGATATTTTTCTAGGTAATGAAATTCCCGTGGATATCCGAATTTGGATTCAGATCCCTAAAAATAATTAAAAAAGTAAAAAAATATTTAAAAATACAAAAAATTAAAAATAATAAATAAATTAAATATTTATAAAAAATTTATAAATATATATATGACATATAATATTAGTAAAAGTAAAATCTAATACTATAAAATTTATTTTATATATAAATATTAATATATCAAATATAATTATTAATAAAATTAAAAATTTAATATAATTTATAAACACATGTCCAGATTCGAATATCCAAATTTAAAAATTAAGATATTTGGATTTGGTTTGGATGTATCCGAGATTTCCGGAACGAATCTCGGATCGGATCCGAAACACGGATAATAAATCACGGATAATAAATCCTAGACCTAATTGATAGGATATGAAGTGTGACAAATGAACCAACACATGAGATGCCCAACATCTTGTAGACAAACGCCTCGCCGTTTCTCACCATGCCAAACGACGTGACGTCTACCGTCTCTTCAAACCATCTTGTTCTTCTCTAACTCGCAGCTAGCTCTTCACGATCCCTTGGAACAAGAGCAAAAAAATGGAGAAGAAGCGTGAAGGAATAATCGAATCAATGAGCCAGATCGTATCAGATCCCTACTACTTCCTCCATTTCATGGCCTTCTTCTCCTACCTTCCCATCCGCAACTCCATCGCACCGTACACTTCTCAACGTCTCTTCGACAGAGAAGTCCAAGCCTTTCTAGCATTCCTCATGTTCTCAGCTATAAAGGTTTGAACTTTCCTCTTCACAGTGATCGAATTTGTTTGAAAGTCTCTGACTTGATCGGTTGTGTTGATTAGATGGTTAGGGAGGAGACATGGGAAGCCTTCGTTGCAGATAGCTTACTCTATGCTAAGGTAAATAATAACTCTTACGGGTTTATGATTTCGATCCATGTGAAACCTACTTGATACACAGTGTCTTGTAACAGATCTTTCTCATTGCGGTTACGTTGGTTATGGATTATCGAGTTGCGGTCTGGTTCTGTGTCATGTTTTCAGGTGTGTCTTTGTTGATTTACAGTTAACAATATTAAAAACATAAGCTTCTTTTTTTTGAGTTTTGATCTGAATGTTTCATTGTGCAGTTGTATATCTGTTAGCTCAACAGCCAGCGTTTAGTAAGTTAGGTATGTGAAGATTTCTCAAGTCCTTTGCTTTTTTTTTATGGAATCAGAAGTTGCATTTGGTTAAACGTTTGCAGGAACTGCGAAGAAGCTAACACCTATGCAGCTGGAGGATTTGTTATCAGATGGGACCACAACTAAATACTGGTTGGTACGTGGTAACTGGCTTTATCTTCTTCTACTAGATAGTGTTGCTGCTCTTTCCTAGTTGACGAGGTTGTGATTTTAGATGATACATTTGAAAAAAAAACACTGAGTAGTTTTTAGGTAACTTAATGTTTTTCCATAGAGCTTGCATATAGCTTCCATTACATGTAGCCTCCCTTTATTGTTATGACTTTAAATTTTGGCTCTAAATGGTGGCGAAGGGAATGAGTGCGAATAGTGAATTCGTTATCATTTCTTACCATTTACAAGAAAAATTTGTTACCTATATAATTCCTTAAGGAATAATAGATTACATTTATTCCTTATCAAATTCGGAAAAGAACATAAGTAATAGATATTCCTCTCATTTTATTCCTCTTCATTCTTTTCCTTCTTATTCTCTATATTCTTTTAATGGTTACCAGTTAGAGCCTTTGCCTTTAATGGTCAATCAATAAAGAAACGAACTTATCTGCAACATCTTAATCAGTTAAACCATTATACTCACTGACAGAAAGATTTTCTAGATTTATTTTTTGTTTCAAAATAATAAGAGTTTTTAGAATTGTAAGATACTTTTAGTAGTTAATGATGATAAGTTGTATACTATTAACAAACATTGATTGAAAGTACTTGAATTGGTAAAATGCTATTAGTTGATAGTTATTGGAAAATGTATAGTAAAATAGACAATAAATTTAATTGTAAACATTCATTATATTCTTAATATGCGTGAATACTCTAAAAAAGTCTTTCTTTTGGAAACATAGGGAGTATGCCAATGTAAAATTTGGCTCAGAAAGATACTGGACTGGCTACTTTCATGATGATGTATCTTTTCACAACCGGCTACTTTCATGATGATGTATCTTTTCACACCTTTTGCAGATAGAGTTCTATGCATGTAGTTCATCCAAGTGTGTTCGTTCAAGCCGCTGCTTTCCCGAGCTCTCCATCACGTAAGCTTTGTGTTAGAAAAAAACATCATCCATTTCACTGCTTGTCTCTTAAAGAGACACTCACACTTGTTCAATTTCTTCAGGTACTCGAATAATCTTTTGTCTTTTGGAACCATCGATCTTGGACTTTTCCCTAATGCTGCAGCGAAATTTGGAATATCTCTTGCCGGTAATACTCCTTCACGAACTCAAAAACACACATCAAGCCTCTGTCGTGTGAAGGGACTGATGTGTTGTGTAACATATGTATATATAGGTGGAATGTCTCAGCTTCCCACATACATATTGTTTGAAAAGGGTGTAGAAGTTTCTCGGTTCCCAGACTTTTATGTTGATGCTGCACCCTCTTTACCCATAACCAAGGTTACATACTTCTTTACATGAGTAGATTTTGCATTACTTTCCTTCCACCTGTCCTTTGTCCCTTAAAAGAGATGGTCTTATTGTTGATGCTGCAGAAACTTGTGTGTCAACATTTTGAGCTCGATCGGCTTCTGCTAGACTACATCAACGGGTCATAGCCAGAGAATATGGAGATGGCTTCTCGTGAAAGAGCAGTATGAACACATCAGCACACCTTCGGGGCTGTAAGAGGCAAACATTTTGGTCTCTCGCGTTCGTTTTTATCTACTTCTTAAAATGGGCATTTTTTAGTGAGGCTCGCCTGAGGAAATGATAGATATTTTTGTGTAAGAAGGTTATGCTAAAATTGAAAGAAAATTTTAATTCTACCACAAATTTAATACTAATTTTTAGTTTTACCACAAATATTATTTTCAAAAATAATCTAAATTTATGATAAAAATAAAATAAATTAATTTTTTAAATATTTATAAAATATTTGGAAATTCAACCTCAGTTCTCTAACACTAAAATCTAATCATTAAAATATAAACTCAAATATTAATATATTTTTAATCGAAATTATTTTTGAAAAATAATATTTAACTTAGTATTCTTAACAATTTTTCTTAATTAATGCATGTTAACGCAAACTTCAGAATTTTTAGTAACTTTCGTTTTCAGTAAGCTTTTTTACTCTTTGCTTGTAGTGCTTATCAAACAAAAATCATCATCTATTTACATAGGCAGATTGTCTCAAATAAAAGAAATAAATATATACTTTGTCTAGGCAGATTTTATAAGATGTTTGGATATATTTGCATAATTTTGATGTAATTTAACAGTTGTATCCAATTAATTTGACCCTTTGTTTTTGTGATAGTTTGATCTTCAAGCTTTGTATAAAATATCAAATATATTATTAAGTAGTGAAATGAGATGGTCTCTATTAATAAAAGGGTCAAAAATTGAAATAAAAGGTGAAATTTTGAAAACGTAGGAGTTGGTGAAAAAAAGTCACATATATTTGGAGTCGGAGGATTCGATTCCTTTGTATATGTTCTAGAAAAAATGAGCTTTTATGGACTATAAACGCGTGAATGGGCACATACTAGTTTACTTTTTTTGTATAAACACAAGAAAATAAGTTTGGACCGAACAAACACAAAGAGAAACAAATATATTGGTCAAATTCGTGATATAAAAAAAAGTCAAATTGAAAAGTCAGACAGCGACAACAAGAACAGACGAACAGTTTTTATGATGGGAAACCACATTGCTTTCGTACATAGGACCGATCCTTAGATTAAGAGGATTTATACTAGATTTTATTTAATTTTTTTTTCACAAATCCAAAGATCTATTTTTTTTTTAGAATTTATGTTTATATAGTTTTCTTCAAAATTTTTGCAGGACTCCATATCAAATGAATTGTTCACAAATTTGCAAACAAAAGAAACGAAAAATAAACTAATATGATCCCAATCAAAGAAGATGGGTCCGATACGGCTGCCAAATTAGATAATCTGACCTCAACTTCAAATACAATAGTGGTTCTTTCCGATTGTCAGTGCGTACAATTATTATCATTTCTTTTATACATCACAATGTATTCGATTAAATAAAGGACAAAGACCTTATAAAATTTTAGAATTATACCATAGCATCAAGTTTAGAAAAGCCTCCTATTCAATTATTGTGTTTTGTCACTCTTGTTATAAATAATGATCCCTGTCAAGGACCATCAGTTTGAATTATGTATAAGGACATAATGAATTTATTTAATGGACACTACTTCTATCTTATTTTTTAATTATTTCCCTCTAGTAAATACTTAAAAAAGAGAGGAAAATCTACAACTTACAAAGGCTAATCACATAAGCAGAAAGATAATGAACTGTATATAATCTGTATACCCTATTTTACTAAACATACCATAAATGCAACACACAAACACAAAACACCCTGGCAATTATCATTAGCCTACATTGAAGAGTAAATTTATCAAAAAGACTTAAAAATGTTTTTATGACCAAAAAGAATGAAATAACGATCAAAATATACCTAAAAGTTTTTTATCTTCAAAATAACACACAAGAAGAAAAATGAACAAAATAAATTTTATTAAAATATGTAAATATATATTTATACTATTGGGTTAACTAATCTAAACTTAAGGTTTAAAGTCATAGGATAAGAGTTTTGGAGTTGGGGTTTAAAAATTTAAAAAATATTAAAATATTAAAAATTTTAAAATAAAAAAATCTATTTTAATTATTTTTCTTTTGAGGTATATTTTTGTGATATTTTTTTTTAAAAAAAACTATTTGAGAAATTTGTCCTCGAAAGAATACACAAAGACGAAAATAACATAAATATGTTTCATAAAAAAATATTTACATCTACTATATAATATATATATATAAGTAAATATTAAAAATAAAAATTGTTATCATACATATTTCTCTAAAAATTGTTTTGGATTTAAATAAATAAATAAGCGAGATAAAATATTACAATAAGTTGTTAAAAAAAAGGTAATGGAAGAAGAGAGCGACCTACCAGAGGGAAGAATGCTCCGTCCACGTTCTTCTCATTTTGACAATCTTAACGACTTTTCATTTTCTCTTAATTATAAAATGATCATCTTCCTCATCCTATATAAAGCACACCATCCTCTTCTAAAAAATATCATTCAATCAATCACTTTCTTCCTTCCAGATTCGCTGTGTTAGCTCGTAAGAAAGAGAGATAGAGACATGGGAAGTACTCCTGCTGAAGTACCCTGCGACGTCGTTTCCGACAACAGATCCGGCTTAGGAGGTGGGATCTCCGACGTGTACGGTGAGGATTTAGCCACCTTGGATCAGCTCGTCACTCCTTGGGTTTCCTCCGTTGCCAGTGGATACTCGTTGATGCGTGACCCGAGATACAACAAGGGACTTGCTTTCACTGATAAAGAGAGAGATGCTCATTACTTAACTGGTCTTCTTCCTCCTGTTGTCCTAAGCCAGGAAGTTCAGGTGATGTTCTTCAAATTTAAACAGGTCCTGTCCTAAATTCAGGGCCGTCCTCGACCAAACCGGATAAAACATTGGATTTGGTCCTAAATTTTTTAAAGAAAGTTTTATATATATATATATATATAGAGCCCAAATTTTTTATTCCAAATTTGTGAAAAAAAAATTTTAGTTAAAATTGTTAAGAAGTACTCTTAAATCTCAGGACCGGCCCTGCCTAAATTATAGGAAATATATATATATATATATATATATATACATATATGTATATGAGAGTTCAAATTTATATAAACCTTAACTAAATTGTTTGTAGCCCACTACTGGATTTAAATTTAAATAAATTCACCTATGATTGTGGGTTTGTTTGTGTGTTAACTTGTGGTTTTGTTGTTTTGATTAGGAGAGGAAGCTGATGCATAATCTCCGCCAGTACACTGTTCCTTTACAGCGTTACATGGCTCTCATGGATCTTCAGGTGATTCATTGTTCCCTCGTGTTTACTAGTAGACTAGAGAGGAAAATGTGTCTAAAGATTTGTAGCTCATGTATCTGAATCTTTCAGGAAAGGAACGAGAGGCTGTTCTATAAGCTTTTGATTGATAACGTCGAGGAGTTGCTTCCTGTTGTGTACACGCCAACAGTTGGTGAGGCTTGCCAGAAGTATGGTAGCATTTTCAGGAAGCCTCAGGGTCTCTACATCAGCTTGAATGAGAAGTGTGTTTTCATTACAAGGTCATTTGCATTTTGTGTCCTTGGAGATACTAAAGTGAATGTATGTTCTGTAGGGGAAAGATTCTTGAAGTGTTGAAGAACTGGCCTCAGAGAGGGATTCAAGTTATTGTTGTTACTGATGGTGAGCGCATTCTCGGTCTCGGAGATCTTGGTTGCCAGGGAATGGGAATTCCAGTGGGGAAGCTTTCTCTTTACACAGCTTTGGGAGGAATCCGTCCATCAGCTGTAAGCACATGAACACGAGCTGCAATGTTTTGTTCCTAGAACTATTGGTTATAGTAATGATTTGGTCTTAAATGCAAAATCTGGTTTTAAATGCAGTGCCTTCCAATCACCATAGATGTGGGCACAAACAACGAGAAGTTGCTGAATGATGAGTTCTACATTGGCCTTAAACAGCGAAGGGCAACTGGCCAGGAATATGCAGAGTTTCTACACGAGTTCATGTGCGCTGTGAAGCAGAACTATGGAGAGAAAGTGTTGGTACAGGTGAGCCGTAGGATCATTTCTACTATAAAATATGATTTTTTGTTAGAATTGTTGATGTGTCCTGTTATAACACCATACATATTCTTCTTTTCAGTTTGAAGATTTTGCAAATCACAATGCGTTTGACCTTCTGTCTAAGTACAGCACGAGTCATCTTGTCTTCAACGACGATATCCAGGTAAGATTGATCTCTTTCTTACATTTTTGGTTGAAGTGTCAGAGAGCTAATGCTGTCAAGAACTTGTTTTGTCTTGCTTAATGGCAGGGTACTGCATCCGTGGTGCTTGCTGGTCTTATTGCTGCTCAGAAGGTGCTTGGTAAAAGCCTTGCTGACCATACCTTCTTGTTCTTGGGTGCTGGAGAGGTGAGACCACAAAGCATTATACTCTATTAGCTTATCAGCTATCTCTCATATATGTTTTGCTGATTATGCGTTATCTCCCTTTTCATTTGTAGGCTGGAACAGGTATCGCTGAGCTAATTGCTCTTAAGATCTCTAAAGAGGTAAGCAAATCTGTGAAAAGTTCTTACATTATCTCTGTTTATGGGCTAAGAATATGTGAATGATCATATCCTGGTTGTGTTGTAGACTGGAGCTCCCATTGATGAGACCCGTAAGAAGATTTGGCTCGTGGACTCCAAGGTATTGTTGACAACCACCCAGATCAGTTTCTTCCTCTGTAGCTATTACTTAAGTTCCTCTTTTGAACTTTTTTTTTTGCAGGGACTGATAGTTAGTTCACGCAAAGAATCACTTCAGCACTTCAAGCAGCCATGGGCGCATGAGCATGAACATGTCAAGGACCTCATTGGTGCTGTGAATGTACGTGATGAAACTCATCTTTAAATCGCTTGATGTTAGTTTTTTTTTTATTAACTCTTTGTTGAAAACTTTGTCAAACAGGCAATCAAGCCAACTGTTCTCATTGGAACCTCTGGTGTGGGTCAAACTTTCACACAGGAAGTTGTTGAGGCCATGGCTACCAACAACGAGGTTTCTTCCTTGTTCTTACTCTTTGCTTTCTCAAAAAAAGTATTAATGCCTTTTTTCTAATGATGATTTTGGTGCTGGCTTATAGAAACCGTTGATCCTTGCTCTCTCAAACCCTACTTCTCAAGCTGAGTGTACTGCAGAACAGGCTTACACATGGACCAAGGTATAATCTCCTCTCATATGACATCTAAATGTGATTCATGTCTTGATTATAAGAAAGTTGTTTGCATTTCAAATCACGTCTGATCATAATTTTATACTTTAGGGTCGTGCAATCTTTGGTAGTGGAAGCCCGTTTGATCCTGTTGAGTACGATGGCAAAACTTACCTCCCTGGCCAGGTTTGTGCTATAATTCCTCATATCCTTTTCTCTCTGATCAATTTGTATTTCTGTGACAACATGAATGCTCAACTCTACTTCACTTCACAGGCAAACAACTGTTACATTTTCCCGGGTCTGGGTCTTGGTTTGATCATGTCAGGCGCAATTCGTGTCCGTGATGACATGCTCCTTGCAGCCTGTAAGTATACATCACTTCCTTTAACATATTCTGCTACACTAGACCATAGATATTGCTAAGTTATTTAGAAATTGTTAACTCTTGATTGATAGAGATACTTTAGAACTTCCTGAAACGTACTCAAAGGTCTTACATTACTCTGAATCCAAGCATTCCCATAGACTTAAAGAGTGTTTTTCATCGTTTTGAAACTGGGAGACACTAAAAAATCTCAATAATATTTGTACTAACTAGTCTCTATCACTCTGTTATATTAACAGCTGAAGCATTGGCCGCCCAAGTCACTGAAGAGAATTTCGCCAACGGTCTGATCTACCCGCCATTCACAAACATCAGACAGATCTCTGCTAACATTGCAGCCAGTGTCGCTGCCAAAACCTATGAGCTCGGTTAGTTCTATTCCCTTCGCTAATGAACTGTCTTTTTAACTCTTATCCCAAGTTCTTGACTTTATATAGGCTGATGATATATGTGTTTGTGGTGTATAGGATTGGCATCGAACCTGCCACGTCCAAAAGATCTGGTGAAGTTTGCAGAGAGCTGCATGTACAGTCCTGTCTACAGAAAGTACCGTTAAGAAGTTTTGTTAAAGAAACCTGCAGATTCTTCTCCTATTCACAAACATTTATAGTTCTTGAGAGGCTTGTATAAGTGTTATTGTTGTTTGTTTGTTTGTTTTCTACTTCTTCTACTACATTATGATGTATGTTTGAGTACTCAACTCTTTTGTCCTTGCTTCTTGTTTGATGAATAATAATTTAAATTTTCCAATCATTAACTGGTCTTTAAAAGCTACATTTTCATATCTCACACAATCAAACTTTGTATTAGTGGGAATATGCTTTGTTGTCTTGGATTCTTTTGTAACTTATGACCTCAAAATAAAGGATAAAAATTACTATTTGCAGTGCAGTATGAGATATAGTAAACACATATAGTAATTGTTGAAATCGCGGCAAAATCGAAAGACAAAAGAAGTTGAGGGACTAATAGTTAAAAAGTTGTAAAAAAAAAGAAAGAATAAACACGTTTCTGCTATTAACCGCGTCATCTTTAATCATCTGGAACAAGGAAGAAAACTGATAAACCAGATCGGTGTGTCTCGATCTTCACCAAATTATCTTTCTCCGATCATCACCAATACTTTTAAAATCGATCAAGGTTTGTTCTTTTGAACTTGAATCGTTTTGATTTCGATTCTCTATATAATTGAAGGATTACATGTACTTCTCAACTGATTGATTTGATATCTATGAAACTAGTGTTGTGTTTTGTTTCTATGTAGGTGTTGTACAACCTTAATGGTTGTTCCTTTGTATGAACATGTTAGCTCTGTGTTTCAAATTGAAAGATGTCTTTTTTTGCTACTTCATTTTCATTCTCATTTGCAGAGCTTTGATCACTTGAAAAGCTGCAGCTATGGCGCTTAACCCTCAATTGATGTTCAATGGGATCCCTATCCCCTTTGTTAATGAAATGTTTGTTCTTGTTAGAGACGGGGTTGAGTTTGAAGTTGACAAGATTCCTGGGTTCGTCTCCTCCTCTCTTCCACAGTTCTGTATCTGCTTCACTGTTTTCTCTAATCTTAGTAACACTTTGCTTGCGTTGTTTGTTTTGTTTGGTTTGATCCAGAGGACATGGAGGTCATGTTAAGGCCAAGGGAGTGATATACTTGTCTAATATTCGCTTGGTCTTTGTTGCAACCAAGCCTGTTGACAACTTTGTTGCCTTTGACATGCCTCTGGTACACTGATTTGGTCTCAGTCTCATGTTTTTTTCTCTTCTTATACATGGCATTAAGTATGTTTCTAAGAATTAAAGGAACTTCATGCTACTTACATACATACATGAGCGTGACTAATGATATGTCTGGTGTACTTATTATACCTCTCTGGCAACTAAATGTAACTCTGTTTTGTAGCTTTACATCCATGCCGAGAAATTCAATCAGCCAATATTCCACTGCAACAATATTTCCGGACAAGTGGAGCCTGTAAGTACAAACTTCATGGGGGTACTTGCATTGTACATGCTGGATTACTACTGTGTGTATATTTAACTTACACCCGTTTTGGCATGTAATAAAATGCCAGGTGGTACCAGAGAACGAGCATAGAGCTCTGTATTCAACACACAGTTTCAAGATTCTCTTCAAGGAAGGTGGCTGTGGGACGTTTGTTCCTCTCTTCTTAAATCTCATATCCTCAGTGAGGCAATACAATAGACAAATGCAACAACAAGCAGCAGAAGCAGAAGCAGCTCCTCCACGTGTTGATCCTCTTCAAGCTGCACAAACTCCTGTTGATGAAATGATGAGACATGCGTAAGTCTCCTCTGAATCATATAGCCGAAAGTTTTGATAGCATTAAAACTTTCTAAAAAAGAAATCACGTGTGGTATGTACAGGTACGTGGACCCAAATGATCCAACGAAGATATATCTGCAGCAACCATCTGGGGAATCTCAGTTGAGGCGGCGAGCTTATCACTCAAGTGCAGCGGAACATTGATGACATATAAGACTGAAAAGACAAAGAGGGTGGTGGGATATATAAACAGTTGCAAATAAGCAAAAGCGTTGTTGGGTTTGTTTAAAACTTTAAGAAATTAAAACCACTTGGTGTGATGATAAAAAGAAAAGACTTGTTGGCTTTTGTTGTGTATGTATGTATGTATCTGTTGAGTAATTGGATTCTCTAAAATTAAAATGTATGGTTTGGCTTATAGTTTATATTAGGCATGGGCATTTCGGGTATCGGTTCGGGTATCAGGTAGTTCGGATAGGGGGCTAGAGGATCTATTTACTATTTGGCTTATTTTCGGTTTGGTTCAGATAGTTTCGGGTTTGGTTTGGTTCGGATAGTAAAACTAAAAACCGGGAAGTACTCGGGAAAACGGATTTCATTTGGTTTTGGTTCCAGTTTGGTTAGTTCGGGTTAACTATCGAATATTTTAGGTAAAATATTGAATAATTAAAATAATTCAGATAAAATCTTAGATATTTTAGATTACTTTGGATATCTAGAATAAAAATATTTTGATACTTTCAAATATTTTTGGATAGTTCGTATACTTTATAATAATTTAGTTTTCTTCAACTGTTTTCGAATACTTTTAATAAAATTTTAAATTATAAATATATATTGAAGTATGCTATATGTATATATAATTAATATTTTATATATTCAGATATCCGTTCGGTTATTTTGGATATAGAAATATAGAAAATATTTGGAAATTTGAGGTTCCAGTTCGGTTCCGGGTTCGGGTATTTCGGCTCAGTTATGTTCTGGTTCTTAGGTTCCTGTTATTTTGCGAGGCCTGGTTTAATTCTGATAATTTGTGTAATCTGGCTGGCCCAATAGAAAACTAGCATAATTATATATGGGCTTTAACAACCCATACCCACCCCCATAAGCACGAGTTACGGATAGCCTCCATCGGATACGGGCCAGGTCCGGTTACCCACTAGCAGAAATTAATTACGCCACAAATCGATTAAAGGAAAAAAAAAAACAAAAGGAGGAGCCATTATCATCCCTGATCAGATCTACACTTCTCCTCTCACCAATTGTTTTTGCAGGATCGGGTTCCTTTGTTCATAACATTATCGCGAAATGGATTTCATGAAGGTCTTCGATCAAACGGTTCGAGAGATGTGAGTTTGCTCGTTCTAGCTTCTTCAATTCCGATTCAAATCCGATAGATCGTTTGTTTATATCTTCGATTAATAATTTTTGGTTTATAGAAAGAGGGAGGTGAATCTGAAAGTTCTGAAGGTTCCGGAGATGGAGCAAAAGGTGAGAGAGCTCATTTGATTCGTATCTCTATATGTGCAAAAAAGCATATTCATGTTGCTTGCGTGATTTGATAGGAGAATCGATTCAAAAAAAAATTCTATAGTGATCGCGATTTCATGAATATATAGCTAATCCTGATATCAAATGGATTACAAGTTAAGCTTGAGATTTGAACACCAATGTGATAGTATCATAGTTTCCAGAAGCGTTGCGTCTTCTTAATCAATTATCTCGAGTATATGGCTGCAGGTTTTGGATGCTACAGATAATGAGCCTTGGGGTCCGCATGGTACTGCATTGGCTGAGATAGCACAGGCCACTAAGAAATTGTAATTTCCATTAACCATTCACTTTTTTGTACTTCAGATTAAAGTTTGAAAGGGTTTTGATCTTATATATTGATTACCGTGTACGTTTTTCATTATGTTTAGCTCGGAGTGCCAGATGGTTATGAGTGTTTTGTGGAGTAGACTTAGTGAGACAGGAAAGGATTGGCGATATGTCTACAAGGTGACATTCTTCTTGACGTTTTCCTACAGTATTTGGAAGAATTACAGTTTATTGTTGTGGTGTAACCTGAGTTTTTTTTGTTTTTCTGCCAGGCACTCGCGGTTATTGATTATCTGATTTCAAATGGATCTGAACGAGCAGTTGATGAGATTATTGAGCATACTTACCAAATATCTGTCAGTATATCTTTTTTTCTTACACTTTAATAGGTCGTTTTCCTGTGGTGGAACTTGTGTTTTTCTACTGACATGAACTTTGTTTGTGACTCTTTCATGTAGTCACTCACGAGTTTTGAGTATGTTGAACCGAATGGGAAAGATGTGGGGATCAATGTGAGAAAGAAGGCGGAAAACATTGTTGCCCTCTTGAATAACAAGGAGAAAATTTCTGAAATCAGAGACAAAGCAACAGCCAATCGTAACAAGTCAGTTCTTATGCAAAGTGATTTTTTAACTGGTTACCCGTTCTTCGTTTATGTTGTCTGAATCGGTTTTTCTGTCTTATATTAGGTACGTTGGCCTCTCATCAACAGGAATAACCTATAAATCTGGTTCAGCTTCAGCTTCCTCGGGTGGTAGTTTTCGAAGTGGTTCAAGCAACTATGACAGCTACAGGGATAGGGATTCCAAAGATGACAAGGACGACTACGAGTCTTTTCAAAAGTCAAGGCGCGGTGTTAAAAGTGATGAGCAAAGCTACACTTCGAAGAAAAGTTTTTCACGCTATGGCAGGTTCTGTCTCAACCCCATTGATTTACTGATGATGTATTGATTTTGGGTATTTTTTTCTAATTGAGAAGGTTTATTTTCAGTTGAGGATGCTCTTATGCTTTTTCTTTTTTCCGCTTTTGACTCATTTTATGCACTCTCTTTTCTGATGACTGACCTGATCAAACTAGTTCTGAATGTGCAGTACGGACCATGATAATGTATCCAGTGGAAAAAAGTCACTCGACTCTGCAGCTCCTTCAAACAACGATGATGATTTTGATGATTTTGATCCACGTGGAACTTCCAGCAAGAGTATGTTCCTTTCAGCGATAGTGAACTTGCAGATTGTCGATCATTAATTGGAGTAAATGTTTGTTTTGGAAATTATAGCGCACAAACGTATCTCCATGTCTTATTCTTATGGTTTTTCGTTTCTGCAGAGCCTTCCACGGGCAGTGCCAACCAAGTGGACCTTTTCGGAGCAGATCTGATTGGTGACTTCATGGATTCTGGACCAACTGAAACATCTTCCACCAACAACAACGGAAAGTTTCAAGAGGCGGACTTGTTTGCTGATGCAACTTTTGTATCAGCCTCTGCTGAGGGAACAGACTTTGGGTCGCAGACACAGGTGGGTGCCTTCTTTCTTCGAAGCTATTATTCTTTTAACAATGGAGATTTCTCTTATTTAGTATTCTTCTTGTGATTTCGCTGTTAAGTCATTACACCTCACACTGACTTGTCTTGTTGAGTCAGAGACTGATACGTTTCCGCATGGTTGTTTCTACAGAAAGAAGTTGATCTTTTCTCTGCGTCTGAACCTTCTGTCACAGTTACTTCTCCTCCTCCGACGGTTGACCTTTTTGCATCCACTGAACCAGTTGCACCGCCAGAAGCCAAGATTCCTAAACCTGAGTCTATGACCACTCCCAACATTGTTGACCCATTTGCTGCAGTTCCCATGGATAATTTTGATGGATCTGATCCTTTTGGTGCCTTCACTTCTCACTCGGCTTCAGTCTCTACAGGTCCACAGGCCCCCGTTGTACATGGGAGTGCAACAAAGACAACAAGCCCGCTGTCTTCGGCAGACTCGAAACCACAACAGTCGCAAAAGAAGGATCCTTTCCAGGTGAAATCTGGAATATGGGCAGATTCTCTGAGCCGTGGACTAATTGATCTCAATATAACTGCTCGTAAGTGAAAGCTTCATCTTTATGTTTTGGATGAGACTAATTGATCCCAAAAGGCATGGTTAATCAACAACATTAAACTTTACAAAGCCTCAATTTTTAGCTCACATAGAGTTTCTTCCAATATCATGTATAGCTTGTGTCAGGACAAATAGTTAGGTCGGGTTTTGCTTTCTAAGCTCTGACTAATTTAATTTAACTTCCCTGTAATCAGCCAAAAAAGCTTCTCTTGCTGATGTGGGGGTTGTGGGTGATCTGAGCAATGATGAAGGGAACAAGGCATCTGCTGCTACGTACTACTCAGGGTGGTCCATGGGCGCAGGATCCGGGCTTGGTAAAACCGGACTATACAGTGCACAGCAACAACAACAACAACAAACACCTGAAATCTCAGATGATTTCTTCTCCAGCCTCAGTAACCAAAGGTACCAAACTGGAGGCTTTAAGCAGTAAAATTTGTCTGCGTTTATCAGGTTTGGTTCCACTTTCATACTGGAAATCAATGCTTTTTATTCTTAATGGGAGTTTGTTGTGTTCTTGCTCTTGATTGATGCAACAATCTAATCGGTGGCTTGCGTTTTAAACGAGATTATTGTTTATGTGAAGAGTATTATTTGTTGGTTTGAATTTTCTATTATTCATAGAACAAAAAATTATATGTTATTTTCATTCGACTCTATGGAGAAATATATCTACCGTGTGTGATCGATCTTTAATCAGAAGAGACTCCCAGCTTTGTTTTATGATTCTACTTTGTTTTTATCTAATAGTAAAAACAAACACTGATCCTATCTTACACAAATTCATAGTATATTGATATATTCCTCAAAGAAAATTCATAAAAAGGTACATTTAGTGTAAAGCGTGTTTAGACATGTTGAGAATATTTTCAGACAAAAAGAGACTACAGTTTGGGTCAGACATATTGCACTAGCAGAACATAGTAACTTCATTTACCCGTCTTTTTTTAGACACTGTTTCTTTGCTGCTAGCCGCTTGAGACTCAACAACATCAGAGAGACCATTCTCCAGAGCTTTCACCAGTGTTTCGAAGTGTGTCTTCGTCACGCTCGTCAAAGTAATTAACTTTACCCTGAAAGCGTTAAAGTCTTGTTCTGAACGCTCTTCAGCATTCTGAAACACCTCCGACTCTATCTCAACGCATTTGTGGAGCCTCTCCAAACCAGACTCAGCCTCCCCTTGCACATACTCGAAAAAACTTTGCTTCTCATGTTCAGATTGATAGTACCCATACGCATATGTCAATCTCAGCACCCTTCTGCATTCGATGATCTGTTCCCACGCGTCTGTGATGAACTTCAACTCAGTTTCTGGTATCCACTGTATCTCACTCAGCTTCATAATCTTCTCTGTTAAGAACATCTGCAAATCTCTAAAAGCTTTCTTCCTAGACTTCTCATGGCTCGCCCATCGTTCATAGTAATGAGTGTATCTCTCTAACGACCTTTTTGCCATCTCTCGCTTACTTTCAGCCTCATCATACCGTCCTTCGCTCTTAGCCTTCTCGTACTTGTTGCATGCATAAAACCCACCCGTGTCTCCCCCGTGATCTTTCCATGCGCCTAGACAAAGCCAACAAAACTCGTGTCTGCAAGGTGCTGTGCACGTCATGTGCATGCATCCGTGGCTCTTGTCAATCGGCCGCTTACACTTGGGACACGCCTTCGCATTTGCAAGTATCCACGTGGTGTTTTCCGCTTCGTCGTTGTTCTTGAGTATCCATTTCGAAACCGTGTCGCAATCCACAGGACTATGAGCCTCTTCTTTGCAGTTCCAGCAGAATCTATGCGTACACAAACACGTAACATCGTAGTTAACTCCCATCCCAGTTGCCGAAAAATCAATCGCATGTTCACATCCTGGAGCAGGACACCACTTTATCTTCTTGCTTTCTTCTATATAAGACCTAATAAAATACCTATCGTACTTAACCTTATCTTCCTCCGAAACAAGTTTCTCAACCATGTCACGACCAACCGCAACATTACAAGACGGTTCAGGACACTTTTGCATCAAGCATCCTGAACCGTCTTTGATCGATGTGCTGATGTAACCATTCCAACATGTAGAACAGAAAGTATGACCACAAACAATAGGTACAATCTCACTAATACTAAAATTGTCAAAACATATTCCACATTTAACTTCTCGACTACCATCAACAACGATAGATTCTCCTTCCAATACGCCAACGCTTCTCCTAACTTTTTCCTCATCTGCAAACCATTCATCATTGAGTTTACTAACGTTCCAACAATAATGAAGAAGTAGAACGCTTGCTTCGACCTTGGTTATGGACAAGACCGTAGAGACTTGTTTGATATCATTGTCTTGTCGCATGCGTATGTCTTCTTCCTTGAGAACGACATAGTTAATCTGAGAGCGATCGTCCACGACTTCCTCGACAAAACCGTAATGGAATACATCTTCACCATGGCCGTGTTCATCATTATCACCGTAAGTGGAAAAATCATACTCTCCCGACTCCACATCGTAGGCATCGAGCATGTCATCATCGTAATCCATGATGGGAGAAACTTGTGCACTTTTTAAAAGACGAGACCTCAAAGTAGGTTTTAACGTGATTTGAGTCCCTTGTATTTAAAGATAATTTCCATCACGATTTTTCCTTTTTTTTTATCAACTCAGCCACTTTCCTTTATTTATTTTTTTACATTTTTGTATTTAGTAATATAGGGTTTGAGTTAGTAAAAAGGAAATTGTTTATAAATAGACAGCAATAACACATAATCATATACCCAAAGAGCAGCTCTTTCCTTTTCTTTGAAGTAATAGCTTCTCTCGTCACATACTATTGTTTTTGAGTTCATATCCCCACAAATCATTTTTATTCATTTATTTTAATGAAACTCAAATTTCTAAACAATCGAAACCTTTCAAAATTGAAGTTTTTGTTGATTGCTTATAAAAAAAATCTGATTAAAATCCTTTAAAACAATGGAAATTCACCATATTAAGAAGAGAGTAGAAACCAAAATCGAAAGAAAAAAATAATTGACGTCCATGAACATGGAAGTATAAGGATTTTAATCATATATGATACATCGTACACATTTTGAATTTGATATGATATCTTCATAACAAACTTTCTCTCTTAAATGTTGATCTTCTTGTTCGCTAAAATAGTCTTGTGTGCGAACTGTCAAGATTAATATTGATTTGTTTTATTACTCTCACCTTTTTGTGTAAACAATACCTGATGTTTAAACTTTAAAGTGGCACATTTTTATTGAATCTATAAGTTTGTAAATTGATTACCGACCAAGCTTTTTTCATTGAATGGGAACAAAAGACAGCCAGGTGTAGACAGACTTTTACAACTGTTGGAAACTTCTCGAAACCCTCAAGAGCCTGCCAACGTCTACCATCTGTCTTTTTCTCCTTTATAAAAAGTTCATTCTTTACGGGCAAATTCATTAAATTTGGTCTAACTTATTTCATAAAAGCTAATGTTTATTTTATTGGAATATACAATAATGAATATATAGTAAAGCCACCTTTAGTTTGTTCACCAAACATAAAAGATTATTAATCGAAAAGAGTAATGAAAAATCAACATTCCTTGAAGAAATTAAGGACTAGCTGTCTTTCCATCTAACGTATTCCACAAAAAATAAAAACCTATTTTAGCATAACATTATGCCCTAACAAGTCTGCGCATCTTGTCCGTTTCCTTCACGGAACCGCGTCACTATAGAAAAAAAAGTTAAATAGACAGCTCATCAATATTCTTCACGCGCCAAAACAAACAGTCCCATCTAGAGATCGACACGGATCAAAATATTAAAATTTTATTATTTTTAATTTACTTTATATTTTACAGATATAATTTTATCTAATAATATTTACTTTTTAAATATCTAAATTATTTTTAAATATTTCTATAATATTATTCGAGAACTGATTTTCTTATGTCTCGCATTTATCTTAACTTTTATGAATTATGATGGTTCATTACATTGATATCTTTGATAAATTAAAAATATTTTTTTCATTATTATCTATAATAATTATTTATATTTTATTCTTAATAAAATATTAATTAACTTTTAATTTAACTTTTATTTTTACTAAAGTACATAGTAATAAAAATAAAAATTTATAAAATAGGAACATAGATTTTTATATAAAAACAAATTTTAGTTTTATTATTCTTTATATTTCCTAAAATAATATATCTATTAGTTTTGAATATACTTTTTAAACTTTTTATCTTATGATTATTTTAAAACTAAATAAATATTTAAAATTGTGAAGCTGCAACATAAATTATATTTTTTATTATCAATATACTTTCAGTTAAATGATTAGACTTTTTGTAACAAAAAAAATCAACAATTCAACTTTTTAATTTTTATCGAAACAACATATCTCTATAATATTATTTAGAAATAAGTTTTCTATGTATTTTGTTCACATTAACTCTCATGATAGTTGATTACATTGATACATTTGATAGATTGGATTAGTTATTATAATTATCATTATTGATATTCTACTTTCTTCACTTTATTTTTATCTCTTTTATTTTTATTAAAATTATAACATGTATTTAATAGATTTTCTTTACGTAAGTTACATATTAACATATAATTATTATAATGAAGATGACCTTAAAAACATATTTTTCATTTTTTTATTTACATATTTCTTTGTACATTAAATAATCTTTTTATTTTAGATATTTTATTAATAGAAAAAAATACATTTATTATCAGCAAATTAAATATTTTCAAAAATAAAATACTTCATCATTGCATCTAAACAACTCTTAAATAAAAACAGTAATTAAAATCTCAAAAATACATAACAAAATAAAAATATTAATAAAAATACTCAAATAATTGTATATTATTTTTTTAAAAAATATTTATGTTGGTATATGGGTACAAATTAATCATCTAGTTTATGAATATTTAATGATATGTACGAATGTTTCATCCACTTTATTCAATATAGATAAATCTTAAAAATAATTATGCATGTTTATTTTTAAAAATAACTTTTATATAATATAAAAGTAAAAGTGAAGATCAGTTAAACTATATGTTTTCTAAATTTTAAAAGTTACTTAATTTTTATATAAAACATAAAGTTATGGTTTTTATAAAAAGTTATATTCCTTCCTTAATTATTATTTTTATGAGTAATTTTATAAATAAAAATTAATAAAATTATATGCTAAATAACAATGATAGAAAATTATACACTTTAAATTTATATATTTTATTTTAGATATATCTATTTGAATAAAAATTGGAGTGAAAAAGATATTCAGTTCAAAGAACTGTAGTGTTTATAATTTATTTTATTTTATAGATATTAATTTTTATAATTTTATACTTCTAAAATTTATGGATATCTAAAAGTTTTTAATCAAATCAAAATGAATAATCAATAGATTCAAAAGTAACTGATAAAATGTGGAAGCCTAGTGGCACGAACTGTTGTGCCTTGCGTGGTTGGTGATTTGGATACACGCGCCTCGGTGAGCGTTACAAAGACCAGCATATCAGTTGCAGAATAAATATCTTTTCCAACGGCGCCGTGACGGAGAGATAGCCTGTCGGGATCTTAGTAAACACGTGGGTGAATATCAGCCGTCGATGATGATTATTCGCAGGTGGACTAGCTGTAATTTGCAGGATTTAATGGTGGAAAAACCGGTCAGCTAAACCGGGCAGCTCCGCGTCTGCCCGACCTCTTTATAAACGCCTCATCACATTAATTCTCAACACTTTCAATTTTAGAAGAACGCTTAAGCATTTCAAATCAAAATTAAAACCCTAAGCCCTCTCTGAAATGGCGATCTCTAAAGCTACCGTTGTTGCTCTCGTCGCGGTGATTGTCTCCGTCGTAGCTACCGTCGCTTCGGCTCAGGTTGAGGCGCCGGCGCCAAGTCCAACATCCGGATCTGGTGCGTTCTCGCCGTCGATCGTCTCAGCTGGTGTTGCAGCCGTCGCGGCTCTTGTTTTCGGATCTGCACTTCGGATCTAAGTATTGTGTGATGGAGATTCGTACAGAGATGGTTTTTGAAAGTGTTTCCATCGTGTGTATTCCGGAGCTATAGATCTCACCTCATATATATATATTGTGGCTTTGTGATGTTCTAGACGATTTTTAGTTATGTGATTGTTTTTTTTTATTGTGATTCTATTTATATTATATTTATTTATGGATGTTTCTCAGATCTATTTTTTTCATTCTTCTCTGCTTATGCTTACATTACGAGCTTGGTTTACACATCACGTTTGTTATTATCGACGCGTTCAATATCTAATTAATTGAGATTTTGCTTATAATTTGAAGCTAAATGTATAAATCGATATAACAAGAAACGCCTGAAGGTGAAGGCGTAACAATTACTCTGTTTTTTCTGCTTATTAAGCAAACCGATGATTAGTATAATTAGCATGTGATGTTCATTATTCATAGACCTGTGTTCACATAACTCACCCCGTTTGGTTTCGAGCTTGAATGTATGTTGTCGCCTCATGATAGTTAACTCTTTGAGATAAAAAAAAAAAAGAAACCTTCCATCAATTCATTTTGTTAACATGTCAGACTCTGCTAAGCTACATGCAAAAGAGTTAAAGTAAAATGGGTACAAAAGAAACCCGTTTACAGCGCATATGTTTGAAAAAAAACGTATGGTTAAGACACAACACTACTCCATAGGTTTTTAAATTCTTTGTCAAAAAGGTTTTCTTCAAATTGGTTTATTTCCTTCATAATCTAAAGATAACATTTTGCTTTTTGTTTGTAACACAAACATTTTGCTATTAGCATTTCAGCTAGTTTCTCACATAGTCGGACGACGATGTGTATCAGCAGAATCCATTATGTTAACTACACAGAAAGCTTGGACACGAAAATAAAATTAGAAATAGAAAGGGCTTATTTGTTGAAAGTATAAAACATCAGGGGCTCATATGCAAATTACCAATAAAGAAAAGAAGAACCCTGAAGGAGGAGGAAGCGAGGGTTTTGAAGGTGAGCTCAAACTTCCAAGCAAACAGACTTGGAGGCATTAGATCGTGCCTTCTTGTCGGAGAAAATGCAATCTATTCGTAGTAGCAGCACAAGGTTGCTTCACAGGAACCGTTTCTCCATCTCCAACACTCTTCTTCGCTTCACTTCGTCTTCTCCAACCTTGTCTGAGAATGAATCGAGGAGGTTAGGAGGGTTTGATCCACGAGGGACTTATCTCATTAGCTCGTTGACAAAGGCGGGCTCTTTCTCTTCCGCACTACCTGTAAGCCACTTCTCTCTGTTTTAGTGCTAAAAACGAAAGCTTTACTCGTGGGTTGACTTTTTGAATATGGATGAGTAGTCTCCTGATGAGTCTAGGATGATTAGTTGCCATTGATTAGTTAAAGACCGAAGCTTTACTCGTGGGTTGATCTTTCTGAATACTAAGGAGTACTCTCCTAGCCGCTAGATTCCACTGAGTTCATATGTAGTTATAGAGAAACGAGTTATCTGCTGTGTAGAGGTTTAGATTAGGCTTCTTCGTGTTTGAGATGTGATGGTGATTTGTGGCAAATGTTTGGCAGAAACAAAGCTTTACGTATTCGTTGAGGTGCTTTTCCACCGTTGGAGATTCTGTTCCTCAAGGATTCCCTGTTGTGTCAGCTCCTGATGTGCCTCCGAGAATCAAGTTCAAGCGCCTTGATAAAACCGCAAAGCATATCATGCAGGTACATCTCGTAACTTTGATGATTAGGTCATGGAAGAAAGCATTGTTGTTATGTTTACAAAAGTCACAATCTTGTGCAGATTGTGGACAAGGAGGCTGTTGAGGAAGTGAGAACTCTTAGGGAGATACCAGAGATAAGGCCTGGTTACATTGTGCAGCTTAAAGTGGTAACTACTATTGAATTCCTAAAGATATTACCACATTGAGTTTTCTTCTTTTTCTTGGAGAATGGGATCATAATGTTCTTAGATCTTCTAAGGTTAGATCTTTCACAGGCTTTGTTGCATTTACTTTCTTTAGATTTACATTGTTTGAAACAGGAAGTGCCTGAGAACAAGAGGCGTGTTTCAATAGTAAAAGGAATTGTCATTGCAAGGCGTAATGCTGGTCTTAACTCTACTTTTAGGATTAGAAGGCTTGTTGCTGGAGTGGGTGTCGAATCCATGTTTCCCTTGTAAGTACTTTTAACCCTATGCTCTCTCTCTCTCTCTCTTGGGCTGAAGACAAAGGGTGGATTTACATTCTTAGAGCGTGGTGACAAAACTGATATGTGAGTGGGTGACAGGTATTCGCCAAACCTTAGGGAGATTAAGGTGTTGGACAAGAAGAGAGTGAGAAGAGCTAAACTTTATTACCTCAGGGACAAGATGAACGCTCTCAAGAAGCATTAGCACTTTATAATGATATGATAAAAGAAAGCAGTGTACCCTCTTAAACAGAAGTCTTGACACCTTTGTGTAATTTATTTGAATAATGATGGAACCTTTGAAGTTATTTTTCCCACAAAGCAAATGTTGAACCTTGATGAGAAAGCCATTTTGAAGCAACACAAAATTAATCTCTTTTAACATACCATTTTTTTGAGATACTAAGAGCATTTAGTGTTTCTCCCATCCAATCATTGGTCTTTAACCGAGAAGGTACGGATACAACATTCTAAACCAGGATCATCTTTTAAATGTGATCTGTTTAATGGAAATACAAAGCTTTACAATGAAAGAAAGGAGAAACAAAGAGCTTGTGAATAGATCCAATCCAACAAAAAAAATAACTTAGACAACATAATCTTATGTTTATTTAAGTTTCCACATCAAACTTATAAAAATAAACCTCGTTTTAAATGGCATCTCCACCACAAAAAAAAACATTTCATTGAAACGTCCACGTTTTATTACCCCCAAACTTTGGTAAAAATTATCTGAAAAGAACTTTCACTTTCACATTAGACGAAGGATATGATTCTGAAACTTGATCACTTGTTCCACCAATGCAAGAAATCCTTGCGCCTGTTGATTTTCTTCTGAAGCTGGAGGAGTCCATAGAGCAGAGCCTCAGCGGTTGGAGGACACCCAGGGACGTAAATGTCCACTGGCACAATCCTGTCACACCCTCGAACCACTGAGTAGGAGTAGTGATAATATCCACCTCCATTGGCGCAGCTTCCCATTGATATCACCCACCTTGGCTCGGGCATTTGGTCATAAACCCTGTCATTGTTTCCAGATATTAAGAACTAGAACTTCTTCAAATAGGATAAACAAGAAGAGCAGCTTTAAAAAAACATTTGAGTTGAGCCAACATGGACTACTTCCTCAATTATCCCAGATCCAAGACTGATTTTGTGGGTAATTTTAACAGAGAGTTCTGAACATATACTAGTTCGATCACTAATAGGTTATTCATCTCTAAAATGCTTCTAATATTTGCTCGAGAACTAGACCAACTTATCAAGCTACCATTCATCTCTAAAATGCTTCTAATATTTAAATATTTCACTAAGAACCCGTGGTTCCTAGTGGTTATTAGATTGACTTGGATACTTTCTATCTCTAGTGTCTGGGAACTTCAACAGTTTAAAGCTGCTTAGCTGCCTTTTAAAAAAACCGTATACATACATTTCTGAACAACGCAACACAATGGACATCAAAGACACAAGCAAAGTCATGATTCTAAACAGTCAGCAGTTATAATGTTTTGTTTCTATCCAATTTGTAGCTCCTTCTGCTGACTGTTTAGAATCATGTTTTATAACATGAAATCTCCAACCTCGGATTGATAAACCTAACCAACACTTAACATATGTTCACCAATGCTATATAATCTGAAACCCTTCCCCACAAAAAAAACAAACACAGAGCTTACAATAATATACCTACTCTTCATCCCTGGATGCTAGTTTTCACCAAAGTTCATGACTTTGCACCAAAAAAATCAACCCTAGACCAAATGATATGAACAGTATAGCTTCCCAGGTCAGCCTAAACTCTCAATTCAACAGATTCCTATCAGACTACATGAACCCTAAAGAGATAACAATTCAAATCACAAACACCTGAAACCCTAATTTTACAACAAGCGAGAGAGAGAGATGGCGTTACTTGCGAAGAGCAGGAGCCATCTTGTTAGTAAGCGTCCCAGCGACAATCATACAATCAGACTGACGAGGACTCGGCCTAAAGATTATACCGAACCGATCCAGATCGTACCGAGCAGCACCTGTATGCATCATCTCTACGGCGCAGCAGGCCAGCCCGAATGTCATTGGCCAGATCGATCCTCTCCGAGCCCAGTTCATGAGATCGTCCACCTTCGAGATCACGAACTCCGCCGTCTTCGAGAGACCCGCCGGAGGAGGAGGACGAGGGGAGGTGGAAGGAGGACCTGGTCTGGTGTAGGAAGTCGGTGATGTCGAGGGGGAGAGGGATTGAAGGGATGTGTGGATGTGAGAGACCGAAGCCGCGGCGGCGGCGCGTTGAGATTGGAGGAGGAGAGGGAGGCGCGTGGCGGCGTTGCGCGTGAACATGGCCATTTGAGTGTCTCTCTGAGTTTTGTTTTTTTTTTCTGTTAACCAGGCGACTCTTTCTTAAAACATTTACTAAAGAACATTATAATCTTTTTCACCTGTTTTTTTTTTACTTTTTACAGTGATAGTGCTGGACTACTTGTAGCAAGTGGGCTTAGCATGAAACCCACATAATGTAAGAATATGCTGATGTCCAGAGATGATTTTACAAGTTCACTTTGTAAGTTTTTTCATTTTTGGATCTATTTAACAAAAATATAAATGTAGCTATTTTGGATCTCTATATCGTCAAGTTCTTTTAAGATCACAGATAAATAAATCTGAGTCAAAGAGTCTATGGACTCCTGCTAAACTGCGAAATGAAGGAGAGTTCAGAGATATGATGACTAGTAGATTCATGGGCTTTGCTGTGTTATCGTTCCTCTGTTAATGTTAATGGGCCTTTGTGTACTCTTTTTGAGTTTTTTCTTATGGCTATTCACCCCAGCAACTTTTAACTTAACATTTCAAAGATAATGCATGTGGCTTTAGTTGTGAAAAGTATAAGTTGATGATGACATGAGTCAGTGAAATGTCATCAGCGTCAAATAGACCTGATTGTTCGGAATGAAAATTATCTGGCCACATTGATTTAAACCGGGTCAATTAGCTAACCGGAATTTGTCTACCACTATCCCACCTATATGTGATTAGATAATACAATGTGAGATGTTCAAATTGGTTCTTTGATATTTATTCGTACAAACAAGAACTACTATTTATCAACAACTAGAGTAACTCGTTATCGTCAACAATCATAAAAAAAGTACTATCCCAAGAATGTTCATTGTATTGTTGTTGGAATAAGTTTCACTTTCTCTAAACTTGAAGTAATGGAAGTTTCTACAAATGGACACATAGTTAATCTTTGCAACAACTTCCATGTAACGTAAGCCAATAGCCATGATGTAATGAATTGGATTAAAAGCAAAGAAATGTCACTAGATAATGTTAAAAAAAATACCAAACTAATGTAACTTTTTTCTATATGGATACTACTGGTTTACATATTTGATTATACAATTTCACTATAAAACAGTATACTTCTTTCTGCATGTGGACGTAGAACTATTTACTACATAAAATATTGTCGGCGAAGATTCGTGTATGTAGAGGCATATGCATATCTTATATAATTAGAAGATTCGTGTATTAGATTGATGAGTGATGGTGGTGCGAGATGGAGACATCAACAAAATAATTTATTATTTATATTAACCAAATCTTAAGCTAAGCTTTAAAGCTGAGTAATTGCGTCACACGTGCCAACCACTGCATGGTTTCACTTAAATAAGTATAGTCTTAAATGAAATCAGAAAGTCTCCCACCTGTTTAAAGGAAAGTTTTATCACAAAATTAATATCTACCAAGGAAACTGCCTGGCCTTTATTAAAAGACTTTTTTTTTTAAAAAATGTAGTTTTTGTAATCATTAACTCTAGTGTGAACGATAGATCGAAAATGAAAATACCGATTCATTAGTTTGTTATACACTACTTCAAATCATTATTTCAATGACATCAAATGTTCAACTGAGAATGTTAAATTGCTAGTCAAATAACAAATATAGTAGTAAGAATTAAACATGCAGCGAAATACATTATATCATTTGATTAAAAATGGTATCCTAAATGTAAAGATTAAGAAATGTGGTAGGTATGTTAATCATTAAAATATTTCCATGAAAAACATAGGATGGAATAAGAACTCTATATAAATACAAAAGCTGGTGACAAGATGCCAAGAATGTAATGGTACTAATTAATATGTAATTGTTACTCAACAAAGGATACTATAGGTACGTTTATTCGATGTCTATTGAGCTGTTTATTTTGGATTCATCCACATCGGTCTCTAGATATTATATTAAACAAACTTTCAAATGCGACTAAGTCGTTGCATTGCAATCAATCATACAATGTGAAAACATATGAATATATAATAATATGTGATAAGCGTAAAACACACTATGATAGAATATTCCATCGAGTTTGTCATTACTTATCAATCAAAGTTGATACATGATAAATCAATGAACTTTAACTACCACAGTTAAAATAGATTAGTATGCTTAATATTTTACAGTTTATATTCCCAAGAAAAAGTAAATAAATCAATCAGTCAACATGAAGCTAGTAACTAGTTTAAGAGATACTGCTTCCTTCTTTTGTTGTATAAAAGAAATTTACTTTTTTACATGTTTAAAAAGCTGATATCAATAATGTCTTTGCTTGTTTATAATTTTCTATCAATTTAATTATGATACTCAGATATGGAACATATAATAAATGGGAAATTTTAAAATAAAAGAAGAAGAATTGGTTTGCTTTACGACAGTAGATAGTTAGTTGTGTTCTCACATTCGCTATCTAAAACGAATTCAAAAATTTAGATCAAAGTTCATATTTATTATAAAAATGTTTTTGAGATGAATAAATTTAACATTTTAAAAAAAAAAAAATTGGGATTTATAATTAAGCAAAAGGGACTTAGGATTTTAAGCTCTTGTTGGGTGCCAATGACACATACCAACTCGACAAGAAAACGACATGTGTGCTCTCACCCTTCAATGCAATGGGCCCTGTTTATTGCAATAGAAAACCACACGGTGTTCATGTTTTAAAAGGGTAGAAGACTAAACATAAAAGGAAAGACGACAAAAATAAGTTAAATCCAACGGTTGAAGATTCATTATCCTGTCTCGTAAAGTCAACAGTATGCAGCTTTTTATCAAAAACATGATGCTTTGTTTTGCCCCCTGTACTTATTATATGTATCACTATTCCCCCTACCCTGTATTAATTTCAGAACAAATATTCGAATGGACAAAAATGAGTATGATGTGTAACTTTTTTTTTATTTCTAATTTATTTGAGTTTATTATTTCATAAGTATTGATATAAAATACGAGAAAATAAAAATAAAGTAGATTTTAAATTGAGGAATGTCCAAAAAGTTGTTTGTCATCAACGTAGATTTCAATGAGAAAATGACGAAAATAATCTTTATTAAATGATGTAAATGTATATTTATATCCGTTAAGTTAACTAGTTTAGTTTTAAAATTTAGAGTTATGAAATGAAATTTTGGAGATGAAACTTAAATTTTTAAAAAATCAAAGAAATATTAAAAATTTTAAAATAAAATCTATTTTGGTCATATTTTTCTTTAAGGTTTATTTTTGTGGCAAGAATTTAAAAAAATTCTATTGAGAGATTTACCATTTTTAAAATTTTCAAAGTGCTTGTATAAAATGAAAACATAAAAGAAAAGTAAAAACCAGAAATAGTGGAAAATGAGGGTGCCGACACGTTTTGGGGTTTATACATAGAAGTATAAAAGTGGTGGTATTAATTGCAATGATTAAGAAAATACAGGGGTTGAGAATGTAAAGTTTAGAAGAAGAAGAATGAAAAAAACTGTCGGTCCCTTAACCAAAGGGTTAAGTTGATCATGGTTGGTACCTAGCTAGTCCTTGTGATTATATTATGGTTTTGCTTGCAGGGTCCTACATTAAACCCGAGTCGACCGTCGGTGACTCAGTAACGAGTTTCCCTATATATATTTTTCTAAAGTCACAACCCTTCTTTCTATTTATAAACAAGAAAAAAAAAACGAAGACAGCAATAGTTTTTGTGAGAGAGAAGAGGGAAGGCCATGGAAAGAAGATAATAGCTCTCTGCTTATATTGAAAATATACAGAGAGAGATAGAGATGGGGGACTCAAGCGGTTCTGTCTCCATTGACATGGAGGCATTGTCTCTTGGAGGACAGGTTAATTATCTTACCACTTTCTCTGTGTTTATTGGATTATGTTTAATACTTTAATGGTTTCTTTATTCCTCAAAAAAAAAATATTATTATTTATCTGAATTTTATTTTTTAGTTATTATGCTTCACTTTAGATTATGATAAGTGCTTTTTTAGCAACTTCTTTATTCATTTTCTAAGGAATTTTGTTTTTGTTAGTTATTATCATTGAGAAATTCCATAATGAAGTTTTTTTGTTCTTCTATTGGTAGTCCAGATTTTTAATGATAGCTTTTGGTTTGACCAATCCGTATTTGCTGGTTATGAATATCTAATTTAAATGGGAAACTTTGCTACTTTTTCTTAAAAAAATGGTTCCTAATCAAGTAATATTATTCACATAGTGTGGTCCTCATCTATGCATGTTCTTACTTACTTAATTCATTTATTTTCTACTTTTTTTTTTATATAATTTGGGTTGATAGGAACACCTTGTGGAGACTACCTATGGTCCGGTATGTGTTACAGTTTGTGGAGATCCAGATAAACCTGCTCTTATCACATATCCTGATCTAGCTCTTAATTGTAAGCCTTCATCTCTACTTATCAGATAAGCCAGTTCAGTAATGCACCATTAGAAAATGAAACTTTTGAATTGGTGCTTGTTTGTAACATGTTACCGTTTGTCATGTTGGCAGATATGTTCTGTTTTCAAGGATTATTGTTTTGTCCAGAAGCTAGTTCCTTGCTACTCCACAACTTTTGCATTTATCACATCAGTCCTCTAGGCCATGAGGTTGGTAACTCAAGTTCTCATCTTCTTTTTACAAACTTTCATGTTCCTTATTACATCGATTTCTTCAAGAGTCATTGCAGTTGGGAGCTCCAGTGATCAGTGTTGATGCTCCTTTGCTCTCAGCTGATGACTTAGCAGACCAGATTGTCGAGGTTCTTAACTATTTTGGGTAATATTTTCACCTCCTCCATAAGTTTTAAATCTGATCATTGTTTCATTAAGCTGCCTATATTCTTTTTATTTTCTTATTTTTCTAATTTCTTTATTGGGTCTTATCCAGACTTGGTGCAGTCATGTGTATGGGTGTCACAGCAGGAGCTTACATTCTGACCTTATTTGCTGTAAGTATTTGTAATATTTCTCCAATAATCATACATTTTTAGGCATATATTCTATTTATTTGATAACCGGTTTTTAACTTTCATTGAAACTTAAAATTCTTCTAGATGAAGTACAGGCAGAGAGTTCTGGGATTAATACTCGTCTCTCCACTGTGCCAAGCCCCTTCTTGGTCAGAATGGTTGTGCAATAAGGTTTGTTTCTTCTCACAATGTTGGTTCTCACTTGTGGTGGTTATGACCTTGATTATCTAATCCTCATTTTAATAATTTACTCAGGTTATGTCTAACTTACTTTACTACTATGGCATGTGTGGAGTGGTTAAGGAATTGTTGCTCAAACGGTACTTCAGCAAGGTACAGTCTCAGCTCTCTCATGTACCACTTAACATATATGGTTTTTGCTTTAAAAAGTTTCTTGTAAATAGTGTTTTGCAATATTTTAATGCATGAGACAGTTGATAAATGTTTGACATATGTTATGATAGGAAGTTCGTGGTAATGCTCAAGTTCCAGAATCAGATATTGTTCAAGAATGCAGAAGAGTTAGTAATACATTCCTTCTCATTTTTTTAATTTTTTTTTTGCAATTCTCTGGAAGTGAAATTTATATGTTGTGTTCTCTCTACTATCCAGTTGCTTTGCGAGCGGCAGAGTATGAATGTGTGGAGATTCCTTGAGGCAATCAACGGGTAAGTATTTATAGTTGCTCTCTGTTGTTTTTTTATTTCTGAGAGATTAGTCTTTTTCTTGTTCAAATATTAAGCTGAAAAAATAGTACTAGTATCTTATGTTATGGTTTGGTGTGAATACAGGAGAGTGGATCTTAGCGAAGGGTTAAGGAAAGTGCAATGCAGAACTTTAATATTCATTGGTGAAAGTTCTGCTTACCACTCAGAGGCAGTTCACATGACCACCAAACTAGACAGACGATACGGCGCATTAGTCGAGGTACAAGGAAGTGGATCATTGGTGACAGAAGAACAGCCACATGCGATGGTAATACCAATGGAATATTTTTTAATGGGATATGGCTTGTATCGTCCTACACAGGACGTTAGCCCAAGAAGTCCTTTGAGCCCAACAAGAATCTCCCCTGAGCTTCTCTCACCTGAAAACATGGGTTTGAAGCTCAAGCCCATCAAGACAAGACTCTCCCTATGAAGCTGCCTCCTCTGCTACACAAATTATTACAACGTACACCACTATTCATGTCTTATGATTAAAGCTGTAGATATAAAGAGAGATATATAGAGAGGGAGAAGAAGAGTTAAAAGAGGAATAAAAGGGAAGGGATTTGATATATGGTAGAGAGAATACAGATGTTTATGTTTTTGAGTTCTTTATAGTACTTGTCTTCCCTGGGTGGTAGCTGTTCTTGTTCTCTATGTACATTCAGTTGAATAATTATTTTAAGGAAAAATCCTCATAAATATTTTATATCAGTTCCCAAAATAAGAAGCTTAAGCAAGTTGTGAAATTTTTAGAATGAGAAACTTAGATATGAATATTGATTAAATATTTTCATTACAGATTACAAGTGAAAAACAATACTAATTACAAAGTGAAAACAAATGGTGACAAGGGCAGAGGTTAGTGGGTTCCAGGAAGCAAACAATGTTAGGGGTTCCACATACTTTTTTTTTTGCTGTAAAAATTGGTGTAACAAAACTTTGGCTGAGAATAAACATTGTGATTTTAGGAGTTGTGTGTTTGGCGTGACATCAGTATCATCCGTTGCTTAGCACTTTCTGATCTTACTATCTCTCCTTTCTGCTCAAAACCAAAACCAAAGCATTGTTTATTTAGTTATTATTACCTTACATAAACGAAGAAAGATCACTCGCTTACCTCTATAGAAGTGTCTGGAGAAAACCACCTTAACAGTACTCCAAGATGCACAACCGCTGGTATCACTTTGAACACAAGAGGTGTTGTAACCTGCTCAAACCAAAACCATATTATCAGCTACTTTAAAAACACATATATAGAGAGGAAATGATCTGATCATACCAAGCTAAGCGCGGTTGTCCCAAGTAGAAGCAAGTAGAGTTTGCCCTGATAATTGTTTTAAAACTTTTATTTAAGATACATTGTAATCTTCACTCCTATCCAACCCAGAAACAGTTTTGTTACTTACCTCGATTAGATGAAGATTGGAGGCACGGCTAAGCAGTACAAAGGCAAACTCTCCTATCTGGGCCAGAGATATTCCAACCTGTATCAGTTTAACTAAGGTTAATGAAGCATACATGATCATAAGTATAGTTTGGAATAATAAGATTTTCCTTACCAGAAAAGCCGTTTTGTTGTTGTATCCAAATCCCTTGACAACCATTGTAACTATAGTTGTCTTTATGATGATTACTAATATTACAGAGGCTAAAAGTATATCCACATGTGTCCAAAGAAAATTGACATTAACCAACATCCCAATGCTGGCTAGGAATAGAGCAGCAAATAAGTTACGTATAGGTTCTATCTGCACCAAAAAAAATATAAAGCACCTGAGTCAGACTACCTCCTTGACTATAATGAAACTAAAAATTAGTGAGAACACTAAGAACACTTACTTGCTCCAATGTATGTTCAGCGAGATCCGTAGTTGATATCATGACCCCTGCGGCAAAAGAACCTAGTTCAAGACTTAACCCCAGCTTATCACTACACTGAAAACATAATAGCCCCAAGTCAAACACATATGTTGACACCAGAGTACTAATTTATTAAAAACAAAATGTAGGAGAAGGAATGAACAATGAGAATCTTGATGAACACACAAAGAGGAAGGCTAAGTAGGACTCACCCAGGCTACGAGTAGACAAAACGCAACAGTAGCTAACTGATAGAGTTCATTTGTCTGATTGATGAAGAGAAAAATCATGTTAATAATCTACAAACTTAATTTCATTGAACAGAAGATAGGAAGATCATGTACCTGTGAGGATAAGCTGACCATTAGCTTAAGCAACCAAGGAATACATGTCCTTGATAATATTGACAATGCAGCCAAAAAGGAAAGCAACAAAACCACCCTTAATAAGAAATATAAGGCATGATTAATTTAACATGGATACTTAGAATAAGCTTTAAGAGAAATTAACTTGATCAGTCTTTTCCTTACACTTTTGCCATTGACAACACTCCATCAAGAACGCCAGAGTTTCCACCAAGAACTGGAAGCAAAGCAAACAGCAACCCCACAGCACAGTCCTAGAAATATATGCTAAAATCAAAAACTCCAAATCATTTGGATAAAGAGAGCAATGCTCTAACCATTGAGTTAAGTAGGTTATTTATCATCGTAAAGAGAATTTAAGGGGATAATAATCACATCGTTAGGATTATAAATCCAATATTAGTTCTAAGCAATACCGAAGTCTACTTAATGCTATGCAAAATGAGTATTAGACACTATACAGTCCAGAAAGGAAATGGACATTACATGTTGATGAAAAGATTAATCAGATACCTGAAGAATAAGGGTTCCAATTGTAACTTGGCCATGAATAGAATTAGCTGAATTTTTTTCCATGAGAAACTTCAGCACCTATAGTTTCAAGATGAACATAAAAATCAACAATAGTAAAAAAAAAAAAATCTTACTGATGAGGTTACAAGTACAGTGAAATTACCACTGCAGTTGATGACATTGACAAAAACGCTCCTACAAATACTCCCTCTGAGTGTTTACCACCACATAACTGCAAACAAGACCAGTTGAAAACATGTCACAGAGAGTATAACTGGAGAAGGTTTAGAGTGTATACGTCTAATACAAGACATGATACTTTAAGCTACATAAACTAAACAGTGCGTCTAATACTGATGAAAATGACTCACCGAGACTGTGATTCCGCACAAGAACATGAAAAGAAGAATTTGAAGAAGGCCTCCAAGAACAGCAACTGATCTAACCACTCGAAGCTACATAGTAAGAGGAAAGGTCCTTTATGCTAAGTAAACCAAAGAGGTTGGTCTCACCTTAGCAGTGGAGAACTCTAAACCCAAAGCGAAGAGTAGAAATACCACACCAAATTGGGCTACTGTTTCAACCTATATACAAAATAAAAAGCACAAAACCACATGTAAGAGTACATATATGTATCTCACCTTAGCAGTGGAATCTGCCAAACATAGCATACCTGGACCATCTCACTGATGAAGTTCAAACCTCCAGGGCCAATGATAGATCCTGCTAGCAAATATCCAGTTATCACCTGCATAAGTACAAAAGTGATTCCCACAACAATCAGAAGACAAAGACATCATACTGAAACCTAAATTTATAACAACCAAGACTAAGTGTAGAACAAAAAAAACCGGACCGGCTGTCCAGCACAGGCAAAGGCGATACCACCACAAGTTGCAGATACAATGACAACCACCAAGTCTGATATCAATCTACATGCCATAAGAAGCAAAACATCAGAGGACTAACTCAGAGTTTCAATAGAGCCATATTGAAACAAGCTCTTGCCTCAAGTCTAGCTGCAATACTGGATACTTGGATTTGAAATTGGATATGATGAAGACATTGTCCTGACACAATACAAAAAAAATTGCCAGGTAAGAACAAATACATCCTACAAAACCAAACTCTATCTTCCCTGTGTTAAAACTTACTTTTCGATCAATCAGAGTTGGAGTGTCCTCAGCTCTGTTATCATTGTCTAAGTTGAAAACATCATGGAGTTGAAACCGCCTAAAGAGGAAAATTAGATAATGCTTCAATTCTGAAACATTATTAGAAAGTTTGAGAGACAGAACAAGAAGTAGAACTGAATATTGTACTTGTCCTCTTTTGTCTCGTTTTTCTTTGTTGTCTTGACTCTGGCTACAGTTTCCAGAACAGCCTGATCACCACAAGGTACAAATTAGATACTCAAATAATGCATAGACAAGCCAGTGATTATAACAAAACCTGCTGTCCAGCAACACTGTTGTTGAAGCTTCCAGGATCAGCCACTGCCATGGATATAACCACAAAAATAAGATTTATTCAACTTTCTAAAAGTAGAAGCTAACAAGAAGACAAGATCTAGACGCATTATCCATTTCAGGAAACTCATGTCTAGAAGATGCATATTACGGATCCAGTTCAGGAACTATCTAACTAGTGACTTGGGATGAGTTCAGGATACCTTCAGTCTGGTCACTTTCTCTGAACTCCTTCTCTAGAGCACGATCAATGATGTCGGCGAAGCTGCCTTCCTTAGGCTTAACAGTAGAAGAAGCATTGAGAGATGCTAAGGAGGAGTTGGCGAGGGTCTCCTCCTCTAACAGATCGGGATCAGAGAGAGAGAAGGAGAAACAGAGGAAGAGTGAGAGTAAGAGAAGAGCTAGTTTAAAGAAGAGCAAGGATCTACTACTTCTACTTCTTCCTTCCACCACCATGGCACAACTGAATCAAGATTAACCGGTAACGGTTAGGGGGGAAGGTGAGAGTGGGCAAGTAGGGGGGAGAGAAGAAGAAAGGGACAGTGGGAAGAGAGATATTGCAATGGTCAACTACTTAGTCCATACATACACAACAAGAGGTGATCAGTGTTATATCTTAATATATATATATAAACTATATGGGATGTTGTGTTGTTAATATACAAGTTGCAGGGACCATGTGGGAGATGAATGATGATGGGCTTCGTTGGCTGGCGCGATATTGATTTCGATTTAGGACAAAACCAATATGTTACTTACATATATATATTTAAAAACTTTTTGGATATTGTTTGGGCTAAGATGTCCACGCCATACTCAATATGACTCTTTGTATGGTTTGTTATTCGACTTCTGACCGTGTACCCTAGGCCTACTGTACCCCGCACCAGCTCACTGGGGCCGTGAGCCTCGTCACAGATGTCTAGTGGGTTTAGTATTTGCAGATTTGAATCGGTTTAGATCGGGTACGAGTAATGTCATGTTACCTCATTAGATCTTGTTGCTATGAAGGACAAGTGGGTCTTTCCGACCTAAATTCTACTTGATGGGATATCCGAAATATCCAAAATTTCTAATATATTTGAGGTATATATGAATATTTCAGTATATTTTTGATATTGATATATTTTTTTTAAGTATTTGGTTTGGGTTCTTAGGTATAATTTTGGATTTCAAGTAGGATTTTCAAAAATATAATTTGGTTAATCAAATAAAATTTTGAGTATTTTTCATTTCTTCGAATCAAATTTTTGGATAAAATTTAGATATTTTGAGTAGTTCAATATTTTCACATATTATCTTTTGTGTTTTTGAGTTTTTTGAGCCAGACCCAAAAAAATCCGACCCGGATCCGACATGACCTGAACCGAAACTGAATCGACGAATTCTTTTTATCCTATTAGGTCTAACTATCTAAGACCTGACATGATCCGAATTGAACCGACAAATTTTAATTATTCTATTAGATCTAAATATCTAAAACTTAAGAGATCCATACCCGACAAGACCCAAACTGAACCCGATCCGAAGATCCAAATGCTCAGACCTAACATTATCATTTGAAACTCTAGTAAAGGTATGGTTTCAACTTAATGCAACTGCCATTGTAATACATGACATGTCTTGGTTCAACCATTTTTGTTTTTCCATTGTAACTCTCTGGAAATCTTGTTAAACTTTGCTTTCAAACTTCGGAAAGCCCCAAAATATGGAGTTTGAGCAAAAAAAGAAACTTTCAGGTATTTTATTGTAATCATGATCTAGCCCGGATAAATAACATGCTCCTTTATCTCTTAGAGATGATTGTGTATTGATCTCAAATTTGCTAAGTTTACATAATAAAGGGCAAAGAAAAAAAAAAGATGTTTGCTATTTATTATGGAGTGTTGTGATTATGGATCCTCAGGAATTGGGAAATAGTTAGTACCACCAATCCAAGACAGTCTCAAAGCGTCTTCATAAAGCCTTTGGCCTTTATCATCCCTTGTGATCTTCCTTAGATATAACCCTTCTCTCTTCACCACCCAAATGCACTCTTCCTCCTGATCATCGCATTTCCACCTGAACCTTCTCTCACCGGCAAAAACAGTTGCGGTCTGACCAAAAGGCGAGCCAAAAGCTGTGTAGAACGTGCACTGAAAGTAGGTGTAGATGAAGGGTATCTTGATGTATACTGGCTTGAACGACCAGCTTTTGGATTCTCCTGGTTTGATTGAATGCAAGCCTAGATCGTTGTTAGTTGACCAACATTGAACCGAGAGGTGTCGGTTACGTCCCGGGTATTTGGTGATCTCGTTTCTTACCTCAAACCTGGCTGCTGATGTTGTGGATGGTGCACATGCTGATGCTATGATAAGACACCACGTGAATACTAATCGGGACCTGAACTCAAACCCCATAGCTCTCTTTGAACAGTTCTGTTTTTAAAAAAAAAATGTTTGTGACATATATATAAATATGAATGTAGTTGTTTGTTTTGGACGTTTATGGTTCGAAGAGCTTCTTTTTTTTTTTTTCCTTTTTTTGTCCGTTTGGTTTTGCAACAAATCTAACTAAATAACAAACTTGTGGTAAGATTTAATTTTCTTATAAGAACATTTTGCCATGGGTATGTAATTTTAGAATATATGTTGCATTTTGTAAGGGTGTTAATCCACCTTTTGATTGAGGTTTGTTTCATCTCTTTTGGTTGTTGAATTATTTCGGTTTATATGTAACAAATCAACATGTGAGGATGAAAATAGATTTGAAAGATGGAGAATACACCGTTTCTACCAATGTTGTAAAAATGACTAGGCGGTAATTAAATTTTATAGATTTGTATTACTATTCTTATTTAATTTAATAGATTTAGACTAATTTAAATCAATTTGAACCAATTTTAAACGGTTTAAACTGATTTAAAACGGTTTAACCGATTTGAATTGTATAAATATAATTTTACGAAAAATCGTTTCGGCTACGAATGATTTAGTTTCTATGTCCCTGTCTAGGTGCCGTCTAAACCGCTTTTTAGGACCTTTGTTTCTATAATGCAACTGAGCCTAACCAAACATGATAAACAAACTATATCAAACTAAAATTTACTTTGATTAATATATAGCAAAAATACCATACAAATTCACCTATATTCATCTATTGGTGCAAAATTCACTTTATCAAAACCGAACCAAATATATTGAATTCATTTATAACACTTACAATTGAATTAATTTATCAACAATTGAATATATTGGCACTCCAACAACGATCCGAATCAAGAATGGTTCTGCTTACTAATGCGCAAATCTTTCAGTTGATGGGGCGACCAAGGCGTCCACGGCTCAAGAAGCTTCTCAACAGGCCTAGACAGCTCAACAATCGCTCCAAAGGGATAATACAACTCATAACCAATGAAATAAATCCCATTACGTCTAATCGCGTACTTGCATGTCTGCCCGTGACACAGAATAGCCGTAGTGGACAACGTCTCGATCTCAACATTGGCTGTTCCTAGCCTCGACCTGAACTCACATTTGTGGATCATCACGCCCTTACCGAACTGAGGAACTTCGAAGCTCCAACGAAACTCGGAAGATGGAAGCGACTTGTGCCATCCTAGGTCTTTCTTTGAGGATCGGCAATGGTAGAAAACCGCGGGTTTTTTGAAGTTGTACATTTCGTTTTTTATGAGTATGGAAAGATCAATGTCTCCTTTCGCGGCTGAGTTTGCGGCTAGAATGATTGCTTGGGACACAAGGCACCATATTATTAGGGTTTTCATTTTTTTTTTCAGCCGTTTCTTTGTTTAAAGATTCTCTCGAGAGAGTTTGATTTTTAAAAAGAGCAAAAGAAAAAGCTAGATTTTATTGAAACAGGTTTGGACAATAATAGAAATCGTGTGCTATGAGCTAAATTTATATTGTTTGTTATAAAATGAATCTTGTGTTTTTGACTCAGATGTTCCTATCACAGTTGACTTTATCAATTTGTTAGTTATTGAATTGACTCAAATTCCTTCCAGAAGCTAAGAAACTCATTGCTAATATGTGTGTAAAATATATATATTCTTTGATTCATAATTTTGTAATTAAAAAATATTTTGGTAAAATGACATGTGTTTTGTTTTATCAAGGTACAATTATACAAACCGATTTTTGGATGCAACCCATCTCATCTCGAAATATACGAAATAAGTGGAATTAACGGGATGATAATTAATGGAATTGTTATTCCACTTATTACAAAACTATTTTGACGTGAAATAATTGATTTTTCAAAGGACTACTGTAATTTTTTTCGGAATGACAAGAGATAATTTGGAAAGAGATGGAAAGTTCTTGTAAACATTATGTGGAATGAGAAGGAATTAAGCATTAAAAAAAATGCATTCCAGTTGCACCAATATTTTAATATCAGAAACTGTCTGTATTTGTATTGAGATAAAAGAGATTTTAGAGACGATCTGAAGAAGGTTCCCCGGAAAAAAGCTTCTGGTTGCGGTTTCATCATTGTACACTCCTGCGATTGGCATCGAGGATCTATTCCTAGGATCCTCTGAGAATTACCAAGTTTTACGACAACAATGAGCGATAATCCGAGAATAACTTGCGTGTTTTATAGCCTGTTAAGGACTGGTTTTACCTAAAACCACACAAGCATTCAGATTCAGTAGATCACAAAAACCAAACTTCATTGATTTGTATGATCATTAGCTTAGCTTAATTATAAAGCTCTTACAACATTAATCCCCACATGTTTTTTTACATTTTACCAGATTTTGGGGTCAAATCTCAAACCAATAGAAATCAGAAATCCGTAGGCTTATTATATTCTTTTTCTTCTTCTGTTCATTCACCTAATTTTTTTCGTTACAAGTAGCAACAAAATAATAATAGTAATAGTTACCAAGGAGAGGTTTTAATAGGGTATGTTGTTGAGCTCCCACTTCGATTGAACTCCACAATCTATTCCCCTATCGTCATCTGACCCGTAAAACCAACAAAAGAAAAAAAAATGGCAATCCCACACCAATTGGCTCTTTGAACCAGACCAGGGTGATGCATCCAGCTTCTGTCTAAAATTATCTTTACATCAAACTTTCACTTTTGTTCTCTCTGTTGCTTATGTTCAGTCCCTGTAGCCGCTTCAGACTTCTCATCAGTTGTGTAAACGACGGCCGTAAATGCGGTTCCCTGCACAAAAATAAATAATCTCACATCTTAACTTCCAAATGCGTCATAACAGATAGGTGATTCCACTTAATACCAGACAGACACCGACCCACATGAACATAAGGTTCCGAGTTATCTTCGGAACATGGATTCATACTTGCATACAGCTAGTTGCTAGATTTTTAAGGATTATTGAGTAAGGAAGTGAGACTTACAGTTGCCAACAATCACGGATTATCTGTGCAACGGTTGGATCAATATCATCTGGGATTTCAAGCCGTCGATTCTGAAATCCCACAGCTCCAACTACTTGCATTGGGTTTAAACCTTTCCAAGGGATGCGTGAAGTAGCTAGTTCCCACAATATGACACCAAAGCTGTACACGTCACATCTGCACAAGCACACTAATCAAATATTTCTGTACTAACATGTATAAGATTCACATAGCTTTGAAATTTCACTCACTTCTCATTAGCTGGTTCATTCCTCAACACTTCTGGAGCCATCCACTCGGGCTGCATAGCCATTATAGCAGAACATTTTATCAAGTAAGTTACCATGTTTAACTCTGCCACAGAGATGTATGATACGAGAAACAAGAAATGGTTCTATTTGAGTTAGAACTGACCGTTCCTGCAGTTGATTTTGAGGATAAGTAAGTGTGGTGTTTCATGCGTGACAATCCAAAGTCACAAACCTTGACGACCCATTTTTTATCAACAAGAAGGTTCGGAGATTTTAAATCCCTATGTACAACAACTGGGTGGCTGGTGTGCAAATAGTTCATACCCTTTGCCTGCAATACAATCAGATAGAGAACAAGTGTCAGATTATTTCGGCTAGATTGCAGTAACTTCTAGAGTCATTCTGTTCAACCAATGAAACCCATGCATACCACATCGAGAGCCATCCGCATTCGCCTCTTCTCATCAAGCTGATGATTTGGTCGATGGAGTAATCTATACAAACTCCCCCTGCATAGTATCATGAAAGTCTATCAATTAAGTCAAAAAGAAGAATATGAAAACTATTAATAAGAGAGAAGATCAAGGTTAGAAAATGATAACTACATGGATTAAAGAGAACTAGAAATCAAACTAGCAGATCAAGTGATCAATTCACGAATTGTAAAAGAAGAGCATGAGAATCAACCTGGGTAAGAACTCTGTCAGGATGGAGAAATTTGGCGGCCGAGTAACTGCTCCCATGAAAAGAACAACGTTTGGATGCCGCAACCTCAACATTATTTCAATCTATCAAAACAAAACAAACAAACATTCATAGTATGATTAAACAGATTACAAGTAATTCTACAGAGTTAGAGATGTCTATGATTAAATGATTAAGAGTTACTTCAGATTTGAACTGTGTCAATGCATCACCAGAGAAATCTTGATCCAAAAACTTCTTAACAGCCACTTCCTGAAATAAAAAGCACAATCAGTCCAAGAAATCCATGTATAAGACAGCAATCTCCTTCATTGGAAGGAAATGGGCGAGAGGGTTCCTGTGAAGGAAATGGGTGAGAGGGTTTTTTCAACCGCAGACTAAACATCATTTCAAGAATCAGTGAACTTATACTCCAAAATATAACTTACAATTCCATTCCATTTTGCACGGTAAACTTCTCCATATGAACCTGTACAAAGAAAACACAGAGAAGGGGGCACTTAGATCTTGCAGTTCAATATACTATGGGGCTAGTCTGGTTTATCAAACTGAAAACCTTTGATGATTAAATTTCATCCCCACGCAAAAGGCTCGATGTCAATTTGTAAGTATCAAGCTTCATCAAAAGTTTCTCACGGGTATAATAAAGTTGCCAGCTTCTAGGGAAATCTATAATTTGATAGACCAAACCTTACCAATACCAATCCGCTCGCCAATTTGAAGATCTTCCCACATAATTTCCCATTTTGCAGCCTCGCCCAGAAATGGATTAATTCCTTGGTCATGTCTATCAGAGACCGAGGGCTCCCCATCAGCAGTGCTGGCCTCCATCTTTTCCGGTGAAGAAACTTTACCCTTATTATCAACATCAAAGTTTCTCCCCATCAAAAAATCTACCTCCCCTGGTTGTTGGTAAGCCTCAGCTGTTGGAAAAGAGAGAGGTTCACCAATTTGTTATCATTGTAAAACTGCTTAAAGGGACTAACTGTACCGCTAATATAAATATATACTGCATACATCAATTAGCTGGTTATCCATTACCTGAGGTACAAACAGCTGGTAGTTGCAGTGCTATGGGGCTCCTTTCAGATTCTCTAATTTGTTCAGCTAATTGATCTCCGACCTATTCCGTGAGGATGAAAATAAACAAAGACTTCAGAATCTTAAGATAGATCAAGTGGCAGGTGGGAAAGAATTAAAAGAAACTTGTGCTCATTTAGAGAAAAGATGTGTATCTAAGCTTACCTTTTCTGGGTACCATGGAACAGCAGAATTCTTAGAATTGCTACTTTCTTGCCGAAATTCTTGAAGCAAACTCTTCTCCCTCAAGTTCTGTGGATTGACATCCATAAACAAATCTGGGGGAGGTGATGCACCACTTTCTAACAAGACAGCATGTAATTTCTGCGCGAATTCAGGGTTCTTTGCTGCACTTATGACATATTTCGATACATTCTTAACTTTTACTTTCTGTGCACTTGTCGGTTTCCCAGAAAATGGCGGCAAGTTTTCACCAGATATCTGCTGTGTTTGCATTAGCTTTCCAAAGTCATGCTCAAATCTCTCTGTTTGATGTTTTTCAACAGCAAATCTGTCACTGTTTTCTTCATGGTTTCCAGTGAATAAGTTTGCCACCATTTCAGAAGGTCCAGAATCTGTTTCCTCGACAACTGAAAATGCTGGCATTTCAGTTTCTTTCTCAAGTACAGGGAAAGAATGCTGCAACAGATCATCCGGAAATACTCTCGTATCGATGCAAGCAACTGGAAGAAAACTGCTTGGAACCTCAGCAGGAATTAGAGCACCCGGAGCACCCATTAAATCAATAATGTATTCACTGTAAGTGAAGAATGAATTAGGATTCTGCAAATGTCACTACCATCACATACAAACTGAGCCCAATATCAAGAATCTAGAATATGAGCAGAAGACAGCTGATTAGGGCAGTCAAAAGAATACCTTTTGTCATCTAGTTTAATCAAATTCACAGCCCCATCATCAGTTCCAGTGTAATAGCTTCCTTTGACCAGCATACACGGGAGATTAATCCTATCAGCAAGCACCTAGAAACAAGAAGAAGGAACTATTAAGATTCATATACATCTTCTAGCAACGATCGAAAAGAGAGCTCACTGAAGGAATGAATATTTCCACTAGAAGCCCAAAGAGAATAACCAAGAGGTCCAGGAAAAAAGCTAGAAACACGTAAAAACGTGTTGTTAACTTGTAATAAACCTTGAAAAGCAAAGCCCTGTGACGTGCAAGACCAAAATTAACTCGTCCAAGTGGAATAACAGTAGTGCTCAAAGAATTCCTTAGCTCATAGCTTCGATGCATCCACCTTCTCAATGCTTCATCAGCATTTTCGACGCAGCCACCCATCTGCTCTACAACTATATTTGCAATTTTCTGAGTTAAAACACTTGACACCTGACCACGAGCAAAGTCTGGACATTCCAGAGACAAAGCGGATGCTCTCCTCTCTAGCTCTTGCAGTTCATGATCAATCAATCGGTTAACCAAAATGACCTCATAGTCGACATTGTCTGAAACCGAAATCGCTTGAAGATCCACGAGAAGTGGCATCTTCCCCTGTGAAAGAGAATTGGATGTAATCCCATACACATCGTAAAAGCCATCCCTGACTTTCTGATCATAGTTAATGACCTTATGTCCCTACAAAAAGAAAAGATCAGCATGATAATAAGCCTAAGTAGCAGTGATCAATAACAGCAAAAATCTTAATTCCTCTAAACTCCGGATAATTGAATGATCAGATTCCCTAAATCCTACGTCCTCTAAACCAATGATAATCAAATGTTCTCTAAACCCTAAACTAGTCAAATACACAGTGTATACCCAATAACGGAGCGATAGAAAGTCAACGGCGGAATCTGCGTCGGTGACCGGAGCCGAAACGCCGAGGCTAATCCTCTTAGCAGCGTCAAGCTGAGCCGTATCTGCATTCTCTCTCGGATCAGGATCAGACACGCTGATCGCCATAGCTAACTGGACTTGGTACTCCTCCTCCATCAAATTGAAATCGACACCCTCTCCAGCCGCTAGATCACGCCCCGCCGGTGGATCAAACGGTTCCAGTCTGGGCACTGTGGCGGAGGCGTTACCGAAACCTGACGAAGTAGAAGCGGGGCTAGGGCTAGGGCTAGAGCTAGGATCGATGATCGTCGGTCTAGTCGCCTCGTCTAGCCTGTGATGGTCTCCGAATCCGCCGCTACTTCCTCCGATGTGGAGCTTCCGTAGAAGATGCTTCATCTTCGACATGAGATCGTCAACGACGACTGAGTGATCTCTTCTTTCTATCTCTAAAAATTATTCAGTTTATCTCTCTAGAGATGAAGCTTCGTTTCGCTTTTTTTTTTTTTCTTGGAAATAAAAATAATTGTAACACGTCCAATAAAAAAACAAAGAAATAAATACTTAGAATACCCTACAACACCACTAAAAATATTTTGTCACTAAAATAGTTTTGAAAAAAAAAGACAGAAAACCCTAAAATATACTGTTATTTTTATGATAACAATTTTAAAAAATTATTTAAGAGAATTATTTAAATATTTCCGCAGATAATAAAATAATAAATGGATAAATAGTAGAGCTTAACGTGCGCAGACATCTTCAAAAGTAAGCAGGATTCGATTAAAAATGAGGACTCTTATTTGTCAAGTCACCTCCACAGTCCACTTGGTTAGAATAGTTTTGACTATTTTTACTCCAACTCAAACTATTTAAAACTGTTATAAATAAGATTTTTACGTCATTTTAGACGCATAAACTCTCTTTTTTTTCTTTATAATTTTTGATTTTCTAAGTATTCTTTTACTAAATATAGAAAAAAAACTACACTATTGTATAGTTGATTAGATTTTGATTCACATTTTGAAACCATAGAATAGTTTTTCGGTTAAACATTTTTTTTACGTTCTATTTTGATTTAATGTGCATAGCATAACTTAAATTTTGATCTTTAACGAAATCTGATTTTTGTATAAATCTTTTTGTAGGTTAACATTTCTGAATTTTAAAATAATTTTGGTGATAAATTTTTTTTTTACATCTATAATTGAGGAAATATGTTGATGTACATTAACCCAGCAATGTATATATCTATGGGAATCATGTTTTATTTTTTATAAAATTATTTATTTAAATAGTTTAATTATGATGATTTTACTTTATAGTAAGTTATTAGTATAATTTCACTTCTTAGTAATTTATCACGGCTTAGAACTATCCAACATGTTTTTTTTCATACATCTAAAAACTTTGGATCTATTTTTCTAACTCTTTTTTCTTTTTTTTTTGTAAAACATTGAACATATAACCAAGTTTTTTTTAAACCTTTTTATTCACACCTACACAGATCTTCTATCAATACTTGTTAAAATCAGTAAACCAAAAATTAATAAAAAAACAATTAAAACAATCATAAATGTACCAAATACAAATTTATTTAAAATAAAAATCTATAAAGTCATTATATAGCTACTTGTATTTATATGTTGCCAACAAAAATATAATGCATTTTAATATAAACTATATCATTATTTTCAAATATATAATCTCTATAGATCTATCGACAGCCTATACAAACATAGTTGTTAATGGGTTCCCTGTTTAATGGACTCGGTCTTTAATGAAAAATAAATTTTGATCAGCGTGGGATTAATTTTGGATTGAAATAAATGTTGTTCCAAATTTATATATTTTTATCTTCCAATGGGCGTGATGTTTTTGGTTGCCAACACCTAAACACAAAGAGATTTAATAATTAGATTTTATTTATAATTTTTATTTATAAAAGAAAATTTAAATGAACTACATTTGTATTTGTTTTGATTGTTTGTTTTATCAAAAGGCTAAACTGAATGCTATTAATCTGTATAATTCATTAAGATGTTTTAAATATGGACTGCAGATGTAAAACTCTTGTTATAAATGAGATATGTAACGGGTTTGGAATTGATTCATTATCTATACTTAAGTTGTAAACAAAAACTTTTTTCAATTGCTATATGACCGTGACCAGGTGATTGTGGTCGAGTGGTAAGGAGACGGGACTGGGACGCCAACACGTTTCAGGTTCGATCCACCTGCTGCGCGAAACTAAGTCACAATTATCCTGGTCACCTTACACGGATATGGGCCCATGCTTTAGGGCCCATTTGAATACCCGGAGAGAGGGTCTATCCGTGGGCTGCACCTCCCCTTGGGGATTAGTCTGGGCCTCTCCATGGGCCTGGGATACCCCCAGGTTAATCAAAAAAAAAAAAAAAAAAAAAAAATTGCTATATGACCGTTCAGTGAACTTCGGTTGGAATTGTTATGTTTCGGAAGCATTAGGTAAGTTTGTATTTATAGTAATAACGTAGGCCAAGAAATTAGAAAGTTAAACGATATTTCAGGAATATTCATGTAGATAGTAGATACGATGGAGGTTGATAGATATTGTGGGTCTAATATTTTTTTTATAATTGTAATTTTCCATAAATTATGGATCCAGTTTCAATTTAAAAATGTTAGGGTCATATACATTAATAGATAATATAATCATAATTTTCTATATTTTGTAGATCGTAATCCGTACCAAAAATGAAGTTATGGTTTAAAAAATAAAAATAAATTAATTTTTTTATAATAAAAAGCTATCACAGTTATTTTTTAATACTATTTTAATGATAAAATTTAAAAAATGATTATTTGAGATAATTGTCCTCCTTTAAATGAGACAAATATTTAAAAATTGTTATGATTTATTTAGGATGAATATACTTTAATATCTCATAAACAAAGAACAAAATCGATTTAATTAAAATATCAGGTGAAAAAAACAAAATACTATTATTCGAAAAATATATTAATTTCTAAAACATGTAAAAATCATTGTTAAAGATATTATAGTATTTTAAGTTTTTAACCCAAGCCCAGAATTAAATTAAAAAGTCAGTTAATGAAAATCAAGTAATATGAAAGTTTAGTAATATGTTATCGAAGGTTGTGGCAATGGGGTTCTAAAACTTTTTTTTTTTTTTTAAAAAACATTAAAAAAATGAATCAATCGCGGACTGCCACGTGTCAGTGGGATCTACAAACAGTTCAAAAACCGGGTTTTTAATGAGGGATTTTTAGAAGTGGTTCTAAAAAAATTACGGACCCCACAAAATTTAAAACCCCTAAAAAACCTCTTAGGCCATGATTAACCCGGGTCTCTTAAGGTGGGGTTCTTAACGAAAAATTTATCTTTTTAATTTTTTTTTTTTTTTTACATTTTTCCCGCTAAGAGACGGCTCTTATGGTTCTTATTTAAGAGACGGTTCTTAGCTTTTTTTAGTTAAAAGCTAAGATACGTCTCTTAGAAAAGCTAAGAACCCCACCTTAAGAGACCCCGGTTAATCCTGCTCTATATTCTCCCCCCCACCCAGTTCTTAATGAAGGGTTTTTAGAAGTGATTCTAAAAAAATTGCGGATTCCACAAAATTTAAAACCCCTAAAAAACCTCTTACACGCCCCCCCCCCCCATCGGAGGTGGTCTTATCTTTTGAAACAGAAATGTAATGTCACATGGAAATGATGCTTCCAAAGTTATGAACTTGCCTTTGATGTCTGACCAACGAAGGCCGTACAAGACGAAGGAAATGACAAAAAAAAACGAAACTCCAAGCAAACAGCAAGAGAGAAAAGCACCTTTCTCTCTAAAACTCCTCTCATTACTCTAAAATCAAAGCCAAAAAAAAAGCAATCCTCTCTTCACAGCCTACCGATTAAAAATGAAATTCATAACATATCATCAGCATTTATGCTGTTTATGGTCAAGAGCATTTGCTTCAGGGGAAGATTCAAAAAAGGAGAAGATGATTGCTTCTCTTGGTAGAAGATGCTCGAGATTGTAAACTGGGAATCTAAAACCAACCTGGAAACTGGTTAAAGGAGACGCAAGCAGTAGAGAAAGAAGAATCTCTAGAGGAGTAAGTTGTGGTCTCCAAAATCAAGCTTAGATTTTCTTGCTGGATTTTTCCAAAGTTAAAAAGTTGTTTTAGGGAATATTTTTTTTGTTCTAAATAAAATTAATATTAAAAATAAGGCAGTGGCACACTTGTAAATACTCCATTTGTTTCAAATTAGTTGATGTTTTAGATTTTTCAAAATATATGATGTTTTAAAGTTTTAATGTTATTTTTAACTTTATTGGAAATTGTTCAGTGTATTAAATTTTAATGTTTTTTTTATAATTGATTGAATAATTTTAAAATTGTACCGAATCTGGAAGAAACCAAACTGAATACGACCCGATAATTAGTAAAATCAGAATGAGATCCATGATTATAGTACTGGAAATTTGAATCAACAGAAAGAGAAGGACTTTTGAACGCCAAACCTATTAAAATTAATGAATATGTTAGCCGGAAACTGTTAGGATAGAACAAGTGTACAAAGAGTTCAAGGCGCATGGATATTTTGAAGAAAAACTTACATATGCCCAAGAAACTCAATTTTTATGCTATTCCTAAAGCCCACTCGATGGACGATAGTTGATAAAGGGTAAGATGATGGATGGATATTAACTAAAGTTAATGCTACTGAATCCAGTGTATATATACTGATCTTGGGAAATGAGAACTCGAAAACAAAGGATTAACATCATTGTAATTAGAGCAGCATTACCGATGAGGCAGTGAAGTAAGTACTTATTGACTTGGGATTTACTCTCTCTGAGCAAAATGGCTTATTCTAATTATATAAACTTTCGGATCCATAATCTCTTTATTACAGTATCTGCACTCATTAAATTTCTCCTTTTTTTAAAACCTGCACTAACTTTAAATTCAATTGCGTGCACTAGTATTTTATCAGAAACAAAGGTGAACTGCTACCACTATCTGTCGGTGGATTATTATTTCATTTATTTTCTTATATTACATATATATTTTTAATTATATTACATCTATACTCTTTTGCCCATCATTCCTCATTTAAATTTAACAGATATATTAATTTCTCAAAAATATCTCATAACTATGATCCAAACTTAGAAAACTAATTAATACTTTGTATAGTAATCCTATTCTCAAAAAAAAAAAAACTTTGTACTAAGTTAGCATTTTTACCGTCCAATAAAGATCTCACAGACTTGGCATGGAAGTCATGAACATTCACAACAACCTAAGAAAAAAAAAACTGAAAATAAAAAAAACAATAAAATAAGAATTGTATAATTAATGATATCACATTTAAAGCTATTAAGATTCCATAAAAAAAACACAGTGTTGTCTCTCTCACTCTATCTTTTGTCTGCTGCTCAGATCTGTCTAGAGGAGAAAGAATCAGAGAAGAAGATGACTGACCGAGTCTTCCCAGCTTCCAAGCCACCAACCGTCACTAACGGCGTTCCACCACCACCTCCTCCGGCTCCCGCTGCTGTTAACGGTAACGGAACAGCAAACGGTATGTCTAACCAGAAACCTCAAGTGTACATTCCAGCTAACCGGCCGGTTTACCGTCCGCAGCCTTACAGCCGCCATCACCACCACCAAACACGACCAAGCTGCCGGCGAGTTTGCTGCTGTTGCTGTTTCTGGTCGATACTCATCTTTCTCCTCCTCGCTCTCATGTCAGCAATCGCCGCCACCGCCGTGTACGTGATCTACCACCCTCGTCCTCCGTCGTTCTCCGTCCCGTCGCTTCGTATCAGCCGCCTTAACCTAACCACGGCCTCGGACACTTCCGTCTCTCACCTCTCTTCCTTCTTCAACTTCACTCTGCTCTCGGAGAATCCCAACGGCCACCTCACCTTCTCCTACGATGCCTTCACCGTCACCGTGAAATCAGCAAAGTCCGGGGAGACGGTGGCGAACGGAACGTTACCTGGTTTCTTCAGTGATAACAAGAACAAGACGACGTTTCGAGGCGTGATAGCGACGTCTACGTCGGCGCGTGAGCTGGATCCGGAAGAAGCTCGGAGATTGAAGTCAGATCTGACGCGGGCGCGTGTGGGGTTGGAGGTGGAGATGAGAACGAAGGTGAAGATGCAAATGGGGAAGGTGAAGAGTGAAGGAGTTGAGATCAAAGTGACGTGTCAAGGATTCGAAGGGACAGTACCAAAAGGTAAAACTCCGACCGTAGCTACCTCGAAGAAGACAAAGTGTAAGTCTGATCTTAGTGTCAAGGTCTGGAAATGGAGTTTTTAATTTTCACAATTTATTTATTTTTTTCTTTTGTGTTGGTTTCTTCTGGATTTGTATTACTTGAAGATTTGTTTCTCAGTTTTCTAGTTACAAATTTGCAGAGAAGAGTCAGTGAGAATTCACAGCTTCTAAAACTTTTCTTGGATTTTTGTTTTGTTTTGTTTTGGGAGTTTCTTATTTAAATTAAAAATGTAATATAAGGAATTGAGTACTAAAAAGCTGGAGATGCAGTGACTGAATTAGTTGAGGACAACCCAAAACGAGCATTAAAGTAAAGATGATACACTACATAATAGAGGAACACAGACAGATCCTTAAAAATGCAAAAAGAAAGGGACAATAGTATTGAAGAACCGCAATGGAAGAGATGTGTTAAATGTAAGATGTTGAGGCTTCTGATCTGACATATTCAATAGAACATGCATGGTATTGGTATCTGTATTTTCCTTTCACTTTGGGTTCCATCTTCATGATATAGGGGTATGGTGGAACTGGATATATCTAGAGTATCAAGATCATGATAAGATTCGTCGAGTCCGTGATTTTAGTATTCGGATCCGGATTTGTGACTTCTAGATATATTCGTCTAAATATTGTGATAGCTGCTGATAACCGAATTCAAATTCGTAAAAATAATAAAATAATATTTAAAAATACAAAAATTCTAAAAATAATACAAAAATTAAATATTATACAAAATTTATAAATATATATTGCATAAACTATTATTAAATTAAAATATAATACTATAATATTTATTTTATGTATAAATATTAATATATCAAATATAATTATTAGTAAAATTTAAAATTAATATATTTTAAAAACTAGATATGAACTTAAAAATTAAGATATCTGCATCCAGATCTGGTTTATACAGATCTAAGATTTTACTATCCGCATTTAAATCCGCATCCCAGATATTTTATTTCCAGAACGGATCTCGGATCATATCCGGATCCCGAATAATTAGTTTCCGGATTACCGTAATGTAACACACACAGTAAAAAAAATCATATTTAACCATATTAATTGATGGTGGGGATATATTTTCAGAAAATAAAATATTGACATAGCAGCTGCATGTTATATATTGAGTGTAGACTCAATTCATAAATAGTACTCATTCTGTTTCATATTACTAGGTGTTTCATCTTATAACTTTTTTCTTATAACTAACTTTTTTTCTCTTATAACTTTTTTCTCTATAAGCATAATTTGCACTTCTCTGCAATTTGAACATCAGATTTTCTGGTGTAAAACCATTAGTAATAAAAGCTATGTTCGGAAACAATTTATTTACCTTCTTCTGACATTATTAGTTTGTAAAACTCAACTACTCTTCTGGCATTTGTTTAATGTAAATAAGCTTGCGCTTGAGTGATCTTGGAGAACTAAACTTCTTCACATCACTTTTGATTTATTGGCCTTAAATAACACGCTTTGTTTTAGATTACCTGGTTCCTATTGAATCAACTGTAAGTTTAGTTGACTTATGCATAGTATATACGATGATAATATTCAAGCAAAGCTTCAGATCATCTTTGATGTGCTAAACGCCTTACAGAAAGACATATTCTTGGATATATCATGCTTTTTTCATTGGGATGGATAAAGACTATGTAGGTTGCATATTGGATGGATGCAAATTAGATCCTGGCATAGGACTCAGTGTGCTAAAGGAGAGGTGTCTCATTACGATCCATAATAACAGGCTGATGATGCATGACTTACTGCGTTGTTTGAGATGAAGACGATTCGGTGAAAAGATGCCATGCGCGACAGTTTTTTATGACATAAACCAATTAGAGCGAAAGAACTTTATATTCCTTATATCATAAAAGCCAAACAAATCTGACCTTTAGATTTAACTTATTTTCTTATAAAAAATAATGATGTCAGTGATCACCAAATGGTTTGCTATTATATATAGATTGATACAGGATTTGCTCTTTGCTTACAAGGTATTGGAGACAAATGAAAACTCAATAGTTAAAACACCTTGTTTTTACAAATTTTCATTGATTTGATATTATTATAATGGGTTAATGAGACGAAATGCTAATGGAAACAATATAAACTTATTGGTCAAAGTACTTCAACATCTGTGTCCTGATAGATAATGGGATGGTGACGTTGTGAGAGCCATCGGTCCAAGTCAAACTCCCAAAAAAGTAAATAGAATTGGCTTTGTGAGTTGTGGAGACGGTGACTTGGTAGCTCAGTTTCTTAACACTGGAGTTAAAGACCAATGTGTTGGGCGTGACAGAGATTTTGACACCCATAGGAGGCTGAACGATGAGTTTATATACGGAGTCGACAGGTCCAACGTTGGTGACGGTTCTAGTGAGAGTCACATCTTCCTTGAGGAATGGAATGGTGATAGACGGCAAATTGAGATCGAGCATAGATGGCCTTGGACTCGGACATTTGTATAGTGTTTTTTGCTGTGATATTGTGGTGATGGACGTCTCGTCATAGTTAGAAGCACAGAGAAAATGCCTGTAGTCTTCTGCGTCTGCATCATAGACAAGACCAGGGTTTGCTGCTTTGTTTGGGTTCACCAGTCCTCCCCCGAAGTCAAAAGGGTCAGCTAGTTTCCGTGATAATCCTTCTGAGAAGATAGGTTCTCCATGGGGATCCGTTGAGGAAGCTTAACCAAGCAAGGAGTCAATTGATTGTTAGATCACTAAATAACTCAAATATTTAATCTGATATGCAAAAGAATAAATTTGTTTTATGGTAGGACGGACATATAATATAAAGAACTAGTTTGTTTTATTCTAGTGTGATTAACCAGACCACGAGTAATTGAATAACCGTTTGATGTCAAAAATATATATATTTACCTGTAGTGATGAGAGCTGATTTAAGCATGGCAGGAGACCAATCAGGATGCACAGCTTTGAGTAGAGCAACCACACCGGCAACCGCAGGTGTTGCCATTGAAGTACCAGACAGAGCCGTGAAACCGTTCTCAGAGTTCATTGTTTCTGGGGTAGTAGCTGCCATTATGGCTACACCTGGTGCTGCAATATCAGGCTGTATAACATAATGTTAGTGTTTGGTGAAAGAAGGAATGTAGTTAAACTTTGCTATATACAGAAAGAGTAATCAAGTTGTTACCTTGAGAACATATGGAGATACAGAATTGGGTCCTCTGCTTGAGAACTCAGCAACCTTTGTAGCTACAACTGGTCCAGTGAGTGTGATTGAAGGACTCATTTTAATGGTCGGCTTACTGTAATCACAACTGAGACTTTAAACAACTAGCAAGAGTGAATCAAATTAATCAACCAGTGGTATTAATACCTAGTGGATCTTATGTAGTTCAACATTGTGGTCCCTTGTCCATAGTCGATCTCGATCAAAATCATATTTCCGGAAACTACGGTCATATCACTTCTTCTGCCGGCAATGATTAAACCCTTGGCCTGAACGGCCATTTGTTGAGATATAAAATTGTCTGCAGTTTCTCCATTTTCAGCAGTTATGAAACCTAGCACCATTTTTCCTGCTGCTTCACTGGTTATCTGTTTTGAGCTGTCTACGTATATGAGTTCTGCTTGGAATTCACGTTCCACAGATGGGGTTCTTGCCTACAAACACATTAGCATATTGTTACATGCACGCTCATGTAGAAGTTGGCTACACATTTTGATTTTGTTTTACCATTAAAGTCACATTGTTTCCTAGTGTCAAAGGTGTGGGAAACCACCGGTCAAGATTGGTGGCAGCCACTGTTATTATCCATGGAGCTATGTTCTGGACGGAGTAAGCATCGGGTCCGAAGTTGCCTGCTGCCATCACAACTGTAATGCCCTTGGAGACTGCGTGGAACGCTCCATACGAGAACAAATTACCGACGTCTGTTTCTCCTAATACAGGGATCGCCCTTCCTAAAGAAATCGATATCACGTCCACCCCGTCCCCTATGGCATCGTCCATGGCCTTTAGTATGTCCGCGCTCGCGGATGAGCCACCTTCTGTTTGCCAACACACTTTGTACATGGCTATACGTGCATTAGGCGCCCCGCCTCTCGCTGTGCCCATTCCAAACCCGTGATTACTCACATTTGGGACGAAGGCTCCTGCTGCTGTGGAGGCCACATGGGACCCGTGAGGATACACTTCCCTCGCAGACATGTATTCGGTGTCTGGTATTCCGGTGTTCGTTTTGTTATTCTTGAACAGGCTGTCCATGTAATACCTTGCTCCTATCAGCTTCTTATTGCAATGCTTCTTCGACTCGAACTTTTCACCGTCCACACACCTTCCTTTCCATCTTTTCGGGATCGGCCCTAACCCTTTGTCACTAAATGAAGGCGACTCTGGCCAAACGCCTAAGGACACATATATAAGTCAATAATGCGCTTGGAGGGATCTCTAAGCAAACTTTATATTTAAGGTAATGTACCTGAGTCCAAGATACCGATGATGACATCCTCACCCATCTTGGCATCATGTAGAAGTCCTTTAGGTGAACTTGGAGAGAGCCCCAAGTAATCAAATGCCCTTGTTGTTTGAGGCTCGTAGAAAGTATTGGGTGACACTTGAATTACATCCGGATGCTCTAAACATATTTATGAGATATCAAATCCAACAAATTATAATTAACCTCTTCTAAAATGTGCTTTAATAATATGCACCTGATATCTTTTTTGCTTGAGAATCCGTAAGATGGGCGGCAAAGCCTGAGAAACCATGTCGATAACTATGAACCATGGACTCAGTCGCATCTTTTTTGCTGCAACCATATGTCCACATATTAATTTCAAGAATCTTTTGTTGCACTTGTCTAAATATTTGGCTTCTTTTTCTGGTACCTTCCAAGTAATGATTCTAACATGCGGAGATGCGAGGCCGTTACAAGCTCCGGGTCATTATGCTCTCTTTCACCAAGGTACACTATGTGGATCTATTATATGCAATGCACATTAACCATTCCTTTACCCAATCGATTTTATGTTTCCATTTTCCATATAATAACAGAATTATTGTGACACATTACATACCTCAGTCTCCTCATAGGCTCTTCCTTCCACAACGCTAAACTCTAAGTTGAGAATCAACACAACGCTCATCACCCCTAAAACCCACCATGAGAGTTGAGAACTCATTTTTTTTCCTTTTGTAGATTAAAAGGAAAAAAAACTTCAAGATATCAGTCAATGTTTCACCGTTGGTGAATGTGATTTACAAAAGGAATAATGGTCTTGTATTTATAACAACGTTTCCGTCTAAATAACAAACAAAAAATAACAGCTATGTACGGAAACGACTTATTACCTTCTTCTGGCATTACTTAGTTGTAAAACTCAACTACTAACCAATATTATCTATTTTTCTGTTTCATCGTTACTGTAGCTTATAATATCGACTGGCTTAATTTCTGGAGACAATATTTGGTTCTAAACCTTAACTATTCTTCTGGTATACATTTGCTTAATTTAAAATGTTTTTTTCTAGTTTATATTATACAGTTCTCTAAAATATATGCTTAATGGACCAGTTCCAGCAACAAATTTGGAACTCATTGGTCAGAATGTGAAAATAGGTTTGTAAAAATTCAGAGATCAGGAAACAAGGTAGTTCGAAGACTTTTTCGCTTGGTCGTTCACATACACCTAAGAGACTAGCTACGTTGGACTGAAAAAAAAAACTAATGTAGTTGCTTTCGTTGAAAACATTCACCAATATTGAGGAAATGTCTTCTTGGAAATTCTTTGTATAATTCCACAAAAAAAACAAGTTAAAAAGGAAATATGGGTACTGAAAACGATAACAAAGATTCTAATACGCAAATTCATTTTCCATGTATCTATTTATTAGTTATGTGCTTAGTATAATCTTCATTAGTTTTGTTGCTAAAAATTTAAAATATCATTTTCGAACTTTACAAAATGTCATTAACAAATTGTAACTCAAATGTTTGAGTGTTTCAAAAGGAGTCTTTTCCTGTGTTGTTATTTAATTTATGTTGATTTTAAATTATGATAATCATAAAATTTTGTTATTATTTCTAGTGATTTTGGATGTTTTGTCCAGAAATGTTGAAATAAAATAACAAATAATTAAGAGTTTACACCTTTCCTAAAGAAAAGGAAGTTCATGAGGTAAAAGAAGAAGTTGATGAGGTTTGCTATGATTCTTGAAGTTAATTTTCTTTATTTGGTTTATTGATTTGGGTTCCAGACAAATAACATGTTGCTAATGACATGTTGACAGTATGAGGAATAAGGTTTCTTGGTAATTGTTTGTGTTTGTGACTTGTCGTCATTGAGCTTATCGGTTTAACCACACGCTCTTTTTTTTTGCCTAACGAAGAAGTTCTGGGTCTTGGCTCGTAGCAAACCTTATTCAGAGTAGACTTAAATGTTAAAATGGAAACCATAGTATGATTTTGTAAAATCTATTGAGAAGCTTACATAACATTTAGTTTCTTCCAATATACTTTCCATAAAGATAATAATGATTATAAGAAATAAGCAATGCCAAGTTGAAGTTGATGTGGATTTCGATGATATATCAAATTATCAATGTTCTTTTTTTCTTTGACTTTGATATTATGAGAATTGAGGCAGGTTCTGCTCTACTTGCAAGGCATTAAAACAAATGTAAACTCACTGGTTGAAGTACACTGTTTTAGAAAACTCATTAGTTCAATATCATTATGAGTTAATGAGACAATATGATAATGGACACACTATAAACTTATAGGTCAAAGTACTTCAACATTTATGTCTTGATAGATAACGGGATGGTGACGTTGTGAGAGCCATCCGTCCAAATCAAACTCCCAAAAAAGTAAATAGAATTGGCTTTGTGAGTTGTGGAGACAGTGACTTGGTAGCTGAGTTGTGAATTAGTTTTTTTTCTCAATCCAACGTAGCTAGTCTCTTAGGTGTATGTGAACGACCAAGCGAAAAAGTCTTCGAACTACCTTGTTTCCTGATCTCTGAATTTTTACCAACCTATTTTCACATTCTGACCAATGAGTTCCAAATTTGTTGCTGGAACTGGTCCATTAAGCATATATTTTAGAAAACTATTTAATATAAACTAGAAAAAAACATTTTAAATTAAGCAAATGTATACCAGAAGAATAGTTAAGGTTTAGAACCAAATATTGTCTCCAGAAATTAAGCCAGTCGATATTATAAGCTACAGTAACGATGAAACAGAAAAATAGATAATATTGGTTAGTAGTTGGGTTTTACAACTAAGTAATGCCAGAAGAAGGTAAATAAGTCGTTTCCGTACATAGCTGTTATTTTTTGTTTGTTATTTAGACGGAAACGTTGTTATAAATACAAGACCATTATTCCTTTTGTAAATCACATTCACCAACGGTGAAACATTGACTGATATCTTGAAGTTTTTTTTTTCCTTTTAATCTACAAAAGGAAAAAAAAATGAGTTCTCAACTCTCATGGTGGGTTTTAGGGGTGATGAACGTTGTGTTGATTTTCAACTTAGAGTTTAGCGTTGTGGAAGGAAGAGCCTATGAGGAGACTGAGGTATGTAATGTGTCACAATAATTCTGTTATTATATAGAAAATGGAAACATAAAATCGATTGGGTAACGGAATGGTTAATGTGCATTGCCATATAATAGATCCACATAGTGTACCTTGGTGAAAGAGAGCATAATGACCCGGAGCTTGTAACGGCCTCGCATCTCCGCATGTTAGAATCATTACTTGGAAGGTACCAGAAAAAGAAGCCAAATATTTTTTTTTTTTTTTTTTTTTTTTTTTTTTAGAAGCCAAATATTTAGACAAGTGCAACAAAAGATTCTTGAAATTAATATGTGGACATATGGTTGCAGCAAAAAAGATGCGACTGAGTCCATGATTCATAGTTATCGACATGGTTTCTCAGGCTTTGCCGCCCATCTTACGGATTCTCAAGCAAAAAAGATCTCAGGTGCGCACTTTAAAAGATGCATATTATTAAAGCACATTTTAAAAGAGGTTAATTATAATTTGTTGGATTTGATTTCTCAAAAATATGTTTAGAGCATCCGGATGTAATTCAAGTGTCACCCAATACTTTCTACGAGCCTCAAACAACAAGGGCATTTGATTACTTGGGGCTTTCTCCAAGTTCACCTAAAGGACTTCTACATGATGCCAAGATGGGTGAGGATGTCATCATCGGTATCTTGGACTCAGGTACATTACCTTAAATATAAAGTTTGCTTAGAGATCCCTCCAGGTGCATAATTTTTTGACACGACTTATATATGTGTGTGTATGTGTACTTAGGCGTTTGGCCAGAGTCGCCTTCATTTAGTGACAAAGGGTTAGGGCCGATCCCGAAAAGATGGAAAGGAATGTGTGTGGACGGTGAAAAGTTCGAGTCGAAGAAGCATTGCAATAAGAAGCTGATAGGAGCAAGGTATTACATGGACAGCCTGTTCAAGAATAACAAAACGAACACCGGAATACCAGACACCGAATACATGTCTGCGAGGGAAGTGTATCCTCACGGGTCCCATGTGGCCTCCACAGCAGCAGGAGCCTTCGTCCCAAATGTGAGTAATCACGGGTTTGGAATGGGCACAGCGAGAGGCGGGGCGCCTAATGCACGTATAGCCATGTACAAAGTGTGTTGGCAAACAGAAGGTGGCTCATCCGCGAGCGCGGACATACTAAAGGCCATGGACGATGCCATAGGGGACGGGGTGGACGTGATATCGATTTCTTTAGGAAGGGCGATCCCTGTATTAGGAGAAACAGACGTCGGTAATTTGTTCTCGTATGGAGCGTTCCACGCAGTCTCCAAGGGCATTACAGTTGTGATGGCAGCAGGCAACTTCGGACCCGATGCTTACTCCGTCCAGAACATAGCTCCATGGATAATAACAGTGGCTGCCACCAATCTTGACCGGTGGTTTCCCACACCTTTGACACTAGGAAACAATGTGACTTTAATGGTAAAACAAAAAATCAAAACTAGTGTATGTGTAGCCAACTTCTACATGAGCGTGCATGTAACAATATGCTAATGTGTTTGTAGGCACGAACCCCATCTGTGGAACGTGAATTCCAAGCAGAACTCATATACGTAGACAGCTCAAAACAGATAACCAGTGAAGCAGCAGGAAAAATGGTGCTAGGTTTCATAACTGCTGAAAATGGAGAAACTGCAGATAATTTTATATCTCAACAAATGGCCGTTCAGGCCAAGGGTTTAATCATTGCCGGCAGAAGAAGTGATATGACCGTAGTTTCCGGAAATATGATTTTGATCGAGATCGACTATGGACAAGGGACCACAATGTTGAACTACATAAGATCCACCAGGTATTAATACCACTGGTTGATTAATTTGATTCACTCTTGCTAGTTGTTTAAAGTCTCAGTTGTGATTACAGTAAGCCGACCATAAAAATGAGTCCTTCAATCACACTCACTGGACCAGTTGTAGCTACAAAGGTTGCTGAGTTCTCAAGCAGAGGACCCAATTCTGTATCTCCATATGTTCTCAAGGTAACAACTTGATTACTCTTTCTATATATATAGTATAGCAAAGTTTAACTACATTCCTTTTTTCACCAAACACTAACATTATGTTATGCAGCCTGATATTGCAGCACCAGGTGTAGCCATAATGGCAGCTACTACCCCAGAAAAAATGAACTCTGAGAACGGATTCACGGCTCTGTCTGGTACTTCAATGGCAACACCTGCGGTTGCCGGTGTGGTTGCTCTACTCAAAGCTGTGCATCCTGATTGGTCTCCTGCCATGCTTAAATCAGCTCTCATCACTACAGGTAAATATATATATTTTTGACATCAAACGGTTATTCAATTACTCGTGGTCTGGTTAATCACACTAGAATAAAACAAACTAGTTCTTTATATTATATGTCCGTCCTACCATAAAATAAATTTATTCTTTTGCATATCAGATTAAATATTTGAGTTATTTAGTGATCTAACAATCAATTGACTCCTTGCTTGGTTAAGCTTCCTCAACGGATCCCCATGGAGAACCTATCTTCTCAGAAGGATTATCACGGAAACTAGCTGACCCTTTTGACTTCGGGGGAGGACTGGTGAACCCAAACAAAGCAGCAAACCCTGGTCTTGTCTATGATGCAGACGCAGAAGACTACAGGCATTTTCTATGTGCTTCTAATTATGGCGAGACGTCCATCACCACAATATCACAGCAAAAAACACTATACAAATGTCCAAGTCCAAGGCCATCTATGCTCGATCTCAATTTGCCATCTATCACCATTCCATTCCTCAAGGAAGATGTGACTCTCACTAGAACCGTCACCAACGTTGGACCGGTCGACTCCGTATATAAACTCATCGTTCAGCCTCCTATGGGTGTCAAAATCTCTGTCACGCCCAACACATTGGTCTTTAACTCCAGTGTTAAGAAACTGAGCTACCAAGTCACCGTCTCCACAACTCACAAAGCCAATTCTATTTACTTTTTTGGGAGTTTGACTTGGACCGATGGCTCTCACAACGTCACCATCCCATTATCTATCAGGACACAGATGTTGAAGTACTTTGACCAATAAGTTTATATTGTTTTCATTAGCATTTCGTCTCATTAACCCATATAATAATTTTAAATCAATGAAAAATTGTAAAAACAAGGTGTTTTGAGTTTTCATTTCTCCAAATCCAATACCTTGTAAGCAAAGAGCAAATCATGTTTCAATCTATATATAATAGAAAACCATTTGGTGATCATTGACATCATTATTTTTTATAAGAAAAGATATTAAATCTTACAGTCAGATTTGTTTGGCTTTTATGATCTAACGAATATAAAGTTCTTTCGCTCTAACTGGTTTATGTCATAAAAAAAACTGTCGCGCATGGCATCCTTTCACCGAATCCCTGTTATTATGGATCGTAATGAACACCTCTCCTTTAGCACACTGAGTCCTAGCCACGATCTAATTTGCATTCATCCATATGCAATCTACATAGTCTTTATCCATCCCAATGAAAAAAGCATGATATATCCAAGAATATGTCTTTTTGTAATGCGTTTAGCGCATCAAAGATGATCTGAAGCTTTGCTTGAATGTTATCATCGTATAACTACGTATACTATGCATACGTCAACTAAACTTACAGTTGATTCAACAGAAACCAGGTAATCTAAAACAAAGCGTGTTATTTTAAGGCCAACTAGAATTTGACCCACGCCCCTGCGCGGGTGTTTGTTTTAACTTGAACATAAATTCACAAACCGCTAGTTTTATAAAAAATCTCATGTATAGTTATTATGCTTTGAAATTTACATATAGAGTATAATATATTATATTATAATATAGATGTTTGATAATATTTTTTGATTTGTACATAATATTATATTAAAAAATTATAACTTGACGCAATTTGATATAATTTTACTATCCATATATTAACATGTTGTTTTTATTAATTTTATTTTACAATAAAAAACATGCTAAAAAAACTTAATGGTCAAGATATGAATATCGATTTAGTTAGATAAATTTTAGAATTATAATTATTTAATTTAAATTTATTTTAAATGCAGTGTCAATATCTGTAAATAAAAAAAGATAGACAAAAATGAGGTACTTAATTTATTATAAATGTAAATGCTAAATTTGTAAATAAAAAGAAATAATTTTTTATATTGTTATCCATGTGTCCAAACAATTCTCAATCATATTGTTATTCATGTTTCCAAACATCACCAAAATGTACTTCGGTTTTAATAATATAGATAAATCAAAGTGATGTAAAGAAGTTTAGTTCTCCAATATCACTCCAAGCTTATTGTTTGTCATTATACAAAAAACAATCGTACATTGTATAAACTTATAAATGCTGATTATGTTAGTTAAGAAACTTTCAAGGCTCAATCAAGTGGAACACCGGTACAGAGAGGACAATCACTTTGGGGTAAGCCATGTTGGGAACATCACCTTCCAAATGTCTTTGACAATAAAAGGTTAATGTCTTTTTCTATGTATCAATACTTTTATGTTGTTGGCCAAGTGCAATAAGAAATTCATATAGAAATGAATCATTCATGTTACTTTTATTTTTATAATCACAAAGAAATTCAGCAGAATTTTTATACATCGCGAGCAAAGCTACGACCAATTAAAAGAAAATTAACAATTAGTAACGATTAGCCTTGTACTTTTTTTTTTTTGAAACACTATTAGCCTTGTAGCCTCCTAGGTGCATGCATTTGCGTGCTTGCAGTAGTATTATTAGGGCATATTTATCCCCGGTTTCTTAAGGAGATTCTTGCACTGTTCGCGGGCCTCACTGCCTGTGAACAGTGTAAAAACCGCTTCTTAAAACTACTAAATAAGAACCATTTTTGGAGGGTTTCTTACACTGTTCACGGGCCCCACTGACACGTGTCGTCCCGTAATTGGTTCGTTTTTATTTTTTTTTTATTTTTTTTTAATTAGCAGAAAAAAAAAAATAAGAACCCCAAATGGGGTTCCCAGGGATAATGATGGCCTAATATACACCGATCAATGAAAACGAATAATATTATATATAAATCCTGGTAGATATATTACTTTGTTTAAAGAATGACAAATATTCTACAAACTCTTGGTAAGGAGTAAAACTCATCAACAATAAAACAACAAAGGACTTGAAAACCAAACTCAGAAATTTCCCACGTACACGAGAAACTAATAGTGTAAGAAACTTTATATTTTTGCATGTATGTAAAACAAAACATAAAATATAGTTTTAGGAAAAGAAACAAAATTAAAAGACAAGATATTGAATAAAATAAACATATTTATATAAGCCACGTACGGCCAATATGACCATAATAGTAATTCACAAGTACACAATAAACAATAAAACCAAGAAATAGATCAAGGTAGTCCCCTTTAATTTATTTGCCATGACCATTAAATACACTCTTAGGATTTGAAAACCAACAACAAAACACGTTAATTAATGAATTAGGATAAAATATACTAGTATTGTAGCTTTATAAAAATATACAAAAGGCTTTAGGCGACAGATTGGCTTTGGACGAAGGAAGGAGCTGTGGAGGCTCATGTGGGCCTCCTCTGTTTCTACGCAATATATGTTGATAAAATGTAAAATGTAAACTATAAAATTAAAGTGTTTGTAATAGTTATATAAACATTTAAATATATGATTAACCTTAAAGTTATACTACAAAGTTATAGTTTATATCATAAAATCTATCAATAACTTATTTGAACAATTACTAAGAAACTTTAATAAATGTATTTTTAATGATTAATATTTATAATTACTTTAATCATAATATTTTTTGATATATTTTTATTTTACATATAAATATATATTTTTAAAATAGAAGTAATGATTTTTTTTATGTGTGATATTTTTAGTTGAACCTTCTCTTAGAGATTGATAAATATATTTTTAAGATTAATAATATAAAATATGTGTAACTAACTTAATCATAATATCCTTTAATATTTTTCAATTTAAACTAATATATATATATTTTTTAAAAAAAACTCTAATAAATTTTCTAAAAAAAACTTAACTAGATCTCAATTTTAAAATTTTATGTGAATATTTCCACTAATTTCATAATTATAATAAAATATTAATATATATATATATTCAATAATCATTTATTAAATAAAAAATAAAAATACTATCATATTTTTATTCATTTTATTATCATAATATATCATATTAAAATTATTATACTGAATTGAATACGAATACAATTATATTAAATTAATATATTAATATATTTTATTTTTAAAAATATAAATATTTATTTTAAAAATATAATATATTAGCGAAACGAATGAACACACTATACTAAATCAATATAGCCTATATGTATACAGTTTAAATATTTTAAACTTTTCTATATATAAGAATATTTTATCTAGTATAAGTAAACATAAAAATGATAAAATTCAATCTAAAATTTCGAAGTGCAAATAAAAAACATAATTTTTATTTTAAAATGTCTTGTTTTATGCATATATTGATTCTTTTGATAATTAAATGCAAATTTAATAAAATAAATATATAATAAGAAACAAAAAATACATGCAATGGTTTAAAATAAGTGATTACTTACGATATGTAATCTATAATTTTTTGTATTTGAAATATTTATATAAAAAAATTAAAATATGATTAAATTAAAAACATATATCAGTAATACTGTAAAATAAATATTTATAAATATATAAATAAAAATAATTTATGTCAAAATCTATTAACACATTATATCTCAAACATTGACTAAAAACTTATAGGTTGGTAGCATTTTGAGTTATACTCGTAACTCAAACTTAATTAATTGTAATTTATGTCACCAATGAAAGCCTTAATTAAAACTCAATATTGTATTGAAAAAAAAACAATTTAAATACACAGGCTCTTTACCGATTCTTCGGAAGAGGATCAGAGTTTTTGTTTTGTTTTGTTTTGTTCTCAGCGATATTGTTTGCATCCGTATATAATTATATCGTCACACACAAAAAGGTTTCGTCTTTGCCACTTTTATCCATTAATGGAGGAAGCCAAGCAGCAGAGAAGCAGTTTCAGAAAAATCTGTGTCTTTTGCGGAAGCCATTCTGGTCACAGAGAAGTTTTCAGTGACGCTGCCATCGAACTCGGCAATGAACTCGTTTGCTCTCTTCTCTTCTTCTTATCATTGCTTCTCGTTTGGTTCTAAGATTAAATAACATAACCTTTTCGAACATTAAAGAAAGGAATCAACTTTTCTAGAGAAAAAAACAGAGCTTTTACTCTGTTTTTGAATACCTAAACACGAACTTTTAAGTTTACTTGCTCGTTAAACATGGATTTCATACAATGGGTTTGTGGTTTTGTTTTCTCTGCGTCTATATCGAGATTTTGGAGGTGTAAATAAATAGGGTCTTTGATGTATTTATAAAATATCTATCTGCATCAGTCTTCCTCTGTTTTTCTGAATGTGTTGTATTTGTTTATGTGACTTGGAATGTGTAGGTGAAGAGGAAGATAGACTTGGTTTATGGAGGAGGAAGTGTTGGGTTGATGGGTCTTATTTCCAGGAGAGTTTATGAAGGTGGCTTCCATGTACTCGGGTTAGTTTTTTTAAATGAGTCTCTTACAATCTCCTTTCATTTCCAAACTTCTCTAAGGGTTTCTTATTGGATTCTATGTACTTGCAGGATCATTCCCAAAGCTTTGATGCCCATTGAGGTATGTATACTCTTCTAAATCTCAAGTTCTTCCAGGAAGTAGCAAACTTGGCCTGAGTTTTGGAAGTTTATCTTTGCACTACCACTTGGTTCTTGTGTGCGTTCATATGGATTAAGTTCAGGAGAGGACTAAGAGTGATGATGTATAATAGTTTTTAGTTAGATTTTTGATGGTTTCATGGTTTGCCTTTACCATATCTTATGACTAGATATCTGGTGAGACTGTTGGAGATGTAAGAGTGGTTGCAGACATGCACGAACGCAAAGCTGCAATGGCTCAAGAAGCTGAGGCCTTCATCGCCCTCCCTGGTGAGAAAGAAGTCTTCATACCGAATCAAAGCAAGTTTTTAATGCTGATTTTTTTTGTTTTGTTTCAGGAGGTTATGGGACCATGGAGGAGCTGCTGGAGATGATAACATGGTCACAACTTGGTATCCACAAGAAAACGGTATTCTAACAGTTTCCTTTGCTATGTCAATAAAAGATGCAGAGACTATTAGTTCTTAAGTTAATTCGTTTGGGATTTGTTTGCTTGCAGGTTGGTCTATTGAATGTTGATGGGTACTATAACAGTTTACTTGCTTTGTTTGACACTGGCGTTGAAGAAGGCTTTATCAAACCAGGTGCACGTAATATTGTGGTTTCTGCCCCAACAGCCAAAGAGCTTATGGATAAGATGGAGGTACCTTCACCTTCTTCTTCTTCTGTGATCCCACCAATTTTGTTTCTAAGACTTTGTTTTCATATTCTTGACAGGAATACACTCCTTCACACAAGCAGGTTGCGGCGCACGAAAGCTGGAAAGTTGAAGAGCTTGGAGCTTACCCTGGACAACAAAGCAAGCCTCAGTAAAGACATTAGTATTGGTTTAGCATATGCTACTTTCATTTCAAGTTTAGTCTTATTTTATTTGAAGAATTTACAATGTGTGTATAAGAAAACTCAAATCTTGTTGCAAATTTGGAACAGCACAATGGGTCCCCAATCTGAAAGTGTTGCTGATTATGTTAGTTAAGTTTGGGATGTTCTGTATAAAGAACCAAGAAAGTCTCAACCTTTTGTTTGTTATGTTAATTTTTTTGGTTTCCCTAAAGAAAGTAAAGAGGAATCTTTATGATTGTGGGTGATGCAGAAAAGTCCCACAAGTGTCGTATCATAGTGAATGTCCATTTAGAATAGAAGTGTGGTCCCTTTGTTTGTTTCATTCGATGGCTTCAATAGAAAAGCACAACACAAAGATGTAAGTGATGGGTGACATTGATGATGGGGGTGTTTCTTCTTTTTTGCTAAGTAGTGCTTTTTGTGGTGGGGAATGATTTGGATATGTGTGTGTGTGTGTCTCTCTCTCTTTCTTCTACGTTGGATCATTTTCATTAAGCCATTGGCTAGTTTTAAAGGTGATGATTACCTTCATCTTCATGGTAATAAAAACATTACTATTGAACGTGTTTTCAGGTAGTAATAAAAGGGTTTAACATAGATTCGGTCAAAGATTGATGTGTTCTTTAACACTTTTTAAAAATATAAAGTATTAATATGCACTTTAAAATGAGTTCAATAAAAGTATTAGTGTCTGCTTACCACCAACCATGAAGTTAGAAACTTCCTAAGATATTAAAAAAAAAAATAGAAACAAAACTAGTTGGAGAGAATGTACATCATCTAGCAAGAAAACACGTTACTACTGTAATATGTAAAGAATCAGAAATTGGAAGTAATCCAGTAAAACTTCAGTCAAGTCCGATCAAAGCTCTATGAGTCTTATGAACAAACGAGAATCAAACTTAAAAAGAATAAAATTGGTTGAATTAATACATGTTTTAAGATTTATATATTGATAATATGAATTGATAAGTTACAATTCTTTAGATTCATTTGTATACAATCACAAAATCTGATATTTTATCCATTAGAAAAACTTCATTTTCTGTTTTAAAAGCTATTTTTCTTATTCTAAAAGATAAAATTTCATTTAGTCCAACACTCAAACACTGTATTTCTCCATTAGATACTGATGCACCGAGATTTAAGTTAATTCTATAATCAACACTCAAACACTGTATTTCATGTAATCTCATAATTTTCCCCTGTCAATGTAAAAACCAATAGTTAGAAAGTTTCGAATATGTCCAATTCTTACCCTGGATGCCATTGTACTCACATGATTAGTATTAAATCTTCTAATAAACGCTTTAGCATGTCCTAGTCAATTCATCAAGCATATCACATTTACTGTAACGCTCCGACCGCCTACGGTTAATGGGCCACCCACACCCGTTTTCTTCATGGATCTCATCTCGTTTCAGCGGTGGATGAGTAAATTTTTCAAGGCTCGAAATCATTGTTTATTGACCATGCAATCACTACCCGACATTTTTCTGTGTTTTGGCCTCACTCGCATGGTATCGCGAATCACTTCCCGATAGGCCACCCATCCTTTTACTATTCCAGCCCAAACACACTTAACCTTAAAATTCTAAACGGATATGTGACAGAAAAGATAAGTTAACTTTAGTGACATAGATAACCAAATGAATTCTCTTAAGCATTTTTCATATATCACAACTCAAATATTACATTTACTCTCATTAGTTTCTTAACCCAATCTTGGAGTACCAATACATAGTGGAAATCTTCATCCAAGACTTCTTCAGTATTGACTTCTTAAACTCGATGATAGATTTAGTTTGATGTATTAAATCTTTGAGTAGCTTTATTTTATTTTAATGTAATAATATACTAGTGAGGGGACCCAAAAGTAAAATAAAAAAAGCTGAGTGGGAGTGTGAATTATGATCAACATGAATGAGAAAAAAAAAGTAGAGGTGGTAAAAGACAAATAGTAAAAAGATGTGAGTGTGTCACTTCATTGTCAAACATAATTGTCTCCCTCAGTTTTGGCGTATGTCCTGTTTTGGTACCAACCAAATTTGATGTTCGGTTTCTCGTGCATTATTATGTATCTCACTCCCATCTTTTTCTCCATTAAGAATTGGTTAACACCGGTCATTTTCACTTTCAGTACCGAAAACTTAGACCATGATTAATCCCGATCTCTTAAGGTGGGTTTTTAACGTAAAATTTATCTTTCTTTTTTTTACATTTTTCTGACTAAGAAACGTCTCTTATGATTCTTATTTAAGAGACGGTTTTTAGGTTTTCTTAGTTAAAAACTAAAAAACGTCTTTTAGAAAAGCTAAAAACCCACCTTAAAAAACTCATGTTAATATATGATACTCTTACTCGCACATAACTATCTTCTTCTTTTTTCTCAATATATTATTATAAATTAATATGTAGAAAAAGAAAAGAAAACCATGCATGGAAGAACTAAAACCTTTAAAGATATATCACAAAAAAAAAAACTAAAGCTTGGATTTGAAAATAGAACTCTGTTAGGCCTGGGACGTATTATCCGGGATCCGGATTCGATCCGAGATCCGTCCCGGATCCGCTCCGAAAATAGGATATCCGGAGTGCCCGGATCCGAATCCGGATAGTAAAATTTCGGATCCGTCCAAACGGATCCGTATATAAACCGAACTAAATTTACCAAATAGAAACTGAATCAAAATTAGAGCCACATAAATAAGGGGAACTCATATTTCGCATTTCACATACCAAAAGTAACATTATAAATTGATCCGAAGCTATTGACTTTTAACTGTCCCCACAACTAGAATATCAAAAAACACTGTAAAACCAAATGCGTCCAGTAATACTCTTTGGTGTTTATCAAGTCTTTAGTCTTTCTCTTTTGATGGGGTTGTTAAGAGATGGTGCAGTGTTGCCGCTTGTATAACCGCACTTGGGTTTGTATCTTTAGATACGTGAGAAGCTGTCCGCCTTGTGCTGAAACTTCTTTCTAAGCTGGTCTGTCTGGAACGACGGAATGACCGTGGAAGATGTCTGATAAGTCGTGATGAAGTCACAAGTAATACAACACCTAACATGATTAGTAACCTGCAAAAAAAAAAAAGTTTCAAGACTCTCCCATCATCTACATATAATTCTCCAATTATTCTATGTTCATGCACATAATGTTATGTAGCAAAATCTCTTTAGAGAGATCTTTTGCAATTTTCATCACTGTGTACGATGTCTCATCTCTGATAAAAATACAAGAAGATGGTGAGTAAAACTTTACCATCCCAGGAGAAGTAATAGCCGTCCAGATGGTGACGTGGGCAATTTCTCACCAAGAGCAAACATTCCTGCAACCACACCTGTTACAATTGATGCCACTGCAGCGCAAGTGGATACTACAATTGCTCTCCCATGTTTTAGTCCCCGAGTCTGATAAAGTGAAGAATCACAAGATCAGAGTTACAATGAACTAATCATCCTTTATGTTATACACAATGGTGCATTCCTCACTCAAATGCACATATGAGGATATACAAAAGCCTGGCTAGGAAAAATTACCTGGTAGAAAAATCCTGTTCCACTGCAGCATATACTAATTGAAATGCACATGGGAATGAACATTGCAGAAAACCCCTGCTCCACGAATACAAAACCCATCTTTGATACTACAGATGCCATCCTGTGATGAAACGAGGTATAAACTATAATCAGCTATGTAAGAAGCAACGGATACAGTTCCAATATAGTTTTAAGTCTTTTCTGAAATGTTTCTGCAGACACACCAGTACATTGGTCCGTATATGTTTCGAAAATCAACAGCAGATGTTACTGGATATATATGAGGTAACGATAGGTAAAATATCATAGGCTAGATACGTAAATCCAAAACGATAAAGCTCTTTCCACATACCCGAATAAAACCCCAGATTCCAAGCCATATATAATTTCTTCCACCACTTCATATTCCATCTGCACGCCAAAATAAGGCCAAGCGCATTTGGCAGGAAAAATAAAACGAAAAATGACATTAGAGTTGATACGAGCTCTTATCGCTTCAAAGTCTAAACAATTAGAGAGTTTGGAAAATTACATACCAGCTCCTGCTCCCTGCGTTGGCGTTTATAGATATGAAGCCACGCATTTAGTAGTACCTGTTTGCAAAAAATCAACAAACGAGTTATCAGAAACATTTCCATTAACACACCAATCAAGTGATACTATTAACTGATATAGATGAAAAAGAATATATTAAACGCAATTGTTCAAATGGTCAGACTTGGAAATGAGATATACAGGTAAATGAATACCCTCAGTCAACATAAAGATGAACAGATATTATGAAATACCATGAATGAAAGGTACCTACAAACAAGACGGCAACAACAAGTGCTAGCCAGATGAACTGGAAGACAGATATCAAAGATGCTACTTGCTCCTCACCACCAGCACCAACTCCTACAGCAGAAAGGATAAATCCTCAAATTATAACAAGTGAAGTTTCTCTAGTATCATATCATTCTCAAAAGGTAACCTATGGTGCCAATGCCAGCCAAGGTAATCCCAATCCAGTCAAACACATTCATGACTTCCTTGAGATAAAAATGCGAAAAGACGGAAAGAATGGCAAGTCCACATCCAGAGACTGGCTGAACAACAGACACCTAAAAACAAAACCAGGTTACACAATCAGGATCTAAAGGTTCTAATCAGCAAAGCCAAGGCAGGCCACTCTATAATACTCACAGGGGCAAGGGAGAGTGCCCTGAGCATCAGCAAAGCCCCAAAAATGTCCATAAGAAAACCTAACGCCCATGGTTTATTAACAGCATATGCTCTTATCACCTGAAAATGATGATGATGATGATCAAACGTGAGCTTCCAATATAATAGTGAACAATCCAATGTGTTTGAATCACAATATGGATCAAAGTGTTATAGAACAAAGCAATACTTGAAGCTAGACTCCAATCCAATTCCCAATTACAATCGTTTCTCATCGAATGCGAATAACGAGACGATTAAGAGATCAGCCAAATCAAAACGGAAATTGAGAATCGGAGAGAGCATGCAATCGAGAGAGGGAGAGAGAGAGAGGACCTTGAGCTTGAGGGAGAGAGGAGGGAGGATGATGGTGCCTTTCTTCTGAAGAACCTTGCCGATATTGTTACCGGCGGTGGCCGCAAGCGTAAGGCAAATCGACTCCCACATTCTCCGATCTTCTCTCTAACGCCGACGAGAAACTCCGATTCCCTTATTTTTTTAGTGAAGAAAATTATTATGCGGATATTACAATAACACCCTCCGATTTTGCGTTGTTGACAAGTCGTGCAAATTTTAAAATAGTAATTAACCCTGTTTATAGCAATCTTTATTATTCTATATGACTGTATTATTGATAGATAAATAACTTACAATATTACTAAAAAAAATTTGTCACAAAATAGTTTTTAAAAAAAAAATGATTAAAATAAATTTTATTAAAAAGTGTAAATATACTCTTATAGTTTTGGGTTAATTAATTTAGATTTAAGGCTTACAGTTATGGGGTAAAGTTTTGAAGTGAAATCTAAAATTAAAAAGAACTTTAAAAAAAGAAAATTTAAAACAAAAAGTCTATTAAAATCTTCAAAATAATAAAAAAGTTTGTTTCGATTTTTTTTTAAAACTATTTTTGTGACAAAAACTTTAAAAAGATATTTGAAAAATTTGTCGTTAGTGATATGAGCCATATTGTTCAATGGCAACAAATTTAATCTTTATTATTTTTATATTTTCATTGATTAATCTTAATACTGAGAGGCATTTGAATAAATTTCGTTGAATGTTTTTGATCATCTAATTCAATTAAGTAATTATTATTATTGCCATAAAACTCTCATTATACTGAAAGTAGACTTGAATCAGAGTGATATGAAATAGAATCGAGTTTTCCATAAGTTTTCTGTTCAGTCATCAGATAAAACACTCAAGAATATACTAAGCACAACAAGGAACCATTTTAGTTACGATTTTTGAGATCTCAAGTTGAATTTTGATAAAAGGTTTTCTTTTCAACCGAAGATATCCGGCAGATTGAAACTCAACCGATTAGTTATTTGGAAGTTTAGTTTGTCCACTGGCGCTAAACATACCTAATTGCTTACATTGAAACTCATAAACCTATGTGATCTGACCACACATGTTTAATGTTATGGGTTTACTTAAACTCACGTCACTTAGCTCTTCGGAATTGGTCTATCACTAGACCGTGTGGTTTCATATGAATTATAATTGAAACACTCAATATAGATTCCTCTTGTTGAAAAATAAACACAGCTTTTTGATGATGCAGAGCTATGATTAGTCAACACATAACCATATCCAAGTCTAATGGAAAACAAGATTATATATAACCGATGAAACAAGAACGGATTATACCTCATTAACTCGAAGTAACCAAGAGAAATACATGTCACAATCTACTTTAAACAAGATTTAATGTAGAAACTCAGGAAAAATATATATGTAACAACTATAACATGGATGGGATCGTATATAGTTTGTGGCCATGTAGCCATCACAGTTACATTGAAAAATATTTTCATCATGAGCCATAGACAACCTGTGTATACCTCTGCTTAAGCCATCTAAAGCTTTTTCTAAAAGAGCCTTTGACTTTGCCTTGAACACTATACATCTTATAACTCGCGACCCGTTTCTTCCTCCGGAGCTCCGGGTCCGTTAACCCCCAAGACATCGACCTCGCTATCGACTTCCCCTTCTTGATATCGTATATGTTGTTCTCCGTAGCCGTCGCGTACGAGGCGCTATAGCTCCTGAAGTCTCCACTTCTTGGACCGCCGTGGTAAGGCTGGATCTGCATCCCACCGTGATCCATTGAGAAGCCTCCGAGAGTTCGAGAGAGTTTTTTCTTTTTCTTTTTCTCTGGATACACCTCCTGAGAAGACTAATTGAAGAGACAAAAGGAGGAGAATAATAATAGTGTAACACAAAGACGTGTCTAGGACGTTATATTCATATTTTTATTTATTTCTGAATCTTTTTAAAATAGCAAAGTCAAATAGAAAAATATATAAAAAGATAATGCATTCGGAAATTTTGATAGATAAAATAAAACTTAAAAAAATTGCGTGAATTTTCTAACATGTGATAAATCACATTGTCTACATTAGTTTGGGATTAAAATAAAGACAAATCTCTCAAATGGCTATTTTAAAGCTTTTCACAAAAATAGTTATAAAAATGACTGAAATAGAATTTTTATTTTTAAAAATTTAATATATATTTTTAAATTTTAAATATCACTTCCAAAATTTCACTCCATAACTTTAAATCCTAAGTATATATTAGTTAACCTAAGAGGTATAAATGTATATTTACACATTCTAATAAAATTTATTTCGATCATTTTTACTTTGAAAAATATTTAAGTAAAAAAAAATAGGTCTATCATAAAATATTTCTCATATATTTAATATTTCTCCTATATCTTAGGGTATTAAAAAAAATAGGTCTATCATAAAATATTTCTCATATATTTAATAATTTTCCTATATCTTAGGGTATTTCTCATGAAATAATGGCTAGTGATTTAAACGCATGTATTTGGTAGCGTTGTACTCCTATTTCGAAATCTGATATTCCCTCTGTTTTTTTTATATGATGTTTTAGAAGGTTTATGTTGTATTAAAATATATGATGTTTTAAGATTTTAAGTTATGTTTTGAAGTTTTAAGGTTAACTTTAGCTTTATTGAAAATTGTTCAACCAATAAAATTTTACAGTCTTTTTTATAATTGGTTGAATGATTTTAAAATTATATCTTTAAAAGTACTTTCTAGATAAATGTAAATTTTTTAATCTTTATGCAGTAAACCAAAACTTCATCTATTAAAAAACGGATAGAGTAAAATAAGTGTTTTACATTACTCCCTCTGTTTCATTATAAGTGTCACTTTAGGTTTTTGCACACGGATTAAGGAAACAATTAATTTTGCATATTTTCTATATAAAAACACAATTACCTATACACCTAACCACATTTCAACCAATAGAAAAATAATCTGCAGCATAAAATTAATAAATTTTGCATCGAAAGTCGAAAACGACACTTATTTTGTAACAAAAAAACTTCTCTAAAATGACACTTATTCTGAAACGGAGGGAGTATGTTTTTGCCTTGGTATTAGCACATAATGATTCTGGTTAGTGGCAAAATTAAAGACTAAAGACTCAAACTACTCCTAATTAAAAATTGACAAGTCAACTAGACCACGCTGGTCATCTTCAAATAAACTAATCACGCCAATTAATTTTTTTGGTCACTTTTTGTTTTATTTATTCTGGGTAAGTGAGCGTTGACTATTGACCGTTGATTATAAGAAGAATGATCAAAGGCAAGTTGTGTGTAATAATTAATGTTCAAAATCCAAAAATTCATTGGAGTGTTGTTGCTATTCACATATTCGTGGGAGCGTGACTAGCTACCAGCAAACATACAATACAGGACCATCACACAACTTTAATCAATGGCTTAATTTTCCACGAGCTATCATTTTCCCACACATGAAAAGTTAGATTGACTTAAAAATTTAAATAAATCAGAAAGTAAGTTGATAAAAAAAAAGCTACTAGCAGTCACTAGAAATTGTTAAAAAAAACACAAATTAAGTAACATTTTACAAAAATATATTTATCAAAAATATTAATATTTAAGTTTACACTTTAATGATTATTGTTTAGAGTTTACTGTCAAAAGAATAAGATTATGTTTCTAAATTTTTGTAAATATTTAAAAAAAATAATTAAATCTATTTTATATAAAAGTTAAGGTATTTTTATAAATAGTTATTCACTAAAGATAAATTTAAAATTTCCCCCACTTATATATAGTTTAATAAGTAGAGAGACTGGATTTATTTAGCAAATCAAGAGTAATGCTTGTAAACACTTTCATATCAGACACGGCAACGCCAAACTTAATGAACTTTTTTTGGTAAACAACTTAATGAACTTTCATATGAGGAAGACGATCCAAATCGTTTACACCTTTATATTCTAACACATTGAGATTTGAGAGGTTTCCAGTCTTATCTCTGTTTTGATTATATGTCACCCATACTCAAAACAATGTTCTCAAAACTTCCATATAGTCAAAAAAAAAAAAAAACTTCCATAAATATGCATAATGGATCTAGTGACAAATAAACATAACACATACAAGTTACGAGTTCGATACCCAAGGGTACATCTCAGCAGTGAATATTTTTGTAGCATATTTATTCACCATACATCATCACATATATAAACTCTTTGTTGTGTTCCTTGGGATACACGAAAAATGAAGAAGAAGAAGAACCTAGCCCAAAACCTTAAAGCCTTGAAGTTAAAATCTTAAAGAACATACTGCAAATATTGCATCACTTATTAAGCTGAGCCCAAGCCCACTGGCTCCTTCACATTCTGGGATAAGCCATAATATACCAAGAATCAAATCTCAAGCGAATCGATTTTAAATCTAGAAGAAGAAGAGATGAATGATGAAGAGGATGACCAGCGTGGTCTAGTTGTCCACTTACGGTGTGGGGTCTGGTCGGCATATTTTTCCACCACGTGTCTCCTCAGGGACTCTCCACGTGATTCACACGCCGAAAGTGAAAAAAGGGGGAGACCCTAGCTTTGACTTTGAGTATTAGAGGAGAATCTGTTGTTAAAAAAAAAGAGAGGAGAATCTTAACAGTGCATCCTCTATTCTTTTCAATCGATCATAAAATGTTCGATTTGATTTTACCACTCTTTTTTACTTTTAAAAATGATTCTTTCTTTTGTTGAGGCTTCAACTTCAAGCAACACCGCATCCATAATGAAGCCAAACTAGGAGTCAAACTATACTATATAAGGCCATGATTAATCCGGATCTCTTAAGGTGAGGTTCTTAACGTAAAATTTGTTTTTTTAATTTTTATTTTTTTTTACATTTTTCCCGCTAAGAGACGGCTCTTATGGTTCTTATTTAAAAGACGGTTCTTAGGTTTTCTTAGTTAAAAGCTAAGATATGTCTCTTAAAAAAACTAAGAACTCCACCTTAAAAGACCCCGGTTAATCCTACCCCCTTCAAAAATACATTCTTGCATTGATCTGCCAATATCTAGAAAAGAGAGATAAATGAGTGACCACACATGTCAATCGATGAACAAAAGAAAGAAAATTACAATTCTTTCTAGTTGGTGGGTAAGATGTATAATGAGATAGTAGATGATTTTTCCGTACATGAATAACTTTGTAAATATATTATAATTATTAATATTTATTTGAGATTTAAGTTTTTCTTTGTAATTTATATTGTAATTATATGTATGGTTCACTTTAAATAATATTATGTATTTTAATTAAACGTATGATTTTAGATATATAATATATGTTTAGTTTAGTTGTTATATAGACATATTGGCTAACATCTACATTTCCCGATTCAACAATAATAACTTTGTTTTACAAATTAAAAATTTGATAAATTTTATTTTTTGCATTTAATTTGATTATTATCTTATGTTTGTAAATATTTTTTAGTAATATTATATACTATAATTTAATTTATGTGTTTATGAGTATCAAAAAAATAAAAATAAACTATATCGTTGATCAATTTCAATTTACATAAATAAATATAAGAACGACAATCTTTTAAAACATCATGCATATATATAAATTATACAAAAGGAGTTTATTGTATATCATTGGTTCATAGCTTTATAATATTAATTGAGAATTTCATATTTATTTGTACTATGTTGAGATTTATATGTATAAAAATATTAATTTAAATAACAATAATAATAATAATAAAAATGTATTATTTTTATTATTGTTTTTGTTAATTTTTGATTTTGGATATAAGAATTTGGATTGGTTCAGTTATTAATTTTGTGGGTTAAGTGTGTTACATATATTTCTTCTAATTAAAGCATTATTATATTTAATCTAATATATCCAAATTGAATTAACTAAATTCATTGTATTAAATTGGTTCTTAATTTTAGATGTGTAAGTATAATTTTTAATTTTTGTATATGTTAGTTTGCAAAAAAAAAGAAGATAAAGTAATGACCAAAGTTGCATAAAAATAAACGAATTTTTTTTAAAAAAATCTATTTTAAAGATTTGTTTTTAATTCCTTATTAATAAAATTACATTATATTTAAAAATAATTTTCTTTAAAATCTTAGAAATGTTTTTTGTTACATATGTTATTTAGAAGAATATAAAAAGGAAACTTAAATAAAAAGGAAACTTAAATTTTAAAAAATAAATAATAATAATTAGATATATTTGATTCATTAAAGGTACTAATGGTGAAAATAATTAACGTGGACGAAATAGGTAGAAAATTAATCATTCAAGTAATATTATATATATATATATATATATATATATAATTATTTGAAATGCATCGCAAAACAAAAGGAAAAAAATGTTTGTATTTTATGATGCTATTGTGTGTGTTTTGCCCAAAGAGGAAAGGTGCCAAGGAAGGACAAACGTCTGTGCACTTCCATACTCGGAATTATATGCTAGGATATATTCTTTGATTACCTTTAGTGGTAATATTCTTCTTCTTTTTTTTTTAGAATTATTCTTCTTCTACTCTGGATCTGGCTGTACGCACACCCATGCCTCAGTGCAGCAGATCAGATGTCATCATTACATGTTCTCATTCTCAGCAGATCTCATCTCACTGTGGATTTGGAGACTACATTTTTTTAAATATAAAAAAGTAAAAATTGCCGCGGCAATCTTTTAAAATACTCCATTTGTTTCATAATATTTGATATTTCAAAATAAAAAATACTTTAACATATTTATATCTATGTAAAATTAATTTTATTGGAATCTGTTTAATCAATTATATTTCAATTTAAAAAAAAATAATTAGACAAATTATATTTATTTATAACTTTAATATTTTTTATAGAAAAAAATAATTTTCTTAATCTTTGTGCTTTCATCTATAAGATCATGTAATATTAAACAAAGGGAATAACTTTCTTCTTTTCCTGAGGTAGCAATTTTGTGTACAGGTCAAATAAGAAAGTGTAGCTAAAATTGAGAAAAATAATAAAATAGTTAGAAATGTAAGAAATAGTTTGAGCAAATGTAGAAGTATTTAAGATATTTTAACTTAAAACTAAATATTACTCCATCTGTTTCATAATAAGTGTCATTTTAGATTTATGCACACGGATTAAAAAATAATTAATTTATATATTTTTTTATATAAAAACACAATTAACTATATACCTAACATATTTTAACCAATAAAAAAATAAATTGTAAAATAAAATTAATAAATTTTGCATTAAAAACTAAAATTGACACTTATTTTGTAATGAATTTTTTTTTCTACTATAACACTTAATATGAAACGAATGGAGTGATAATTAACGACATTATTTTTAATGTCAGATTCTTAACATAGTGGTCCTATTTACTTTTTAAGTTGACTCTATTCTCTTTTTTTATAGAATTCTTATAAAAACATTTAGTACAACCTAAATAGCTGCATGTTGTATAACAATGGCAGACAAAACACCTTATTATATACGTAATGTTTCGATGGAAGATTTTTTAACTATATTAAATAAAATTTATGGTGGAATTAAAGACAAATTTGATGGGTTAATTTAATAAAATATAGCATATCGCAAATAGTTTATTTAAAGAGTAAAAAGCATCATTGCTTTAAGATGCTTTGCCGCCGTATTGAATATTTTCATGATGAGACTCTGTTGATTTGTAATTGGTCTGTCCATTTTTTTATTCTATCAATTATATAAAAGAACAAAAAGTCCTAAATGCTTTGCTCTAAAATTCTCAATATAATCTATATATAATATGGGAATCAAACTCCATCCAATGTTTTTGTTTGACAAACTTCATCCATATTTATTCCAAAGTTTTGTTGGGACCATTAGTTTCAGAAGTGAATTATTAGTTGATATGTTTGCTCACATTAAATATAATCATTCATTTTTGGATATTCCATAAATAATTTGGGACCATGATTATTTTGTATTTTTCGTTGATTAAAGCATATTGTCGCTTTATGACTATAAAAATATTTTACAAAAATACAGTTTATGAATAATTTAATGCTGATTTTATTTTTTAATCTACTTATAAAGGTTTTTTTTACAAAGAATCTACTTATAAAGATTATAGTTAGTTGGATAATCAATTTTTCTATTTTAAGTATTTTACTTCATATATGGATTCTAATCTAGTGTGCATATCATATGATATACTAATGAGATACAATCGTAAATGTAATTGAGAATTATGGTATTTTCGTATTTTTTTTTAAAAAAAAAAATTAGCAAAAGCAAAAGATGACTTCGAAACAATCAAGAAGTAAATCGGCATCTCAATAGATAGATAGCAATTCACGTGGTAAGAAAATGGAACAATCTTTATCAATAATTCATGAGAGAGATTTTGAGTGTGTTACAAAAAAAAAAAAAAGACTTTGAGTTTTCTCTCTTTGTTTTGTATCCCATTCTCTCTCTTCGGTTGGCTATAAAAGCCCCGACAGGTCTCAGTTTCTTCCCACATCCAAAGATAGAGAGATGTGAGGTCTAGAGTCTTGCTTTTGAGTCCCCTAATATATATTATATATATGCATTTTTTTTTCTGAAACACTATATATGCATATAAAAGTAAATTTATGGGTTAGAATCGCCTATTTTTGAGAAGGCAAGGTTGTCTAGTCTGGTCACAGAGACTCACATGCGCAGAGTATCAAAGTCAAGGTAAGGGGAGGTGACAGAAGATAGTGAGCACACATGGTGGCTTTCTTGCATGCTTTTTTTTTTAAATTAGGGTTTCATGCTTGAAGCTATGTGTGCTTACTCTCTCTCTGTCGCCCCTTCTCTCTCTCTCTCTCTCTTGAACATGGTTGATTATAGCTGCTAAATGATCTCGACTGGGTATGATTATCTTTAAGTTTTTATACTTACACTATCATCTCATGGATAAAAAGTAATTTGAGGTAACTTTTTGCGTAGAAGGTTATGTCCTGTTTCATGATTGCATATGGAAAATTGTCAACATATGGATCAACGCCTATATTCGATTTACTAACTATATGCGACCAATCAACTCGGACATACACTCTACTATTACTTAAAGAAAGAGAGGGATGCAGGAAGTTTAAGAGCCTTGTTTGACGAAACAAACGACCGGGATGTCTCATACGAAACATACAAGATATAGACAATATGGTTTACCTAGCTCAATAAGTGATTGGAGATATATATGAGACATTGTTTACGGCTTGTATGTATACAGTATACAATTATAACTTAGACCATCTCTAATGTATTCCTCTATTTTTACCTCTAAAATAAAAGAATTCTATAATAGAGATAAATTTTACTCTAACATATTTTTCTAAAATACAAATTTTCAAATATAGAGAAATGCTATTTTTTTCTCTATAAATAGAGGGAAAAAATAGCAATTTCTATTTTAGAAGTAAATATTAAGATAGATTGACGTGGTTTGCCTGTAAATGTTATTATAGAAGTAAAAATAGAAGTGTGTTAAAGATATTCTTAGGGCCAGTCAAATGTCAACCACTATATATGTTTCGCAAATATATAAATACAAGAACATATATCTATTTGGTTAATGTCTACTAGTGTATGTTTTCTTCATTGTTTCATATATATAATTTTAAACCTATATCTTTTTTTCTGTAAAGAATACTCCTGTATTTTTCACAAAATGTGATATTTTGACACTTTTTCTTGTTATATAAAGAGTATCATTTTAGTTTTTAATCCAATTTATATTTATTTTTAGTTTCATATTAATTTCAAATTGCATCGATCTTATAAATAATTTTCTTTATCTTAAATATTATTAGTTAAATAGGTACAATTAATAAGAGCACAAATATATTTTAATTATTTTTTAATCAACGTGAAAAATGCGGACTTTGATAAGAAGAAGGAGAATATATATTACTTATGTTCCTCTTCATATTAGATAAGTAATAAATTTAGACTATAATTTTTAAATATAAAAGAATGTTGAAAAGTTATAGGTAACAAATATTTATCTGTAAATGTTGTAGATTGTAAAGAATCAAAAGAAATTTATTATTTCCACTCATATTCTTGGTCACCATTTAAAACTTTGTAAAACATAGGGAGTATGAGAGACAGCTCCGAAATACACACAAACTATATACAGTATTTTCCATGTTTTATTGGTACAGAAATATGAAAGTAAATAATTGCATGGTATATTGTTAAAACCAAAAAAAGGTTGAATCACATGTGATTTAAATTATGTGAATAAATTATCAGCTCGTTAAAAATAATACTCATTCCGTTACAAAATAATCCATGTTTTAGAAAAAATTTAAGTTTCAAAAAGATGTATTTTTACTTTTTTCGATGTAATTTTTAATAGGTAATTGTGGTAAATTGAAAACTTTAATAAAATTAATTATATTTATTGAATTTTGATTGGTTAAAAGTTACGAAAAATAGTGAATCACAAAAAATTATACATTTAATACTAAAATTTAATATGTGTGAAAAACCTAAAACATATAATATTTTGAAACAGAGAGAGTATAGATTTGTAAGATTTTGTTTATGTTGTAGTTAAACATATTCTTTTTTGTTAGAGAGATTGTTAATTCAGAAAACTACATGGAAAATAAATCTGACAAAAAACTAACTTTGTGAGGTTTGAATAACTGAATTATTAAGCACGCTAAAGTGTTGTAATTTATGTATCCGATACTCATGTAAACGAAAAACGAGTAGGCTCTTCAAAAATATATTAAGTGACATCTGAAGAATTCGATTTTACATCAGAAAAAGAAAATTGAAAATAAAGTCATAGACGATTTGGATACAAGTCTCAAAACATACTGCAATCAGCTACTGGTGTATTGAATTTCACTCAATATCTTTCTTTTTTTTTAATTCCTTCTTAAGAAAATTCTCAAGACTCGTGTTGTGTTGTCTCAGGAACCTGCAAGGGAATGGGACTATTCTCTTCTTTCTCGTCCGTACTCTCTACTTGTTTTTCTTCGACTTGGGAGGTTACACCATTCTCTGATGCACTCGGTGCGTCGATGCTGATGGTCTTTGCTAGTTTGTTGGATGGTTCTGGAGAGGACGAGGCGGCTAAGATGCGACTTAGACCTTCGTATGCACTCTTGGCATCCATAACGATACTTGCACCACCTGGATAACACCGGCCAAAGCATGTGGCGCAATGTGGAAACACCACCTGTGACAACAACAACGAACCACACACAAAAAAAAAAACATTACTCCTAGCTAGACAAGTTAACTGTGGCTACTTACTCGTTACTAGTTGATATAATAAGATGAGATGAAAATGTTGAAGTTGTACCTCGACGAAAGCCCGGCAAAGGGAGAGGAACAGATTGGATTCATTGAGTCGAAGCATCCGAGTTGTGTTGTATCTTAGTAAGGAGTCAGAGACAGCCTGAAGTCCTTTGATTAATTCATGAGCAATCACATTCTTCAGACTTAGCGGGGCACAAGGACGTAGTTCGTTCAAAGCAGCAGATACACCTGTGAGACATTATCAAACAACAATCAGACTGAGAAAACAACTACATGAACATTTGTAATAATTCGAACACTAATATTAGAAATAGATACTTAGAGAAATTGTCTCACCGTTTATGAAAACTGCAAGAGGCGGGTGTTCCATCAAGTATGATGGAGGTGTGACGTCATCTTTGCTATCGTCATTAATACCACTTGATGGGAAGCCAACAGATGGTAATGGAACCCATCGATGTGAATCCAAAACTAACTGGAAGTACAAATATTTATTAACTGAGAAATTCAAGAGAGTATAACATGTGATTGATAAGAACAGTTTTTTTATGTCTGAGCTGAGTTCCTTGCTAGAGAAAAAGTTGAAGTTTTATGTTCACGCACCTGGAAATTCTCTACTGCTGTGCTCATGTTCTTGGAAAACAAGTTTAGAACCGCCCTGTCGAAAGTATGCAAGTACTGATGAGCTTGTAAAGATATAAGTCGAGATTATGACACAAACAATAAGAAGAATCGTTACTCTTCAAAAAGTGGAGGAAGCAAGCCCCGGAAGTCTAGCCCAACCCAACCAAGCCCCATAGCACAGTACTGTGTTGTCATGAGAAGAAGGTAAATGTCAATCAGAGTTACACAGAGTATTCACTAAGGAATATATGAACTGAAAGAGAACTCAACCATGCACTGATCCAAAATATTTGATAGAGATCCTCCTTCAGTAATCTTTGGGAGCATAATTTTCAGAGTCTTCAGGTGCGATGTTATTTGATGCATGGCCCAGCTAAACAGAAGTCCACCATCATAGTTTTCTTCACTCCCCGATGTATCATCAGCAAAAATAGCTCGATATTGATTAACTACATCAAATAGGTGCATTCTATGGCAGTTTATCATGCCTTTTAAATACTCGTAAGCATTTTTCTGGTCTAGATCCTCAAGAATTCCAGTGAGCCATGCCTCACGGCATCTTAAGAACTGCACAGACAAGAAGAACCATTCAGAAGTGACGACATAGCTTACAGAGTCAAAAGCTCATAGACCAAAGGAACACAACACAATGAGAGGACAAATTCATATGGCTATACAGTGTGTCAGAACAGTTCATCACCTGTAATCGCATCTCATACTCGCCAAAGACTCCTATTCGCCTTAAGTATCCAATAATCCGGAGACATTCTGGCAACTGAAATGAAGAGCATCAATTAAAGACTGAGCCTCCCAGATTGCTAAGCCTAACCATACTTCACCATGTACACAAACAAACTTTAATCACACAAAACCTGTATATTTGAGCGTAATTTCTGGAGAAGCTGTGAGAGAAGTGACTGTGTTGTTTGTCTAACCTCTGCTGCAAGTGCTTGGATAACAGGCAACCTTGACAATAAGAGAAGTTTAATTCTTAAGAGCTAAAGCTTGAAGTTTCGGCCTTAAGTAGCCAGAGGAGATAAAATTTGATGAGAAACAGAATAAAAACTCACTTGGGATGCATAGTTGCAAGTTTCGATACAAATGCTTCCAGGTCAAGAGCTTCGTCAAAATTTCCGTTTCTCACGCATCTGATAAAGACGCAATAGGGCATTTAGATGTTGCTTAACATCACATAACTCGTTTCTCTCATGAGAAGAGATTGACGGAAAATCAAATTTCATAGAGGTCAAGTAAGTAGTAGCTTACGTGTCCATAAGCTGAGGAATCTCAAGCAAGTCAAGAAGAGTGCTGTGATTTGCAAGCAAAGCTTGGTTCATCTTCCTCTTCTCCAGAATATTCTCCGCAGAATCAATAAATTCTGTGCAACCAGACGTTAGTTTCGGGACTTCACCAATCTGCAATAGATCAAAATCACAGAAACTCTAGCATCAAAACTTTTCAGGGGATTAACTATTTTTCTTTCCAAGGCTGCAACTGCTAAAAGTCAGATCAATTGATTCATTCACCTATATAGCTTTCTGAAAACATGGAAGCTCAAGGTACATTTCTAAACCATTGATTCATTCACCTATTCTCAAAACCTGCTATACTACAACACAACAAGTTCAATCTCACAACTTCTACAAAACTATAAAACCTGAAACAACGATGATTTATCAAACAATTGATTTCCAGTAACTAGTTTCGGATCCTAGCAACTGTCACTAATCGTAATCAAATCCAAAACCAGAGAGAGATATAACCACGTGAAGCAGTAGAACTTAACATACCAGAGACTCGAGATGCTTATCGATGGAGGAAACTTCGTGGCGGATCGCGAGCAAAGCATCAGCAGCGGTGATAAACGCGCGGTAATTCCCAACCGCAACCTCTTGCATTTGCCTCTGAATCCGCTCCGCGTCCACTCGAAGCAGCTCCGGCTCCTTCAAATTCATTAAGATTCAGAGATCCATACGCACAGAGAGAATGTAAAAGAGAAGAGAAGAGAGAGAAACCTTGTGGAGACGATCGAGAGTGAAGGAGAGGAGCTCGGACACGTACGGTTGCTGAGAGGCGGAAGCGAGAGAGAGCAGACTCGCCGTCGTTTCCGGCGGAGACATCTCTCCGATCTCCGTTGCCATTCCGGATGGATCTCCTGTGGGGGCGATGCTATTGAAATCTGGTAGAGGAATGTAATACAGATCCAGAAACAACACTGAGGAGATTTCACGTTTGGATCTAAAATAATCGCTCTTTCTTTTTTATTTTCACCGCGTTTTTTATTTATTTATCATCTGTGTTATTTTTAAAACCCAAAGCAAAAGTCGATTTTACAGAGTCAGGGCCAAACAAAAGAACACTAATAACTTATTTAAAATTATGGTAATTTTTAATTGGTAAATTTTTTTATTTTAAATCATTCATAGTGCCTATCTCTCAAATGGACATTTTTTTAAAAAATCAAAAAATAGATTTTAAAGAAAAAAATACCAAAATAGACTTTTTTATTAAAAACTTTAATTTTTTATTTTTTATTTTAATTTAAAATTCACATCTAAAATCTTACTCTATAACTCTAAACCTTAAGTTTAGATTAGTTAACCCAAAAAGTATAAACGTATATTTTTTTTTAAATAAAATCTATTTTAATCATTTTTCTCTTTAAAATCTATTTTGATGACAAAAATTTTTTAGGTCTATTTTAGAGTATTCTTCTTATTTATATTTTCTTGCAGATTTTTTATTTTGAATAAACTTTCATTCATGGGCGGAATTAACCAGAATTTTCTCGCAAATTTATGAAAATATTTATTTAGAAGTTGATCTTTTTAACACAATTTAGAAGTCGATTTTAAAATATAATAGACGTAGAATGGCTTGGAATGCGACATATCGGGTATTTTAGATTCATATTTTTATCGGGTGGATCCATGTTTTTATTATTTTATTTTGATTCGGAGTTTTTGAATATTCGAGGATCGACTACCCCTTCTAAAAATTGTATTATCCGACGGATATTCAGATTTGAATTTAGATCCTTAAAATAAATAAAATATAATATTAAAATAGTAACAATAATTTAACATGAAAATGTATATAATATTTTTAATTATTCTGATGTGTAGTATTAAAACTTGTATATACTGAAAATATAATAAATAAAATTAGATTTTATATATAGATATTACTATTTTTGAAATAATTATCAATAAAATTACGGATTCGATTCAAATATCGAGACCAATAAAAATTAAGATATCTAAATCTAGACCCGTTTTTGTTTTTTTTTTGTCGAGTCTAGACCAGTTTTGATAAATCCAACATTTTATTATCAAATATGGCATCTCCGGATACTCATCAGATTTTTGGAACATATGTAGATTGGATTCAGATAATAATTCCAGCCCTACGAATGGGTTTGTGACGATGTAATCTACGTAAAATGATAAACGATATCGCATTTGATGAAAAGGCAATCATATGTTACACCAAAAATGGTATATACTTAACAACAGGGGAGTCGTTTTACACTAACGAATAGTTAAGGAAAATAGATAGAGAAAATAGAAAAGAGAAGTCAAGAAAGAAGAAGAAGAAAGGAGAGAAGTGGCATTTGATGCCGTGTAGAAAAAGAAATAAGGATATGGGTTAGGATTCTGCTGTCCCTTTGGCGACTGAGGCGGTGATGGTGGCGAGCCTTTTACATCGGAAGCAAGCGGTGGAGGTGGAGGTGGAGGTGTGGATTCAAAATAGTTAAAACGTGGTGGTGGCGGCTGAATGACTGTGATTAACGGTGGAGGTGAAGAGTGTTTGTGAGGCGGTGGTGGTGGCGGAGAGGATGATGGCAATGAGGGAGATGGAGGAGGAGAGCAAATGGTGGGACACGTGGAGCACTCACTGATGCAAAGAGGAGTGAGGACATCTGTTTGATGGGACGGTGATGATGCTACGAGTATGCCCCCTATCAGCATGACCATGATGAAGAGACCCATTTTGATGATCTAAAAGGTTGTGTTTGGAGTGGAATGTTCATTGTTTAGTTAGTTGGTCGGACATTTATATATATTACCATGCAGGTGTTACAAAAAAAAAACATGTCAATATACTAGCTAAAGTGTCGATGTGATTTTATTTTATTTAGTTAAAGACAAGGTTCTAAAATTCGGTCTAGATAGAGTCTATGCGGCAACTCAATCATATCCGAAACGATTTTCCTAAAATCCGATTTACACTGTTAATTTAAGCAATAACGCTAGTATAAATTCACAAATTTGTCTAATTTTTTTTGTTTTGCATATCTAAATTTGATCATTTTTCATAATAATTTTATATTTCTATTTAAAAATTAAAACATTTCATATATATATATATATATAAAAATCAATAATTTGTTAACATCTAGATTTCGCTTAGACCCGACTAATCTACCTATTTGGTAGTCCTCTATAATACGCCTAATTACCGTTTAACGATTTCTTGAACATTGGTTAAAGATATTCCTTTCCCAATGTCTACTCAAAAAACAATCTAATGCTTTTGGTTACGTCATTGTTCTTTTATACCTTTGCTTTCAAAGTTGGATTTTGTATCAATTTCATTCTTAAGATATTGACAGCATTTTCAAACTTTGCTTTGCACAGAAGAAAAAGAAAGATTTTGTATGTATCATAAATTCATAATACATTTGACTCATTCTCCATACCAAACTTTCTTAACCGAACAAGCTCTGGAACTATGTCCTTTCCAAGATCTGGTCTATCTTTCTTCCTTAGCTCTGCACATTTCAGACACAGTTTAGCAAAAACCATAGCTTCTTCAACAGGCCAATCAGTCACCACCGGGTCAAGTACATCCTTAAAAGCTCCTTTACTAATCGCCCTCGACACAAGATGAGCCAAACCCATTGGACTCTTTGCAGTGATGATCTGAAGCAGCATTATCCCTAACGAATATACATCTGATTTCGTGGTTAACTTTCCCGTTTGCTGGTACTCTGGGTCAATGTAACAGAACGTTCCTGCTGCAGATGTCATGTGGTACTGTGTCACGGTATCAGCCACTGACGCTGGGACTAACCGAGCTAACCCAACGTCACTGATCTTGCTCACGTAGTTTCTATCTAAGAGTATGTTGGCTGGTTTTAAGTCACGGTGAACAAGTGGCTCTGGCTTTGTTTGGTGAAGGAAGGAGAGTGAAGTAGCGATCTCTGCTGCTATTTGGAACCTTTTCCTCCAAGAAAGAGGTGGCGAGTTACCTCTACGAAAGAGTCTATCCTCTAAGCTTCCATTCTCCATGAACTCATACACCAAGCAACCGTATTCAGGACACGCACCAAGGAGAAGAACCATGTTAGGATGTCTGATGCAACTTAGAACCTCTACTTCTTGGTTAAACTGTTTCTTTCCCTGAACAGCATCATGTCTCAGGACTTTAATAGCAACAGGAGTGTGATCAAGTGTGCCTTTAAAGACTGGTCCATATCCACCTTCTCCTATTTGTCTGTTGCTCGCGAATCTGGCAGTAGCCTCTTCAATCTCTTCTATAGAGTATCTTCTGTACCTGACATCGTTCTGCACCAAAGCATTAAGAGCACGGTCTTTCTCCTGTGATTCTCTTCTTGCTTTCATCTCTGCTTGCTTCCTTCTTTGTCCTTCCAACTCTGCCATCCTCTGAGATTTCTCAGCTGCTTCCATTGCAGCTTTGCACTTGGCCTTCTCTGTCTCTGCAACAGCCAGAGCTGCCTCTTCAGCACTCCTAGCTTCCTCAAATCTTCTAGCTTCTTCCAATTTCCACTTGTTAAGCTCATTGGCCTAGAGGAAAATAAAGTATTAGAATGGAGCATGAAAGCATCCTCTCTCATCAACTAGCTATGCTATACCTTCTGTTTTGCATTTAGTGCTTCTTTGCAAGCTGAACTGTACATGTCCATGGTTTGCTTGAGTTCAAGCTTTAGCCTTTTCATCTCAGCTTCAACATCTCTCTGCAAATAAGCATCCAACCATTTAATCTTATTTCCTAAACTCAATGTATATTATTGCTATACTCTTAAACATACATTTGGTTGTGAAACTGATTCATCAGAAGAACTAGAAGAACCAATGATATCAAAATTATGAGCAGATAGATCAATGGAACCCATCATCCTATTCCCAAAATCCGGTTCATCAAAGTTCCTTTGACCCATTGGCTGGTTAAAATCATAATTAAAGTCCACTGAACCATTAGCAGAACTCTTGTGTCTTTCTCTCACAGCATTGAAGCCATTATCATGAGGATGATACCTCTCTGGTGTTATGTTTCTTGCATTACGCTGGCCCCTACAAAGGCTCAAGAGAGTCATGTTGAATGACAAAACAACTTATTAATAAAGAGAAAAAATCAAGTTGGTTTACAATAATACCTAGGTAAGTGATGATGGTCTTGGTCAGGATCAGGTAGGTTTTGGAGATGAAACGTAGGTGCACGAGGTGGGACAAGTGTATTGGTGATAGGTCTTTGAGCTGCACGTGAGGACTGGACTTTGCCTTTAGAGATGACATAGACGGAACAAAACTCAGGTGTTGATTTGAGAACGGAAGCTGCAACGTCATGTGATTTAGTGAACTTGAGAGATCTTGCGAATGGGTTCTTTGAAGATGTTGATCCCAACACGATGTTGCTCACTAGGTTATTGTTAACGTAATCCAATATTGCTTTCGCAACGTCGGTATCATCTAGTATAACCTCCTTCATTGAAATCTAAACACAAGACAATCAGTTACTAACTAGTGTTTTGTAATGCATACGTTAAAATGTTTGCATCTATTCTATTAAAACATGATTCATTAATATATGTGTAATCCAACAATTATTTTATATTATTATCTATTTACAAATAAACCATATATTTTTTAACTGCATCTAAATATATTTTTATAATCACCACTTTATTTCATAATTTTAGGGACCCACTAACTTAGGGCATGATTATTGGTGGATTTTAAGGGTTTCTTAAGGGGAGAGAGACCCACCAAAACCCAAAAACCAGTTCTCAAAATCTTTAATTAAGAATATTTTTTCATGGTTTTTTACACTATTTGCAGACCACACTGACACGTGGCAACCTGCGGTTTGTACACTTTTTTATTTTTATTTTAAATCAATTTTTTTTTTAAGAAATTCATTTGAGTTTTTGGATTAATGAAGGTCTTATATAATTGGTTATTGACATATTTCATATAATTATTAAAAGTTAAAATAAATTAAATTAATATTATACAAATATTATGCAAAAGATAAAATATAAAAATAAAATTTCTCAAAAATAATTTAAAACAAAAAATAAATTAGTCCTTTCAAAATCTAGTGAGATAGTAAAAAAGATACGTACCCCTTTTCGCGCACAATAACCTCTGTAAGGAATAAAAAGTTTATTTAATTCATCGTTATCAACGTTTCCTCCATCTGTAACAAACATCATTTCTTTTGACTTAATCCATTTTCAGAAAGATGCATTAAAAAAACTTAAGGAGAAAATACGTACGGTTTGAGTTTTTGACACGAACGTGGACAAGAATCATGTTGGGATTGTTGATCTGATTAAAGAGATGATCGACGGTCCAACGAACAGCGAAGTGACTGTTCTTGTCTTTGTCAATGGCGACCACCGTCGAGTTCACTGGTACATGCCCATCTTCTGATGGGAAACGAACCATAGTTTATGAATCGATCTACAGAGAAGCTCTCTGAGAATCCCAACAAGAATAGTTATACATGTAATGAAATGATATTTCAGGTGTTATCAGACGTAGTTCGTGTATGGAAACAAGAAGAGAGGAGAGGAAAGAAGAAGAAGAGAAAGAAGATGGTAAGCTTCTTTCTCTTCTTTGGTCAAACTTTCTCTCCTCTCTTCTTCCTGTGGGTGGTGGTGATGCTTGAAGACTATTAACTAACTTTTTTTTTCCTTAGAACGAAGTCAGCGAAAATACCGGGAGTCAACGATTTATTAACAACCGTTGTTTCTAAAATTTACTCTTTTCAAGGTGGTTCTCTATTTCTTGCTCACATATTGTTAGGTTTTAAAAAAAAATCTAGAATGCAAATCTTTTTTTCTTATTCTTTAATATGGGTTTTGGATAAGGAAAAATTAGAGTAGATTTTTTTTATTTAAAGGCTTAAAATTTGAGTAGATAAACATGATAAATCAAAAGTTACTATATATTCTACTTGTTTCAAATTAATATATGTTTTCAAATTTCCACATATATTAATTTTTAATTATAAATATATTGTCTTTTTTGTTTAACTATTCTTGTAATTTTTAATCAGTAGAAAGGCAGTAAATATAATTAATGTCGATGAAATTAACAATTTATAATTATTATTTATATACATTACATTAAAGATTTTAAAAAAAGAAAACTGTAACTAAGGGAGTATTAAATAATTATGAGATAGAGACGAAAAACCTTTTTATATGCATCTTCACTTTCATTGTGCTATTGTTGTCGTTCAACTGATTTATACTATTTATATAACAACATCCCGATGTGTCACTCTCTCATGCATCTTTAACATAATTTTATAATTATCTTTTAATAGCTAGATAAATTATAGTTAATATCACTAGTTCAACTTATATTTAGACTATTCATATACATAATATAAAACAACATTAAATGATTTGATTAACATCGTCTGAATCCGTCCATGGATTAATGTGATGTTTTGAACAAATTATAACTTTCTAAAAAAAAATATGAACAAATTAATACAAAATTCTTTGAAATAAATTGCACACCCTTTTTATTTTCACTGAACGTTTTTTAAAACAAAAAAAAACAAGTCATATAAATTATAAATTTTAATTGATGTAATAACTATTAATAAACTCTTTACGAGTTAAACTATATTAAAGAATTATGCAAATTATCTTTTTATGTTCACGTTATTTATTATATATTTATAATTATATATTTTGTAGCCTATTTACTAATATATAATGTTATTATCGTTAAATAATTATTTACCCTGTACAAAGCGGAAGTCTTAACTTAGTAGTGTAGTATAATATAACAGTTGTACACATTGCCTTTGATAAGAACTGAGAATTGATAATCTTATCTGATTTGATGATAAATTGTCACATTTTTTCTTCATATATCTATACCGAATCATTAATTTTAATTCTTTTTATTGTTACGTACATATTCTTTTTATTGTTACGTACATATCTAATTCATCTTTTTGTATGATAAATGTTCATGATTGGTCTGAATCTAATTCCACTGGGTAGCCAAGCATACCGCATTAGTGGAAAAAAACTGTCCACTAACACATCAGTTCAGAAAGTACAATACCACTGGGTAGCCAAGCATATCGCATAAGTGGTTTACCAGAAACCTGATCAGATACTCTTAAGGCTTTTTAATGATACATAAGCCATAGGTTATTGGTAATCACTAATTCACACTCAGATATAAGCTCCATTTATACGCACTCCAGCCCTACTAATATTGGTACGTTGGTGCCCTGAATGCTCATAGACAGCATTAGAGATAGTACTTCAATATGAAATACACTTGAACCATTAACTAGAAAATACAATGAGAAGATTGTCACAAAAGAGAGCCAGATTGAAACAGAGAAAATACTCTTATTTGATCTTAGAACACACAGCACTTAGTCTCATACATTCCTACTCGTGAATCAAACATCACATTACTAAAACCAGAGGAGAAAACTAGGAACTCAAGCAACTTGGACTTGAATAGTCTTTGGTTTCTTAGGCTCAGGAGGAGGAAGCTTCTCAACCGTCACCTTCAAAACACCATCATGACAAACCGCAGAGATCTTGTCCAAATCCGCATTCTCAGGCAACTGAAACTTCCTCATAAACTTACCCATTCTCCTCTCCATCCTCACAAACTTCACACCTTCCTTCTCCTTGTTCTCTCTCTGCCTCTCTCCACTCACCACAAGCACATTCTCGTTCTCCACCTGAACCTTGATCTCCTCTCCTTTGATCCCAGGCATGTCCACCACGAAAACGTACGCGTTCGGTTGCTCCATCACGTCTGCTGGTGTAGCCGCCATCGCCTTTGCGTCTCGCATGTAAGCTCTCGATGGGTTGTTGCGGCTCTTCTCGTTCTGTTGTTCCTCGGGGGCTTCGAGCATGTCTTCGAGGATTGAGATTATTGGGAACCTTCCAAAATCCATTGTTATACTTTTAGTGTTGTTGTCTTCTTTCTTCTTCTTTGATTTGGTTGATGGAGATTGGTTTGAGAGCTTGTGGGATTTAAATAGGAGTGGAGATGGATTTTTCTAGAGGGATGTAGACTCAGACAGAACAGTCTTGTCTGATATTTCAGTTCGAAGCACTTCCGTATTGTTCTAGAAACGTCTTGATCGTTATCATATTTCGTTTGGATAAATGTTGGCAATCCTATCTGTAATGATTTTTTTTATCTATATGGGCTTTTTAAAAAGTATTACTTAGGTTAGGCCCATATTTTTAAAATAGGAAGAGCTTAAATTATTCGGTTTGGTACTATTTTTGTGGAAAAATAGATTGGCTAATGATGATTATTAGAACTACGGTTGGATTAAACAAATTCCATGAAACTTTTCAAACTTTGGAATATCTTAAAACGTTTATGTGACAATCCTTCCCACGGATCCATGTTCGCAGATTTGTAGAGATAGACTCTAATCCATCACTTGTGAGTTTTCACTAATGCTCCATAGAAGTTATTAGTACGTTTGACTTTTCTCGAAACCAATACCTCACTCTTTAACAACTTTCACACATGACAAGTTGCCACTAATTGACTTACATATCAATTGGTGACAACTTCTTCTGTTAGAAGGTTGTTAAAAGGTAAGCTTTTAGGTTTGAGTAATGCTAAGCACAACAATAACTTACATGTGAAGTCAGTAACGATTTACATGTGAAAAGTTAGAATCGGTGTTTTGCAGGGCTGTGAGCTTGAATCTTAGTAATTTCAACTTGACTAATCACAAAGCAATGAAGAAAGACATGAGAGTACAGTAACTTTCCTTTTTTTTGTTATCTCTTTGTTGATCATATAATCAGCTAACTGACTCTTGGTTTTTAATCATTCATTCATTTCTGGACAAGTCTTCCGTTGATAAACAGCGGCGGGGAGATCTCCACCAGCTTGTAGACTTGCAACGTCTAAATTCTAAATGAATGTAGTACATCTTGAGATGTTGTCTTTACATTGTGTGAGTGAGCACAATACTATGCAGAGAAAATAAATAAATAAACTTTCATGCATGATGATTGATGACCATAATGTATATAAAGGTGCTAACTGTGATAACTCATCACATAGTAAAATTTAAGTATATGTATTGTATAGAATTCCAAAAAGAAGATATTGTATAGATATACATTCATTCCTATCATAGAATATTTAAAAATGGATTAAAAAATAAGATTTGAAAGTGATATAACATAAGGCTTTGTCAGGCTCTAATTGATTATAGATGATCCGTGGGAGAGACTCTTGAATGATCATAAAATAGAGTTAAGAGAGGGGGCTAACAAAAACATTCACTTCTCGTCTTTGGAGGAGACACATGGCCCAATCCTATAAGGTAGACTGGTCCATTCATCAACCCCCCTTACCTCTCTGTGAAAGAACAAGTGCCGTACGCGTGTGGTGAGGAGTCCCCACGGCCCGCTCGTGGAAGGGTCCCATAAAGAAGAAACACAGCAATGCTTCACGTGGCAGGTCACGTGTAGGAGGACCCCACACAGACTCAGTTGAGAGCTTCACCGCGTGAATGAATCTTTTCCTCTCTTTTTTTTCTTGTGTGTGTGTGTGTGTGTCAGCTCTTATTGTCTCTCCCTGAGCAGCTGAATCTCTGACTCTCCCCGTGCGATTTTTTTCTTTCACTTTATTATTAGTTCTGTTTTCTATCTCACACATCCCTATAACTTAACAGTTGTTGGATTCTATTGCAAGATTCATTTCTACCGAAACATTAATACTGTATTAGTTCTTTTTTTCTTTTCTTCAGATTGTAACTTTTGGAATGTGGATACTGACACAACAATGACATTAATATTATTAATCGACTATATACACTATGTCATGTAGCTATTGTAGATGTCATAATGAGATCGATCACATAAAATGAAAAAAAAAACATTGGCTCTGTTACAAAGATATAGAATGGAAAAAAGAAGAGGACATAAGTGTTGATGAAATGAGGAACAAAGAAGGAAAGGAAGCATGTGAGAGAACTGTAAAACAAGTTATGTTCCTTAACCTGTCCTTGTCTAAGCCAACCCAATGTGCAAATGTGGGTGTAGGAGAGACTTCACTTTAAGCCTAAACATGTAACAAAATATAACTAATCAAGAGCTTGCTTGATTCCTGATTCTAAATCACATCCTTTTCCAAATCCCAAGACACAATTTGAGGTTTATTGTATATGGCTACATTTTTGTTTTTGAATGAAATATTTTTTTTTTGATCTGCAATCATGTATAGGGAAAATAAACTATGGTAAATTAGATTTTTTTTGAGAAAATTAACTCTTCACCACAAAGACTCAAGCTAATATTCTCTCCGTTTTTAAATACTTGAAGTTTCATGATAGTGCACGGCTATTAAGAAACTTGATTTTTTATCTAAAAATATGATTAAAATATAGATTAAAAATCAGATACAAAATAGATTACAAATGTATTATTAGTTACACAGTTTTTAATAAAGTTAAAAGTTGTATTAAAATATGAAAACATCAATTATTTTAAAACATCAAAAACTTTCTCAAACATCACTTATTTTGAAACGGGGGAATAACTCTTTGGACTCTACTAACTAATCCAAGATTTATAGTACCAAAACATATGTCATCTTCGTAATGTAGATTATTAACTATTGTAATTTTTTTTGAGGGTACATGCATAGACCTAAAAAACAATTGAAGAATGCACTTGTGCGGTGGTCCAATCGGTAAACAATACGTGAACAACACGCGCCGAGATGGCCACTTATATATAACTCACCTCTCTCCCTCTCTTTCATCTCTCATTCGTCGTCTTCCTCCGAGAAAGGCAAAACAAACACAAAAAAACAATCTCTTTTCTTATTTTGTCTCTTCTTCTTCTTCCTCCTTAACTTTCTCAGACCAAAAATCATGCATAGATCCAAAACCCAATCAAGAAACCCTTCATTCTCCTCCACTCTCCTCGACGAAATCTACAATTCCATCGACCCAAAAACCCACAAAACCCAACCTTTTCTAACCTCTGTTAACACCACCAAAAAACAGAGCATCAGTGTAACCAGAGGCAGATTTGGCTCTATCTCCTCTTCCTCCGACTCCAACTCCAGTATCTTCTCATCTTCCGACACCGAACTAACTCACTCCAAGAAGATAACGTCTTCACGACCGTTATGTTTCGGTCCTTCTAAAACAAAACCGAGAAAAACAGAGGATGATAAAGCTCTGTTTCGCCAAAACAGAGTCTCCAACGACTACGATGTTCCTAAAATCACGAGGTACGATCAAGATTGGGAGAATACAACAACAAGAACCAGAAGATCCACGTGTAAGCTCAAAACTCCAGCTTCACCTGGTGTACGGATCGTTAACTTCATCAACTCTTTGTTCAGCTACAACGGTTCTAAACAATCTTCCTCGGCTGTTAAGAGTTATCCGAGGAAGATGATGAGCTGTGACGTTACTAAACCAACTGAATATTATCATCCATCTTCCACATGTTCTTCAGCTTCTTCCTTCTCTAGGTCTTGTCTTAACAAAACCTCCGAGAAACCATCTGAACGTATCAAAAGAAGCGTTAGGTTTTCTCCGGTCAATGTGATCGTCACCGCCCAAGAAGAAGAAGAAGATTACATCAGAAAGTCGGTGAAGAAGAATGTGGAAGATGGAGGGAGGAGATCAGTGGAGGAGATTGCTAGAGAGTTTCTGAGAGATTATCACAAGAATCATGACAACAGTATGGTCAAGAATAGTGATTATGAAGATGATGATGATGTTGCAAGTGATTCAAGTTCGGATTTGTTTGAGCTGGATTTAGCTGGGAATCATCATCATCATAATATGTATGGAGATGAACTTCCTGTGTATGAAACCACTTTTGCTGGTTTGATCTTGTGAATGCTTTTTTCTTCTTTTTCTTTATTTTGTAACTTTTCTTTAGGCTTTCGTTTTTTTTTAATGTTTTAATATCATGTGATTCTTCACATGTGTTTGATTTTGTAACTATATGTCTGGTTTAAAATTTTATGTTTGTAAAAAATTGATCCAAAAACCGATGTTAACCTTGTGGTAAAACTAGGGCACATAGTATATTAAAAACGGGTTCTGGACAAAGCAGAATGAAATATAGATCTTGAACCCTTAAATTTTTTAAAGAAACTATTTTTTTATTAAAAAAATTACTTAGACCTAAACTTTTCAATAAAAAAAATTTACAACCTAAATTTGTAAAAGAAAAAATTAATTAAAATCAATAATAAATCACTTATGATCTCTTAAATCTTAGAATCGGTTCTGGGTATATCGGTTGATTCTATTAATCATATCAAAACTAAGTTATTACCATGAAAACAGAATTTGGAGTTATTTTTAGGCGTCATTAAAAGATTACTGGTCAGACATTTGTTGATATAATCTCTTAGATGATTAGTTAGATTTTGCTCCAGACATTCCACGTTAACTTTTTAAAAATTGATCTGATCATACTTCTCATAGCGTTTTTAACCTTTTTAATTGTTTTGTTAACTTAAAAGTAAAAGATATATAAAAAAAACAAACATTAACTACTTCTAGTTTTCAACCAGACAAAAGTGTTAGATCTAGATATAACTTCATATGCGTTTGTTCGGTTCATTGGCCAAAGATGGGGTGTTATCCCGCTCCATGCTGAAGTTCACATGCTGTTATGGCCATGATGACCATATTGCAGTTGGGATATACTTCAATGAAAAACCGTGACAACATCAACTTGACATGTAGATATTGAAAGAAGTAGCCATTGTAAAAGTAGATGATTTTTGACAATGATATTGTCGAGGGGATCCGTTACGTGCAAAGCAAAATGATTTGTGGAGGATTATGTGATGATCATTGATAAAGTAGTTGGTGATCCCAAAGGAAAAAATAAACAAGCTACCAACTTTCTCTTTTTCTCTTTTGCACCAAATTTTAGCAAAAAAAAAAATTCTCTTTTTCTATGTATCTATCACATGCTTTCAATACAAATGCTTTAAACTCAAATTTTCATGAATGCAAACACGTTCAAATGTGAACCTAATTTTTCACCTCTTTAGTCATCTTAGCATCTACAAAAAAGAAACCCATAGATAAGGCTTTTACCGTGTATTGGTAATTTAGAATAGCACAATTACCTGGTCACCATTCAAAAATTATGATGTGCATATAGCAACATATCAGTGTTTCAAAATGAAACACTTTTATATGAATTTATAATTGTATTAAAAGAAGCATTATTAATTTTATTAAAGTATAAATATAAATATTTAAACTTTAGATATAAAATTAAAAAATTAAAAAAATCAACAGTTAAATATAAAGTTCAAAAGTAAAATGAAATTGTTAATAATGTTCCTTAAAGCTTGAAAAATATACTGTTTATATTATTTTTTTCCAAACGATATACCATCAAAGAATATTTTTTTTCTAGTTTTTTATTTTCTCCCTTAAAACGAAAGGAATAGTCTTTTACCGTGTACAATCTTATAATATTTCTAAAATAATTCAAAACCTTTCAATTTTAAGTCAAACAATGACACATCTATTGTACAAAGTGTTTTTTTTTGTCTTGAATAAATTTAGCATTCATTTTTTTCAATTAGTATATGTATAGATTATATAAGATTTTGTTATATTAATAACTATGTAGATAACTATATATTTCTTATTTTGTTTAACAATATTAAATAACTAAATCTATTTTTAGAAACTAAGAGTACAAAGTTTACATATAAAATATCAAAATGATTGGAACGACCACTCTTTACTAACTTATTGCCTTTAATTTGTTTTAGTTTTCTGGGAAACTTTATACATAGTTTAGTTAGATAAAATTCAGTTTCAAATACAAAATGTTTGTAAAGTATACCACACGCATAAATGTATAATACATAAAGCATGTTAGTTCATAAAACATGGAATCAATCATATATGAAAGTGTTTGTTATGTATCAAAAAGAAAAGAAAGAAGCAGTATCCGAGAAATTCGATATCCAAATGAGAAGCAAAGGGTGATTGAAGCAGATCGTGATGGACATATTAAAGCTCAATAAAATTGCATAAAGAAAGTGTAGTTTTAAAATAAAGTGAGAGGATTTGTTAGAGATGGATGAACATGAAGTACTGATGCTTCCATGGGAATAGAGAAAGTGGAGAGCTTTTGCTTTACTTCTCTCTTTTCCACTTTGATCATCTTTAAAAGTTTCGATTACAATCTTCTCCATTACTTCTCTCAACAATAAACAAATATATATTTTTATATATCACACGCACGGTAGCACGTACGCATGGCCCATTCTCTGTCCATGTCAAGTCATTTTGATTTATCTTTATTATTGAGTTTGGTTCCTTTTAGTTTAAATATTGCTCTGCAAATGTTAGCTTTATCATGTAATGTGATTTTAGACGATATTTTGCTGATATCAATGTAATATCTTAGATTCGAAAATTTTGGTGGTGTGAAGAAGTTTGAATTTTAAAGTTATATTTTCTTAGCCTAAAGGAATTTAAATATTTGTATCTGATGTAAGTAAATATTGTGGAATGAAGGTGAAGAAAATATATTAGAAGACTAATCAGCCATAAGTTTTTTAAGCACCAAGTTGAACTGCCTCTAAGAAAAAACATCAAAACTTTAGATGTCATTTTGATTTATATATCTTATTTTACGAATTAATATAAAATATATGAATGTAAAATTATATCGTTGATGATAAATATCATAAAATTAAATAATAATAAAATATATTATTTTGCTTAAAAATATTAAAAGATTTTGACTCTAAATCTTAAAGTTATAGCTATATATTGCTATCTGCTCAAATTTATAAGACATGATTGTTTAGAAAAAGAACAATTAAACTTAACACTCCAAATCCATGCATGTCTCTTTATCTATAATACTTGTATCCTTTTCTTTTAAGAATACTTGTATCTTGTCGCTCCTGCAAATATATATCAACATAAGTACTACAATTGAAAATATTATATATATATATATGTGCTTTCTATATCTTCACAAATGCTACTTTTGCCATATACAAACACAAAAAATAGTTCGATGAATATATCAAAGCGTATTTCTATTCAATGATTAAATTATAACGCCAAGGAAGCTCATTTGGTATTTGCCAAATCAACAACTAAATATAGTTAACGAAGTACAATCTTTAAACTAAGATCGTGCCATGTATTTGCATACAACTATACTCCCTCTAACTCCTAATGATTGCACATAATACGTAACAATTAAAGTAAATTATGCTCTATTGAGATTATTGGATGACTGATACGCGAATAATTGTATACAAATACATATACATACTGAATTGATACACATGTGACTTGTAAGGATGATAATGCTCTTGTTAATTATTGACAAAGTATTATTGCTAGTGAAACCATGAAACCCAAATTCTCGAGTAGATATATACAAAATTTTGAAACTTCTTAATACAATTAAAAAAAAAGCTCAATGTTAAATTCGTCAACAGTGGAGGATATTTATTAAATGTTTAAATAATGATGTAAATAAAATGTTCTGCCTGGTTTATGCCTCTATGGGTCGATAGTCTATATATATATATATATATATGTATTCTGATTAATTAATTATGAGTTTGTAGCTTTTGATCGAACAACCTTATATTTATTAGAGCAATTACTGAGGAGCTAATAATATTCTATAGGTGCCATTAAAGAAACAAGAAAAGGTTCTATGAGAGTGATTAGCACGATCTGCATAGTTTTGTATGACTATGACCAAAGCGACGTGTCCCTCGAGCATGATATTAAGTTCAAAAGATGACCAGATGAGTATTCTGTATTACTTAATACGTAATTAATCATTCGAAGAAGATTATACTCTCTCCATTTCATAAATCACTTTAACATTTTTATATATATTAAAAATAATTGAAATATATTTATATTTTTATTATTACATCTACTTGAACAAGAATATTTGAAATAAATAATTTTTTTATGAATTCAATATTTTTTGAAATTAAGATTAAGTTGAAAGTAAATATAATGTGCATTGAAATTTAATAAAAAGTGTCAAAATGACGTTGTTTAAGAACAGAGAGAGTATATACATGTAATAATTAATCTAAATATATATTCAAATTAATGTTTAAATATATATGGTGAAATTTTAACAAAAATATATATAGTGAAATTAATGAAAATAAATTCTTAATTACTACTATCATTAGTTGGAGATCTTTCGATTTTAATGTCATCAAATTTAACTTCGAGCACATTGTCATTACCAAACTAGGCTTTCTTCATAATTGCTATCTTTTATTTCTTCTAAAATCAGTGCTTTATACGAATAATATTTTCATTGGTAAATCATAAGAAGTCTTTGATGAGTGATGTCAAAAGTATTGGTTAGAAATCATTTAGACTATAGTAAGTTAAAAAGATTTGTGAATGTGATGTCAAATAAAAACGTTGAGATATATTTGTAACAACTTGCAATTCATTAGAACTTGAAATATTGATTTCATCTTCGAATATACAAGTGTAGATATAAAACAGCACCAACAACATTTGATAATAATATCTTAAACAACCGGTTTAGTAAAAAACCAAACCGGTTTACTCAATTTTTGTCGAGCTTGGTGAGATGGACATGTTGAGGAAGTAGAGTGTAATCAATGTGAAGATCCTCCAACATTTTCTTAATCCCCAAAGAGAGTTCAGTTCTTCTAATATTCCTCTCTCTGTATTCCTGAAACGTGATAGTGTGGTTGGTGTATAGAGCCATCTTCAGCTTGTTCATGTTCTCTATCTCCTTAACCACCACCGTGTGTGTCGGTGACCAATGCTGTGGATTCTGCTCCAAGTAGCTGATTTGATTCCACACAACAAACCAAATCAAGAACTGTTTCAAGATTTGATCAAACAGTTTCAAATGAGTGAAGAGTGGTACTTACTCAGCGATTCTTTCTTTGAGATGTGCTATCTTTGAGACTGGTGTTGAGAATGCGATAGAGAACTCAACTCCTTCTCCCATATCTGGACTTCTAAAGTAGTTGCTTATCGGTTTAGTGGCCAAAACAGAGTTCGGATAATACACTTTCTCGTTGTCAAGCTTCAAGAACACCGTCGATAACAAGTTCATTTCTTCAACCAGCATCTGAAAACAACCATAAGAATGTGTAATGAAGTACAAAGATATATAGTATGGCCATGTTCGTTTACATGCCGCAGATTGTTGTTCGTTTTTTATCGCATGTGTGGCAAATTATTTTACTTTTTAGTAGCTATTTTTTCTGTGCGACAACAAAACGAACAACAATCTGCAACATACAAACTAACAAGACCAATGAAATGTATCTTAGGTGGTGAGTTTTACCGGGACACCGTCGACAACGCAACGATCACCTACATCATAAGGATGCATAATGAAGACAAACACAATGGACTCAAAGAGATTCTTGCAAGTGTTTCCGACTATAAAAGCCAGAGCCACTAGTTGGGTGGAGAAGAACAGCAACACCTTAGTGGTTGCTACTTCTAGAAGCAGCAGCCAAATGACTATAGTAATCACGATCAAGATCGCTGTCACAAGTTTGTTTAACTGCTTGACCGCTGTTTTAGTGTCGTTTAAGGAATGCGCTAGAGCTTTCCTGCTTTTGTACACCTTGACCTGATCAATGTAGCAACACACACACATGTGGTTAGAATAAAATAAAAACACAAGTGGTTATAACTAATCTCTTACAAAATCTCTATGTAAGACTGTCAAATGAGTGGGCGGACCATGGGTCTATGTAAGGCTCCAAGAATAAAAGAGGATGTAAGTGTTTGAGGAGACTTACCACCCATTCTGTGAAAGCTTTTCTGGTGATTCTCCCGGTCTCAGCAGCGCCGTCAAACAAAGGGAATACAAGATCAACCTCTTCTTTAATCATGAACCTAAGCAAATCTTCTTCCTCTATGTAACTGAAACAATAACCAAAACCTTGAGCAACATATCTAAAGCATATGGAAAATATTGTTATTTGTCTCACCTGAAGCAAGGCTGAGCAACATTTCTAAAGACATGGTAAGCAGCAGCCAAAGCCTCCATCTCACTAGTAATCTCTCCTCTATCAGCCAGCTCTTTCCCATCACCATGTGCTTGTTCATCCAACGTGTCAGAGATTGTAGAGAGACCTGAAGTTCTAACAGCTTCCACCAAAACACGCATTGTCCACGCTGAAACTTTCCCTCGCTTCATCTTGTGAACTTTCCCCATATCAATCACTTTCTTCTCTTTAACCTCTCCCTTTTTCACCACGCTCGCAAAACTCAACTGGCCTGTTCTTGGCTCACGCCCCACCCTCTCTGCCTCTTCGATAAGTGGAGGACCAGAGAGCGTTTGCAGAACATACTGGTGGAAAACAGAATCTTGAATCCTATCAAAGAAGTTAACCACGTTGAAACTCGCTGCTAGGATCTTCAACAAGAGTGTTTTCACAAGCCATAGGAATGATCCTGTAAGAAGTGAGATAAGTGTCCTGGTTATAGCGTTGAGGATCTTTGTGGCTGTATGAGATCGATGCACGTCGTGGTTGAACAGAAACACCCAAGCAACAAGAATCAAGCTAATCCATATGAAGACTTGAACACTCTTCTTCAAGCCATGCACAAAGTATAACACTTTTCTCCTCAAAAGAAAGTTTGTTTCTATGAGGAACACAACCACACGCATGAACCAATTCGTCACCAGCATTCCACTGAAGATAACCATCACAAGCACACACCATTTCCATACTTGTAGCCCCCAGATGTTATGATGTTTCATGGCATCAATGGTTAAACTAGCAATCAAAGCGCTCAAGATAACCACAAAGAAAGCTAGCTCTATCAATGCCAATGCACTTATCTTTCTGCGCATCTCTTTGCTCAGCTTCACCTTTTTGTAGATTTCTTCATCTTCATCTTTCTCAACCTCAACAGCTTTACTTGGAGTTAGAGGTGTTGTTGAGCCGACACTCCTTGTTGATCTGTTGTTAGGGGAAGCTCTACTAAAAGAGAAACGAGCACCAAGTTGTTCCTTAACTTCCTCCTCTAATATACTTGCGTCTACAGGAATAGATGGTTCAACAAACCGGGACTTGGATTTGGAGTAAACCGAACTCGCAAAAGACTTCCTCTGAGTTAAACCCTCATAGCTTGGATTTGGTGGTCTAGGAGGCTTGTTAGGACTACCAACAAGCTTAGAGATTTCAGGAGAAGAGCTGATAGTGATGGGCACTGCTTTCTCAGATTCTGGTGAAGCCATCTTTGAAGAAACCCTTGATGTTTCCTCACCTGAAACATTGATAACAACATCTCTTCCTCCATTGCTACTCCTTGGTTCTGCCATCCCAATGCTACTAGCATCCATGGCTCTAAAAATCTCCCCCAAAAAACAAGAGTAAGAACACTATGGAGGTAACAAAGTAAACAGTTCTGAGCTCAACTTGTGAGACAAAATGAGCTTATGGACAAAGGGTTTAAGAAACTCTGGCTATTGCTCTTAGTTTTTGAGCACTAAGTTCTTGAAGCAAAGGTGTGTAACAAAGTCTAATGATTTACACAAGAAGATTATCTAGAGAAACCCATCATTAATCCCTACTAAATCTGTAAGAAAGATCTAAAGTTTCCCAGAAACAAATAATAAATCTGTACTTCCCTAGTAAGAACAAAAGTTAAAAAGGGGTGGGTAGAGGTTACCAGTAGTGAGGTACAAAAAAATCTTCTTCTTTTCGAGTATATCAATCAGTTCATTCTTGAGAAGAAGACCCTGAAAAGAGCAAAAAAGATAAACTGAGATCTTAAGAGATAGTAGTAGTACACACATGGACCAAGTTTAAAGAGAAAAAATCAAACATTTGGTAAATAATAAATTCCTCCTGCAGGTAATAATAGAACTAGACAAAGAAGCAAAACAAATGAATAATAGCAGTGGGGGGGAAAGGTTTGTCTGAGAAAAAGGCTTAAACCCAAAAGCCAACAAAACCGAAAAGCTATATATATATAAAAAAAACAAAACATGAAAGATGAAAGACTTTCATGAAAAAAAAACACTTAAATTAAGTAGTTAATTACCTGTAATGGCAGGTCCAAAGAATGAGAGCGAGAGATCTCAAATACTTTTCAAGCCTAATAAATAAACAAACTTTCAAGAGCACTCCTCTGTCTCTATCAATCATCATTTTCCATGACGTTGTTTTTAATCATTCCACTAAAATTATTAAGGTGTGTGTGTATGGCATGTCTAATATTATATCTATTGGGCCCTAAGAGTTCATTAATTTGACTAATTGTAGTCTTCCCTCCATCCACCAACTAACTAATCAGTTCCAAAAAACAAAAAAAAAACTAATTTTCCAAAGTCGTTAAAACAGGGGACAAAATATAATTCCAAACGAACCCAGTGGCTGTGGCCTATAGGGGTAAAAAAGAGCACGGTGGTCCAAGTTCCGTAATTGGTGATTCTATGTTCCCTCTAAAAATAACACACATGTTTAGATCAGTTGTTTCTGAACCTAAAGTTCTAAGAAGAAGGTAACCAATGAACCACTTTATCCTGAATTGTATGTTTTTTTTTTTTTGGTCATTCCTGAATTGAATGTCTTTTTTTTTTTTTTTTTGGTCAGCCCTGAATTGTATGTCTAAGGCCCGGAATACATATTTTATATAAAAATAAAATACAATTCCAAAGTAGTCATAGAAACATTACAGCTATCAAAAGAACATTCTATCTCCAACAAAAAAAAATATACATTATAGTGGTATAATGGTTTCTACTGGATCAAGAGTTTCTCTATTGATCTAGGCTAAAAATTGATTTCTTTTCAGTGCGAAAATATTAACTCTACATGGTCACAAAGATATAAGTTCATTGTTTATAATCATTTTAAATACTCAGAAAAAATCTATATGTAGATTGTACCGTTCATGAAAGACAACCATAGAAGCATGTTCGACATTTCACTTACAAAATCTCTTATAGCTCAATTGGTTAATTGGACGACAAATACTCAAAGATGTAAAGGATTTTGTTCTTTCTTAATTGATTTTCAACCCATTTTATTAGCTTTACAGGTTTTGAGTTTCCGGCCCAAAACATTTCATGGTGGGATCTAACTGCATTTCTTCTTAAAGATTAATCTGAATTATTTTATACATTTCAAATGTCCCTAATTTAATTTTTTAAAAAGTGGATTTTCTTACAACGTGTTAAACGGCTTTAATAAATTAAATATTACTAAAAAATAACAAGTAGTCTTTTTTAATTAATATATACATTTGTTGGACCAGAAAAACAACCTGTCTCCATTATTTTCCATTTGATCGATTTACTATATAGCTGTTTTAATACTCCTTAATCATTCCATTAATTTTCAACTGCGCATGTGTTTTCATGTCTAAATAATACTACTATATACAAAATCAAATTGGTAATTAGGTCAAATGAAAACCCAAAGCAAACAGAGAGTTCGATTTAAAAGCAAGAAAGAAAAATGACCATTTATCCATTTTTAGCGTCCAGTCAATATTTTTCAAGCGTATACAAACTCAAATTCCTCTTATATGGTGTCATGTTGTTGAAGCTAAGATTGAGTTTTTGAGAAGATAAACTGAGAATTTAGATTTGAATTTGAGATGAAGTCGTAAATTTAGAAGAGAACAAAGAGAAAGTCGATCCTCTCGAGCTATATAGTTGCTACTACTAGCTTTGTTCTTTAAATTTTATTGACATCTGCGATTTAATTAAAAATATTATTAATTTTTTTGGCACCTTTAAAATATTAGTATTATTAAAGACAGAATTTCTGCATTTTTTTTTTTGGAAATCCCTTTAAAATCAAATATGAGTTTTAACAACCGGGCAAGGATAGGTACAAATACATTGATTAGTCCGTCTCTCACAATACCCTGTTGCAAGGGGTCCAAAATCGTTAGTGCATTTTTCTCTGCAGTGATCACCACAAGAATAAAAAGCCGCTACACAACTTCCCATATTCTGCTCAACTATATCAAACAAGGCCATTATATACCCAAATTATTACTTTTTATAAGAAAAAAATAAACTGAATATATTTTATGAATAGAGCATGAGATTAACATATACCTAAACAAAAAATAACAAGGAAGATGATGGGGAACACAAGTGAAGAAGCTGCCTTAGCCATATTAGATTTTTTTTTGTTCCTCCTTCAGTTTTGTTACTAGTATACTGAATATTGATTGACGTTTGAAAACTGAGAGGCTTCAAACAAAAGATCATCATTTATATAATAGCAGAGTTTTACTTCAAGAACTTAATGCAATTGAAAATTATTTAATGCCATCTTTGACTACTCATATTATATTTATATCTATTGAGGAAATATATTTAAAAAATAAATGTTAATAAAAAATTTATATATAAATAACTAGATTTTGATCCGCATTTCCAAAGTGACGATTCTTTATTTGTTATAATCCAATAAAATATCTTAAAATGATATGCTTTTTTATTATATAAAATATTTTTACTTTTAATGAAATTCTGATATGGATTGTTGATTTCAAAATTAAAATGAGTTATTCCTACCATATATCTAAACAAGGTATTTCTTGAAATGCCTTAACATGGCTACAGGTGATCCGCACTTTATTATTGATCTTATTTTGTTATATCAATTGAAAATATAAAGATTTTGATCCATTTTTTTTAAAAACGCTGAATTAATTTATAGTTGAAAAATTATAATAAAACTATAATTTTAATAATTTTCAGTTTTTCAATTTTTTTATATTTTAATTATTTTAAGTGAGATAAAACTTTGGAACTTTTAAAAAAATTAATATGTAATATGTTCAATTTTTCTTCCAGTTTAAAGGTAGATTAGAAATCATTTATTAGAAATGTTATTTTATGTTTTATTAAAATTCTAAAGATATTGTTTCGATTCTGATTCAAAAATAGAAACTAAACACTTATTTTGAAATGTGTAAAATTAATTTATAATAGCATACTCTATAGTATCATCTATAATGTCAAATTTATTTTCATATAAATAGAAACTGATATGTATTGTAATGTTCTTTTTACGGACAATCACATATACCAGTTAAACACTTGTTAATTATGATGACAATATATATTTAAACAAATAAAATAAAAAAGTAAGTCCAGTAGAAATATTTTTACGGACAATCACATATACAAATTAAAAGTGACTATTTAATGCAAATCAATTGTGAATCTATATTAGGCAATTTAAAATTTTGAGATATTGACATTTAGTTATTTGAAGAATTTTTTGTTCAAATATTTTAAAGATCTTGTCAAGATATTGTAAGCAAATTAAAAATTAATGTTTAATATACTCCAATGGCATACTTGTAAATATTGAAGAAAATCAAGAAAACCTGAAAAGAATCTTCTTTTTAATAGTATTGATAATTTTGAATCGTATCTTGGATATACTCCACCAATTTCAGAAACATTGAAAAGTAATAAACGAAATCTTCCAATATTGACAAATATACTCCTCTCGAATCCGTTAGAACTGGTTCCGAACCAAACTTTCATATAATCTGAATGTGACTGATTTTCATAAACCCAAAAAATCGAAACCCGATTAAACAAAACTAAAAACCGATTGGGATCCCGGATATGCAAGCCTATTTACTTATCTTGTTTAATTCTTTTTAGTCAATATTTAATAATTTAAATTGGTCTCTTTGGTTTTATGATTTGTTTATTGCTCATTAATACACCATTTTGCTTTTATTAAATAAAATTGCTCCTATCTTTGATCTCATTGGATATTCGACAAAATCTCTTGCCATCAATTTTGTTATTCAGTATTATCTACATTTTCTTTATTAATATTATTACATGCCTTTTTTCAGATTTGAACACTTATTTTGTCACTCAATATTGTGACTTTGCAATGCTTATATGGTTTACTACCATTTAGTTTGTATTTTTTTAGTTTTTTTAAGTTGACCATTTTCTTTTAAATTTTGTAATCATTTACTTCAATGTTATTACTTATTTGAAATATTTAAATATTATTTTATCATTATTTTTAACAGTACCGTCAAACTTAGGAAACTCAAGATCAACTTCTTTAATCATGAACCTAAGCAAATCTTCTTCCTCTATGTAACTGAAACAATAACCATTGGAGAATATTGAAGCAACATTTCTAAAGCATATGAAAAATATTGTTATTCTCTTATCTAAAGTAAGGCTGGACAACATTCAGAGCCGTGCGTACATAAGAAAATTTGAAACATTCGCTTATGTCAAATAAAAATTGTAAAAAAATTATAGGGCATATTTATATATACATTATTCATAAACAAACGTTATCGATTAATTATTATGTTTTACAATTATAACTTAGATGTTAATTATAACATATCCTTTTCTTTTTTTACTTTTTGTATATATCTATATGTTCCTCTTTCTTTTCCAATAAAATTTTGTTTTTACATCTTTTATATTTTTATCTAATATATTTTTGTCCTATTTGTTTATTAATGTTTATTTTATAATTTTGAAATAAAATTTATGTATATAACTTTTATATGTTGCAGTTTTATATTTATCAGTTAAAATAATGGAAAACTTTAAGTTATCTACCAACATTTTATTTCAAATTTAATTAATTTATATAATATTTTATTTTTATTTGGTTTAAGGGGCATTAAAATGTATTTGTACGGCTCTGGCAACATTTCTAAAGACATGGTAAGCAGCAGCCAAAGCCTCCATCTCACTAGTAATCTCTGCTCTATCAGTCTGCTCTTTCCCATCTCCATGTGCTTGTTCATCCAACGTGTCAGAGATTGTAGACAGACCTTAGAGTAAACACGAGTTGTAGAACACATAAATAGATGTTAACTTGCTTATGACTCGTTACGCCACCGTCAAGTTGGCTGACTCTAAAAGCATATGAACTATGGAGCCTTTTCTTGACCTTCGACTTAGGCAAAGTACTTTTGAATCCTGAAGGATTCTGGTACTTGGGGGTTAGTTAAGGCTCCTTGACTATGTACCAACCACAACTTGTTATCTTTCTCAAACTGCTCTTAAACTTTTCGGTTCTGAGATCTCCTTCCAAAATTGAGATATTGAAGCTGTTTCTATAGCTCCGATGGTGCCGAGATTGAGATTTTAAGAAAAAAACTGAGAAAGTCAATTCTCTGGAACTATATAGGGTGTAACTGAATAACACAAATATCAATAATATTTATGGCTGAAAAACATTTACTCCACTTTTGGTTGAAATTATATCAAAGGTAAAACAAGATCTAATATTTTTAATAGTCTTACGCTGGCTACTAAGAGCATCTCCAACAATAGAATTGAGTTTCTTGTGATTAAAATTAAATCAAAATTTTTTAAACAGGAAAAAAAATGCTCAAAAGTTCTTAAATAAGAAATTTAAAAAACTCCATGAGAATTCCATGGTCCAAATGCTTGTTTTGTATGGGCTGAACTTTTAAGAAGAAAATAAATTTTAATTAGTTAACTAATTTTTTTAAAAAAATTTAATATTTTATCTTTTAAAAACCTCAAATGAAATTTTACCCGTCGGTGTTACTCTAATCAACAAAAGGTAAATGAATTACTTTTTCTCTCTCATGATTTTATAAGAGTAAACTCATTAATGTTGATTTCCACTTTTATTTTTAATATTATTTTATTAATTCTACTCTTTCTCACCCATTTACTCCATTTTAATTATTTCCATTTATAGGGCTAATTACCAATTAGACATATACAGTAAAAATTATAAATTAATAATATTGGGACTACAAAACTTTATTAATTTATAGAGTTGTTAATTTATAAAAAGTTTCCTTATTTAGATTTTTCTATTTTTAGATATGTTTTTTAAAAATAAAAATATTTTATTTTAATGTATGTATATTATTATTATTTTAGGTTGACATTTATATTGGTTAATTATATAATTTGGTGTATAGAAAATATTTTTCATAGAATTTAAATGTGGTTTTAGATATAATTTTACTAAATCTCATCAAAATATATTAAGTGTTAAGAAAATATAAAAATAATTCTATTGTGAATATAAAATAAAATTTAATGATAAATTCATACTTATAATATATATATATTATTAATTTATAATTTTAATTAAACTATATATTTACATAGAGTTTTCTAAAAAATATTTTTTATCGATTTGTATTGAACTGATCCAACTTAAGATTGGAGAAAATTATAATTTATAATAATTATTAATTTATAGAGTGTTAATTTATAGAATTTCTACTATAGTTAGTGCTAGCTTAGCTTTGTTCTATAAAATTTTATTGACATCCACGGTTTAATTAAAATGTAGTGCTAGCTTTGTTCTATAAAATTTTATTGACATCCACAGTTTAATTGAAAATGTTATTAAAATATTATTGGCAGAGACAAGATTTCTGTTTGCATTTTTTTAAAATATATCGAAATATTCTTAAAGTTAAATATGAGTTTTATCAGCCGGACAAGGAAAGGTACAAACACATTGATTAGTCTCTTTCTGACAATGCGCTCTTGTTTTTCGTCCAAAGTTAACTTTGCATTTTGATGTGCATTGATCATCGCAATCCCAAAGAGCCGCTTCACAAGTGGCACCCATATTCTGCTCAACTATATCAAAGAAGACCATTTTGGTATTTACATAACAAAAAAATCTAAAATTTAAAAGATATTAATACACTTTTTTGTGCACATAAGCTACAATATATATGATATATTTGCCGATGGAAAGAGCCAAAAAGAAATTAAAATCATAGTAGTGTTACGTGAACAGATTATGTGTAAACTAGAAAGGATAAAGTTATACACCTAAGGAGTGTTAAAAAATGTTATACCTAAGGCCCATATTACAATGAATCACAAGTTTATGACAGTGAAGCCATGGACCAAATAATTGAGTAAAAATTCAAGTAATACCTTTTGGAAAAAATAAATAGACTGAATATATTTTATGAATAAACCATAAGATTAACGTATACCTAAACCAAAAATAACAACAAAGATGATGGGGAACACAAGTGATGAAGCTGCCTTAACCATATTAGATTTCTTTTCCTCTTTCAGTTTAGCTACTAGTATACTGAATACTGATCGATCCTAAAAATTGAGAAGCTTCAAAGAGAAGATCATCATTTATATAATAGCAGAGTTTTACCAAAAATATTAATTCAGTTAAAGTTTATTTAATGTCATCTTTAACTACTCAAATTATATTTATATATACTGAGGATAAATATATTAAAGAAATTAAATGTTAATAAAAGAAAATCTACATATAATAATGATCTGGAATGAAAATAATAATAATAATAATAATAATCTAGAATGGTATTTTGGAGATACTCTAATGAAAAAATATATACTTGATAAATTAAGTTCACTTTATCAAACATTAAATGGTAAAAATGTGAAAAAAATTGGATATATATGTTAGTCCACCAATTTCAAAAGATTGAAAGTAACAAAAAAAAAGCTTCCAATATTTGACAATGCAACATACCCCTCTTTATTTCAATGGGAATCTCACTAATTATATTTACTCTTTTCATATTACTTATCTTGTTTAAATCCTTTTTAGTCAAATTTTTAATATGTTTTGTTCTCTTTGGTTTTATTATTTGTTTATCGTTTATTTTTAGCACTGGTCAATCATCGCTTACATATTATACAATATTATTATTATTATTAATTAATTACATATGAAAAATTATTTCATTTATACACCATTTTGTTTTTCTTAAAAAAAAATAGTTCATATTGAATTATAAAAAGTGGACTACATCTTCCATGGTGGTTCGTAAATTATGAAGAAGATGTACAATATATAATTATACCATATAGAACTTAGTGTATAATAATTGTTCTAATAGTTAATAGTTAATATTTTTTCCTATACATAATATGTATACAAAATAGTTAATAGTTTTAACTTGAATATTATTCATATAACTCTTCGTGTAACCAACTATACATGTATGTAGTTTCAAAATAATAATAATACTATACATGTATATAAACATGGAGAAGGTATATCATGTATAGAATTCACGTTAAAACATGAAGATATATTATGTATAGTTTAGAGAATAAAAACTATAATACATATATAAATGGTTGTATGTGTGTGCCAATTTTAATATGGGAAAATTGACACTAGAAACAAAAAAAATATGTTTAAATTTCATGGAAAAATAATAATAATATAAATTGTAAGATCAATGTTGTTTTCGTATTGTTCTTCTATTTTTAGTAAGATAGATATTGTTATATAAAACTGGCAATACTCTTTCAATTGTTGGACCAGACAACAACCTGTCTCCATTTAATCATTGCGTTAATCAACAAGCCGACAAAAAAAAATCAGTGCGTTAATTTTCAACTGAACATATGTGGTCATGACTAAATAATAAAATGCAAATTTTAATTGGTGATCTGATTATGTGAAAACTCCCAAGCAACCAGAATATTCGATTTAAATGTGCAAGTAAGAAAAGCTCACTTAAAGTCCATTTCTCAATCTTAAAGCCCCATTGTAAAGCCCATACAAACTCAAACTCTGTTGCATTTTCAAACAGGGTTGTTACACGAGAGAGAAAAATAAGACCAAGTAACATAGGTTAGGTCGTTCGTGGACCTCAATAAAGGCCGAATCTAAAAATTTGGAAACCGTAATTTAGAGAGAGGTCTAAAGTCTAAACTATGTAAAAAGTGTTAAAAAATTTTGAGAACCAAGATCAATGTGCTATTGGACTTGACTCAAATCCGTCACTACCTTAATTAGTTTAAAACACATTAGAAGATGGTGACTCACTTATGACTCGTTTCTAGATCTTCTTGTTACGCCACCGCCAAGTTGGCTGACTCTGTTGAACGGAATATTATCAGAAGCTGAAAGACTTGTTTCTCGAGATCTCAAGAAAGAGGGCAACATATGGTCAGTTCTAACATGAATGGTGGCAGTGTAACACAGTATGTTTGCAACAGAGAAGCTGTGAAATCAAGAACATGTGTTTTTATTTCTTACTTTTTACATACTAGAGGATACTCGCAAGTCAATGGTGTAAGTTTTTAAGATCATCTTCGACTTAGGCAAAGTACTTTTGATTCCTGCAGGATTCTGGTACTTGGGGGTTAGTTAAGGCTCCTTGACTACGTACCAACCACAACCTGTTATCAATAGGCTGGGCGTTCGGGGGCCGTCGGTTTCGGTTTGGTTGATTTAGATTTTCGGTAGTCCCATTCAGGTTTTACTATTTATCAAGTCGGGTTCGGTTCAGTTCCTTCCGTATTCAATTCGGATCGGATTGTAACCAATATTTGAAATCGTCCAAAAAATATTTTTAAAACTTAAAAAATTGATAAAAAAAATTAAAATATATAAATTATTCACAAATCTAATTAAAAATTAGTTAAACTATTTTAATTAACTAAAAAGTATTCAAAATAACAAATAAAACAAACTATAAAAATATTTTAATACTCTAAAATATCTAAATCACCTTAACATATATAAAAACATTAACATATTTAACTAATTTCAGATTTCTTTGAATCCTACTTTGGATTTCGGTTCAGGTTATAATCAAACCTCAAAGTACTAAATTCATAAGTTTCATTCAGATATTTTTGTATGACAGTTGAATCCAGTTTCGGTTTTTTCGGTTCGAATTTAGGTAAATACTTCGGGTTAGGGTAAAAACGTGCAGACCTACTGTTATCTTTATCAAACTGGTCTTAAACTTCTCGGTTCCAATCTTGAGTTCTTGAAGCTGTTTCCATGGCTCCGATGGTGCCGAGATTGAGTTTTTAAGAAGAAAAACTGAGAAGGTCGATTCTCTGGAACTATATAATGCTAGCTTGGTTCTATAAAAAAATTTTTGACGTCCGCGATTTAATTTAAAATGGTATTAAAATATTATATTATTAAAAGACAAGATTTCTGTTTGCATTTTTTATAATATATCAAAATACTTTTTAAAGTCAAATATGAATCTTATCAGCTGGACAAGGAAATGTACAAATACATTGATTAGTCTTTCTTTGACAATGCGCTGTTGCTTTTGGTCCAAAGTTAGCTTTGCATTTTGATCTGCAGTGATCACCGCAAGCCCAAAAAGCCGCTTCACAACCCAGGTTCTGCTCAACTATATCAAACAAGACCCCTTTTAGGTTCTTATATAACAAAATCATTAAAATTTTAAAAGATATTAATACACTAAACTACTATATATATATATATATGATATATTTGCCGATGGAAGAGCAAAGTTTTTAAAAAAAATTATAGTAGTGTTACTTGAACAGATTATGAGTAAACTACAAAAGATAATGTTATACCTAAGGCTAATATTACAATGAATTACAAGTTTATGATACTTAAGCCATGGACCAAAGAATTGAGTTGAAATTCAAGTAATACTTTTTGGAAAAAAAAAACTAAATATATTTTATGAACGTATACCTAAACCAAAAATAACAAGTAAGATGATGGGGAACACAAGTGAAGAAACTGCCTTAGCCATATTAAGTTTCTTTTCCTCTATCAGTTTAGTTACTAGTATAGTGAATATTGATCGATCCTAAAAAATGAGAGGCTTCAACCAGAAGATCATCATTTATATAATAGCAGAGTTTTACCAAAAGAACTTAATTCAATTAAAAGTTGTTTAATGTCATCTTTAACTATTTAAATTATATTTACATCTATTGGGAATAAATATATTAAAGAAATTAAATGTTTATAAAAAAAATCTACATATAGTAAAATCCTGAATAGTATCTTGGAGATACTCTGATGGAAATATATATAAATGATAAATTAAGTTTACTTTATCAAACATTAAATGGTAACAATGTGTTAAAGTTTTTGGATATATGTTAACCCACCAATTTCAAAAGATTGAAAAGTAACAAAAAGGTCTTCCAATATTTGACAATGTAATATACCCCTCTTTATTTCAATGGGATTCTCACTAATTATATTTACTCTTTTCATCTTACTTATTTTGTTTGAGTCCTTTTTAATCAATATTTTATATGTTTTTTCTTTAGTTTTATCATTTGTTTTAACGTTCATTTATACACCATTTTGCTTTTCTATTTTAAAAGATAGATATTTTAATTTTTTATATATATTAATAAAATATGTTAAAATTATTTATAAATATAATATTTTATAATTAATTATTTTCATATTTTTAACTAATAAAAATTTAATAAAAAATATTTGTTGAAAATTCTAATTTACTATTACTATTATTATTATTCTTATTATTATATTTTTCTACAGTTTACCAATATTATTAAAAAAATACATTAATAATATAAAAATTTATCTTTTAGAAACAATTACTCCCTCCGTTTTTTATATTTGACGTTTTAGGATTATGCACATAGATTAAGAAATATTTAATTTTTTTATCATTTTCTAAACAAAAACATCATTAATTGTTTACCTAACCACAATTCAACTAATAATAAAATAGAAAATATAATATCATTGGTCATCTAACAATAATTACTAATAAATTTTACATAGAAAATTGAAAACGTCAAATAATTTGGAACAAAAAATTTTCTTTAAAACGTCAATTATAAAAAAATGGAGGGAGTATTTTTCTAAAACATGGATATTTTTGTAAACAGAGGAAATACTATGCAAACTCTAATTGGTGATTTGATCATGTGAAAGCTCCAAGTAAAGGTCCATATAAACCTCTTTTTTTTTGGTCAGCCAATCATCCAAGGGCCATATAAACTAAAACACCGTTGCATGTTCAAACACGGTTACACGAGAGAAAAGAATAAGAACAAGTAACAGAGGTTAGGTCGTTCGTGGACCTTTAGTTTAGACTTTAGAAGGCATTCGAAGATGGTGACTCGCTTATGACTCGTTTCTAGTCTTCTAGATCTTCACGTTACGCCACCGTCAAGTTGGCCTGACTCTGATTTTCATGACGGGAATATTATCAGAAGCTGAAGAAAGAGGGCACATATTGTCAGTTCTGACATGAATGGTGGCAGTGTAACACATGATTTTTGCAAAAGAGAAGCTTACATACTAGAGGATACTCACAAGTCAATGGTGTAAGTTTTTAATGATCACCTTTTATGTTAGATATGTTTGGGGGGATAAAATATTAGGAAATTTGAAAGATCCACATTCTGAGCAAACAAGCAAGAAAACAGTTGATGAAAACTAGTAACCACAAACTCATACCATTCATCCATTATCTCTCTCTCTCTTTCTCTCTCCCCTTGCATTTTTTATTATTCTAGAAGCAACATTCACCTTTAAAGTGAAGGAGGTACATACTGTCTAGACAAACCAAACAGATCTTTACCCTCAAAAGGTGATGTCCATTCCCTCCCACCATTCCCAACTAAAGCAGCTTCCTGCACTCCCATTGCCATGCCCATTCCATTCACATTCACATTCCCATTCATTCTTGTCCTTCCATTCATGTCTGCTTCATACGGGGATGCCGCAGCCACGTACTGTTGTTCGTCTTGTCTCGGAGAAGCTAGGCCTCTGTCTAAACTCCAATCAATTTTGTTGTAATCATATTTCCCCATTGACCCATCAGCGTTCCAGTCTATCCCTGATGAGGACGCTGATCCATACCCGGAGAAGAGCCCAAGGGAAGCAGCTGGAGCCACGGCATGCGGTGCAGAACCCCCTCCCATTATGTGTCCGTTGCTCACTTGGCCTTGATATTGTTGATACTGAAGTTGCTGGTACATCAGGTTAGAGTTCAGATCACTAGGAGGCAGAGTTCTTGTGGGCAAGTACCCGTTAGATTGACTATTTGCAGGGTACCAACCACTGCCTCCTCCTGATGCTGCTGCTGCTACGGTGAAGGATGGATTCATAGTAGAGACAGGTAACACATTTGTGTTAGCGGATTGAGACCGTTGTTGTTGCTGCTGCTGCTGCATCACCACTACTGGTTCCCTCATTTCTTGCTGCTGTAGTCTCTTGAACTGATCACCTAAAGCCGCCACATGATGAGTTTCTTCTGTTGGCCGAGGCAGTGGTGCCTGTTGATTTGACATGCGTTTCTTCTCTTCCATGGCAGCATTCTGTTGCATTTTCATCAACTGCAGTTTCATGTTAATTTTATCCATTGGATTAACACTTTGGACTCCGGATTCTCCACTAATATAACTGGATCCTCTGGAGTGACCAAGATTCTTTCTATCTTCTTCGCCACCTGCAGGATACATACCTGAGTTAGGTTGCAACTGCGATACATGCACAGAAGGGGCTTTGCTATCACTAACAACATCTACTTTTATAGAAGCATTAGACTGGTCTTGCTTTTGTCTTCTTAATGATTCTTCTGCTCTCTCAATATCCCCTTCCGCTGTAACCACAGCTCTCTCTACATCCTGCTTGGTGCACTTATATTTGGTTTCCAACTCCAAGATTCTACCAAGCTCTTGCGAGATGTCAAGCTTCAAGTTCCCAGAACTAGGATCTAGTTTCTTATCTTGTACATTTGCCCCACTCTCATCAAGCAGCCAGTTAAGAGACTCCTCTAGCTTCCCTTCATTCAACATAAGAGCGTAAGTCGCCCTCTCATGAGCAATCCCCATAGCTATGATCTGCTGAGCAAGTACCTCAAGCTTCCTCGACATGAGAAACTGACAGCACCGCTCATGCAACTCCTGAGCTCGCTTCTCCCTCTGACGCTGGTGCTTTCTCTCATTCTTCAGCCTCATCTTCTCCCGCTTTTCATTATCAGCTCCAATAATGGTTTCTTGCTTTGCAGTAGTAGCTGTACTAGGAGGTGCTGCTTTCTCCTTGTGGTCTTCTGAATCACCAGACCAGCTACCGTTATTAGAGACGGAATCACAGTCGGCTCCGGTGGAATCCGACTCATCAATGCTTCTGAAACGGCCATTGGTGTGAAGAGATGAGGAGGACTCAACGGTCCCTAAGAGAGGATTGTAAGCACCACCTATGGATGAGGCTTTAGTAGGTGTCTTGTGTGAATCATTCACAACCTTCTTGTCTCTTGATTTAGTCTTGGCTACGGTAGACATCTTCACACAAAATCAAAAAAACGATAAAAGTCAATACATAGCAGAGTCTTTTCTTTAAACATCTATCAATGGCGTTGATTGCGCCGGTCCTAAGCAAAGCCAAATGAAACATTGGTCTGTCCTAATTGATTAAAAAATATATTAAAAACTATGTGGAGAAGACATAATCTAATACAGAGTAACACAACACAAACGCATAGATCCATCGCAAAGAACGAATCAAATCCATAGAAGATAACCAAAGGAGATGCGATTTGGTAGAATAATCAAAATCGTAGAATAGATGAGTGACGACGAGAGAGAACCTGGTTGATATTGACGGAGATGCAGATCCGGAGAAAAGCTGGAGCTTGAGGCGATGAGGATGAGGAAGAGGTAAGTGCGTTTCGGATCCCTCGAAATCTAAAATGTCAATAGAAATTAGGGTTTGGTTTCGCTCTCTTTTTTAACTAACAAAGAGTTGCCAAAACCAACCAAAGTCCTTGTGTAATAAAATCCTTTTGATTTTATTTTCTTTCTATATTTTTTATTCTTTTTTTTTCAAGCTCATTTCCAGTTGTGTTTGTTTGGTTTCAGTTGTCAAAATAAAATAAAAAAACTGAATAATAAAATAGATTTACATGGGCAGGACTCAGACAGATGTATTCTAGTTTAGGTTCTCGAGTAATATTCTGTCTCTTACAAAAAAACACAATTATATAAAAATATACTTTTTGACCAAAAAAAAATGCACTTTACTGAAAAATAACGCTATGAACATCATACAGGTTTATTAATTAGCTGTACTAACGTATGCATAATTTCTTATACAGAACTTTAACCATTTTTATGATTAGAACGAAATTAAAATCACAAAAAAATCTAAAAATCATTTAATAAAATTAAAAAACGGAAACAAATCACTCAACCGAAGGGTAATATCGTCACTTTATTTTATTTTCAGACCGTGTCGGGTCAAAAAGATCCGACATTAGAACGACATCGTTTTCAACGGTCTTCACTAATTAATAATGGTCACACACACGCAAACTTTTTTTTTTTTGGATTTTACGCAAAGCGCTAATGAGCTTAGCTTCAGTTATCCACCACGGAGTTCTCTCTCCGGCGAAACCGGATCGAATCTTTTTAAGCATTCCGGTGATTCCGCCGCATCTCCGAGCTCGTGGATGGACTCAGTCTCGTCTCTCTCTCTCCTCGCAAATCCTTCTCTCGTTTCAGGTCTCCTTTCTCTCTTCACTACACATAACATTGCATCTCATGTAGAGTATTTGGATTCATCTAAATGTGCTTTTGGGTTACGATCTTTTCAGCTGCAAATCGTCGTCTCCTTCGTCTTCCTCATATTGCCTGCTCCCTAGGAACTGATCAGGAAGATGATGTTTCTTCTTCTACTTCAGGTGAATGCTTCTTCTCCAAGATTTTGTTCAGTTTTTAGTGATTTGAAGCGGTGAATCTACTGCTTGCTGCAGTACTTTTATATTCATCTTTCAAGGTGCATATTTCCTCGTCTTTGCATTTATACCAATAATACACAAATGAATCAACTCTTGTATGAAAAAAATGTGGTCGGTCACTTAGTTGTTTATGTGCCCAATAATGTCTTGATGCAGTTATTTTCAAGTGAAGAAGATGATACAGATCTATCAGACAACTTCATTGTAAAGACATGCCAGAGATTTATTCCTGTCACATGTCAGTCTTTTTCTTCTTGTTCCTGCTAGCCGCTTGGATTATATGCAGTTATGCGTTTAAGTTCAATGCTAATACTGTTTACTATGCTTCTATGGGCAGCAAGTTACGATGGAAATAGTTTTTTTTTCACAAAGCATGACGGTATTTGGAAAGTAAGTATATGACTAAATTTTCATTGATATGTGTTCATCGAGATTTTGCATAAGAGTTTAATTATTTTTGCTGCAGGACTGAGGTCTCTCTATACCCTGATATCTGAAGGAATGAGCGAGCTGGAATACTTGCAGGTATCATTTATCACTTCCTTTATTTTCCATTCAGCTAATCTTATGTTACGAACAAAACTAAGCAGTCAAATACATAAGAGAGTTCCTTAGCTGTGGTCCTCAGATTAGGTACACCCATGGGAGATGGGACAAGTATGATTTGTATCTAATCTTGTCTTTGCCTTAACCAGCCATCAATAGCAGTTGTTCTTGGCTTCATTGGATGCAAGATGATCCTCGATTTCTTTGGTATATACAGTTTTTTATTCATCTACAATTTCTGCTTGACCAAAGCCACCGCGAAAACTAAGCTCTGTTAAACTTGCTTGCAGGCTTCCATGTATCAACCGAGGCATCACTGGGTATTGTAGCACTTTCTCTAAGCACCGGAGTTTTCTTGAGCCTAACAAACAAATCCAGCGACAGCTAACTAAGAACGGGGTACAGCTTCACGATGTAATCAATCAAACAGTTCATAAGAACAAAATCGTATTGTTCACTAAATCATTTCAAGATGTGTTACTGTATAGAATACACAGCTGCAAAGAACAATATCTTTAGACTGAAACCTAATCTCTATTTGTCTGTAAGAACGTTGGTTTTGCTAGGCCGTTGAGAAGAGTTGGCTCTTCTTTGAAACTGAGGAATGAGAATGACTAAACTATGATAATAATAAAGCTCGTATTTAGGCATCAAACAAAAAAAACTCTTTCTAATTATCAAATAATCTTTACAAAATGCTTCTAACTCGATAATAAAGCATCGCTTCAGTTATGGTTGTTCCTGTTCAGCGTTGTCTTATGCTCCATAGTTATGATCATGATGAAGAAACTATAGGTGACTGAGAAACATAAATGTCTGCTTCTGGTATTGTAAAGAAAGTTATTTCTAGTTTAGAAATAGAGGTTGTTTTGATCACAGTTCTCTGCATGTATCATAAATTAGGTAACAAATAATCTCCTCTCGCCCTCGATCTAGTTGAGATGCTCATCACCTCTAGCTTTAGTTTTCTAGATTTCATCATAATGTCTCGTAAAATCATGGTAGATAGATATAAAGTGACAACTTACAAAAATACACAAACGAAAGTCAGAGAGATACACAAATCACCAGTTCCTGTACACACTCACACATGGACTGGACTCACATTCACTTATTTAAGGAGTTACCTTGGTCTGAGAATGTGATGCGTTTACCAGCATAGACACACAGCTCAGGACTATGGGACTAATTAAACATCGCGAACGTGGGTGAAATCCTCCAACTTCTTGAGATTCTCCCAGGCTTTCTCCAAAACCTTGGCCTCGTAGACCTTCTTGGTCTCGCCATCAGCCACCTCCACAGTGAGATGGTGCATGGTTCCTGCCACTACCTGTGTTTTCGCACCAAGGAGCGTCCTGTACTCCAGTGTCACGTTCTGCACACAATCATTTTGGAAAATGGATTCAAATCAACCTACGTGATGAACACAATAATCGATTACAGATTAAAATTGATCAATAACTATTAGGGATAAATGTTCCACATCGGAAGTTGAAATAACATCTATCTTAACATAGTATCACAGCCTGATCTAAACAATCCAACCCGATTCATTATCGATCCAATCCAAAGTCTCTCAATCTTTGCTCAAACATTCTGAGATTGTTGGAAGATATCTTAATAATATATATAATTACATGTATGAATCAATTTCCAACTTTTTATTCAAGTTCTTTTTTTTTTAAATTACTAGGAGGTTTGGACCGAACTTATAATCATTCATAATCGAAACCACAACATGTAATATTGGTTTCGTCCTAGTTGTCTTTTATTGGAGTTTCCATCTATGAATGACTGATTTTAGCATAAGATCGGAGGAGAAACTCATCGATCGAGCAAACAGAAGAATCAAAGGAGAATGAAACCAGCGAAAGAGTAATGGAGACGAACCTCCTTCTTGTTGTGCTCATCGACTGCGAAACGAGCGAGACTCTCGACTTGGAGATCGTTTGCATTTGAATCAATATCGCGAACTCCTCCGACGACTGTTCCTCCTTGATCCGCCATTATCGCCTCTTACTTTCTCTCTTATCGATATAAAATCAAATTATACAGCTAAATGAAGAAACTATTAGTCTGCCTACACGAGAAGATGATCCATACCCATGACCAGAAAGGTGGTGGTAAGGTCAGGCCCAATATGGTCTAGTGTAATTCTATGTACCGGGCCCATGTCACGACGAAGAAGACATTTCTTCACCCTTTTTCTCTGTTTATTTTGTCAACATTTTTCCTAATGCTCAAAAATTATTTTTCCTAATAAATAAATATAAACGCTCAAAATTTGCTTAGACATAAGCCAAACATTTTATATCTTTTGATTTTTAAAACAAATTTCTATATAAGAAATATCTAGGAAAATAATATTCAATCAGTAAAGAAATCATTTTGGAGGACCCCTTCTAGCTAAAACATGTATATGATATCATTGGATTGTCTTTTGACAAAGTAAAAAAGAAAACTATGTAGTTTATAGGTCCAAGTTTTGCAACTAGATTGGTGTTTAACATGTTTTGAATTAAAAAAAAAAAAAAAAAACATGTTTTGAATTACATTTACCAATATTTGTGGCTACGTGGATATAATGCTATGTTTTACGGTTGATTTGTGATATCCATAGCTAGTAACAAAAAGAAGAAGAAGATTTCTGAATCACGTTCTAAAACAAATATTAGAAGGAGTATATATTCACTACACCGTTCTGAAAGTAGATATGAAATGAATATTTGAGAAAAAAATTGTTCAGGGTAAAATGGATCAATTAAAAGAAGGGGTAGGTGAAATTGACTTGTCCATACTATAAGTGTGCGCAAAATAAATACCGAGAAAACAAAAAAAAACTTGTCTTTTTTTTTTTTTTTTTTTTTTGTAACTGCAAGTTGGTCAAGCGTGTGTTAAAAATAATTATTTCGAAAGAGATAAAAAGACACAAGTCTTAAAAGTCACTTCCGTCTCCCTCCCTCCCACACACACACTCTCCCCTAAAAAAACATAAACTTAGCCACTAGTCTTAATCCACCACCATGGCAACAAAGACTCCCCGCCGCATCACCACCGGTTCGATCACCTCGGTCCAATCGAATTCCTCGGTTCGACCTCAATCCATGATCTCTCTGATTCGTCGAAATCACCACCTGAATCTTCGTGCTCCTACCTCCAGGCGGTGGTTAATCGAAGCGGTGCCAGAACCGGTGAGATCGTCCTGGGATGTGTCTGGTGACGACGGAGGAGCTCAGGCTGACACTAAAAAGCCAGGAGTGTGCGGTTACGCGATCACCGGTAACCAGATCGAAGGGAGCAGTGACCACGTGGTCGAAGGAGATCAGCAGCATGTTAACACGATGGAGATGGTGATGTGGGCGGCGGCTACGGCGGCGTTGGGAGTGGGAAACCGCGTGATGTATAAGCTCGCGCTGGTTCCGCTTAAAAACTATCCCTTCTTCCTCGCGCAACTCTCCACCTTCGGGTAAAATCATCTGCTTATACTGACGTTAATTAGTTTTTGATCTTACAATTGAAAACTAATTAACAAATTCACGAACCTTCGTGGTATTGTTTTAATATTTTTGCCTTTTTGGCATCTCTCTGGTTTGCATATTTTTTTAGTTAGTCCTAAAGAATAGTTCGCGTTACTATCAATCTGTATTTTATATTGTGAATGAAAATTTTGTCAATTCTCTCAAATAGCCATTTTAAATTTTTTTGTCACAAAAAATAATTAAGAAAATAAATTATACAAATATTTTTTTTTAATTTTAAAATTTTAATATTATTTTAAAATTTTAAATATCACCTCCAAAATTTCACTTCATAATATAAACTTGAAATTTAGATTAATTAATTCAAGGAATATAAATATATATATTTATACTTTTAATAAAAATTATTTTACTTATTTTTATTGAATGATATTTTTGTAACAAAATATTTTTAGGATTATATAAGGGTATTTTTTTAACTTTAAAGTGTGCTAGACTGGAAATGAAAATTTGGTTGAAAATACATTTTCTTAACAGTTATTTTGTTTTCTTTTTACTTCTCAAAATTGACCTCTAAAAATATTAGGTTAGTTGTTATACATTTCAAAAATGAAGGGGTACGGACAAATTATAAATATTTTGGGTCAGATTTGGCTTGCAGTCTATTTAGTATTGGATACTTCTACTTGGGACATTATTGGAGGAGCATATCATCTGTCCACATAATTCAATATATATATACATATTTATTATCATTATTATTATTTAATAATTCACGAGTGGTCCAAGTTAATATTTATACCGATTATGAGCGCATACTCATTAAAAACCCTCTGCAAATTATATTATACATTCCTATTGAAAAATAGTCTTTGTAAATGAAATTTTAGAATAAAATATACGCACTGATTCATTTATTACAAATATAGGCAAAGTCGGTTAGTTGCAAAAAAAGAAAAGAAATAGTACTTGAATATGCTGCTAGAGGGGGAAAGAGACGACGTTGTATAAGTTGGTGGAACCAAACTTTATTATAAAAACAAATAAAAAACAATAAAAAGGGTGGTGGAACCAAATTGAATAAATCCCGTACATATCGTCATCCACCCCCTTGCAGCCTCTCAATGTAATGTTCTTAAGGGGCCCATTGGCCCTTAACGACTATATTGAATTCCTACTGGCTACTACTACTTTCTTTGTTTCATATTCAATTTTACTTTGTACATATCAATAAAAAAACAATTAATTTTATATATTTTTATACAAAATATAATTATTTATATAACTAATTATATTTAATTAATATAAAAATAAATTACAGTCGAAATTAATAAATTTTACATTAAAAGTCAAAAAACGATATTTGTTTTGTAACAAATTTTTTTTTTACAACTACACTTAATATGAAATGAATGTGTATTAATTTTTTGCATGTAGATACCGAACCCTCGATGGTTTGTTTCCATTTTGTAACTATATTTTTTTTGCACAAGAAGCAGTAAACCAAACTCAGCAACAACATTTTCGTGGGAGTTGAAACTTAACCAAACCGGAATCAATTGTTAACCGAAACATCTTTTTTTTTGTAACTAGTTAACCGAAACATCTATGTGGTTGCTGTCTCATGTCTCCCGGGCAAGTTTCATTAGTTGATTGCCTTGCATCAGATAATTAAATCCTCACATGCTAACAATATGTTTTTTTTAAAGAAATTGCCAAGAATATCAGAATTTAAGTACCACTTTACAAAAATACAAATTATCAAAAATATATTAACATTTGGGTTTATATTTTAGTGATTATTGTTTAGGGTTTAGTGTTAAATGAGTGAGATTTAGTTTCTAATTTTTTTATAAATATTTAGAAAAATTAATTAATTCTATTTTCATCAAAAAATTAATGTATTTTTGAAAATTGTCATTCATTAAAGATAAATTTGTAAAATGATATCAAACTTGTGGTATAATTGTAAATTTTTTTTCTGGTGGTATTTAAAGAAATGTCGACCACAGTTCATTATCTCGGCTAAAAAAACTTTGGCTATTATTTATATCTCAGTTTGAGTGATCACTGACACGAAACTAATATTAAGATTTTGAGATCGGGAGATTGTGGGTTTCAATTCCGAACCACCTGATATTAAAAAAATGTCTAGGACCATGAGATATGTTACCTGTCGAACATAACGTTTAATTTGGCTAGAGAAATACTCTGTTTTTTTTTGCTGTGGACCAGAAACTTTGATCAATACTCTGTGAAATATTTGCTCTCCTATCCATTTTCTTTATTGCTTATATGAGGTCTTGGACACATCTTCTTGGCTATACATCAAATCATTAGTTTACAGAATAAACATATCTTCTTTTGATATTTTGGTTCATGTAGGTATGTAGCTGTATATTATTCAATCTTGTATATTCGATATCGTGCTGGAACTGTTACAGATGAGATGCTCTCCGTGCCTAAGATGCCATTTTTAATTGTTGGCGTCTTGCAGGCTTTAGCTGCAGCTGCTGGGATGGCAGCCACAGGTATCACATTTTTTTCTAGTAGCTTTGTAATTTTCATTTACTATGAGACATCTTATTGTTTTTTTTTTCATGTTCTTTTTTACTCAGCAAATCTTTCGGGGCCATCTACTACAGTTTTATCTCAGGTTAGAACCAGTATAAGTACACCCTTTTAATCATATTGGGTTTTGTATTTGAGTGTGACAAGCTGAAACTGTAATTGTATTAAAACCATGCTTTCTTGATTACATACACGTTTGTCTCCTTGCAGACATTTCTTGTCTGGCAAATCTTTTTCTCCATTATATTTCTCGGGAGGAGATATAGTGTAAATCAAATACTGGGATGCACTCTTGTAGCTCTTGGTGTAGTCGTCAGTGTGGTAAGGTAAGGTCTCTGCGGTCCTCTTGTTCTGACATTCCTTTTGGTATTTTTTCACAAAGGATAGGAACCACTAATAGTATTGTTATTGCATCTTCAGTGGATCAGGTGCTGCTCATTCCTTTAAGGAAGCTGGAATATTTTGGATTCTTCTCATGGTGCTTTCTTTCCTCTTTCAAGGAGCAGATACAGTGTTGAAGGTCCTTTAATCACAATTTGACAAGCCTTTTAAACTAGTGTCATTGTTCTATTGATCTCATATTCATTTTTCTTATAGGAAGTCATTTTTATAGATAGTCAAAAACGATTGAAGGTACATATATAATCTCAGAGTTTTCATTTATTTATTTTGTGTCCTTTAAGTTCTGAGAACTCATCTGCTCTTACTATCACAGGGAGCTTCACTCGATCTGTTTATAGTTAACTCATATGGTTCAGCCTTCCAAGTAAGTACTCTCTAGGCTCTGACTTGCATTGCAAGCAAAGTAAACCTTGTCTCTGTTGATGATTTTGTGACCAACTCAGGCTATCTGCATTGCATTGCTTCTTCCATTTCTCTCAAAACTTTGGGGCATACCGTTTAACCAACTCGGTAGCTACCTAAAAGATGGAGCGGCTTGCTTTCTCAACATGGGGACAATGACAAAAGGATGTGATGGGGCTCCATTGTTGCCTCTATTGTTTGTGATAGCAAACATCGGCTATAACATTGCGCTTTTAAGACTCCTCAAGATTTCATCAGCCGTGGTTTCATCTCTTGCATCAACAGTTTCAGTGCCTATTGCAGTGTTCTTGTTCACATTGCCATTACCGTACCTTGGAGTTGCATCATCGCTTCCAAAAGGGTTCATGGGAGGAACAATGATACTTGTACTAGGAATGCTTGTTTACAGTTGGGCACCACAAGGACCTAACAGCTCTCATACTGATTCAGTCATTCCTTCACCTCCTCCCTCTTAAGAGAGGGTTTGATTGTATTAATTTTTTGTTTTACAAAGAAATTTGAGAGATATGAATAAATCAAATTAGAAAAGATAATGTAAAATCTGAATATCATAAGATATTTCGATGACCGGGGTGATTGGTTGTAGCAGTAGATGCCCTAGGTAATGCAGTTAGAAGTGATATCTCATAAAGCATGTAAAATTATAGGCCTTAGAATCGTTTATAATCTCTCTTATAATTTGTAATTGAAGAATTATCTAGCGTTAAAAAAAATAGCCAAAATTTAGTTAGATTCATATATATATTTCCACCAATCAAAGTTTCATTCTTTAATAAATCTACAGATAAAAATTTCTAGAAATCTAAAAAAAATAGTTATAGAGAGCTTTATTTCCATAAAAAAAATAGTGTTTTACAAAGTTACAACAAATATTTTACACCAAATAAAATCTACATCTTAAATTATACCGCTAAAACCATAAAGTTATAGCTCATTCCAATCACCTCTGATGTTAATTGGAAAAGTTGACATTTTTGAAATTTGCTAGTTGCATTTTCATATTATTATTTGGTGATTTTTTTGTCAACTTTTGGTGGTTATTTTGTTCATAAAATATGAAAATTTTCACTAAATTAAATAAGGATTAAATTGCTTAAGACATGCCAGATATAATTAATCCTGTGCATTTAAAAAGATTAGGCAAATAATAAATTATACAGTAAAGTGATTGACATTTGGAAGATAAGAACAACATACCGTTTTGTAACAGATACAAAACTCTAGGATTATCTCTCAACCTTTGTCTAAATCCTAAACATTTCTCTTTCCCTTAAATAAAGACATTACAGACCAGCTTTAGTCCTAAACTTCCTCCCTATCAACAAACCCTATAACCCCTTTGAACCGAAAGCCAACGAAGAGAACAAAAACATTCTATTCATAGCCATTCACAAACCAAAACACCTAACGTTTTCTTGCTCTAGAAGAAACAAAAACCTGAGGAAGAAAACAAAATGATACTAAGAGAATAAAAACATACACAAAAAAAAGAAAAAACCTTTCAATCTCTCTTCCTCCTTGAGCTCTTACCTCCTTCCTCTCCCAACAATGGGGAACTGTTGTTCTCACGGACGGGACTCAGATGGATACACACAAGACAAGGGCATAACAGCTTCAAACACGGGCAATCCAACTGCTGAAGCTTCTGTACCACAATCCAAACACGCCCCTCCTTCTCCTCCTCCTGCAACAAAACAAGGCCCTATAGGACCTGTCTTAGGTCGACCTATGGAAGATGTAAAAGCTTCATATTCTTTAGGTAAAGAGCTAGGGAGAGGACAGTTTGGTGTCACGCACCTCTGCACTCAGAAGGCGACAGGTCAGCAATTTGCTTGCAAGACCATTGCCAAAAGGAAGCTTGTGAACAAAGAAGACATTGAGGATGTAAGAAGAGAAGTGCAGATCATGCATCACATGACCGGTCAGCCAAACATTGTTGAGCTTAAAGGAGCTTATGAGGATAAACATTCTGTGCATTTGGTCATGGAGCTTTGTGCAGGTGGAGAGTTGTTTGATAGGATTATTGCTAAAGGACATTACTCTGAGAGAGCTGCTGCTTCTTTGTTGAGAACCATTGTTCAGATTATTCACACTTGTCATTCCATGGGGGTTATTCACAGGGATTTGAAGCCTGAGAACTTTTTGTTGCTGAACAAAGATGAGAACTCTCCTCTCAAAGCCACTGACTTTGGACTGTCTGTTTTCTACAAACCAGGAGATGTGTTCAAGGATATTGTGGGTAGTGCTTATTACATTGCACCAGAGGTTTTGAAAAGGAAGTATGGACCAGAAGCTGATATTTGGAGTATTGGTGTCATGTTGTATATCCTCTTATGTGGTGTTCCACCCTTCTGGGCTGGTAAAGATAATCTCTCTATTCAAGAAAACAAGATTATAAACATATCTAGAGATGTATTTATTTATGTATATTCATGTGTTGTGATTACCTGATGATCATAGAATCTGAGAATGGAATATTCAACGCCATCTTGAAGGGACATGTTGATTTCTCAAGTGATCCATGGCCATCCCTTTCACCTCAGGCCAAGGATCTTGTTAAGAAGATGCTCAACTCTGATCCTAAGCAAAGACTAACAGCTGCTCAAGTTCTAAGTAAGCATGTACAAACACACACACCAAAAAAACTCCAAAGCATAACAATCTCTCTCCATGCCCATTAATGTTTGTTTGTTTTTTACTTTGTAAAGACCATCCATGGATCAAGGAGGATGGAGAAGCACCAGATGTTCCTCTTGACAATGCGGTGATGTCCAGGCTCAAGCAATTCAAAGCAATGAACAATTTCAAGAAAGTTGCATTACGGGTGATAGCAGGTTGCTTATCAGAGGAAGAGATCATGGGGTTGAAGGAGATGTTTAAAGGTATGGACACTGATAGCAGTGGAACAATAACACTCGAGGAGCTAAGACAAGGACTCTCTAAGCAAGGTACAAGGTTGTCAGAATACGAAGTCCAACAGTTAATGGAAGCTGTAAGTCCTCCTTTTGCATGCTAACAACAATTTTTTAGCTTTTGTCATCTGCTGAGAAACAAGGAAGAAGACTCACCACTCATTTTGCTCTGATTCTACAGGCAGATGCTGACGGTAATGGAACAATAGACTATGGTGAGTTTATTGCAGCCACAATGCATATTAACAGACTTGACAGAGAAGAACATCTTTACTCAGCCTTCCAACACTTTGACAAAGACAACAGTGGGTAAGTACTTAACAGTTGTGTTACATAACTGATTCTTAAAAGTGTTCACCTCAAATAATGATTGATGTTCACAGGTATATCACAATGGAAGAGCTGGAGCAAGCTCTCAGGGAGTTTGGCATGAATGATGGCAGAGACATTAAAGAGATAATCTCTGAGGTTGATGGAGATAATGTAAGAAACAACAATCCCTTTCAAACTGAAACAATCATGTAACAATCTCATTATTAATAACCAAGTTTCTAATGCAGGATGGTCGGATAAACTATGATGAATTTGTGGCAATGATGAGAAAAGGAAACCCTGATCCTGTCCCAAAGAAGCGGCGTGAGCTTTCATTTAAATGACAAAATGTTTAAGTAGAGGAAGAGAGAAGATAGAAAGAGAGCAGAACATGACTCAGAGAAACTCATCAGATTGCTAATTCATGAACTGGAGGAGATCTTTAAGGGAGGAGAAGGCTCAAGAAGTACAAAAAATATATCACCAAGTGAGAATTGGGAGAGGTGTTTGATTGAATGTACATTTTTTCTTCTGGTTGTTTCCTACTACTTGCTGCTTAAAGTGTGATGGGTTTCTCAATGTACTTAAACTTCTCTTGTATGTGTTAGTGATATTTGTTCTTACTTACATCAACAATGGCAAAGGCAGAGTAAACATCCTCCAGCAAATTGTTATTACAGAACAGGGTTGGTCTCTAGAATCATCAACATGCACAAAAGCAACATCAATAGCTAGCTATTTGAACTTTTTTTTTGCTTTGCAAGACGTTCCGGGCCAAAATTTATTATCTACTTGGACCAACAACAAGAGCAGGTTGGATAATTTGAAACTTTAAAAGAGGTGTCTTTCTCATTGCTTTGTTACTAGATTTAACTCTTACGACTCGTTACCTCCAGGGCCTATTAAATAGCTTTGCAATTTTATCGCGCCCAAGGGAAAGTTGATTCTTTTGAGCTCTATAGTTACTACTGCTAGCTTTGTTCAATAAATTTATTTTAACTGAAAATATTATAAAAAAAATTATTATGAAAGACATGATTTATGCTTGCATGTTTTTTTAACATAATGAAACATTGAAATATTCTTAAAAACAAATATGAGTCTAAGAGTACTCATTAATGGATTCTAGTTTTTAGGAGATACTTTAAGTTGTATTTATTGTAAATTTAAAATTTTACAATTAAATATAAATATTAATATATATATACATTAATATGTATTTTGAGAATCTAAAGCTTAGAACATTCAATAATATTAATATAGATGATACTAAAATTGAGAAATTTCAAAATATTAATATTAATATCAATATATAAAATTAAGATTTAAACATGTACAACTAATTATTCTTCATTAATCCGCGTGGGATATAAATCTTGGAATAGTTGAGCGCGAAAAGTTTTCTCTCTCCTAGAGAGAGAAAAATCTCTCGATCACCTCTCTTAACACACTTCAATCTTTCAGAGAGGTGAATCGATTTTTTTGTTTGTAATATATTTCTGTAAGATATTTCTTCGATCTTATGGATCGATTTTAAGTTTTCCGTTTATCGGATTTTTGAAGTGTTTTTCAACTTTTAATCGGAATCGATCTTCATGTCTTCTCTCTTTCCGATTTTAGTTGAAACAATAAAGTTTCAGTCTTTTCGAGAATCGGTCTATCTGTTTTATAAATTTCTCGTCAAAAGACTGATTGTTCGATCATGTTTTGATCGACTTAATAACAAGCTCTCTTAGGTTTCAGATTTATTCCCGAGCTATCGAATCCATTTGAAACATCTACTTGGCGTTATGGGGGTAATTTCGTGCTTGCTCAAGCCGTAATCCTTATTAGGACGGTGACAAGATCTCCGATTTGAAGATATCGGAGACGGCGGCGCGCTCCTCATCACCGGCAGAAGAAGAATGGAAAAGGGAGATATGGAGATATAAGAGAGTTTGCTTAGCCTTTACAGACGAAATTCGACAGCTCCACGGCAAAGCTTGAACAACGACGACGATGCTGTGATGATCTCTCCTCATCTTCACCGACGGTGCTTAATTTTGCATGCAAGAGTGCAAGTTGACGCGTGTCCTTTGTTTTTTCCAATACCTACAGCGTAGTGTGCATCGGTGGCACCCGAAGATAATAGATAAGCCAATAAATTGGGCTTTGTCCTTTTATTTTTAATTTTAAGCGGGTTTGTAATTTGGATGGGGATGAATCTTGTAATTTCGTTTGTATTTTGGCCCATTTGCCTTTCTAATAAGAAAGTTTGACATTAATCCGCGTGGGATTCACGCGCCTTTGACAGATCGGTGGTTTACTCAAACAAAACCACTTGTGTTTGGAACTAGATCGTGACTGTCTGTTTCTCCGGCGAAGATGGTCACTGCTCAACCCAAGAAAAAGTTACTACCTTTCCTCCTCTTCCTCTTCTGCTTCTCCGTCCTCATCCTCCTCCTCCTCGTCTCCGAAACCACACACTCTCTCCCCGAACAAGCAACCACCTTCCACCGTAATCACAGTAACCTCCCTCCTCCTTTCACTCTCCTCATCAAAGTCCTCACCTTTAACCGTCTCCACTCTCTCTCCCGCTGTCTCCGCTCCCTCTCCTCCGCTCAATACGGCGTCGCAGGCGAGACACGACGTATTCACCTCCACATCTACATCGATCACTTCCCACTCCCGCTAAAAGATGAATCCGTGGGAGGTGATGATAACTTGAATAGCGCCAAGGAGGTTCTTGGTTTTGTGGATAAGTTCGAGTGGAGATTTGGGGAAAAGCTTGTTCACTATCGGACCGGGAACGTTGGGTTGCAGGGACAGTGGCTGGAGGCTTGGTGGCCTAGCTCAGATCATGAGTTTGCGTTTGTTGTTGAAGATGATCTTGAGGTTTCTCCTCTTTACTACGAGTTTCTGGAACGTGTGATTCTTAGTTACTACTATGATGCTAACAATTACAATCCTTCTATCTATGGAGCTTCGCTTCAGAGACCAAGGTTCGTTCCAGGTACCATTTTTCTATTCTGTGTCTTCTTTCAAGAACTGAGATGTGCATGACTGAACATAGAATCTGAGTAGTGTTACTAAAGGAGATTGATACATTGTGGTTCTTATTAGCAGCTAGATGTGGTGATTAGTGGATTGTCCCATCTATTTTTTATATGAGAGGTGATGGCTCTAGCGTCAATTTCGGAATGTTTAGGAAAAGATCGAGGACCACCAACTTTGGGCGAGTCGATGTGGATTGGATTTTGGGCTATGTAGCAACTTTTGGGCGAGTCGATGTGGATTGGGTTTTGGGCTATGTAGCATGTTAAGTTAGATATGCTTCCAACCTAAAACCAATTGGTGATAAGTGGATCGACCCATTTATCTAATATATTACTTTAAGGTTTCTTTCAACTTCGGATGTGGGAGATTTTGTGTCTAATATTTATAGATTTACTATGGATCAGTAAAAAGTAGGATTCATGTGGTCATGGTTAGTGTTTGTGTGGAGTAGTCACTGATTGATGTAGCGGTGAAATGCAGGTAAACATGGAAATAAACTACAAGTAGATCCCAAAACGAATGTTTTCTTGTATCAGTTGGTGGGAACTTGGGGACAGCTTCTCTTCCCAAAACCGTGGAAAGAGTTCAGACTATGGTATGACGAGCACAAATCCAACGGCAAGAAGCCTTTCCTTGATGGCATGGTAACTTTGTCTTCCTTATTGATTTGGTTATTTATATAAAATTCCAAATCTTCATGTGATTTGTTTGTTCAGGTGACGAATGGATGGTACAAGAAGCTGGGAGAAAGAATATGGACACCTTGGTTCATAAAGTTCATTCACTCTCGTGGCTATTTTAACATCTACACCAATTTCCAAAATGAGTGTGCTTTAAGTGTCTCTCATAGAGATGCTGGTGTTAACTATGGGAAAACCGCGGGGCCAGACTCACAGTTGCTTAATAGAAGTACCATCACTTCTGATTTTCTGAAACTCCAGCCCTTGAGTAGCCTTAAGTGGTATGATTACTGTTTCAGTGAAGTTGTTCCTGGAAGAGTTGTGAGGAGCTTGAATGAACTTGGCACCATTCTTCCTTCTGTGCAGAGAAAGAAAACAATAGTTTTGGTGAGTCTATTTGTTGCAGAAGAGATGTTTATCAGGAACTTACTCTGCCATTTCGAGAAGCTTAATACTCAAAACCATATTTTCATAGGCCCTACCTCTGAGTTGTTCTATGATCTTTCAAGAAGAGGACATCCTGTGATTGATGCTGATACGTTACTCGACGAGTTGATAAAAAGCAAAACTTCGTACTCAAACTCAGTCAAGGAGGCTGTGTGTAATGCTTACGTTGTTAAGAAATGCTTAGAGCTTGGATACAGCACATGGGTGTTTTCAAGTAATGTGCTTTTGGTGGATGAAGGTCTACTCCTTGACAGAATCAGATCAGGAGATGACTTGTATATAGGGGAAAGCTCTGGAGTTTTGATTGTTCAGTCTTCATCTGTCACTCAGAAGCTATGGAGCAATGAGCTTATGCATAGCATCTTATCCTCAGCAACAAAGAAACAAGGTATAGATTTTATTCATCTAGTGAAAGAGGTAGTGGAGCGGAAGGGGAAGATGATTAAGACTGTAGAGGCAATGAGTATTGAAGAGAATACCAATGTCAACCAATCGTTGGGGGATGGCAAACCGGTGGTGTCTTGGTCACGTGAGGTTGAGACTAATATCATTAGGACAAGGTTTGAGGAATTGAACTTGTGGCTCATTGATGATGATCTATCTTGCAAGGCTGTGGTTTGTCATAGCTCATTACGTTAGAAACAAAAAGCAACACAAGCAAAGGTGTACTCGTTTTAGATCAATATTAAGAATATATTCTTTGTTTGTTAACCTACATGGTACAGTTAGAGCTTGAACCATTGTCAAATGACACTAGTACCATAATGTTTAATTTAAACATAAAGATTCGCTTCACTGTTCCTAAAAAGTTCCAAGAAGAGTTGATTAGTTCATTTTGGACATTCTGAGTATCAAGCTTGAAACAGGGAGGGCTGAAAAAATACAATGTATTATTTTTTCCTGACTTTATAAAAATATTAAAAAATTTAGAGTCAGAATATCTGATATGCTTTGATTTTATAGAAATAGATGTATACATATAATTAAATATAGAGTTTTAAATGTATAATTTAATATATTTACTAGTTTAACATAGATTTTTATTAATTTTATTTAAAATTACTTATAAAGGTATTACGTTAAGAAAGGAATATTAAATCTTTATAAAAAATTACAAGTTTTCTAAAATTTTGTGTTTTATTAAAAAATTTGATTATTATTTTTTAGTTTATGAAGCATATATTTCACTAATTTTTTTACTTTTTATTTTATATTATGTTAAATATAGTTTTGGAAAATATTTTGTTTTCATTTTTTAGATAAACTTGTATTAAACAAAGTGCATGAGATAATCGTAAATATTCGCAAATATCTGAAAAATTTTCGGATATTTATATTTCTTTAAAACAAAACATCAAAAAATTAGATATCCGTAAAATACGAATCAAATAATAAATATTAAAATTTACGGATCGGATCCGTGCCCCACCACTAGTTGTAATAGGAGCCACATGCTCTTCAAACCTGAAGAATGGAGAAAAGATACACCCAGGGGGTCCACAACCAAACAAAATATATGTTCGGTGAAAGAGAAATATACTATTAAGGACATCACTATCCCTAGAACCCCAAAATAGGGTTTTTATCTATTTATTTTTTTTTCTGAATAAAAAAAAAAATTAAAAAAAAATTTAAAACGAATCAATTGCGGGTCGCCACGTGTCAGTGAATCCGCAAACAGTGTAAGAAACTCTCTAAAACCGATTTTTATTTAGTAGTTTTAAAAAGCGGTTCTTGCACTGTTCATGAACTCCACGTGTCAGTGGGGTCCATAAACACTGCAAGAACTCCTCTTAAAAACCTGGGATAATCATGCTCTAAGAGATCCCAATCAAAATCACACAACCTTTTACGTTATCAAAATATTATGCAATGACGATCTCCTACCAATATACTCTTTACTAACTTTTACTTTGCACGTCACCGTGTTTCAACTATGCAAGATTCACCACAAGACGTCAATATTGACTTTTCTTTTATTTTTACAAAACTATCTTTTTCACCAGAATTATGTAATATATGCACCAGCAAGTTAACCTTTTCTTAACTGGTTCGTACACTAAAAACTTATAGTTCTGATCATTATTATTTTTATTGAATATAGCTTTGTGGGTAATGGACATGCATGAATCACGACGCAACTATCTTTGTGGTTTAAATCCCTCCGCATATAATAATATAGATAGATAGATGTAATCCACTCAATAGTTTTTTTTTTAACATCATGCATGGCCATGGGGTCTTTTAGAGAAGAAGAAAGAAATAAAGACCAAAATAGACCTAAAAAAATTTTTGTCCTAAAAATAACATTCAAAGAAAAAATGATCAAAATAGACTTTATTAAAGGATGTAAATATATATTTATACATTTGGGTTAACTAATCTAAATTTAGGGTTTAGAGTTATGGGGTGGGGGTTTTGGAGTTGAGGTTTAAAAATTAAAAAAAAATTAAAAATATTAAAATTTTCAAAATAAAAAAGGTCTATTTTGGTTATTTTTTCTTTCAAGTGCTATTTTTGTGACAAAAACTTCAAAAAATGCTATTTGAGAGATTTGCCCTTTTAGAAAAGCCTTTTATTTAAAAATATATTTTAACGTGGAACCTTTGCAAAACAAACAAAAACAATAACATAAAGAAAGAGAGAGATTTTGAGTCTTGATCTGATTTAAAATTTTATAAACCACATCCTTAAATTTTAATCGACTCAATGGTCGCCTTTCCATCATGTGGCTTTTCAAAAAAAACCTTCAAGTAGTCCGAATACACAACCTTTCCATACCTACCCATCTCATTGTTCTCTAACACCTCTTGTAACGGTTCAATAACCGAATCATTAACCGGTCCGCAGAAAACCGGAATAGAAACCCGGCTACAAGATTTATTAGCCAGCACACAATGCTCCACGCTCCTGTACCTATCATTGCTCATTATCTGCAACACGTCTCCAATATTAACCACAATTGCTCCAGGAATCGGAGGGACATGAATCCATTTTTCTCCGTCCTCGGTGGCTCGAGCGTAGAGGCTGCTGAAGACACCGTCCTCTTGTAGGAGGAGAGTGAGAGTGTTGATGTCTGAGTGGCGACCAGCTCCTACTGCGAGGCTTGGCTCAGGACACTCTGGATAGTAGTTGAAATTCATTCTCATTGTTCCCATTAACGTTTGTTCACTAGACTCATTGATAGTTGAGTTTAGATTGTTGATGAGTATTTTTAAGATCTTATTGGCGATTGGTTTCATACTCTTGAAATGGTCCGTCACGTGTTCCCTATACAAAATTATGAAACCATCTTATAATAGTTTACGTGTAACTATTTTTACGTTTTGTAATTATATCACAAAGATATATTGATACTTATATAACTATTTAATTATACTTTTACCCTTTTTAGAGAAATAACTAGAATATCACTAAAACATATTATTATTCTAGAAATAGTAAACAAGGAAATAACTCCAGAATAAAATTAATTAAAAGTAAAAAAAATTGATTTGGCTTTTGATATTTTAGTTTAAAGTTTAGTATTCAGAATATGAGACTAGAATAAAAAATTAGGTAGTCAATTTATTATTTAACTAATGCTATTTTAAATATATTTTTTGTGCAATATTTTTGTCAGATAATACCTTTTAATTTCTATTATTTTAATCAAACTGATAAAACCAATACACTGTAAACAAAACTGTTTTTTGTTTTACGTGTCATCCTTGTGCAAAGGCAATGTTAATCTTTTCTATATTGTTCCAATTTTATTGAATGTCTCCGAAAGGACCAGAACTGTTTTTTTTGTGTGTAACAACTGTACTTACTTGCAGACAGGAGGCCACGTGGCATCAAAGCCATGACGTTGAGGAAGAAACTCAAACTTGATAAAGTCTCTCCACTCCAGAACACTCTCTTTGTTAGGATTAAAACTAGTGGTCAGCCACGCCGTCTCCGACACCGAACTTCCTTTCCAATACCTACTCCTCTCCTCCGCTGGCAACTCGAAAAACCCACGCGCCGCCGCAACCAAAGCCTTCAGCTCCGCGTGAGCTATCCCGTGGTTCACTATCTGAAACAACCCGAGCTTAGCAGCTGCATCGCAGATCTCACTAGCCACGTCCGGGTCATTCCAGTTGGACACGTCGATGACAGGAACTTGAGACGGTGATGAGAGGATCTTGTCGGAAGTGAGGCGCTCTTGAGGAGGTTGAATGTATGCAGAAGGGAGTGTGGTTAGTTTCAGAGAGTCAACGAGCCCTTTAACTCCGTTGCGTTGGTTCACCACGAACTCTCTCACGTCAGTGTTGTTTGGAGTCATGGTTCCTTTCATCCTACTTTTATTTGTTAAGATAGCCAATGATTGAAAATGTTCACGATATGGATACTCTTTTATACCTGAAAGACTTTAATATATATTTCCTTTGTTTCATAAAGATAAAAAATTTAATATTTTTACACATATTAAGAAAACACATTAAATCATTATAATAAATGTATTATTTTCTGTAATTTTTAATTTTCAATAACTTTTAATCAATATTAACTTAATAAGTCAATTAATTTTCATAAAATTTACAAAATTATCATAGAAATCATAAAAAAATCATTTTTGTGAAACAAATTTCTTTTCTAAAATATTTATCTTAGTGAAATAAAAGTAGATGCGGTCATAGACATAAACGTTACTCAGATTGGCAATAAAGAACATGTCCAAAAACAAAACAAAAAGACGTGTCGGTCGACCACATCACCCAACGCTGTCAACGTCATTTTCAATCAAAAATTTGGGTTGAACTCCATCACAAAACACAAGCCCAACCGTCTTGATCGTATTAAACTGTTCTGTTTAAAGACCCCAAACCCCTAACTCTTGTTAGGCCTGAACCTAAACTCCGTTATCTTGAAATCTCAAACGAACTTAAACTGAAAAATCCGATCTGTATTCGGTTCAAAATATATAAAAAAAAATTTGAATGGATCTTGTAGAATGTTACAAAACATATTTGAATATGAAATGTTATTAAACGAATCGGGACGGATAATCCAAAAAACTTAAAAAATAAAAATATCCCGAAAAATATTGATTCGAATGTCCAAATTAATATGCAATAAACATAAATGTGTACTTCAAATGTCCAATTCCGTTTTTATTTTAGTATAATGTCAAAAACTAAGTATTTAAAAATTAAATAAATACTTTAAATACCCAATTCTATATAAATAATATATATTTCTTATGTTTTGCTTTTAGATTTTAAATTTATTTTGATTATACCCTATCAAATATACGGTTACATTATAGCTTTATGACGTGATACAAATTATTGTCCAAAAAAAAAAGATGTGGTACAAATTAAAAGTGAAACTATGTGTCATATCCAAACTTGATCCGTACTTACAAATTTATTAAAATGAAACCTAGAGTGTGATACAAATTAAAACCGAAAATCCTAAATACCCCATCCTAATTCTAACAGGTACCCGAACACTAATTCCTAACTATGGTACTATCAACCCCAGATACAACTAGAGGATAACATTGATGGGTTTTAAATATTGGCACGAGATTCAGTAGAGATGGAATGAGACTTATAATGGCTGGAGAACATTAATGCCAATGTCTTACAAACCACAAAAAAAAAAAAAAAACAGGCTTCAATAAAGGAGAAGCCAACATGGTCAATTCCAAAACTATCCTTCGAAGTGTAACTTTGTTTTACTATCTATAAAGAAGAGAATAAAATAGAAAATGGGCATTCGTTGGTGCTAAAACCTCTCCAAGCATTGCTGGTGGAAGAATAACTGAATGAAGTGGCAGTTCATAAAGGGAGATCAAGAAGCCTTGATAAGTTATTGTCGCTTCAGTGTGGGAAGCAAGCAGTCATAAACCTTTACTAGTCGTTGTGTCACAGTTAATTTGTATGACGTTTGCTGTTGTGGCCTTCCTAACTCGATCAGATCTTGTTTCACTCTGTTTATACACACACATCAGTGAGTTCTTGCACACATACCCGAAGGTAGGCAAATAAGAAGAGGACGTCCATGAGTTAACATTTTGTATTATGAGACAACTATCACATACTGGTTTAAGAGTTTTACAACAATCATTTTGAGCAGAAAATGCTTTTTACTAACTTAGATATAAAGCAGTTTATGATTGATAGTTGTTTTCAGCTAAAAGGTTAATGTGATCAGAGTGAAAACTTACAAATCCCACTCGCCGCTTGTTCTTGCAGGTTTCTCAACAACCCGGTACAAACGCTCAAGGCTGTATATTAGCAAACCAAATACCTTTTCTGCATCCTTATCCTGTAACAAGCATCAAGAAACAACCAGCAAATTTTTACAGGATTTCTTCAAATACCCACTCGTGAAACAATAAATGATTAAAAACTTAAAAGGACAAATGGTGGACGTCTTACACGTCCTTGTTCGATGTAGCTCTGATACTGCATAATTCTCTTTTCAATTTCAACGACAAGTAGCCTCCTGTGAATACGTGCGATTCTTCCACGTCCTTGAGCTCTGCTATCCTATTCATATCAGTGAAATTAAACGGAGATAGATGAGCTGCATTATTGTATCATTGTCACATTTGGTTTCGCTTGAGTTATGAATCTCCTCACCTGTTTAAGCCATGTACGAAGCAATGTGAGCATACCAAGGCTGAGAAAGAACGCAGGTAATGCAGCTAGAATGGCGAAGTTTATTTCATTAGCACGAAGTATCTGATCCAGTTCAAGCATCGCTCTGCAGGAGAAGATTATTCAGTTATATACAAAATGATCTTGGGATATACTACAGTTTAACTTGGAGCTAATGGTTTACTGAAGTTACGTTTCTATATCCAGTTTAAGCTTCTGGACCTGAAAGACAAAACAATTTTGATGTGATGAGAATCTCACAAACAGTAACATATAGCTTCATGCTAAGAACTTAAATTACCTGGATAAGCAAACCACGTGCAAGCTCTCCGTTAAGGAGATTATGAATAGGGTGAACAAGTTCCTTTTCATACCTGCAATTAGAAGGCAAAGTTCAAATATATACCCATCTCATTGTGGCGCAACTTTTATCTTGCCGTAACTATCAAAGGAAATCATTATAACAGTCATGAGAATAAAGTTCAGAGTTGTACCGGTTCATAACTACTTCAAGCATCTCCTGATCAGATGCATTATCAGGGACCTTTTCACGAGTATCCTGCTCGCAGAAATTCCTCAGCATTCTGCATAGCAATTAGAAAATTAGTTAATGTTATTTGAACCCCTAGATAAGTGAACTACATATGAATATAACAAGTAAATTGCTATAATGAAAAGGGAACTATGCACGCACATATACAATAACAAGCAAGTGAAACCAGGATGAAAAGCATCAAGGAAATGGATATCGACCTATGAAGTGAGTCTTGCGTCAGCTGCACTTCTTCAGTTTCCATAACACCCTTATGCCTTTTGCGGAAAGTATCAAAAAGCTCGTCCCTAATGGCAAGCAGCTGCAAGATCAAGAGACTAATTCAGAAAATTCCAGGCTAACAAAAAGCCAAGTTACAGACTATAACTCAATCATTTTAACTCGCTGCACATTCATTTTGGGTAAGAACTACACTGAGAGTCGCATTGGCCATCATTTCTACTCTATTCATAATCCTTTAATAGAGTTTTATTCAACAAGTCGTTTGGATCAGGATGAAAAGTTACTGTTCTCATTTAAAATCTGAGAAGGCTAAGAACAAACCGGTTGCTCAACATGATCACTGAAGAAGCTCATTGTTGCTTCTTTTGCATCATGAATCCAATTATCGATGTCAGAACTTCCCATCAACCTACTATGACGTAGTAGCCATATAGAAAAAACAGAAAGCCCAACTGCACCACATGTATACCGGACCCAGTACAGGGTCATTCTCCTTGGCTTTCGATGCTTGCCTACCTATTACAAACAGAGAAGAAAAAAATTTAGAGTTGATGTCAAGTGAAAGATATTTGTCATTACATGATGATTTCCGTAAACAAGAATACTAGCAAAGATAAATAAACTACAGCCAACACCTACCATAACTGATAAATACGAGTTTAGTTTTTCCAAATTCATATGAACCAGGTTGATAGCGTCTGTGAGTTCACAATCGGTCCACTGGGATCCTTCTTCATTAATTTCAGGCAGTCTATCAAACACTAGCGGCATTGAGTAACTTCCATCAACGGAAGAATCAGACTGCCAATGTGATGCAAGTCAACAAATACAAGTAACAGAAGAATCGGGGTCATTACAAAATGATAGATAGCATCAACACAAGTAAGGAATCAGTGTGAGTGTCACCTCACGTGCAGCATGTAAATGGCTGAAAGAACCCTCCAAATTCAAAAACAATCGATTGATAACAGCCAACAATGAAGGCAGTGACTTCTCTGGATTCTTCAAAAGATCTTCACCACGTTTATCCAATTCAACATAAAGCTAAAGAACCATTGAAAGTAAGTGACATTAGTCAACATGTAAAACGTCCAAAACAATGCTACACTAGCACGTAACTCTTTATAAAGCATCTTATTATGATAAAACGCAAGGTTCTAAAATCAGTCTGCCTAAGCTGCAAATCGAACATAACCGAAACGATTTTCTTAAAATCCTGGTTCAGTCTGGTTTAACTTAGTCAAAATCATTCTGAATTGGTGTAAAATTGGTTAAATGAAGCAGCAAAGTTAGTGAAAATCTTAATTTTTCTTTTTATATACCAATATTTATTATAATTGATCAAAATATTTTTATAATTAAACAAAAAAAACTCAGATATAAATAAAAATATATACAAAATAAACAAAAATTCTTTTGAAGCAAGCCTCGATTAGTCCTAGGCCTATATAGAACGCCATGGGGATATTTTGAACATTAATAAAAAGGAATGAAATTTCCACCTGAGCAAGAAAGGAAGCAAGTGCAGATCTCAACTCCATTAACACCCTCATCCTATCAGACATGTGAGACGAAGACGACTGACAAAGATGCTGCATCGCAGAATCCTCATTGAGACTTTTACAGACAAAGTTGGTACTCTCATTCACAAAAGCTACTGGTCCTCTCTCAAAGATCATGAAGTAAGCTTTTCGAGCATTAGAGCCCTGTACTCAAAATGCCACAACAAAAAACGTTTTAAACTAAAGAAAGGCGGTCCCTAGCTAATAAAAGTTGTAATGGTAGTGTTGATTCACCTCAGCTCTAGACTGCCAAAAATCTAAACTTTTCTGGATATCATGCAAGTTTGAGAGAACGTCAGCCATTATCTCCTCCAACACAACGTAAATCCTCGACGTTTCAGCGGATATGTTGCTGACGAAATTAACAAAGTTTATGCTCAAAACTCAAATAATGATCAAAACTCAAATATGAAATTACTTAGAAGTTTGAGTGATAACATAGACGAAGCTAATATTACAGGTTGAGTATGTTGAGTGATAGTTTGGACGAAACTAATATTACATGTAGGCATGGGCAAAAAAATCGGAACCGAAGAATCTAATTGGAACTGAACTGAAATACCCGAACCCGGAACCGAACCTAAACCCTCAAATACCCGAATGGTTTCTATATTTTTTTTATATCCGAAATAACTGAAACGAAAACCGAACGGGTATCCGAATATATAAAATATGAATTATATATACATATAACATACTTAAATATGTATCTATAATTTAAAAATCTATTAAAAGTATCCGAAAATAGTTGAAAAAAACTAGATTATTATAAAGTATCCGAACTACCCAAAAATATCTGAAAATATCCAGATGTTTTCTATCCTATACATCCAAAGTAATCTGAAATATCCAAGATTTTTATTTTAATTATCTTAATTATTCGATATTTTATCCAAAATATTCAATATTTAACCCGAACTAACCGAACCGGAACCAAATGAAAACCAAATTTTTTCGTGTATTTTCCGGTTCTTAACTTTACTATCCGAACCCAAAACTATCCGAACCGAACCAAACTAAAAATAGGCAAACTAGTAAATGGATCCTACCCGAACTACCCAATATCCAAAATACCTGAACAGATAGCCAGGCTTAATTACATGTGCGGGCTTCGATTACGGGCTTTGTCCCAACTCTCTTGGTATTAAAAAAGAACTACTTAGAAGTTAACGTAATACATAGAGGAGATGAATCTTACGGAGACGAGCATGGGAAGTCAGAAGGTAGAGGAAGAGGGAAGGATATACGTCGCGTTTTGGTGAAGGTTTGGCGATAGAGATTGGAGAATTTTCCGAGGATAGTGGAATTAGAAGTGGGAATCAATGAAGCCACGCGATTCCATAGGTAATTGGAATATAGAGGAACTAGGTCTCCGACGTTTGACGGCGTCGTCGACGGTGAGGATTCGTTCGCCGGAGGTTGAGAATCCATTAAAGTCGGCGGCGGCGGCGGCTTTCACTCAAAGAATCAATTTTTTTTCTCAATTCAACCTTTCAACTATGATAGATATTTGGGAATTTAAAAATGATTTTTTAAAAATAAAATTTATGCATGTGGATCCTTATTGAGCTGTTATTGGGCCATAAGGAGTTGCAACTACTGGGCCGATATATATCCTTTATTGGTAAGACCGACTCGCAGTTAATAAAATTTTGGGTAGGGTTGATTTAAATTAATAAATTTTGCAAATAAAGGATGGATGGGGTGTTCCAAAAAGGAAAAAATGGATGAGTAGATGAGGGTGGAAGGTCGTAAACTTGAAAAAAATGTATTTGTAACATTTTGGTTTGTAGTATATAGTGAAAGATAAGGTAAGCATGAACAAAATAATGTTGTAATATATTGGTTTGTGGTATATAGTTAAAATTTTAACATAATTATTTTAATTATCAATATCACGAAAGTGTACTTACTTTTTGTTCAACTATCCAAATTTTTTTAGAGTTAAGTGTATCTGAACTAGGATAATGAAAGTATATATAACATATTTGGAAATGATGTGAATGAGACCAAAACACAAGAAAAAATCATGTGATTATTACACGATTAGTAAGTAAATTTTTTGAAATATGAAAAAATAACACACCTACTACCCCCACAAAATTTGGCCTACAGACCGAATGAAAGGATGTGCAAAATTCATTTAGCTCTGAGCAATTGGAAATGTTACATTACTGTAATGGAAATGAATGCAACTGTTTATGTATAGATTCTTCACAAATTAACATAGTATAAGTCGTATAGGGTGTTGTATAGTTCACTTTTCATTGAATAGTAAATCGAATCATGCTTAAAGAAAGTGCTTGTTAACAATGTTGTTATGCAAAAAATTGTTAGAGGGTGGTTAAGTATTTTATAGAAAATTATTATTGATATGGATATTTATACCAATTTTTTGAATATTTAAATCAGTTTTTTAGAAAGTTAATTGAAAAAAAGATTATTTTCTTCAAACCCGATTTACCAATTAGATACACGTCTAAGTGTTGATTAGACCACTTTTTAAAAGCACTGATATACGAACAGACTACGAGTTTTTTTTTTCTCGCAACATTATGACTTAGCGAGTAAACTCAAGTTTATGTATCATATCATAATCCATCCAAAAGATTATGATAAGATGTAAAGAGGTAAATTTTTAGCGCCCCAGTTATATAATAGCATTAAATAAATAAAAATAACGATTCTAATCTTGGTTTAGGGCATCTCCAACCCAACTCCATTTTTTTCTCCAAAATGGAGTAAAAGTGAATATGGAGTAACAAATGCTTCAACCCAACTCCATATATCACTCCATTTTGAAATTTACTCCATAAATGGAGTAATCTATTTTTTGTTTGTTCATGACTCCATTATGGAGTGAAGAATGGAGTAGGGTTAGAGCATTTTTACTCCATATCTACTTTTATTCTATTTTGGAGGAAAAAATGAAGTTTTACATTGGAGATGCTCTTAGTACGAAGGGGAATGAATCTCTCTATAATTAGCAAATCCATGCACTTCTTTGATATATTTACTTGCATTCTTTGTCGTCCCATGGTCAGTTTGTCCCTGCACATGTCCTTTCACTTTAATCAAACAGTTTTATAGTTTTTTTTTTTGAGTAATAGTGTTGTTTTGTTACATAAAAGCTTTTTTAAAATCATTTGTAAACGTTTTCACAGTTGGCAAAAAAAATCATATTGTAAGCCTTTCGGCATAGACTCATTCCTGATTGCAGACTGACGCTGACACCGTTTGTCTCTTTATTTTTAATGGTACAATTTACGTTTCTTTATGATATACAATTTTATTTATTTATTTTGTCAGAATGATAAGGTATATAATTTTATTAAATGGATTTTGATCGTGACAAATTTTTTTGTGCCAAAAAAAAAAGATCGTGACAAATTTCCTCACTCATTTTGGTTGCCACATACAGATTGGGGGAGAAAAAGACTATGATTCGTATCTTTATCACATATTTGATGAAGTCTAAACAACTTTTTAAGTCAGGATGTACTTAAAAGCTTTTGGACTCCTATATCGCAGCTTTGAAGCCCGCTTGTAGTCGTTTCAAGGACCATGCACCAACTTGTTCGTGTGGGTTTAAAGTTCAAACTATAGTCAATAGTATTATAATTTATGAGCATGGTGGTCTTGTTGTATTTTTCTGGTGTTAATCTTTAGTGTTATAATCCTCAAAAAAATAAACAAGTAGTTGAGAAAAGAATCAATCATTGTCATGATCGTAAAAATTCAAGAAAATATCAATTGCGCTCGGTTCAACATAGTTATAGTGAACGCATAATTTGATAGTTTAAAACTTCAAAAGATTTGTTTTTTTTAATGACCATGGGATTTCAAATATTTGACTAATTCCATGAAATCTTGCATCCGAGTATGCGTGAATGATTAAATCGATTTAAAGCAGTGCTAGGTGGTCAATGCTACTCGAACTCAAGGTAGAAGGCCAAAACGACTTGATTAAAAAGATTTGTTATGCCATAATTTAAATGTTTTGTGCTATGATTCATTGATTACACTACATTTGATAATAATTTTTCTAGATGGATTTTACCCCTCCTCCTCAAAAAAAAAACAGTTGCTTCTAGATGGAAATCTGCTTGTGAAATATCTGATGGTAAATGAATGAACTATACGAGTAGTCTTTTCTCTTTATCAAGAATTATATACGAGTGATTTATATTTACTCTTTAATATGTATAATCTACATAGTTGGTGTCTTATATTCTAAATTTTGAATTATTTCACTTTCAGTTTTGAACATGTTTTTGGTTTTTGAACTACAGTGTCAAGCATGTTACGCTCTTTTTTTGGGCACCTCTCACATGTTACATAATGTCCTGCTTCTCTTTATATTATATAGGTATACGAATCCTCACAATCTTAAAACTTTTATGGTTAATTGGTTACGCTAAATGTGTGATGCTGTACAAGCAGAGATGCTAATCAACATAATCCATAATGGCCACCAAGGAGAAACCATTTATTTGTATATGTCTGCAGCACGTACAAATATATTTGGTTTTATTTTTTATAAGGTTCATCTTCCACCAGTTAATAAACATGCTCATCAATATTACACAAATGTAACCCAAAGGCATATATTAATAGAAAATCTGCACTATGTATCTTTTTACTGCGAGTCTGCGAGGGAGGGGCAGGGGGACGAATATATCTCTCTGAAGTTCAAAAAACCTAAGCCCTATAAAGCCTACGGTGCAGGCGAATATATTAACAATTTACTCTTTTTTTAAGGGTGGAGCCTTTGATCTGCTTTTTTGGCTTTGTTTCTATATAAAGCAAATTTTAAACACATGAAAGTTCATTTAACTTTTGTTCGTGTTGAAACATGGGCCCAAATATCAAAAGAACTTCAGCCCATCCTGCAAGCATGAGATTAAGAATATGTTAAGCTTAGTGAAATTAGGAAAAGCTATATCCCAATACTATAGAAATTAGTACTTTATGATATCTATATATAGAGATGTAATAGTTATTCATAAGGTAAGGGTGTTAACGTTTTCAAGCAATAATAAGATCTTTAGGTTAAGATATAAAGTCATTCAAAGTTATAATCTCAAATCAAAGGTTTAATTCCTAACAAGTGGTATCAGAGCATTCCAGGTTCTTCAAGTACTAAGAACAGGGGATCTTTAACGAGGATGACAACAACTAGGATCGATGTCGATAGATTCGACGGGACAGGAGATTTTTCGTTATGGAAGGTTCGGATGATGGCTCACTTTGGTGTCCTAGGGTTAAAAGACATCTTAACTGATGAGAAACTTCTAATAGAGTTACCAATCACCAAGGGAGAAGGAGACACAGCCCTGAAGGATGCTGGGAAAGAAGCAAAAGAAATCATTCCAACCATAGATCCAATTAAGCTGGAGAAATCGGAAAAAGCAAAGGATCTTATTGTTGTGAATGTGGGAAACCAAGTTCTAAGAAAAATTAGTCACTGTGAAACAGCCGCAGCTATGTGGACAGCCCTCAACACACTCTATACGGAAACATCTCTACCAAATCGTATTTACTTGCAGCATAAATTTTATACGTTCAAGATGAACGATTCCAAGGGAATAGACGCAAACGTAGATGATTTTCTGAAGCTTGTGGCAGATTTAAATAATTTAAACGTAGAAGTTGCAGAAGAAGTTCAAGCTATACTTCTACTAAACTCAATGCCGCAACGATACGACCAACTCAAGGAAACTCTCAAGTATGGACGAGACACGCTCAAGATAAACGAGGTAACAGGGGCTGCCCGATCTAAGGAACGAGGATTGTTGGAGAGTGGAAAAATCTCAAGGCAACAGGACGAAGGTCTGTACGTTGAAGAGAGAGGAAGGTCGTCAAACCGCTTTAACAAAGGAGGAAACAAGCATTGGAAAGGAAGGTCTAAAAGTAGGTACGGGAGATCCAAGTCTAGACCTAAGTATGACAAGAACAATAAAGGGTGTTTTATATGTGGAAAAGAAGGACATTGAAAAAGAGAATGCCCAGACAGAAAACCATATAAAACGGCAAATATAGCCGAGGAGCCCAAACAACCTTTAGTCCTAACTGTAAGTACCAGCGATACCCAAGAGGAATGGGTAATGGACTCAGGATGTTCCTTTCATATTACTCCAAATAAAGATGTATTATTTGATCTAGAAGAAACTGAAGGAGGTAGAGTTCTGATGGCAAATAATACACATTGCGATGTCAAAGGAATTGGAAAAATAAAGATCACAAGACCAAATGGATCCGTGGTGGTTCTCACGGGTGTTAGGTACATGCCTAATATGAGTCGAAATTTGATATCATATGGGATGCTGGAGCGATCAGGATGTCAATATGAAGAGAAGGACTTCATGATCCGGTTTTACAAGAATGGAAAGGAAATATTATCAGGAGAATTCAAAGAAGGACTGTATTATCTACAAGGAACCGTGTCAAAAGGGGAGGCAAATGTTTCGAAGGTGGAAGAAGACAAGACCACAATATGGCACTCACGATTATGCCACATGAGTTGGAAAAACTTGAATGTGTTGGTAGAAAGAGGATATATACCGAAGAAAGAAGTTCATAAGCTCGATTTCTGCGAAACGTGTGTCTTAGGAAAATCTCACAGACAAAGTTTTCCCAAGGCAAAGCATACCACAAAAGGAATTCTAGAGTACATTCATTCAGATCAATGGGGAGCTCCATCAACTCCAGAAAGTCTAGCCGGAAGAAAGTACTTTATAAGTTTTATAGATGACTACTCTCGAAAGGTCTGGATTTATTTTCTAAAAACAAAAGACGAAGCTTTTGAAAAATTCAAAGAATGGAAGGAGGCAGTGGAAAATCAAACTAAGAAGAAAATTAGGTGCCTAAGAACGGACAATGGTCTCGAATTCTGTAACCAACAATTTGATAAGCTGTGCAGAGACTCGGGAATAAAGAGGCACAAAACATGTCCTTATACCCCACAACAAAATGGGGTTTCAGAACGGATGAACCGTACAATCATGGACAAGGTTCGGTGTATGCTGGTGGAAACAGGATTGGGACAAGAATTCTGGGCCGAAGCAGCTTCAACCGCCACATACATAATCAATAGGACACCTAACTCTACCATTGACTACGAAATTCCTGAGGAACGTTGGACAGGCACGAAGTGTGATTTGAGCAATATTAAGAGGTTCGGGAGCTCAGCATATGTTCACAAGGTACAAGGAAAGACTAACCCAAGGGCTATAAAAGGAGTATTCATGGGATATCCCTTCGGAACTAAAGGGTATCGAGTGTGGATACCAGAAACTGGCAAATGTGACACCAGCAGAAACGTGGTATTCAATGAAGGAGAACTTTATAAACACACGAAGGCTACTAAATGCAAAACTGTTGAGGAGCATGACAAAGAAAAGGGACTAAGAAGAGTAACGTTTAAAGAGAACTTGATAGAAAATCCATCTCTTCCACACGATGAAGACAAGGAGATATCAGTTCCAGGTGGAGCATCTATTCTAAATAAAAAAACTAGTGACTCAGAAGAGGATATGTCAGGGGACGAAGAAGACATTAATTTAGAAACAGAAACAAACACTGGTGACTACTTACTGGCAAGGGATAGAGCTAGAAGGCAAATAAAACCACCTTCAAGATTCGAAGATTCAGACTTTGTTGCATATGCTCTGGCAGCCGCAGATGATTTGGAAATAGAAGAACCTAAAAACTATATCGAAGCCATGACAAGCAAGAAACAAAAACTATGGAAAAATGGAGCAAATGAAGAGATGGATTCACTTCAAAGAAACAACACTTGGGTGTTAATTGAGAAACCAGAAAATGCAAAAGTGATAGGATGCAAATGGGTTTTCAAACTCAAACCAGGAATACCCGGCGTGGAACAACCTAGGTATAAAGTAAGGTTAGTGGCTCAAGGTTTTTCACAGAAAGAAGGAATTGATTATAATGAGGTGTTCTCTCCTGTGGTGAAACACGTATCAATTCGCATCATGTTGTCAATCGTGGTTAACAATGACTATGAGCTCGAACAAATGGACGTGAAAACTGCATTTTTACACGGAGAGCTAGAAGAAAGAATTCTTATGAAACAACCAGAGGGTTTCATAAAGAAAGGAGATGAAGACAAATTATGTTTACTAAAGAAGTCCTTATACGGTCTTAAGCAATCTCCAAGGCAATGGAATCAAAGATTTGACTTCTTTATGAAATCACAAAATTTTGAAAGGAGCAAAGAAGATCCGTGCGTCTACATGAAGAACATCAGATCGTCACAAGCAATATTCTTACTTCTATATGTTGACGATATGCTCATAGCCTCAGGAGACCAAAAAGAGATCAAGAAAATAAAAGAGAGTCTGAGCAGGGAGTTCGAAATGAAAGATTTGGGAAAGGCATCAAGGATATTAGGAATGGATATAATAAGGGATAGATCTAAAGGAATCCTAATACTATCACAGGAAGGTTATTTAAGAAAGGTGGTGGAAGCGTTTGGCATGACGGAAGCCAAAGTAGTGGGAACACCAACTTCATCACAGTTCAAACTACGAAGCCTCAGTTCAGAACAAAAGAAAGAAGAAAGAATATATATGGAGGAAATTCCATATGCAAGTGCAGTGGGAAGCATAATGTATGCAATGGTTGGTTCTAGACCTGATCTCGGCTTCGCAGTTGGTTTAATAAGCCGGTTTATGTCTGAACCAGGAAGAGATCACTGGGCAGCGGCTAAATGGGTTTTAAGGTACATAGCTGGAACTACAGGGAGGTGTCTAACATTTACAAAAGAACCAAAGTTCAGTATCGAAGGGTTTTGTGACTCTGATTATGCAACAGACCTTGACAAAAGGAGATCAGTTACTGGATATGTGTTTAAGGTTTGGGGAAATACGGTCAGTTGGAAATCAGGACTACAAGATGTTGTAGCCCTTTCAACAACCGAAGCAGAGTATATGGCTCTAACAGCAGCAGCAAAAGAAGCTCTTTGGTTAGGGAGACTATGCAAAGAACTAGGTTTTGATCAAGACAGTGTCAAGCTAAATTGTGACTCACAAAGTGCTATGGCCCTAGCAAAGAATCATGTACACCATGAACGAACTAAACATGTTGACACCAAGTATCACTTTATCAGAGATCTAGTTGAAGATGGCAATGTTACTCTATCTAAAATCCATACTAGCAAGAATCCAGCAGATTTCCTAACTAAGGCCTTACCTGGTCAAAAGTTTGATCTTTGCTGTGAAATTCTGAAAATCGTCTAAAGAAGATAGGACAGCAGGTAACTCGGTTATCGAAACACCTCGCACAAGAAGAAGTAATAAGGTTAGAGCATTACAACATTACTTCTTATCGATAACCAGGAAGCTAAATGGGTTACCTGCTAGATACGGGGTGAGTCTCGGTTCAAGGTGGAGAAACTGAGACAGGAATAACTTTTGAAATAAAGAAGTCCGGATAAACTACACCAAAGACGGGGAGATAAGTTGACAAAGAGAACGTCTTAAACAGTTACATATAAACTGAAGGGAGACGAGTACCTTGAACATGACAATGGAGATTGAAGAATACACCAGTGTCTTAAAACAGCTTGGGAGAAGCTGAAACATGAGTCGGTTACATAGCGAGAAAGTGAATGTCTTCACCGGAAAAACCGATTGGTGAAACTGAAATCAAGAAGCCATTAGTCGGGATTACACAAAACATATTCATAAATCGGTTAACAGCTCATAAAAGATCATAGGAGTTCAAAGAACACTTACCCAAAACTCAACCTAGCACTTCATCGAGTTGAAGAAAGAAAGAAAGATTCTTTCTTTTTCAGGAAGAAGAGAGGTCGCGATATCTTGTTCTTGGAAGTAAAAGATGAAGGGTCGGATGAGCAAGGGAAAGAGTGGATCATGGGTTACTTCTGCATGTATCGAATTAAAGAGCTAAGGAGATGAAGCAGGGATATTACGATGGAGAAAGGAAGAGAGGAAGTCATGGATTAAAGTACCTGATAGGAGAACCGGTACGATCTGGAGCTTTCTCGCTTAGAGATCTCGCCTGGAGTCACCGCGGAATCGTCTTCGAGGAAAGGAAGGGGGCTCATGAGTTTTTTTCTTTCTCTTCTTCTGTCGGCAAGACCTACAAAAGGAGGAGTAGCTTAATGATAAATGGGCCCAAGGTGGAGAATTGTTGAAACATGGGCCCAAATATCAAAAGAACTTCAGCCCATCCTGCAAGCATGAGATTAAGAATATGTTAAGCTTAGTGAAATTAGGAAAAAACTATATCCCAATACTATAGAAATTAGTACTTTATGATATCTATATATAGAGATGTAATAGTTATTCATAAGGTAAGGGTGTTAACGTTTTCAAGCAATAATAAGATCTTTAGGTTAAGATATAAAGTCATTCAAAGTTATAAGCTCAAATCAAAGGTTTAATTCCTAACAGTTCGAAATGTTCAAATTCACATTCAAGTTAAGTTTTTTTTTTCTGAAAAAAAATGATTAAACCCAGGTTTGTTAAAGAACAAGACCTAATCTTTAGGATAAGAGGTACACATATGGATAGACTCTCTCTCAAATATTCAAATAGACCGAAAGCAATAGTTCATATCCACGTGGCCAACGAAAATCGAACCCCAAGTTCACCGTATTGAGATTATCCATCGAATACCACTAGCCGAACCCTGCTTACGTTCAAGTTAAGTTTACTTTACCAAACACACACATTGAAGTTTTAGAAGTCTTGCTTCTCATTAAAACTATATTTAAAAAAAAAAATTATGGAAATGCATTGTTTCCAAACAAGAGTAAATATGTTCCGATCATAACATTTTAGTGGCGACATATATGGCTAGCATAATGTGTAGTCGCCATATGAACTTATTGAATTGCATAGTTGTTTTGTAAGAAGAAGAAAAAGATTTACGTAAGATGTAAATGTGAAATGACTATAACGAAATTGTAATATCCAGATATTTCAAATAAAATATGGAATTCGAACGACAATCCATACGTCTATCATAAAGGAAAAAACAGGTGATCGAACACCCCTATATAGTGCACTGTGCACACCACCATCATGCCTGGGTGGAAACCACAAGATTTCGAAGTCTCCTGCGTAATAATTTTAAGTCAGCGAGAATAGTATTACACTAAAAAGTGTTCAGGTAGTCTCAGTGAGTCAGCTTATACTTTATAGCAAAACAGCTTTTAAGTCCTAAATTTTTGGATGTGGATAACTCATGAAGGATGCAGATAAATGATAGTATTGCATTTAATTTAGGAATAGAAGAAAATCCACATTTTAGGTTTAAAATTTTAAAACTATAAATGGACAACAATATGTTCTGAGAAATGAAATATGATATGGCAATAGTTGAAGGAAAAAGTTAATAGTGCTGATTTTAAAAAAAAAAATTGGTGAATTTCCTTAATTTTAAAAAAGATTATTTATACATATTTCTAAGTACGTGAAGAAATGGCATTACTCTATAATTTCACTCTTTTGCAGAAGAAAGAAAAAATAGTTGCAAGACGAGTGATTTATAGATAAAATACAAACAACACTCCACCACCAATTAAGGTATTAAAAAAAACTTCTGCCGAGAATGTTAGTTCCAACATTAGAAACTTGGTCCACATGAACAATTCATACAATAGAGTTAGTAAACTATTCATATGCATTCAACCCCATTTGGATTACAAATTTTCTTTCGGGTATGGTTTAACCGTAAAACCCACCGCCTGCACCGCCACCACCACCACCACCGTAGACATTTGACGGGTCAAGAATAGGCGGCGAGGCAGACACTCCGTTATGGTTACTGACTCTCCCACCTAAATGCAAATCCGACATATTAGGGAAACCTTCTTTAGGTTCAAGCCCTTGATCATACAAGAAGCCTTTAAAGATATGGCCACCGATTTTCACCACCGCCTGGTAAGCATACTCGTCGTTCCCGTCCTCCATTGCCGTCACTCTCACACACTTGAACACCGCGGCGGCCCTAACTTGCCCCGGCCACGCTTCTCTTGACCCTCCTGCGTCTTGCATATATTAATCGTAATTATGGATCATTATCACTAAATAGTCACTCTTGGCCATTTATAACTAATTTGATGTAACGCTATTAGGATATTAACATATCCTATACGATATAAACTTTAGAATAGATATTTCCATATTATATAATTTTTTTTAGATAGGAATATAAATCTTAGAATTGTATATAAGAATGCTTTAAGGTCTTAAATCAATAACACAATAACTTATTCGATTACATAACTTCTCAAACGCTACAACATTAAATATGGTTGCAATCAATTCATTTCTAAAACCTAAACTGTAGCCAAATTAAACCAAACTAAAGCAAAGACTATCGTAAATTTGAAAAATTCTCAAAACCTATATACCAAAAATAAAATGTGTCAACCCGTTATATATACTATGTCACGTTTTATATTGTTTACCACATTCAGAAACCAATATATACTATGTTAACATATGTTATATATATGCATATATACAAACATGAATTCATTTAGATCAGTATTAAGTAAGAATACAAATTAATAAAACGTGATACCTTGGCGGCTGGAGCTGGTATCGAAGCTTTGAGGAGGCGTGTTAGAAGTTGAAGTATGAGAAGTGGCTTGTTGTTGAGACCCACCGATTCTTGGCTTCTTGGTCCCTGAAGAGCTTGAAGGAGACGAGCCAGGCGCCGTTGGGTTCCCGGTGGGCATGGCCTGCCTCTCTCTCCTACGAGCCGCAGAGACCCACGTGCTCTTCACGTGAGTTGAACAATGAAAGCCACGGCTCTTGCAGCACGTCCTGCACCGCCTCTGCTTACACTCCTTCTTCGCCTGGTTACCACAGTCTTGACACGTGGCGGTCCCCGCTGAGCCCGACCCGGAGTTGTTCGAACTTGAGGCCACCGTACTCTTGAAGTGGAGATAGTCCGTCTTGTTGTTGCTGCTGTCATTGTTCTGCCACCTCCGGAAGTTAATATCGGTGTCTTCCTGCGCCGGAGCCGTTGCGAGAAGAGGAATAACTCCGACGCCGAGCGACGCCGCCGCTTCATTACTGTTAACCTGATCGGATCCAGACACAAGTCCAACGTTCTGGTGGTGGTGGTGGTACGCCGGAGCAACAAGGTAGACGTCTCTTAAGCCAACCATGCCTATCTCCGCCGCCGCCGCCGCCGGAGGCAGGCCGTAGCGGAGAGAGGATCCAGGAGGCCATGATGGAACGCCGCCAGCGGCGGCGGAAGCTGAGCCTAAACCAACGGCGGGACCAGCATTAAAACCAAGAGATAGATCCTCGGTGGCGCGTGAAGATGTCGTCGTCGTTGTCGCCGTCCAGTCCGTGAAGGCACCGGAGTCCGACGTCGGTAAGTTATGCCTCCTCGTCGTTGCCACAGCTGATATAAATCAAAACCCTAATCCTAAAAATTATAAATACAAAAGAAAACTAATAAAATTATTTATATTCCCTATTAAGTAAAGAACACATCACACACCTCCAATGTATACAACCATAAATCTACAAAAACAAAATCTTTGGTGGGCAAAGAAGAAGAAGATCCTGCAAATCTACTGTAACCTTTTGTCTTTGTTTCTTTCTGCTCACAGGAGGTAAAAAAAGAACACTGCAACTCTTTACTTTCTTTTGGTTCCTCTCTCTCTCTCCAAAATCTAACTGGTTCTCCTAACTTTCTCTCTCTAGAAAACCTGATGTTTCTTGTACTATTGGGGCTTCTTGTGAATCTTCTTACCTCACTTAAAAACAATACAATGATGTTATGTTTCCTTCTTCTAGATGGTTTCTTGTTGTTCTTGTCTCTCTCTAATAATATTCATCATGGACATCTTGCAGAAAGATAGAGGAAAAAATGATTTTTTTTTCTTTTTTTAATAACCTTTTTATTTATTAATTCTGGTTATTACTTATTCTTGTTTTTAATAATAATAACTCAAAAATGGCACATGATACCTTCTTCTCATTTGCTTTTGGATTCTAGCTGAAGTTTTGATCTTTTAATTTTTTTTCTATTATTCTTTACCAGATGACAAAGTTCACCACTAGCGCTCGTGCGCGTGGCTCCACTTGCGCGTTACCATTTCCGAAGAACCGGTTAACTCTTTTTTGATCCATGGTTCGGTATGCCACACACGTAAGCATTTTTTACCTTTTGCTGTATAGCACTAGCTAGGGCTAGACAAAAACCAAAATTCGATCTAGTTCACTTCCAAGCAAATGTATTTAGGTCATTTCCAACTCGTTCTCTAAAATAGAATGAAAAAGTAAAAAATGAAGTTTTCGTTTGAATGTGTCCCTCTATAATAGAGAAATGCTATATTTGCATCTATTTATAGAGTCAAATTTAACATTCTTATTTTACTAAAAAAATATACATATATATATATAGCATTTCTCTATTATAGAAAAATACATTAGTAAATTTCATCTCTATTTTTTTCTTTTATTATAGAGGTGACTTAGTGATGATCTTAAAATTTAATAATCAAGGAAATAGTTTCCAACTATTTAGCTATTTGTAGTATTTTCCTTCTTTAATATAGGAGCTGTATTTACGGTAACAACAAGGACTTATTTGCGAAATAACTAAAAAAAAAAGAAATTAGATTTTGGAAGACAAAGTAGAAAGAGATATGAAGAGAAAATAGGAGAGAAAAAGAAATTTTGGTTATTTTATTAAATTTTTTTTCTTAGTTAGTAGGTACAATTTCTGTAACAACAATCTCTTAATGATCTTAAAAAAAAGTAAGCTTGGTTGTCAATCCATTCAAGCTAAATTTAGGTCTATTGTTCAAAAGACAAACGAAGCTAATTCCTCCTAATCGGCAAACCAGATCTAAATCGTTTTTTTTTTTTTCAAAAAGTGGTATAAGCACTTAAAAATTGGTTTAGACACTCATCTCATTAATAATCTCATATAAACGACTAATTCTTGAACATTAATCAATATTGACAATATTGGTGTTAATTATCTTGTGGCTTTGTGAATGAATTTGCTTATCAGTATATCTCTAAAAACATGTAATATTTTTATCAAAGCAGTAATTCAGTTTTAGCAATACTATTCAGATCAAGTATCTTGAAACCTAGTATTGGTTGTCGTCGAGTGGTTGTTAGACTCAGAATGTGGTCTAAACTCACGGGCAGTTGGAGATGGTCCAGATCTACTTAAAAACCTGGTGGACGAGTAGTTTCAACCGTAGTTTTCACCCTGGAGTTAGTCAGATCTTGGTTCGAATTACCTTGGATAACAAATTATAAGAAATTGTCTAAATTATCACAATCCTAATACCAATTTTTATGTTTACCTTAACCTTTTTTACCTTTATTTTAAAGAAAGAAAAAATAAATTTATAAACTTATGGTTAACTAATCTAAGACTTAGGGTTTAAAGTTGTGAGGTGAAGTAGAGTTTTAAAATATGAAATTTAATATTCTAATTAATCTAAAAATATTTTGCCTTTTAAGAATAAATGTATTTGTTAAAATGTCTCTTTAATGAAAGTAAAGATGAATAATAATATCAATAATGTGGCAAACACGAAAATTCTTCACAAATAAATCTAGTTCTTAATTAGTTTGATATATTTGTATCTTTACGTCCGTAACTAGGCTTGAGACTTATTATATGGGATTCAGATTCGATCCGAGATCCGTTCTGAAAATAGAATATTTAAGATACCCAAATCTGAATCCATATAATAAAATCTAAGATCCGTCCAAATAAGATCCAGATTCATATATCTTAATTTCAGGATCAAATATCCAGATCCGGATCTATGTTTTTAAAATATAGTAAATTTTAATTTTATTAATAATTGTATTTGATATATTAATATTTCTATATAAAATAAGTTTTATAATATTATATTTAATTTTAATAATATTATATATCATATATATATTCAGAAATTTTATATAAATACTTAATTTATGTATTATTTTTAGAGTTTTTGTAGTTTTTTTTAAATGGATATGGATCCAAATTTGGATATTTGCGGATATCATAATATCTAAACGGATATCTGAAACGCGGATACCTAGAAGACACAAATCTAAATCCATAAACTAAAATTACGGAACCGACGAATCTAGATCCAAATCCGAATATTTTAATTTTTCGGGTATTCGGATGCGTACCGCCCCTATCCGTAACGATTCTTTCGATTAAGAAGATTAAAGTTGCTTTTATGTTTTTAGTTATATAAAAGCTTTAAGTGGAGAATAACTGGCTTGAGTAATGCACGTGAAAGAAGCCTTTCAATAAAATGTTCGTCGGTTCATCCCCACTTTGCGGCCGTCGAATCATTGCTTTTCTTTTGATGTTTTTGAGCCCGTTTCACCTCTGTGATAAATTACGCAACCCCACGGTTTTTTTTACACGGCTATAAACCCATATTGTTTTATAAGTATGCTTTTGTGTGAGTTTTTGGGCAGAAAAGTATGTTTTGTGTTCTATTTGATCTTTTGACTTTTTACCTAATTGGAATGACACAAAATTGTATATTATGATGTTAGGGTATATCCAATAGTCATTATAATCTTCTCTATTTTTAACTTTAAAATAGAGTAACTCTATTATAAAATTAGATTTGCTTCAATAATTTATTATATAATAGAGTTGCTCTATAATAGAATGGAATAAAGAAATACGTTATCCTTTTACTCTATTTTTAGAGTGAAAACATAATATTCTTCTATATTCCACTTTATTGTAGAGTAAACTATTATAGCAAATTCAATTCTATAATAGAGTTATTATATTTTAGAGTAAAATATAGAAGAAATTATAGTATACCATTTAACTTTGGTTGAGTAAATTATCTTTCTAAACATTTCACTTGTTAGTGTCACTAAAAAGTATGTTTGATGTCATTAAGTTATCAAAGTTGGTTAAAAATAGGGTTATAAACACACAAAAAAAATGAAAAAGATAGTAGTAACAAATCAACAATTTGCAGTGCATGGTCCTCTTTAAATACTCTAAAACTGGAAATTGACTCTTGAATACGTGTCTTTAGAGGTGATTGTGATAACATCCCAAGCGGTTCAAAAAAAAGTGATAGCATCCCAAAAGAAAACCTAAAAAACTAAAAATTTAAAAGGATTTTACGGAAGTTAACAAAAAGTAATAGCAACAAAACCTAGAAAAATAAAAGCATGTAACAGTAAGAGTTATGACAAAAGTTAAAAGCAAAGGAGCAGAAGGCACGGGGCTCAAGAGAAGAAAAAATGTTTACAAGCAAAACCAATAATGGAGGGAAGTCGAGACAACGACGAATGCTTCTTTGCCTAATCGGCGGAATGTGGGCTTGTTGTCTCACTTCTCTCCGACATGCGTTGGCCTCACGCGCCTAGCTTTCCCTTTATATACTACCTCTTTTCTATTTTAAGGACCCTGCACCCAAACTAGCCGGTTCATGATAACGATGACTTAACGGTTTGGTGTTTGGTTTAGTGTCCAATGCTTTATGAAGCGAGCAAACCCTGGAATCAAGTTTTGAGTTTGGCGCACGCACTGCTCATAGTTGTATGCTTCTATTTTATGAAAGTCAAGTATTCAATGTAAGATACTTATACTGTTTAATGGTTTTGCTAATATATAGTAGAAGTTAAGTATATTAGTCATTTATACTAACCAATATATATATGACATACATATACAAAAGATGATAATTTGAAGCCTTTCGGTATACATCAAGTGTAAATGGTCAAGTTGCCTTGTAGAGGTTGTTGCGCTCTGCATCCTAGTTGGGCTTTTGTTCGGGAAGGATTAGAAGAAGAGAACCCAACCGCTACATAAAAGCTTGTAGTAAAAATGATGCTATTAGGATTAACTTATTACATTTTGAGGCTTAAGCACGAATTTTTATTATTTAAAAAAAAATCTGGATCGTATATATACAGGCATGTCAATCTAAACTGTACATTGAAAATCTAATACTAGTACATTTGTGTCAGCTTAATTGCTATACTAGGATGCAATGAGTATTTGTATCACTGCTTCTAACAATTTTGGTTCTAAAAACGAAAGACCTATATAATACTTTCTTCTTCTTTGTGTGTTTTGATAAAACCACACTATACTATAATCTACATTTTTGTAGTATTAAATTATCACTCTATATTTGAAGAGAATAGGCCAAGAACCAGCTAGAGGATTGCATGCGTTTTAGCGGTTAAGCGATTTTAGGGCATGAAAAGTTCATCGAATAGCCAATCCAAACGTATCGACCGCTAGGACAGTCCAGAAGGTCTAAACCAATTAAAACTAGGTATCTTTTTTTGTTTTTATTCAGTTCACATTTTCGCATAAAAAACCTTAAAAGTGGCACACACTGACACTTTAAACCTTGAACTTTTTCGACTATCACTTTAAACTTTCAAATTGACATTTGTATCACAAAAAACCTTCAACTTGGCTTACTTCATCATCAAGTAAAAAATTGATCTGTCCAACAGGTAAAAGTGATGATGTGTAAGTTTTTTTCCGAAAAATAATAATTATTTAATTAATAAAATAAATGAAAAAATTAAATAAAAATTCAGAAAAAATTAATATAAAATCAGAAAACTAAAATAAACCTTCAGAAAATAAAATAAAATTTCAAAAATAATTTAGATTAAATTAAAATACAGAAAATTAAATGAAATTTGACAAATTAAAAGAAAATAAAAGAAAAAGCACAAAATTCAAAACAAAATTCCAAATTTTTTTTTTTAATTACAAGATTTTTTAAATAGATTTATCATAGTTGACAATAACAATTTGAAAGATATTAGTGATAATGGTGGTGGTTTCTCAAATAACCATTAACAATGACGTTTTGGACATATCTTTAACGCTAATTTTCGACATCACCGTTAAAAATGATGGTAGATATGTCAATAACAATGTTTTCGATAACCATCATTTAAAGAAGTAGATATGTCAAATTTTTTTTAAATGATAGATAATGTCAAAGTTTTTAATGATGATGTCAGAAACTATCGTTAGAGATATGTCAATAATCAAACTATTGTTCGAGATATGTTAAAAACGTCACCGTTAATGGTTATGTGAGAAATCACCATCGTCATTAGTGATATGTTTGAAATTGTTATTGTCACAATGATATGTTTGTTTTATTTAAAATAATTTTGTAATTTAAAAGAGAATATTTTTTTTTTAATTTTGTGATTTTTTCTTTAACTTTTGTTTGATTTTCTATTTTTTTTCATTTTCTGTATTTTAATTTATTAATTTATTTCTTTTTTTGAAATATTTTTTAAATTTGTAATTTTCTGATTTTTTATTTTAGAATTTTATTTTTGAATTTTCATTCTAATTTTTTAGTTTTTTCGATTTTTTTAAAAATTAAATAATTATTATTTTTCAAAAATAACTGACACATCATCAATTTTACCTGTTAGACATGTCAACTTTTTACTTGATGAACAAGTAATCCAAGTTGAAGGTTTTTTGTGATACAAATGCCAATTTGAATGTTTAATGTGATAGTCGAAAAAATTCAAGGTTTAAAGTGTCAATGTGTGCCACTTTCAAAGTTTTTTATGCGATTTTCACTTTTTTTTTTGTAAAATATTCAGTTGATATTTGAAAGTGGATAAACAGAAACAAGTGTGAAGCCTTCTCTTTACCTATCCTTCACAAGTTCACATATGAATTAGAGAGTCACCTGCGTTGGCAATAAAATTTCATTTTATTCGCAATGGAGAATTTCAAAGTAGTTCGAAGTAATAACGAAGAAATAAAAAGGATTCATGGCCGACATTAAGTTAAAACCTATGAAACGATAATTTTAAACGTGATAATGTAGTAATATGTACAGCTTTATTACATTTTAGGCTAAGGGTTCAAAACCCATATTACTGTTTTTTTTTTGTAACTTAATTCATATTTATAGGGCATCATTTTTAATTTTTGTTTTAGGAAATTTAATACATAGAGCCGGTGACTCGAAGATAAAGCGTTAGCACATTATTGGCAGTGAGAAATCCATTAAATTTCTTATAAATATAAAATTAATTTTTGTTAGTGTTTTTCAATTTGAGAGATTTATGTTAATCTTGTATCCATTAATGAAATATTCATTTAATTTCTTAATAATATAATATTTTAAAAAAATCCATGTATAATAAAATGAAGAAATAACTTTTTATATTGCAAACTATTTATATTTAGACTGAAAAATAAAATTTTAATTATTTAAATCTGAATATTTTTAATATTTAATAACATGTTCTGTAACTAAAAATACAATTTAGTATAATAGTTTTAGTTTTAAGTATTATCAATTCTAAAAATCAATATTTATATATAACTTAATATTATGCATTATAGTATTTGATAGATAGATAATTTGATTTTGTGATTTATAAAAATAAAAATAATTTATTTATTACTTTAATTTAAGGTGTATTTGATATATTTAAAAAAATGAACTTCTTGTGTGACGACATGTCATAATATAGTTTTGAAAACTATTTTGGAAGTTTTTTCAGTAAATAAAATTTTGATTAATAATAATTATTTTATTATTTTTAGATTTCACCGTTGTGCTTGTTCTTAGTTGTTTTATTTAATTTATCTTCATGTTAGCAGAAAAGAAAAACATTTTATCATCTCCGTTTAAAGACCATCCATCAAACGAAGCCATAAAGTATTCAAAGCTACAACGAGTTGCGTGCAAGCAGAGTTGAATTGTCAAGGATGAACCATACAATATCATATTACCTTTTTTCATATGTACATGCTGGAGCACCTCGCAACTTAATGTTACTTTGTGGAAATAATACAAAACGTGCAATTTGTCAACTTGTTCATGCATGACTAACTTGTAACCGCACAATACCAACTACTCATTTAATTAACTAACCACTCTAATTTTTTTTATCTTTCATTTTTTTAATAATTTTAAAGAACAACTACAAAAGAAGAACTATGAAAATACTTTTCGTAGCTTAATCAATTCACTTCTTGTTGTCTCCGAATAATCCCCAAGAACCTTAACGGAGAAACCCTAATCTCATGCTCCGTGATCGTCTGCAACTTTGGTGACCATACGTGTTCTCTCGTCCCCACAAGCTGATCATACTGCTTCTTTAGCTCGGGAGAATTACAAATCTCACTGCTCTCACCACAATCTATTATCGCCTCTTCTCTACTTTTACATATAAGACTCATGATAAAAGCCTGAGAAACTTTTATCAACATCTTCCCGTTTAGTCCCTTAGAATACTCGAAAGGTGGTGGACTTGAAGGGGAGGTGAAGTTCAACGTTGGTGGATTAGTAGACCGAACATTTTCATCAAGATTAGAGTTGAAGATGGACAGACACGAAGTGGTTAAGATTCTATAGGCGAAACGTTCGATCGGTAAGACGAAATAGGTTTGACCTGGGAGTAGATAGTCGTCCATGGCTAGAGCTGGAACTGGACGGCCGATGAAGAAAGAATCTGCATGGCACACGATTTGATCTGGAAACTCAAACATGATTTCTCCAGCAACGTGTTTCTTGGAGTCACATAGGGTTTTGGTGGTTCCTTGCTCAAAGAAAACTAGCGTTACAATTGCTTGGCGTCTACGGAGGATAGGGATACAAGAATTGATGAGAGATTTTACCATTTTTTTTCTGCAGAGAGAGGTTTTGTTTTTATGCTGAAAAGTTATGGATTGTCGTATTAAGAGGCAGGATGTATATATATAGAGGGATTAGTCTTTATGGTCTTTGTGTTTTGTTTGGAGTTATAAAGGTAACCCACTTGAAGGAGAGTTGACTTTTGAAGTGGTCAAACACTCCAAGATTTGCTTCTACATATGATTTTATCATGTCGGTTCCTTGGTCAATCCTCTCGGCTTTGATCATCATCATCTCTCTCTTCGTTTTAGGTTTTATTATAATTTAATAGATGTATTTTTGCTAAAAAAAAATTGCTTAAATTGCATTTATAATGTAATGTTTTTATTAAATACCGTCAAATCTCTCAAATAGAAATTTTTAAAATTTTTATCATAAAATAGATTTCGAAAAATGAGATTTTTTATTTTTAAAAATTTAATATATGTTTTTTCAATTTTAAATCTCGTCTCTAAAACTTATCCCCATAAATCTAAACTTAGATTAGTTAACAATATATATAAATGTATATTTACACATTTTAATAAAATTTATTTTGATCATTTTTCTCTTTAAAATCTATTTTAGTGACAATTTTTTTTATATTTATCTTAAGATGTTTCTTTATAAATAAATACATGATCATAGAATCGTGGAAGTTTACGCAAAAAGTTGATTAGAACTATTAATCTTTGTTTTAATATATTTTTTACTATTTGATAACAACACGTTGGTCCCGTGACTTATTTCATGACGACTGTACCGACAGGAAGAATAATATAATGGTCCAGATACATACTCCCTTATCTCTGTTATCAATTTCTTTGTTCATGTCGTTTCAAGATCATTAAACATATCCAAATTATGGTTTAATGTATCTAACCTTTTGAAATTATATGGTTCACATATAGCCTTTGTATTTTCACTTTAAAGGAAATAACTTGAACAAGCAAGAGTTAACTTATGTTTCATAAGGGTTGAAATTATTGAAACTTTGTGTATCATTATATCATATTTTCTAATTAAATGGAGAAAAAGGTGAGAGGCTTTACCTTGGTTTTTTATTAGTTTATAATCTTTATATATCAAGTATAATTTAATATATATCTAGACCTAAAAAGTAATACTAATAAACACATGTGTAAATGGGCCAATATAAAAAATTATAAACGGGCCTCCAAAATTTTCTAACAGAAAGGATGATGAGGCTAACGTGTCCAAATAACTATAGTTTAATGTGACACGGCCTTATTCAAACTCCTACCGATTTTGTTTCACAAGAAACACACATATATATATACTTTTTCTACGAATATCCTAATACTTTAAAAAACTTTTATCACCAAAATAAAATTTAAAAAGAAAAATAATTAAAATAAATTTATTAAAAAATGTAATTATACATTATACCTTTTGAATTAATTAATTTAGATTTATGGTTTAAAATTATAGACTGATATTTTAGAATCGATATTTAAAATAAAATAAAAAAATCAAAATAAAAACATATGTTTTCATTATTTTTACTAAAATATAGATTTGTGACACAAAATTTAAAATATCCATTTGAAAATTTTTTCTTTGTTGATATACACAATTACACATAACAAAACGACAGATATGAGAAATTCTGAATATTTTCCCACTTATCATAAAATATTTAAAAATTCTCTAGTTTATATTACAAAAAGTGTTGACAAAAAAAACTAGAAAAAGTCTTCTTATAAAAATTCACCACACTTCAATTTTTATATAGGTCATTATCTGAAGACACACAAAATCAAACTAAAATGTTGAAAATCATAACTGACTAACAAAAATTCTTACTAAATTTGCAAAATTTTATATAATCTAATGTTAAAAAATATAATCTAATGTTAAAATAGTACTATGAGCTAGTCTTTAAACAAGTTATAAGTGATTGACTAGACCTTAAGCAAAATTAAACAAAAAAATAAAATAAAGCAAAAAGAGTGATTCATATCTCTCTTCTTTTGCTCTCTCTCTCTCTAGCTAGAAAAGTGCGTAATAGAAGAAGAAGAAGAAGATCATCATCTTCTCTAGATTCTCTCTCGCGTCTGCAGCAGCTCTGCTCTCTCTTGCTTGAACGGCGTCTCTATCTCGGAGAAATCTACTATTCGAGCTTGCTTCTCCGTTAATCAGAGTGAAGCAAACGTTCCTGGATCGAACGATCATCGATATGAATGTAGATTAGTCTTTCGAAACTTTCAGTAAAGTGGCGTTGAGATTCTGTGTATGTCGAGAAACGGAAGGATGGCGTCGGATCTTAGCAGAGCTGTTCCCGTTGAGAGAGATATCGAGCAGGTTGTGTTGCTTATCTCCTTCCTCTCTTGCTAGCTCTTAGGTTAGAGATAGAGAGATGAGTGTTGTTGCATAGGCGAACCTTCCTTAGATACCTATCTTCGATTTGCATATACTCCAAGCTTATTGCATATAGATAGTTATCAACTTGGGAGTTTTATTAGATGCAATTATCATGGAGATAGCATTGTTGAATCTCTTTTTTTTTTTAATGTATTGTTATGATTCATAGTTCAGTGTGTATTGCTTTTGATATTGTTATTGCTGAGATGAAGTCTCTATTGCAAGGGATTCACTTATTTGGATTATGGATTCTGCTATTTGACTGACTCAGGCAATCATTGCACTGAAGAAGGGAGCTTACTTGCTAAAGTATGGAAGAAGAGGGAAGCCTAAGTTCTGCCCTTTTCGCCTTTCAAATGTAAGCAATTTTAATGGTTCCATTTTCCTTGAAGCTATTGCTAGTAGTGCTCCACGGTGATATATATATATTTTTTTTTTTTTTCTTTCGTAATTTGGTTTACATTGTTTGGTGTTTAAGAGATAGTTGCCTGTAACTTTCAGGACGAAACTGTTTTGATATGGTTCTCTGGAAAGGAGGAGAAACATCTGAAGCTAAGCCATGTTTCTAGGATCATATCTGGACAACGCACTGTAAGCTGAGAGCTGTGTTTCGTTTTTGCCCTCTTTATGATCTTTTATGCAACTTTTCATGTGAAAATTTCCTTGGTCTGAGGGTGCATATTTGTGCCGTACCTATCTTACGGTGATATTTTTCTGATATCTGGCATTGGTGGCTCTCTTGTAGCCTATTTTTCAAAGGTATCCTCGCCCCGAGAAGGAATATCAGTCTTTTTCATTAATATATAGCGAGAGGTCTTTGGACGTGGTGAGATTTTCTCAAACCATTTAGTCATTTACCTTTTTTCCGCTTCTGCTATAAAACAGTCACCCTGTCATTCGTAATATCACTGTGGTTTTAAGGTTAATTAACATGGTGGTAGGATTTTCTTTGGTAGATCTGCAAGGATAAAGATGAGGCTGAGGTGTGGTTTAGTGGTCTTAAAGCCTTGATTTTGCATTGCCATCAAAGAAATAGGAGGACTGAATCAAGAAGTGATGGGACACCATCTGAAGCTAACAGCCCGAGGACATATACCCGGAGAAGCTCTCCTTTGCACTCTCCATTCAGCAGCAATGACAGTTTGCAGAAGGTTCTAGATAAAGTTTTCCGGATTCACTTGCATTTTAACACTAAAGACGTTTCATTGTCTTTCAGGATGGTTCTGATTACCTTCGCATTCACAGTCCATTTGAGAGCCCACCTAAGCTTGACAAGGCATTATCGGACATGGCATTATATGCAGTTCCTCCAAAAGGATTTTATCCTTCCGATTCTGGAACTATTTCACTTCATTCTGGAGGCTCAGATAGTATGCACGGACATATGAGGGGTATGGGCATGGATGGTTTTAGAGTTAGTATGTCAAGTGCCGTTAGTTCCTCGAGCCACGGCTCTGGTCATGATGATGGCGATGCGTTAGGAGATGTTTTCATCTGGGGAGAAGGCATCGGAGAAGGTGTTTTGGGTGGTGGACACCGTAGAGTTGGAAGTTCGTTTGACATAAAAATGGATTCCTTATTGCCAAAAGCTTTAGAATCTACAATAGTACTTGACGTCCAAAATATTGCTTGTGGTGGACAGCATGCTGTCCTTGTGACAAAACAAGGAGAAAGTTTTTCTTGGGGAGAGGAATCTGAAGGCAGGCTTGGCCATGGTGTTGACTCCAATATTCAAAATCCAAAGTTAATCGATGCACTTAACACCACAAATATTGAGCTTGTAGCTTGTGGAGAGTTCCATAGTTGTGCAGTTACTCTATCGGGGGAATTGTATACCTGGGGTAAAGGAGATTTTGGTGTTCTTGGACATGGAAATGAAGTCAGTCACTGGGTCCCTAAAAGGGTTAACTTTCTGTTGGAAGGGATACATGTATCATCCATTGCTTGTGGACCTTACCACACTGCAGTTGTGACCTCTGCTGGCCAGTTGTTTACTTTTGGTGATGGGACCTTTGGTGTTTTGGGCCACGGGGACAGGAAAAGCGTTTTCATACCTCGGGAGGTTGAATCTTTAAAAGGTCTTCGCACTGTTCGGGCAGCCTGTGGTGTATGGCACACAGCTGCAGTTGTGGAAGTCATGGTTGGGAGCTCGAGTAATTGCTCTTCTGGAAAGCTCTTCACATGGGGTGATGGTGATAAAGGTCGTCTTGGTCATGGTAATAAAGAACCAAAACTTGTACCTACCTGTGTTGCTGCTCTTGTTGAACCCAATTTTTGTCAAGTGGCATGTGGGCACAGTTTAACGGTTGCACTGACAACATCAGGCCATGTTTATACTATGGGCAGTCCTGTCTATGGTCAGCTGGGAAACTCACATGCAGATGGAAAAGTTCCAAATCGTGTTGAAGGTAAACTTCAGAAGAGTTTCGTCGAAGAGATTGCGTGCGGTGCTTATCATGTTGCAGTCTTAACTTCGAGGACAGAGGTTTACACCTGGGGAAAGGGATCAAATGGTAGACTTGGTCATGGGGATGTAGATGATAGAAACTCCCCAACATTGGTAGAGTCACTTAAGGATAAACAGGTGAAAAGTATTGCCTGTGGCACTAACTTCACAGCAGCTGTCTGCATTCACAGATGGGCATCAGGGATGGATCAGTCCATGTGTTCAGGTTGCCGTCAGCCCTTCAATTTTAAGAGAAAGAGGCACAACTGCTATAATTGCGGCCTAGTGTTTTGCCACTCGTGCACTAACAAAAAGTCGTTGAAGGCTTGTATGGCACCGAACCCGAACAAACCATATCGAGTGTGTGACAAGTGCTTTAACAAATTGAAAAAGACCATGGAAACTGATCCATCGTCTCATTCTTCTCTGAGTAGACGAGGAAGCATTAACCAGGGATCAGATCCCATATACAAAGACGACAAGTTGGATTCTAGATCCGATGGACAGTTAGCTAGATTTTCACTGATGGATTCCATGAAACAAGTGGACAATCGATATAAGAAGAACAAGAAATACGAATTCAATAGTAGCCGTGTCTCGCCTATACCAAGTAGAAGCTCTCAACGGGGTGCGCTTAACATAGCCAAGACTTTCAATCCAGTATTTGGAGCATCAAAGAAGTTCTTCTCAGCTTCTGTTCCTGGTTCTCGAATTGTGTCTCGGGCAACTTCTCCAGTATCAAGACGTCCCAGTCCACCTCGTTCAACAACACCAACTCCCACTCTTTCAGGACTAACCACACCAAGAATTGTGGTGGATGATACTAAGAGAACCAATGATAATCTAAGCCAAGAAGTTGTTAAACTAAGATCTCAGGTAAGCTTCCTCTGGACCATCTTCTGTTTCTCTTCTTACATAATTCGTCACACGTTTTTTTTTACTACAAAAAGACATAGTTGGTGAGATTATGCTATTACGTTTCTGTCCTGTGTTTCCTGCAAATACGTTCTGGATTTTAATATGTTGATGAGATCATGCTATTTGAAGCGTACTTGGCTTCCACCAATTTTAATTACTGCCTCAGTTACTCTTATGATTGCTTCTTTGCTAACAAGTAGATGATCAGGTTGAAAGTCTTACAAGGAAGTCCCAGTTCCAAGAAGTTGAGCTGGAAAGAACAGCCAAGCAGCTCAAAGAGGCGTTGGCAATCGCTAGCGAAGAAACGACAAGATGCAAAGCAGCAAAAGAAGTGATCAAATCACTTACCGCTCAGGTAATTTCAAAGCTCAAAAACAAAGATATGTTTTATGCATAGTGATTTCTTATGACTGATTACAAGCATCATCGAAACTATACAGCTAAAAGACATGGCTGAAAGATTACCCGTTGGATCAACTCGAGCTGTGAAGTCACCTCCGTCTCTTAGTTCATTCGGTTCCAGCCCTGGTCGTATTGACCCCTTTAATATCTTAAACCGACCAAACAGTCAAGAATCCGAGCCAAATGGATTAAATACCCCAATGTTTTCTAATGGGACCATTACACCTGTATTTGGGAACGGTGAAGCAACGAATGAAGCACATAACGACAAGGAATGGGTCGAACAAGACGAGCCTGGTGTCTACATCACCCTTACAGCCTTACCCGGAGGTGCAAGAGACCTCAAACGTGTCCGTTTCAGGTACATAATCATATCTTTATTAACGCCTAAAAAAAGAAACAATCAGTTATTTTGCATAACCGATTTGTTTTGATAACAGCCGAAAAAAGTTTAGTGAGAAAAGAGCGGAACAGTGGTGGGCAGATAACAGAGGAAGAGTCTATGAACAATACAATGTACGAATGGTTGACAAATCCAACGAGGAAATAATGCCTCGTTGAAACTCTTTAACCACTTCTCTTATTCTTTTCACGTCCGAGTCAGGTGAGTGCAGGATATAACAACAGATTTATAACATATATATAGAGAAAATTAGATGTTTTTAAAGTGTTGACGTGCTTCTTTCATTGTAGTTTTGGGGGGATTTGTGTGGTTTTTGTTGTGAGAAGGTTGTATATTCTGTGAAGAAAAGTGTTCGAACGACTGATTGATTATAATGATCAACATAGCAACAAAAGTTATATAGTTCTTGTAAAAAAACAAATGATCAAATGGAAAATTCATAATTTATAATCTTAGATCACGAAACAAACCAGAAAAACATCAATGTATCACTAATCATGAAGCATTCAAACACAAACAAAAATGTTCCAAGATGAATCACTTGCAATTTTTTCTTCCTCGTCGTCCATAGAGGAAAAAGCAGATAGAGTAAAAACCAAAGAGAGTAAGCTCTGTGTGGTGTATACTTTGATTAATTTGAATGATAGTCTTTTTGATTGCCTTTGAAACAGAAATATCAAAAATATTAAATGGCTTTACTAGTTTGGCTACAATAAAGAGAGGATGAGACTGAGAGATGTAGGTTTAAGTTAAAGTATATATATGTTAGGATGTCTTCGGATAGTGCTTCGGATTTAGGATATACCAAATCGGGTTCTAGTATCTAAACTTGTTCAATACATTACCCGTTTGGATATTTTGCTATTTCGGTTCAGCTAAGGCCTAAGTGAGAGAGTACACTTGCATAGATTAATCTCTAATCATGTGAATCTGGTTTCAAAGCAGACCATATCCGCACTACCAAGAAAAAAGAAAAAACACAACCTGGTTTCTTCTGTTCCTAGGTTGTAGCAGAAGCAGATAAAAAAACCTGAAGAAGATCACTGAGCTGTATCTCAAGAGGAACAATGTGAGTTTCAATCAAGCCATAGCAAAAAGATACACCAGTGGACTACAACGCTTGTCTCCTAGCTTTGCTAGGACATGGAGGAATCTAAAGTTCATCCTCAAATTAAAAACCTGCTAAGAGTAGCATTTTTCTTCTACTTTCTGCTGAAGCAATAATAAAGTTTGTATTTGATGTTTCCTCGAATCAGTAATATTGTTTAGTAATTCATAGTAAAACTGGAATTACAAGTCAGTTGTTTAGAAAATTCTTCCAAGCCCTCAAAGAAACACAATGAAGATGAGGGAAACATGAAGCATATTATACAGGTTCTTTCCTTCTCAGCCGCTGCGTAATAAGGCTGTGGCAATACCAGCAACAACCCCAACAGCAGTAACAGCTATTCCAACGCCAATAACACCATCTGCTTCCAATTAAAATGGATGAGAAAGAAAAATAGCACAAGAAAGTACAATCATGTGGTTGTTTTACCTTTCACAATACGGTCCTCTATAGCCATTTTTAACGTCTGAGCCTGGCTCCACTCTGGTTCCACCTAAAACCAATTAAAAAAAAGAGCATTGATGATGAATACATCAACACCAATAAGTTATTCTGGACTATATCCATGGATAAGAGATGATCAAAACCTCCAAACACCGTTCTATACAGTCCCTGCTTCTTGAAAAGTCACCGCCACGATAGTACCCAAGGGCAAGGAGATATAGCTTCTCCCTTAGCTTCATTGGACTCGTATCACTAACAACCGAAGCTGCATAACAAAGCAGAAACATGGATCAAAACATCCACCTTCGTAACAAGTCAATACACTCTTACTTACATACCTTCAAGCATTGATATGCCACGCTGTATATCAGCAGGTGTTTTTGAATGAACAAGAGCCCATGATAGACGCATGATGCATTCTTTCTTAAGCCCTTCGTCTTGGCCTCTCTGAGCCTCTCCAAGCTCTTTCTCACATCCCTGAGATAATGAGAAACGCATCACACACATACCAAAAAAAAAAAAGCTGTAAACATGTCGTGATCTAGAGGTTCCTATGCGGTGGATTTGAGGAACCAAAAAAAAAAGCGAGATTATAATAAAGTTACCGAGATGATGTCGGTGTCGCACAAGGGGAACTGATCGGCGGAGGCAGAGGCAGCGCCGGAGAAGAAGCCAGAGACGGAATCAAAAACTTTTCCGATGGTCGCGTCCATTTTCCTGTCGCAGCTGCAAGAGTTTTTGAGTTTTCTCCCGATATCTTCTTTGGCCAATTACAAGACTTGACCAGGAATAAAGGTTATGTCTTAATTTTGAGTTGAAATGATATAATTATCAGTACTAATTGAGGGTTTTTTTTTTTTTTTACTTATGAGTTTATTAAACAGGTTAAAATCTATTATTACCCTTTAGTTTTTAATATTAATTTATTTTATTATACATACAATTATGGAACTGATAATTAATTTTAATTATACGATTTTATAAAAATTTATCGAGAAATATCTTTAAAAGAGTCTTTGTCAAAAATAGTTTTCAAGGAAATGAAGGAGCAAAATAGATTTTTTTAAGGGTGTAAATATACGTTATGAAGTAAAATTTTAAAGATGAAGTTTAAAATTAAAAATAAATATTAAAATTTTAAAATGAATTTTTTTGAAGGCTATTTTGGTGACAAAAACTTAAAATGAATTATTTGAGAGAATTTTCCAAAATTATATTTAGTATGGTTTTATTTGAGCTATAGTAAAAATTTAATAATATTTTTAAATATATATTGTTATTAATGAATTGTTTTTAGAGCAAAAAATTATACATTTGTCAAATCATTTCTATTTATAACAATTTCAATCATGTAAATATCTATACTATTATTTGTAAAGTAATTTTTTGTCTCTAAATTCTTACACTAAAAATTGAAATGGCTAAAGTCGATGTTACTTTTAAAAAATTTAGATTTATTTATTAGATTGGATAATTTATTGTAAAATATAAAATAACTAGAATAATAATGTAGTTTAAAATAAATAAAATAATTTTTTTGTTATCTTAAATTATAGATTTTAATCATAAAAAGTTAAAATAAGTGTTTAAAAAAATACAATAGTACACGTACATATTTTAATAAAAAAATATCATATATAAATAATAATGTATTATATAAAGCAATTCTATCAAATAATTTTTTAAAAATTTTTGTCACCAAAATAACTCTTAAAATAACTGAAATAGTCTTTTTTAGTTTGAAAATTTTAATATTTATTTATTTTTAAAATTTTAAACATCATACCTTTTTAACTCTAAACTTTAGGTCTTGATTAGTTAATTATATGAGTATAAATATATATTTATATTTTTTTTATAAAACTTATATTAGTTATTTTTTCTTTGAAAGCTATTTTTGTGATAATTTTTTTAGAACTATCTTAGAGTATTTTTCTCTTATATATTTGCGAATCAGTTTTTTGCTCTTAACTCTCAAAATAAAAGTTATAGTGATTAAAATTATTGTTACCCCGAATATAAGTTATTATATAATTAACAATAAATATTATATTCAGTAAAATATTAAACAATTTTTCAAATTATTAATATACTAAAATAAATTATATACTATCTTATTTGCTCATCTTTATTTTCTTGTCATGTTTGTAAAAAGGTAGTAAAAAATAAATGATATAATTCTCTCAAATATTTTTATTATGTTATTGTTACAAAATAGCACTTAAGAAAAAAATGGATGAAATAAAATTTTTTATTTTGAAAATTTTAATTTATTTTTTTAATTTTAAACTTTATCTTTAAAATCTTATTCCATTACTTTAAACATAAGTATTGATTAGTTAACTCAAAAGATATAAATATATTAATATTTTTTAATAAAATATATATTTATATATATATTTTTATTTTTAAAAATTATTTTTGTGATCAAAGTATTTTTATGACAGTAATAATATGTTTATCAAAAATAAACATAGTAGCACCTTGACTAGAAAAAATGGAAAAAGAAGTTAAAGTGTGGGAGAGAGAGATGGCTTCCTCTTCCTAACATTGACCAACCCTCTCTTTGTTTCTTTCTGAGTGAGAGAGAAAGAGAGAGTTGAGAGAATACGTTAACCGCTTCTCTTTCTACCTTCCTTCTTCCCCGCAGAGAAGAGACAAAATCTCCCTCCCTCTCTCTCTCCTACCTGCACGTTGTCCAATGGGCTTCCTTTGCTTGTTTGGTTAATTAGATTCGTCCGTTTCGTTAACCGAAAGCAAAGCTCAGCTCACATCAATGGAGTGGGTGGGAAAAGTCGTTAGGAAGGAGATCGAAGGTGTTGGCTTCTGCTCCGGGACCGTCCGATCTCCCGATTCTTCTGGAAATGGACTTACCGAGGTTTCGGATGCTGATCTCGTGATGGGAGAAGGAGGATCTCTGGTGAAGCCTCGCGTTGGTAGGAGGACAAGGAAGCGATCTCGTGCGGTTAATGTAATGCGAAACGTCGATTTGAATGTTAGTGATTGCTTTGGTGTGGGTTTGAGAGGGAATGTTGATTTGAATTGTGGTCCTGTGGAAACCCTAGGTTTGGATTTGAATAGGGATGTGGAGGAACGTAGAGATGAGTTTGATTTGACTACTGGGTTGATTAATGTGAGCATCGATTATGAGGAGAGTTCTAGTGTCAAAAGGAGGGGGTTTATTGATTTGAACATGGATGCGAGCTCTGATTTGAGTCCGCATAAGGAGGTGGGAGGATTTGATTTGAACTTGGAGGTTAACATGGAGAACAACGTGAATGGGAATGACTTAGTTCAAGAAACCAACATGCAGGATGCAAAAAGTGTCCAGGATAATCTTGTGACTGGAGAGTATAAGGAGGTTCATGTTGCTGAAGTATCCAGCGTTCAACTTTTGGAGGAGATACGGAAGCAGGACGGTGTTTCAGTTCAGGATCTGAATACCCCTCATTCTAATGGGGCTGAGCGGGATATTGATCTTCCTAAGCATGATGCTAAGACTGTTGTTGAGTCTCTCTCTGATAAGGAAATTTCAGATGAATATACACGTGGCAGGAGGAAGAGAAGAAAATCCTCAGAGAATCCAAAATTCACGAGCCAACCTCGGTTGAGAAGAAGTGCTCGTAGAGCGTTAGCTCGTTTTTCTACCAGTAGCAATATTACAGCTTGCTTAGCTGATGAAGTATCCCCTTCTCCGTCAGTTAGTAGTCTGACAGACGAGAAAACTTGGATTCTTGATGGAAAAGCTGAGAATATTTCTGTGCCTCCGCCAAAGCCACAGTTACCTCTATCCTCGCATATTTTGAATTTAGATGGTCTTCCCATTCTTAAAGTCTTTTCTGCTTATTCTTGCTTGAGGTCCTTCAGTACTTTGCTGTTTTTGAGTCCCTTTGAGTTGAAGGATTTTGTGGAAGCGCTGAGGTGCATGTCTCCTAGTCTATTATTTGATAGCATACATGTTTCTGTTTTGCAAATATTAAGAAAACATTTGGAGAACCTCGTTGCTGAAGGTGACCGGTCTGCAATTGCTTGCCTGAGGTATGAATACTTTAGTTTTATTGCTGTTACATGGACATGAAGTTTTTCCTGTTTTGTTTCTCATGCTTTGCTGGTCGTGTGTTACACGCAGGAGTCTTGACTGGGATATGTTGGATGTGGTTAATTATCCCCTTTTTGTAGTCGAATACCTACTGTTTTCTGGTTCTAAGGACAACCCTGGAGTGGATCTAACTCGGTTTAACTTTTTCAGAAATGAGTATTTCAGACAGCCAATGAATTTGAAAGTTGAGATACTTGCTCGTTTGTGTGATGATATGACAGATACTGAAGTCGTGAGATCAGAGCTTAATAAAAGATCCGTTGCAGCTGAGTCTGAAATGGAAACTGATAGGAAGAGAAACACAAAAGTACGACGTAGAAAGCGAAATATGATGGAGCTGGCAGATGATTCTTCTTTGAATGATGAGGCCGTTGATGGCTCGTTTGACCGCAACAGTGACGACTGTTGCCTTTGTAAAATGGATGGGAATTTACTTTGCTGTGATGGTTGTCCAGCTGCCTATCATTCTAAGTGTGTCGGTGTTGCCACTCACCTTTTGCTTGAGGATGACTGGTACTGCCCTGAATGTTCATCTGACCAGCGTGTACCAGGATGGAAGCCTGAAAAGCAAATTCGAGGAGCAGAGTTTCTAGAGATTGATCCCCATGGCGGAAAGTACTACAGCTGTTGTGGCTACCTATTGGTGTAAGTTTCTTTCTTTGATTCTTTACTTTAAGAAGGGCTAATGCATGATCTCAGCGGAATCAATTTTGTGGATCAGCACTATAAATTTTTTTTCTCAGTAGAAAAAGAAAAAATATATTTTATTGAGTAATAGCAACTTTTGTTGTCTCACCTCAGTGGTACAACTTTATGATGATGTCTGGTAAGCACGGTACACGCATGTTGATTATATGCCACAGCTCGTAGGTGAAGGTTTTAGCTTTAAAAACACTACCCCTATTTTAGCTAGCTGGAGTATTAACTTAAACTATGCAGTATTAACTAATATATGCATATAACATGATAAAACTGTAAAACTATGTGTCCCACCTGTAGTTTCCAGTAAGTTGAATTGCATGTTTGGGCAGGTGAAAGCCTGTTTTGCTTGTTGTTTAGATGCAATTGTTGACCCTTGGTTTTAAATTTCAGTTTTACGCTCTATACATGATGTGCTGTCTTTCTTATCATCTACTTCTAAGAACTTATTTCATATGCTGATCGTAGAAACTGCTATATCTCTTCATAGGTTGGCTGATGTTGTACTATGATTTTGCAGGATAGATACCGACTCCACAGGCTCAGTGAACTACTACCATGTAAATGATTTGATCCTTGTATTGGAGCAACTCAAGTCATGCGGTAGTTTCTATATTGGCGTAATAAGTGCAATTGAAAAGCACTGGAATATTCCTGTTGGGCTGAAAAGGACTATCAGTGGTGTGAACTCGCAAATATCCGTATGCTTGGATAAGCCAGCCAAAGGAATGAATTCTTCTGTTGATGGATTTAAGGCTCCTCTACCAGCTCCAGGAAAACGGCCAGCGTCTGGCGTTAAGAAAAAGCTTGAAGAAGGATCTAGTAATGGAGGTTCACATAATCATTGTCATAGGACTCGTCGGAAGATATCAGATTCACCTACTGGACTAGATATTCCTAATGTGAGTTCTGAAGGATCTGCTGAAACTGTACAAAATGGTTTGGATGTCCAGCGTCTTGATGAACCAGGACCATCGAGCATTTTGGATGTCATGAAAGAGCCAGATTCGAATATTGATTCGTCTTCCCGTTATTTGGCTAGAATGAACACAAGGAAAGGAATTAGACTGAATGTGCAGAGCGAATCAGGCTACAGAAACCAGTACATATTTGCTCAGATGACTACAGCAATTTCTGAAGAGATGACGCGGAAGTCACCCATCCGTACCATTGATATGAGATCTGATGAAGAGATAGCTTCTACCCAGGTGAAGACTATATTGATGAAAACCACTAAATTTCAGTGGCGAAACATCCAAGGCCTCTACCTAGATGCGTGGAAAGAAAAATGTGGATGGTGTCTTTCTTGCAAATCTGAGGATGCCGGGAGCAAGACAAATTGTCTGTTTAACATGAGTCTCGGGGCTTTACGAGGTCCTTTGGAAAGTGAGATTGCTAACAGTCCATCCATGGATAAAAAAAGTCATCTTATGACTATCATATGCCAGATATTATCCATGGAAAGTCGATTGCAAGGTCTCTTGGTTGGTCCATGGTTGAATCCACAGCATTCCAGGATTTGGCGTGAACACATTCTGAACGCATCAAATATTTCAAGCTTGAGACATTTATTAGTTGAAGTAAGTTTTTTTTCAAGTTTCTTCATCCTAAACGATTCATGTTGCAATGGTATTGTTTGTAAGTTGAATCATTGTATTGGCAAAAGATCACTCTTCATTATTGGCTGCTGCTATGTAGAACTTTAGTTTTGGTTTGTTTTCGTCCTACTTGAAAAGCTTGCAGTAGTCAATTTCTGTTCACTTTGTTTAGTGTGGCTAGGGAAGTTGAATGTTCTGCTACACCTCCATTCGATCAAGACTTAACGATCTTCAGAAGTCTATAAGTAGGATTTTTTGAGCACTTGATTTTTGTGTAGCTCATTAGTGATTAATCTAGGTGTGCATCAACTTTTTTGTTGCCTAATTAAGATTTTGTGAATACCTTTGCAGTTAGAGGCGAATTTGCATCATCGTGTTATTTCACTGGAGTGGCTAAACCATGTCGATTCAGCCATAGAAATGGGCTCATCTAGACATATTCTCATTGTGTCGTCACGATCATCGTCAAAGAGTTCTATTGGTAAAAGACGGGGAACATTGTTGGAGTCTGGGGTTAACCCTACTGCAAAGAAAAATAGTGGATTAACCATGTGTTGGTGGAGAGGCGGCCGACTTTCACGGCAATTATTCAACTGGAAGGCTTTACCTCGCTCTTTGGTCTCGAAGGCTGCTAGACAAGGTACATTTTCTCTTTTGTTCTTGCTTTTGCCTTTGTTCTTCTACTTTCTTTAACTATTCTTTTGTTCCTCTCACTTCCATTTAGTTGTTTCATCTTCATGCACTCTATACTATGCAGGTGGAAGTAGAAAACTTTCAGGTATACTGTATCCTGAGAATTCAGAGCCTGCTAAGAGAAGCCGACGTGTTGCCTGGGAAGCAGCTGTTGAGTCATCTACGACTTCAGAGCAGCTGGGTTTTCAGGTAATATAAAATTTGAATCTAAATGAATGTTATTCTTGTTTCGCTGGTATTGACAATATAATGCAAAGGTTATTATGTTTCCATTTGGCCTATGCATGAATGTAGATGGTATAAGATCCTTTTAAGTTTTTTTTTCTACTCTAATTGTCATATTGCGGTCGAATAAATTTATATTTGGAGTTGCCATCCTCATGGTTATTTTATTGATATTTGCACTTTTACACACTGATCATTTGTCGTGTACCACACTCTCCTTAAATTGCTACTTGTAGGATAACTTTTTTGGCGGTGGAAGATTTTAGCTAACAATTCAGTGATTGACAGGTGAGGGCATTCCAGTCTTACATAAAATGGGATGATATTGAAAACAGTCATATTCTTCCTGCATCGGACAAAGAATCCAAAAAATCTGCCAGGCTGTTTAAAAAGGTGATTGTCCGTAGGAAGTGCATAGAGGAAGATACTGTGAAATATCTCCTTGACTTTGGTAAAAGGAGAAATGTTCCGGATGTTGTGTTGAAGAATGGTCGCATGATTGAAGAATCTTCGAGTGAAAGAAAAAAGTTTTGGCTGAATGAATCATATGTGCCTTTACATCTTCTGAAAGGATTTGAAGAGAAAAAAGCTGTACGAAAAACTATGAAGTCAGGAAGCTCTTTCAGACACTCTGAGATAGAAACAGTACGGAAAAAGTCCTCAGAGGGAAAAGGATTCTCATACCTGTTTGAAAGGGCAGAAAGATCGAAGTCTTCTTTGTGTGAACAATGTAAGAAAGATCTGCCTCCGAGGTATGTACTTATCCACCACCTCTTATGCCTTCCGAAGTCATTGTCTTCATTAGCATAGCAATACTATCTTAACTAAGATTAAAAAGGATTGTCACTTGTTTTAATCGCATTACATTTGACCTACAAACATATCTTTTAGATTTTTGTTTTTTTGTTGAGTAATGATCTTTCTCAACTGCCTTCTGATCGTATTTGTTTTTCTTTAATGACAGTGATGCTGCGTGCTGCCACATCTGCAAACGTGAGTCTCTTTTGCTGTTTGTTTTGTTAAAGTGTTTTTTTTATTGCAGAAGTTATGCTTGTGTAGTTAATCTAGTAAGAACCTAGTCCACACATAACACAAAGGGAGCTCCATAGAACTTTCTTTAATTGAAAGAATTAATTATATTGACCTGCGGTAGAGCCAGAGCCAGTTAAGGTTATCCAGTTCACCAATCAATGTGATGCCCTTAAGACAATGAATGTTTACTCCAAAATGTAACTTGAGAGAAGGGTGCCCATAGAATTGTAAGTAGTAGTTAGTCTGAATCCTAACCAAGAGGTGACTCCTAACATGATCTTTCATATAATATAGTCAGAGCTTTTTATTGATATTAGCTATGATAAAAATTTCAGGATTATTTCACAAAAGGCATATCAGAAGAGCGGACAAGGAAGGCATGTACATTTGTCTTCCATGCAGGAGTGAAGTGCAAGCAAAAGAACAACCGAGCGGACGGAGAAGAGGGCGGCCCCCAGGCAGTTTCCGTAAAAAAAATCGAGTTCAGAAACAAACGCATAAAAAGGTCATACCTGCTCGCAAATCAACTCGGCTAAAGAAAACCAAAACGTCTCTGGGAGAGAGAATATCCGTTAGGTTAAAGAATCATAAAAAGGTTGTTGCAAGCAAACCATTAAGGCGTTCAGGCAGGAGACCAAAGCATGTTATTCGACTGCAGGATGAAAGTACAGTTCCTGGAGAGAGTAAGAAACGGAAACTGGAAACCAAAAGAGGCAGAGGCAGGCCTAAGAAAGTAAAACAAGAGATTTCCATAAGAAAGAAGAGAACAAAAAGAGCCTTAAGCTATTGGTTGAATGGACTCAGCTTATCGAGAAAACCTGGTGATGAACGGGTCAATGAGTTCCGGAGAGAAAGATACTTTATACCTATGGAGAACTCGGATTCTGATGATGATCAACCTAAGTGTCGTTTATGCGGCTCGACTGATTCTGAATCTGGATCAACCTTCATCTCTTGCGAAATCTGTAAAGGTAATCCAAATCTTCTTTTGGTTCACTATTATTTAAATTGCAGGAGTTGGTTTCCATTTGTTTCTAAACCTTTTTTTCTCTCTTTTTTTTTGTGCTGTAATGTTTGTAGAATGGTACCATGGAGATGCATGCGGGATTAACGAGAAGAATTCAAGTATGGTGATTGGATTCCGGTGCCATCTCTGTCGAGAAAAGTTACCTCCTACCTGTCCACATGAGATCTCTACGACATCCCCTGCCCCATCCTAAGCTGTGAATTAGTGAAATGTAGAATATTCTTAGGCTGGGAATCAAGTTGGAAGAATCAGATAGGGCTAGATGTATCTTGAAGATGTCTATACAATTATGGGAGAAGAGTATTGAGTAGAGAATCAAGGAAAAGCAAGAGACAGAGGAGGAAACTGTTTGGTGGTAGTATAAAAGTTAGTTTGGATGAGTAGGTACTAAAGTGAAGTGGTTGACGTAGAATTAGAATGAACAAAGAAGGGGATCCAAGAGTTGATTTATAACATTGATTTAAATTTGCTTTTCAGAATGGTGGGAGTCAGCAAACAAGTGAATGTATGTAAAAGAATATGTTGAATCCACTTTCTATTGAAATCCATTAGTAGTGATGTCTTAGCTTCCTTGCAGTAATTTTGCATACTTAGTGCTCACATTAGTGTTACCAATGGTCAGCATGTTGACATAATCAGTAAACACAAAGCATCTTAGTCTTGAGAAAGAAAACATAGAAGGTAATGAGATCGACTATGTCACTTGGTCGACGTGAGCTGCCTGGGATTACTTTACTAAAAATCGATTGAAGGAAAAAAAAAAGAGAAACTTTACGGAATCTATCACGCGTTAATAGCTTCCCGAGCTTGGTAAACCTTGTACTCATATGGCTTCATAGGGTAAGCTCCCCTTCTTCGTCGCTGGTCTCTGCAATAAAAGGAAAGCAAAATTAGCTGCAGCTTCATAGAAGAACGTAGTTTGTAAACATAAGAAAGAAAGAGACAGAAGGTATACGTTCTAAGGGAGAAACCCTGCTTTCTCTTCTTCTCTGGTCGCCGGTAGCCATTGTCAGAGTCGGAGAAAGAGAGTTTCTGAGTTTCAGTCAGAACACAGTGACAAGCAAACATTACATAGGTGATAGGTCATACCACTTCGGTCCTATTGAGCTTTTAGTAAGGCCCATAGCCCATAGGCTATGTCCATGTTGGAAAGATGTAAGCCTAAGCTGTCAAAGGTTCATAATATCTTTGGATCAAAGTGATGGACGATCTACGCTGTCAAAGGTTCATAATATCTTTGGATCAAAGTGATGGACGATCTACCAAAAGGGATGGTTATTCTAATCGATCTAATCGACTATAAAACCGGCTGGATGGAAGTGATGATGATGATGATACTGGATAGAACAATGTGTTGAATGATTCCACAATCAACCACGAAGAAGAACAGCCTGATTCTACAAGCAACTTCAATCGCCAATAAAAGAGTCTAGTGATTTCACACAAGACTGAATGACAAATTCACATAAAGACACAAAAACTTTGGAGAAAAGAAACTGAAAAGTTTATTAGATTTTAGCCAAACGATTCGTGTCTTTACAATGATGGTTCCAATGAGTTTATAAATGCTCAGTACAAGGATTTAGAAAGAGAAGAAAAACAAAAACATGCTGAATTAAAGAAAAATTAGCCGTTGGACTTTTATGAAAAATCTCGACCAAAATAGGAATTGTGATGAAATGCTTGTATCTAGACAATTTTGGGAAGATCCTAGAAGCCTTTGAGAACTTATGGTTGATGGAACAAATCGCCAAATAATTTGCAATGGCTGAAAAAAAAATAGCCATTGGGTTTTAATGCAAATCGGGTCTAAGAATGGTAAGTTGAGATGATGAGTAATATGACTGATCCAGTGAGGTTTAGTAAATGGTATCAAATCTCCAAATGGTCTTACATGAAATGAATGATCCCCTGGTTTCCACACATGAGTTTGAGTTTTTAAACAAAGAATTTCTTTCCTTAAATAGAATCAGTTTGGATGCAGTATAGATAGTTTGATTTGTAAATGACATATCTCCTAAACCATTACTCCTTTTGGTATGAAACTAATTCGTCGATGCTCTGATTGAGTTGGAAATTTATAGCAAGTGGTTTCACGGTCAAATTCCTCATGGTTGCAAAGATATTCTTTTTTGAATGCACCTATATCGCTACTGGGTCCAATGTAGCTTGTATAGTTGATCTCATGAGTTGGGGTCAACAACTGACATTAGGTCCTCATCACAACATTTTTTGTTTTCTTCTTTTTTACACCTTTTTGTTTTGTCTAAAAATATTATTTTTTGAGAAAATCTTTAAAAAACATTTATTTGAAATTAACCTATTCCATTTAAACTTCTTTTGTATATGAAATTTGCATTTAGCTAATGCAGAATCATGCAAAATGCCGGATCACCAAAAACCTTTTACATATATTAATTTTTTGTTTGGTAATCTACAATGTAGCAATCCACTTTCTGAAACAATTTTTTATGAGTAAATCAAATTATCAAAAAAATCATTCAAAACGACTCTGTGATTGTATTTTGTCGCACAAACTGTTATTCCACGGCTGAAAGAAAAATATGTCAATAAATTCGATGGTTATTGGTGCTACAAACAACCATTTAAAACATAAGTTGTAATTGACATTTTAGACAACAAATAACCCACACACCGGTAACTAGATTAGTATCCTCCCTTGATAACCTAGGAAATGTATCAATAATGCCTTAAGAAAACTAAATGCTATATGTTTGCTGCTTATCACCATGCTACTAAATGATGATATGAGGTGGGGTGTAGTTGCAAAGTCAACCAAAAAGGTGGCAGTGCTATGTGCACATTTTCAAGCTCTATCATACATATTAAAAACACATCATACATATTAAAAACACACATTAAATGTGCACATTTTTAAATACTACCTCATCTTCTTCTTTTTTGTGAAATCTGATGATAAAATTTCTAATTTTTTTACATATTAAAAACATACATTAAATTAATATTATAGATATATCAATTTTTCTAATTATCAATTTTTCTAATTATCAATTTTCAATAACTTTTAATCAATACTAATTTTCTTGGAAATATTCTGCATAAACATTAGACATTTATTTTTGTAAAATAATTATTTTTCTAAAATATCTATCTTAAACGAAGGAATATTATATTTATATATTGAATGCATTAGATTGCTAAATGTACCACTCGGCCCACTCATGTTGTTGAATGTAAGTCATTTGGGGGGACGTATCAATAACTACATCTACAACTCTCTCTTTTTTTTGGTAAACACTACGTCTACAACTTGCTAGATTTTCTTAATCTCTCGACCACCATCTAACGTATTTCAAAATACTAATTAATTCTACAAATTGTGAACCACACTTTATCGATGTACTTTTTTGTAACTCACTTTATATATGTCCTTTCGTCATATAAACGTAACGACATTAAATTATTCATATTTTGAAGTCTGAATTCGTAGTTTTATGTCGCTATCATGTATACATATTAATATCATACACAATATATTAGATCGCAAAAATGGTTAACTGCATGTCTTTTTAAATAGATAGTTAACTGCTTGATTGTAACGAACGGACTATCATCTTTCAAGTTTTTTTTCCTGTTTTGAGTTCGTATATATGTCTTTTTCTGCGGACATTTTCCTTCTTTTAATTAATATGTATAATTGCCTTAAAAGGAAGGAACAACTTTTTTATGTATAATATATATAGGAATCCGCTTACAAATTCTGTAGAAAGACATGTAAACTTTTATCTAATTCATGCATAAAATATGAACTTTTACCATTTTTAATAAACTACTAGATTTTGACGATGGATATTTTTTTATTTTATTGTATTTAATATAAATTTAAATTTTTTTTATAAAAATATTTCTAATTCTTTAGTTAGAAAGAAGATCGTGGTTTATTATGTGCAATAAAATAAAGAAAATAATATGTGATCCAATAAATAAAAGAAATAAATAGTTGGACATTATATTTATCAATAGATGATGATTTTATTTTAATAGAATAGAATAGATGAATAAAACGAATTTAAATTGGTAACTTACAGTTACAACTTACAAGTCACATCCTTGAACTGAATGACGCTTTCTAGCTCATATTGAATATGACTAAGAAATCTATAAAATCATTGAAATTTTACAAACATTTCTTTTAATTTGTTCAACAACCATGACCAAACAAATATATATATACATATATATAATCAACACGTCTGCAGGTTTACACAAAACGGAAACCAAGGGCTCACGAGCGTTAGAGTAAGCCTCTTTCCAAAAGAGCAGCCTTCATAGCTTTTAGTGACTCTTCCATGTCATCACATATCTTGTGAGGATCAGGTATGATTGTAGGATCAACCGCCAACGAGATTATCATCTTCCCCGCATAACTCATGTAATGCACCAACAACGCCTATCAAACACAAAAACACATAAGAAAAAAAAAAGTCTTAAAATAAAACCTCATTTTATTTTCTTGAGCAAACCTTATTTTTTAAATAATTATGCAACAAAAAAATAAGTTACCTGCGGATTCAAAATTATTTTTATCGATCAAAAACTAGTTTTAAAAATATGGTAGTTCTACGTACTTGTGATTGTCCATAGTTACTTGGAGCGATGTAAGCGATAGGATGGCCACGGAAACTTATTTCCTCCATCGGACCAATGACGTTTGAAACGCATGTTGTTAAGTTCACCACTGGTCGGTTGAATATGGTTGCTGCTGCCTAATATAGTGACAAGATTTCGTTAATATTTGTCCTGAAAGTTGCAAACAAATCTTTAATCAAGTTCATTGATCACTTTGTTTACCTTAGCTCCAAACACTTTTAAGATGGTTTTGATGATAATATATACTAGTTCAGCTTGATAAGAATGCTTCTTTCGAGCCATGGTGGATTTGGATATCTCTAGATAGACCAAAGGATCGGTTTGTAAACCGATGGAGAAGGGCAAAATGATAAAGCTGAAGTAGTTTCCCCATCTGCACTTTGAATCCTTGGCCATCATATCTGCCAAAGGCTTTTTTATTTACATTTTGCTCGTCAGTGACTACAATAGATAGTTCAGAGTTACATTTGATGAAGTGTTTATATAATATCTAACCTTGAATCCGATGTCCGACCTCAAATTTACTGTACAACCGGCACGGAAACGTAGTTTACTTGGAAGATGGTTCTGATACGATGTCAATGCTCCGTCCTCCTCATTCTTCTTGCCTTGTTTATCAAAAGAACATGAAACTAATTATGATAAGTTAATAGTTAGAAAAGCTTAAATAATACTCTATTTCTTAATGAGTGTGCCATGTTTTGGGTAAAAACATTTACTTCTCTAAAAAATATTTTAAATATATAAATTAAAAAACAATTAAACCAATTATAAAAAGGGCAAATCTCTCAAATAACCTTTTTTAAATTTTTTATCACAAAAATAGACCTTTTTATTTTGAAAATTTTAATATTTTTAATTTTTAAACCTAAACTCCAAAACCCCCACCCCATAACTCTAAACCCTAAGTTTAGATTAGTTAACCAAAAAGTATAAATATATATTTACATCCTTTAATAAAAACTATTTTGGAACAAAAATCTTTTTAGGTCTATTTTGGTTTTTATCTCTTATAAAAAAATATTGGTTATTCAATAAAACTAAAGTTAATGTAGAAATGTCAAAACATCTTATATTTTTAAACAATAATTTTTTACAACCTCATATATTATGAAGCTGAAAGAATACATCATATGTATTGAATTTAATGTTTACCATAAAGTCGGTTCAAATAGCGTGAAAGAGCAGCTTGTGTAACTCCAAGTAGAACATCATTGATGGTCTAGCAACAGACGAAAGAGACAATAAAGATCCATTGAGAAAAAAAAAAAAGAGAAACCCTTAGTTATGAACACAAACCGTAACGTACCATATTCATAGCGTTCTTTATAAGTTTTATGTCATCCAAAGAGATAGTTCTTCGGTAAAATCTCGTTGGATTCCTCCCAACATCCTCACCACCTTTAAGAGGTGTCTTTGTATCCTCCAAAAACAATATAGTCGCCAAAAGAAGCATTATATCCACAAAGGTATTCCAAATGAGTCTCGCTATAGAGCCAACGGTGAACATCAACCTTAAGAACCAGCCTTGTTTACTAAGTCCATGCGGCACCGTTTGACGCCGTTTCAAGGAAGGTATAGCAGTATTGTCAGGGTCTGATGTCTTATGGGTACATGCAAGCATGAGGGAAATCAAAGACATTCCATCTCCCAGTGAATGGTGAGATCTTATTACACCAACTGCTTCAGCATCTGAGGTTTTGACGTTAAGGATGTGCATGTCCCACAAGGGTCTTGATCTATCTAGAGGAATCGTCGTGAGACGTGAGATGTAGTCATCGACGAAGCCTTGCCCATCTTGGCCTATCTCTTCTGGGTCTATGTAGGGTACAATGACATGGTCTTCTACATTGACTTGGGCCCCTATCCATTTTGCACCATCCTCACTCTATGAAGGTAAGACAAACGGAGATCAAACACAACCAATCCCAAGTAGAATAAGGGGAAAATTGCATATATATATATATATATATATATATATATATATATATATATATATATATATATATATATATATAAAGATGTCTTAAACTATTAAGAAGAAAGATTTTAGTATATATATATGATGTGTTAAAAAATTTTTACATCAAAATATCATTTCACTAAACAAATTTGAGGTGTTTTGGGAAAACACATCGAAATAGAACAACTTATAAAAAAAGTTGATTCAAAAATTTGATATTATCTAACAAAATATAATAGTCTTTTACTGATGTGTTATATAATTTAGAGATTCAATTATATAAATGACTGAAATATAATTCTGTAAAAGTAAAATTTTAGATTTTGATCATTTTTAAATGCACAAAATTGTATAAGTTGGTACCAGTTTGGTGGAAAAACGAGGATGCTTGGAGACATTATGCTTCAAGGCATCAAGAAGTACGTCCGGACAGAACTTGGTTTTGAAGCCCATGATGGTGACGGCGCAGTAGTCTACTTCTGGCGACTGGAATACACGCGCCATCGGGCTGAGCGGCTGCTCCTCCACCACCTCCTCCTCCTCCTCCTTACTAATTCTTACCTTCATCTTCGATGTATGTTTCTTCTCTCCTGTTCTTTTTTTTTTAATAAACATTTCTCCTGTTCTACTGTTATTTATAACGTAAATAGGGGCATGTAGCACGAAGACTATAGGAACACGCCACCCACTCAAATGTTTACACCTCAATTTATTGCATAAAATACTAAAATGTATGGTTCTTAAATTTTTATGATATAGTCTATAGTTGCCTATTATTTTGTTTTGCACCAGTAAATGGAAAAAAAAAAAATCATTTGGATCCACCCGTGACTATATGCAAGTGGTCTTTGCAGCCGTAACGTAACAGTTTTACAATTAATGTGAATTTGATTGACGATCAGCTAGAACAAAAATGTTAGTGCCACATATGTATGCCTTACTCAAAATCAAATTCAACCTAAAAAAAAAAACTGTTGCGGTGGAGATTGCAAGGAGTGTGTTAACTAGTGAAAAAAAGGTCGCTTATGGATCATGTTTGAAATCATTTATGTTGGTTGATCAATTCATTTATTTTGCGTACTATGTTTAAAAAATCATTTGTTTGTTATATTTTTTTTTTAAATTCAGAAAAATATCATATTTTATTATCTATTTTGACTTCTAATTTGTTTTCTTTATTCGATTATGTTTTTATTGTCTGAGTTTGGTTTGAATTTATATATGGTTTCATTCATTTCCTTTTGTATTCAGTGACTTAGAACATTGTTTATTATTTCGTCAAAATAGTTCAAAAAAGCTTTTAGTAATAGGCTAATAAGAAAGTAATCGTTTATATATAGGGCAAATCTCTCAAATAGCCCATTTTGAAGTTTTTGTCACAAAAATAGCACTTGAAAGAAAAAATGATCAAAATAGACCTTTTTTATTTTGAAAATTTTAATATTTTAATTTTTTTTAAATTTTTAAAAATCAACTCCAAAACCCCCACCCCATAACTCTAAACCCTAAGTTTATATTAGTTAACCCAAATGTATAAATATATATTTACATCCTTTAATAAAGTCTATTTTGGTCATTTTTCTCTTTGGGTGCTATTTTTGGAACAAAAACTTTTTAGGTCTATTTTGGTCTTTATCTATATGCTGCAATGTTATTTTATCAGTTATGCATTCTTAAAAAAAAATTCGTATAATTCACAATACTTCATAACAAATATGTCATATTCAATGTTTTCATATGTGTTTTAATATAATTTCATATACGAATAACCAAAAGAAACACCATTAAAGATTAGATGACGACATCTTGTCTTGGCCTTTTCAAAACTCTCTTGTTTGGTAAACTATTTCTTTTGGTAGACTATTTGTATCTGCATATATACCACTGGACCATTCTCTTATAATATTTGGTGATTACCAAAAAAGTCAGGCCAAAAAGGTGCAGCACCATAAATTCTAATTGGTTGGATACATATAAAACAATAAACATCAAAAATAGATGGAGAAAGTGAGAAATATTATCCTAACTACACCTACAAATGTCGAGACGACGTTTTTGTTTGTTGGCCACACACTATTGGCAAAACAAGGTCCTATAAAATTGGTTGAGGAGACCAACCACTATTACAAGTTGTCAACGACACCATGCATCTTTGTCTTTTCGTTTGTTTGACAATGTTGTCAAGAACATAAAATCAACTTCAAAAGCGTTTTTGGAGAGTGGGTATTAAATATTTATATATGATTCAATTCAATTTACTCAACTACCCGTACATATTAATTAAAAATTTCCAAAAACAATTAAAAAAGCTTCAACAGTCAAATATGTACGAACGCAAAAAATCAGAGAGATATACCTTAAAATATACTTAAAAAAATTTTCTCACTAAAATAGACTTCAAAAATAAAATCATCAAAATAGATTTTATTAAAGAGTATAAATATATATTTATAGCATTTGGATCAACTAATCTATACTTAAAGTTTAAAATTATGGAATGAAGTTTTGGAGGTAAAATAAAAAAAAAATATTAAAATTTTCAAAATAAAAAAATCTATTTTAATCATTTTTTTCTTTAAAACCTATTTTGTAACAAAAACTTTAAAATATCTATTTGAAAGATTTACTATTTTTTGGTTCTTTTCAAAAAATCAATAAATTGAAAGAATCATACAATTGTTTGCATCTCCCGACTTGTATATCCGAGCATCTATAAAATCTGAGGATGATCGGTTGGATTCTAGAACCAATCATGCTTTAAATCATTTTCTAAAGCTACAATCAGAAAATAAAATGAAAATGGTTGTAAAACCCTATTTATTTAAACAATATTTTTTGGTGATGTAGAAAAAGAAATATAGCTATAGCAACTATTTTTACAACAAAAATTATCAAAATTTTACATCACAAAATGTAAAACTACATCCAAACTAATCACTTTTTTACCGCGCGGTATCAGCCTGAGTACTCTCAAAAACTTAATGTTTTTGGTTATCTTCGAGATGCTTTACACTTGCAACGGGTATCTCTTTGATATGTATTGTTCAGACCACCTCGGAGATGATGGTTCTACGTGAACTCCATCCTTCTCTCCAGTTTCTTCAACTGCATGCTATTGAAAGGATAATTATTAACATCTGACTCTGCTCTATATTGTGCTGCTTCCATCACGTCTCTTTTGTGCAATTATTCATCTCTTCTTCATGATCATACTAAGAAGGCTTACAAAAACCACAAGAAGATAAAAACTACATATAGTTTATAGGAAACTCTCTCGCGGTAGACAAATTCTGGAGAAGAGTAGCAAATGTTATTCATTCAAATACTCAAATCTGGCACAGTTAAAGGATTTGTGGTGAATTCCAGAGGTCTTCTCTTCCATGTGCTTGCTTAGAATGTTAACATATCTCTATGCATGTCACTGGCAGCTTGACCATTATCTCTAAGAATCAGAGATCTCTGTGAAATCCAGTGAGAAAGGGAAGAAGAGAAACACATGATCAAGCTACCGTGTTAAGGTGCTTTTTAAAACATGATTATGTCTTTGATAATCTGTGAACCAAACATCTGCATTTGTACTTGACTGTGATTTATAGATTCACATTCACATATCTTTCACACTTTCTTTCTCTTTGTCAAATACAAAGGATAAAAGAAACAAGTTCAAACCTCTGTAACACTTTCTGCTCAGAAAAGCAAACGTATTTTCCAAATTTCCAAAAGAAAACAAAAGAATAAAAACAAGACCTACTGACTATTCCCCTGTCTCCTGTCTCCAAATCTAAACACCTAAAGTAACTCGTCTCTCTTTGTACAACGTTACTACAAAACCACACAATATTGGACTCTGACAAGAACAACTAAGCAAACACAAAACCCAAAAGCCAAGAATGATTTGCCAGTATGGGGCAGTGGATATATATATAGCCAAAGCATGTCTCTCTTTCTCAGAGCTTTGGCTGATTATGGTGCACCTGAAGAATCTGTCTCAGCTGGTTCAGAGCCTGATGAGTTGGTTGCTGAACCCCTTTCTCTTTCTCTCCCTGCAGCTGCTTCTGCTTCACTTTTCTTTGCAAAACGGCCTCCACTAGCCCTTGCCCTTCTCATTGCATGCTTGTGTCTCGACTCATGAAGATATGGCTATCACACAAGAGGACACAAGTTAAACGAGTAACACAGAAAACACATGCCTAGATTCCCATCCTGTGCTGCCACATTATCTATTTTATTCCATTTGCCAATAAAATACAATCTTGATAAAAGGAAAAAACATACCTTTCTGTCGATCACTTTCCTTTCTAGCTCAGCCTTGGCACGTGCTTTTCTTCGCCTTAGAATTCCCTCGTACTGTTTTGCATTCACATAAACAGGTTCTTGTGTCATGTCAAGTGGCAGAGCTGTTCTTTCACGAGCCATTCCAAGATATGGACGAAACCCCTGCTTAAAACCATTGAACAACATATAGACTTAGATACTCAAAACTAACTTGACTCATATAAAAAAGTAGTAAGAGACATACATCAAATAAAAAGTAACTATTATAGAGAGAGGTTTAATAAGATACCAATGGTTGATGATGACCATATGCTCCCATCATTCCTCCATAATATGCATCCTGATATGGATTTGGAACACAAGCCTGTAAAAAAAAGTAATCAATTTAATGGCTAAAGAACTGACACATCATATATACACAGAGAATAAGAGGAAACAACATACAATGTAGTGTCCAACAAGCTCTGGTGGTTGTACAATTTGCTGATACGTTGGATCATTCCCTTCTACTCCATGGTTATCTACTGCACTTGATGAGAAACAGTCACTATTATAGGTACAAGAAGAAAATAGGAAGCAATGCCACACTTCAACAAGACAACCTCCTTTGCAGAAGAATGATAATGTTTCAGTCACTAAACCTGGAGGGGAAGAAGTTTCAGCTTGTGAATCCTTACAAGGACCACCGTCTTCAGAAGATGGTGAATGAACATCGTTTGATTCTGAACCATTCGAATTTGATGGAACTCCACAAGGTGTCTCTTGAGGAACAACACCACCAAAAGAGTTGTTTTTCCACCAAGGGTCTGGATACATCATTGGTTGCTGCTGATGGTTGACTTCCTCTTCATCTCCTCCTCCAGATTTCGATTGCATCTCTCTTCAAAATCAAAACCGAATCAAACACAAAGGTGAAAACTTTTTAAACGTCTAAGCAAATGTAGAGACATGCAAACACTCAAAGGTGAAAACTTTAAAACTTTTTCCCCAGTGCCCTCGAATCGTACAATTCAAACTAACATAAAGCTCACGTTTTTAATTTCAAATAGACAAAACAGAGAAGATAAACATACCAAAGGAAACTCAAGTTTATGCAATCGTCTTCTAGGAGTATGAGATTAAAACCCTCAAGCTAGTATGTGTAATCGATCACCAGAAACAGAGTAAAACAAAATCAGAATTTTAAACAAAACAAGAGAAGAAGTTGGTGAAGTGAAAGTGATTCGGAACACCCGACAAGCCGACAGTGATAGAGATTCGTTGAAGAAGAATAAAGGATAGGATTGGGCAGAGGAAACCCTAAGATTTTTGGGTATTTTCTTTCCTTTTTTTTCTTCCAGAATTGTATTATATTTATGAGTGAGTTTATAAACTTAGTGAAAAAATGTGATTTTGATTTGATAAGATCATCCACGAAAGGTGACACGTGGAGGACATTAAAGTTGTTAGCGCGCGCAGATCTGGGTCCGAGCGACACGCATGTGATAGGCTGAGTGATGACACGTGGAAATTGTATTGACTATATGGCCAAAAACAGCTTCATTTTTGGAAAATACTAAAAACTTTTGTTCCTTTTCTTTTTCTTTTTTTGCCTTCAGGGAGAAGAATTTATTTATATATTTTTAAAAAAATTGTCTGTTTTTTAACCAGGAAACATAATTTTTTTCTCTAGATCCAAAACCAACCGTTGTTAATATGAGATGATATAGTGTAAAACGTTCTTTTCTATGAAAATCAAATTAGGAATACAACAGAACCATCTTCTTCCACTTACCCCAAATTGCAACGAAATTTTAGGGGAGTGTTAGTCTGAAGTTGGAATTGATTTGATTTTTAATGAAATTTTAGATGATTTTAATAAATTGAAGAGTTTAAAGTGATTTTTGTTAAACTGCTTTACAATATCACCTAAAACTATAAGATTTGAATGTCATTTTTTTCACTAAAAAACTTCACTCAAATACTCTAATAATAGTAGATTTGAAATAAATTTTAAAATTCATGTTTAAATAACTATGAATTTATCATTTTAACATAAATCACTTAAAAGTTTCAGTGGAATACACCTTCCGCCCCTCCCCCCCTTATTTTTTTATTTACGGTTCATTTCAGTCTTGTTTGTTAATGTTACGATATATATACATGAGATCATTAGTTTAAATTGAAAAGATCATAATCATTGCGTTAAAGGTATTTAAGTGATTACTAAAACTAAACTAATATTATATATTGTGGTTTTGGGTTGAAAAAATTACAAACTTCGGTCTACGTGTCTCTCGATATTAAAAAGGAAAAGAATCTGGTTCAAACACATGAAATATGCTTACGAAGTCTCCTATATATGGTTCATTACCCTCTTGTCTTGTTCATAGAGCTGGGCAATTGTAGGCTTCTGTTCGTTATGTATTCACACAATCACGGGTGACTGAAGCATGTTGGTTTATAATAAGAAACCTTGTTGGTGGAACTCAACTGCTTTGGGCGTCAAGTGTCTATTGCGACAATATAGATATATGGTATGGTATTCATACAAATTAGCAATTAGAGATGCTAATATTCACAGCACGTTCCGTCTTTAGTTAATTACTTATATTGTCCTTGAGTTTTTTTTTTTTTTGAAACTTGTCCTTCTTGAGTTTTAATACAATTTAACATACAAAGCACTCGAAGCCTCAGCTACGTGGTATTAGAGCATATGGTTTGCATTATGTTTAACTCTAGTGAATAATGAAGTCAATGGAATAGCAAAGCATCCCTTGAAATCACGGAACTATATTGTTGTATTTAATCCCACTAGAATATGAAATCTCATAAGAAATTGTTTGAAATACCATTATTTAGATACTATTTTTATAAAAAAATATCTTTAATCAAAATACTATAACATTAGTTTGAATTTGTGATTTAGTAACTATTGATTATGATTTAGTATGTAAAAGATGGGGTTGAAAACTTATATAAATAATTCTTAAACATTTTTCCAAGTATCACATGTAGGACAATGTCTTCGGCTTTCAAAAGAGAGGTATATACGTGATTAACAAGATTAAACCGTGTTTGATCTGGTTCCGAGGACTAGTCTTACTCTAAACATAGATTAGATAAAAGAATAACTCAAGGCATGACAAAATCCCTCTGTCATGCAATTCGAGGTATGAGAGGGTTACCTAGACAAAGTCTGGCTAAAACTCAGTCATGATGATCTCATTTTGCTGCTACATTTGAACAATACGAACATGTAATTCGTCTAAGACATTAAATTAAGTCTGTGTTCCATATATAACCAAATCCAACTGCTAGCTGAAGCATAAATTTCGTGGCCACATTCTATGATAACCAAATAGATGAATAATGAATTGGTAGTGGTCACCTTTTATTAGTTCACTACACTACACACCTAAGTAACATATGCATTTTATAAGAGATTACTCTGTTACACGCAAAAAAACACATGCAGAGTTTATGATGAAATCAGACGAGGCATACATGTATCATATGATTCATATCGATCGAACTAAATAAAATGTATCACTCATATTGTCTACAAATACGCATGTAAACAAAGTAACAAATGTTGTCAAAAATAAAAAGTAACAAATAAAGCATATTAAAACATAAAAGTTTCTTTTTAAAAAAAGACATTGAGGTTTTCTACTAGTTGTTTCTAGACTTCTAGTGACGTAAATGTTCAGCCAAATCTACTTTGGGTTCTTTTCTATTTTCATCAATTAAAGAAAATTAGTTTTTAGCTTAAAACAAGAAAAGTGTAAAAACAGATGATTTTTTTTTGCTTTATACTCCTTCCATTTCAATTTATTGGGCGTTTTTGAGTATTTTTTATGTTTTAAACTAAGTATTGTTTTATGATTTCAAAGTAAAATTAATTAACTTTATATGCTATTCTATTTTTTATTGGTTGAAATGTGGTTAGTTTTATATATAATGATATTTTTGTTTTGAAAATATGCAAAACTAAATATTTTTTAAAATTTGTGTGCATATGCCTAAAATGACAACTAAAATGAAACAACGAGAATATTTAGTTTCTAGTTTTAATCCCAAAAAAAAAAAATTCCTAGTTATTATTTTTATCAATCACACTTAAAGATAAAATTTGTAGATGAAAATGTAAATGTTGTAGCAATACCGATGGATGGATGTATGTTATTTGATTTCCGGTGTGTTTTAGGATATATAAAAAATATTTAAAGAATATTTTACAATTTTTTTTGTCATCTGGTAGATTTATTTGAATTAAACTAAAGATTACACAAAACCGACAAAGGTTTGTAACCTTTCCGGAGTCATAAGCCGGTGAGATAAGGAAAACGTTTTGAAGCCAAAATTTGAAACAACAACTTAACCAAAACACTAAATAGAAAGAAGGGAACACGACTACCTAAGAACACATTAGAGAGACATGATAATCTGCAGGAAGATATGAACGAGAAAGCGATGTTAGTCTTAAATTATTGGAGTTGAAAAATGATTTCTAAGAACGGTTCCCCTCTAAAACCAAGAACAAACCACAACACAAAAGTTGCTTCGTCGGGAAGAAGCTACAAGAGAACAAATCTTCAACTCGAACAACCATTAAAAACGACGGTTAATAAATAACAATATGCAACCAAGGGACAACACATCTTCACAACACCGAAGCTCCACTCACTTAAGACAACAAAACCAAACACTAAAGTTGAACAACGAGGCCTTACACAAGGAATATGAAGATAAATATACGAACATCTAAAAAAAAGACCAATTAATCCATAATCCAGAACAGTATACACCACTCATGACCACATATATTGCCATCATCACGTCGTCGAAAGACCCATCAAGCTTTAGTTGCTTCCATGGAGTAACCTCATGATGAAGCTACACAAGATCACACCGGAACCGGCTATCTTGTTGCAAAATCGAACTCATATCATAAAGTGTTGGAGATCATAGAAAAACTAGATAGTTACCTGAAATTAGAACCAATCAACATCCAAAACAGAGATAAGAGAGGAGATAAGCTCGTCAGTCACCTATGAACCAACAAAGTTTTCAACCTATTCAGATCCGATGGAAGAAGTAATATCTCACATTAGTGCCGACATAATTTGCATCGCGCTCTAATAAAAAAATAATTTATAATTTAAGATTCTCATTTTATATATAATATCAAAATATTTTGCAATGAGTTTTTCATCATTTCAAGATAACTAACAATAATTATCATTATTTGAACAAAAGAAAATGTCAGTAATTCTTTTTAAGATCCTTGTAATAATTTTGCTCTAATAAATTTTTTCCAATTATAAAATTTACAAAAAAAAATATTAAAAAAAAATTATCAATTTAAAAAAACGGAAAAGGGGCCGAAGCACCGAAAGTCAGCGGAGTCCCGCTCCTTTGAAGCATCCAACGGCTCAGATTTCAAGAACCAGATTCCCTTTTTTTCACGTGGATTTCAAACCTGTATTCCAATACGCTTAACTAAACATCCCCACGCGCCCGCCACCTCCTACCGCTTTATCCCGTCACATACGCTTCAAACCTCTTTAACCTCCCCACTCTACCTCTCACCTCCTCTCCCGGTCACACCAGTTACCTCTCTCTTCCGTTTTCGATTTTTTTTCTCTCTCTCTCTCTCTCTTAGCTGAGGTGATCGATCTCCTCCTCCTCCTACTCCCTCTAGATCTGGAAATGTGGTTCTCTCTTTCGGACAGTAACATTTAGATTCAGTTCTGTTTGTGTTCCAGATCGTACGATTTAACCTCTGTTCTTCCGACAAGGGGTAAGTAAGCTCATGAGTGGATTAGATTCTGGTGAATATTTAATTTCTAATGTTGTTCTTCCCATAGATGTATTCTCAATCTGATATTTTAGCTTGAGTTTTAGAGATTTCTATCATCGTTGACTATGTATTGACTTCTTCTTCTTCTTCCTGGCTTTTACTGTTAAGATCTTTTATTTATTTTTTAATTTATTAATTTGGGTTTAAGGTTGTTGGTCTTATGAATCGTCTGTTCTTAAAGTAGTTCATCTGTTTGGTTGGTAGGAAGATCTCTGTTAGAGAATGTTAGATGAGGATGTTCGTCTGAACTTAACTGAATCTTCTGGTTTAGCCTTATAAATTGATTTTATTCAGAAAATTTTCAGACTTTATTAGATCTGATTGTGAAAGGTTTGATCTTTGAGTCTTCTTTTTTTTTTTTACTAAATCTTCTGACTTTATTGTTGTTTACATTTTAATTTGTTTCCTTTTTTTTTCTTGGTCAGTTTTTTTTATTTATTAGTCTATTTTATAGCATTCCTTATTTGCCAAATTTTGGTTGACCAGTTTAATGATCTGCTTCTATATTGCAGGCTCTCTCCTCTGGTTGATCATTTTTCTTGAGAAGCATGTGTGGTCTCTTTAAGAATCTGGATACAGAGAATACTCTGTTAGACCAAGAGAGTGATTCTTTAGCCAAGCCCATGAACGATGCTGAGTGTGAACATTCATTTTCTGCTTTACTTGAGGTTGCTGCAGATAACGATGTGGATGGATTTAAGAAGCATCTCTCTGGTGTGTCTTGTATTAACCAGGTGGGTCTCTGGTACAGGCGCCAAAGGTTTGTTAGGAGAATGGTTGTTGAGCAAAGAACTCCACTGATGGTTGCTTCTATATATGGAAGTTTAGACGTTGTGAAGGTTATTCTCTCTTTCCCGGAAGCTGAGTTGAATCTCTCTTGTGGTCCGGATAAAAGTACTGCTCTTCACTGCGCTGCGTCTGGTGCTTCTGTTAACTCCTTGGATGTTGTCAAGTTGCTTTTGAGTGCAGGAGCAGATCCTAACATCCCTGATGCTCATGGGAACCGTCCTGTTGATGTTCTTGTCGTGTCTCCCCATGCTCCTGGTTTAAGAACTATCCTTGAGGAGATTTTGAAGAAAGATGAGGTTGTATCTGAAGATCCGTCATCTAGCTTGGGGTCAAGTTTCCGGTCTCTGTCTTCATCACCAGATAATGGCTCCTCTCTACTCTCTTTAGATTCGGTTTCCTCTCCAAGTAAGGCTAATGGTGTGGATGGAACTTTTGCATCAGAGAAAAAGGAGTACCCAATTGATCCATCATTACCAGACATCAAAAGTGGGATTTATTCCACAGATGAGTTTCGCATGTTCTCGTTTAAGATCCGTCCATGTTCTCGAGCTTACTCCCATGACTGGACTGAATGTCCATTTGCACATCCAGGTGAGAATGCCAGGAGAAGAGACCCGAGGAAGTTTCACTACACTTGTGTCCCTTGTCCTGATTTTAAGAAGGGTTCCTGTAAGCAAGGTGATATGTGTGAATATGCTCATGGGGTGTTTGAATGCTGGCTACACCCTGCTCAATACAGAACACGGTTGTGCAAAGATGGGACAGGTTGCAACCGAAGGGTTTGCTTCTTTGCTCACTTAAAGGAAGAGTTGCGTCCCTTGTATGCTTCTACAGGCTCTGGATTACCATCTCCTCGGGCTTCTTCTTCTGTTTCCGCCTCTACTATGGACATGGCTTCTGTTATGAACATGTTACCAGGCTCACCATCTGCTGCTCAACATTCCTTCACCCCTCCAATCTCTCCTTCTGGAAACGGTGTTATGCCTCATTCGTCTATGGGTTGGCCTCAACAGAACATACCTGCGTTGCATCTTCCTGGAAGCAATGTCCAGTTGAGTCGTCTGAGATCTTCTCTGAACGCTAGAGATATTCCTTCTGAGCAGTTTAGCATGCTGCAAGAGTATGAAATGCAGCGTCAGCTCGTTGGAGATATGTCCAGTCCACGCTTTATGAATCATTCCGCTCGTCCCAAGACCCTGACCCCTTCGAACCTGGAGGAACATTTCTCAGCTGAGGTTTCATCTCCTCGTTTCTCTGACCAACTTGCTGGCTCATCTGTTCTATCACCTTCTCACAAATCCGCGCTACTTAATCAGCTTCAGAGTAATAAGCAGCAGAGCATGCTTTCTCCTATTAGGACAAATCTAATGTCTTCTCCAAAGAATGTGGAGCAGCATTCTCTGCTGCAACAAGCCTCGTCACCACGAGCCATGGAGCCTATTTCTCCAATGAACGCTCGAATGAAACAGCAGGTGCATTCACGTAGCCTTAGCTCCCGTGAGTTTGGATCAAATCTGCCTCGTGATATGATGCAGAGTGATTCTGGTTCGCCGTTAAGTCCATGGTCAAGTTGGGACCAGAACCATGGAAACAAGGTGGACTGGTCGGTACAATCAGATGAGTTAGGGCGGTTAAGAAAATCTCATTCCTTGGCTAATAATAATAACTCAAACAGGGAAGCAGATGTTACATGGGTTCAGCAGCTGGTAAAAGACTCAGCATCACCTAGGAACAGCAACCTATCCATGAACATGAATGGCGCAAGGCCATTGGTTCAAGGTGGTTCGAGTGGGAACCCTCACAGCGACGGTCGTGAAAGTGACATTCTCGATGCGTGGCTTGAGCAGCTGCAGCTCGATCGCTAACTCAGGGAGTGAGAGAGAGAGGTTGATGTTTCTGTGAAGCTGTGAAACTGAAGATGATTTGTTTATTTATTATTCAAGAAAGCACAAAGGAAAGCCAAACAAATCCTGGTAAGTGCTTTTTTCGATACTAATAACCACCAAAAGGCTCAGTTTTTTTCAGACTTCTTTCTGAAATTTCATTACTTTGTTGTATTTTTACCTCATTAAATTGATTGTTATCTCCTGTTGTAGCAAAAGGGGCAAGTGTTCCTCTTTGCCTATGATTATTTTCCTGTATTCTCGTTTCTCAGTTGTTTCTAATATCTCAAGTTATATTTGTCAATGAACAATTGTATGAGAAATAATAACATATTGTTTCAGCTAATAAGATTCATTTCCTTGTGGTTTATTCTGTGTTCGTCTGTTGATACTCTTAACAGCTTTATGTATAAGGATAAGAATGTGAATGCTCCGTAGAAGATAGGTGCAGACCCTATACCATAATGGGTCAAACCTCCCATCAGGTTAGAAAGGAATGCAAGACAAGAACCAAGGATGCAAAGTAAGGTGGTGTGCCTAGAGCTGTTGAGACAGACGAAAAAGCAGTGAGACCTTGACTACAGTCTGGCTAAACCACACTCAATGAGACCGTATTTGTTTAACATAACCAGCCATTTCAATGAGAAGAAGTGAAGGCAAAGGAGTAAGAAGAGACAATGAGAACCGTTGGATCAAAATCGAACGGTTGATGTTGAAAAAGGAATATACGGACAGAGATTGAGTGATTAGATATTCGGCGATAACTTGAGTTTAGTCGTGAGGTGGGAAATAGAGATCTCTGTCTTTCGTGGGTCCCCTCGTCATCTCATTGGCCAAAACTGAAGACCAATATTTATAGTTTTCTTTTTATCAAACTAAACAAAAACCTTCCACTAAACATTTAAAAAAAAATGTTTTTTATTCCCTCCCTTACATATTAATTATTGTTTTAGAGAATTTTTTTCTGTTACGAAATAAATATTGTTTTCGATTTTTGATTCAAATTTATTAATTTTATATTATAATTTATTTTTCTATTGGTTAAAATATAATTAGATGTATGTTTTATATAGAAACTATGAAAGGTTAATTATTTTTTTAATTTGTGGAAAAAATACTAAAGTGAAATTTATAACAAAACAGAGGGCGTATGTTTTTAGTCTTCTTATTAAAGTAAACAAAAACCTTGCGCAGAGACGTTCTCAACTTATCGGAATTTCTTGAAGGAACAAATGTTTCTTATGTTTATTTAAACTATTTTCCATGTAAACTAGATAGACCGGATAAAAACTTTGAAACATTTTCAATATCGACTAAAATTTTGATTTAATAAAATAACAGTGAACAAAAAAAAAATTCAACTATGCATATATTATAAAGTTATATTCCACCCCCAAAATAAAATGTTCTTGAAATGTTTGACAATGTTCATAAATGTATGTGTGTTTATTTCATCGTTTATTAAGGGATATACAAATATTTTTTCTTACATAAACTAATCATTACACATGGCACTTCAAACCCTAGTATTATTCGAAATACAAAAGACTCTCTAACTTTCAGTATCTATCTATGACAATGTATATATCAGTATTTGCATTTGTGTTTATAATTCCGCAACAGGAAAAATTGACGTGAAAAAAAATCATATGCTTTGTTTAAAATTAAAGTAAACCGAAGGAGCCTCAGTGTTCATCAACTGGTCAAGGTTCCAATATTCTTCCATTCTCACATTCTCCGGTACGTTTCCAGCAGCTCCATTAGTGTTCATGTCCTCTAAGTGGTTGTTAATATCTGCATTGTACCAGTCACCTTCTTCACATTCCAAAGGTGGAAAGTAGAGTTCCCCTTGTATCCCTGTGTTTACTCCACATAAACCATCTACATAAGGGGTAAAATCGTCATTATACGGGTGGCTGATCAGGTGTGGCGGGGCTGGGAATGGATTGTTGTTGTTTGCTGGCATGTGGCTCAAAGAAGGGTTGACGAATCCTTGTTCTTGTAAGGACATGAAGCTTCCTATTATGTCTTTAAGCTCCAAAGAAGAGGAGTTAGAAGACGAGTCACTTGCGTTGGGTGATGAGGTTGAGGTGTTGACGAGGTTGGATGTATCCGACATGTTCTTTAGCCTTTTCTTTATTGTTGAGTTCCAAAAGTTCTTGATCTCGTTGTCGGTCCGACCAGGCAATCGTGCTGCAATCTGAGACCACCTATCAAATCAAAGAAGAAGAAAGGGAGTAGACTAGTTTAATGAGAAGTTGTTATGTAAAATTTATAAAAGTGCATTAATTGTTTGCATGGGAATTAGAAACCGACCAAAAGTACGTGAAAGCAAAGTACTGTAACTACTATAAAGTTTACACAATAATATAGTTTTAGACATTATACTTTGCGTTCAAATAAATTGTCATTATAATAGAAGAGGTGTTGACACAACATTTTAAAACGTAGATAAGTATACAATAGAAAATGTAGAATTTTTATTTCACGAAGTCATTTCCAACGTTAAGTATAAACAAAATGTATTGTTTCTGTAGAAGTGACAGGAAAAAACTTAAAAGTGTATAATTAACAACAATAAGAAAATAAAAGTTGAAGTAAAACCCTAAAGAAGAGAAGAAAAGGTGATAAAGACACAAAAGTCGGTTTCACGAAAACAAGTATTTTTTATAAGAAGCACTCTTAAATCTTAACACTCACGATTAACGAACTCTGACCACTCACATAATGACATAATTACACGTGAATGTACTCATTCCTAGTTTGGTTTTTGCGTCTACTTTCTAATGCTACTATAATTATAATTGTGTCAATTTTCTTCACAAACAATCATTCATCTCTTTGAATTTTAAAAGTTATCGTAGCAGTGAAAATTCAAACCAAACTCTATTTTCAACATGAAATTCTATCGTATTTTTTCCGTTTCATATTAAATGTCGTTTTAAATATTTTTTTTGTTACAAAATAAATGTTGTTTTTGACTTTCAATACAAAATTTATTAACTTTTTACTATAATTTATTTTTCTATTGGTTGAAATATGATTAGATGTATAGATAATTATGTTTTTATAAAAAAATATACAAAATTAATTATTTTCTTAAACGGTGTACACAAAACTGAAATAACATTTAATATGAAATAGAGGAGTTACCTTTTTACAATATGTATATCATGTATCGTATGTTATTCACAATAGAGCAATATACACAAATTTTTTATGTTAACTCGATATGTATATAGATATCTCACTTCTTAAATTAAGAATTAAGAAGTTGATAATTAAATTCGGATTATAATTGATCAGTAAGATTTATATATTTCAATTCATTTAAAAAAATTAACAGGTAGAAAACATGTATATATATCTTAAGGTGAACTTTTGTTCTTGACCAGTTGGCTTGGCTTTCTATATATGCATTTTTACTATTTAACAATTAACTATCAAGTTACCCAGACAATTTTAAGCAATATTTACCTAAAACATGCTAGTTTGTATAAGAAAACTTTTTTTTTGTATTGATAAACATATAAAACAACCAAAATGATTGCAAAAATAAAAACCTGTTGCCAAGAAGGGAATGAAAACGAATAATGAGATCCTCCTCTTGAGGAGAGAAAGCGCCACGCTTAAGGTCAGGACGTAGGTAGTTGATCCAACGAAGACGGCAGCTTTTGCCACATCGTTGAAGGCCTGCGTTTTTGGCGACATCACTCCAACATCCTTGCCCATTGCTTATCATATATTGCATTAGCTTTGAGTCTTCCTCTGGAGACCAAAGTCCCTTCTTCATCTTCTTTACTTGATGATGAGTGGCTGCATTTGCTACCTCTGGTTTCCTCATTTTTATCCTGAGTTAATTTTTCTCAAGGCTCGATCAATTTGTTGATGTGAACCAGTGAAGTTTGTTTTTATAATAGGGAGAGAGAGAGAATAAAAAGAGAGAGAGAAGACTTGAGGAAGGGAGAATGATGATGATGAGGAAAAGGATGGTTGTATGGTTTGCTTACAATTCTAGGAAGACAACCCAATATACCAAATTACATATTCTCCCTTTTTTTTAATATATACTTCATTTGTTTCAATATAATACATATTTTAGATTTTTCGCACATATTTATAAAATGTCTAATAAATACATAATTTTTGTGATTGGTTTTTCCCAACAAATTTTAACCAATAAAATACAATAAGTGCAATTCATTTTTTTGAAGTTTGTAACTAATCATTATTATTTGATAAAACATGCATTGAAAATACAAAAATGTATCTTTTTGAAATATTTTTTTTCTAAAACATGTAATTTTATGAAATAGAGGGAATATATTCCTTATTTTAAGCATTATTATATATTACTATACTGTAATATGTGGTGTGTTGCATTGTTTTAAAAACATAAAAAACATTTATAATTGTTTGTATACATTTCTAGTCCACCAATATGTTTGTGTGGTGCATAAAATACACCAACAACATATATGTATGTTTGAATATAACTAATTTACCCCAAGTGAAGAAACGTTAATTAGTTGACCAGTCATGACGAAAACGGTTATGAGAGCGACCCAAAATGCAAAGATCAAAGCCAAAGGAGAAGTGCTCTTCACTTGTTTCTCTTTTTCTTTCTTTTCTTTTTGAAAGATAAAAACCATTTCTATTACTTTCTTCATTCACAAGGTATTATTACATACATGTCTAATTCGTTAACCTTACGTGTGTGTGTGTGTGTGCATATAATACTATATAACATTAATTTATATATTCATGAGCATGTCTATTTTTTATTCAAGGATATCTTCATTTTCAAGGTAAGCAAATGTTTAGTTATTTCATTAATATTTACGTATAACAAGCTGTACTTTTGATTGTATATTTAATAAGGTGATCACGATTGCCATTGTTTTGTTTTGTTATATTAAAAGCTTAGCAGCCGAGCAAGAAGTTTTGCTTCGGCTTCACACAACCACCTCTCGCGCACCAACACGTACACTTGAAGAAATCAAATTATTGTTTTTTTTTTTAACAAAAATCAAATCAAATTATTGCTATAGAGAAAATATTATGCTCCTTTTTATATTTTATCTTTTTACTGGAATAAACGTGAGTCACGATTTTTAACTTCTCGATTTACACTCATACAATGATAATATATTTTGCCCACCTATCCGGAAGTTATAAAACATAACTTTTTATATAATCATAAATAAAATATCCACAGATAAAGTACAAAAGAAGACAGAATATTGAATCTGGAAGATGATTTCTAATGGAAAAAAGGCCAAAGATCTTAGGTTTTGGAGGAGATAGTCGTTTTTGTTTTAATCTTTCTGATTGATTAGCTAGCTAAACAAGATAACTTGAAATGTGTTTTAGCTAGAAAATGTGTGTTCCTTTATAGTATCACTACTATAAGGGGAATGTGAGTTTTTGGCAATATAATTAATTCTTTAATAGTCATTGTTTATTAACACAACTGTGGTTCTTTTTTTTTTTTTACTCAGATGGAAATTTCTACGTTCTGATGGAGTCTCCAAATTGAAATTTGGATGATAGAGTCCCAAAGAAAAATAGATTATGTTTTTGAAAATCTAGTCTAGTAATCTAACAACTAAACTTTAATTATCTCACTCTTATAATCTATAAAATTTAACTATGTGCAGACGTGTAAGACTGACCCTAACACAGAAGGGTTAGTGTACTCTTTTTTTTTTTTAGTGTACTCTAAACACAGAAAATAATCGCTTAAAATATAGCAATAGAGCAGTGTGAGGTTGATCACTGTACAAATGTTGGCTCGTGTGTATTACACTCTTTTGAGACTGTAACGGAAACCTCAAGTTTATTTATGAATAATTAGTCTTCTTTTTTTGTTAGCATTTATGAATTAATCATGCATACAATATATGTCATTTTCTTCAATGAAGACAAAGTGGTTACTAACTAAGAAAGCAATTATCACCCATGAGAACAGAGCCCGAAACAAAGGAAATTAACAAACACTACCACTGAATCAAAGCATTAGCTTAAACTTCAATCATACTTTACGGGGTGATGTATCTTACTTAACCTATACTTTTATATTTGTATTACATATCTCTTCTTTTCTTAATAATAACAAAAAGATTATTATTAAAGTATTGCTCACTTCAGGGACTATCTTTTTGGTGACAAAAATCTAATTGGTTAATCATTATGCAGATAATTTTGTGGTGGAGAACTTTCTGTTACTCATGTCGTGATTAGCTTGTATTTGAAGAAACACATAACAATGGACTTCACTTATCTGCACCAATTGTAATTATTTAACCTAACCCACCCCGTTCCGTTTAGATCGTTAATTAGCTATAAAAGATAATTCTTAACCTAACCCCTGCCGTCACGTTAGAGTCACACATGCAACACAGAAGAAGCTTTTAACAGCTAATAAGTAACAATTATGAAGCTGTTATTTTAGTTTTATTGGACCTCTTACTGTATTTGCTTTGACTTGACGATGTGCTATATTCTTTTGATACCTTCTAAAATAATTAAAGTAAAAAAAAAAAAGTCTTTTCCATCACCATTCCACAGCTAGTTAACACAAAGGAAACAGTCATTGAGTACTAATAATACTTCAATTTTACACTGTAATTTTCTTCTTCAACAAAAAGTATTAAAGCTAACTTGTATATACTAAGCTAGGGCACCACTAAGTTTAATCTTTTGCTTATTAGTTAATGGGACACCACTAAGTTCTTTGTTAATAGGACGCTGCTGCTTTTATGATCAAGTGCCTCAACGATTACAGAAGGATAAAGTGAAAACTAGAAAGATTGGAACTCCAATCTAGACTCACTTAACGAACTCTTTCTAGAAATTTACTTTTAAAACACTTTTTGAACGCAATATATTTAACGATAAAGTGGAATCACCGTGACATCATATGATTTCTTCAGTTTTTCTTAATGAAAAGTTTCTTTTTAGTATTTTGAAAGATATAAGAAGAACATAAAAATCAGCACTTTAATTAATTAGAAGTTAGAACTATTTCTAGAAATTTACTTTTAAATCACTTTTTTGGTAAGTAAACACCAAACAGAGCTCCTTAAAGTACAATATCAAAGTTGTAAATCTGCAATCCAATAATTACTTCATTAGTTTAAAAAATCTATTCCCAAAACAAGAGACCAGTAAAAACTAATTATGATCATTATTCATCTCATAAGACACTATTGTTAAAAACATATCACAAAAACAGTGGATACTAACCTATGATAATTCTTAACGTAGAAAAAAATGTGAAGTTTTATAACCTATGATATAATTCTTAACAAAGAAAAATCTAAAAGTGACCACTGAAGCTTAAGAAACACAAGAGATAATCAAGAAGTAAAGTTAAGAGAAAAAAAAATTATTATACAAGAGCCTCATGACTTGTAAATGCAAAGAACCTTACATCTCAAAACCCTATCTTGAACATAAAAACCAGGCATCACCATAACCTTAACCCGAACCGGTCCACGTGAAGCTGTTGATCTCTGCCTGTCCCTATCTGCGCACATATCTTCCATATAAATTGATTCAAACACTCTGTTTTTCTCGACCCTCAAGATCCTTAACGCTGGCTTGAACGAGAAGGCAAGCAAATGAAGCAACCATACACATTTTGAAGCTACAAAGAATGCTTGTAGCATTTGTTCAGACCAAGGTCTTGTCCACTTCAACGTTGTAATGATCAAACTCATCTTCTCATCGCAGAATCTACTGAACTCTTCGCTGTAGTACTTTGTACCCTTTTTCAATACCTCGTTCCAGCTCAAGTTTCTTAAAGAAACAAACGACGAAAATTTCGCTTTTCGATCTTGTTCTTGATCAAGAAACTTTGTTTTACCGTTCTTATGGAATACACAGTTCTCAAAATCTTGGTATATAGATTGGCTTATGATGGCTTCTAAGTGGTGCTGAATGATCTTGGAGTACTTAGAGGTGAATGAGAAGTTGTGTGGTTGAAGGAGAGTGTTGATGTTACTAATCAGTGTCAAGTCTTCTTCGTCGATCTCTGTGACTAATGTTTTCAAGAACTGTTTTATCGATAATCTTGATTCTGATACAATCTGCAAGAACTCGCCAACCATCACATCTTCACTCACTGGCTTCTCTGAGTTCTCTCGTGACACTAAAGCTTTCTTTAAACTGTCACAGTAACTTTCCAAGTACTGAAGCTTCTTGTCGAACTCTCTCAATGAAGATTTCATCTCTGAGACTTGTGTTAACGCAGCGTCTCTACTTCTGTTTGCTTCAATCAACTCTCTCTTCAACACCTCAGCTGCATCTTCTGACTTCTCGGTTCTACTAGGGGAGTTAATGATCGAGTTGCTCTTTTGCTTTCTCTTTAACTTGGGGAACAACCAAGAGAACACTCTGTTTCCACGGTTTCTTGTCTGAGAAGTAACAACAGTGGAATGTGAATCTGTCAAGGGCACAATAAGATTAGAGTTCTTCATGCACTTGGTGTTGAGACCTCTTTGTTTGTAGTCATCACAAGAAGAGACCGATCTAAAATGCAACGTTTGGGATCTGAGAACGTTCGACATGGTGTAAACATGGGACTGGTGATGGTAGTGAGAATCTTGATGTGGCGTTAAAGTCTTTCTTGAAGTTGAGGTTTTGTAAGAAGTATGTCTCAAGTCTTGATCTTTATCTCCTTGCACTGAAGCAACACAAGATTCATCCCAGTTCTCAGGTAATGTGAGATTCTTGCGATGAAATGCAGAGACAGGCTCATGTGTATAGCTCTGTTTCAGAAACAAGAAGATAAGTTTAGCAGAGAAAATGTGTAAAGTGGAAAGTTCAGTAACTTGTGTCCAAATTCAGAACAGTGTGTCAGCTAAGGACAAAAATAAAACAATGTTTCTACCAAATTCAGGTCTTTTCTGTTTTGTCTTCATACACTTCACAGCGGTTTTAATTATTGAAGTGATTAACCAAAGAGAAATACTCTATTTTAAAAAAAAATTATCATAAAAATAGTTTTCAAAAAAAAAAATAACTAAAATAGATTTTATTAAATGGTGTAAATATACATTTATACACTTGGTTAAATCTAGACTTAAGGTTTAGAGGTATATGGTGAGGTTTTGGAGGTGATGTTTAAAATTAAAAAAAATATATATTAAAATTTTCAAAAAAAAAAAATATTTTAATCATTATTTTAATTGAAATCTATTTTGTGACAAAAACTTAAAATAAATATATATTTGAGAGATTTGACCTTAACCAAATTCTATAATTTATAAGTTTGTGAGATTATAGATCCTAAAACGGAATAAACCTGACAGAGCAATTGTAATTATAAGGCCTAAACCGGATTAAACCAATAAATCTTGTGTTTGATGATTTTTTTTTTATTTTTAACAAAAGAAATTCTTTCAAATTCCAACAAACTCAAATTTTTCATACATAATGTTGAGATGAATCAAGTTGGAGATAGTTAAAAGTTATTAAAAAAAAACTCATAGAAGAAGAAAGAAAAGGAGAAGTTACAGGAGTGAAAACAGGATAATCATGAGCAGAGAGGTTGTGGAGATGACAAGAAGCTGCTGGAGAAGATGAAGAAGGGCTTAACTTGTGCATAAGACTTGCTTGAAGTGCCCTCATCTTCACTCCGTTTGCTATGACCTCTTCTTTTTCTCTATCCATGTTCATTCTTGTTTCAAAAGAAACCATGGAAGAAGATTCAGAACATGTAACTAACAAACAAAAGAAAGAAAGAAAGAGAGACAGAGAGGTTGTGAATATGATTGTGCAAGAGGAAAGGGTGTGATGAGGATTATGTCTGTGACTGTGTGTGAGTGAGAAATAAAATCCAAAGAATGTTCTGTCTCTCTTCTCTTAAAAAGGACTGATACAAAGAGTGCATGTGAAGGGCAGAGAACAATTTTGTTATTTACGAAAATGCCCCTCGTCTTCTTATTTCTTTCCTTCTCAGCTCTTCACTCTTCTTGTTTCCTTGGTAAACTCCACTCTTTCTACATGATTGTTGTTTTATACTTTTATGATTTTATCCACTGCAAAACATAATTCCACCCATTTTATGGTATTAACAATACAAAAATCAAAATCTTTTTCACTTTTGAAACTAATATAAATGGTTAAAATATTTATTTGATATAAGTTACTTGATTTATTTCCATCCAGGCTTCTTCAGAAAGGAAAAAAAATAGAGAATATGATAATAATAATTCATATATACTTCCAAGAAAATGAAATAGAAACTCAGAACTTTGAAATAAAATATCTTTATAATAAATATATGCAAATATATACTAGTAATCATTGAAATTATGATATAGTAACATATAACTAAGCTAAATGTTGGGAAAAAATCAATATGGTTGGGAATTTTAACTTCTACTCACATAATAATAGTTTAAATTAATTTTAAGAGAAGGAATTTCATGATAAACGATTGTATATCTTTCAAAATTAAACACTAGTCACTAGAAAATGTATTAAGGATCTCAGGCAATGTAACTTTGGTTTCCATTTCTATTGCAGACAGCGGTTTGATAATATTAATATAAGTAATGAAATAAAAATTTCATATATAATATTTACTTGGCTGATCCTCCATCTCGGAAGAATGGGTATACTAGAAAACAAATATGTCATTCCTTAGTTAAAAGATACTAAGACTTTCTGACAAAATCAGATTTGTTTTGTATAATAAAGATTTAAAGTGTGGGACTGATCATTTAATAAGAGTTGTTTTGCAACAAAGGTGTAAAGTGGAGTTGTTTACATCATTGAGGAAATAAGTCAAGACATTAGGAAAAAAGTAGTATTAAACTACTTATAATATAATGATGACAAAATCATTGTTAACTGTTAGTGATTAGTTCACCTACTAACTGAGAACAGTTCAACTTATGAAAATAATAGAGCTTAACCAAAATCAAATCTCCCTACACCATCTACCAAATACTAAAACGTTTTGAGTGATAACACTCAATTACTTCAAGCAGTTGTTAATGGATTTTGAGTCTTTACTTCAAATAATTTCCTTTTTTTTATAATAAGGTGTTTTGCTCCTCAAGAGTTCTCACCCAAATTCAAATCAGGTAACGATCACAACAGAAACGCACGCACTAACGGCTAAGATGTAGATACCATGTTTTTTTTTTGGTGATTTAACATAAACTCTGATGTCTTATAGTCTCATGAAGAATTCATTTTCAAACTTAAAGAACTCAATTCAAAAAGTCAGTTTTAAGAGTTGTTGATATTCATCATGAAAATATAGTTATGGAATATATCATACTTTTAGCTACATATTTAACATTTTTGTTCTTTTTTTCTCTCATAAATGGCAAATGATACTTAATGGTAGGACAAAATTTACTAAACCCATCTCTTATGTGAACTAGAGGAACCTCTTGGGGCAACCTGAATTGGCCTTCTATGTTTCTTTGTATCACCAGCAGAAGAAGCCCCTCGCATCCTTGAAGAAGAAGAAGAAGAAGCAGAGGAAGAAACTGAAACAGGCCTCTGAGTAGTATTCAATGGACTAACTACTGAAGATGGCTTCACAGATTTCACAAGTGAGGCCATGGATTTAGCTGCCGCTGATTTATAGGTTTGTTCCAAAGCTGATGGTTCCTCCTTGATGGAAACAACTGGAGCATCCTCCAACAAAGTTCTTCGAGGTGTATTTGCAGGAGTATCTGAATCAGAGGATGAAGAAGCTGTAGAAACATCCATGTCATAAAGAAGATTGTCCACTCTCATTGGGAATTCACGTGTATTTGGCATTGCAGCTGCATAAGAGGACCTCTGGAGCCTAGTGAGCTGTGTGACCTACACATTTGACAACCAATGTACAGTTATATTTTCAATGCTTAAGTTGTTACCACGAATTGAATTTTGTAGTCAAAGTTTCTCACCTTTTCTTCTAACACCAGTACGTCCCTCTTGAGCTTCTTGATAACTGTTTTCTTCCTGCGAACAATCTCTTCAAGCTCTGTTTCTCGCTGTTGAAGAAAGAATAGACACATGTTTTGTTCAAGTTATAAGGAACAGAATCAAAATCTAAGGCTTTGTCTTACTTACTTTCGAACAAGCTTTGTTGGTTAACTGAAGAAATGAAGTTAAGTCCTTTATCGTTGCATCTTTCTCTTGACACTCTTTTCTGAGAGAAAGCATGTCTTGGTCGAGTGAAAGATTATCAAACTGCAATAAAACAAGCACTCTTCATTTGCAACAAGATCCAACACAAAGATTGTTTCAGCAAGCCACATATACATACATGGATCTCTGCAGCAGATGTGACACTAGAACACCAATCTGACAAGTAAGACATACGCCTCTCTTCTTGCTCTGCGTCAACCACCAGATTTGTGGAAGCTTTGTCCTAAACAACATAACCAGCGAGAACTTAAATCTCAATTGTGTCATCATATAGAGATAAAGAGAGAGAACACACACACACACACACCTGTATAGCAGTTGAGGAGTGATGATGTTGATCACACAGCCAGCAACCACAATCTACGAACTTAACATTCTCAGATCCAAACTTCTCTTTAAACTTTGATTCCAGATCATCATCAACATGACTTGAGACCTTGGATCCATCTGCAGACTGATCCTTGACAAGACTTAGCTGCTGACACAGATCATCTAGCTTCTGCTGCATGCTTGAAAGAACTTGGTCCTGAAACAAATCCACACACAAGATTAATCAAAACATTAAATTAAAGCATAATTGAACAAAATCATCAACTAATTAAACATTTAAAGCTTATGTTTTTTTTTGATAAAGGATCGAACTTTAACGAACCCTAAGATCAATCGATTTCCGGAGCTGACGAATCACACCGTTCTTCTTCGACTCAGCGGCGGCGGCGCCGATAACCGCCACAAGCATGAACCTTTGGTAAGGGGTAAAGAGCTCCCACGCTAGGGTTTCATCTCGGCTCAATCCGCCGCCGATGGATCGCGCCGAGCTGGCATCATCTAGCAAACTCTCGAGAGAGAAGTAACGAGACGATTGCAGCGGATAGGTACGACGAGGAGTTGAGAGGTGGAGACGAGCAGAGGGAGGAGGAGCGAGAGAGAAGAAGGGTGAGAGATGGACTGAAGCGGGCGGAATTGGGTAGAATCCGGGATCCGAACCGGTTTCCTCCATCGGAAGATTTGGAATTTGAGTTTTGGAGTTTTGTGAGATTTGAAAATTGAGATTTTCCCTCCGATGGGGTGTTAGGGAAGACGAAGAGGTTTGAAGGTTAACGTTGGTGTGTTACGGTCACCATCATCGTCTGGGTCTACTTCACATGTATGATTTGTCTTTTTTTTTGGGTAAGATTTTTAAGTGCATCATTAATGGTGAAAGACTATTTGAAGTACCTAATAAATTTTAGTATTAATGGTTTTGGTTTAATTTAAGTAAATAATTTTTTGTTTGTTCCAATAATTATAAGTAAATAATTATATTTTAAAATAAATAGAGAAATAAATTGTAGAATAACAATTGGTGAGAATTTTTAACAAACTTTTGAAAATATTTGTGATAAAATAGGTCTTCATGTCTCTTTAAAAGCATCTTTTGTTTTTGTTAATATTTTGTTATTTTTAGAAAATTATTGAGAGATAAAAAAATCAGAAACAATGAATTATCTTGAATCTCCTAATATAAAATAATAATAAAAACTTAGAGCATATATTGTAGAGATTTTAAGCATATTCACAGAAATAAAATAAATAAAAATAAAGAGAAGAAAGTAAACCTTTCATTTGAGAATTTTCAAACTTATTTGAGAGAGTACTCTCATACATGTAAATTCATTAATGTTTAAGATTTTTCAAAACATACATCAAAAACAAATAAAATATTAATATTAATATTTCTTATTTAGTGAGAGACTCACTGACATGGTCTTTACTGATGATCATGCTCTTAAATACTCGTTTTGTTTCATAAATATGTACGTTTTAGAATTTTTACGCATATTAATAAAACATACTCTCTCCGTTTTTTTATAATTGACGTTTTAGGGGGAATTTTTTGTTCCAAAATATTTGACGTTTTCAATTTTCTATGTAAAATTTATTAGTAGTAAATGTTAGATGACCAATGATATTATACCTTCTATTTTATTATTGGTTGAATTGTGGTTAGGTAACAATTAAAGATGTTTTTGTTTAAAAAATGATAAAAAATTAAATGTTTCTTAATCTGTGTGCATAATTCTAGAACGTCAAATATAAAAAAACGGAGGGAGTATGAAATTTGAATTACCAATGCATAATTTTCTGTAATTTACTATTTTCCATAATTTTTAATCAATAGAATCTTAATAACTTCATAAAAATTGACTATTTATTATTAATTACTGCATTGAAAATGTAAAAAAATACAACATTTTGAAACAATATTTTTTAAGAATATGGATCTTTTAGGAACGGATAGAGTAGTTTACAAGTCTTATTTGCGAAATTTTTTTTATCTTAAAATTAAAATTTTAATTATTTACAAAATTATACCAATATCAAAAAGGTGAAACACTCCCTCAAGAGACTATATAATAAAGATACTCTAAAGTTGATGATGCCCTTAAATGTATTTTCTTGGTAAAAAGGTAGCCAACTCATGCTTGACGTTACTCAAAAACAAATATAGTTTCAACTTATTCGTCTTGAACTAAAAGTCTTGGTGGACTTCTTTAATGTCGATGAGACACTACTCACTACAAGTCTACATCTTTCTCTGCTCTCTCCAATGATCAGGATTCAGGCATCACCTATCTCACCTTATAAAATTATTCTTGATGGAATTATGGAGAAATGTATTATCTTATCTCGGTGTTCTCTCTTAATGATGTGCATATGATTCACGGGACGCTTAATTGAGAGCAGTGGCAGTGACAGAGCGAGAACATGGTCGAATTTTATTTCATTTTTCTTAACCGATGATTTTTTTCTAAACACCTATTAACTGATGACCAATGTTTTGAAAACCGGACCGGATACTGATTCGGTATATCTAGTGGTTGACTGGTTGGACCGGTTCAACCGGTTCAACCGGTCGAACCGGGTTTTCTATTTAAAAAAATATATATATATAATCATATATTTACATTATATAGATCTAAAAAATAATTTTACATATAATCTATTTTTTATTTTCTTTATTAACTAGAAAAATAAACAATAATCATAACTTTAATTATATATACAACAAATAAGTGAATACTATGTAAAAATGAAATTGATAAAAACCAAACGATTGATTGTTTAAATTACCGTATTTATTTATTTATGCAACTAAAGTCTCAGATTTTATGAATATGTCAAAATAAGAATAATATATGAAATATTAAGTTTTAATAATAGTTGAAAATACATTATTTATATGTTAAGTTTTTAGAACCGGGTTTTAAAGTTGACCCGGGTCATTGGTTTTATCGGTTTTTTGCCGGTTTTATCGGGTTTTCTTAAATCCGAGTTTTAAATCAAACCGGACTCGGTTTCTTTAGCGAGTCACGGTCGGACCGGTTCAACCGGCCGGTCCGATCCGGTTTTCAAAACCATGCTGATGACTATGTGTCAGAAAGTGGCAATGTGGCAAAATTTCAAAGGCACAACTACTACTTTAATACTAGTTATTTGAGTTATTTAATATACAAGTACATATGTACATGCATGTGAGTTGTTTACAGCGACATGTTTGATCTTTATTTGATCTTCTTCTAAAAACGCATCCCAACGTTGTAAGACTATAATCAGCCTGAAGATAAATGTATATAAAAAAAGATATTTTAAGTTAGTGATATAGCTAAATTTAAGTGAGAAAATAAGTAAAATATTTCAGATTGATGTGTGCTTAGTACCTATTGAATCGTCCAGTCCAGTCTGCTTGAAAGGCATACTTTCGTCTAAGACCCCCAAAATATGTAATTTTTTTAGAGCTCTAAATTTCAAAAAATAGTTAGTAATATAGTGATTTAAGTTTACTATTCATTTATTCAACCCAAATTCAATTTTTCAAATTGCTTTTAAATGTTTTTTCAAATAAATAATGTAGTTTAATAAAAAAAATTATAAAAGGTTCATTTTTATTTTCGCCTCAGGTCCCACCACTAAGTCCAATTAACGCCTAATCATAAGAATTTGATTTTACATACCCAAATTTTATTTTATGCAATTTAGCTAGCAGAACGAACATTTTGAAAACATTTTCTGAAGCATATATTACTTACACGTTACTTCTTAACTCTTTTAAGTGATATCTCCTCCAGTTATTTAGGGACGTTCTATGTCCTAGTCCTTGGGAAACCAAGTAACTTTCCTTTTAATTTTCTTCGTTTTCTGAAACCTGAAGTATAGAATAATAGTATGAGCTATAGAAGTAAATGGAAATGAAGAGGAGGATGATGAAGCACATGCGGGCACATGAGTTATGTTTCGAACAACGTCAAATCCATTAATGTCCTCCATTCTGGCATATCTCACTGCCAAATCTCTGTATCACGTTTACTCAAGCTGTCTCTAAACCTCTTATATTTATTATGGCCGGTAATAAATTTGAGAAACCTAGCTCAAGGGGAATATAATACTACTGTAGTATAATTTAGATAAATATAACTTTTATTTTGCTTGAGATACTTCATAATTATTCCATAATTATGGAAGATTCAAACTAATTCTCAAATAGAGGTGCATTCCAAAGATAAATCATTTTTCAGAATATTCAAATGGACCATAAGTATATGTGTGGCCACGCTAAATGTGATGGGAATGTCTAATCAAACGTAAATTATTGGTGTGATCTTGTGACAGACAGACTACTACTATCGTTTGTGGAGGTGTGGCCAACGTGCATGTGATTTGCAACGGTGATTAAGTATTGATGAAAAATATCCCACATCGGAAATATAAAAAATAATCTACTACTATATAAAGGGTTATGGCCAATCCACTAATTGCCAATTGGTTTTAAGTTGAAAGTCCATAATAAACCCGAATCTAACAGGGTATCAGAGCGATAAGATCCATTGACCTAATTTACTACAACTACTACTACTATACCGATGTTGGGCCTTCTGTGGATGTTATTCCCACATTGTCCACGCTTCAGACCTAGATGTCTGACCGTGAGGGAGGGTATTGATAGAAACATCCCACATCAGAAATATAAGAAATAATCTACTACTATATAAGGGACTTGGGCCAATTCTCTTATCGCCAATTGATTTTAAGTTGGAAGCCCATAATAATCCCGAATCTAACATGGTATCACAGCGATAAGATCCTTTGACCTAATTTACTACAACTACTACTACTATACCGATGTTGGGCCCTCTGTGGATGTTATTCTCACATTGTCCATGCTTCAGACCTAAATGTCTGAGCGTGAGGGAGGGTATTGATGAGAAACATCCCACATCGAAAATATAAGAAATAACCTACTACTATATAAAGGGTTATGGTCAATCAACTAATTGCCAATTGGTTTTAAGTTGGAAGTTCATAATAAACCCGAATCTAACATTAAGCTAGTGTTACAATGTAGAAAATAACTAAACGTTAACGTCTTAACGAAATGGACTTTTATAATTGTACCATTTGACTCAAGGTTGAAAGAAGAAGAAGAGGTCGAATAAATATACATCATTCAATGAGTTTGATATATTTGTGCTAATTAAATGTTAACAAAGACAAAGATCACATGCTCATCTACAACGATAAGATCTGACAATAATATTACAAAATAAAAACTAGTGGTAACTAGTTACTCTATTCTAATCAATTAAGAAGTTCAGTAACGTGGAAAATAGAAGAAGATAATATTATTGATGTTGTAGGCTTGTAGCTCAGCCACTTGAATGTTGTCTCTTCATTACTAGGTCACGGACTTTCTATGTAAAGACAAGAGAAACTAGATCAGTTGAGTTTACTATGATTATATTTATACTACCTAAAGTATAACGTAGCCGCTAGAAAACTTTAGAGCATGTTTATTGGAGCTCTTAGTGGGTTCATAAGCCCACGATTATTGCTTTTAATTAAAAAAAAAGAAAAAAAAGACAAGGACCCTAAACATGCTCTTAGTGGCTTTGTCACATTTCTACCGTTGTATAGTGTGCGAGTCTCGACGTTAAACAATGTCTTGGCTCATCGAAAATATAAATCTTGTCTTATACTCGCGCAAAAGTGTTTTATTTTCATTGAAAACAACCATGTTATAAATTAACCAATCTACATCTTCTAACTATTTCTATTATTTAGTGCAGCCGGGCGACGGAAGCCATGTTCACTTATTAGTGATGTAAGAGCACCTCCATTATTTGATACTTACTAAGTATCTAACTAATTAAGAAAAAACATTATAGAAATTAGGAGAGAGACAATAAAGGTTTTTTTAAAAGAGTACTCTTAAGATACTCTTCTTAACTTAAAATGTCATGTGTAAAATTAAGCTTTTTCTACAAATTAAAATTAATTTAATAACTAAATTTTATTTATATATATATATATATATATTTTAGTTTGGAACTTCACTAAGCATATTACACCAATAAGGATGCTCTAATGATCGGATCCAACCAAAGACCCAAAAATAATTAGATTAAAAAGTATGAGAATTAAAGAAAGAAACATACGAAAAGTCACTAGCTTAAATAGAAAAGACCATAACTATCATGTCAAAAATATAGACAAAACTAATACTTTCTCTATTTCTAAAAATGTGCTTTCTACCACATTTAATCTGTTTCTAAATGATTAAAATTTTAATTTTTTATATTTTTTAATAATGAATTATTAATTTAAAAATTATTAATTGACAATTTTAGACTTATTGAATTATTATTAATTAAAATTTATGAAAATTTATTATATTTTTAAAATTTAATATATTGATTATTAAACATTATTTTTTTTAATTTGTGTTAAAAAAATTAAAATATATTATTTAAAAACAAAGGAAGTATTACATTACACTATATGGTTTCTGATCTCAAGAGATTACTAGCTTTGGTCCAAACTTCCTCATATTAAAGAAAAAAAAGGAGCATGCAAAGGATGTGATGTGGCAGTAAATGAGAAGCTTCAACGAAGCAACGTGATTCAGTAACGAGTATAAATACAACACCATAGTAGTGAAGTCGTATCCATGTCAAACCTATGTAATAAGCTAATAAACACATCACACCAACATCCTTTATAGTCAGTCTTGTGATCGAGACAATGGATGCCAAGAAGGTGATAACGATTGTGTTTTGCAACGTCGTCGTTTTGCTTCTCGCCACGGTCGCCCAAGCTTGTCTACCCTCCGACCGAGCGGCGCTTCTGAAGTTCCGATCAAACCTCAACGAGCCATACATCGGCGTCTTCAACTCGTGGAAAGGCCAAGACTGCTGCAATGGCTGGTACGGTGTGAGCTGCGACCCCAACAACCACCGAGTCTCCGCCATCACCCTCCGTGGAGTATCGGAGGAGCCTATTTTCCAGCACGCGAAACGGAAAGGCGTCATGACGGGATCCATCTCTCCGGCGATCTGTCAACTCACTGACCTCTCCGGCATCACCCTCTCCGACTGGGAAGGAATCTCCGGCGTGATTCCGAACTGCATCACAAACCTCCCTGCCTTGAGACATATAGATCTCGTCGGAAACAAAATCTCCGGCGTGATTCCGGCGGAGATCGGGAAGCTGTCGAAGATAACAGTGCTGAACCTCGCCGATAATCAGATCTCCGGTGAGATTCCTCCGTCGATCACGAGGTTAACGAGTTTAGCACATCTTGATCTCAGGAACAACGCTATCTCCGGCGTCATACCGGGAGATATCGGCCGGTTAAAGATGCTGAGCCGCGTGCTACTAAGCGGTAACAAACTCTCGGGTCAAATACCCGAATCTTTGACCCGGATCTACCGGCTCGCGGATCTTGAGCTCTCGATGAACCGGATCACAGGCATGATCCCGGTCTCGTTCGGGAAGATGTCTGTGCTAGCGACGCTTAATCTAGACGGCAACTTGATCTCTGGAGAGATTCCGGAGACGCTGATGACGTCATCGATTTCGAATTTGAATTTGAGCGGGAACCTTATATCCGGGAAGATACCGGACTCGTTTGGACCGAGGTCGTACTTCACGGTGCTGGATCTTTCGAACAACCGTCTACAGGGAGTGATTCCGGAGAGTATTACAACGGCGTCGTTTATTGGACACCTTGACGTGAGTCATAATCAACTGTGTGGGAAGATTCCGTTAGGATCTCCTTTCGATCGTCTTGATGCGACGTCGTTTGAGTACAATAGATGTCTCTGTGGAAAGCCTCTTGGGGTCTGTGGGAAATAATTAATTATTTAATTAATTATCATGTAACTTCATCACATGTAATACCAATTATTATTATTATGTAACTAGCCGTTTATCAGTTTCGATTCTCAAACTCCTCATCAATGCGAGCAAGAAGATAACTTATAAAAATTAAAATATTCACTGGGTGTTTAAATACTTGGACCCGACCACGTTAGTGAGATTAGTATATTCACGACACCTAATCCAATGATCTGGTCTGAATATGCTTTGAAGGTCAAGTTTGTATGTCCATTTTGCACTTGACAAAAGGAACCGTATATGTGAGTCCTTCTAATGGGTTTTATATGGGCTTTTATCGTGGAAAGTTCTTTCTTACCACGGAAACGCATTATCAATGTGGACTAAGTAAGGCAAAATTGGTTTGGTGGGCTTTATTGAGTCCAGTGTCAGTTGTGCATGGGTCGTATTTTGGACGTGATACAAATATTTTCAGTTAATACACGAACAAAAAAAACTTTTTAAGTAGTGACTAGCAGAGCCGACCCAAAGATTTAATGATCTATTAAAAAAAAAAAATCAGTAACTGTTTTTGGAGGACAAAAATTAAATTTTAAAAACCTAAAGGTATGTTTCAAAAAATTTAAAAATCTAAAATTAATGTTTCATTTGACTTTACCTAAAACCGACACTAAACACTAGCAGTGGTTAGTCAAATCACAACACCATGAAACACTTTAACCCTTCAAATTATTAATGATGTATAATGAAGTATCATCTACTCGTGAGATCAATCATATTTAACATCAGTTACTCCATGATCAAAATATTTGAATTAGAAAATGTTATTCTCATAATCATATGTGTTAGAACTTAGAAAAGATTGCAACACTTTCTCACATAAAAATTGAGGATGGCGTTGTGTTCTTGTGACGAACTTTCTACATGTCTTACCTACAAAAAAAATGATCTAATGGTTAACAATAATTTTATCTCTTTGATCCGTCGCTGAACATGCATTTGATAGTTACGTAAGCAATCAAAATTTCTGATCAGTGACTCTAACACATAAAAGCCGGTCCTAAAATATTTAAGATAAGAAGCAAAAACAAAAAATGTGCCGGATCTGTAACTACTAATAGTCAAACCCGTAAACTAAAGAAGGTGAGATATATAAGCGTTGCCACTGGACTAAAAAAAATACATTAATTATGTGACTGAAATTTGTTAATAAAATAAATGATCGCAAGCAATTGCATCAATCAGGACCGGCTCTAACATAAAACAAAATCAGCATCGTATATATTAGCCACAATTAGATTACATTATAAGTTTCTTCAGCGACGTTATGTGATTTGCCCGATAAAGATCATCATAAGTTCATAACTATTTAATTAGTAGACATAAGCTTTGTAGAAGAACAAAAAGATACGACATAAAGATCATATGAATAACGTGCGGGAGAATTGCACAACACGTATTTGATGCTTTTAAGTTACTTGAGTATATATATACACACCGTACATGAGAGACTTTTATAACAAGTATGTGATGCAAAGTATGCTTTGAAGCATCCTATATCAGTTAAAGTCATGGTTTTGAAAACCGGATTGGACCGGCCGGTCGAACCAATCCGACCGTGACTCGCTAAAAAAGCCGAGTCCGATTTGATTTAAAACTCGGATTTAAGAAAAACCGATAAAACCGGCAGAAAACCAATAAAACCAATGACCCGGGTCAATTTTAAAACCCGGTTCTAAAAAATTAACATATAAATAATGTATTTCAACTGTTATTGAAACTTAATATTTCATATATTATTCTTATTTTGACATATTCATAAAATCTGAGACTTTAGTTGTATAATTAAATAATTACGGTTATTTTAAAAACTATCGTTTCGTTTTTATCAGTTTCAGTTTTACATAGTATTCAATTGATTTGTATATATGATTATTGTTCATTTTTCTAGTTAATAAAAAGAAAAGAAAATATATTATATGTAGAATTATTTTTAGACCTATATAATGTAAATATATGATTATATATATATATATATTTTTAAATAGAAAACCCATTTCGACCGGTTCAACCAGTCAACCAGTAGATATACCGAGTCGGTGTCCGGTCCGGTTTTCAAAACATTGGTTAAAGCAGGTATGGTTAGCTCTGATTTTTCAAAACTAATTATTTTTTTAACTTAACTGCACAGGTTAATTTCCTCAGCCATTTTATGTTTTTATCTGCCAAGCAATCATATTTAAAATCCTAAAGCAAGACACTATTCAGTTTGAATTCGTTAGTAACTACTCTTTCCATTCCTAAAAAATCACATTTTAGAATTTTCACACATATTAGAAAAATATATTTAATTTTGATTGTGAATGTATTTTTTTTTTGTAATTAACTATTTTTCATAAAATTTGACCAATTGAATTTTAATAAACATAATTTTTAAAAAAATGTATAATTCATCATTAAATAATACATTAAAATATAAAAAGTGTATTTCTTGAAACATTTTTTTCTAAAATATGGATCGGATCTTTTCGGAACGGTAAAGTATTATTTAATTCCTCTGTATGTCAAAAGAAACTGTAGTTACCAAAATATTGCATAGGTATACTGTTGAAACTAGAGCTTCGCCGAGATACTCTCGTATAGTACTGGAACTACAATGTTGAAGTTAATAAACGTTGCTGAAACTGATACATAGGAGCCTGAAAATCGAGATTGAAGCAGGAGGTATGTGTTATGATCACCAGAACGTCTTTAACAAACATTTAATATGTATATGATTTACAACATATACCTGATTTTCTTTTCAACAACTCGTAATAATATCTTAGGTGATTTTCTTATGCATATGAAGTGTGTACAAGTGGGGAAAAAAAAGTAAACTCGTGTATCCTTTGCACTATACTCGAAAAAGAGACGTCTGGTTGTTAACTTTGACGTGTAAGATGATGCTCCTTTCTTGAAGCAACAAACTACTAAACGTCATATTAATATTCAGAGGATTATACCTTAACTTTCAAGAACCTATTGGCTTTCCCAACGAAGATAATCTGATCCAATAAGTTGACGGCAGCAAGAGATACCTTAAACCCTAGATGAAAATCACTAACAAACTGTCGGAATGTCCAAAAGATTTTTGTCCTCAAAAATTGACAAATGACGAATACATCTAACTAACCATCCATCACTCTCCATTAACTACACAACAACTCTTTCAGTATTTATCTTTCATTTATTTTTGTATTTAATACCCTTGTTTAGATCTACATACATACATAATAATTGCACGCCAGGTTACATGGATTGCTATTTTGAAGATATCTTTTTGCTTTTCACATTTTTATTTATTAAATATAGTATGATCAATCAAATTATGTAAATTATTTATTTATGATTGTTTTTTTTTGAATGACCCAGTGTATCCTAAGTCCCACCACCGAAGTAAATCCAAACTAGCGACGAGTGTCCGTATCAACCTACGTTATCAACTATAGTACGTCTCAATTACCGGGCGCTGGAGAAGTCCAAATGTTAAATTTTAACCTCAATAACCAGCGGGATTCGAATCCGGGTCCGTATTGAAGTCAAAACTCCCTCAAAACCACTGGACTGTCTTTCGCTTGATTAAATTATATATAATATATTAAACATTTTTTTTGAAGAAAATAACAACTTTCTTTTTAGGCAAAACGGCTTATATTTATTAAACAGAACTAGTAGCGTTTGGTATTCTTTTCATTTTTTATATAATTATTATATGCAAAACTTATCATATACTCCTAATAATTTTTTATAGCTGACTGTTGCAGAACGATGATTTTCTCTTTAATTCTTTGGGAATGTAATTGGACAAAGAGAATCTTCCTTGGAAAGAAGAGATGACATAAACCACCAGGAATATACAATTAAATAAACTATTACTACAAACAAGTACAAGTTTATATAATTAGGTTAATAGGTTGAAAGAGTCTTCACTTGTGGGAGAAAAAAAAACCGTAATAATACATAATTTTCCATTATAGGTAACACTATTACAATGAACACTAATCAAAACTAACTATATGCAATGGGCTAGCTAGAGAATCATTTATTCTTTGTATAGTTTATAGTTGCTATATAGAGTCATTTATGCGATGCATATGTAGTTTTTGGTTGTAGCTATTGATACTGCTTACTTAAAAAAGTGTAGATATAAATTCTTGTTTCTTTTCAACAACATGCATTAACACAAACCACATGTCTTGTTCTCTTCATATGAATTTCGTAGTTTGATATGAGTGGTTTTTATGAATATTTATCTCTGCACGACATTTTACAAAATGAGCTTCTTTGGTAGATTATCTAATATCAAGCCAATGCTTATCTTGTTCTCTCTATCTATTTATCTCTCTATGCGTTGCTAAAACGTATAAACAACCTTCACAGACCAGAAGGTCTACAAGAGCCATGGATTCGTAAGATGGAGAGGAATCATTAGTTACTTTCATAAGAAAAAGTCACACAGCAAATAACTTTAGCAATAACTCAAAAAACTTTTTATATGATTAGAAATAATTCACATGTCACCCTATTCCAGTTGTATATATCCAGTTGTGGTCCAATCATTCAAGAAATTAATGCTCCTTCCGTATGAAATTAAGTATCTTTGTAACATAAAATTTTCGTTATAAAATAAATGTAATTTTATGATTTCAATGCATTTTTCTATTAATTTTTCTATTTTTCTGCCAATTAAATAAAAATAAAAAATAAACATTGTAAAATTTTAATGGTCAAACAAAGGTAAATTTGAAAATTCAACTAATTTTTTAATTTATGTGTAAAATTATAGAACAACAACTGATTTAAAACAGAAGAAGTATTAGTAAATCAATTTATTTGTATTTTGTCAATTGTAAATTTGGTTTCATTTTGTCAACCTAGTATATGTTCCTCTTATCTACAAGTTAGCAGTTAACATAAGTTAAAATTACTCTTTAATACCACAATAAAGTTTAAAAATGTAACTTTTTTTCAATCTAAATTTACAATAACACAATGGGTTTAAATGATAACATGCGATAACTACAAAGCAACTGCGGTATAATTCAAATAATAACAAAATCATATATAGATACAAAAATATATATAGATGTTTTTACTATTATTCACAGCGGCCATAATCATAATTTTTTATATATAAATTTTGACGCCATGTAAGCAAATTAGTTAAAGTATCTTTTATCCATTTTGGTATTTACATTTTTCTCTACACTCCACAACCACTATCTTCTTCTCTGCAACCAAAACCTCCTCATCTGTCTCTCCCCAGATTCGTTAATCCGCGATTTAGGAAAGCGAAAAAACATAACTAATCGCAGAAAAATAAGAATAATATTTGTTAATCGTCAAGCGTTTTGTTTAGTAGTGCATTCTTCATCTCGAGAAAAAAAACAGAGACATCTTTCATCGAAACAGAGTCCATTACAAAAAAAAAAGACAGACAGCGAAAACGACAAAGCATCCGTGACCTCTTCTTCCTCGATTCTCTTACATCTTTTTTGTTTTGTTTTGTTTTTGTGGCAGACATTGCTTAATCCTTCGAAAGTCTTTTGCTTTATCACGCTTTATAAATATCCCCATCTCATCACTCTTTCTCTTCCCAACGATCTCTTAACTGTTTGAATCTTTTGATTCTCTTCTTGGAATCTCGATTTGGGTTTTTGAATCTGATCATTAAAAATCTTTCCTTTCTCTCAAACACTTTTGATTCTGTTAAGACAACAAAACAGAGATGAAGTCTGGTTTCATCGTAACGATTGCGTTACTACACATGACCGTTCTTGTTTGTGTAGCAAAAGAGTGTACAAACACTCCTTCTCAGCTCTCATCACACACTTTCCGCAACGAGCTTCTTCAATCAAACAATGAATCTTTGAAGACGGAGATGTTCTCTCATTACCATCATCTTACACCAACTGATGACTCAGCTTGGTCTAGTTTATTGCCTAGGAAGATGTTGAGAGAAGAGGAAGATGAGTACAGTTGGACTATCATGTACAGGAAGATCAAGAACTCAGATAACGCCTCTGGTAGCTTCTTAAAGGACGTTTCTTTGCACGACGTTAGGCTTGACCCAAGCACCTTCCACTGGAGAGCTCAGCAGACGAATCTTGAGTATCTGTTGATGTTGGATGTTGATGGTTTGACTTGGAGTTTCCGTAAAGCTGCTGGTCTTGATGCTCATGGTGATCCTTATGGAGGTTGGGAGAGACCAGATAGTGAACTCCGTGGCCATTTTGTTGGTATAAAGCTGCTTCTTTTCTCCAATTCAGTTTTAGTTTCTTGTTCAATGCTGTTGATAGTATGCAAGAAATAGGTTTAGAGATTTTGATGTTTGGTATTAGCAATGTTCAAGAATTTCTAGGTGGTTGTTAGGTGGTTTATATGTGACTATTGATTAAGCGGGCATAGACCGATTTAGATCCGATTTACCAACTAGTCGGGTGCTTAGGTCCCGTCTAGACTGATTTTTAGAACACAATATTAGAATGCATTGACCCTTTAAAGATTCTCTCACCTTAAACATTGCATAGACCCTTAAAAGGATATGACTGTTTGTTTTGAAGGTCACTATTTGAGTGCAACAGCTTACATGTGGGCAAGTACTCATAACGATACTCTCAAGGAGAAGATGTCTGCTCTTGTCTCAGCTTTATCTGCTTGCCAGGAGAAGGTTGGCACAGGGTATCTCTCCGCTTTCCCTTCAAGTTTTTTCGACCGGTTTGAAGCTATAAAGCCTGTTTGGGCTCCTTACTACACCATTCACAAGGTGAATGCTCATACTATTTGATTTTAGACTACGTAGATAACATGCTTGTGTTGTTTTATATAAAAAAAGGTTTCTAACTTTATGTCTAAATGTTGATAGATTTTAGCCGGCTTGGTGGATCAGTACAAGTTGGCTGGGAACAGTCAAGCTCTGAAAATGGCAACATGGATGGCTGATTACTTCTATGTCCGTGTTCGTAATGTGATAAAGATGTACAGCGTTGAACGACATTGGCAATCACTAAACGAGGAGACTGGTGGCATGAATGATGTTCTCTATCAGATATACAGCATCACTGTGAGTTCAAAAATCTTATCAGACTCTCCATAGATAGCTATATCTAGCTTTCTGTCATGTCATACTTTTTGATGGACTACGCAGGGAGATTCCAAGTATTTGCTGCTGGCACATCTCTTTGACAAGCCTTGCTTTCTTGGGGTGCTTGCAATTCAGGTAGTTTACTTGATGGTTAGCTTGAAAAGATAAGAACTATAATGTAACCAGAACTTTGCCTACTTTCTTTTCAGGCGGATGATATAAGCGGATTCCACTCTAACACACATATTCCCATTGTGGTTGGTTCCCAACTCCGATATGAGATCACTGGTGATCCACTCCATAAGGTACTGAAGCATACATAATCCACAAAAGTGTGAGATTTGTTAAAGTAAACATTGGTTTTGTCTTGATTCTGATGTCTGAATTTCCAGGAAATCTCAATGTTCTTTATGGATATTGTCAATGCGTCTCACAGCTATGCAACTGGAGGAACATCAGTCGGTGAGTTCTGGTAATAGTACTAACATTACCTGACATTAGAGTTTGTTTCATTTTGACACTACCTTGGTTTTAACTCTAAACCATGATCTGGAACTGTTAATTCCAGGCAAGATCCAAAGAGATTGGCGACTACGCTGCAAACTGAAAACGAGGAATCATGTACTACTTATAACATGCTCAAGGTAGCATTCTAAATTTTGTTTTGTTCTCTTTTTATTTAGCTCAAGATAGCATATCAGAAACTTATTCTATTTTCAGGTCTCTAGGAATCTGTTTAGGTGGACAAAAGAAGTTAGTTATGCAGACTATTACGAGCGTGCTTTGACTAACGGTGTGCTTGGGATTCAAAGAGGAACCGAGCCTGGAAGAATGATCTACATGCTCCCATTGGGTAAAGGTGTTTCTAAGGCCGTGACTTATCATGGTTGGGGAACACCTTATGATGCCTTCTGGTGTTGCTATGGCACTGGTAGCTTTTTAACTACCACCACCTGGTTTTCTACATTTTTAACCTACAAGGCAATGTAGTCTCATTTTGAGTGTTTTGTTTTGGTTCCGTTCACAGGAATTGAATCCTTCTCAAAACTGGGAGATTCTATATATTTTCAAGAAGATGGAGAATCTCCAGCTCTCTATGTCACACAATACATATCAAGCTCCCTCGACTGGAAATCTGCTGGTCTTTCTCTATCTCAGACAGTTAAACCCGTTGTGTCATGGGATCCATACATGCGCGTGACATTCACTTTCTCTTCTTCCAAAGGGGTAAGCTTCTGGCAGAAACCAGATGCAACTCTTTTCCTATGAATAGAGAGCTGATGGATGTGATTTTCTTGCAGGGAATGGGGAAGGAGGCCACTTTGAGCCTAAGAATCCCTGTTTGGACAAACTCTGAAAGTGCTAAAGTATCTTTGAATGGACAATCCTTGAAAGTACCAGCTTCAGGTGATTTGAGCATTTTGTATTGTACCTTTAGATTTTAAGAACAGGACCAGCTTCAAGTGTCCTTTGTTTCTGTTTTAGTCTATAGAATGTGAATGAGAATCATACTGAACCTGCCTTCTGCTTTGCAGGTAACTTTCTATCCATCAAACAGAACTGGAAATCAGGAGATCAAGTAACCATGGAGCTACCGTTAGGTATCAGAACAGAAGCTATAAAAGGTATAGCCATTGTTCTGCATCTTCTGATTACTTTGTCTTTACTGTGACAAGTTATAAGTTGCAGGATATTAGATGTATTGTATCAGTTAATACTGTGTAGAGTTGGTTAAGTCAAATCGGTTAAGCTGATCTTGTTCATAGTGTATAAAAGTTATGTACAACTCTGTTCTGACAACATAAACTGATTTATCAGATGATCGGCCGGAGTACTCATCTCTTCAAGCCATACTCTATGGCCCCTACTTGTTAGCTGGACTCACGAGTAAAGACTGGAGCATCACAACTCAGGCTAAAGATGGGATATGGATAAGCTCTATACCTGAAACACACAACAGTCACCTTGTCACACTCTCACAACAATCTGGAAACATATCTTACGTGTTGTCAAACAACAACCAAACCATCACCATGGAAGTATCACCCGCTCCAGGGACACAAGCCGCTGCAGCAGCAACTTTCAGACTTGTGACTGCTGATCTTAAACGAAGGATATCAGGTCCTGAGGAGCTAATTGGTAGCCAGGTCATGATTGAACCGTTTGATTTCCCTGGAATGCTTGTGATGCAAGCAACTGATAGCTCCCTTGTGGTTCAAGGTTCTTCCTCTGCTGACAAAGAAGCCTCAAGCTTTCGTTTAGTAGCTGGAGTTGATGGGAAGCAGGGGAGTGTTTCTTTAATGCTAGAGAGCAAGAAGGGTTGTTATGTGTACAGTGATCAAACACTAAACCCGGGACTGAAACTGAGACTGAAATGTGATTCTGATGGGACTGATGAGAAATTTAAACAGGCAGCAAGCTTTAGTATAAGGAAAGGAATGAGTCAATACAATCCGATGAGCTTTGTGATGAACGGAGCACAGAGGAACTTTGTGTTAGCACCATTGTTCAGCTTAAGAGATGAAACATACAATGTCTACTTCAGTTTACAAACTTGAAGAAAAAAATACTTTTAAAAAAGCTATAAGTATTTTGGGAGAAAAATAAGAAAAAAAAAAGTCTGTTCATGGAAATAGCTCTAAGGGTTGTGTTTAGATGTTTATTCTGTTAGGTGGTTTGTATTATGCAATTAAATCTACAAGTGTATGTTGCAAGTTACAATAAAATATATATACAAAAAGGTTTTTATAAGTTGGCATGAAAATTTATGAACATCTTTTATATTATTGTCCATCAGTGTGAAACATTATAAAAAAAACAAAAATGGAGCAGATTAGGCTGCAGTATTCAACCATTGAAAACTAAAATTGTTTTGTACTAAACTGTTTTTTTTTTCCACAATATTTTATCAGAATTCAATTGAGATGATATAAAACTAACAAAGCTTATAACTTTCTTTAAAAACCTAAATTTAAATTAAACCTGGAGTATGCAAAACGTGTTACAAAACTAATAAGTGAAGTATAAGAAACAGAGGAAAAAAAAACAGCAGATGATGTAACATTGTAGTCTATGGAGAAGTAAATGGAACGTGGTTATGATGGAGAGGGTCAGATCCGGTCGGAACTTGTCTTTCTTCAACTTCATTAGCTGCTCCAACGTTAATATCCTTCTCCTGTTTTGTCCAAAACTTGATTCAGTGATAACTTTTTTAATCAGCAAAATAGAAAAGCTAGTAAACAAAAGTTCATTAAAGTTTCCAATAAGAAGAATAAAATGTTTTACCTTTTTCATGGCTTTCATGTCTTCTGTTTCTCCTAACCAGAAGAACGCTAGAAACAAAGAACAGAGATGAGTCATATGCATGCATAGGAACACAAGGATCGAGAAAAGATGATAAACAAGAGACTCTTACATTTTGTAGAAGAAGAGTGAGCACGTGGACATGTAAGAAGGACGATGGTGGAGAAGAATATGATTGTCTTAAAAACGCTTCCTTTGTCTCTCATCGCCGCCATTTTTTTTGAACAAAATGAAAAAAACCTCTCTTGTTGAAGAGAAGGAGTGACAAAGTGACGAGAGGGGTCATCGGTCTAATTAAATAAGGTTAAGTTCCGGTTCTACCCTTGTCATGATGTGGAGTGAATGGGCAAATTCGTCATTTAGGTAGTTTTTTTTAACTTTTAATCTGTCACTTTAGCCTGTACGGATGATGATTACCGTTTACAGGCTGGAACGAATCAGACAAAATATCATTCTCGTACAAATGTAGTGGAGCTACCGTTAGGCGCCACGTTGCTGCTTGTTTGTTCTTTAGTGAAGGTTTTCTAGACATTTTATGAGGCTAGCGGGCTTTTGTGTTGGCCCATTTATGAAACATAGTCGAGTTTCTTTCCATAATAATAAATAAATTAGGGAGCCCATTTAGAAGGACACCAAGTGTTTCAAAAAAGAAAATTAAATAGAATAATATTCATTTAATGAATCTTTGTTCTATAAAAACCTCAAAGACATGGTTGCAATTGCAAAACACTTTAATATCATGGATGAAATGAAAGTTTTAATAGTTTTGTATGGTTAAAGTTAAAAACATACTACATTGTTTTTTTACTAGGCGGTAACTAAATAAAAATAATTTAACACTAGTGGTGAAAGGCCCATATGTGGTGAAAGGCCCATATGTAATAGTCGGTTCTCTAACTAAACTTATAATTAACCCACGCGTATAATCACTCGCTCGCGTTGGTTAATCGTTGTTAAAAAAAAAGCTGGGAAACTTAAAAAAAAAAGCTTCTGGAATAGCAACCTCACGCTCGCTCAGGGAAGAAGCCCTAACTAATTAATCTCGCCGGAGTCGTATCCTCGCCGTGAAGTACGGACGACGAAGCTCTGTGTGGTTAATTTCCGCGACGGAATATAGTGGTTTTTGAGGTGAAATCGACCGATTCATCCACTGAGCAATGGGGGTAAGCTTCGAGAAGTATCTGGATTTTGTTGTTGATTGCTGTTCTAGTGTTTAGATTGTTTCGAGGAAGTTGCTGTGTACAAGTATTGATGGTATTGCTCTGATGCAGGTCGATCCATTCAAAGCTACGGACACGTCGGAAATGGAGAAGGAAAGCGGTGGCGATCTTCCGGTGAAGGAGAAATTGACTTTTACAGCTCCGGAGAGGAAGTCCCGTCTAGGTTTGAATTTGAGAGATCTGTAGCAATTACGATTCAGTTGGTGAATGCGTTCAAAAAGCTTAATCGTTTTGTATTCTCACATGTGTAGGTTTGGATGTAAGGGCAATGGAGAAAAGGGAGAGTGCCAAGTCCCAGGGGGAGTTTAAGGTCCCCAAGAAGCCAGCAGTAGCTGTTTCAGCGTCTATGGATGAAGATGATAGATCTCATGTATCTGGAGTTGATGATGGATCAGATAACACTCGGCATGACCATTCTAGTAGAAGATATAGAGAGAAATCTTCAAGATCTGAGACTGCACAAGGTATTTGTTTATTTCTCGTGGCTGATTTAGTTCGACTCGGCACTCATGCTCTAGAGTCTTTAAACTGATAGAGTTAGCTATGCCTCCTTTTATGTGAAATAAATACAGGTATACGACTAGAAGAATTTTGGTAAAAAAAGAACTCCAGTTACATTTTCTTTTGAACTACAGTTACCACCTTCACTAGCTTTATCTTATGCCTTATGACGTTTTTTTTTGTATCGCAGAAAGTACTGTGACCACAGAGAATGCTGCAGCTTCAGATGTAAGTCAATTTCATCCTTGGTTTCTCTTTGGGTAATCTAATGATTCCAGTCTTTCTTAATCACCCCACTGATTTTTATTCATAGTGGGAACTTGAGTTTTAGTATTCTGATCTTTCTTCCACTTGTTAAAATGAAGACTCCTAGGAGTTTATCCGGCACATCTAGATATGAGAGAGATGATAGCAGTAGACACCGAAACGAATATAGGTATGAAAGAAGTGAAACTCCGCGGTCAAGGCAGAGAAGCACATACGATGAGATAGATCGCTACCGAGGGAGGGAGTCCTATCGCCAGTCTAACCGAGATTATCATGGGGAAAAGCGTGGAAGATACAGTAGTGATAGGAGAACTCCAGGTATGCAAAAGATTGTAGAAGCTCATAATATTGACCATTTATTCATCTCTTTACAAATGTGTTTCTTTTCTAATATTTTTTCCCAAAAACCTAAAAAGTGTCACCAACACAACACTTAGTGGACTTCTTCAATGGATATTAACACAAAATCGTTCAGGTAGGTCAGACTGGGATGATGGAAGATGGGAATGGGAAGATAGTCCACACGGAGACAGAGAGTCTAATTACAGCAAACGGCATCAGCCTTCTCCATCACCCATGTTAGCTGCAGCTTCACCAGATGCTCGTTTAGCCTCCCCTTGGCTCGATACACCACGCTCGACAAGTATGCTGTGTTTAAAATTTCTTATTTGTAAGTTGGTATTATTTAGTTGCATCCATGGGCCCAGACTAACAGGATTTATTACCATGTCCTTATGCACATGTAGTGGCTTCTCCTTCTCCATGGGATATTGGTGCACCTTCTCCTGTCCCAATCCGGGCTTCTGGGTCCTCTGTCAGATCCTCAGGCTCAAGGTATGGTGGAAGATCCAATCAACTTGCAGACTCTAGGGAAGGTGATCTGACCAAGGAGGTATGCATTCTTAGTTAGGATTAGGTCATGCCATTTGTTGTCAGATTAATCTGAATTTCGGTTTTGTTCCCAACAAGTTCTTGACAGGCTTGCTAGAAGAATGTTAATGAGAATTATAGTTCTCTTGCATTAAATAAATTGTTTGTTAATACTTGTTTCACATGTTGTCATATCTTCTTAAGGGGGAGGATAGATCAGAAGGAGCTGAAGAATTTGACCATGAGATCACAGACACAATGCGCCGGGAAATGGAATATCACTCGGATCGTGCATGGTAAGTATTAAATATCATTTAGAAGCCGGAAATTAAGCAGTAGAAAGTGAATAATGTGTTATGAATTAAGAGTATAGTCCCACTCTTCAAGTTAATTTTTAAACAGTTTCCAGATTATATAAAGCCTGTTTGAACTATATGATTGTCGTTTCACAGGTATGATACAGACGAAGGGAACTCACTGTTTGATGCAGATAGTGCATCCTTTTTTCTTGGAGATGACGCTTCTGTGCAGAAAAAGGAAGCTGAGCTGGCAAAAAGACTGGTGTGTCTCTGTCCCAACTTCACATTCGCTATCTCCTATCTGTGTCTAGTCTTTTCCTTTTTGCATAAATTATCTAGTTTAATTCATTCCGACTGTCTCATCTCCTTTTCACTTCTCGTCAATGGGTGTACCCAAGCTAAATAATCTTGGCTTGATTATGTAAGTTAAGTTTCTATGTGTGAATGGTGATATCGCATGAAGCTTTTTGTTCAGTGCACCAAAACCCTTTTGTATTGATATTCTGACTTTTTCTGCTTAAGAACGCAGTAGATTAAGTATATTAAACACTTGACAATAATTATAATGCAGGTTAGAAGGGATGGTAGCAAAATGTCACTCGCTCAGAGTAAAAAATACTCACAGCTCAATGCAGATAACGCTCAGTGGGAAGACCGTCAGCTTCTCAGATCTGGAGCTGTTAGAGGCACAGAAGTGCAGACTGAGTTTGATAGCGAGGAAGAACGGAAAGCAATTCTTCTAGTACATGGTATGTAGATTACTATAAAAGCTCAAAGTTCACCATATAGCGTTGATGCTGATATAGGAAAGTATGTAATATACCAATTGATGCTCTATTTGTTGGATGATTGCAGATACAAAGCCTCCTTTCCTTGATGGAAGAATCGTTTTCACAAAGCAAGCAGAGCCGGTAATGCCTATAAAGGATCCCACGTCAGACATGGCTATAATTTCGCGAAAAGGATCGGGTCTTGTGAGAGAAATTCGGGAGAAACAAAGTATGCATAAATCGCGACAGCGATTTTGGGAGCTTGCAGGTTCTAACCTTGGTAATATCCTTGGTGTTGAAAAATCAGCTGAGCAGGTAATGCATCTCATGGCTTTTGGTTCTTTTCACTTCATTGCGGATAAGGTTGTTGGACGTATTGTGACTTTGTGATCTTGTAGATTGATGCCGATACTGCTGTAGTTGGTGACGAAGGTGAAGTAGACTTTAAGAACGAGGCTAAATTTGCACAGCATATGAAGAAGGGAGAAGCTGTGAGTGAATTCGCCATGTCAAAGACCATGGCACAGCAACGACAGTATCTTCCCATATTTTCTGTTAGAGATGATTTATTGCAGGTTGGTAATCTTTCCTTTAGAGGGCCTTGATACTTGGATCACAGACTCATAATACGCTTTATTACCTCAGGGGATTCCTGTTTTTCAATTTTTCCAATGAGTAATGGTCAAGCTATCTGCTTTTTAATGTATTCTCCAGGTAATAAGAGAAAACCAGGTGATAGTGGTGGTTGGAGAAACTGGTTCGGGAAAGACCACTCAGCTTACACAGGTTACTCCCTTACTATGGTTTTTGAGGGAATACGTAGTTATGAGTCAGTTAGATCATTGAACTTATAGTTTATTTTATTTTTTTAAGTATCTTCACGAGGACGGGTACACTATAAACGGTATAGTTGGTTGCACCCAACCAAGGCGTGTAGCAGCCATGAGTGTTGCAAAGAGAGTTAGTGAAGAGATGGAAACAGAGTTGGGCGATAAAGTGGGGTATGCAATTCGTTTTGAAGATGTAACTGGTCCAAATACAGTTATCAAGGTAAGGTGTTTCCAAGCAATGGACTACCTTTTGCTTAATTGTGATTTCCTGGTTTAATTGGCCGAGTAAAGCTTGGCTTGTCAGTTGTCAAGTTGTCATGCTTTTAGCATCTGCACTTCGTTATAACACTAAAATTTCTGCTGAAACTCTATATTTCCCCTTGAAATTACAGTACATGACAGATGGAGTGCTACTGAGAGAGACGCTTAAAGATTCCGACCTGGATAAGTATCGGTATGTATGCATCAATCTTACCTCTAATAGATCATGCTTTAAACTGGTTTAAGTAGAATGATGTGCTAACCGTGTGGTGCCCTCTGTATAGTGTGGTAGTGATGGATGAAGCGCATGAAAGGTCACTCAACACAGACGTCCTTTTTGGAATACTGAAAAAAGTTGTGGCTCGGCGTCGTGATTTCAAACTGATAGTCACCTCAGCGACCCTTAATGCTCAAAAGTTTTCCGATTTCTTTGGGAGGTAATACAATCCTTCAGACAAATCCCATTTTTGAATCTAATATTGAATTTTTTATATGACAATGTTGTTGCTTTGGTAATGCAGCGTTCCTATATTCAACATTCCAGGGAGGACTTTCCCTGTCAATATTCACTACTCTAAAAGTCCTTGTGAAGACTATGTTGAAGCCGCTGTTAAACAAGCAATGACGATTCACATAACAAGCCCACCTGGGGACATTCTCATATTTATGACCGGGCAAGATGAGATTGAAGCGGCATGCTTTTCTCTTAAGGAGAGAATGGAGCAGCTCGTTGCATCATCCACCAGAGAAATCACGAACCTACTGATTCTCCCTATATACTCTCAGTTACCTGCTGACTTGCAAGCAAAAATATTCCAGAAACCAGAAGACGGAGCCCGTAAATGCATTGTTGCCACAAATATTGCTGAAACGTCATTGACAGTCGATGGAATATACTATGTGATTGACACAGGGTATGGAAAGATGAAGGTTTTCAATCCTAGAATGGGTATGGATGCTCTTCAGGTTTTCCCCATAAGTCGTGCTGCTGCTGATCAGCGTGCAGGAAGAGCTGGAAGGACAGGGCCGGGAACATGTTACAGGCTGTATACAGATAGTGCCTATTTAAACGAGATGTTACCGAGTCCCGTGCCAGAGATTCAGCGAACAAATTTGGGTAACGTTGTGTTGTTGCTGAAGTCCCTGAAAATAGACAACTTGCTAGAGTTTGATTTTATGGACCCACCCCCACAAGAGAACATCCTGAACTCTATGTACCAGCTTTGGGTGTTGGGTGCTCTTAGCAATGTTGGAGGATTAACTGATCTCGGGTGGAAGATGGTGGAATTCCCGTTGGATCCACCTCTCGCAAAGATGCTCTTAATGGGTGAACGCCTTGACTGCATAGACGAGGTCTTGACCATCGTGTCAATGCTTTCAGTACCTTCAGTGTTCTTCAGACCTAAAGAGAGAGCAGAAGAGAGCGACGCCGCGAGGGAGAAGTTTTTCGTGCCGGAGTCAGATCACCTGACCCTACTGAACGTGTATAAGCAATGGAAAGAGCATGACTACAGAGGAGACTGGTGCAATGACCATTACCTCCAAGTCAAAGGTCTGAGGAAAGCTAGAGAAGTAAGATCCCAGCTTCTGGATATCCTCAAGCAACTCAAGATACCACTCAAGTCGTGTGGGCCTGATTGGGATATCGTGAGAAAAGCCATATGCTCAGCGTATTTCCACAACTCAGCTAGATTAAAAGGTGTTGGGGAGTACGTGAACTGTAGAACTGGGATGCCTTGCCATTTGCACCCGAGCAGTGCGCTGTATGGTCTAGGATACACACCTGATTATGTGGTGTATCACGAACTGATTTTAACTACGAAGGAGTACATGCAGTGTGCTACATCTGTGGAGCCGCATTGGCTGGCTGAGTTGGGACCAATGTTTTTCTCGGTCAAGGACTCGGATACATCGATGTTGGAGCATAAAAAGAAGCAGAAGGAAGAGAAAACAGCAATGGAGGAAGAGATGGAGAAGCTGAGAAGAGATCAAGCAGAGGCGGAGTTGAGAAGTAAAGAGAGAGAGAAAAGGAAAAGGGCAAAGCAGCAGCAACAGGTTTCAGGTCCTGGCATGAAGAGAGGCAGCACTTACCTCAGGCCTAAGAAGTTTGGTCTCTAAACATTGTGTTGTAGTAAAATCTTATTTGTTCAAATACACGTGAAACTCCGGAGACGACCACCTGTTTGGTGTTGTAAACTTTTTCTTACAAAACAAAAACAGAAGGTAAGAGCAAATTGTAATCAACTTGTTTTAATGCGTCTTATCATTTGATGATATTCATGAGGTTTCCAACTTATCTCAGAATTTGATTTAATGATTTTCTGTTTATATTTATTGGGTTTAAAGATATAATTTTAAAATCATTGAGTCAATTATAAAAATAATTGTAAAATTTTTTTGATTGAACAATTTTCAAAAATGTGCAAAAAATACTTAAAAAATTTAGAACATTTTATACTTCTAAATAATATAAACTTTTTAAAACATCATATAATTTATAATTTGAAATGGAAAGGTATATGTTTAGATGTACCAATTTATTTTTCTAAAGATTCTAAAGTATCACGTATATAATTTGAAATGGAAAGGTATATGTTTAGATGTACCAATTTATTTTTCTAAAGATTCTAAAGTATCACTACGTGGTTACTAAAATACTCTCATATTAATATATAAAAGATGTTCTGTTGATATGACTGGGGTTTCGAAGTTTATTGATTTTTATTATTTTTCCGTCTGGTTGGAGAAGAGAAAAATATGTATACTGAAAGAGCTGCTGCATCTACATATGCTGATCCTTTAGTTGCTACATCTCATTCCGTCTCTGCAACATTCTACATTTATAAGAAATCTCATGGATTTTACAATGCTTGAGACCCTAATTTCCAAATCCAGTTATGTGGCACACAAAGGTCATTATAAATATCCTCCCTAAAACAAAATACAGTTTGCTTATCCATACAAGTTTCCAAATCTCCCTCTCATCAATTCACATTGCCACCACCATCTACACCTTTCTGCCAGTCCAATGCCCTGACTCCATCATCATCTGCGTTTATTCCAAAGGATCACAGCCACATTATTCCTTCTATTCATTACACCGCATGAATCTAAGAGCAGTAAGAAAGATGTGAAACCTGAGGAGAGTTAGAAGAGCCCTATCATATATTACCGCTTTCCCCATCTGAAAATTCTTCAAGCGTTGCAATTGCATCCACAAGATCTTGCTCATGATCCTACCATATCCAAGTTAAAACCATATAGTCAGCTTCTCTTTGATACTGTAAAGTACAAGACAAGACTCAACAACACAGGAATGAACATATGGTTCTTACTCTCAACGCTTTCTTTGCCTTCTCTAACTCTGCTGGGTTGGGGTTAACGGATCTAAAAACTTTTTCTACCTGTCACAAATATTTATGAGATCGATAACCATTGTAGAAAAATCAAACCCATAATCCAAAACTTGTAATGGTACCTCTTTTATTAGTGTATCAGTGTGGAGTATTTCGATGTCTCCTAAAGCTTTCTTCCCGATGCCATTCTGTGCCTTGTGTTGCTGAATCTTCATGCTTCCTCTACCTCTACCACTGGCTTGGCCTACGGGACCAACACGAGTAATGGCCTTTGTACTTCCACGGCCTTGCCCAGGATGTCCTCCTTTACGAGAAACCCCAGCATCCTCACCTTCCCATCTGATATCTCCCGGAGATATCTATGATATACATAGAAACACCAATCAGAATTCAAGAACAATGAAGATCATAAACAAATAGAATAAGACAACATTTCATGGTTGTTATTACCTCTTTAAGATTTACCCATTCCCAAGTTTCATTCCCAGTGTTCATGTCATACACTAAAGCATGCCGCCCCTTATCAATATTAAACAAAAGGAAAAAAATATATAATATCAGAAATGGATGTCTGGCACTGAAACATTTAAATATATATATATATGTAAATGTTAGTCAAGTAGAATACCTCAACGGGGTTGTACTCAGTTATAACAGCTTCATAAAAATTGTTGTCCTCAGGCCACTTTGTCCATACCTTCTTTCCAACCAACGGGTCATATTGTCCTGATTCAACTGGTTCATTTGTTACTGCGCCAGCCTGGGGCCTTCCAGCAATGCCTGTAGCTGGGAACTGCATCGACTTTACCAAGCACAAATAATGAAAAACAATTCACCACTTAGTCAGTGAAGAATTTAAGAACAAGAGTCATCGTAGTAAGAGAGTCACGCAGCATTATAACTTACTGTCTTTGGCTTCTTGGTCTTCGGACCTGGTGGAGGACCTCCCCTTCTTAGCGCAGATGAAGATGGTTGCATTGATGGGTGCAGAGCAGTAGATGGCGGACCCATCGCTAAGGATGCGGTTGATTGTGATGTCTTTTGCTTCTTGCGTGATCCTGAAACAGCTGGACTTGGAGCAGTATCGTGAACCATTTGAGGAACACCGGACTGAAAGCTGTTCCCCTTTCTCCAGTCCCTGACATGATTGAAATTAACCTCCTTAGCTAGAAAGTTGCTTGGTTAATAAAGAGATAGATTAGCAGACTGATCACATATCAAAAACAAACCTTATTCGCCTGATCATTTCATCAGCATTAACCCTTGATAACAGCTCTCTGTGTTCCTCATCAGACACCCGAAGTTCTTTTCTGAGTTCAGTGATCAGACTTTCCTTCTCCTGAATATTTTTTTTTCCATCAAAAGGAAGAAGCATAAGTTTATTCATGAAGAATGGATTTATTAATGAAGAAGACAAGCAAAATAAGTACCCAAGTAATAGCATCAGACTGGGCTTTAAATGCACGGAGTATTGAGCTATAGGCTTCTTGCTCAATGAGATGAATTTGAGTTTCCATGTCATTGTGCATCCTTGATAAAGGAGCAGTACTGAGAACTGAAGGTCTGCCATTACCAGCAGGTCTCCCGCTTCTTTGATATCTACTTGGAGGTAAGTCATCATCCGTACCTGAGTTCCCACATAAAAACAACGCATCACGAAACAGACAGCAACCAAATATACAAACAAAACATAGTAAATCAGTATAAAATCCAAATAAAGTTAAAAAAAAGGATGAACTCTTCTAACTGACAAACATGGAACACAATTACAACAAAATGAACTACCATTGTTAACATCAGAAAGAAAGAGACTAGAGTGAACAACTTTGAAAGAAGACAAGACTCACCACTACTATCAGAAGGTCGGTACTCCATGTATGTCCTTTCACGACAATGCTTCACAGGGAAGCTAAGAAATCAAAACGTTGTATGAGACCTGTCTAGTTGCACCAAGGCACGAGCTGCAAAACCAAGAAAAAAAAAACAAAACCTTTAAACCGATGAAAAGGTCAGCACATTCACTCTTCAACAGACAAACGAAAACCTTCACTTTTCAGGTCAAACAAGGTCACAGTTCTTAAACTCGAGCTCAATAAACCAAACACCATTGGCAGATTGAGCTCGAGTTTGTTACAAGAAACTCAGAAAATCAAATTGTTACAAGAACTAAACTTTCTATAAACCCTAATTACCTCTAGAACCAAGCACACATAAGGCTAGCTCTCATGATGAGACAAAACTCGAATTACGCAGAGAAAGAATGCAAAAAGCAAATACCTTGTTCGTGAGTGTTCGTTGGATCTACTCTCAGCTAAGATCTTCCACGGAGAATATTACTCCCGAAAGGTCATAGATTTGAGCTAAAGCGGACGAAAAAATCAGAAGATCCGAACAAGGAGGAAACTTTCTCACGCGCAATTCAATTTCAGAGAACGTTATGATCTCCTGGAAGCTGAAACTACGCCGCGGAATCCAGATTTACTTGACAAACCGTGATGAATTTTTTCCGAGAAATCGTTGAGTCGCGGACGTGAAACCGACAATATTTTGCCCTAATTTTTTTTCCAGTTGATAAGTTGGTTTGAGTTACACAAACGACAGCAAAGCTTGTCGTTTCACCCTATCTCTTTTGGTTCTGTCTTAAATCCGGTTTACTTTGTATTTTTGGTACGTTTTTATTGAATCACCAATTAAAGAAAATCCAAACCGGTAGGCGTATTTTTATTATTATATAAAATAAAAAAATCGTCAAAATTCCAAATTAATTCATCTAATAATATCGTAAACAGAAATACCCTAAAATAAACCTAAATATTTTTTATCACTAAAATAGTTTTTGTAGAGAAAATGAACGAAATAAATTTATTAAAAATATAAATATATATTTGTAGCGAGGTTTAAAATTTAAAAACCTAAAAATAATATTAATGTTTTCTAAAAAATCTATTTTATTTTTTTATATCTATTTTTATGATAAACTTAAAGAGATTTGCTTTATTAATACTTAAGTAGTTAACCGATATTGTGAAGTCAGTCTGAACCAGACAAACCAAGGCAGTTCGGTCCAAAATTAAATTGGAATAGAAAATTGTGAATAGCAAAAAAAACGTTGTTGCGTGTTTCTCCGACGTCTTTCTTCCACCACCTCCGACCACTTCATCGCTTCAGCTCCTCAGCGCAATTCCGCTTTTACCCCCTCTCGATTAGTCCCTCCCCGATCTTCTTCTTCCTTCCATCAGATCGAAGATTTCAACTGGGACCACTCCTTTGTTAAGGAATTGCCTGGTGATCCGAGAAGTGATGTTAAAGATAATTAGAGGAATCATGAAGTTGATGTTTTTAGCTGTTGGTTGAGTGGATTGTACTCAGGATAAATATTTTAACTTTGTAGAATGTTCTAGTGTCTAATGCTCATTTGATGATCCTCAGCTTGTAGCATGGTCTGACTCTGTTGCTGAGCTATTGGAGTTAGATCCTATAGAATGAGTCGGGTCTAGATCTTGGGGAGGAAGAAGGTTGATGATGATGAAGTCGTGATACAAAAGAGGTGAACTCCAATCATTTCATTACAAAAGCTTCACTGGAACCTGTACGACACTCGAAATCTACTGTCCGTACACATGTTACTCACTAAGAAAAACGGTAACCGAATTGATTTTGAAAAGATTTCCAAACCAAACCGAACTTAAAACAGAAAATCGAAAATTCCGGTTTGATTCGAATCCGCACGGCCCGGCCCGTATAATCTCTAAACTAGCCCATAATGGCCCATTAAATTATTTTGAAAAGCAAGAAAAACAAATTTGAAAAATATACATCTCCCTCCAGAGGGAAACATTTTTGGCTCCAAACTCGAAAACATTTTTTCACAAACGAGCGCGCCTACAAGTTTTTAGTGTTTTATAAACAATCTCTTCTCAACTCCAAATCGTTCAAACTCCACCGCTCCAATCCACCGTCGAATCTCCTCCTCAGTCGTCCTCCGCCACCGATCTCAAACCACCATCCACCTATGGAGAGCCATCACAAGCGCCAGCGAACAACTCGCGTCGCCGGAAGAAGCTCCAAGCGAAAGCTCGGCCGGGAGACAGATGCGGTGTCGATCGTCATGCAGATTACCGAGGTCGAAGACGAAGAAACAGATCTCGCGATCCGTCGCCACGTGGAGGTTCTAAGCTCCAGCTTCTCAGATTCAGAAGATGTCAAAGAAGCTGCTGCTGCTCTCTCCTCCCTAGCTAAAACTGGTACTGTGATCCTTAGAGTAGATCGAATTCATCTCAGTGTTTGAATCGAATCGGTGTAGATCTTTGATTCTACTTAGCGATTGATTTGTTAGGCGAGATCTAGATGCGATTTTTGGCTTAATTATAGTTTCGTACCTGTTTGTATAGACGAAAACGTGGAGATGATGGTGGAGAATGGAGCGATCCCTGCTTTGGTTAGATACTTGGAATCACCGTGGTCTTTGGCAATCAACGGGAACGTTCCCAAGTCTTGTGATCATAAGCTGGAGAAAGATTGTGCTGTTTCTCTTGGACTTATTGCTGCTATTCAGGTAACACAATTTTTCATATCACTTACTGTTTCTTGCACTGATGTTTACTAATGTTAGCTTTATCTGTTACATAGCCTGGTTACCAGCAGCTTATTGTAGATGCTGGGGCTATTTCCCCCACTGTGAAGTTGTTGAAGAGAAGAGGGGTTTGTATTGGGTGCATGGAAGCTAATGCTGTTATTAGGAGAGCAGCTGATATAATCACTAATATTGCTCATGATAATCCAAGGATTAAAACTAATATAAGGTACGGTTTAGTGGTTGATAATCGTTAATGGTTTTGGTTTTGGCTTGACATCTTCTTAATTACTCTTTTCAGGGTTGAAGGTGGTATTCCACCACTTGTTGAGCTTTTAGATTTTCCGGATGTTAAAGTACAGAGAGCTGCTGCAGGGGCCTTGCGTACAGTTTCATTTAGAAATGATGAGAACAAGAACCAAGTATGTTTGCTTTGATGATGGTTTTTTTTTGTTTGAACTTATGAGAGGCATGTTTCTTACATTAAAAGCATATTTGTAGATTGTTGAGTTGAATGCTTTGCCCACGCTTGTATTGATGCTTCAGTCAGAAGATCCTTCTGTGCATGGCGAAGCGGTTTGTTCTTTATCTTGCCTTTTAGATTGTTTTTGGTTTGCATTATTTAGTTCCTTCTAATATACTACTGATATATCAGATTGGGGCAATTGGAAATCTTGTCCACTCATCTCCTGACATCAAGAAAGAGGTTATCCGCGCTGGTGCCTTACAACCAGTAATCAGTCTACTTAGGTATGCTTATTGTTTACACTAGATATTGTGAAACACGTTTTATAACTGTTTGCTATGATATCTGCTACAGCTCAACTTGTTTGGAGACACAGAGAGAAGCAGCATTGTTAATTGGTCAATTTGCAGCGCCTGATTCAGACTGCAAGGTATACACTTGTCTCTTTCTTGACATTGCTGTGCTCTAATCTGAATATATTAAAAGGATATTAGAAGGATGGATACAAAGTAAAGAAAACTTATTAAAACATACATGACAACATGATCATGCAGGTGCACATTGCACAGAGAGGTGCCATTACACCGTTAATTAAAATGCTTCAGTCATCAGATGAGCAGGTCATGGAAATGGCTGCCTTTGCTCTTGGTCGTTTGGCTCAGGTATGTAGGTTTTTGAATAAGCATGTGAATCTTTTTGACGCTTCGTTGAATCTGTTTCCTTATAAATGATTGTCAAATCATACCTTTGTGTCATAAGAACAACGATTGTAACTTTTTTTTTGCTTAGATCATAACTTAAAATATATCAATGCTTTGAATGTCGCAGGACACACACAATCAAGCTGGCATTGGACAGAGAGGAGGCATTATCTCACTATTAAATCTTCTTGATGTGAAAACTGGATCTGTGCAACACAACGCTGCCTTTGCATTATATGGCCTTGCAGATAATGAGGTAAATTAAACTCATAGTAAATAGTTTTCAATACAGCCATACGTTTTGACAATACATAACCACGGTTATGAATTGTTTTTTTCGTAAACAGGAAAATGTAGCAGATTTCATAAAGGCTGGAGGTATTCAAAAGCTTCAAGATGACAACTTTACCGTTCAAGTATGCATTTGACTGCTTATGTCTGCAAAACCAATGTAGAGGATTTCTAATTTCTAAATTGCAATTCTTCTATTTGCAGCCGACTAGGGACTGTGTGGTGAGGACATTGAAGAGGATAGAAAACAAGATACATGGACCTGTGAGTACCTATCTGTTAGACCTTCTGATTCTTAGTTAAGTTTGGCCTTGGTTTTAGTCCCTTGATGTCATATTCTTCTTTCAGGTACTAAACCAACTATTATATCTAATGAAAACCACTGAGAAGACTATACAAATGAGAATCGCTCTAGCTCTTGCACATCTTTGTGACCCTAGAGATGGAAAATTAATTTTCATCGATAACAATGGTAATAATCTCATCTCAAAAAATTTTGTTGTTTTTTACTGTTCCTGATCAACAGACATATTACTAACGCAGGAATAGAGTTTTTGTTGGAGCTTCTATACTTAAGCATGAAGCAGCAGAAATGTAGTTCAAGAGCTTTATTCGAATTAGCCACAAAAGCTACATCCTTTGCACCAGAGGACTCAGCTCCTTCCTCACCCACCCAACGGGTAATAAATCTTAGTTTCTTATTTCAAGTATATAACACAATATCTATTTTGAGATCTTGATTCGTTATTGATTTGTAATACTGAAGGCGTTTTTGGGTGAGGAATTCGTGAACAACCCTACTTTGTCCGATGTCACATTCCTAATCGATGGTAAAATCATCTAATGATCCCATCTATGTTTCTGTTAAATCTACCTGTGATAACACTTCTTAAACTGAGTATTTCCATGGCATATATATTAGGTAAACAGTTCCATGCGCACAAGATTTGCTTGGTAGCTTCCTCTGATATATTTCGTGCAATGTTCGATGGTTTTTACAAGGTAAACCTTCTGAATAAGTCATCATACAAATTATTAATCGACTAACGTGAGAATTGGGTTATAGGAACGCAACGCCCAAAACGTGGAGATCCCAAATATAAGCTGGGAAGTGTTTGAGCTTATGATGAGGTAAACCTCAATAAAAAAATCAAACATTTTTGAATATTTACCATAATAATAAGCTAAGAATCTGAATCATGAAATATGAAGGTTCTAAAAATTGATCTAGGCAGTAATTCGGTCCTATTCGAAATGATTTTTCTAAAATTCAATTTATATTGATTTATATAATTCAAGTTGATTTAAATTATTTGGAATCAATTAAAATTGATCTAAATTAGTCTAAATATGTTAATTTAAGTAATAATATTAGTATATATTCACAAATTTATCTAATTTTTTTATTTTGCATATCTAATTTTGATAATTTATCATAATAATTTAATATTTCTATTTAAAAACTAAAATATTTTATATAAATAAAAAAATAAATCAATAATTTGTTAACGCCACCTAGGCCTTGTTTAAATCTCGAATAATTCGACTAATTGCTAGTCTTCTATAAAGCGTTTGGTTATTGCCTATCAATTTCTTGAACATTGTGAAATACAATGTGCAGATTCATATACACGGGAAAAATCAACATCACCAAACATTTGGCTCAAGATCTGCTCGTAGCAGCTGATCAGTATCTTCTCGAAAGCCTCAAACGGCTTTGTGAGTACACAATCGCGCAGGTAAAATACACAAAACCAAAGTACTCATGTGACTTTATCTCTGTGTATAACTAAAAATAGAGTTTACTAATCTGTTGGTGCAGGACATATGTGTGGATAACATACCATTGATGTACGAGTTAGCCGATACATTCAACGCTTCAGCCTTAAGACGAGCGTGCACTCTCTTCGTTCTTGAGCATTACACTAAGCTCAGCTCTGAATTGTGGTATGCAAAAAAAAAAAATCATTACATTATTTTAATACAAAATTTGGAATTAAACTTCTCTGTTAATCAAGTTTTATATATTCTTCTTTTACGTAGGTTTCCCATGTTCATCAAGAAAATAATACCTGAAATTAGGAGTTACATCACTGATATTCTCAGACGGCCAGTTCAAGCTAGCAGCAGTCCAACTATTGTATAAATATATTCTTTTTGGTTAGATAATTACTCAATACATTTTGTAATTGCTATTTGCTCAATTCAGTAATAGCAAGAGGTCCTCAATGTCGGGTCATTCTTTATAAATGACTATTACTAATATCTCAGACCACCTTCATAATATAATGTAGAGTCAATTGTTTCAGCTCTAACAAGAGAAAACTTTGTCATAAGCTTCTGAATCTCTTATAAAACCTTGAAATTGTATTTGGTTTTTAGTCTTTTGTGCTAATATTGAGAAGCTTTTACTTACCACACTTCACATTAACCGCAATTAAAAAAAAAAAATCTCAAATAGATATTTTTCAGTTTTTGTCATAAAATTATAATTTTTCAGTTTTTGTCGATAAAATTATAAATTTTTTTAGTGTTAATCATTAGCTCAAAAATCCTACCCTATAACTTTAAATCTTTCACACTCTTTACAAAATTTAGTTCATTTTTCTTAGTGAAAACTATTTTGGTTCTCATTAAAAAAATATATGTTTATATTTTATCTTGTTCAAACACAAATAAAAGTGAAAGCCCAACGTAGGACATTTTAGACAAGGCTTTATAAAGGCCCAAACTTGTGTTCAGACAGAACCATAGTGGTTCGAATAAAGACTATTCTACAAACGCCATTGGTTTTTAACTCCTCTCGTCACGTTCTCCTTATTTTGGGGTTGTTTCTTTCTTCTACGCTCACCATCAAGATCGTCAATTGCCTACCTCTTCCTCTCTTTCTAGGTACTTCTTCTCTTCCTCAATTACCAAATCGATTAGCATCGAGTCAACTCTGTAAGTACGTTTTTCTTCTTCATCTGTTTCCTGGTTCAATGCTAAATGTTTTTCCCAAACATTGCCTGATATTATTACCATTATTGTCTAGCTTTGATATTTAGATTTTTAGCCGATGTTGTTGGTTTCATTGAAGGATTTTGGAATTAAGAATCTATAATGTTAAAATTCTCCAGTTCCTAGTGGTGTTCATCTTTTGTTGAAATTTATTTAGCTCAAAATCAATCTTTCCTCAACCAAATTGTTTGGTTGGATCTTGATGTATCCATGTAACGCTCTTACCCCACTATTAAAAGTGCAACCCTTTTATTTAATCTTGTATTGTGTATACAAAAACATTCGTGATTTTGGGTTTGATTTGGTTTTGGTTCATCTTTGTTCTGAGTATTCATTCTTCAATCTATGTTTGTTTTTTTTTGGTTTTTGAAGATTTTCTTGATGGTAAAAGCATATAAACAAGAGCATGTCTACAAGCATCCGTGGGAGCGGGTGAGTGCTGCCTCATGGAGGAAGTTTGCTGACCCTGAAAACAAACGCATCCTTTCTCATATCCTTGAAGTCGACACCTTGAACCGCAAACTTGACACTGACACTGGGAAGCTCCACACCACACGTGCTCTCACCATTCATGCTCCTGGTCCTTGGTTCCTTCACAGGATCATAGGCCAAGACATCTGTCACTGTGTTGAGTCAACTGTTGTGGATGGCAAATCGCGTTCTATGCAGGTTATCTTCGCCTTTCTCTATGCTTTTCTTCTTCCTAGCTTGATTGGGATGAACCATTTAATAGTTGTGACAAGGGATAGACAGCCATAGACCTTATATTGCACTAGTGTTGGTGAAACATTTGCTCCAAGTATCAGATATAGCAAAGAAAGATGCGTAATTTGTAAGATGAGAAACTGGTTTTAGTTTGTTGTAATCTGTTTTGACTGAAACTTGATTGTCATCAACAAGAATCATAGAGGAGTAAGCCAAATACAGCAATTGAACTTGTAAAACATCGATAAAAAGATGTCTAATTATATTGTTTTCATTCTCTTCTTTTTGTGGGGTTCTAATGCAGCTTACAACAAAGAACATTACTCTCAAAAAGTTCATTGAAGTAGAGGAGAGGATAAGATATGATCCTCATCCGGAAAATCCATCGGCCTGGACAGTTTGTAGCCAGGAGACAAGCATTCGGATCAAACCCTTGTCGGCTCTGGCCTCAATGGCTGAGAAAGTTGAGCAGAAGTGTGCCGAGAAGTTCATGCAAAACAGCGTGAAAGGGCGAGAGGTTATGGAGAGGATTTGTAGGTATATGGAAGCAGAGTCAGCTCCAGTCTAAAGATTTAAACTTCTTAAGATTCCAGTATCTTGGCATTGGATTTTTGAATGTTTTGTAGTACTAATTCAAGAGGACTACGTGTTTGAGTCATGGTAGTAATAAAATCTATGAGACAGTTAAAAGATCAATCTGCTGTTTTTTTTTCTTTTATCAGTTCTTTGGTTTTGTGTTAGCAACGAATGTTGTTGAGCTGAGAAGCTTTCTATCCACTTTTGATTCTAGTCATCTGATCCAGTTGATCTGACCCGGTTTAGTGCATTTTTCTTAGTTTTTTTTTTGCTAAAACTTAGCAAAAAATAAAATAACATGTATCATTAATAAAAATCAGTTAATATAAACAGGGTAAAATTTAAAAGCTCATTTTTGAATCCATACATTTTTACAAGATTTTGATATTTATAAAGTACTTTTGTGTGAACAAAACAATAAAAATAAAATACTTTTGTTTATCAAAATCAGCTTAATCTATTAGTTAATCTTAATTACATTATTTATGCCAGAAAACTGACTTAGATCGAGGATAAGATGTTCATTAAGATCAAATGTTGAGATAACTAACCAAGATAACATGAATCATGTAGATATGATTATAGACGAATTCATAGAAAATTTAGAAGAAAATTATATTCGTAAATATTTAGTTCAGGGAATATAACTTAAGTTATTGGTAAATATATTATTTACATTTGTGTTAATCTTAATTAAACTACTTATGTTAGGAAATATATTTAAATCAAGAATCAGAAATTGATAAATATCAGTTAAAATGACTAATTAAAATTACATATGTGTATGAAGATATTGTTTTAGAATAACCAGTAAAAATTTAGAAGATTTTTTATATTTCTGCTTTAGTTTTTTTTTAAAGTAGCATAATTTAATTATATTTATATTATTTCCATTTATGTTAATCTTATTTAGATTACTTAGTTCCATATGTAGATATAATTGAATATATCTTCTAGCTTTATTCTTATGACAATTTATTACAGTTTGTAACACAGTATAAAATGTTATTATTCTTAGTAACCTGTATATTAAAACAACTATATAAAAACTTACAATTTAATGCTTCTAATCGCATATTTCAACCCTTCCTATGTGAAATGTTAAATAAAAGGTCATTAGTCAAACTATTGAAACAAAAGAATGTGGTCAAAGACAATTTACCATATATAGAATAGAGTCAAAAGTACTTTTTGTTAATAAGGTAAAAGTTTATAATTGTAGCTCGTATACAATATAGCTTTAAAGTTTACATTACTTGCAAGAAACACTTTCTACACTATCTTACGGCGTTGCTTTGCTTTTTGTAACCATGGATCCATCATCTCACATCCGTCCTAAGAAACCTCTCCTAGTGATCGGAAGCACGATCAATTCCGGCAGCACTCACCCTAAACCATCCGGTTACTCCTCCAGTTCTGAACTCAACAAAGATTCAAGAAATAACAATGATGACCGTCGTTACAATAACTTGCCTCTCAAGAAATCTAGGACGATGGTCGACTCTAACAATGGTAACAAAACTGTGGTTGTGGAACCGGATGTGGAGCCTGTGCCTCGCTATTGTAAACATGTAGGTAACTTGAGATCTTTGCAACTAGTAATCAAAATTGTTATGTTTCGATATAGGTAGGAGTGATGCTGAGGTTAGGGTTCGTCCACAGATTCTTCATGGCAACGCCACAAGTCACAAGTGGTCGCTTGGAGCTTTGGATGAACTTCTAGACGAGGTATGCCCTTATTATTTTCCTACCATATAAATAGTCTTCCTTAGTTAATTTGATAGGTTGCATTAGTCAAAGATGTCTTGATGCGTTAGAATTATGTTGGTAATTCGTATGGCTTTTGTATAACATAAATTTATACTGATATATGTTTTAGATTTATCAAAAAAAATATTTTAAATTTTGATTATAAATATATTATTTTTGTAATTAACTATGTTTCATAATTTTTAATGAATCAAAATTTAATAAACATGATTATTTATTCGAAGTTTACAGTTTATATTACCTAACAAAAATGTATTTAAAATGTAAATATATATCTTTTGAAAAAAAAATTTGGAAAACATTATCAATTTAAAAAGGAGGGAGAATAGGTTTGTAAATGAGGCTACTTACCTTTGTACTACTATTTGGGGGTGCTCTTACCTTTGTACTACTATCATTTGTTATAGTAATTGAGCTTCTAATAAATCTATCTGCAACATAGGATGTTTCACAATCAAGAGCTGTTGATAGAATACCTGACATGGGGCTTGAGAACGGGAAACATGGATTGCTTTCTTCTAGTTTCAGTGAAACAGTACCAGGTAATGAAGCAGGTGAGTTGCAGAAAGTGAAAGACGAATCAGCAAAACATGTGGCTAGGTTGCAGAGACAAAAAGAACAGCTTGAGTCGCAAGTAAACCTCTCTTTCTTCTTATATATTTTATTTGGTTCTTTCTTTTTATTGGGTTTATTTTGGCTATCTTTGACTTAAAATGAACCAGCTCAAAGAGTCAAAATGCAAGATTCAAGATTTGGAGAAGATACATAAGCTGAAAGATAACTCAGAAAAACTGGTGGCTGAGTTGATTAGCCAGCTCAAACAGTCAACAGCTAAGATTAAGGATTTGGAGAAGATGCAGAATGTTAAAGATGATGAATCAGGAAAACAAGTGGCTGAGTTGCATATGCAAAAAGCACAACTTAAGGAGAAAGTAAAGCTCTTTTTTTTCTTATAAATTTCTTATTTTATATTGTTTAATATAATAGATTTCATTGTTTGATATGAACCAGCTAAAACAATCTGAAGCTGAGAAACAAGATCTGGAGTATAAGTTAAAGAATGCAGCAGAGGATTTCTTTCAAGAAAGAGCCCAAAGAGATAGTACTGAACATGACTTGAGGAATAGACTACGGGTTAGTCCTTTGTTACACATAAAAAAAAATCATCAGTACTTTTTTATTAGCATACTCACACATCATTTTGGTAATGCTATAGGAAGCTTTTGCTAACATCAAAACTCAAAAGTGAATAGTCTGGAAGCTGAAAAACCCTAACTGTCAGAAGAAAATAACATGCATATGGATTGGTAAGCTCAGCTTCTAAAATACATTTCTAGAGCTTTATGTCTTGTACAACATTTTAGATTACTTTCATTTAAGTTGAGTGGAAGACTTTATTTTAATATTAAAATCTTGATTAAACAAAAGTTCATCAAAACCAAATCTTTATGTTCTGTAATGGAAGAGTAATTTACACATTCATAAGTAAATCAATCACACACAACACACAAGCAAAAGGAGATCACCAAAAAAAACATAGAGAAGAGAACCAAAACAGAGAGAAGAAGAAAGCCAAAACAGAGTGAAAGAAGAAAGCCAAAACAGAGATAGGAAGAAAGGCAAAGGTGGAGGCAAAGTGAACCCTAAAGATTATGATCGCCGGGAGGGAAACGTGGAAGATAAGGTATCCAAGTGGTGGGATCTTTCCAGTCAAACGCCGGCAATGCAGGATTAGGGTTTGCTAAAGGAAGAAACGGGAAAGGAAAGGAAGGAAGAGGAGGTAGAGTAGGCAACGGTGGCAGCGTCGTGTACGGCCAAGGGAACCAGTACGGTGGCAGATAAGGCCAGAAGAACTTAGAATCTCTAAACTTCTTCTCCACCTTCTCCTCCTTCTCTCGCCGGTGATGTCTCTTTCCACCACCGCCGCTGCAAAGTGTGGTGTTTTTGCGGGAGGGTTTGTAGCTGAGTGCGCTTAAGCTGTAGATACAGACACGATCTTGCTTTGACTTGATGGATACTTCGTTGGTCGCTGTCTGAAAAACAGGGACGTTGCAGCCGATGTTGTTGTCGGAAGCGCTGAGTAGCTTGGCGCTGCATTGAGAAGCTATGGCGATACCGTCTACACAATCTATCCCGTCGACGTGAGGGATGTCGAGCTTGTAAACGCCGCTTCTGTTCGTTGTTCTGTTCACTGATATGTTTACTTCCTCTGTTGTCTTTGGTGAGCTCGCTTTGAATCTACAGCTAACATGAACATCCACTCCTGGTAGAGAGATAAAAGACTAAACCGGTCCGAATCAAACCGGAATTGTACCAAGAAAACCAATTCAAAACTGATTAACCAATCCTAAGTTACTAGATAAGTTCATGTAGTGTTTATTTAAATCAAGATCTATTGGACCATAACAGGTGTATCTTACGAACCAAAATTGTGAAAAAAATTCAATAAGATCGCTGACCTTGTAAGAAATAGCTTTGTCTTGAGAAAGTGTTGCTTGAACAAGTGTCACAGTAGACAACTCCGACGACGGTGATGCTAGATGAAGGAAGCGAGCTTACTCCCCGCGGTGGCCGGCTATGACCACGGCCAAAAGCTTGATGTGTTAAGCAAGAAGCTAGAAGGACAAGACATAGAAGTCTAAGATACATTGTGGCTAATCTCTTTTCTCTCTATTGTTCGTTTTTTGATGATAATGTATGCAAGTGTGTGTGTGTGTGATTGTAATATGTTCAGTCCGTGATCTAGAATTTTTTTGACCCCAACCACTGTTTAACTAAAATATATTTTTCTATGCACTACCAAACAAAGACATGTGAAGAGCTGTTTTTGGCTCATTGTGCTGTTACAATGTGAAAAACATTCATGAGACTTACCCAAAAGAAACTCCTAAGAGTTTGTAATTACTTTTCTTAATACAATCTAATCCAACAGATTAAGAGCCAAAACCCCCCAATTATTTTTGAAATAAAGCCAGTTATCTAATGGGCTTTCTTGTGATCCAAGTCTGCAAATCATGTATTGTGGAAGATTTAAGTTCTGATAATGCCTAATTATATATATACACTAAAGCCAAGTTTGTGGGTTGCTTCAATATATGTCTGAAGCTTGTGGGTTGTGTCTGGCTTCAAGTCACGGATCGTTTCGTGCATGTCAAGGAACCTTAAGAGTTTCTCTAAGGACCTTCGTGAGCATAACGGCATGTGAGAAATCTGGGAACCGGATTGTAACGGCGGAGACTAAGACGGTGAAGAGGCGTGATCGGAGAAGACGGTGGTGCATAGAGATAGCTCTCCGGGGGAAAGCACGGTGGAGCAACGGCGAACAATTGAGATACATGAAGTGATTATGAAGCAGCATTTCAGTTTACATTTGGGCTCATATAAATCACCTTCACTGAAAACATAGTGTAATCCAGGCCCAGGCCTTAATCCTATAAAGCCTAAAATTATAAAATTTAGCTAATCTTTTTGGAAACATGGGCCATGAATTACAAGACAATATCTCCCTTCACTAAAGGGGCTTGGATCGAAACGCTTAATATGAGCTTTGAAGCCCGTGATTTTCATACTTCAAATTTACTGCAGTTCACAATATATACTGCAACTTGTAATTATACCAGAAGTTTAATTTCACTTTACAAATTTAATTTTAATAAATTAATTTTTTTAAAAATATTTAAATTTTTAATGAAAATAGGCTTAACAAAATTTTCTCTTATTCTTTTCCCAAAATCCCTAGTAAATGAACCAAGAAATATATAGCTTCTCAACGAAACTAATACGTTGTCGTTTAACCGATATCACAAAAAATGATTTCTTGTGTTATCACCATGAATTTATTTTTTGCCAGAACAAAAAAAAATGTCAATCTCATGGAAACCATGCAAAATATGATCATTCATTTTGATAAAATAATTACTAAAATACAATAATTTACATGTCCTTCTAGTTCTGTTGGTAGTTTTTTTCAGTAAAGTGTTACTCTTTTTACATCTTTCGATATATCAGTCAATCATTATTAATTAGTAGTAGGATACGATTTCTTCGTGCAAAAGCTACAAAAACATAATAGAGATTTTTGATGAGGAACAAAATAGAAAGTAAAAAACTTCAGTATATCCAGTTTGCCCTGTCTAATATTTTCAGATTTGGAAAAGAAAATATAAGCTTGAGTTTTTCGAAGAAAACTTTGCATGTGTGCAGTGATGCTTGATTAATAAAGTCTGTAGTAGAAATAAAGAAAATAATGAGATAAGCAAAAAAAAAAAAACATGATACGAATTAACAGTTTACCTCAGGGAAGAATCAAATCCATCCCCACATCGGGTTTGTGGATTAGAGAAGAAGACAAAATGTCTTAGTTAACAATCGGCCACTGGATAACTTCGCACAATCTTAATGACATGTAAAATTTCTTATATTAAAATTTATGTTTTTGGTAACATTTTTAAATATGGTAATGGCTATTTTCTATAGGTAGATTTATATTTCTGGCAAAGTTTCATAACATAGTTATGAGTTATGACTAATAAATTTTATATCAAAAATATTTTTTTCTCTATAAATATTCATTTTGGTAAGAATTTAGAAATATGATAATAACTAATAACTTTTCTATACCTATTAAAATAATATATTTATATAAATAAATAATAGTTATGAATATAAAAATTTACATCGATTTATGAATTATATATATATATATATATTAGTGAAATAAGTGTAGTTATAGTTAAATTTTATCAACTTATATATGCTATTTATATTTAGGGTATAAATTTATTATAACTAATTTATATATTTACAAATACACATATTTAGAATAGAAGTAAGTATATAAAGTATAATATGAATAAAATATATTTATAAATTTAAATTATTTTATTAAAATTTAAATAAAATAAAATTAAAATGTTAAACTAAGCTTGAATAAAAATAATAATTGTGGTTTTATATTCTTCAATAAATACAATTAAAATACAAAAACTGAAAATTAAAATTTATATATAAAAGTAAGAATATTTTAAAATATTTTATCTATGCGCATAGAGAAAGAAAACTCCTAATTTTAAGTTAAGTTTTTTTTATAAGTATATTATATTTATGTTTAGGTTTAATGTTTAGTGATTCAAGTTTAGATTTTATTTAGGTGACGAGATTAATGTTGAAATTTGAACTAAAATTTACGATTATACTATTTATAGAGATTTTATATTGTTTGTTTATCAATTCATTATCAGTTCAATATTATTTTATATGATGTTCAGCTTTATTACTTTACATGTGTGAATGGAATAGAATATTTATTATGTACTATTTGTATAGAATATATACTATAAATTCTTCATGAAAATAAACTTTTTCATTTGTTTTCGTATATAGTAATTAATTAAGTGTTATTATGTTACATGCATAATTTAACTTTCAATAGGTAACATTTATCTTGTTCATATCTGCTAAATTGTTGACGATATCATTTTGTTTTTTCTATCACCGATAACTTGAAATAAAAAAAAGATAACAACGGATAAAACTTGTCAAAATTGTTATGGAATTAACTATGTCAAAAAATGAATGATATATTCTTTATTATTAATGAAAATTTGGTTAGTTCGCAAACTATCCTTATTATATTTTTCCATTTTATAATAGATTATTTCCTTTTATATAATTAGTAAGGAGCAATGAAACCGATATTATTAACCACACAAAAATGACAAAACGTGTAGTTCTTCTGCCTTTTTTAATTAATTTGGAATATGGTTAACAAAGAAACAAATCAAATATTAACATTTTTAATGACCCAAATACCATTGTAATAAGAAATATATTATATTTAAAGAATATTATTAATGTTTTAGCTAAAGAAAAAAATTAATCATATAAGCATGGTCGAATGGTACAATAAATTTGGAAAAGTGTTAAATACTCCGAATTCAAAACCTATTATTTCAGATAAATTCGTTTATGTGATTAGGTGAAATAAGTATTAATTTACATTGCGAGTGATCAGATTTTTTTAATGCTGGTAAAGATATTCGTAGAAATTAATCGGTAGGTCTCGATCACGGGACATTCTAAGTTATCCAAAAAAAAGAAGTTTTATTACATGTTTGAAAACATAAAAAGGAAAGTGCTTTGAATGAAAGATTATCTCTCGTCATTACATTAGAATAACTAAAAAAGAGAGATGATTATCGTCAACGAACGAACAAGTTGAGAGAATAAGGATTTACTGAGAGTTTCCGCAACGCGTCATTAACTGGTAATAATAGTGTGAACACTCGTGGTGGACGACAAAACACAAAGCTGCTTCCTCTCTCTCTCTCTCTCTCTCTCTCTAAATTCGAATCTGAACACAAAGTTGGTTTTTTTCTTGATGCCCGGATGCTCAATTCCCTCCTTTATTTCCGGGTCTAGCTAAAGTCTCTATCTTTTTATCTCCATTGGTTCCTGTTCATTGATTTTTTGGTTTCTCGTGTTTTTGATTACTATTCATCATCGAAGCTTGAGTGGAGGATGGGTTGTTTCTCTTGTTTCAATTCGAGCGACGATGAGACTCTGAAACAAGTTAAGGAATCATCCAAGGGTCATAAACCATCACAGCCGACAGTAACTAATAACTTGTCTGGACTACCTTCAGGTCTTTGATTCAATCCACTCTTCTTTATGGTCACATGCTCTCAAGATCTGATCCTTATGGTTTTAATTATCTGATTGTGAAGTCCCATGTTATAAATTTTCTGTCTTGGAGATGAATTAGGATCATGATCTCACTGAACTAAGATCAGGATCTTTAGATTTGTTTTATGTTGTCCCCTGAAGACATGGATGGGTTTTGGTTACTTGATTGGTCTTTGATGATGTTGCAGGTGGGGAAAAGCTTAGCTCAATGAGCAATGGAGGCTCAAAAACGGAGTTACTTCTTCCAAGAGATGGGCTTGGACAAATAGCTGCTCATACATTTGCTTTCCGTGAGCTCGCTGCTGCTACTATGAACTTTCATCCCGACACTTTCTTAGGTGAAGGTGGATTTGGACGTGTCTACAAAGGAAGACTTGACAGTACTGGTCAGGTAAGATGCCTACCATTAGACATTGATGTTTAGTGTTACAGATAAGATGGCTTGCTTGATGATTTTGCATACACTAATGATATTGTACCTCTGATGTATGTTTCTCCATCTATGTCAGGTTGTTGCTGTTAAACAATTGGACAGGAATGGTCTACAAGGTAACAGAGAGTTTCTGGTAGAGGTTCTCATGCTCAGCCTTCTTCATCATCCCAACTTAGTCAACCTTATTGGCTACTGTGCTGATGGAGATCAGCGCCTCTTGGTCTACGAGTTTATGTCCTTAGGATCATTGGAAGATCACCTCCACGGTAGCTATAATCTTATCTCTTACCATTTTTTAGAATTTAGACATAGAGATTCTTTGTGAACTTAGTCAAATATCAACCCAAAAGATTCCTTCTGATCTTAGTCAATGTCAGCCCTTGAGTTTAGCAGATTCTCTACTGGATTTGTTTATGTGAATTATACATGTAGACCTAAGTTGAGAAGTAGTAGTTATATTTTATTCTCCTCTGCTTCAGATCTTCCACCGGATAAGGAGGCCTTAGATTGGAACATGAGAATGAAGATAGCTGCTGGTGCAGCCAAAGGTTTGGAGTTTCTACATGATAAGGCAAACCCTCCTGTTATTTATAGAGATTTCAAGTCGTCAAACATTTTACTTGATGAGGGTTTCCACCCAAAGCTTTCTGACTTTGGACTTGCTAAACTCGGACCAACAGGAGACAAGTCTCATGTCTCCACTAGAGTCATGGGCACTTATGGTTACTGTGCTCCCGAGTATGCAATGACAGGACAGTTGACAGTTAAATCAGATGTCTATAGTTTTGGTGTGGTGTTTCTCGAGCTCATTACTGGTCGGAAAGCGATAGATACTGACATGCCTCATGGAGAGCAGAACCTAGTGGCATGGGTAAATGAATCCACTTGTTTTTTACATTTCAGTTTCTCATTTGGTTATGCAACAAGTTTTGAGACTTTTTGTGTTTGGTTTACACAACAGGCTCGCCCATTGTTCAATGATAAGAGAAAGTATATAAAACTGGCTGATCCTAAGTTAAAAGGGAGGTTTCCAACACGTGCACTGTACCAAGCATTAGCTGTGGCTTCAATGTGCATCCAAGAGCAAGCTGCTGCACGTCCTCTCATAGCAGATGTGGTCACTGCACTCTCGTATCTTGCAAACCAAGCTTATGATCCAAACAAGAATGAAAGAGGGACGAGGTTAATAACAAGAAACGATGAAGGAGGTGGCTCGGGAAGTAAGTTTGATTTAGAAGGCTCTGAGAAAGAAGAGTCGCCTAGAGAGACAGCTAGGATGTTGAACCGAGACATCAATAGGGAGCGTGCGGTTGCAGAAGCTAAAATGTGGGGAGAGAGTTTGAGGGAGAAACGAAGACAGAGTGAGGGAGGAACTGAAGAGAGTAACAGTACCGGTTAAAACCGGTTTGGGGTTTTAACCCTTTTTTTTGTTCTTATAACTCAAACTCTCATTTATTCTGAAACATAGAAAAAAAAACATGTTAAAGTAAAAAAATAGAAAATTAAAAAAAAACATTTGCAAAAAAGAGTTGGTGTACATTACATGTGATGTTGCAATGTATGTGCAAAAGGTTGGACTTTTTAATAACATAACTCTAATTGAGATGATGTTCAATGTAAATTTATGTAGAGAGTCTTTCTATTTTTGTGATGTGTCACATGTGGCAATTTATTGATGATTGAAGATAAATTGCTGAGTATAACACAAGTTAATTACTATATTTTAAAAATATTTTCAATCAAAAATATATTAATATTTTGATTTACAATTTACTGATTATTATTTAGAGATTAGTGTTAAAAAGTGGGTTTGGTTTTTTAAATGTTTTATAAATATTTTTAAAAAATAATTTAATCTATTTTCATTAGAAAATTATGTTATTTTTGAAAATATGTAAAATTGAAAAGTGTTATCAATTTGTAATAGAACTGAAATTTCCGTATGATTGAATAACAAAGATCCAAGAATCAAGGTAGTGTATCTAGACTCTTTTATTTTGTGTTTATGTGGCGTGGCTAAACAATATATTGTGTAGTTTTGGACAACGTGGGTCACATGTCCTTGCAATCTGACAATAATTTTATGGATAGCTATAGATATTGTAAGAATATGGTTGGTCTTATCAAGTTTTTTACTCTCTTAAAATTGATTTTTTTACTCTTTCAAATTGTTTTGTTTACTGTGGTGAATGACTGATCTCTAAATATTCGGAGGAATAAAAGAAAAAAAAAACAGTCAGCAAAAAATTAGCACTATATGATTCTTTCGAACTCTATATTTTTTTTAAACAATTAATCGTGAATACAGAATTACAATCACATTAGTTTATATCCAACATATAAAGAAGAAATTTAGTAATATATAGGAACACTAAATTGGATTATACGCTATCTAATTTGGATATTGATGTATTTTTCACCATATAGGGATGACACTAACTCACGACTCAGATGGCCGTCCCTTAAACCCTATTACTTGACCACAATGTAGGAAGACTGTAATTAACAGAAAAGTGTTATTCTTGTATAAATATTACATAAAAATACAAATGACTCAAGATAGTTAAATCATATAATATTAGGGCATCATTAACGGGGGTAACTATAGGGTTTCTTAGGGAATTATATAGTGGTGGGCTCCATTTTTTTGTTAAAATCGGTTCCCAAAACTGCCAAAGAATGATCCATCCTTCATGAGTTATTGAACTGTTTGCGGGCCTCCACTGACACGTGGCGGCCCGCAATTGGTTCACTTTATTTTTTTTATTTTTTTTTTAAATTAGAAAAAAAAAAACAAGAAACCCAAAATAAGTTTTATGGATAATGATGGTCTTAATTGACTTTTCGCCACTATTTTTAGTCAGCATACATAGACTCGTGATTGTCACTGATTTAGTTACTGATGATGTAATTCAGCTTGGAAGTGTACAAACGTTACATGAATTACACGTTAGCTAACCTTTATCGAAAAATTGGATTTGATTTTCTTAAAAAGAGTTATATATTAGCCACCCCGAGGCTCGCATTTAAACTAAACTTGAAGATAAAATTTCTCTCCAAAAAAAAAAACTCTCTCTCACTTAGCTTCTCTCTAAGAACAGAGTTTTATTAGAGTGTTGAAAGTGGTGGCCGGTGGCCTTTGCCGCCGGTTACCTTCCTTCTGTTTTGTTTTTTTGTCTGTAAATACCTTCGATCTTTTGATCGATTAACGTTTCGCTATGGCGATTTTCACTTTCGTTAGGCGATTTTGGTAATGATATGGTCGACCAAATCAGAGTTTTATCACTCTTATCTTTTCTCTGATTTGATTTTGGTCGAACCTAAATAAAGTTTTAAATCTAGTTCTTCTCCTCTTGAACTGGTTTCGTTATGCCGTTTCGAATAGGAGGTTGGATTTCTCTTCTTTCTTAGAAAAGCTTAGGTCTTTGATTCGAAGTGGTATCATGCTTTGCTTATTATATGCGGAGTTTCCACGAGGGTCAAGGAACTGAGGTGCAGAACAAGATTTAGAGAAGCGATTAAGAATCCAGATGAGTTGGAGTTGCCGTAGTGGTAATGTTCCGACGAGATTCAGTATCGTTTCTATTAAAGTTGTTCTTTGGACTTAAACTCTAATCATTTGGAGGTAAAGATCTCTTGTTCAATGGAGATTGGAGGAATGAAGAACGTACAAACAGTCTCAAGTGATCTGAGATGGAGGTTGATGGTTTCCCGGCGAGTTTTCCGGCACCGCTTCTTTTCCTTCTCGATAGATGGAATGAATCTACGTGTCTCATCCTGTATTTGCATGTAATCTTATCTTTATGTCAGATGGGCTTGTTTGGGTAAAACAATATTGAGTCTGTTTGTAATACTTTGCTCATTGGGTTTTCTAAAGAAGTTGACAAAAAAAAAAAACTAAACTTGAAGATAATATTAAGATTTTGTTGGATTATATATACTTAACTTGAGGGTAGTATGTTATCTATAGCTTAACTTGATATATAGTATATATAATGAACAAAAGTATCACATTGGTAATTGAAGAATTCTTTTTAGTATATAAGATAAATTTTACTTATCATCAATTGATTTTAAGTTGGAAGTTATTTAACTTAGTATGATATTAGAGTCCGATCCATGCACCCAAATCGATCCACATCGACCTGGTCCAAATTTCGCCTTCGATCCGTGTCCGAACATTCTGAGGTTGACGCTTATAGAATAATCATCTCGAAAAAACGTATTAGAGACAAATTTTCACATCGATAATTGAAAGATAATTTTCTTAATATATAAGATAGAAGGATTACTTTAACTGAACAGTAAATTGGGTAGTTGTAGCGCAATAGTAATAGTATAATCCGGATTAAACTATAGCTTAATAATACTTTTCCTCGCGTTTTAATATGAAAACACCACGTAACAGAATAAATTTATACAGTATAGTTTTATGCAACTCATAACTCACTTTATGTTGACCAAAGAAAACTTTGTGTAAAGTTGTAAATTTTCAAACATCGTGGGAGAGTTTGTCATCAATGGTCTTGTAGAATTCGTTTTCTGATGGCGACGTCAAATCTAATCAGCAAAAAGAAAAGGTGGTAGAAGTAATCTGTTTGTTTTTGTAAGGGCATCATTAGGCCATCTTTAACCCGGGTCTCTTAAGATGGGGTTCTTAATTTTTTTGACCTTTTTTTAATTTTTTTTTTTTTTACATTTTTCCGGATAAGAGACGGCTCTTAGAGCATGATTATCCGGGGTTCTTAGGAGGGTTTCTTGCACTGTTCGCGTCAGTGGGGTCCATAAACAGTGCAAGAACCGCTTCTAAAAACTACTAAATAAGAACCGGTTTTAGAGAGTTTCTTACACTGTTTGCAGGTCCCACTGACACGTGGCGACCCGCGATTGGTTCGTTTTTTAATTTTTTTTTCTTTTTTTTTTAAACAGCAAAAAAAACAAAAAAAAAAATTTAAGAACCCCCATTAGGAGTTCTAGGGATAATGATGGCCTTAAGTCTCTTATTTAAAAGACGGTTCTTAAGTTTTCTTAGTTAAAATTAAGAAACAGTCTCTTAAGAAAATAAGAACCCCTTGTTAAGAGACATGCATTAATCATGCTCACGGGGTTTATTAAGGAGTTTCTTAGTGGTGGGTCCCACCGTGGGATCCACTTTTTTTAAAAAAACCGATTGCCAAAGCTGCAAGATAAGAATCGATTTTGGTGAAGTTTTAGTACTGTGCGCGGACCCCACTGACACGTGGCGGTCCGCGATTGGTTCTCTTTTTAATTTTTTTTTTTTTAATGAGCATTATATAGATACAATATTACGAAGATAATATATTCACTTTACTTTTTTTTCTTTACGAACACATATTCACTTAACTTTTAAAAGATAAAAATTTTAAACACAAAACTTTATGCAAGCACACCAATAACAATAGATAAGATACGAAACAAAAATTGAGGAAACAAATCACCGATAGAGTTTCATTCTTTACCTAGTCGACGAGACAAGAGTAAGAAGAGAGAAAGAGAGTGAAGATAGATAAACGTTTTTGCTTCTTCTTGAAATATATTGAAGACACTTCAAACACATTCAAGACGGCGGGGCAGCCTCCACATGGCCATGTCCGGCCTCAACTGACGACGGCTCCTCCTCTTTAGTAAGTTTGGATGGATCTTCTTGATGAACAGCGTAAGAGAGTGGAATCACAGTGACGTCAACTTGGTGTACTTCCGACACACCTAACGGACTCATAATGACAATAGTCTTAAGTTGTTGTTCTGATGAACTCATGTTAATCTTCTTTTTCTCAATATCTAGTTTCTCCCCTGAGTTTCTGTAAACTCCGTATAAAACCATTTGTACCAACCCTAGTATGAATCCCACCACGTTTGGAATCTACCAAAAAAAAATCATATGATCTGTAACCTTTTAATTTAAGCAAAAAAACATTAGAAAATAAATAAATAAATGCTTACAGCTATGCATATGTCGTGGAGGAATAAGCCATATGCGAACCACATAACAGCGCTTATAGTGAGAAAGAAAGAAAGCGTGAAGGGCATGAACTCCACACTCTTGGTCTTTATCACACGTGCCTTTTGTACAACCAATAACATTACTTTAAGCCCAAAAGTTTTAAATTATTTCGTTAATTAAACAAAACGTAATTAGTTACCACGATCATTAGAGGGGCAGCGAAAACAGAAACAGAAATAGCAACGCAAATCCAACCGATGACAGAGACTTGGAGGCTAGGTCTTTTAACCCCAAAATGTGTAACCATTAGAATCAACGAGAAGAAAGCAACGTTCATCGTCAAGAACAACTTCATAGCCGCCATCTACAACGCATAATCAGAGGAAACAAATTAAGAGTTTCATCATTTTAAATTACAAATCAAATGCGAAAATAAAATAGTGACACTTGGTATACGTACGTACCCTTTTGTCTCTGGTAGCGTAAGCGAAGAACATGGCGATGTAGATAGTCTCCACGACGCAGCCGAAAGAGTTTATGGTAATTAGGAGAAAAGCGTCTTGTTTAGTCAATGCGTAATAGAGCCATAACATGCAGCTAAATAGTGACACTTGGTACGGTAGAGACTGGAAACTTTCTGTCGATTTGTTCTTGTATATTCTATAAAACGTTGGCCTGGAAAAATTTCACAAGAAAAAAACATAGAAACTTGTCTTAGCTAATCATTCTCAAATATTTATTTTTCTATCAATCCCGGATAAATAAATGATAGAGAAAGTGTGTGTACTTACACTGGAGCGAGGAATACAAGGAAGGATATTGCGTTTCCTGTAATTTCGCGAGGAAAAAAACAATCAAAATAATTGAGTTGATTGTAGAATTAGAAAGCTTTTCTAGTTTTGTGGAGACATGAATGAAAACAACACAAGTTCTCTAACCAACCTCAACGGGGGATGATTAAATTGTTGCATTAACCGTAACGTACCGAGTATATGGACAACAATGCGTGACGATTTCATTTTGTAAAGCTTTCTCGTATTTATTTATTTTCTGGTAATTTGGGGTTTTATTTACAGAATTAGAAGACCATTAATGACTCGTCTATGTTTCTTAATGAAGAAAATTCTGGAAACAAATATGTACTTATATTAGTAGGTGGGTCATGCATGATGAACTTCCCATCATTTAAATTTCGTTTCTTAATACCTTTTTTTGTTTAATTCTCGTCAAGCTAATACAATAAAAACGCACACATTTTCTAGCAAGGTTCTAAAAATCGGTCTAGGCGGCAACTCGGTTCTCTCCGAAACGATTTTCTTAAAATCCGATTTATACCGATTCTAGTTGATTGAAATTATTCAGAATCAGTTAAAATCGATAGAAATTAGTCTAAATATGTTAATTTAAGCAATAATGTTAGTATATATTCACAAATTTATCTAATTTCTTTTATTTTGCATATCTAATTTTGATAATTTATCACAATAATTTTATATTTTTATTTAAAAACTAAAATATTTCATATAAATGTCATATATATAAAAAATAAATTAATAATTCGTTAACGCCTAGACCTCGCCTAGGCCCCGATAATCCGCCTAGTCGCTAGTACTCTATAAAGTGCCTAGTTACCGCCTAAGAATTTTTTAAACATTGGTTTCTAGTATTTTTGAAGTAGAAGAACCATGAGATCGAAAAGGGATAGCTGATGAGGAGCATACTAGGATTTGGCTTTGTGGCTATATCATTAAAACATTACCTAAGATGCCGAAGATGATAGCGAGCAAGTGGTGACTGACCATGACGCCCATTCTCTATAGATCTTGAGATGAAGCTTGTCTAAAGGGTCTCAGGTTTTCTGAAACCCTAAAGCTTCCTCTCTCTCTCTCCCTCTATAAAATGCTTCTTTTTATTTCATGGTGGAAACTAATGAGTCTCAGGTGGTTTATATATAGCTCCAAAATAATCATTATAGTCAAATAATATTGTTTTAAATTATTTTGAGTTATTTGAAGCGTGTAACGTGTTGAGTATAATAAAACAAAATTAAAAGAATCGAAAAGGGAAACAAACTCAGCCTGATTGCATGACAAGTGGAGAAATTAGTAGGTAGCGTAGCATTTTATCATTCACTAAACTCTACTCCTTTTCTTCACGCCATCTTCTTAAACTAGCTTTCAAAAATCAAATTACCATAGTAAATTTACACTTTATACACCAAAAGTCTACCCAACATCAATCAACATAGTGGCATTGATCACTAGATTACAATGTGCGATTTGTATATATTATCTTTTCATCTTTTTATGTTTTAGTTCACATACGATCTAAGCTATCCCACCTATCTATTAGATGGATAAAATAAAGACCGAGTTTAAAATATAGACATTGGCTAAATAGTTTCAAATTTGCTTCAATGAATTTGGGAGATTCTTTGTGTGAATTAGTATATGTAAAAGGAGTACTCTAGGTGAAATTAATCAGTAAAGATCTTAAACAGCTAGAAATTTGTAGATGATGATTAGGTTAACAAAACATTTATAGTAAAACCATCTTTTGTTAAGTGGCAAGGAGGCGGGTCTGAGACGCTAACACGTTTCAGGTTCGACCCACCTGCTATGCGAAACTAAGTCACAATTATCCTGGTCACCTAACACGGATATGGGCCCATGCTTTAGGGTCCATTTGAATACCCGGAGAGAGGGTCTATCCGTGGGCTGCACCTCCCCTTGGGAATTAGTCTGGACCTCTCCATCGGTCTGGGATACCCCCAGGTTAATCAAAAAAAAAAAAAAACCATCTATATGCAGAAAAAATGGCCGCCGTTTTCTTCAAAAACTTATGGTATTTTCAATGATTAACCAAAGTCGAAAAAAAGGGAAAAAAAAAAGCCATTCACATCTCCTAATCAGAGTTCTCTGTATATAGACAGATCTCACACGTTTTTTGCCTTAATAACAAAAGAAACGATATATCATGCAGGTTTTTAGGCGAAACTCCTAATTATTATTACAGCCCTTTGTCCAAAGAAAAAGAAAACTCTTAATTATTACGTGATTAAGGAGGTAATGAAACAAAAAGATGATGCGTTACGGTAGAGGCGTAATTATTACTAGCAGCATGAAAAAGGAAAATCTTGTGCAAATCACGTGACCTCTCCAATCGCTATAGCCGTTTCTTTAGAGTTTGAGACACACAAGAGCTTTCTTGTCCTGACTAGTTACTCTCTGCTGTCGTGTCCTCTGTATATTTTCTTCTTTTTTTGCTTTTCTTGTCCAGTTTTAATCCCCATTTTTAGGAGTTGAGACTCCCATCATTTTCTTATATTTAGTTTTAAATTTGTTAACAACGCAAAATTAAACGTCTTAAAACATTTGATTTCAGTAACTCTTTTTTTGTGCACCAAATTCTTCATTAATAGATTTAAGCGATTACAAGACTAGTAGTAACATTGTACGAAACAAGATGTACAAGCCAACAAACTAACTCCCAAGTATATAAAAACAACAATGAACAAGGATAGAGACACAAACTTGTAAAAGTTTAATAGATCATTATACAAGATAGAAAAGATGCCACTTGCAATCCAATTTAAAAATTAAAATCGCTCTTTAAAATCTGCAAATAACGAACGATTAGTCACAATAATATGTGATGTCGCAACACAATCCAAAATCTCAACCACCGTTTGAACGAGAATCGTTGCATTTACGGGCTTCAAGTGGACAATCACATAAAATAGCAAACAATTAGGATATTGGTAATTTTTCATGGTTTTGAACACCGGAAGATGTTCACCTCTCAGTAACTCCAACTTTGTATTTTAAACGAGGTTGCATGTAACTATCATGATTTTTTGGTAAAATGTCTAGTGTACAACTATCCATCAGTATTCATAGACTGGTTGTATATACGTTTTCTTCTTCTGTTTATTTCAATATCTATGATGATGAAAGGAATCAGAATATTTTGGAAAAAAGCAGGAGAAAGGAAGTTAAAACAGATATTTAAAAGTGGTAAGAAATAGACAAAAGAGGAGTGACGTGGTAGGAGAATGATAACGATATGATCATAATGGGTTTGTTAAATCATTCTTTGTTCTTATTCGTTCTTTGTTTTTATCCCTGGCTATCTCTCTTGGTTCCAATTTTTTCTAAAACATGAGAGGGTGCCACTTTTGCGGCTCTCTCCACCTCAAGTTGTCCATCAATAATTACACTTTTGGTTTATCTTTTTTAGAGTACGTTATTTTTTCTTATAACAAAACGGCTTTTTTCACGTACGTTCCCATACTGTTCTTGCAAATTGCAATCACATTCCCCAACTTCTCACTATACTGTTTATTTTTTCTACGATCATTTCTCTACGTGCATATAATCTTGGACGTTAAACAAATTATATATATATATGACATATACTACTTTCACAGACATTTTATTATCTCATTGGTCTCCCAATACCTCGATTATGTTTTTTCATTATAAGATGAGTTTTGTGTATAGTAGTATCTAACTATAGAAAAGGAGGTATTAACTTAATTTTGTGTATAGGACTAGTATTAGTATATATCTAACCAGGGCCTGATCTAAGATCTTAGACGCTATAAACATTTATTAAGAACTTTAATAAAAAAAATCATGATTTGGGAACTTATACTAATGTAAAAAAAATCTCTAGAAATTTTAGGGACTGGTCAATGTTTCATGTCCAGACCTGACCATGTATCTAACTATAGAAAAGGAGTTGTGTTCGATCATCAAAGTTACTATATCTAAAGACATATTAAGTTCATCTTCAATTAACTGACAAATTAAATCGTAAATTGCATCAGCAATGAGTTAGTTCCTCTTTAAAAAACAATTGAGTTAGTTTCTAGTTAAACCATTTGATTACTGAAAACGTAATTTTTTGGAGATAGAGATTTTATTATGTTGGATGAGGTCTATTCTACAGAAAACTACATTAATTATTTTTTATTGTAAGAAGTTATGGCTGAAGTCCCTAATATATATCTTTAGATCATAAACAAGATTCTGTTGATAAATTACATTTCCGTAAATGTTGAGACTTGAATCTGACACATCTACCCTTAAAGAAAAAGAGTTTACCAGTAGAGGTAATAGTTTCAGGTACATTATTTAAAATTATACCATGAGAAATACACCCATATATTCAAAAAAAAAATTCAAGCATTAAAACAATAAAATCACGTTGCAAATAATCTATTTTAAGACATCTCAAATAAGTCACTCAAACACCAAATTTAATGTAATTTTATCTCCAACAAGACATCAAAATTAACACCATCCCATCAAATTTGGTGTAACACTATTCATCACACTAAATCTTTAAAATACATATTTTCTTTAATAATATAGTTCCATTGTTAATATTAGTTAGTTCAAATTTGTAACTAACCATATATATACTGTATTATTTATATTTTTAAATGATTTTACATGATCATTATTTTTATTCTTTCATTTAATAAACTAAATGATTATTATAATTTACGTCATATTTTAAAAAATATAAAATATCATAGAGTTTTTATATTTTATTTCTAATTGTATAAAATTTTAGTTAGTATTTTATAAAATATAGAAATTAATACTATAAGCTGGATAAGATTAAAAATACATATTAAATTTGAAATATACACTCAAAACATAAAATTACAAAACTTAAACTAAGCAAACATAAAATTAGCAAACATTAAAATAACATTTTATTTATATTTTATATTATATTTAAACTTGTATTACTAACTAATACAAATTTTGTTAAAATAAATATATTATTGGTTCTATAGAATTTCATCAGAACTTGATTCATATGTTTGAGACACAAAAGAAATGTGGGGAAGTAGTGGTCAGAGGATTCCACACGTACCCATGTAATTATTGTCTTCTGGAGACACCTCTAGAAACATCTCACTCCAATTACCCATCTCATGCTTTTCCTTTGTTGAATATATTTCAAGTTTGTTGTCTATATATAACCATTAGTAATACTATATACGTCACAGTGCTATGGTATATAACAAATAGATCACTTTGCTAGTTGATATTAGAGGATTGGTAGATTTAGTTGTGAACGGTCATATGAAAGCACTCAAACACATACAGTTTGAAGATTGATGCATTGAACGTGTTTGCACATCTCATATTTTCCTTTTCAGGTAAAGGCGAAGTCAGGTTGTGCTTTCAAAGACTTATGTGACGTGGGGATATTTATTCTTATTTTGATCGTTTTTAATACGTCAACGTGTTTGGTTTCTTCACTTTGCAACTAAACAATTGATGTGTTCAATTCAATTTAGTATACTGATAAATGAATTGTATCATATCATCTGTTTTGTAATCAATCATTAGTTAGTAATGCGTATTGATTAGTTATATATTTACAAGATCCTTTTCAACTTAATATCTCAATTAAGTGTTGAAATATCCCAAAACGAAAGAAAAGATGAACTCTTACTTGCTTAAATTATTTTTATTATTATTTGATAGCAATAATGGTTTAACTTTTAATCTTCAATATAATACATGTCTAACCGTTCGGACAGCTTAGTCTATATGCCCTTCTTCTTCGCTCATTATCAGCTATTCTTTTTTTTTACTGAAGAATTATAAGATATTCATTTCGTAATAAAAACATACATGCATACCCCTTCATCTTTATACGATTAGTACGAGACACTCTTCTGTTTTTTGAATACTACAAAGAGATAAGCTGACCTTATATTAATTAGTATGTCAACGTAAAAAATCTCACGTAGTTGTAATTCAGTCTACGCGAATTTTCAAAATTTTAGGAAAATTAAATCGATCTCTGACACATATAAGTAGTTGTTATTCAGTCTACACGAATTTGTAATTTAGTCTACACGAATTCTCCTGTAATTAATGTTTGATTGATTCTATTTAGCTACACATACTCGTTTATTTTTTATATCAACTAATTAACAATAATTAATATTAAGGTCGTCTTAAGATTAATGGGCTCTAAATAATGTAGTAAGACTTGTTAAACACATTTTTTTTATAAATTTAGAAAAAAAAATTAATATAAACATTTTGAAATTTTTTTGAAATTTTAAATCAATGTTTTATTTGACTATGCCGAATGTTTTATATGCATGCATGGTTCCTGAGAATTTAATTAGTCATGCCTGAATGATATTGTATGTATTATTGGTCTTCGATTTTCTCAATCACAAATTTCTTAGCGTACATTTAACTGAATGATTGGCGTGACGATAGTAGGACGAAATCTAAAGCCAGAGGACATATAGGACCACATCAACTTTATATTTATCGATTCAAATTGTTACTAAATAATGAGGTGTTATCTAATTATATTAATTTTGTAATATATAGCTTGCGATCGAAAAGAGAAAACTAAGTTAGTCCAAACACCTCAAATCAAGAAATATCTGCCATCAACCTTATAGTTGTTTAAAAAGCTTACATATTCATTCAAGAAAAAAAAAAGTTATGCAATAACATATTCATTCAAGAAAAAAAAGGTTATTGCATAACTTTGGACGACCCTAAACCGGATTAGGGACATGGCATCGTCATATAATCATTAATTAATACTAGTAATTAGGTACACAAACGTAATGATATTAGGGGTATTAAATTTAAAATTTGAAGTGAGTTGATTTTTAATGAATTTTTATATAATAGTAGGAGAATTAAAATTTTGGTGTGATTTTGTTAAAACACTCTAGAATCTATTCTAAAATTATGAGATTTGATTTTTATTTTATAACTAATAAACCTTTCTCAAATTTTCTAAAACCATTTAAAACACTTTAAAATTTTCAACTTTAATTTTTTTTAATAACAGTGAATTTCCTAGTATTTTATGAAATTATAAGTTCAATAACACTAGACTTTAAAGGGTTTTTTTTAAAATTATTGTTTGAATAACAGTATATTTGTTATTTTAATATAAATTATTTCAAATTTTAAGTTGGGCAAGTCACACTTTAAAATTTGAAGTTGGGCAAGTCACAGTTAGATTCAACAATGTATAATGGGCCAACATAACTCGACCTAAAGTATTTCTCCGTACATTAAACCTCAAGCTCTATAACAATTCTCAAATCTTGAATTATATACTTCGCCGATAACCTCAAACAGGCCCAAACTAAGTAACACTTTCACATAATTCTCTTTTTCTTTTCTCTTTAAAGTTTAAGCATTTTTACGGCCATATACGTCAAAGATATTTTAAAACCCAATCCGAGATGGACTAAACCGGAATAAAGTTTGATTTTATAGTGAAGCCTGCCTTTCAAACCGGAGTCAGCCAATATCCAAACCAAAATTAGATACATCAAATTCAAATATAAGCAAGCTAAAATAAACAACTCAAAATGCGATAATATAAAAATTAGATAAACCGAAAAAAACATATCAAACTCAGTTATAAACTAAAATGTTAACCTCTAGTGAGAATAAAGAGCATCTCTATTGTAGTTCTTTCTTCTTCCTTTTTTTTTTTTATCTTTCTTTCTTCTTCTTTTTGAGACTTTGAGAAAACAGAAAGTAAAAAGACAGCAACATGAAAGTCTAACCTTTAATGGCTGGAACTTGTGTCTCTCAAGTTTGGAATAAGCATCAAAGAAACAACTATTTTTCTTTTTCCCCAAAAAAGAAGAAGAGAAAGTTGGCACACGGATTGGTAGTAACACACGTGAGAGAATTATAAAAAAAAAACATCTTTTGATAAGTTTTTAAATTGTTCTGTCACATGTAAAAAAAAGGCATGCAGTGTACATGTCCGCACCAAAATTTTTATAAAGTAATCAATTAATATACATTTTAAAAGTAACTACAAAAGGAAAATTCTACAGGTTGCTTCACCTAAAAGGATTCGTCTTTCTTTTAGTGGGTTTTTCTTCAACTTCCAAGTTCACATATATGACATAAGCAGATGCAGTAACTTGTTGTGTATATTCGTTGAGAAAATGATTATAAGTGAAAGTTTTTTTTCGTACACATAGTGACGTTATCCTTAATAACTTTTAGTGCAAATATTTAATTTTGATATTTATTGTTAGTCTATGATCATAGGATTTGGGCCAAGCATGAAGACGATTTTTCAGGTTTATAGTCTACTAACTAATTCAAATAAAACTTAAAATATCTCGGTCGAGAAGCTTATGTGCTACATTTAGAGATATAATATATGAGTCACACGTTCTGAAATTATGATATGATCCTATGCTCACATTTATACTATATTTTTGGTCTACAAAATTTAGTAGGAGGCATCACACTAAGGGTAATTAAAGAGAGATTTGACACCAATTAAAGAATTTCTTTTTATTTTATTTTATTTTGATTAAAAAGCATTTGACAACTTGTCATACATGTATAAAAATGCAAAATAGTGAATAAAAGTTGTCTTTGTTAAAGGAGGTATAACTTTGAGGTTGACAAAGTGTAGCTTCAAAATGAAGAAACTGAGATCATTTAGAAAGAATAAAAGCAAAATCTAGCTCGTCCTTAAATCCATTAGATATAGAAAATCATTTGTAGTCCACTTCGACATCGATTATGAGACTTTGAACTTTCAATATATTTATTTGATTTGTCGACTAAAAAATTGATTCTGTACACTAAAATGCTTTTATCCAAGCAATTTTTTTATTAAAAAAATGTACCGCAGATGATGTACTTTCTTCAATTCATTTGCTTTATTAATTTCATTTATTTTGCTAAGAGACATCAAAGTGAATAATATACATATATTTTTCAACAGGACATCGAAATATTAATCCATTTGATTTCAAACAACTATGTAAATATTCCATTTTATTCAAACTAGAAAAGCGGTTCTATATTTTTGTTAATATAACCCAAAAACCTTGAATCTTTAATCTAGCCTTTTAAAATATATGATTAATTTTGGGTATAAATATATTTAGAGAATAACATCAATTATGAAAAACGACTACAAATGATTTTTGTTATAGAAAGGATTTTAGAAAATATTTGATATTTTATGTATAAAGGTTCACTGCTTCGAATAATTCACATGGATATTGTTTCCATACCTAGACGTTTTACTATAGGATCGGTCATAAATGGCATATGATTGCTTGTTTCTACGTGATTTTATTCAGGGTTAAGAAATCATTCCATATTTCTTATTTTAGTTGGATCTCTGAATCAAGCAGAAAACCTTCCAACGGGCCGGATATTAAAATTGTATTCGACCATCATCGCACACGTTTAAAAAGTAATACTCTTTTTGCTTTAAAACCTAAATGTTTTCAAAATTTTGGGTAACTATACGTTTGTTTATAGAGTATAGTCTGACCAATCAAATTACATAAACTTATTTATGATTTGGTCAATTATATTTTATCTATACATTAAATGATACTTCTAAAATATAATAATTTTTTATCTGTATGTTTTTAGTTAAAACTACCTATATTATGAAATAGAGGAAATAGTATATTTTATAATTCAAATTTTCTTCCTTGAGACATAGTATCGTTCATAACTATGGAAAGTCTATTAGTAGTACCTAAAACCCCAAAAGAATTTATAAGAGTTCCTATATTATATGTATATTTCATATTTTCAGGAAAAAAATATATGTATATATTAGATTCACCTGAGGACAATCTTTATAAAGTCGGACAGGTGATCAAACCGGAAATCTTTTAGATCATGGACTGATATGGTTGATTGGTTCAACATAAAATATCAATTATATCAATTTTACTCCCAAGTCCCACGGTAATAAAAAATGAGATCGAACCCTAAACTATTAGAAAATAGAGTCGAGAAAGAAACTCCTTGAGTAAACCATGGAACCTCAAACTGAAATAGCTATTAAGCAAATTTGGGATTCAAATTCATTTAGTTGTAGGCTGCAGTGCACCACGCCCTTTGACGTTTCTAACTTTCTCTTCAACATCCCCACGCAAACTCCGTTGACGCTCAATTCCTAGCATTTTTTCATATTACACATTTATAAATTATATGGCACGCCACGACGCCAAAACTACAGAGGAAAGTTTTAAATATAGTACAAAGTGCTAGGAATTTCAAATAAATTAGCAAGAAAAAATAGGAGCCGCAAAATTACTTAAAACGGAATCCTAATTTTGATATTTCTCAATGTAAGACCATTGATAATCAAGTCGCAAATGGGGTGCGTGTCACTGCCTTTTCTTTTTGCTTGTGGGGATCTCTTATATTTGATTATTTCCCCAATTTTCAAACAATTATTTTCTGTAAAATAAGTAAAAGTAATCATATAGGAGAGGGAAAGCAATATGTTGCACACAAAAAGTCACTAGTAATTAGGATAAGTTACCAGGACGAGTTAGTCTCGTGGTATAGGGGTTACAGTAATTATCGCTACCTATGTACCATTAGCATTAGAAAAGATGTTTTACGCCATAAATGGTATTAGTGGCGGATGATCTCGAGTCTAGGAGAAGGCCCAAACATCTCTCAGGTTAACAGAAAAAAAAAGAAAGGATAAGTCTCATAAACTTCTTTGCTTTTCTACACATATGTTTTTAATAAAATGTTTTCAAAAATCAATCATTTTGACTTAGCTAGTCTTTAGAATATTGCAAATAAAATAGGTCGTTGAAAATATTAGAGGGTGTTTCTGTCAATTTGGAAAGGGACCATTCATTGAATGTGATTAGAAAAATTGAGACAACGAAGATTTGGGAAATCGGGAGAGGGAGAGATGAGTAATGGTTTGGTCGCATTTCATTTTGTGTCACCCATACTTCAATCCGACGTGGGAGGCTGTCGTTTTAGAATTACGTAGGACCCTTCTCTCTTTTGATTCCTTCATCTACCTTCGTTCACTATTTACCAATATGCCTCTCATCATCCATTAGGATAAGCTAACTACAAAACAATACGTAAACAGTGTTGTCACTAGATTACCACAGTAACACTCTTGTTTAATGCATGTTATTTACAACAACAACAACAACAACATATTGTACGTAAATTTATTTCATTGCTGATAAACTCGTTCGTTCACGTCGGTTATGAAAAGTTCATAAATGGATACAGGGTAACGTTTGATAGTATCTCATGTAATTATTAACATTAAACCCTAAAAAACTTCTCAAGTTATTTAGTTCTTTTCACAAGTTATTTAGTTGACATATTATTGTAGTTTATCTGATAAAATAACCTAAAATGTGATACTAAATGCACATAATTATATCTACTTTCTTTTACAATAGCTCCTTTCAAAAATGTAAACCATTATCCACAATTTATATCTATCGTAATAATACTATATTATTGCCCTAATCTAAATTGCTAGCCAGAACCGAAATTTTTAATCTTAATTGTTTCAGTTCAAGAGATCAGCTTAAAATTATAGCACGAGAGACACTAATCCTAAAATGTTAATGAACCAAGACCAACAAACAACATACAAAACAGGTAGAAAATGTTATTTATATATAAGAAATTGGTAAGAATACCACAAGTTAAATATTATATTTCAAAAATACTTTCAATCAAAAATATATTAACATTTGGGTTTACAATTTAGTGATTATTGTTTAGGGTTTAATGTTAAAGGGATGAGATTGTGTTTCTAAATGTTTTATAAATATATTAAAAATTAATTTAGTCTATTTTCATCATAAATTTAGAGTATTTTTGAAATAGTTATTTATTAACTGTAAATTTGAAAAGTGGTATCAAATTTGTGGTAAAGTTTAAATTTTCTCTTTATATATATGATATGCAAATACCTTATTCTCGTGAATCTTATATCACATTAGATCTTCGAAAACGACGGGTAGTACAAGACTATACTATATGTTATTCTATTCAAGTAAAACTAGAAGAGAGGAAGTTAGCGTTTTAACTTATAATATAACAGCGACGCAAATATCCTAAATACTATGATATATAATATCTTAAACGTATGTAATTTGTTAATCGCTTCTCAATAAAGAGGTAACTTGTAGTGTCAGTAGTGAATATTATTATACCGACAATAACGTCACGACTTTGAATGTTCAATAAAAAAAATCGATCATCTATTTTATTTAATTATTAGAAAGAAAAAAAAACTCTATTTGATCTATACAAACAGGAAGGTTGACAACGGGATTGGAGGAACTTACAGCACACTGTCAGCTTCACGGACCCCTTGACATTGATTTTTATTTTATCTATAATTTGCACAAATAAGTTTAATTACTAAGCTGCATTTTATAGATTATATTTTGTTGCCGGTCCTTGATTTCTATCTCATATCCTATGTACATATATTATACATGTACTTTGTTGTCTCGCGGATCCGTGTATATGCAGGGCATGATCCATACACTATTTGTTAATTATCAATTTTGTGTTCAAATTTATATACATACGTATATACTTAGTTCTTTTCTGTAAACTGGGAGAAGTTTGGACCTAAACCATAATCACCTTATAGGTCTAAGACCAGTCGGCGTTTATACCAATTACATGACATATTCCCTCTTAACGGATTCAAATGTAAGACACAATAAAATTAATTTCAAAAACCATTAAACCATTAGCTCAATACACTATTGGTTATACTTAATTCTTTTCCTCTGTAAGAAACCATTAGTTTGTATTTTTTATGATCTAGGATAAACTCATATTTGTAAAACTTATAGACTAAATTTTAAGGAAAAATTTCACATCTATGAAAGAGTCTAAACTAATTTTTACAAAAAATATAATTCACAGATAAACTATTTCTAGATATACAAATGGATTATATGCGTATGGATATTAAAAAGCAATATATTCTAGTTTCAAACAACAAGTAAAATGAACTTGAAACATGTTAGCGTTCGATATATGTGTTCTTAGCCTTCAACCACAACATTGAAGATATTTCAGATGGTCATCAAATACTAAGAGTTCCAAAATTTCTTCTTTTGTGGTGGTCTGAGTTGTCAATATTAATTAATACGATTGCTATGTCTATTATTTAGCTAAGGGGCATATGCTTTACTAGTATTCAATTATATGCGTAGTATTCCTTTAAGATTTGAAAATATAAATAGTGTATCAATATGCTATAAATAAGCGCACCCACTCCACAAAAATGGAATAACAGAATATAGCAAGTAATTCATCATCATTTGCTGTTCATTTAATTTGCTATATTTATATAAAAAATAATTATACAAAACTTGAGTATCATATTTCAATAGAAATAACAAAAAGGAGAAATAGTTGCGTTAGTGAAGAACACTAACCACAAATTCCAATCCCCACAACACCAGTGGAAAGCACTTAGAGGGATAATGGAGAAAATATATATGATATATTGTGTGCCCATCAAATTTAGATGTCACTCTTCTTAATTGATCGTCCTTACAACATGTATGATGCATACACAGTTACACACGAACACGCCCATTTATTTCATTCAATAAACATACATTTACAAAAGAGTATGTTATATATAGAGATGATTGTAACTAAATATTTGGATGAATATTGGACTGCATGTAATGTGTTGTGTTGAGATGCAATCAGAAGTTTAAAGAGACAAATACTAATATATAAAAATTATGTTAATCAATTTATCTTCAATTGATTTTAATTTAACATGACATCAAAACCTTGTTTGTTGACTTAAGTAAAATAATCTAAAAAGGATATTTAATTTGAAATGGGCTGATAAGAACCATCATCGCGAAAAGATGTATTGAAAAAATCAATATTAATATATAAAATATTAGGACCTATCCACTTGACGATAATTGGTTCTTAAGTTGAAAATCTATGATAAATCTAAATTAACATGTTAACATTATAGAAAACATATATCATCCTAGTTTGAGACGGCTTGTCCAAAGTACTTCAAAACCAGAGGGTTACTGATTCTTTTGCCCCCTTCCCATAACCTCCTGAGAAGTCCACACAAATCTATTTACGTAAACTCATCCTAATTAACTATTGGTGGATTTTGTTTTTCGATATTAGAATCTCAAAAGGGGTATGCATGTATACGTGCAAACGCAGAGGGCGATCTCCGGCTGTCAGCATGACATAACCTGACCTCATCATCACCGCTTTAGCCGTGACTGGCCTGTACGGACCCGCCTTCGCAATTGAAAACCTTCTCGGACTCTCTCAAGCCAAAACCAAGTAAAATGATGATAGACCGTGCCCTTGGAGTATAATTTTATAACACCACAAAAAGATGCTTAACCCCAATTACAAGCTAATTGAGATTGAGCATGGGTTAATGTTTGTAATAAAAAAATTAGCACGTCCATTTTGTTTGAGTGTATGATTACGCTATAGTTTCTTTAGAACAAATTTAAAAAAGGAGTTGTTGTTTTTAATAAAGTAGTCCTTTTCAAATTGCATATAAATTTCTCTATGGTAAAAAGACAATAGTTATGTTTGAAGAGTTTACACTACCGAAATGATATGAGGTAGATACCGACTAAAAATAATAATAATTATTATTATTGAGAGACAAAAAAAAAATATAGGAAGAATATTAGAAATTTGAAAAAAGAAGAAGAATAGATTTATGAAAATGGCGTCAAAAGGAGGAAGGAGATTGAGTATGGTTTACGCCAAAAAAATAATAATAAAGAAAAAGGAGATGTTTGTATGGTTTTCTACCTTATAAAAACATACCATCCTTTGTTTCCCTCTCCATACACCGCACTCTCTCATCTTCCTCGTTCTTGACTTTCTTTATCTCCTCTGTTTTAGATCCATGGATAATGTTAAGCTCGTGAAGAATGGTGTTATGAGATTACCACCTGGATTCAGGTTTCATCCCACTGATGAGGAGCTTGTGGTTCAGTATCTCAAGAGAAAAGTTCTTTCTTCTCCATTACCAGCTTCCATCATTCCTGACTTTGATGTTTGCAGAGCTGATCCTTGGGACTTACCTGGTTGGTTTTTTCTCATTCAAAGTTTTATTTTCTTGGTCTCGAACCAGTGACCTTGAACCTTACCAAACTCTCTTTATGTGTAGGCAATTTGGAGAAAGAGAGGTACTTCTTTAGCACAAGGGAAGCCAAGTACCCTAATGGAAACCGGTCTAATAGGGCAACCGGTTCGGGTTATTGGAAAGCTACCGGTATTGATAAACGGGTTGTGACCTCTAGAGATAATCAAATCGTTGGTTTGAAGAAAACACTCGTTTTCTACAAAGGCAAACCACCTCATGGCTCAAGAACCGATTGGATCATGCATGAATACCGTCTCTCTTCCTCTCCTCCGGTACAGTTTTCTCTCAATAACCCGGTTTAATCTCCACCATTCAGTTTTTACTAAATTTATTTTCTCTGCAGAGTTCTATGGGCCAGAACTGGGTTCTTTGTCGTGTCTTTCTTAAGAAGAGACCCGGTAACAACGATGACGGAGATAACCAGAATCTTGGATGTGATAATGAACATATTGAAATTACTACAACGGACCAAACCGAAGATAAAACCAAACCAATCTTCTTTGAGTTCATGAGAAAAGAAAGGACTACGGACTTGAACCTCTTGCCGGGCTCTCCTAGTTCCGACCACGCTTCAAGTGGACTCACGACGGAGATCTTCTCTTCCGATGAAGAGACCAGTAGTTGCAATAGTTTCAGAAGAAATCTTTAATTTAATTTTTAAATGTTTTTGACTATCTTAATAATTTTATATCAATACGACTCTCCTTCCCTTTTTCCCATTTTTTTACTTGAAAACGAATCTTTGTCATTTCTATTTCGTGAACTAGTTGAGTTTTGTCTAAGTGTCTAACCACCCTATTCAAGAAAAATGTATTTAAGTTTATCATTCCCTACCAAAACTTCAATTATTCTCCCAACCGTCCAGTTCTTGAAATAAATATTATGAGTATGTCATTGTTCAATTTTAGGTTATGCACTTTACTTGGATACACTAACATAAAGGGAAAATGTATATTTGGAAAAGAAACAGAAGAAGCAATCGCTTATAACTACAAATTGGTTTGTGTTTTTTCTCTACATGATATGACAATCCCATGCCGAATATATGAAGTATTCAATAAAAATATAGTAGTAAAAAAAAGAATATATATAGTAGTCTAGTTATGACTTATGATTAATAAAAAAGGTATTTATATTATTATTATTATGAAAGTGGAAATCATTGCGGTTGTAATGATTTGCTCTCTGCACGTGACCGTAAAATTGTTAATATGTTTGTGTGTGTATATACCTATTTTGCTGTATTATATTTTATTGTTTGACGGCATTTAGATGTATTTATGTAGTTGAATGTATATGATTACATTATGCATGGAGGATTATAACTAAATAAGGTAATAATGGCACGGAGAGGCTGTCAAAGAGAGCTTCTTTTTTGTCTAAAGTGCAGAAAACGTAATGTGATGAGTATTTATCTCTTTTAATGTCTTAAAGGTCATCATTATTCGGTGGAAACTATACAATTATAGATTTACTCTTTTCAAACTCAGATCCTAAGCAAAAAAAAAAAACTATTTGTTGTTTACAATGATGTGATTTGATTTCAAATAAGGTCCCCACTTATCAAAACGATTTTGTTTAGGTTGAATCTGTTAAGTTAGATGGTTTCATAATAAAATCAATTGATGATAAGTTGATTAACTCATCTATTTTATATATTGTTAATTATTTATTCCAACTACTGATATGAGATTTTTATTCCTAATACGCCTCTTCACGATGATGGCTTTTGGAGAGTCGATCTCAGAATGTTTGGGCAGGGATCAGTTGACTGACTTTGGACGGGATCGATAATAGACCGGGTTGGATTGTTTGAATCGTGTACTCTGATACCATGTTAAGTTAAATAAGTTTCTAACCTAAAATTAATTGGTTATAAGTGGAGTAGCTTATTTATTTTATATTGCTAATGATACTTTCCAACTACCGATGTAATGTGTGACATTTGTTCCTAATAGAATCTTTTCTTAATTTGTAAGTAGTAAAAAAAATCGGAGGGGGGATTCCTTTGTTTAACTTTTTATTAAGTGCTACTTATTTTACTTAAAAACAACTATACGTATAATTAGCTCCTTTAAATTGATTAAGGGTAGTATGGTAATTAGCTTAGTGCAATAACTAGATGGAAGTTATACTTTATTTTATGAGCAAAAAGAAGAAACAAGCATAACTGAGCTTCAAAGAAACACCAATAATAACCAAATTCCGTGAGGATAACATATTTGAGGAGGATCAAATCTCTCTCTATTTATCTTTAGATTCCATTCCAATCGTCAAACCTACTCCAGTTGATAAAAAAAAACATTATATGTTAAGTTACTGAGTTTTGTTTCAACATCATACTCCCTCTGTTTCATTATAAGTGTTCACACGGATTAAGGAAACAAATAATTTTGCATATTTTCTATATAAAAAAACAATTATCTATACACCTAACCATATTTCAATCAATAGAAAAATAAACTGCAGCATAAAATTAATAAAATTTACATCAAAATTCGAAAACGACACTTATTTTATAACAAAAAAACTTTTCTAAAACGACACTTAATATGAAACGGGGAAGTATATGTTACTGTTGTCTCCATCGTCGTATAACTATGCCTTACGTAACTGAATTGAAAAGTTAGGTAATGGTCTGATGAGTGTTCGACCTAGTGAGACACAAAACCTACCAAGGAAAAATTACGCAATTAAATATTTGAATTAATGAAACAACTTCACTGATGTCAGATAGTATATCATTAGAGCACCCAATGGAAGTTTCAGAATTACGTATATATGTCTATATATATTAATTTATTTAATTGTAAGGCTTTTAATTTTATTTTATGGGAAATTCAATCCAAAACATTTTTGCAGAGAATTTTTGGTTTAAATTTTTCATAAAATTATAAGTTCCACAATTATATGTTAAAAGTCCCAGGACTAAAACTTTTATTGGATGCTCTTAACTCGTATTTTTATTTCCCCTATTGACAAAATTTTCACAAAAATATGATATTACAAGTTGATATACACAAATAAGTATTCTGTTTTTAGACTTCATATAAACATATATTGATTTTTTAAGGGAGAAAACTATTTGATAAAACGTCGGTATATGCATTTTAATTCGTATTAAATAACTAAGTTAGTTGACGTAATTAACATGGCCATGTTTTTTTTTTAACATTGGCTTAATAACAAGACCATGTTACCCCGATAGATATATCCTATATATGCTTTTTTTTAATTATTCAGAACATATTCGATATTAGTGATGCTTGACATAAGGTTGCGATTTCTTGTACTTGCAAGAAATCCGAATCATCTTAGTGATTATCGGTTCATGAGTCAAATTAATTAACAACTTTATTTTACAATCTTTAAATAATATTTTACGGATTGTTTTTATGTTTCGTAAACAACAAGAAAAGGTAAAGAATATATCTCCGGACCCTAAGAGAAAACGTCCGTTTGGATTCGTCGTACGGCACTATTGCCAAGAGATGGTGGATTTGTTCAAATGTTTTGTTCTGTATTCCCCACAAGTTACTTGTTTGACTCCCATTATGCGTAGGGATATTATATATTAGATTTGGCCCGGATATGTGTGGCGTATATATACTCAAATGATTTGAAACATATCTATCTAACTTACTTTATATATAAAAAAATATAAGGTATTTATTTGAATTTGAGACTAGTAATTATGAATTAGGGTTTAGTATTAAATGTGTGAAAATGAGATTAGGGTTTAGAAGTTAGAGTAATTTAGTGTTGTCCAACCTAAATTCACTATAATATTAGTTTTGATATTTGATATCTTAATCAATAAATTGATATACGTGGTATACAAATAATAATAGTAGTCCGATAATGAGATCTGACTTTCATCTATACGTCCCCTTGTTCGCAAGTCACAGTGACAATCATGGTAGTGACATGTATAATGTATAGACTTATACAAATACATATTCGGCATGTATATTAATATATTATATCCATATATCCATTTTAAATCGTCGTGTCACAAGTTTTCCCGTTTGAGACACAATTCAATTCCGTTCTCTCATCTCTGGTTGCATCTAGTGACAAGAAGCAAAGTGCATATCAAAGTGACCTTCCTTTTATGCATTTAATAATAATTATCATTAAAATAACAGAAAAGAAGAGAAAATAAAGAAGAGAAGGTGGAAAGAGTCGTATAAGGCTGACTTGTGTTTTGTGAAATTCAACTTTGTATAAAATTCCAAGTGGGCTGCGACTTGGGGAGACGTGGGAGACCCACACACTTTCTTTCACCCATTACTCACACGCCTTTTCTTTTACTCATATTGCATTGTTATGTGTCACTTCCACCAACCACATTCATTAATATAATAATATGTATTTTTTAATCAAAAATATAATAATATGTATATTCTCCTTAGATTTACTTTACCTAAACTTGTCTTCATGTTAAATTGTAAAATGGAAAACATCTCTACTCTCGGAGTTGTAAAACTAATAACAAATGTCTATGATAACAAATCAAAGCTGCACGCAAACAAAAACTACAAATGCAAACGTAGAAAGTAAAGGGTATGCTAATGCGAATGTTTTTACCAAAAAAAAAGTGAGTAAACGATATGATTCAACATTCTCACAAGAAACACTATGAAGGTGGAGAAAGTGCATCATCATTCATCAAAAAAAGCTATATAAACCTCTTGAATCCAATCATGTCTCTTTTTTTTTTCTCTCAACCACCACACCATAATTAAACTACATAAAACAAGAAGGAACCTAGTTGGGTAAGCCAACTCATATAAACCCAAGAGAATCTTTATAATTTATTTCATCATTTTTTTCTTTATTTGGGTTGAAGAGCCAGAATCTCTTTATGACTCTTGCCTGTTCCCATGAGATCTATCCGAAAGCATTTAAAGAATAGAATAAGGTCAGTCCCCCAAGACATATTGCCTAGACACTAAGCAAAACTAGAGATGTGACTCTTCCCATATTCATTTCTTGATCGTAATACAAACCTAACCCTTACAATTAATTACTTGAGGTTTATATCATCATCAACCACATCTTGATGTCTATTTTATCACCCTTAGGATACAATATTCTGAGAAAAAGAAACTCTGAAGTTGATAATTCAACCGGAACAGGTCCTGGCTTGGAGTAAAGAATAGGGAACTAAATGATTTAAACGATCCGGAAGTATTTAGGTAAAATTAAAATACGGATAACTAAGTGGTGGTAGCGTAAAGTTATTTTTTTTGGGTTTAGCGTGTATCCATGTTAGTTCTTAATTTGCTTTCCGCTAGAAATTAAATTATCACTACTTGTCTAATCTAGACTTGGCTTCAGTCCAAGTGATTATAATGAACTGTAATAGACGATCAATCTATCTCTAGATTAGTCGGAAGGTATTCAAACTCGAGTCAAACAGTGTGATATGCTTCAAGCTAGTTAATTATGTAGTATCTTTTCGGACCCGATCGAATTAACCGATATGATATATCAAAAAATAAATTAAAATACGGTAAAGTACCCAAAAATTTGTGTTTGATATTTTGTGTAGAGGTTGCGTGTGAAGAAACAAATCCCTTGCAAGGGAGTGACATGAGGATCAGCTTCAGCTTTTTGAGACATAATGACAAATAACAAATGGGCTTTGATACAGGAGCAGTTTTACTTACATCACATGTTTAGCTTTCCTCTCTTGTGGTCCTCTTTTTTTTCTCCAATCTCTAAGCAAATCCTACACATGTCTTGAAAAACTTGTAAAACATGGACCCCATTAAGGATTCAGTTGTATCTTCCTTAATTGACCCGTTCAGGAAGCATGATTATACATTTATAGCGAAGAACTAATCCTAAAAGCATTAAAATTATTGCTATAGATAGACATCTAAATGGTCCAAAAGAACCAAACAAATTTAAACCACTTCACACGCTGAAGAGGCAACTCTTACTAGCTCCAGATTCCAACAAAGCAGAAGAGTTACAAAGCTTTGATCACTTAAACCAGTAGACAAGGCATATGCTTGGTGACAACTACTGTTGCACACCTGTACATCACTAAAAAAACTTATCTGCCTTTGCATCTTTGCACGCAACTCTTTATATATCAGTCTATCAAACTCCATTAGAAAAAGAATGAAAACATATTCAAAGTTGCTAATGATTATTTACATGACTTTATATCGCCCTAATCAAAGACTCATAAGAGAAGTTTACTACTTGTATGCCAACAGGGAGAAGACAAAACAAAAAGCAGTAATAGATTTTTGTAGTTGATAAGTAATCTTTAATCAATAGTTTCTACTATGCTTCAAATTAAGATAACATAAGAGAAGTTGCTATTTATCTACATGACCTTGATTGACAGGGAAGTATACCAAAATACTTACTGTCTAGGGGTTTAAGAAACACAACCAATAATGCAGTCTTGACATAAGAGAAGTTGCTATTATCAACAGTTCGATTGGTCATGACTAGGAATGATTCTTGTTCAGTCTGGGTCCATCTGTTAGATAAAAATCTAATAAATTTCATAACTAATTATTTTTAAATAAAAAAATATACCAGAAACAAAAGTAAAATCTACAAACTTCCAGCTGATTTTAGGATCTTTGCATATCGATCCCTGGCGATTTATATTTTTAATTTTGAGCTCTTGTTAAGCAAATTCTTGGATTGTTACAAATGGTTCTGTGCCTTAAGCATGAGCAGATTCTATAATTCCTAAAGGCCTTATACAAATATTAGACACCAATATTTAAGTTTTTCAGACATGATCGGGTATGATTATTCTTCTGAATAAATTCTCTACCGACCAAAACTTGGTTTAAACATATCCATTGCTGACAAAAAAAATAACATATCCATTACAAGACGATACAGACAATTTTTATACAACTCTTTTCCTCCCACGTTTTAATAGGAGTTGGTCTGAATCTTCAATTGTTTTTTTTTAGGTACACGCAAGAGAATGACCCAACTTCACATGCAATCTTCATGCAGGGAGTGCGAAGCTTGGCTGCTTCCACTGTGGGGGATCCATAACCAAGCAGGGATCTGATTTCTCAAAGTCAGCATGATAAGAGCATAACAAGAGTCATGGCATCGTGTGTTGTCCATTATTAATGGGATCATCTCCATTTCTTTCACATGTTCTGTACTTGGCAGTTATTTAGTTATTTTCTTTGTGTATTTAAGCAACTATTGTTTTATTGAATGGGGAAATGAAAAGAAAAATTACAGTAAAGGATTCTTAAGTCTTTGGGACCTATTACTGCAACCTGCAGACACATCAATCATATGAACAGAACAATCTTTGATACATAAGAGGAAATACAATGTGGGATCACATAGTGAAAAAAAATCACCTTATTCCTACACTGAGGGCAATGGTGGTGCTTGTTCCAGAGGCAATCCATGGAAGGGCAAAGAAAGCAGAACCCAAGCATAAATGGCATCATGCAAGCAACAACAGCGGCTACACCTGGTTTTGATCTGTTTTTCAAGATCACAACGCCAGACAATAAAAAAAACCCACAATCTCATGCTCTTAAAACACTTTTCTATCTACAGATATTTGAAAAATTGTAGCCTCTAGACCTGAATGCTTGGACTGCATTAACCTCATGAGCTGCGCAAGTTTGTGATCCATTTCAGCTACAGGCATCTTTATAACGGGATCCTCGAGAGTTTGTTCATATATGCAAAGCATACATTCATCAAGCAACAAACGTTCCATCGTTCAAAAACGTTACGTTCTATAGCTTAAAAAAAGCCGCAGCCAAACTAACAGAGGCGATATTCTCGACTGTAGATTCATATTCGCATCAAACGGCAGATCCAAGTTACTGTTGAATCTGAAATCGGTGATGTACTAGAAGTCGTGTACTGGAAGTCGACACAATTTCAATGGTAGGTTTAGGAAAAGTCTTTTTACTGAACTCGAACACGCGGGTGAGGATAAAAGGGGTTTTATGAGTTATAGCTAATAGGTGAAAGGTTACCCTATATACCTTTGAATAGAGATCAAGCTAATAGTAGTTTAGAATAAAGGGACACAAGTGCCTAGATTAAAGTATGTGCTTGAGTGGAAGGTATTGTTGCCTAGCAATAGCTCGGCAATGATGCACTTGGTTGTCGATCTGACTGTGCCTACCGACCGATTGCTGATGATGCGTTTAGCTGTCGTTCGATAAAGAGATTGTGCATAGACACAACGCCTTGCGATCGCTAATCTATGATGTGTTTGGCTGTCGATCGGCAAAGAGACTATGCCTAGCGAACGCTCATTCATGAAGTGTTCGGCTACCAAGTGCACGATCAATTGAAACTGATCCTAAACAATATCGAATTGCAGAATCACATCCTTATTTGCACGTACGGTCAACGATTAAGATTCAAGACGAAGCTAGCGAGAACAAGTACGAAGCTGATTCCAAGAATATCGATTTTTACTACGAAGCTTGAAATTTGAATCCAGTTGGGCTAGAAGATTACACGCGCTCTTAATGGGCCTCGTGGTTAAGAACTTAAAGCCGAAATGGGCCCAAAAGGCCTAATAGTTGAATCTTTACACACTCTGGTTTCGTTACATAACGTGTCCACATCTATCTGACGATTATCAGGCTGCATAAGTTTGAATCACGCTATTCTCGAAGATACTCACACTTAACAGGTCTTCTGGTTAAGAATTTGAAAGAGAAAATGGGCCTAAAAGGGCCCGATAATTGAATCTTCTCTAGTTTCCTGACGTTACGTGTCCACACTGACAGAAACAAGCAAGCAAATGACTCCAATGTTTTTTTTCAACGCCTATCTGATGCTTTTTCCTATGTAAGACAGTCCTTGTCACTGACACGCCAACCTTTCTAGTATGTTTAAAAAAAAAGAAATTTCTAAGATTAATAACAAAAAATTATCATCAAAATAGCTTTTAGAGGAATATTTTAAGATAAACCTAAAAAACAAAATTTGTCATTAGAATAGATCAATAGAAAAAATTTACAAAATAAATTTTAATAAAAATATATAAATATATATTTATATCATTTTGGTTAACTCATCTAGATTTAAGATTTAAAGTTATGGTTAAAGTGTTATAGGTAAAGTTTAAATTTTTTTAAAAAAATCTATTTTACTTTTTTTTTCTTTGAAATCTATTTTTGTGATAAAAATATTTAAAAAGTTTATTTGATATATTTACTTTAGTTTTTAAGGAACAAAATGATTATAAAAACTTTATTAAATGATGTAAATATACATTTAAACATTTAGGTTTAACTAATATAAAATTATGACTTAAGATTATGGATGAGATTTTAGAAGTGAGATTTAAAATTAAAAAAATAGTAAAAAGAATAAAATTTTCTTCAATAAAAAGTGTATATTTAATTTTGAAATTTGTTTTTTGACAAAACTTAATTAATGAGAGATTTTTTAAAATCTTTATTCAATACTCTTATTGGTTAAGAATAGTCTTTCTAGATTCAAGCCTAGAAAGTACGACTCTTCATCCCAAAGGCAACACCAAAACCGCGTTTTATATTCGTGTTATCACACTCTTATATATTAATTCTCAAAGTCAAGCTCAAACCACAAAACCACATCTCAACATTCTCGAATCATCCGCCAAACTCAAGATAATATTCAACCATGACAGGATCCCAAGAAGAAGAGACTCACAAGCCTCAGATCGTTGATCAAGAACATCCCAAAACACTAGAAACAGAGGACCCACCACAACAACAACAACAGGCTTCTTCGTCGTCTCAGGATCCGAAGAAATGGGGGACTCACGTGATGGGAGCTCCGGCACAACCGGTGGCTCATCCTGATAACCAGCAGGCTGCTTCTTGGGTCGCTGGTGATAACCGGCAGATGCCGTACCAACCTTACATAGTTTACTCTCCTGTTGAACATCATCCATCTAACAACCCTCTTGAGCCCGTCATCGGAATGTTCCATACTTGGAGCCGGAAGGCTGAAACCGTAGCTCGTAACATCTGGCACAACCGTAAGTCTTCTTCTATCTTATTAGTGGCTTCTATTCCCAGCAGCTTTGACTCATCTTGATGAGTTCGGTCCGATCTTGTTTTTTTTTTAATACATTTGAGGTTTCTGTCAATGTGTAATACTCCGTTTCAAATTAGATAATGTTTTAGAAGGTTTAGGATGTTTCAAAATATATGATATTTTGCGATTTTAAGTTATCTTTTGAAAACTGTTCAACCGAAAAAAAATTTACAGTTTTTTTTATAATTGATTTAATGATTTTAAAATTATATCTTTAAAAGTATTTTCTAGATAAATATGAATTTCTTAATCTTTGTGCATTAAATTAAAACATTATCTATTAAAAAACGGAGGTAGTATTAGTTTCTTTCCAACAGTCACTCGGCTCACTCGGCCCTAAGGAACTCTCGGCAACGTAACAATGGGCGAGGATTCGTTTCTAGTTAAGCTAATGACCTCTGGTGACTTGTTTGTTTGTGCAGTGAAGACGGGACCGTCTATGCCGGAAACGGCGTGGGGGAAGGTTAACCTGACGGCGAAAGCGATAACAAAGGGAGGTTTCGAGTCTCTCTTCAGACAGATTTTCGGAACGGATCCGAACGAGAGCCTGAAGAAGACTTTCGCATGTTATCTCTCCACGACGACAGGCCCTGTCGCTGGAACTCTATATCTCTCGAATGTTCGCGTTGCTTTCTGTAGCGACCGTCCTCTCTTCTTCACAGCGCCTTCCGGACAAGAAGCTTGGAGCTACTACAGGGTAAGTCAAAGTCATGTTTTGTAAAAATGAAACCGGAGATCGTTGGAATATTATTTGATGATTTTTGGGCAGGTGGTGGTACCGTTGGGGAATGTTGCGACGGTGAACCCTGTGGTGGTGAAGGAGGATCCACCGGAGAAGTATATCCAGGTGACGACGGTGGATGGACATGACTTCTGGTTCATGGGTTTTGTTAATTACGAGAAGGCTACACATCATTTGCTGACTAGTGTCTCGGATTCTCAAGCCACTCATAGCTTTGCGTCTGGTTAGAGAAATATATCACCATGTTCCTGTCTTATTATATTGCTTTGTTTTTTTTTTTTGTATGTGTGTGGTTGGTTTCTGCTGCTGATGTTTTTCTATATGTTCATGTAAATTTTATATCATAGTTGGGAGTTTTTGCAAGTCTTGAATATACATTTATGTGTTGATTAGAGTTGCTTTTCAGTTATATATAAAATCCTTTTGTGATAGTTTTTGCATACCCCTTTCCAGTTTCGGTTATGCTTTACACCTTCACCACGTTCTTCTTGGTTTTTTTTTCTTTAAAGATTTAGACTCAACTTCAAACATAGGGGCATATGTTTTTTGAGTGATATGTAAGAGTCATAGATAAGAACGTGTCATCTTCTCTCGGGCACTCTAGTTTCCTTTCACGTCTCAACTCCATCCATACAAGCTTTACAGAAAGAACCAGCCAATCACTCCAAAAAAATATAAGAAAGTGTCCCTATAGGTTTTGTAGGTTGTAGGATGAACAAACATTTTTGGGCATTAGTTTCACCGGAAGCCCAACAAACTTAAATATTTGGGCCCGAAGGCTACCGATTCAAATTGCCTAGACAAAACCATTTAGTTCCTATTAGAAATCAAACTCAAAACCCATTCAATTCTTTATATTTTGTAATTATGTAAACACACGCAAAATTTGAAAGCAGAAATGGCAAAAGAAAACTTTCTTTATTTTTATATGAGTTATTTTAAAAATAAAAAATGCTTGTATAATGTTGGGAAATACTTTTGTTTGTCATGAAAAAATATTTATGAAACTTTACTTTCTAAAGCACAAAAACGTCATAGGTTCCATGTAGAAGTGTTAACTAAAACATATTAAAATACCTATATTGATGTTTAACATTGTTTCTTTTGAAGTTTTAACCTCTGTTTCTTGAAGTTTTTCTCGATTGTATTTAGTTATGATACATTTTTTTAAATATATTTATTGGTCTATATTTCACTACAAAGTTAGGTTGTAAAAGGTTTATAGAGGTATGAATCTTGACACTAAAACAAAAAGAAACATAATTTGACAGCCCCATCATGGCATGCTTTATTAGTTGAGATAAATGAACAATGTTTATAATTTGTGTAGATGAGATTAAAGACCAAAAGAAGGGCAAGTTGATCTGTGGACGTAGATAAGAGTGGCGAGTTGGTTAGCTTGACAATACATATCGACGTCAAATCACCAGTACAGACAAAACGTGAGATGAATAAAATTAATAATTTAATTCAAGGAAGATAAGGAAATAATAAAGGTGTATTAACGAGAGAGAGAGAGAGAGCCCTAAAGACTTATGGAGAAGACCTTACTAGTGATGTCTTGACTTTAAGGCCAGCATTAACTCCCAGTTGCTTAGGGAGTCGTTAAGGGATGGGGTCCACTAGCACCTTCAAAAATTAACTCTTAAAATTTTCAATAAATATTATTTTTCTTTTGTTTATTACACTGTTCTCAGGTCTCACTGACACGTGTCGATCTGTGATTGGTCTGATTTTAATTTTTTCTTCTTTTTTTTAAAGCAAAAAATAAAAAATAAACACCAGGTGATAGGGTTGTTGATGCCCTAACTCCATCTATCTCAACACATGAAAGACATGCACACTGGCTCTTTCCCTTTCATTTTTCTTATTCATTTCTATTTATCTTGAACAAGTAGACCAAACTTAACTTTTTTCTTTTTTTCCTATTTTTTGAAACATGACCAAACTCCACTAATCACGACTTTTTAGAGTTGTAAACGTTAGCTGTAAATCAGTATATTTCTTAACCCGTTAAGACTAAGTTGCAAAAGAAACTCGAATACAATTTGCAAATATAGAAGTAATAAAAGACTAAGTTGTAAGATGTAATAGTATAGTGCTACATGTCAGGTATTTTCTAGTGAAAATGTATAAATTGAAGTACATGCAAAGACACTATAATTACCGAGTGAATATAGTCTTCAAAGGGAAAAGGTTAATTTAGTTAATGATTTTGATTCATAAATATAATGCCCATAAGAAGAAGAAATGGTTTTAGAAGATACACTATAATTACCGAGTGAATATAGTCTTCAAAGGGAAAAGGTTAATTTAGTTAATGATTTTGATTCATAAATATAATGCCTGGTTTTAGAAGATAAAATATTACAGTAGAGAACGAACAATGTCAGAGTAATCCACTGTGAACATTGATATACATGTTTGGATGGTTACTGAAGCTGCATATTGTTCTATTTTCCGTGAAGAAAATAAATTGAACTACATGCAAAACATTACAAATACGGAAAGAATACTGCAAAAAAGTAGTAATGATCATGTGTAACAAATAGGAAACTTATAAGAAAACGAATCTTAAGAAATTAGTTCCAAATGCATGTTTGAAAACGATATAGATCTTAAAGTAAATCAGGAAACGTACAATGTCAGAAGAGCCCAAGGTGACAATGTTTATATAACACAAAAAAATATAGGGATCCAATATGATTTGAAGATATTCTATAAGATAAACCTTGCGTTATTTTCTGGTGAATGTTAAAATATCTTCTTTATGTGGCCATTAACATTAACATGTGTTTTATCATTAAACTATTAGTTAAGTGGAGGTTGTGGAGTGACGCAAAACTAAAAACAAATAAAGAAAACGAAGCCATGAACCTCGTGCGTTATATCTGACCGATACACATTATTAAATTCTTTTAAAGTTCACATGAAATATCCTTTTATCATTACTTCTTCTCGCATCTCTTCTCTCTCTCTATTTCTTTTTATTGATCTCTCTGCTTAATCGAGAAAACAGACAAAACATGTCTAAAGTTACCACAGAGCTCGACTTGTTAGGTCTTGACAAGAATCAGACCAACAACTCTCCAAAGCCCAAGAACTTTCTCGACCGTCGTCGCAGTTTCCGAGGTTCGTTTTACCTTTTGATCTTTCTCTTATTCTTGTTTTCTCTTGTCCTGAACCATTTGGTTTAAAACTTTCATTACAGAAATGCAAGGTGCTATTTCTAAAATAGATCCTGAGATTATCAAATCACTGTTAGCTTCTGGTGCTAACCGTTCTGACTCATCCACAAGATCGCCTTCAGTTCCATCTACTCCCAAGGAGGATCAGCCTCATATCATGTCTTCTACAGTCCACGCGCCTCTTTCTAGGTTTTATTTTTTTTAAATAATATTTTGTCATTTTAGCGCAACCAGAGAAAAGCTAAGAAAAAAATAATATAAAATTTTTATTTGTTTTCAAAAATATATTTCCTCAGGCCGAGTATGGAACTTGTCTCTGGAACTGTTCCTATGACCATCTTCTACAATGGAACCGTCTCCGTTTTCCAAATGTCTCCTAACAAAGCTGAGGATATTCTGAAGGTTGCCATGGAGACAACACCAAAGAAAGACAAATCTATGGAGAAAGATCTTTTGGTAATCCCTCAGACCACCCTAAGGTCAAAGCTCTTTGGCAAGAATCTTGAAGGAGGTTAGTAACAAAATTAATAATGAGTCACCTAGTGCTTGATTCTTCGAAAATTTAAAGTATGCTAGTTATTGCATGTAATATAAAAAGGTTTGTTGTTAGCAATATGATCAACTATTATAAAGAGTTAACTTGAACAATGGAGCGGACAGGGCCATAAATGTTTTAAAAAAAATTTTCAATTAAGAATAATTCAACAATTTGGGGCTATACAACATATTTATAATAATTTTAAAAATTTTGAGGGTTACCGGACCGATCCACTATTGCTATTGATCTTTAAACTGTGGACCGGTTAAGTGGTTATGAATATCAGGACTTTGGGAGTTTAAAGTGTAAACATTACTTAGAATTTAATCTTTGTGCCCGTACGGATGTTGATTTTTACGTTTTTATATATTGATATTCGCTTTTTATGATTACTGTTATATATTTTAGATGTGTCGTTGTATAACTAATTGTATTCAAAAAACCCAAATTGAATTAAGTAACAAGACTATTTTTTGATACAAATATCTGAATCCGTTTCAGATATATTAGTTATTTATAATTTTATGTTTTTATACATCATAATCAAAATCATTCAGATTCGGGAAGACACAACTCAAACTCCACACATAAATTTATAATATCCAAGTGGGGTTTAATTTCAAAACAGAAAAAATTGATCCCGAAAAAAATAATTTGTACATGAATGAATACATAAATGTCCATACCTAATTAATTATGTAAATAAATTATTTTAAAAAACTATTTTTATATGTTTGGCTAAAATAAGAGAAATAGTAATAAAATAGTTATATGGAGTGAAATATTAAGTGACAATAAATATAATATATTCTAGTTATTATTTTATTTAAATAAACTACATTTTTAAATTATGTGCTTGGCTACGTAATTTTTCCCCGATTTGAACTAAAATAAAAGAAAGTTTTAGTAAAACAGATTAAACCGAACTATTAACCATATGCAAAACTTGGTTATTTTACATTTTTTATTTTTATAATTTACACAAAATTAATTTTGATTAACTAATAAATAAAAATCTGCGTTATTATTTTATGGTAATATAATTAATGATTTGATGTATTGTTAAGATAAATAAAATTAATAATGTGATGTATTGTTAATGTAATATAATTAATGAAATTACTAAAATAACTTTATACTTCTTTTTATATTGTTATTTTCTAAACAATTTTCATTTATATTGTTATTTATGTTTTTAAACAATTTGCGTATGTACTTCAATTTTAACAATATAGATTTATGATATAGAAGTGTTTTCTGTGTGTGTGTGCAGATCTTCCCATTGCAAGGAGAAAGTCACTACAAAGGTTTCTTGCGAAGCGCAAGGAGAGGTAATTCTTCTCCTACCATCCAAGGATCATTAACTCCAAAACAATTAAAATAAAAAGGTTTTTACTTTCTCTGCGTATACCTTTTTCATATATGTATGAATATTCCATTCGAAACCCATAGAAAATGATTAGGACTCATGCCTCTTTTCTACTCAATATAAAACTTTTAGATATGCATGTGGTTGTTCAACGAAGCACATGCTTGTACGTAGACGTTGTCTAGTTATACGTAGATCTAAAAAACGCATAGACTATTATGGAACTTCACAAACGTGTTGACTTTAGGTCTCTCCTTTTTTGTTTGCTTCCGACAAGTGATTTTCTTCAAAAATGATTCGATTTATAATTAATGATGAGAAAAATGAGTAGAAACACCGAAAGAAACTGAATTTTTGTTTGTATAATTCGTACTATGCCGCCAAGAAAATTGACGTGTGTTCTAAATTTTTTACCGTTGCTATAAAACGCGTTCTCACATTTTCTTTTATCCTTTTTGTTTGCTTGTGTTTGCAGATTAGTATCAGCATGCCCTTACTTTCCGACATCAGACTAAAACGAAACTCTCATCTCTTTCCTTTTTGATTGAGACGTGAAACCAAACCAGTTCATCTTGCGTTTGGCTTCTCCCCAATCTTTTGGAATCTCACGATATTACTTTGCTTTCTTAAGAATATACATTATCTTCTTCTTGTATAAGTATGTTGCTATCTTCTTAAATGATTATTATTATTATCTCTAATGTCAAGACTCAGACACTTCACGCTATTATAAGTACTTATTAATATTTCCACAACCTTTGTTGTAATTTATAGTACTTGGAAAAGAAAACGCACACGCATCTTGGCTTCTCGTGAAGCTTCCGATTAGTATTCAAATCAAATGTGTCTATTATCCATATATTACTCGACTATGATTATATATATATATATATTCTTGTTTGGTCTAGTTTTGTCGTTAGTGAATATTTAATATAATGGAAATTAGTTTAGGAAACACGTGAATGTATGTTAGTTAAACAATAGTGTCACGTCCTGCCGACTAATGTGTCTTTATGTTAAAAAGTCCTAGTCGTGCCACCGGTTTAGGCCATAATTAATCTGAATCTCTTAAGGTGGAATTCTTAACGTAAAATTTGTCTTTTTAATTTTTTTTTTTTTTTTATATTTTTCCCGCTAAGAGACGGCTCTTATGGTTCTTATTTAAGAGACGGTTCTTAGGTTTTTTTAGTTAAAAGCTAAGATACGTCTCTTAAAAAAACTAAGAACCCCAACTTAAGAGACTCTGGTTAATCTTGCTCTTAGTTGAACTGTATATTGCCAAGAAAAAACAAAGAGAATGATAAAAGTGAGTGTACTTTGTGTGGCTTCTTTTTACCCAATACCACCATTTCCATTGAATGGTATCCATCACTACAATTAACAAAGCATGGATCGTGTCAAAGAAAAATAGTAATTGTTGACAAAAAAAACAATAGGAATTTATATACATCGCACTAGCATTTAATGTTGTATTTTCTTCACTTGAAACCAATGATCATCAAATTGTACTAACTACTATTACTAAGAGTATTTTCTATCTCAACTTCATTTTTTACTTAAAGATAGAATAAAAGAAAATATAGAGTAAAAATATTTTAAAACTCTATTTCCCGCTTCATAATATAATTTATTCTATAAATAAAGTAATCTATTTTTTGTTTGCTTATCATTCCATAATAGAGTGAGGAATAAAATGAGGTTGAAATATTTTTACTTCATATTATTTTATACTTCATTTTGGAAGAAAAAATAAAGTTTTAACTTAACATAGATTATGCATAGCATTTCATATGTCACACGATCATTTAATTTTATATTTAATGTTGTCTTCACAATTGGAACCAAAATATCTTATGTTACAATTGATGCTTTCACGATCCTCTCCAATAAATATTTTTTAAAGTGAAAACTATATGATCAACTATTGTAGTGCGATAGATACTATGCATAATCCAAATAATATGTTTTGACGAAAATACTGAACACATTATCATAATGGTTGTTTAAAGAAGCAGATGGAGTTTAGGGCATCTCCAACTCAACACCATTTTTTCCTTCAAAATCGAGTAAAAGTGAATATGAAGTAACAAATGTTCCAATCCAACTCCATATTTCACTCAATTTTGAAGTTTACTCCATAAATGGAGTAATCTATTTTTTGTTTGTTCATGACTCTATTATGGAGTGAAGAATGGAGTAGGGTTAGAGCATTTTTATTTCATATATACTTTTACTCTATTTTGAAGGAAAAAATGAAGTTTTACATTGGAAATGATCTTAGTCACCGTGAGTCCGTGAATTTTGTAGATCTAGTGGCCCAAAATAAGCATGATTGGCATCTTAAACCAAGTGGCTGTAATCAATATCGAGAAATTGATAAGCAATAATTGATCATTTTATTCTAGATGCCGCCTAGACAATTTTACATAGACACGATAATTCAAATAAATTATTCGATCACTACATACAGTTTCAATGGTTTGGAATGATTTCAATTAGTATCAAAAGTATCTATATTATTAAAATTGAAATACCATTTAATATTGTTTAAAAATATGAATAACAATATAAATGATAACAATATAATTTTTTTTTGATAAACTTGAATTTTGCATTTACAATAAGTTAAACATTCATTTTTTTTTATTTTTTTACAGATTTTACCACTACATTTAAAATAAATTTAAGTTAAATAATTTAATTCCAAAGTTTATTTAACCAAATCAATATTCATATTTTGATTATTAAAAAAATTTAGTATGTTATTTCATTTTAAAATAAATTAATAAAAAAATATTAATATACTAATAATAGAATTGCATCAAACTATATTAAGTTATAATTATTTTTAATATAATATTATATATAAATAAAATTTATTATCAAATATTTATATATAATATAATACTCATTTGTTACATAATTTCATGTTTTAGAAAAAATATTTGTTTCTAAAAAATCTATATTTTACATTTTCAACTCAAGTAATAATGATAAATTGTAAATTTTAAAAATATTAAATTTTACTTACTTTTGATTGATTAAAAATTATATGAAATAGTTAATTATAAAAATAATATTTTTATAATCTAAAATTTACATGTTTTTTTAGTACGGGTGAAAATTCAAAAAACAAACATCATTTTTCAAAAACATACATCATTTTGAAACGGATAAAATATATTCTAGTATATATATAAATTAGAAAACATAAAAATTTACATAAATTGTTTTATAAAAGCAAAAGTTCATAAGTTTAAGTTCAATAAATCAAACATCTGCGCATAGATTAAATTCTAGTACTGATTAAACTCCAAGATTGGCATAATACAGGAATTGTAGAAGGTCACAAGCTTATTTACGCTCATTTCAAATTCAATGATGTTTCAGATTAAAATTTATGTCCCGATAAGTGCTTTTTTTTAAGTCCCCGATAAGTGTTTATAATCTCTTCAGATCCCTATTAACCTTTCAACTACAAATTTAATCTAAATCACGTGTAAAAACACCACTAGTCAAGTGTTATAAATATATAAAATAAAAAAGCAATATTTTTCATTATTCCATTTAAAGTAAAATATGGGGTGGGATAAAGATGCTCAGCTATGTCTTTGACCAAAAAAACTAAAGCATAATGTCTTTTTTTTTTAATCCATTTCTGTAAAATCAGATATATGGATCAAAATTGAGAACACTATAAAACAATTCAATTGATTTAATAAAATAAAAAGCAAGAGAAAATTGTAGCAAACGTTTGAAAATATAAATTAACGTAATTAAAAGAAACAGATTGAATGGATCGGAGCATCAGTTTTAAAAAGCTCGATTTATATAATCCGCATAGTTAATAGGAAGCACTGTTGTGGTGCAAAAAAACTCATCATCTGCTCCGATTCATTCCGTCGAAATTAAACCAAAATAATAGTAATAGATTCCAAAAAAAAAAGGAAAACAGAAGAACCAAAACCTTAGCAATAAATAATAAAGAGAGAAAAAAATAAAGCAAAAACTGAAGATGAAAATTATAAAGAGACAGGGAACTGGTAGATTGCGTCTGAATGGTACGGCAACTCAACCTTTGCTTTATAGTGAGAGACTCGCAAAAACCCTAGTTCAGTTTACTCAGCCCACATGGGTCACCCTATAAAATTGTATGGGTCGGCCCATATATCATGGGCTAATGCTTGCCTTCTTTTTTTCCATCGCTTCTATTCCTAGTTCAGTTTACTCGGCCCACATGGGTCACCCTACAAAATTGTATGGGTTGGCCCATATATCATGACCTAATGCTTGCCTTCTTCTTTTTACTCAACATTTTGCCTCTTCATTTATTAGAGTACAAAAAAGTCTGATAAGCTTATTTGCACATGAGAGGGTAAACTTATCTTTTACCTAAAAATATCATTAAAATATAAATTTAAAATTATTCAACCAATTATAAACTAGACTCTAAAATATCATTGGTTACTTGGATTTTAATAAAATTAAAACTTATAGTAAAATATGAAAAAAATTATATTTTAAAATATTATGTACTTCTTTAAATATCATGCATTTTGAAACTGAAGTATTTAAAAAAGGAAACTTCTTTATGTATTTAAAGAGTAAAGACAACATCAGCATAAACAAAACAAAATTACATAATAAGCTATACAATTTGACTCGGTCAAGTCATTGAATATTTTATAAGGTACAATAGTGATTGACATTTATTTTGTTATAAGTTGAAGTTCATACGATTTTGATTGTGAATTTCCAAGCTGTTTCTATAACTTGTGGAGTACTTGTACCTAGAAAGTAGTTTTCTTACAATAGATTTCTAATGTTAAATTTTAAAATAAAAACTATTTTATTGTTTTGGTAAAAAGACGTAACAAGAGATATTTTTCTTTTTATTAGAATTTGGTTTGCTTAATTTGTGGTTTGTCTTATCTGCATAAAGAAGGCAGAACTAGTGAATTATGGTTTTGCCAAACTATGAACAACGTACGTAGATAAACTTTGGACTAATAATAAGTTTAATTTTATTTTTGAGACAGCCAATAATATTTAAGAAAGTCGAAGTCATAAAATAGTGTCGAGCATGTATTAATATGCATGAGCAAACGTGTGTAATCTGTTGTATATACGTGATATACGTTGTATGTTGTGTCTCGCATGATACGTGTTAGATAAAAGGACATATATTAGTTGTAACGATAAGATACATTGAGGAATATACCACGGATGCGGCAGCCCAGTTGGTTTAAGCGCATGCGTTAGTGCTGTTGTGCTCCTGGGTTCGATCCACCGTGGGAGGAGTGCTTTACGCCAAAAATGGTATTAGCAAAGACTGACTTCTGGCCTAGGGGAGATTAAAGCCCACCCGAACTCCCCTGGAAATTCAAAAAAAAAATATATATATATATATATACCACTATTTATATATAGTTCTTCTCCTGAAGTATATTATCTTATATATCACAAGACTTTTGCTGGCTTGATGACGCAGGTAATATGCTGGTTTTATTTGATTTAATTATGTTATTGTAGATTGAGTCCTCCATGCAGCTATATTGGTTAAATATAACAGATTTTTATATATTTATATATTTGTAGGTCTTTTTTCATGCAGCAATATGACAGCTTCTTATATATGTATATGTTTGTAGGTCTTTTTTTCTTATGAATGTAGGTCGTATGTCGTTTGGGGGATGCAATGGTTTTTTCGTGGCCTTCCGATAAAAAGAAAAAGAAACGATAAATTAGTGGCTTAATTAACATATGGTCCATATACATAAATAGTAACGGAGGATTCATCGTCAAGGCATTGTTCAAATGATTGTATTACAATGTTATTCATTTATAGTTTGTCCACACTCTATGGTTTTAAATGATAAAAATCTTTGTATTCTGATATTATCTTCCAGTTCTTTGTTTAAAGGTACGGATATGTGGTTTAAAAAAAAATACGTGTGTATATAAAGATTCCAAACAGTTTAAGATTCCCCAAAGAGAACTGAAAGAAAGTGGGAGTTGCAAAATTTATTATCTTCCTCCTCAAGTCCTCTCTTATTTTTAGCAAAAAAAATAAAAGTCTTCTCTTATCGATTATCACTACATTAAGACACATAGTCTCTCTCTCTCTCTCTCTCTCTCTCTCTCTCTCTCTCTCTCTCTCTCTCTCTCTCTCTCTCTCTCTCTCTCTCTCTTCTCCATCTTAGAACCCTGATTTATTATTTTCTCCCCCTCCTCCCTCCATGTTGAGATCATCAGAAACTCTTTGTCTCGCTCCTCTCCTTCTTTCTTTAGCTATTCCGGTCACCGGATTTTTCCATGGTTCCTGATGCTGAACTCTCCTCCTCCACAACGCTTCTTCTTTCATGTGGTTCTTCCACTTGTTTTGCTTTTATGAGGTTATTACAAAAAGCTCATTATTTCTCTGCCGTCTCTGAACATCAACAACAAAGACATCCACTTACGATCTGATCACCAAGTTCGTAGGAGAGACTATAGTTGTATGGCCGATCAAGAAGAGCCTAGGGGTACTACTTCTAGGTCAATATCCAAGAAAGAAGACGACAACAATAGCAATAACAACACTAATAATACCAACAACTACGCACAAAATCATGAGATGAGGCAAGAAGGGTGGCTCCGGTTAAGCATAGGCCACGAGAATGATGTTAAACCGGATATTGACCATCAGCAACAACATCAAACCGATACAACGGCTAGGAGGGACTCTTTCCTAGAGCTTAATCTTTCATCCAATGGTTCAAATAGAGAAGTGAGAGCTGGTCTTCCATTATTGTCATCTCTCTTTCATCATCAGGATCAACAAGGAGGGATGATGATTAATCCATTAATGTTCCATACCAGGCCTGATCAGGAGATGATTGGTTCTTGGGCGGCTGCTTCGTTTAGAATGCCTTTTGTTCCAGAAAACCTAATACAAGCACCTACTTCGTTGATGATGCCACTGATAGGACCGTACTTTGGTCCTGATGTTATGGCTGGTACAAGCTCGAGTTTTCGAGTCATTGATCCACCTAGGAGACCCCATTCCGGCATTTGGTTCCTCCTTGAAGCTTCTCAAAACCAGTAAGTGCTAAATGTTAACTTCCTATATACTATGTTATGTAAGGTCCATAATCTCATGATTTCAAAAAATTTTTTTTAACAAATAGGATATTGAAGTGATCTTATTCTTTGGTTTAATTAATTATAAAGTTTAATTATATATTTTTACAATTTTAAGTTATTGGCTTTGTCTTTGGTGAACGTGTTAGGACAAGAGAACCATTCTTGCCTCAGATACCCAAGAGCTACTTGAGAATCAAGTAAGTGATGATTAGGATTTTACAGTTCTCATTATTTTAATTTGTAATACATAATTAAGAATGATAGATAAAACGCTAATCTTATTAAAATTGTTTATGGCTAATTAATTTTGGTGTTATTGGATTACGTAGGGACGGGAAGATGACTGTTCGACTATTGATGAAATATCTGGTGAATAAGTTGCGATTGGAGCACGAATCCCAGGTACTTTCTACTCAACCTCATCATCTTTTTAATTTCCCTTTCTTTAACTTTATTGTTATAGATTCCATGTACATGTTTGCTTGGCGTAACTACAATCTTTTTAGTTGTTTTCAGAAACAAAAAAAAAATCTAAAACATTGCATAAATACTATTTTAAGCATAAGAGATTATAAGAATAGTAGTATGATTAACAGAAACATATTAGTAAAAAAGGTGATAGAGTACATTCATGGGGGTTGGTGGACTGAGGAACATGACAACAACATGAGAACTAAATTGCCACAAAAGTGTCTCCATGCTAATTAGGTCACAAGTAGATGTCGCTGCTAGGTAGAAGCCGTTTTGTTATTTCTTTGTTTTTATATGCTTATTATCCATTAATTGTTTTTAACCTTTTTCAAGTTTGTCTTACTTGCTCCTTTTTATAGTTTAGGGGTAATTGATTAACGGTCGAGGCGTCGAGCCATTAGTTAGTGCCTCGTGTGATTAACAATTGAGATGAGTGCACCCTTTAATTTATTTCTTTTTACATTATAAATGTGGCAATTCACCCACCAACCTACTTATATACGAAGATTCAAATTTAGAAACCGATTTCCTTTATGAAAATATGTTGTGCTTACGTTTAAAAATGTTAGGGCATCGTTATCGGTAGAGTAGTTTTAAAGTTTCTCAAAAAAAATTTGGTCTGAATTTTTTTTTAAAAAGTAACCAATCGCAGGCCGTCACGTGTCTGTGGGGTTTGTGCAAAGTACAAAAAAACCCCACAGATCGATCCTTATATGGTGATTTTTGTCACCGGTTTTTGCCCAAAATGTGGGGCCCACATGACTTTTTTTTAAAAAACCCTCTAAGAATCTACCGATAATGATGATCTTATGAGTACATGTTAAAACAACATTATTTTTTTGTATTTGTAAGGCTATGATTAACTCCGGTCTCTTAAAGTGGATTCTTAACGTAATTTTTTTTTTACACTTTTCGACTAAAAGACAGTTTCTTAGATATTTTATTTAAGAGACAGTTCTTAGATTTTTTTAGTTAAGAAGTAAGAAACGTTTCTTAGAAAAGCTAAGAACCCTATGACCAAGATTAATCTTGCTATAAGTTACTTAGCTAGGGCCAATTGTGAAAAGTTTTAGAACAATGTTAGGATAGTGATAAATCACATAAAAACTTTTTTTTCCTTTTATTTAAGTCACAAGGTAACTGTTTTGGGATATATCTTAATAAATTTATATACATTGCGATATATTATCTAATTTTTTGAACTTGTATATATTATCTAGTTTACAAAAAAAAAAATCTCTAGCTATTATGAGTTATTTGATTATTTATTAACAAGTTTCGATAGATTCTGATTATGACATCACACCGCATAGCTAGAAAACTCAATTAATGGAAACCAGGTCACATACGTAGACGAACATTATATTATATATGCATACACGTACAACTGTGACTATATCTATATCGCACGCTCCTTCTAGAATTAGTTATGATCTCAAATGATGAATACAATAAAGTAGCTTCCTATCATATGCATGCGGACTTATTTGAAATCTTACAAGTCGAATTCATGAAACAAAAAAGTGTACTTTCCCTTAATATTTCTGGTGAAAGAAATAGAATTCAATCCCTAAAATTACGTACGATGCTTCTCGTGCAAACTGTAATAATTAATAGTATATGTTACTTATCAAAACATAATAATTAATATATGTGCATTGATGCGCTCGCTTACACATAACACGCTATAACTTTTATGATTCTTAAATTAATTATTACAATTTTATTGTCAACGGAAAATTACAAAAAGTTCGAGACTTTTTCCTATGCTAAGGGACCATTCGGTTGACAAAAAATCCTAACGGACCATTCGTTATTTCAGTAACTTTAGTGTGCATGGAACGTCATTAGTGGTGTGCTTTTGATAATTAGCAAACGATGAAAATAATTGTTTTTTACTTATTTCAAATACGTATAGATTTTTTTTTGAGATAATGACCAAAATAAACCTAAAAAAGTTTTTGTCATAAAAATATTACTTAAGAAAAAAATGACCAAAATATATTTTATTAAATGGTGGAAATATATATTTATATCTTTTGGGTTAATTAATCTAAACTTAGGGTTTAGAATTATCAGGTTGAGTTTTGGAGGTGAGATTTATAATTAAATAAAAATATTAAAATATTAAAATTTTCAAAATAAAAAAAAATCTATTTTAATTTTTTTTTGAGTGTTATTTTGTGACAAAAACTTAAAAAAAGTATATTTGAGTCTATATCTCTTTTCCTTTTTTCCTTCTAAATTTTCAAACAAAATTGAAAGCCACACACAGATAATCTTTTGGACGCCGTACGAAATTGCATGCGACTGTTAAACAAACATGAAGAATTTGCTAGCCTGCATTGATCCATGTATATAACAATGCATAGAAAAATACTTAGAAATGTGGGCGTATAGTTGCTATACTCATTTACATAAATGAAAACCAAAACCCTTAAGAGGAGAAAGAGTACAAATCTAACTGTTATTTAAAAAAAAATATCAATAATCGAGATGATGATCTCAGATTATTTGGAATATAAAAAATACATCAGGTTGTTGTAAATAATTAAACTAAAATAGTGTTTCATCGAAAATAATCCTAAACCATTATTTAGAAGCTTAGAGGTCTATTAAAGTTAATTAACATGGAAGGAAGATAAATTAAACTAATAATATCTAGGTCAAGTCAATGTTTAAAATTTACTCAAGTCACTAAGAGCATGTTTATTGGGGGCTCTTAGTGGGTCTCTTAGCGGGTGGGACCCACTAATTCCCCCAAGCAACATCCCTTAAATCTCTTAAATAAGGAACCCATTTGCTAAGTCCCTTACACTGTTCGCGGGCCTCACTGACACGTGGCGGCCCGCGATTGGTGTTTTTAATTTTTTTTTTTTTAAAAAAAAAAAAAAAAATAACAAAAAAGACAAGGACCCCATTAGGGGTCCTTGCAATAAACATGCTCTAAGTTTATCCGTCCTGTTGCCTTAAGCCATGCCATGAAGTATGTCAAATGGAACGAGGCAATGAGTATAAATGCATACTTTCTACTCTCACAAACATTAAATATGTGATATATCTGATATTGATCAAATAATTAAGTTTTTATTGACAAGCTGTTTATTTCTTAATGTCCATTTCTCCTAACCTACACAATAAAAAATGCAAAGTGACATATTTGATCAATATTTTGTATTAATTAAGGTTAAAAAATTGTATTAGGTTAATAGTTTATCATAAAATTAGCTTATACGGCATGTGAAAATTGCAATTTGATCATAAAACAGATATTAGCGGGATATAAAGAAATGCAAAAGGATAACATTAGTCAGCATAGAGTTTGGATATAGATCTAAAGACTATTATTCGAAATTTGTTTAGGGGTTGACTTTAAAATTATCAAAACCCAAAATAGGGTTACGTCCATAAGGTCATCATGGGCTGTTCTTTTGTTAGATGATCATTAATTAAAGTTGCAACTATGTACATTCATACAACATATATATATATATATATATGATGCTTTAGATAGATTAAAAATATTTTTAAAATACTTAATATGTATCATTAAAAATATAAATTAAACACTTCAACTATTTAGAAAATAGATAATATATATAGTTAGTTACAGAATTTATAATTTATCTAAAAACATGAAATAATTTACATACTATAAAATATAGTACGTTAGGCAGGGCATAGGTATCAAGAGTGAATAATATATGAATGTAATGATTAGGCAGCCCGCGGCCATAGACTTCGTGGATGCTTTGTTCTTCCATTTTGTGTTTCTCCCCTTTTTAAGTTTCCTTTGACTTTTTAGACGTAAGAAAACGAAAGGCTTTAAAAGTTCCAAACATTACATAAATTTCAAATTTCCTTTTGCGCCACATGATTTTTTTGTCAACTCGTTCGTCATTCTCTAGCATAAACAAATAAATTCTCAAATGAAGTATATTTTATTTGTCTTGTCGTAATTAAGTAATTAAGCAATGCATGAAGTCGCCCCTCAACAGCAGAGTCATTGCAAATTTCTGAAAGAAAATTGCAGTTTTAGAAAGGAACAAAATGGCACTAAAGGTCAGATAAAAAGCCACGAACATGATATCCTTTTAAGTTAGTAATGCGATGCATGCACAACATTTTATATATATTAATATATATATATATATATATATATATATATATATACTGTATATGCATATCCGACTACGAACTTTATGGTCCCTATTGTATATTCAAATTTACATTTATGTGTATCCCTTACTAATAAAATATAAATATTAAGATGTTTATATGTGAAACATAAAGACATTACGGCATATATAACACTAAAGCCTATTTGGAAGAGTCACTAGAAAATGCACTGCGGGTAGAAAAAGAGTGGGCCACAAAATGATGAAGATTTTAGACGTCGTGGGTACCATTCAAATTCATTAGATTATGAATAAGTGTTGCATAGTTTTCTTTAACGTGTTATATAAATATATATACGTGAAATAAGTTAGTGGAGTCATTGTTGGTGTTGCCTTCTTTAAAAAGCAATTGAAAATCTTGAATCAAGAAGTAAGGAAGAGATAGACATAATTACGGCATTGAGTAGCCACCGCGAAACGTGGCACTCTCCGTCATCCCTACTAAGCAATGATCTCACTAAACCCATATAATATAGTATTATAAACCCTGACCGTCCACGACTAATGGGTCATTCACATACGTTTTCTCGGCCCATAAATCTTATCTCGTTCTAACGATTAGTGTGTAAAATTTTCAAGGTTCGAAAGTAATGTTTATTGTCTATGTAATCACCATATAACTTTTTTTCCGTGCTTTGGCCTCACTCATACAATATTGAAAATATTTTTCGATAGGTCACCTATCTTTTGACTACTTCAGCATAATCACGCTTAACCCTAAAATTTTAAACGGAAGTATGACGGAAAAGGTAAGTGAACTTTAATATTATAGATAACCAAATTAATTCTTTTAAACCTTTCCATATTTCCCAACTCCAAAGTTACAAATACACTCACATATACCTTGAAATCTATTGAACCTCATATCCGGTACATATATTCAGTGCTGGATCTAGATTTAAGGGACAAAGACATAAACTATTCATAAGCTTTGGCAAATTTTAGCTTTGGTCTATATATGTTTTTGTTACATTAATCACTTAATTTCGATTGTGAGTAGCATAGAAATTAATGAGACTATTATTTATGACTAATACTGTTTTTCTTTTGTTATATAAAAAGCAGGTAGAGATAAGATGCAGAGAGCAGGAACTGGAGCCAGTGTTGACACTACAACACGTGAGAGATGCAATCTGGAGAGGGAGCAGATACAATTCTTCTATTTCACAAAACCTTACTTTGCTTCCAAACTTATCTACCTCTGATCATCTCATGGTCCTCCATTATAGTAGGAGTACTCTTTCTTAATTATATATATACTTATTCTCTCTATTTTATTTATTTATTTAACACCATATTATCATTCTAAAAAAAAACAAACTGCCCACCCTTACTTCTTTTAACTCAAAAGTCCACATTCTTCAATTGATTTCCCCTCTTGTGACTACTTTTTTGGAGGGTGGTTTTGATTATTTACTTTCCCTAAAGTTTCCAATTTGTCAAATGATCGATCAAGAACGAAAAGAGTATCTAACTCGGCAGGAGTATGCATTCCTCAATTGATATTTTTAGTTGTTGTATCTCCTGGGGTTGTGAGTGACATTAACTCATGAAAATGTATTCAGTATTTTATGTACATTATTTATCATGCTATTACTGTTTACGTATTACTGCTATTGACATACATGTTGCTGGCCACGTTCTGAGAAGATGGGCCGTTTGAAAAAGAAAAAAATGGGCCTGATTCGGCCTATCACTGACCAACTCAATATCAAATTAGCCATTTCTAAACTTAAAAGCCTTCTGAGAATATTATGATCATGGATGACCGTCTGACCTACATCACATAGTTTGAATTGTACATTTTAGTCCAAGCAAAGCAGTGGTTTGATGCAATATGGCTAGACTAGTTTTGTGTAACATCAAGATTATGAACAATGTGTAACTAAACTATCAAAGCTTTTAGCAGTATTATAAAGTGTGGTTCGTCATGCTTGATAGAAAAAACAGTATTCAAAAAACCCGTATAAACATGGTTATAGTAGGCAATTTAGAACTGAATGAAACAATTTTTCGATTTGAATTTTTTTAAAATTGGGTTTAAACGTTTTAAAAATTGGTCTAAAAAACGCTTCATTTTATTATAGTTAAACATTTTGGTGTGAACAAAACGATTTTAACATTTTCTTCAACATTGCATAGAGACACTAGTACTCCAATTTTATTGCAGCAAAAAGACAACATTTCAAATCAAATCACATTGGTAATAAAACGACAGCGTTTCAAAACAGAGCTAGTTAGAGAGGGTTCAACAAAGTTTCCATCTTTGGCGTCTCGGTCACAGTGGGTTGTATCAATAACCTTTCTTCCTCTTCTTTTTTTCCGATGGCGGCTGCAAGGGTTCGGTGTCACTGCAATGCCTCTTTCACCAGACCGCCGATCACCCACCACCGTAACTCGTCGACGCTACATGCTTCTCCAAACCGCGTCGGTTTCACAGCACTGAAATGGATCGGAGATGGCTCCTCCTGCACAAGGATGGTTTCAAGTCCATACCCCAAAGGCAGTGTACGAGCTGTGTTAGAAGAGAAGAATAAAGACGCGATCAAGGAGACAGAGGTAGTGGAAGAGAAGAGGTTCACATGCGTGATGAAGTTTGGAGGGTCTTCGGTGGCGACGGCGGAGAGAATGAGAGAAGTGGCGGATTTGGTGTTGACGTTTCCGGAAGAAAGTCCTGTCATTGTCCTGTCTGCGATGGGGAAGACTACTAACAACCTCTTGCTTGTAATGATGAAGAACTCTCTCTTTGTTCTGTGTTTGGTGTTTAAAGTTATGGTTTTTGAATTTTTTGTTTTGGTGCTAGTGAAGGCGGGAGAGAAGGCTGTGTGTTGTGGTGTCTCTAATGCATCTGAGATCGAGGAGTTAAGCATTATAAAGGAATTGCATCTCAGGTTTTGTGGTGGTCCATTTGAGTATCCGTTCCTCTGCTTGCTATTGGTTTTGATGAAGAATGCGTTTTATTTTTTTCAGGACAGTGAAAGAGCTCAAGATCGACCAATCTGTTGTTACGTGTAAGAATTGTTTAGTTTGTGTGTGTAATATGTAAACTATCCAAAACTTGGAGCTTCCTTCTTGCTATTTTGAGTTGGCTCTTATACGGTTCATTTTGTGATGAGTTTGGTAATATTCAAAGAGCCTACATGTTTTAAAGTTTTGGGAAACATTTTGCAGCGTATTTGGAAGAACTGGAGCAACTCCTGAAAGGTATAGCCATGATGAAGGAGCTGACTCTTAGAACCAGAGACTACTTGGTTTCTTTTGGAGAGTGCTTGTCTACAAGGATTTTCGCTGCTTATCTTAATAAAATCGGAGTCAAGGCACGCCAAGTATGTTCATCATCATATTTTACTATTAGTTTATTTTTTTCTTTATTAACTTGGTGTACGAATTAGTAATGTTGATATCTTGGTAGATTAGGCTAGAAATGTTCAATCTAGATTTCGGTTTAGGTTCAGCTATGGTTTCTTTGAGTTGGTTTCCCTTGCCATGGAACAAAAACTCATAATCTCTTTAACTTCCTAAAATTTCCTTGGCTTGAACTTTCGTTTTTAGATTTCTTGGGCATAATCATGCATCTTTGCGACTAGTAGAGATGTTCACTTTTGTTCCAACGAAGCTAACTATATTATTGACTTTGCAGTATGATGCATTTGAAATTGGTTTCATTACAACGGATGATTTCACTAATGGAGATATCTTGGAAGCAACTTATCCAGCTGTTGCTAAGAGATTATATGATGATTGGATGCATGATCCTGCTGTTCCAGTTGTAACAGGTTTCCTTGGGAAGGTATTGCTAATAGTTCACCATCTAACAGATAACCAAGATTTTTCATTCAAGGTTTTTGTGGCTTGCCTAATAGTTTTATTTAATAATAGGGTTGGAAAACTGGTGCGGTTACTACCTTGGGTAGGGGTGGCAGTGATTTGACGGCAACCACAATTGGTAAAGCATTGGGTTTGCAAGAGATTCAGGTTTTTTCTACAGCCTCAAAGTTCAATATGCTTTTTTTCAGAAACGATGTTTAAAACTTTGTTAAGTTTGGATGTTTGTTTTTTCATTGAGTAGGTGTGGAAAGATGTTGATGGTGTTCTAACATGTGACCCTACTATTTATAAACGAGCTACACCAGTACCATATCTAACATTCGATGAAGCAGCCGAGCTAGCTTATTTTGGTGCACAGGTACCACTCTACTTGTACGCAATAATGCGCAAGTCCAGTTATTAGCATTAGCACATGAAAATTTGTATAGTAGTAGTGCTTGAGTGATTAAGTAAAAAAAAAAGAATCGTTGCTGCAGGTGTTGCACCCACAGTCAATGAGACCAGCAAGAGAGGGTGGGATTCCTGTTAGGGTTAAAAATTCTTATAACCCTAAAGCTCCTGGAACTATCATTACCAAAACAAGAGACATGACCAAGGTATGGAGTCTCCTGATTAGTGTTCGTTATATGAAATTCATGTGAGAACTTTCATTAAAAACCAAAAGTTATGCTTCTTCTTATGACAGACAGTTTTAACGAGCATTGTTCTGAAACGCAATGTGACCATGCTGGATATAGCAAGCACCCGAATGCTTGGTCAAGTTGGATTTCTTGCGAAGGTAAGAATGTACATTTGCAGTGCATTCAATGTGGCTAAAGTTTTAACGAGCATTGTTCCGAACTGTTTTCTGCTCACAGTCTATAATCACACTGTTAATAATTAATATTCCCTGCAAACTCCACTCTATTGGCCAGGTATTTTCGATATTTGAGGATCTTGAAATATCCGTAGATGTTGTTGCCACTAGTGAAGTCAGCATATCTTTGACGCTGGACCCATCAAAACTTTGGAGCAGGGAACTGATTCAACAGGCAAGTTCATGTCAAATCCTCAACACTATGTGTTCCAGTCTATATATGTGTGCTTCTCAGAGGCCTTTTCTTTCTTCCTTGTAAACAGGAGCTTGATCATGTAGTTGAAGAACTGGAGAAAATTGCAGTTGTGAATCTTGCGAAAGGAAGAGCAATAATCTCTCTAATTGGAAATGTTCAACATTCCTCCCTGATTCTAGAGAGGGTTAGATCTCATCTCCTTGAAACCTCTCACAGAGTAACAAATATTTCCTTTTGCGCTTCTTAGCTAAATGTTTTTCTTTAACTTTGTGCAGGCGTTTCATGTTCTTCGGACTAAAGGCATCAATGTCCAGATGATATCACAAGGAGCATCCAAGGTAACACACTACTTGTCACAAAAATCTATTTTCCTTACACAGCTAACACATTTCTTTCTTGTGGTAAATCTTGCAGGTAAACATTTCCCTTATAGTAAACGATGCTGAAGCTGAAGGATGCGTGGAGGCTCTTCACAAATCCTTCTTCGAGAGCGGTGACCTCTCAGAGTTATTGATACAACCCAGATTTGGCAACGGGTCAGCTGTTAGGACAATGCAAGTAGAAAACTGACTTGACGAGCTCATTGCTTGATCTGTAGTTTTCATTGTATTGCTTCCGAGTTTACTAGTACGCTCATCAAGAACTGCTTGTTGTCCACTCTTTTAACTGTTTTACCTCTAGGTAAAGGTAAGGGAACAGTTTGCACTCTTCTCATTTGGTGTAAGAACTATTTCTTGGACCATTTTGATTAACAATAAGAAGAGAAGAGATATATTGACAGATAGGTTTTGGTACAAGAACATTAGGCTAAAAGCTGTGCAGTTGTGTAAGCATGTGGACAAGCTCATCACTTGAAGGCCGGTCTGCAGGAAAGTCAGAAAGGCAGATAATGGTGATTCGTAAAGCCATTAACATCTCGTCTTCCTCTACTTCCTCCCCAAGTATACTCTTATCTAATGCTTCTCGTGCTTCCCCTGACTGCTGCAAATGCTTCAGCCACAGTCCTAAGCTGCCCCCGCTTGCACCTTCTACACAGAAAGGATGGGTCGGGTCTTTTCCGGTCAAAAGAACACCCAGTATCACCCCAAAGCTAAATACGTCGCTTTTCTCTGTACATCTGTCACAAGGATTTGCATACCACGTTAGTAAAAGAGAAGAGCTAGGAGTGATGGTGTTTTGATTATAAGCACCTGTTACTTTGAGATGACTCAGGAGCAGAGTAGCAAGATACTGATGTGTGTGAAGTAGGCATGATCTTGGCCAATCCGCAATCAGTTAGCCTAGGCTCAAACTCAGAATCCAACAGGACATTTGTAGGTTTCAAGTTATAATGAAGAATCTGCTGCTCACAGCTGAAATGAAGATACTGAAGCCCTTTCACAATTCCAACAGCAATTCTTAGCCTAATCTCCCATCCCAGCTCTATCTCATTCTCTCTAACCTTACTCATCACATCCTCAAGACTACCACTCGGCATGTAATCATAGACAAGAGAGAACTCATCTGATTCGCGAACATAAGCTCTTAGACTCATAAGGTTCCTATGCCTTAAACCAGCAAGAAGCTCAAGCTCCTTCTGCAACCTTCTCTTAACCGACTTGCTTGCTTCTGGTGAGCCATTTCCTTCAAGTGACCCTAGCCTCTTCACTGCAACCACTAGACCATTATCAAGCACCATCTTGTAGTATTTACCACTAGGGTCTGAGCCAAGCAACTGGATACCATTACCAAGAGCTGCGTGGAGAGACTTAGGTGTAATCTTAGGGGAAAACACAACAGGACCTTTGAGGATTGGCGTCTGTTTCATGTACTTGACAATGCAACGGACCAAGAAAGCTAACACTAAGGCCGAGAGCAACCCTGTTAAAACCCCTGAAACGATGCTGAACACGACAACCTTGGAAGTGATTCTTGATTCAAGTGGTGTAGATGAAGGTGGAGTTGTGGATAAGTGTTTGACAGTTTTCCGCCGACAACTTGTGCTTGTGGTTGTTCTTGAAGTGGAGGCTAAGAAGAAGAGTAAGAGCAGAGAGAGAGTGTTGCTGTATCTGTTTCTTCTTCTTCCTCTTTGCTCCATTAAAGATTCCACAAACAAATCTGAGGAACACAGAAGAAAGTTGAAGATGTTCAAAAGTTAAAAGTCTTTTAATGCTACACTGAAGCTCACTCTTATTATCCTCTGCTTCCAAACCACATATTCTCGAGAAAAAACACCTCCAAGAAAAGAAGAAAATGGAATTTAACACGAAAGCTTCACAAAGAAGATGAAAAGAATCATTGGCTAATAGATTCTTATCTTAAATTCTCTCTCTTTTTCCTCCAATATATAAAAACAAAAAAACTATTTTTTTAATAAGAAGATACATAAACTAAACAAAAGTACCAAACTTTGTTTATCTAAAGAACACAGACACAAACACTCTCTCTCTCTAGACTCTCTTTCAAAGACACAGTATCTGCGAGACTGTGACTCTTTCTCTCTCTGACCGAGTCCGTTACAGCCAAAAAAATGGGGTTCGCGCCAACACTATATGTCAGAGGGGTCATGGTAAGGATGGGTCCTAAACAAAAGGAGATCTTAACCGTTGAGTTAGTTAAGCTAAGTGAGATGTGAACCGTTGGATGGGGAGAGGCTCGAGGATTTGTGAACGTGTGAGAATATGATTATCATACACAAAAGTGGTTCTCTTTGTGTTTGTCTGAGAATAATTTGCTTTCTCCCTTTCATCTCAATGTCCTTTTTTGCTAAAGGAAAAAGCTTTTATGCCAAGTGCTTTTATTCAAAGTGAGGTTTTGTTTGGGTTTATAATCAAAATGGCATAGAAATCAAGATTTAAAACAAGTACTAGTACAAAGATAGCATCAGCAAGATCTCGAGGTCCAGAGTTTTGTAGGGGCTGATCCAAAACCAAACATAAATTATATATAGCTAATGAACTAGGCCCGTAATGGGCCCAAAAGTAGGAAGTTCGATTATGGGCCCTTAATGGGCCCCTATTTTTAAAAGGCCCTCAATTCTAAAAGTTTCACTATAAATTTGACAATTAATTTTTATATTTTGTTTAGGCCCACTTATAATAGTTCACTAAAAAACAAACCCTCTATTAGATAGGTCTACACATTTTTTTTTTTTGCTTATGGCCCTGCCAATATGAAATACGTAATATGTTTTAGCAGCATATGTATGGTAGTATTGATTCCTTTACTTTCTGTTTTTATAACCCAAATGTTGAAACAACATAGAAAAAAACTCAAGCAGTTTTGCCTTTGAGACTGGTTAGTAGAATATGCTTTGAGAAATTTTGAACATGTCCTCATTCAAATTTGCTAAGCTACTATGAAAGGAGACATTTATCAGATGCTAATATATTCTAACATGTTGGGTGAGACTATCTGAGAGCAATTTACAGAGAAAAAAAAGATGGTTATACCAAATGTCTCTTAATACTTTTGTCAGGGCAGAATCCTCAAGATTTGGAAAGAAGGTAGGTATCCTCTTCTTATATTCTTTCAATTCATACCAACAAAAATGCGAATAAATCAAATCATGTGATCTATTTTCATTGCTTCAAAGATTTTGATTAATTACTCAACCAAAACAAACTCTTGTTGAGCCTTAAAGGCTTTTACAAAGCTTTGTCTTCTTTCGGTACACATGTGAACACATTAACCATTTTTTTGAAACATGCTAAAAGACCATTTCATAGAAAACTCTCACAAGTCCAAAACATGTTTAGTTTATGTTTGGTGACTTGGTTCAGGTTGTGCACATTATTAAACTAATAAATTAGAGACTTATTGTAGAATAAGGAGACGACCTTACCTGACCTAACCCAGGTCACCAGAATAAACTGAAAGTCATTATTTTAATAAAAGAATAAAAATGCATTAGAAGAGATGACTTTGAAAGCTGAAACTTACTTGGAAGTTCATTTTCTTTGTCCAGGGGTGTTTGGGAAATATCCCTGCAGGTCCCCACTTCACAAAGTCCACTAGTTTGAAGTTTTAGTTGGAAGTCAAAATCAATTTGACGTTCGAAAAATTTATATATTATATGAATCCCATATACTTTTATTGGTAGACGTAAATTGAGAAGGTAATGCTGAGAAAAATATCAAATATGAATTTCTAAGAAGTTTAGTATTAATTTATAATTATTTCGAGAAAGTCTAAAGAAGACACTAATAATGGATTTGATCGTTTTATAACAATCGTAGTTTATTACAATGAAGAACTAATATATAATCATATCAGGATGTTTGAGTTGCTTAGTTAAGAAAAAGAACATATAGTAATAGTACCTTTGGTTTGGATAAGACTACAATTGAATTTATATTAAAATTATTACTTAAAATTAATATATTTAGACTAACTTAGATCGATTTTAACCAATTTTGAATAGTTTAAATAAATTTGAATTCTATAAATTAAATTTTAGAAAAATCGTTTCAGATTATTAAAACCTTGACAAGAACCATATAATGCTTACCATTGTATCGTACTGTGCTATTGTGTTCTTGACATTCATTTTTTTACTTTTGTTTTGGTTTAATGCATTTACACAAATTCCTAAAAGGAATGAATCCATTGTAATTGAGTGAATCAAATCCGGAGAAGAGAGTAGAGGTCTGATGCAGGTAATTAGTTTAAAGTCTTGGCGTCTTGCGATCAGTTTCGTTTTCTTTTCTTATTATATTTACTTGTTCAACACAAAGAAAAAAAACAAAGCTATACTTCATTGAAACTTCGTTAGTAATTTCTAGTTTGAACTCACTTTCGTGATGAGTCAGAAGAGTCGCAAGTAACTAGTTTTACATAGTTTGACCAGCCAAAAAAGAGGGAGTTGTATCGAACTCTCAGTGTAGAGTCTTTGTGTATGAATATTATTTTCCTGAGCAAAAGTTTCAATTTAATGTGGAAAAACATTTCGTGCAGATATTTCATGCTGAATTTCCTTTCTATTCTTCCACGTTTTATTTATTGACTCTATTGATCTTAACAAAAAATCTAGGTGCAGAATGTTGACTATTATCTATTTTATTTGTTGAGAAAGACTATTACATATTTGGTGACATGATAAATGCCCTAGTACTTTATTAAAAGGTAAAAATACTTTTGATTTTTTTCCATGTCGAACAGAACATATATAATAATAAAAAACTCAATAGTATAGAAATTTTATTTTTATTAACTAAACATATGTGAAACATCTTGACAAACACAATAAAAATAAATATGTGAAACCCCTTTTAATGTTGACCATCTAGAATCCAAGTGATATGAAGAGTTTATCAAGTCTTTGAATACTACACATTATTGAAATCAAATTTCAAAAAATTGAAAACATGAAAAACTGACTCACCATATATGATGAATAATTTTCTATAAGTCTAGTAACATTAGTATTCCTCTCACAATCACATAATACCATCCCCAGGAACTAGTTAGCTAAATACCGTTTTACATGAAATTTTAGATGCCTAAGGCCACCCTCTAACCTAGTATGTGAGATGGCATTTCATGAATAAAAAAGTAGCAGAGAGATTTTGTTTTAATCAAAGGGTGTTCTGTAGGTCAAGAACCAATCAATTAATCTTTTGAGAGTCTATCACCGATGGTAGGCAAACTCGATTATTCTATGTAGGAGTTAGAAAGTCACTAGTCACGTGAGGAGCTATCAATTTTGCAATGAAGAATCGATTTTTGCCCTGGTACACTACCATGATATGGGTAGCAGAGAGATTGAAGAATTAGTTTTTTTTAAGATCTTTTTAAAAAATCTATTAAATAGCCATTTTGCCATGTGTTAATTTATAAATAAAATAAGATTATTTGTAATATCCTTATCATTAACGTTCAAACACCAATTACAAAATAGCTTAGCCTATACAGTTATCTCTTTACGCGAATTAGTAATTTTCCTTGAAACTTAAAACTATAGTTTCTTAATTTTATTTTGACAAAAACTATTTCTTGTCAGATTCCTAATATTTAAATGTCATTATTTCACGTCACATATTGCACATGCATTAATCAGAAAATGCACCAATAATTAGAAAGAAAAAAAATTCACAAACCAACCAAAATTCTATTCTCTCTTTCCTTTTCTTTTCATATCTCTTTCTATTCTCTCTCCAAAAAGCTAATTTTAGTTTTTTCTTGGTTATTTCACAAATATCCCCAATATTAATTTACTTGTAGTTTTTGAATACAAATATGAAGCATCTATAGCAGTATGGCACCGTTCACACGATAAGGTCTAGGTCATATAATTAATTAAACATATCAACTTGTGTTTCTCGCATGAGACTTTTCAATAGTTAAAGACGTCATCTAAACAATGACCGAGACTCCCCAAACACCAAACCGGTTGAGTTTTATAGGTTTTCTCTTGCTATATAAACGACCAAAGTGTTCACTCTTTGCTTCATATCAATCAGAGAGAACCAAACATGAATCCAAACTCAAACAACAACCAAAGATGGGAGGCGAAGCTGGAGTACTTAACTTCCAACGTGCAGCAGATACAAGACAACTTGTTGGAGGAGATACTCACACCTAACCTAAAAACCGAGTACCTACAACGTTTTCACATCGAGAGGTTTGATAAAGAGCTCTTCAAGAAGAACGTACCGGTCGTGTCCTATGAAGATATTAAGCCTTATATCGATCGTGTCGTTAATGGAGAGTCATCCGATGTCATATCGGCCCGCCCTATTACTGGTTTCTTGCTAAGGTATACATATAAGAAGCTCTTGATATTGATTAGTTTTTTTTGTAAATGAAAACTAAATTCTTGAATTGGATTTGTAGTTCGGGTACTTCGGGAGGAGCACAAAAGATGATGCCATGGAACAACAAGTACTTGGACAATTTAACATTCGCATACGATCTTCGTATGCACGTTATAACCAAGTAAGTCCAATTTCTTTTTATTTATATGTTTTTTTTTTTCGCGAATCAAACACAAACGAATCAAGAAACATTTTAAAAGAAAATATTGTCCATTAATTATGTGAATAAATAATTCCTTAGAAAGTTAGAATGTATTTATAGTTGTGGAATTCGATATTTTTTTTTCTTTTTAGAAAATCTTCATTATCTACAAAAATTGATTTTCCAAATCATATAAAATATATCATACCTCTCAAAAAAATTCATCCGCTCAAACGAATATATCATTTTATTGGTGTACTGAGATTTAAATCACTCTAGAATCAACAAGGTTTTAACCATAATCTATATAATATTGGAGAAATTGTATTTACCATAAATTTGATATTACTTTTTAAATTTACCTTTAATGAATAATTATTTTTAAATACCTTAATTTTTTGATGAAAATAAACTTGATTAATTATTTTAAATATTATAAAAAAATTAGAAACTCAACCTCAGAACTTTAACATTAAACTCTAAATAATAATCACTAAAGTGTAAACTCAAATGTTAATATATTTTTGATATTATGTATTTTTGCAAAGTGGTATTCTTAGCAAATTTTTATAAATATTTTGGATGAGACCCATGATCATTAATAAGATTTTCTCTTTGTTTTGTTTAGGCATTTGAAAGGTTTGGAAGAAGGAAAAGGGATGATGTTTCTCTTCACTAAACAAGAAGCCATTACTCCTTCTGGCTTACCTGCTCGAGTCGCAACCAGCAGCTATTTCAAGAGCGACTATTTCAAGAACCGGCCATCCAACTGGTACTACTCATACACAAGCCCTGACGAAGTCATACTATGTTCTAACAACACCCAAAGTCTATACTGCCATTTGCTATGTGGCTTGGTCCAAAGAGACGAGGTTGTGAGAATGGGTTCCATCTTCGCTTCGGTCATGGTCCGAGCAATCAAGTTTCTTGAAACTTATTGGGAAGAGTTGTGTTCAAACATCCGTTCAGGCCGTCTCAGCGAGTGGATCACAGACCTTGGTTGTCGTAGTTCAGTGTCTTTGGTCCTTGAAGGACCACGTCCTGAGTTAGCAGACACCATTGAAACAATATGCAACCAAAGTTCATGGAAAGGTATAGTCACAAGACTTTGGCCAAACACTAAGTATATTGAAACCGTTGTTACCGGTTCAATGGGACAGTATGTTCCCACCATGAACTACTACTGTAACGACTTGCCTCTCGTTTCAACAACGTACGGTTCTTCGGAGACAACGTTTGGGATCAATGTAGATCCTTTGTGCAAACCTGAAGATGTTTCTTATGCTTTCATGCCTAACATGTCTTACTTTGAGTTCATAACAATGGATGGAGAGAAGCGTGATGTGGTTGACCTTCAAGATGTGAAGCTTGGGTGCACTTACGAACCCGTGGTCACAAATTTCGCCGGTGAGCTTAAAAACATCATAACCTAAACAACATGCAAGTCTTTTTTTCTTACATGTTTTAACTAAACTTTGTTATTTTTTGTTCTAGGGTTGTATAGAATGAGAGTGGGGGATGTTCTCTTGGTGACTGGTTTCTACAACAACGCACCTCAGTTTAAGTTTGTAAGAAGAGAGAACGTTGTCTTGAGCATAGATTCAGACAAAACCAACGAGGAAGATCTTTTTAAAGCTGTGAGTCAAGCCAAGCTGGTTCTTGACTCATCAGGTCTCATTCTTGTAGACTTCACCAGCTATGCAGACACCTCAACGTTTCCTGGTCACTACGTGCTTTATGTAGAGGTAAAGGCCAAAGAAGGGAACGATCCTTTGGAGCTCAGTGAAGAGACATTCACAAAGTGTTGTTCAGTGATAGAGGATTCGCTTGACAATGTGTACAAGAGATGTAGGTTCAAAGATGGATCAGTGGGGGCTTTGGAGATAAGAGTGGTGGGTCAAGGGACGTTTGATTCTCTCATGGACTTCTTCATCACACAAGGTGCTTCCATAGGTCAATACAAGACTCCTAGATGCATTAAATCAGGAAAGGCCTTAGAATTTATGGAGGAGTGTGTGGTTGCAAGGTTCTTCAGTACTTGAAATTGTTGTTGTTTTAGTTGCTGGTCCAATTAACTCGTTGTTGCAATAAATATACATGTGCCAGTCTATCTTGTGCACTAGTTTTTTCTCGAATATGGATATTTTTGTAGTATATTTTGAACAAGGCCTTTCTTTTTTTGTTTGAACAAAGAACGAGACCTTTCTTTTTTTTTTTCTGGTCGAAGAACGAGACCTTTAACATTGACAATTTCCAAGTCTTTTTAACTCGTGAAAACAGAGTATCTTATGAACAGAATGGAAGTTGGATATGGGCTTAGAAAAGGCCCAACAATGACCCCAAATAGCCCAAACCCTTCTTTTAACACTTCACCATCCTGAATCACAGCTAATCGGCTACCAAAACTAACGTAGACAATCCGGTGTCTATCAATTTGTATACTCACTAAAACAATATAAACAACATTGATTTACGAAAAATTGTTATGAATACCATAAGTTAAGTATCATTTTTAAAAAATACATTTAATTAGAAATATATTAATATTTAAGTTTACAGTTTAGTAATTATTGTTTAGGGTTTAGTATTAAATGAATGAGATTAAAACTTTAAATGTTTTATAAATATTTAAAAAAATAGTTTAATCTATTTTCATTATTATCTCTAAATTTAAGGTATTTTTAAAATAATCATTAATTAATGATAAATTTAAAAAGTAATATCAAACTTATGGTAAAATTGAAATTTTCTCTAGTTTACATATGTGCATATCCGTTCCGAATATGTTATATATGATGTTTGTATGATATGAACTAATTTTATATTTCTTATATATAACTTAAACTTTTAAAGACCTTATTTAATCCGTAAGATTTTTTTTCTTAATTCCAAAATTTAAATAAATAAATATGTGTCCAACTAGTTCGAGTCCAATATATATAAAATAACATAACCAAAAGAACATATATGTCAAAATCATAATAGTTCCCCACTCATTCCTAATTTGTGCATAACACTGCTACAAAAACATGCGAAGCTATAGGATCCAAAAATAAAGATTGAGGAAAAAAGAAAAAAAGATATCTATCAATGAACTCAACGAATGGTCCCATCCCGCACCATTCCAAATATATATCTTTTCTTCTAGATCATTGTCTTTATAAACCCTTTTTCACATCTTCTTTCCTCATAACAACCCTTATTTGCTCTCAACTTCCAAGCTTCATGCTCTAATCACTCCTTAGATTCCTGACTCGATCAATTCGTTCAAACTAGTTTAGTTCCTTTCACATTGTCTTGTACGTATACACACACGTCTTGTTCTTTCGATTTGTGTGTGTGTGGGGAGTACATGGTTTGTTGCAAAAGTGGATAGAATGTATGGAAAGGGACCGGTTCCACCGGAAACTTCGGCGGAGGAGTATCCATCTTGGAACGAGTCTGATGTCACCGCCATGATGTCCTCTTTCAGCCATGTCATCGAGTATCCGGCAGCCGACGGACACGAAATGTCAGACCCTCCGGTCAAACAAGAGCTTGATAAGTCAGATCAACTACAACACGAGCAAGGTAATTAGTTAGTTTCATACTTAAATAACGTAAATATATTCACCATATGTATCTCTAATAGTAATAGCTAAATCGTTTTAGCTAGCTAGCTGATGTAATTAAGGAACTTGTTACAATACGTTAACTAACTATAGACTTGCTATCAATAACCATTTCGACTTTCTTACTTAGTAATTAAACGAGGAGGAACTACTCCCTCTGTTTTATTATAAGTGTCATTTTGGGTTTTTGCACACGGATTAAGAAAACAATTAATTTTGCATATTCTATATAAAATACAATTACCTATACACCTAACCATATTTCAACTAATAGAAAAATAAACTGCAGCATAAAATTAATAAATTTTGCATCGAAAGTCGAAAATGATATTTATTTTGTAACAAAAAAATTTTCTCTAAAACGACACTTATGAAACGGAGGGAGTATGAATTTGTATAGGTCAACATGGAATACTTTTTATATATACATAACTATTTAATTATTTCTGTTCAAAATTGATCTTTAATAATAATATAATTTTTAAGATTCCAAGCTTATAATCTCTTTGTTTCATTATAAATGTTACTTTAAGTTTTTCTATATAAAACACATAATTACATATACACCTAACTATATTTCAACCAATAGGAAAATAAAATGCAGCATAAAATTAATAAATTTTGTATCGAAAGTCGAAAATGATACTTATTTTGTAGCAAAAAAAATTCTCTAAAATGACACTTAATATGAAACGGAGAAAGTACCTGATTGGCACTCAGGGACGGCCTTGGGTCAGCTTCAAGTTTAGTGCATATGTCATTTAATTTACTTTCCGTAAAGAACCTTCTTTCTGTCTTTGAATTGAACCACCGATCATGTTACTACGTGTCTATCCTTATTTTAATACATCTAGATTTGTTTGTGTTCTTGCTGTGAAAGTACAAGCAAGATAATATTTTATAAACGCAGGTTTATACTCGTCAAGCATATAGTTTACATATATGTGGCTTCTTACCTAACTCGATACGAGTAATTTTCACTACGCACGTTCCTTTGTTCATCTCAAACTAATTGTCTTCGATCGTTCTTGTATAGACTTTGTGCGTGTCAATTCGATATCATTTTTTGAAGTATTTCAACATGATTAACCTGTGTTTAGGTGCGTTAAAAGAAAAATATGTCATACCTAAAAGTAGTTATCAAAACTCAAGTCTTAGTTTATACTTTAATTGAGTTGTAATCACATCGTCACATCTTATTCTTTGAATGCTGAGTTACGCTTACATGCGTCATCCTGTATGCACAAAAATATAACCGAAATTAACCATATATTGAAACAAAAACCCATGTATTCTTTGTAAGCCAAATATTATTTATGACAATTTCTTTTGTGAATGCCTAAGTATAGTAAAAAACAAAAATGAAAACAAAGGAAAGATAACCAATAAGTCTTAATTTGCATAACTGTTTGACTCTTTAAATATTTTGTTAAATCATATCATCCATTTTAATTATTGCTGTTACTTTCAAGTTTCAAGTGATAAACATCTAAATTAGTTTTCTCTTAAATTAATCCCTTGCTCTAAGAAATGATTGAAATCACACGTAGTATCTTCTCATGCATGTAGAATTGCACATGAATTATTCTTTTTAGTGTAACATGCAATAATTCTTTTTGGGTAACATGTTCTTCAAGATCAACCAAGAAGAAGACACTATAGAGGCGTGAGGCAGCGACCATGGGGCAAATGGGCGGCCGAGATTCGTGATCCAAAGAAAGCAGCTCGTGTATGGCTCGGGACTTTTCTGACAGCAGAGGAAGCCGCTTTAGCCTACGACCGAGCCGCCCTCAAATTCAAAGGCACAAAGGCTAAGCTCAACTTCCCTGAACGCGTCCAAGGTCCTTCGACCACAAGCTACGTCGCATCTCAATCCAGCTGTGATCATGCCACAAGAGGAGGTAATGAAGTAATGATCTCCCCTCCTCCTCTACTTGGTACATCTACTACTACTACTACTACTTCATGGCCAGCGAATTATAACCAAGACATACTTCAATACGCTCAGTTGCTTACGAGTAACAATGACGTTGATTTATCTTACTACACGTCGAGTCTGTTCAGTAGTCAGCAACAGCCTTTCTCAACGCCTTCATCGTCATCTTCTTCCTTGTTAACTTCTCAATGGACGCAACAGCAGCAGCAGCGTGAAGAGGAGAAGAACTATGGTTATCATTATTATTACTACCCAAGAGAATAATCTAATTATTATTGTTAGTCGAATAAGTTTTATAAGTCTCTACTATAAATTCGCAGAAGCGAGTAAATTGCAACGTAACCTTTGATGAATGAGAGACATGTGTAACACTGTTTAATTGTTGGTAAGATTTGGAATTACTGATCAGTCATGTCTCATGTGTGGCACAATGTTTAATTATTCATAAAAAATCATGTTCACAGAAAATTTTAAAATTTAAATCATCTTACTGTTCATTTTAAAATTAAATTATTAATCAATAAAGGGTGCATATATAATTTATTTTCTTGCTAAAGTTTGGAAGGATGCATATTTACAAAAGTGGAAAGAAAACATTTGGGAAAGAATCAGACAGACATAGAAACTAAAGTGTTAAACATAAATGATAAACGAAATTTAATTGAACTGCTTTTAGGATTTCGAAGTATATTCCTCTTTTGTTCGTACAATCATTGTCATTGAACATAAATTATAAAACTCACCATTTAGATTTATCTATACAGATGTGATCGAATGGTACGGCGAACTCGAAAAAGTGTTAAACATTTCAGATTCAAAATTTACCACTTATCTATATATTTGGTCAAATGACATGAATATATCTAAATTCCATATAGAACAACAAATTTATCTATCGTCGATGGATCGACCTCGAGAGAATTAATCACGTTTTCAAATTCAAATACCCCCAAATTATCAAAAAGATAAAATGTCATTGTCATTGAACTTAAATGGTAAAAACAATCATATTTGGGAAAAAGAACATGAGTTTAGACCTTCTAATAATAAAATGATAGGCTAGTTCATAAATAAAAGATTAATTTGATTCCATACCATAAATTATATATTTGCAATATATACCAAATTATGTATTTGAGATATACCTTATTTTTCAAAATGATAATTTAGTCTTTATTAAAAACTAAAAGAAAAAAATGATTCAGTTATCGATTAGTTTGATCCTATACCCTAACTCAAGTGTTTAGATATTTATTGATTTTTTTTTGGTAAAAGGTTATATTTAAATTCAATGTTACATATACAAATATAAAACCGAAAGCTAGAGAAGCATTGAGTAGATATGGCCAAACAAAAATTTATTTGTGGTTTTAGTTTGCTCCTTGAACAATCACAGTCTCACAGATATGATCACGACAAATATCGTAGTCGCTATCATTTAATGAATACCTGAAAATCTGAGACTTATCTTTCCACATATTAATTCATGTGTCTTCTTCTGTGAATGGTGGGGTTATAATTATTTGAGGTTTATGTTATTTATTTACTAAACACATGTGATAGTAGGACAAGCAAACCTGGTCTTGAGTACTTTAAACACTAATCTTTCATTATCCTACCTCCAGTTTGATTGGCCTTACTGGTGATGGTTGGAGAATATTTCTACATATATATTCTACATTACTTGCACCATTCGTTATGAGTTTACAAAATAGCATCTATCTTATATGTTTATCTGACGTACTGCATGCTTAAAAATACATAAACAATGACTTAAAATACACTAGTTTTCTCTTTTGGTTAATCCGAATAAAATTATGGGGCTTAAGCTTCGATTTTTTTTGTTACTAAAATATAATTAAATGACTTATTTTATTTACATTTTTTTGTTCGGATTGATCTATTCTAAAATATGAGTGGGTTGGTATAATTGAGATATATGAGACTTACGAGATGATGAAGAAAGATCAACTAAAGAGCTTCTTCAGAGTTACGCATGCGCAAAGTGAAATGGGTCCCTTCCCACTTGGTTACGTCAAGTGTTTATGTATTTTTGAGGAAGGGTGGGCACGGATCGAAAATCTAAATTTTTTGAAGTATTCGTGATTTCATTAGTTTCGTCTAAATAATCAATTATTCGATTCGATTCGATACATAGCCACCTAGATATTTGGCGTTCCGAATATCCAAAAAATTTAAGATTTTTAACCGAATATCTCATTCGATCCATACAAATAAAATTAAAATTTAAATTCAAAAAAATAAAATAAACCAAAATAATATTTTATTACAAAAAAAAAAAATTTATTTGTTTTTTAAAATTTTTAATAACTACTATAATATATATAATAAATAAAAATATTGTAAAACTTCTATAAATATAATATTTATATAAATTATATATAAATTCTTTAAATATATGTATATAATATTCATATAATGGATCGAATCAGATATTTGTTCCTAAAATATTAGTATTTGTGATTTGCTTCATTACCTACAGATATTGCATATTTATTATTTGTTTTGCTTCATCGAGTTACATATATCTAGATTTTTGGTTCAAACCGAAATGAATAGCAGATCAAATTAAAATTTACGGATATTTTTTCCACAACTATTTTCGAGGGCCATCTTCCATCAAGATCCTAGGACCACGTCTAATCACCTCTCAATCCCAATATTAAATCTTTCCAGTTATTCTTTCCCCAAAATTTAAGTATCACTACACGACACAAATTTTCACATAGAAATTCTTTGTTTGCTTAAACATAATCTTTCTTTTTCAAGAATATCTTGAGTTGGACGTACGGTATCTATGACAAGATATTTTTAGCAGGCTTTCGGCTTCAGAAATTTCAAAATTTGCGGCTGCTTTGCGTTGATTCCGTCCAGAGTGGAACTTCCCCAAATACCCTACAATGATTATCTTTGCATGCACATGAAGATTGCAATTCTTATTATGTGGACAGTGGATGTATTATTTTACACTTCAATATATATCTCATCATCACTTTGTACGTGTACGTGCATCATTACTTCTTTTTTTTTCCTATATTTTGTCTCAGTAATACTCACATACACGGGCGAAGCCAGGTTAATCACATGCAAAATTATAATATTTTTCGGGACACTAACACATTTCATGTTCGATCCACTTGCTGCACGAAACTAAATCACACTGCTTCTGGACATCTACACAGATATATGTTTATGCTTTTGGATCCATTTACATACATGAAGAGATGGTTTATCCGTAGATTATCTCTCTCATTGGAGATTAGTCTAGGTCTTTTCATAGGTCTAGGATACTTCCGGATTAATCAAAAAAAAATATTTATATTGTAATTTTTTTTGAGATTGTAATTTTTGTGTGCAAAAACATATTTTTTTTGTTAGAACATGTTGAAAAAGTGTGTTGTGCACCCATAACAACCCAAGTTTGAGACTACCTTTTGACTATATCCATTTCATTATCAATAGTGAATCCAGTAAATAAATAATATCCTGGATTCGCCCTGCTCATATATACTTATAATTTTACTTGCTTCGAGTTGGACCTAGAGTTTTTTAAGAACATTAATGGTTATAAATGTCGTTTTGCAAAGATGAAACCATGCTTCTGAGGTGGTATGAGAAGAACTTGAGGCAAGGCGTAAATTCGTCGATCTGAGTTCGAAGCATGTCAGGAACTAAGTCACCATATGCTTGGCCAGACGAAGATGAGACCATGCTTTAAGCCTCATTAGAAAATCAGACGAAGATAAACCATGCTTTAGGCTTCATTAGGAGCTGAACTAGTCGTCGGTACTGTCCCCTTGGGGAATAGTTAGACCTCGGTCCAGATACCTCAAGTTGAAAGGAAAAGCCCAAAGTGAAGTTACAAAGTAAAGTGAGGTTGCTACATAAAACCATTTATGACATAACAAAGAACTCGGTTTAGATCCTAAACCTAATCACCACATGAGCATAATTGGGTCGGTGTGACGGCTACTAGATCATGAGTCGTTTTAAGCCATTACCACCGGTTCAGTGATTTGTGTGCGACTGCTCTTACTACTCTTCGGTTCAATGCTTTTGCTTAGTAGGAAACACGAACCGGTATAGCAAATTTAACCGAATTTGTTTGCGGTTCAATTCAAACATTTATCCAAATTAGATTTCACTTAAAATATAGAGAGTTTTCAGGACAATGCATTACATGCTTCCCAAGAAACTGGCAACATTTTTTATCGGTCGTATCATAAGGTTTATGTTTGTGCTGATACATAGAGAATGAAAAAAAAAACTGTTAATATGAATCCGAAACTCATCCAGAGCTTCCGGGAACACGAACAATTCGCCACACCACACCCTTTGTGTGCTTTATCCAACACATCCTTTAAAGTCTCCAAGCGTAGAACGATAGAGAGGCCACAGCTCATTCACCTCACCGGAACATAGGTCTGCTCTAGAAGCAACTTCGTGAACCACAAGTAACCATGACTTTGCTGTTTTAACCTATAAGCGAGAGAATTTTATTAGGGTTTTGTTTTTTTTCTCGTACGTTGCAGGTAATTAATCAAAAAGTAGCAAACCATGTTGCCAAGGTTCGATCCAACAAACCCATTAGCTTGCATGTCCGTTCTTGAGGATGTGACTAGTAACGCAAGGAAGATACAAGACTCCGTGTTGGAAGCAATACTTTCACGTAATGCTCAAACCGAGTACCTTAGAGGTTTCCTCAACGGTCAATTCGATAAGCAAAGCTTCAAGAAGAACGTACCCCTTGTGACCTACGAAGATTATCGCTCTTATATCGATCGTGTTGCTGATGGAGAGTCCTCTAATCTCATCTGTGATCGACCCATCAGTCTTTTCTTGGCTAGGTATCTTCAAAACAACACACCTTGGTTTACCAAAAAATAACAACACACACCTTGTTTTGATCTGGAAACCTACGGAGACAATGTTTTTCTGCTATGTGATAACTAAAACAATTTTATGCTATGTGATTATGTGATAACTAAAACAAATTTAAAGAATTTTGTAAGAGATTTAGAGCATCATTATCGGAGGTCTCTCAACTAGAGTTTCACACCATATATATTTAGGTCAAATCTCTCAAATAACTTTTTTAAAAGTTTTTGTCATAAAATAGATTTTAAGCAAAAAATGATAAAATAGATTTTTTATTTATAAAATTTAAAGATTTTTTTTTTACTTTTTACTTTTAAACCATACCTCTAAAATTCCACCCTATAACTATAAACTCTAAGTCCAGACTAGTTAACCCAAAAAGTATAAATGTATATTTACATTTTTTAATAAAGTCTATTTTGATATTTTTTTTCTTTGAAATCTATTTTGGTGAAAACTTTTTTTTAAGTCTATCTTAGAATATTCTTCGTATATTTATATTGTGGTGGTAGAGTCTCTCATTCAAGAGAATTTACATGAGTCTCTCAAGCTTTTTGAGAAACTCTCTCATAATATATAAATATGGTGAAAAACTCTAGTTGAAAAACTTTTGATGCGGATAACTAGAAACCTAGTCTTTAAAATCAAATAATTCTCAATTCCTCTGTTTTAAAATACATGACATAAAAAAAAACACATGACTTATATTAATCTTCAATAATGTGCATTAAACTGAAGTATGGAATATGTAAAGAGTTAAGGAAGCCTTTGTTCTTTGCAGCACGGGTACTTCAGGAGGATATCCAAAGCTAATTCCTTTGACAGCAGAGGACATGGAACAGAGGATACTGTTTGCATCTCTCTATGCACCTCTAGTCTTCAAGTAAAGAGTTCCAAACTCTACAATTGTTCTGATCTTTATTTTTTTTCTCTTAAACAATGTTTCTGATCTTGATTTGTTAAAAAAGAGTTTGTTAAACCCAAACCCTTTTGTTGTTACTGCTTGCAGGCACATAGGAGGACTAACCGAAGGAAAATCTCTCATGTTCTATTTCGTGACCAGAGAAAGCGAGACTGCCTCTGGGTTGATCGTCAGGTTTATGTTAACTTGTGTTCTAAAAAGCGTGAACCCAAGCAACATATTTCTCTGGTAATCAACCAAAACTTTGCTCCCCCGCGTTACATTCACTCTTAGCCAAAACCGGTTTTGGACATAGACAAGTAAAACATTGTGGACTATGTCTCCAAATTTTTTTAAAAAAATTTACACAAACATAGTTTCTTAAATGGTCAAATCTTTCAAATATATGTATATTTTTTTGAAGTTTTGTCACAAAAATAAACCTTAAAAAATAATCAAAATAACTTTTTTTGAATTTTTATTTATAATTTTAAAACTGATCCCCAAAACTTCACTACATAACTCTAAACCCTAAGTCTAGATTAATCAACCCAAAAAGTATAAATGTATATTTACACTCTTTCCAAAATCTACCCCATAACTCTAAACCCTATGTCTAAATTAGTTAACCCAAATGATATAAATGTATATTTACACTCCTTAATAAAATTTATATTAGTCATTTTTCTTTTTAAATACTATTTTAATAACAAAATCTTTTTAAGTGTATCCTAGAGTGTTCCTCTTCTAAAATTTGTTAAAATAATTTTTATTAATACTTTTTACTAAATTGTATAATACATAAAATCTCAAGACCGACTTTGACTGAAGAGACCACCTTATCCTCCTAGGTGATGCTAGTGTTTGTTTAATGTATTTATTATACGGTTTTACAGGGATCGAGTACAGGTAAGCCCCCATGAGATTTCAACTTGTGTAGACACAGCTCAAGCCATGTACTGCCAGTTGCTTTGTGGACTTGTACAACGAGAAAACGTAGCTCGCCTTGGTGCACCTTTTGCTTCTTCCTTCCTCAAAGTAATAAACTTCCTGGAAGATCACTGGAGTGAGTTATGCTCCAACATAAGGACAGGCCGTGTCAGCGACTGGATCACAGACGCTCAATGTCTTTCAGGGGTTGCTAAGTTCCTCACTGCTCCGAACCCTAACCTCGCGAGCCTGATCGAGCAAGAGTGCAGTAAAACATCATGGGAGGGAATAGTGAAGAGACTTTGGCCAAAAGCAAAATGCATAGAAGCAGTTGTTACCGGCTCCATGGTACAATACATTCCATTATTAGAATTCTATGGAGGAGGTCTTCCTTTGATTTCATCTTGGTACGGCAGCTCTGAGTGTTTCATCGGCATTAATGTTAATCCTCTGAGCAAGCCTTGTGATGTGTCGTACACCATTGTTCCAAGTATGGCATACTTTGAGTTCTTAGAGATCAAGAAAGACCATCAAGAAACTGGTCACGATCCCTCAGAGAACCCTAAGGTCGTCGATCTTGTTGATGTTAAAATTGGACATGACTATGAACTTATTATCACAACATTTTCTGGTAAGTGTCAATATTCAAAATAAGTTTCATTTTAGCTGTTTTACTTTTGAAAAATGATTTAATCTTATCTTTGTGAATGAAAACTAATTACTATAAATAGATGTTACAAAAAGAAATTACTATAAAGAGAAATTTGTGCAGTCTTGTTTGTAAAGAAAATAAAGATATATGTAATAAACATTTATTTGTTTTTTTTATCAGTACGTGTGTCATAAAACCTGTGTATGATTTTTCAGGTTTGTATAGGTACCGCTTGGGAGATATTTTACGAGTGACTGGTTTCTACAACAACGCCCCACAATTTTATTTTGTAGGAAGACAAAAAGTTGTTCTAAGCATGGACATTGATAAGACCTACGAAGAAGACTTGCACAAGGCAGTAACAAGCGCAACGCATTTACTCAAGCCACATGACCTAATGCTCATCGATTTCACTAGCCGTGTGGATTCCTCCTCGTTTCCAGGACACTACGTGATCTACTGGGAACTCGGGAGAAAACTCAAGGACGCGAAAGTCGAGCCACACCGTGATGTCTTAGAAGAATGCTGCTTCACCATCGAGAAGTCTCTCAACTCTGTGTATAGAAAGTTACGTAAGAATGATGGTACCATTGGTCCCCTTGAGATTAAGGTTGTTAGGCGTGGCGCTTTCGACGAGCTCATGAACTTGTTTCTGGCTCGTGGCTCGTCTGTGAGTCAGTACAAGACCCCGAGGTCGGTGAGTAGTGAAGAAGCTATGAAGATATTGGAAGAGGCAGTTGTTTCCGAGTTTCTTAGCACGAAAACTCCGTCGTGGGAGCCACGTGAGATGCATTCGGGCCGATAGAACCGTAGTCACGTAATGTGTGACAGTGTGAGACTTCGCTTATAACATATGAATAACGTCGCTATTGACACTTTATATCACATAAAAGACACGAATATATAAGTCTATTACAATAGTCAAGTCATGTTCTATAAGTCTTTCACGTGTCTATAAATAGAGACCTAGTCTTATATAAGGGAAATGTTTACCTTATGAAATGGAGACCTACTCTTATGAAGATGTGTTGAACTAATATCCAAGTGAGAACCCTTCCAACAAAGGTGCTCATACATTCCGTAAACAGTTTTTATGATATATGACAAAGAACTTTTAAAAAAAGATATATGACAAAGAACTAACAAAAACTCCAATAAAAACTATTACCGTTCAAGGCCATATAGCACTAGTGTTCGTCAACTCTACATGTCGAAAGGTTGAGGCATTTTAAGGAAAAATAGGTAACTTTTCTTTTGCTAAAAAATTGGTAGCTTACAAACCAAATATTTTAATTAATCAAATAAAACAATGTTAAATTATTATTAACAAATGACAAAATACTGGAAAAGTTAGGTTAAAATTCTCTACATATAAATTCTGAAAAAAACACACACAAATTTTCAAAAAGTACCTTCGTAAGAATTAAACGATATGGCTGTATCTTAAACGTTTACAATAATCTTCTTAGTTAGGTGACGTTACCTAACATCTGTATGTAATTATCTCCCTTCTTCTCGCCTCTTACGCAATTTAAACTCATGAGGGGGACTGGTTTGAGCATTGCGTTCCAACCAAATGCGCTATACGGATCAGACATGTCACTATCATGCGAACCCCAGTACCATAATTCTTGATGTATCCTCCAAACCAAATGATTTTAACTTTTTTATATTTTGGGTGTTATTTCAAAAGAGTAGCTAATGTAATGAGACAAAAAAAGGTATATATAGTTGACGACTGATGTAGACCCAAACCACATATAGGTTTTATTACACTTCTTTGTTTGTGTTATTATTGTGGAGACTTATCCTATGTTATGATAAACATGCGGTTTATTCGATATATCTCAATATCAGTGTAAATCTCCTAGAATGTAGGAGATGAGATTCTATTCACGTATGTATAAATATGAGTTGCCATTGAGCATAATGGACAAGCAAGTTTGATAATTAATTTTACATGGTATCAGAGCAAATTTACAAATCTCGTTTAATCTAAGTATTGTGCCTAAAAGTGACAAGTGACCATTGATCCAAGATGACAGGAAAAGATTCTGCATCTCAATCTGCTAGTAGCGAGAAGAAAGAACCAGCTTCTCCCTCGCCGTATGTATTATATAGCTCGGACAATCCAGGAGCTGTGATTACCTCGGTTCTGCTCAATGGTGAAAACTACAATGAATGGTCAGTTGAGATGTTGAATGCTCTGCAAGCAAAACGAAAAACAGGGTTCATTAATGGGACAATCAAGAAACCAGTGAGTGAAGATGAGAACTTCGAGAATTGGATGACAGTAAACTCCATGCTAATCGGATGGATATGAGCTTCCATCGAGCCAAAGATAAAGTCAACAGTTACCTTTGTCTCTGAAGCCTCGCAGTTGTGGAAAGATTTAAAACAGAGGTTCTCTGTTAAGAACAAAGTTCGTTTGCATCAGATCAAGGCACAGTTGGCCTCGTGTAGGCAAGATGGACAATCTGTCCTTGATTATTTCGGACGGTTAAGTACGTTGTGGGAAGAATTCGCAGTTTACAGACCAATTCCCTCTTGTTCATGTGGAGCTGCCTCAGACATACCAAAGGAGAGAGAAGAAGACAAGGTTCATGAGTTTCTACTTGGTCTTGATGATTCGCGATTCGGGGGGCTGTGTACCACCATTATCGGCCTTGATCCTTTGCCCACTCTCGGAGAAGTATATTCGCGAGTAGTTCGAGAAGAACAACGTCTTGGCTCAGCTCGGACTCGTGAACAGCAGCACGATGCTGTGGGCTTTGTTGCGCGGACCCGTGATACGACTGATGGAGCCAGACCAGATACAATTCTACGACCACGGGATCGCTCTATGCTTTGCTCGCACTGTGGCCGTAACGGGCACGATAAAAAGGACTGCTGGCAAATAATCGGATATCCGGAATGGTGGATTGAACGCAACAAATCAAGCTCTCGAGGACGTGGACGTGGCTCTGCGCCTTCCGGACGAGGTTGGGGTTCTGCGGTTAATGCTCATGCTACTACGTCACATCCGGTTGTCGCTAACTCAGTATCAGACTTCACGGATGAGCAATTACAGACTTTGGCCAAACTAATACAAGAAAAATCCAATAACAAAGACAAGCTCTCTGGTAAGTCGTCTCATGGGATTGTGATCCTCGACACTGGAGTGTCACATCACATGACCGGAGCTCTCTCTTTGTTAACTGACATTGTTACTATTCCACCTTGTGCGGTCGGTTTCGCAGACGGAAGCAAAACTTTTGCTATAAGCAAAGGATCCTTTAAACTTACGGATACCGTTTTGTTGACTAATGTGCTCTATGTCCCATCACTTAGTTGCACACTGGTTTCTGTTGCAAAGTTTCTGAAGCAGACAAGTTCTTTTGCAATGTTTACTGATACAGTTTGTTACTTGCAGGACCGTTTTACGAAGACTTTGATTGGAGCCGGTGAAGAGCGTGATGGGGTATACTTCTTTACTGATGCCGTGACAGCGAAGGTTCATAGTGTCAACTCTGCAACAAATCATGCTCTATGGCATCAACGTCCCAGACATCCAAGTTTTTCAGTGTTTTCAGCTTTACCTTTGATTTCTGGGTCCTCGACATCTGTTAGTCCTCCCACCTGTGATGTGTGTTTTAAGGCTAAACAGACTAGAGAAGTTTTTCATGACAACATTAATAAAACAGATGATTGTTTTTCTCTTATTCATGTTGATGTTTGGGGTCCCTATAGAGTTCCCTCTACGTGTGGTGCTGTCTATTTCTTGACAATAGTGGATGACTTTTCCCGTTCAGTTTGGACATACCTTCTGCTGGAAAAATCTGAAGTTTGTACTATTCTTCCAAACTTCTTAACATACACAGAAAAACAGTTTGGAAAGAGTGTGAAGATGGTTCGCAGTGACAATGGTACCGAGTTTATGTGTCTTTCTTCTCTGTTCCGCGATAAAGGGATTGTTCACCAGACTTCTTGTGTGGGAACTCCACAGCAAAACGGACGAGTGGAGCGCAAACACAGGCATATTCTAAATGTAGCTCGTGCGTTGTTGTTCCAAGCCAGTCTACCGGTTAAGTTCTGGGGGGAGGCCATTTTAACGGCATCTTACCTAATTAATCGCACTCCCACTAATCTACATCAGGGACGATCACCGTATGAGCTGCTCCATGGTGTTAAACCAAACTACAGTCATTTACGGGTGTTTGGTTCTGCGTGTTACACGCATAAAGTATCACGAGATAAAGATAAGTTTGGACATCGCAGTCGACTCTGCATATTTCTTGGGTATCCATTTGGTAAAAAGGGATGGAAGGTCTACGACATTGATACAGAAGAGTTCATTATTTCTAGAGACGTTGTGTTTCGCGAGGATGTCTTTCCTCTCTCAAAACAGCCTCTTACAATGACGATACCTCCTTCACAAGGTACTGATGTCGATGACGATTGGGGGGTTCAAGTCACGACCTCCTCACCCAGGGGGAGTTCTTTGACTTATTCATCATCATCTCCCTCAACAGAGCAACATAAAACTGCTTCGTCCGCAACTGAAGAAACACAGAGCCACGACACAGTCTCTTCTTCGATAGCCGATCCACCTCCAGTGATTCATGGAGAATTACCTCCGGTTCATGATACAACGAACCTTACTCAGGATAAGGTCGTGTCCACACCAGTTCTTCCCACTGCGACATCTCTACCCAGCTCTTCCGTAACAGAGCAACCTGCTCCTTCATCAGCAACAGAGCCGATTGTTTCCTTTGGACGAGGACAACGTCAACGCCATCCGCCTGTTCGTCTTAATGACTATGTCACTTACAATACTACCGCTGAAGATACCCATCACGCTCCACGGCTTTCGACATCAAAGTCTTCAAAAGCGGTTCAAGGTATCTCGCAATATCCTCTGTCTCAGTTTATATCTGCCTCTGACTTTTCTCCAGGTCACCAAGCATACATGGCTGCAATTACATCTGGAGTTGAACCTAAACATTTTAAGGAAGCCGTGGGTCAGAAAGTCTGGGACGATGCAATGTATGTAGAAGTTGATGCCCTGGAAGAACAGAAAACGTGGGAGATTACAGATCTTCCTCCTGATAAAGAGGCAATCGATAGTCAATGGGTATACAAGATAAAGTATAATCATGACGGCACTGTGTTACGATACAAAGCCCGTGTGGTTGGTAATGGGCGCAAGCAAGTTGCAGGCAAAGACTATAATGAAACTTTTGCTCCGGTGGTTAAGATGACTACTATTCGTTCTCTACTTCGTATTGTTGCGGCTAAACAATGGGAGGTTTATCAGATGGATGTGAATAACGCGTTTCTACATGGTGACTTAGAGGAAGAAGTTTATATGAAACTACCACCAGGATTTCGACATTCACACCCTGGGAAAGTTTGTCGTCTTAAGAAGTCCCTCTATGGACTCAAACAAGCACCTAGGTGCTGGTTTAAGAAGCTCTCGGATGCTCTGCTTAAGTTTGGTTTTGTCCAAGCCTATGATGATTACTCTCTGTTCTCTTACACAAAGAAGGGTTTAGAGATTCGAGTTTTGATATATGTGGACGATCTTCTGATTTGCGGCAATGATGCTTATATGATCCAGAAGTTCAAAGACTATCTTGGTCGATGTTTCTCAATGAAAGATCTTGGCAAGCTGCGGTATTTTTTGGGAATCGAGGTTGGTCGAGGTCCAGATGGCATCTTTCTTTGTCAGCGTAAGTATGCACTGGATATTGTTTCCGAAACATAAAATCTTAGTACTGCACCTGACTTGACACCTCTTGAACAGAATCATCAGCTCGCCACTGTTGAGAGTCCAGCTTTTGCTGATCCACAAAAGTATCGTCGTCTTGTGGGACGTCTAATTTACCTTACCCACACACGTCCGGAGCTTAGTTATGCAGTCCATACCTTGACACAATTCATGAAGCACCCAAAGCAAGCACACTGGGATGCGGCGACTAGAGTTGTTCGTTTTATACGGGGTACTTTGGGATATGGTATCTTTCTTTCATCTGATCCTGATCTTACGCTTACCGTTTACTGCGATTCGGATTGGTCTTCTTGTCCTATTACACGTCGTTCTTTGAGTGCTTATGTTGTAATGCTTGGCGGCTCACCAATCTCCTGGAAAACTAAGAAGCAACGCACGGTGTCACACTCATCCGCTGAGGCTGAATACAGGTCCATGGCAACTGCTGTACGAGAGGTAAACAAACAAGTAGAGCCGAAACGTTTTTTCTGCGACAGTCAAGCAGCAATCTATATTGCTGCCAATCCGGTTTTCCATGAACGTACGAAACATATTGAAAGTGATTGTCTTTCCGTTCGAGATGCAGTTCGCGATGGCATTATAGCAACTCAGCACATCACGACGGACACACAAATTGCTGATGTCCTAACCAAAGCACTCGGCAGGGCACAGTTTAATACATTAGTGTCCAAGTTGGGTGTCACTCCGTTGGACTCTCCAACTTGAGGGGGAGTATTGTGGAGACTTATCCTATGTTATGATAAACATGTGGTTTATTCGATATATCTCAATATCAGTGTAAATCTCCTAGAATGTAGGAGATGAGATTCTATTCACGTATGTATAAATATGAGTTGCCATTGAGCATAATGGACAAGCAAGTTTGATAACCAATTCTACAGTTATCGAACGTAAAGAGAAGAGAACAGATCTCATTGGCTTCGCCAGAACAGAGTTTTTGCTCTTCACTCTTTTGTAAGTAATAGCGTTATCCACAAGTGATAAAGAGACTTTGCTTTAACATCTATAGAAGCTATGATTAGTTTTTTTTTTCTCACAACTTGTATATTTAACTTATGGCATTTTTATCCAAGGTTCGGGTTATTACAATGTTTGCGGGTCTCACTGACACGTGGGGCCATGAACAGTACAATAACTATCTTCTAAAATTCTTAATTAAGAACCTGCTTTTGATGGTTTTTTACACTGTTTGCGGACCCCACTGACACATGACAGCCCGCAATTGATTCGTTTTTATTTTTTTTTAATAATCAGCAAAAAAAGATTAAGAAAAAATGGGTTCTTAAGGATAATGATGCTCTTACATGTCTTTATAGATTAGTACCGTGTGGGTGACGTTTTACGAGTAACTGGTTTCTTCAACAACACGCCACAGTTTCGTTTCGTGGGAAGACAAAAAGTTGTTTTAAGCATCGACATGGACAAGACATACGAAGAATATCTCCTCAAGGCAGTGACAAACGCTAAGCTCCTGCTTGAGCCACATGACCTAATGCTCATTGATTTCACTAGCCGTGTGGATTCCTCCTCGTTTCCAGGACACTACGTGCTCTACTGGGAACTCGGAAGCAAAGTCAAGGACGTGAGGGTCGAGCCCGACCCTGAGGTTATGGAGGAATGCTGCTTCAACGTAGAGGAGTCTCTTGACTCGGTGTATAGAAAAGGACGAACGAATGATAAGAACATTGGACCGCTTGAGATTAAGGTTGTTAGGAGGGGTGCCTTTGATGAGGTTATGAGTTTCTTCGTGTCTCGTGGCTCGTCTGTGAGTCAGTACAAGACGCCGAGGTCGGTGACGAGTGAAGTAGCCGTGAAGATATTGGAGGCGGCCGTTGTTTCCAAGTTTGTTAGCAGGAAGATTCCGACGTGGGAGCTGCATGAGCTGCATTCCAGCCGATAAAGCCACCGTTACTTCACGTCTTCATGCATGGGACTCGAGAGAAAGGAGAAAAAATAAATAAAGAGAAAATAAAACACAGTTACAAATATGTAATCGAATAAAACTAGTCCATCTCCATCATCGAGTCATGTTATTTTTTTCTTGAATTTCCATATAAACTCTTCGAACCAACTTTAACATTCCCTAAGAGCATCCACATTGGTGAACCTCCCGTTCACGATTTCTAATGTCAATTTTATAATTTTTTATTTATTTTTTTGTTTGATTATTCTTTTTTTTTTAAAAAAAAAATTAATCAATTAACCAATCGCGGGCCGCCACGTGTCGTGGAGCCCGCGAAATAGTGTTGAACCCGTCTCTTACCAGTGAACTTTTCTGAACCGGGTTCAACACTGTTTCAATATTATATATATTTTTTTTTGAAAAACGTGTGAACCTCTCCCCTAAACCTCTAATGTGGATGCTCTAAAACTGGAGGTAACATTTGCTACTATCATTTCTAACGTAAATCATTTAGAATATAAAAATATAATACCAATGCATACGCTTAAATCAACTAAACTAGTGTTCCACAAATCGTTTCTCATTTATTGTTGTTGAGAGTTGAGACAATCTTCTATAAATAGTTATAAATCATTGAAAATCTCTTACCTAAATTTTACAATTTTATATAATATACTATTATTATTTAATATAAGAAAATTACAAAACTATATTAATATTATATTATTTGCATTATTTTTGAAAAATCAAATAAAATTGATTAATATAATTAGCGTGAATCCTTCAAAATTTTAAAAATATTTATTGATAATTATTTACTATAATTTCCAAGAGAGTCTAACGGCGTCGTTTTGGACTGGTAACTTCATATCTTCTCACATGACGATACGACAGCGTGTCGCTATGCTTGAGCCACTATTAAGTGTACGAGGACCCACGAAAACTAAATACTTGTAGGACCCACTTATAAGATCCAACGGCTTCTACTCTTCCAGACACGTCACCGTTTCCGCAAAAAAAAAAAAAAAACTCACACAGATCCTTTCCTCATCAGTAGTGATCGGAGAGAGATCAGCCCATCAACCCACACGTGCGACGATGATGCCACCGGAGCTACAGCCGCGGCTGTTCCGTCCACACATAACCTCCCCCTCCGGCGAACCAACTCTATCATCATCTCCCTCCAATTACTCTCCCCACATGACCAGAACCTTCACCGATCGAGCTAACACCACTTCTCGATCCAACAACTCTCGATTCTCTCCTTCCTCATTCGCGTACAACGCACGCATCGCCATCGCTCTAGTCCCCTGCGCCGCCTTCCTCCTCGACCTCGGCGGCGCTCCGGTGGTCGCGACCCTCACAATCGGTCTCATCATCTCCTACATCGTCGATTCACTCGACGTCAAGTTCGGAGGCTTCCTCGGGGTATGGATGTCGCTTCTCGCAGCTCAGATCTCCTTCTTCTTCTCCTCTTCACTCTTCTCCTCGTTCGGTTCCTTCCCTCTCGGCTTGCTCGCGGCGTTTCTCTCCGCAGAGACGACGTTCCTGATTGGATGCTGGAGTTCTCTTCAGTTCAAGTGGCTCCAGCTTGAGAATCCTTCGATCGTTGTCGCTCTTGAGCGTCTTTTATTCGCGTGCGTGCCTTTCACTGCTTCTTCGTTTTTCGCGTGGGCTACAATCTCCGCCGTGGGGATGAACAACTCGTCTTACTATTACCTCGTGTTCGCTTGCGTGTTCTACTGGCTTTTCGCTATTCCTAGGGTTTCTTCGTTTAAGACCAAGAGTGAAGCGAAGTACCATGGAGGAGAGGTTCCTGATGATAGCTTTATCCTCGGACCGCTTGAAAGCTGTTTCCTTTCTTTGAATCTGATGTTCATGCCGCTTCTCTTCCACGTGGCGTCACATTACTCTGTTGTATTCACATCAGCTGCTACAGTTTCCGATTTGCTGCTTCTGTTCTTTATCCCGTTCCTGTTTCAGCTCTACGCTTCGACGAGAGGTGGTCTTTGGTGGGTTACTAAGGATTCTCATCAGCTGCAGAGCATTCGGATTGTGAATGGGGCAATTGCTATGGTTGTGGTTGTGATCTGTTTGGAGATTAGAGTTGTGTTTCGCTCTTTTGGGAAGTATATCCAGGTGCCCCCTCCGTTGAACTATCTTCTGGTGACCACAACGATGCTTGGAGGTGCTGCTGGCGCTGGTGCTTCAGTTCTTGGAATGATCTCTGGTGGTTTTAGCTCAGCTATTTTCACAGCTTTGGCTGTGGTTGTGAGTGCTGCAGGAGCTATCGTTGTAGGGTTTCCACTTCTGGTAAGTATTTTGCTACCAATTGCACATCTCCTATTACTTTCGTTATTGATACTAGTTCCTGTAATCAAATTAGGTTTGCAGTTAAATAAGTAGGTATCCAATGGATTTTGTTTCGTAAGTAAAGAGAAAGTTGGCATTTTTTCATCGATGAAGTTCGTTCAAGTAAAGCATTTGTTCATCTATGAAGTTTCGTTTCTGAAAGTTGACACCTTGGATTCTATTATTTGACTCATTTGTAATGTCCTGTTTTTGATAAATGACTACCTCTATAGTAACACTGGAATTTCACTCTGTTTATGATGCAGTTTACTCCGCTTCCTGCAGTCGCTGGGCTTTATTTTGCTCGTTTTTTTACAAAAAAGAGTGTGCCCTCTTACTTTGCGTTCGTTGCTCTTGGAAGCTTAATGGTTATATGGTTCGTAATGCATAATTACTGGGATCTAAACATATGGTTAGCTGGGATGTTTCTCAAGTCATTCTGTAAGCTTATAGTGGCTAACATTATCATAGCCATGGTCATCCCTGGTCTTGTTCTTCTCCCATCAAAATATCACTTCTTGACTGAAGCTGGTATGGTGGCCCACGCATTATTGCTGTGTTACATTGAGGACCGTTTTTTCAATTACTCAAGCATATACTATTATGGAATGGAAAACGATGTGATGTACCCTAGTTACATGGTTATCTTGACGTCGCTAATTGGATTGGCTGTTGTAAGGAGACTATTTGCTGATCAACGAATTGGATCTAAGGCAGTCTGGATCTTGACGTGTCTGTATTCAGCAAAGTTGGCTATGCTCTTCCTGTCATCAAAATCAGTTGTATGGGTGTCTGCAGCTCTATTACTGGCCGTTTCCCCTCCCTTGCTGCTATACAAGTATGTACTAGGCATTCTAACTTTCACAAATATCTCATCTCGAACTTTAACATTGATTATATTTGACTCTTTTGATGGAATGTGCAGGGAGAAGTCTAAATCTGCCTCTAAAATGAAACCATGGCAAGGTTATGCTCATGCCGTAGTTGTTGCTATCTCTGTTTGGTTTTGCCGCGAAACCATATTCGATGCTCTACAGTGGTGGAATGGAAGACCTCCGTCTGATGGCTTGCTTCTTGGTTTCTGCATCGTTTTAATTGGTCTGGCCTGTATACCAATTGTTGCTCTCCACTTTTCCCATGTCCTGGTATGTCTAATTGCTATTTACTATTTTCTTGTTTCGTTTGTTGTATTTACTGTCTGCTTCTAGGTGTAGTGGTGCTGGAACTAAGATCTTGATTTTAGGAGTTTAACTACTAAAAAGAGATGGTTCAGTACTTCAGTTATTGCTTTTTACTGATAGATCAATTATCTCTATTTTTTTTGCAGTCAGCTAAGAGAAGCTTGGTATTGGTAGTGGCAACTGGGTGCATGTTTATTCTGATGCAGCCACCGATGCCTATGACGTGGAGTTATCATTCAGAAATGATCAAAGCCGCTCGTCAGTCAGCTGATGACATTTCCATCTACGGATTCATGGCATCGAAACCGACTTGGCCGTCTTGGTTGTTAATTGTGTCACTCCTTTTGATTCTTGCTGCTGCCACATCTCTAATTCCAATCAAATACGTGGTAGAACTGAGAGCATTTTACTCCGTCGTCATGGGTTTAGCTCTCGGTGTTTACATATCTGCAGAGTTCTTTCTACAAGCTGCCGTTCTACATGTTCTGATTATTATAACAATGGTGTGTGCCTCAGTTTTTGTCATCTTCACCCATTTTCCGTCTGCCTCAAGCACAAAGCTGCTTCCCTGGGTGTTTGCTCTTCTCGTGGCTCTATTTCCAGTGACATATTTGTTAGAAGGGCAGGTCAGAATTAAAACTCTCAGTGATAATGTTGCCTGGGGTTGGGATGCAGGGGAGGAGGATAAGAAAGTCACAACAATGTTGGCTATTGAAGGTGCAAGAACATCTCTTCTAGGTCTCTATGCAGCGATATTCATGCTCATAGCTCTCTTGATTAAGTTTGAGCTCACTTCGCTTTTGCGTGAGAAAGTCTCTGAGAGCAGTGGTCAGTCAAAAACCCAAGGCGGCGCAAGGGGGATGTTTCCAACACGGATGAGGTTGATGCAGCAACGCCGAGCCACCTCGATCCAAAGCTTTGCAATAGAGAAAATGTCAGAAGAGGGAGCGGCCTGGATGCCTGCTGTTGGTAACGTTGCCACCATCGTGTGCTTTGCCATATGCTTAATTCTCAACATCCACATCTCAGGCGGCTCAAGCCATGCGATCTTCTTCCTGGCTCCTATCTTACTTCTCCTGAACCAAGACTCTGATCTCTTATCTGGTTTCGGCGATAAACAGAGATACTTCCCGGTTATACTAGCCATATCAACATATTTGGCTTTATCCTCTCTATACACTGTATGGGAAGAAGTTTGGTTCGGTGGAAACACAGGTTGGGGAATAGAAATTGGAGGCCGTGAATGGTTCTTCGCGGTGAAGAACCTGGCTCTCCTAATACTCACTGCACCAAGTCACATTATATTCAACAGGTACGTGTGGAGTTACACAAGTAAACAGTCAGACGCGTCGCCGATGCTGACCCTGCCACTTAGCTTTGCAGCCGTGGTAATAACGGACGTGTTTCAGGTTCGGCTTCTTGGAGTTTTAGGCATTGTTTACTCTGTGGCTCAGTATGTGATATCTAGGCAACAGTATATGAAAGGGCTGAGGTATATTTAGACAGTCTTAGGATTAGTATGTCTCACCCTTTTTTTTGTGTAACAATGTTTCATTTTCCCTGTCTTTCTTGACCTTTTGTTTCTCGGTTGATGCATTGAAAATTGCATAGATACGTTTACAGGACTTACTCTTATGGTCTTCTTACAAACAAACAAATCTTAGTACAACTCATACCAATCAAAACATAACTTGTGTCTTTAAAGATATGCTCCACTCTTATCGTTCCTCTGTTTCAACAGCTCTGTACTTGTACCTATGAGCTGACCAAAGGAAAACACAGAAATTCAAAAGGCTCAGAAGCGTGAGGAGCCAGTACAAACAGTCGAATCTCCCTGTGTTTATGTTCTGCGACAACCACGAGTTCCCATCTGAGTTTCTAGTCGCAGCCTTCACTATGTTGTTCAAGATTGTGGCAGCAAAACACCCTAACCCGCCAGCTAGAGCAGCGTAAGCAGAACCAATACTCTTCATAGCATCAGGTGCTTCCTCGTAAAGGAACTCCAATAGCCCTACGATGCAGAAAACCTCTGCTATACCGATGAGACAGTACTGGATTAACAACCAGTATGCTGTTAGATCAGGCATTTGGGTCAAGAAGTTGAACTCGAAACCATGTTGTATCGCATAATGTCTCCTGTAGTTCTCGAATAGTCCAGCCCAAGCTACTGATATGATTGAAACTGCTAGCCCTATCCCCACCTGTTGTAAAAACCAATGTGCAAGTGATGATGAATGATATGATTAGAGATGGAAAAGTTGAATACTGAGTAATATCTTTACCCTTTGAAGCTGGGAAGCACCATGGGGATTGCCAGTGATTCTTCTGGTGATAGGGACGAAGACAGAGTAATAAAGGGAGAGAATGAGGAAAATGCTGAGTCCTGGGAAGACAGGCATGCATGTCACTGGAAGCTTGAGGTGTTGAATGTGTGTGTTGAGTGTATAAGCTTGTTGCACTGAGAGTGTTAGATACTCTGTGAGGACCAGACTCAGCATTACAGTACATGCTGGGATTGGAATCAGTCTTATCAAAATCTTCACTTCCTCCACTTGTGTTACTGTACATAGCTTCCATGGAGACGGCTCTAGTCCATCTTCTTTCAACTGAAGCGCTGCCTTGTCTAGCCATCTACACCACAATCAAACATGTGAGACCAATCCATATCATATCAAAGATGCAATTCATATAAAACTTACCTGAAATCTTCTGTATGAGGGATTTTACGACTGCCATTAATAGCAGACTTCAAGCCTTGAACCTCGTAGAGACCGATAAACTCGCTGCTTGTAAAAGCTGCACCTCGTTTGCGAAAAGCGGCAACTAATACCTGAGCAACCCTTGTCAAGGGACTACCACCAGGCAACCTATGCCGATAAAGCGGTGTGCCAGCAAAGAATAAAGCATTAGAAATGGCCATAGCTATTGCCAATGTGCCAAAAGCCATACCCCAACCATGTTCCATCTGAACATACACTACCAAAGTGAAGGCAATGATTGCACCTAGAGTGACCGACAAATAGAAGAAGTTGAAGAAGCGGTCTAAATGTGTCTTATAGTCTTTGCTCTTCTCATCAAACTGGTCTGCACCAAATGAGGAAACACATGGCCGTATACCAGCAGCACCGAACCCAGTTATGTAGAGAACCGTGTAGAGATACAGCATCTGCCAAGATTTGGCTGGTTGGCAGTTTCCTAAGAGCAATGATAACTGGTCACAGTGGCTTTGGTCTGGTACGAACATCTTCAAACTTGCCCCCAGTGTTATTCCTATCAAACCCTTCTCACAGGCCACATAACAAAACATAAACTAGACTTTAGATATCAATACCATCACTCAAACATGTCTCAGTTCAACTCACTCTAGTGCTTACCATAAGATACATGGTAGTGAAAATGGCAATGGTCCAGTATCTACCCAAGTATGCGTCAGCCAAGAAACCTCCAAGAACAGAGGAGGCCTGAGAGATGCCAAGGAAGTTGTTGACTGCGTTTGAAGAACTCTCAAAAGGCCTATGCATCACGTAAAACATGAAGGCCACCATGTTCACGGATAGTCCGAAGTAAGCCATTCTCTCTGCCATTTCATTTCCTAAGATCGCAACCAAACCAAAACGTAAGCTTCAAGTAGAACTATATACTTATATTCAAGAAAAAAATATACAAAAGTTACCAAAAATGAAGAGAGCTGCGATCCAACCACCGGTTTTGGAAAGATTAGTGATGGGTTTGCCATGGATGTTAACAGGAGTGGTACCTCCAGTATAGCCACGGCCAAGGGCAAGACGTCTGTTATCTGACTCTATAAAGAACACACTCAACTCCTTCCTATGCAATGAAGAGCTCGAACAACCTCCTGGCGTCTCAGAGACACTCAACGGGGATTTAATCTCTGATACAACCATGTTGGATCTGTTCTCACAAAACCAAGGAACTAGGAGTCTGTCTCTTACAGTGACGAAATAATAAACAAAAACACAGTCTGTAAGAAGAAAGTGACCTTTAAGGATTGGTTAGAGAAATGTATAAATGCAGCAGCTTGGAATTGAAAGATGGGAATTAAATAGACGGAGCTAGCTGGTGAATGGTTACAGAAGAGTAGATGCATTAACTGCACGTGGGAGTCCCATTACTATTGTTGACAGTTTTAAACGTTCAAGAGATGTATCATGTTTCTTGATACATACATATATAGAAGTGAAATTAAAATCATTGCTTGGTTTTGTAACTTGGAAGACAATAAAATTTTCATTCAAGGGCTTTTGTACAATGCGTCACTGCACCTTGTTTTGTTTTTTTATTCAGTCCATATTGATGATGACTCTGACACTGAACAGACATTGGCAGCTATATAATAAAGTCAAACAATAGAAGCTAACACTGGTTTGTGTTCATATTTAATTAGATGCAACAAAATCTATGAAATGTGATAAGGTATATTATTAAAACTCTATTCATAACAAGACCTATACAAATAGCTAAACAAGACATTAGGTAGACAAGTTCTTGAAGCTTGTAAATGAGACCTTAACATTGTATAGATATATAAACTGAGTTCAATGTATACAATTGTGTTCGTTGAGGTATACACATGACAACATATATACGTCAGTGAAGGTGTAGATGGTCCATGTTATATCAATTTGGTACAATTTTGAGGAGTTCAACATCAAAGAGAAGTGTCTTGTCTATGAGCCCTTGGTTCTTGAGTACAAAATCTAATGCACGTTGTCCCTGCGCACCAACGTCAAAGAAAACATTATAAATGTGTCTTCACATACATACATAAACCAATAAGACTCACAGAGAAAGTTGTTGGTCTCGGCCCACTCTTGTTGTAGTCATTTTCTGGGTATCCTAGCTCTGGAGGTACAACCAACCTGTAATACCAAGCTAATTATTACACTGATTCATTGTACTATAATCAAATGTATGTGAGACTCAGATCTCTTCTTCTACAATTCATGGTTATGAAAAGAGAACCAAGATCCAAGGAGGTTAGTTTTTGTTTACTATATGAATGAAAAACATATGGAATGATGTGTAGATTGAGATATATTGGAAAAGATGTGGAACCTTCTGATGCCACCAAGAGCCATCCCAGAAACGGCCTCCTCAAAAGCAGGTATCACCTGGTACACCAAAGCCATGCAGCATCGAGAAAGAAACTATTCATACACTCAGCAACAGAGTCCATAGAGCCATTAGAAGAAGATTAAAACTTGCACTCACCTCATGAGATCCCAAGGTAAATTTGAAAAATTCCTTCTCATCACCCTATAGATTCACAAAAAGAGCTCACATAATAAGGACTATCTCATTGCTGCTAATGAACCAACAACAGGATCCAAAACGTGCTTATACCTCAAACGAGCCTCCTTTTGTTTTATTGCGTGCTTCAAATATACGGCCATAGTAACCTATTGTGTAACCATCCCAGTCAACCTGACATACACAGCTCACTTTTTTATATTAATACTGACAAGTTATGGTCTCTGAAACATACTCCAAGTTCTAGATAGCAGACTTCAAGAATAAAAACCATAGATATGCATAATAAATCCCCTTACCACAACTTTTTCTCCCTTCTTTGGTATAGGCCCAGTTCCTACCCGCAAATCCTGCACTCCAAGTTAAAGAGATGAACAGATCACCACCATATAAATCTTTAACCAATAAACTATAGAAGGTGGCACTTATAAAGGGGTTTGTGGGTAACCTTATACTGAAGACCAGAAGGTGTTTCTGTATAATCTGGATACTTCATTTTCGTTTTGCCGTAATCTTTGCCTCTAATCGCTGGCACTGCAACACCGTAACAAAAACAAATGTTTGATCAGTATTAAGAGAGCTTAAAAAAACAGCCAACCACACCAAAGAGAAGGTTCCACAAGAAAACATCACTCTCCCACAACCAAAAACTCCTAAAGTAAGATCAAACAGCAACCCAAGTTACAAAACTTCAATAAAGTATTGTACTTTGGGGGCACACTCCACAAGGTACAAAGGAACTAGTAGTTACTCTAAAGTCTTCACATTTTACTCAAAGATGTAAACTTTCTTACTGTCAGCGAACTGGGAAGCTTCTGCGTTGAATGTCAATGCTCCAATCATCAAACCAATAGAAGAAACTAACAATCTTCTGCGATCAAACTCTCCACAGTTCCCACCTGCTTTCAACACAGTTACTATCTGAACCTCTCGTATAATGTATCGACACAGAGAAAGGAGAAAGCTAACCAGAAGTGCGAAGAGGAGACAAGTCATGTGTTCGGTCGGATAACCGAGCAGACACGGTCGTCCGGCATCTCTGAGAATCAAATTGAAGAGGTGTAAGTGAGTGAAAGAAGAAGAAAGAGTGAGATAGTACGGCGTCGTACGTTGGTGGAAGAAGCTCCGGTGAGGGGTAGAGAGGAAGGGAGGTAACCAAAGGCTGATATCGCCGCCATTCCAAGTGTCTGAGATACTGCAAAGACTCAACTTGTGTAGATACTTCGAGGCCTCCTTAAAAAAGATAAAACTTAAAGTCTCTAACGTAGACCAAGTGTTTGCTCCGTAAGTGAAGATAAACCATTCTCTGTATAGTTTTCACCACACTGTTATTTTTATTTACTCATGTAACTTCACATTTAAATAGCATAGCTTAAATAAATAAATAAAAAAGTTTAGTTGAACAATTTAAAGATTATAGGGTTGATGAGCTATTTTCGTACGAGTATTATCGTATAATACCAAATGTCTCTTGAATTATGATTTCGTGTTATTTATCTCTGCGACTGAAGTTCAAATTTTATTTTTCCATTAATTTTGGTTTTTTCATGGTTTTTAAAAAACGAATTTGAAATATTAAATCTCGTAAAATAAACTGAACAAAACTAAATAAAAACAAAGTAATATCCTACCAAAAATAAATCTGAAACAAAATAAAAACTTAGATTGGCATTTTAAAATTCAAAAGACTAAAAAAACAAAAAAAAATGCCAAATAAATTTCCATCAAAAATTTTAAAATTATTAGTTTGTTTAAAAATAGTAAACCTATGTAAACTGATTTCATGATCTTTTTGATTCTGATCTTTATATTCGATGGAAAAAAACGGATGAAACTTTATATTCTTGGAAAAATAGAATTCGTACTTTATTCTTAGGAATAAATAATACGAAGTAATATTTTTAAAAACATTTAGTGCTATATGATAGTAGTGGTGGGAAAATATAGTTTTACTAGGTAATTTCTTTTTGGTAAAAAGGTAACTTGAGACGCCGTAAAAAAAAGTTAAAACCTCCTTTGAAACATCATACACGGATAGAAAACAAAAGAGTTTGATATGTGTGTGTGAACATGATTACATGAACTTATAACAACAGCGAGGAAAAGCTTTTTCATCAGTGGCTGGCTAGTTTGAGAGTGTTGGCCTTGTCTTGTAATGTACCAAGCAGACTCTGGAAACTCTTTTTGAACGAGTCTACACCTTCTTCTTCCAACTGTTCTCCCACCTTGTTCCACTCTATTCCCAGCTTCTCCAGTGCACTGTATATCCCTTCTGCTTCTGCTACATTCTCATCTATGGTTCTCTTCACGGTTCCATGATCTATGAATGCTTCCAGGGCTTGATCCGGCATGGTTGACACCTAAAACTCAACCAAACATAAACATTTGTTTTACATGATCCAATGCCAAAGAAACAGTTCCAATACAAGTGCCTTCTGATTTTTGAACTCACAGTGTCTGGTCCAATGAGAGGAGCGACATAGAGGGTGTCTGAGTAAGCTGGGTTCTTGACACTTGTCGATGCCCAGAGAAGCCTCTGCTTCTTTGCACCTTTCTTCACCAGAGCTTCCCATCTTGGACCTGAGAATTTCTTCTGGTACAGCTTGTATGCTAATGCAGCTTGAGACACAGCTGCCTGCAACAGTAACATTATCATGTCTCATAAGCTCATACACCATTAGCAGTGACGGTCTAAGAATTGTCACCGAGCTTTACCTTGCCACGGAGGTCTAGGGCTTCTAGTGTACCAACTTACCGTGACATTGACACATATTCCAGATGCAATGACATCCCTAATGGAAGGAATGCATGGAGCAGTAGCAGGGATCTTAATGTAGACATTACGACGGTTCACAACCTTGTGAAGAAATTTAGCAGCTTCAACTGTCTCGTGGGTGTCATCAGCAAGCATAGGTGAAACTTCAACAGATACATAGCCATCCTCAGCTTCTGTCTGGTCATAGATTGGCTCAAAAAGCTTGCATGCATCTTGAATATCCTTCACCACAAGCTCCCAATACGCGCTTTCAATGTCCTTTCCTGATTCCACAAGTGTCCTAATAAAGTTTCCATCCAAAATGAAGATAGAGCATCAGCCAAAACGTACACACTAGAAAGCATTACAAAGGTAATGCATCCATGTTATAGTAAAGGAGTACCTGAACTGATCATTATAAGCATTTGAAGTGGAAATGGCTTTTCTGGAATATCTGCAATTTACACAGTGAAGGCGTTTAAGTCACAATGAACAACCACAGAGTAAAGCAAAGCCAAAAACACAGAGAGACATGATTATAACATTACCGCAGGGTTGCTAGTTACGCCTCTAACGCCACGAGCAATAAAGGGGAGAAGATCATTCACTGGACGGCAGAGATTATCATACCAAGGACTCTGACCTTCCTTCTCATATAGATCATGAAGAGTAGTTCTCTTTGCAGTACTTCCATTCCCACCAGAAGCTGAACACCTCACACTAAAAACAACCAAAGAAAAAACAGCACACAATCATCAACAGAATCAGATTCTGCACATACAAAAGAAAGGAACATATAGTATGCTTGTCTTAATCCATCCTATCAAAAAGTTGTCTAGCGAGGAACAGACAATATAGACACAAAACACATGCTAAGTTACATAGATAGATATACTTACAAGAGAGAAGGTCTTGATGTTTGGTTGTAACGAAGGGAAAGATGAGAAGAAGAGGAAAGCTTCGCGTTCAGACTTCGGAGAGTGACGAAAGATCTTGGTAAGACAGAGGAAGAAGAAGATCTGGAGCTGCCGGCAGAAGTGGCAGGTGTAAGAGTGGCGAGATTGGAAATGGACACCATTATTCAGATATGAAGTGTTCTTCTTGGTTTGGTCGGAGATATAAACAAGAAGAGGGGTTGGTGACTGATGAGTTAGGTCGGGAACGCAAACAACGACTAAGTCATATGTAAATAGACATGATGGTGATGGATAGATGCTAAAAGTTGACCACCCCACGTCATGTTTATGTCAAAATACAAGCCTAAGCAACCTCTCATGTTTGTGATTAAAGTCTGAGATACCAATGGATCTCTCTCATAGATAAATAGGCGTGGTAAACAACAAACACAGACTATGAACAGAGTCTTTCATCATTATCGAAAAACAGAGCTCGAGTACATGTTCAATAAGTATGACAAGGTTTAATTATTCAGCAAAAAAACAAGACAATCTTGCTCTACATTGCCGGAACATAGAGAAAAAGAAAGAAAGAAAGAAACCAACAGATAAAGTTCGCTTACTGTCTGTGTTTTTATTCATCAACCAATGAGTAACTTATTCTCTTCCAAGAAGCTGTAGGTTGGTACTTCCAGGTTGTACGGTGCAGGACCTTTCCTAATCCTTCCAGAGATATCGTAATGTGATCCATGACACGGGCAAAACCAACCACCGTAATCACCAGCATTAGGCAAAGGGATGCACCCCAGGTGAGTGCACACTCCAACCACGACTAGCCACTCCGGATTCTTGACTCTCACCGAGTCTTCTTGTGGGTCTCTCAGAGATCCAAGATCCACACTATTGGCCAGCTTGATGTCATCTTCCGTCCTTCGCCTGATGAACACAGGCTTTCCACGCCACTTCACAGTCACAGTAGTTCCCGGTTCGATGCTACCGAGGTCAACCTCGAGGGATGCAAGTGCAAGGACATCTTTACTTGCGGACATGCTGACAATGAGCTTCAGAACAAGAAGACGGAGAACAGAAGCGTAGACAAACCTCCCACCGGACAAGACGAAATAGGCGAATGCACGCTTGCTAGGGTCACCAGGTGGGTAACGCTCATGGTTGTGGTCATCATAAACAATCTTCGAGTTAGGTGTCTTGACAGCCTCCACGGTGGCAGGTTCCGAACCAAAACCTACCTCATTTCCTTGTGTAAGGACTTGAGAAGAGAAACCTGATAATAACTTGAAAAATCAGTAATTCATATCACGATGTTGCCATTAACGATTACATATAAAAAAAGGAACTTTATGTCGTATGAGAGATTAATCGAGACAAATACTCTAAAACAATATCAAACTCAGTGAAAACGAAACCACTTTAATTCAAGGATCAGCTTTATATAACAGAGATGCTTTAAACACAGACACAACACAAGTCTCAAGCTCAAAAATTGTAAACATATCTAAAGACAAAACCAAGTATGTCACCAAAACATACATCTCTCTAACACTGAAGAAACAAAGATCAAAACTTTAGATAAACAGACCTCTAATAAGACTCCGGTGGTAAGAATCGAGGCGTGAAAGAGGGGAAGAGGGGGCAGATCTGGGGGCTGAAGAGGAGTCGACGCCATTGGAGAGGGTATGGTGTCGGGAAAGCGCGAAGGAGGTTGCAGTCGAAGATCTCTGCGAAAGAGAACAAAGTCTCCTTCCTGCTACTCGCAGCATCTCTCTGCTCAATGGGTTAGGGTTTCGATATTGCGAGAAGAGAGTTCTAAGGACGGCCGATGCAACAGAGATGAATAGTCCCGTAAAATTAGTCGAAGACTAAAGAAAAGGTCAATTTTTGGTTTTATCTATTGTTATTTTTATTTTTCTAGTGTGATCTTTGTTTATTTTTTGTGATTTTAGAAATATAATTGTTTTTAATTAATCTTTCAAATATATTTAAAATGAAAAAAAAATTAACACTGAAATATTATTTTGTTATGAATTATAGAATAAATTATTATATTAACTGATTATCTTATGAAAATTCGTGTTTTAGAATTTTTTACACCTCATTAAATTGTCAAAAATTATTAAGAATACCACAAGTTAATTAACACTTTTCAAAAATACATTCAATCAAAAATATATTAACATTTGAATTTACATTTAGTGATTATTGTTTAGTGTTAAAGAGGTGGGTTGAATTTCTAAATGTTTAGAAAAATTAGTTTAGTCTATTTTCATCATAAATTTAGGGTATTTTTTGAAAATAGTAATTCATTAATGGTAAATTTGAAAAATGATATCAAACTTGTGGTAAAACTAAAATTTTCCCTTAAATTGTTTTATAAAAATGTTTAACTACTTATATTTTGCACCATGACAAAACAATTTTTGTAATTTTCTCTCTGCTAATTTACATAATTAATAATAAATCATATTCACATCCAAAATTTATGACGAATAAGCATTATTAGACCTTAAATCAAACTACTGGACTAAAACAATTTTCACAAGATAAAAATATGTTTAGGTAGACAAATATATATACCATATCAATTTGAGAAACAATGGTGAATTTTCAGTACAGCCCAAGCTTTCTTAAGAAGATGATCTAACTAATGAACAAAAAGTATTTGGCTGGCAAAAAATTCCAATTTAACTATTCCCAAAACTGTTTTCAAACAATAAACAAAGACTATGAAGTGTGTTTATTCACCAAATAAAACAGATGATAAGTCATACAATGACAAGTTTGTATTATTCAGCAAAACCAAGCACAATCTTTTACTTGCTGAGAAGAAGACCAAAGTGTAAGGAATGCGAACTTGGACGCTAAAATTTTTAGCTGAAACTTGGACGCTAAAATTTTTAGCTGAAAAGTATATATATAAAAGAACAAAAACATATAAGGATCTTTGAGACATAGACACTGCCTGTCCTGCTTTTATTCATCAACCAATGAGTAACTTATTCTCTTCCAAGAAGCTGTAGGTTGGTACTTCCAGGTTGTACGGTGCAGGACCTTTCCTAATCCTTCCAGAGATATCGTAATGTGATCCATGACACGGGCAAAACCAACCACCGTAATCACCAGCATTAGGCAAAGGGATGCACCCCAGGTGAGTGCACACTCCAACCACGACTAGCCACTCTGGATTCTTGACTCTCACCGAGTCCTCTTGTGGGTCTCTCAGAGATCCAAGATCCACACTATTGGCCAGCTTGATGTCGTCTTCTGTTCTTCGCCTGATGAAGACAGGCTTTCCACGCCACTTCACTGTCACAGTAGTTCCCGGTTCGATGCTCCCAAGGTCGACCTCGAGGGATGCAAGTGCAAGGACATCTTTACTTGCAGACATGCTGACAATGAGCTTCAGAACAAGAAGGCGGAGAACAGATGCGTAGACAAACCTCCCACCGGACAAGACGAAATAAGCAAATGCACGCTTGCTAGGGTCACCAGGTGGGTAACGCTCATGGTTGTGGTTATCATAGACAATCTTTGAGTTAGGTGTCTTGACAGCCTCAACAGTGGCTGGGACTTCAGAAGCAAAACCTATCTCATTTCCTTGAGTAATGACTTGAGAAGAGAAACCTGATAATAGCACGAAACATTATTATATTCCCACATCAGGGAAAAATGCTTTACTTACCGGTCAAGTGTTCTACAACAATAAGTATTACGTATAAAAAAAAACTGGTCAGCAAGTGACACTGAAGAAAGAACTACCACTAACAATAATAAGTAACCTTCCAAGTAAAATTACATAAAATTGAAATCCATGAGGTAAAATAATACTGCAGGAGTATAACAGATTCATCCAAACAATTCTAACATAGTATCAAATCCAGTGAAACCTAAACTACTGTAAACAAATTCTTAGAACAAAAGAAAAGTTCGCAAAGCTAAGTCACAAAAACAGTTTTTAAGGAGAAAAATGCCCAAAATAAACTTTAATAAATGGTGTAAATATACACTTATACCATTTAGTTAACTAATTTAGACTTCGGATTTAAAGTTATGGGGTGGATTTTGGAGGTGAAGTTTAAAATTTTAAAAAATAAAAGCAAATATTAACATTTTCAAAATAAAAAAGCTATTTCGTTTACTTTTTTTTTCTTAATAGCTATTTTTATGACAAAAACTCAAAAATGATTATTTGAAAGAATTGACGATTCTTTACTGATGCAAGTTACTAGAGAAGAATAAAAATATTGATGCAAGTTACTCATCATATCTTTAGCTCTGCTACCAAGAATGTAGTTACCATGATGTGTCTACAAACGATAAACCATCAAACTCCCAAAGTAATGAAGAAAGAAATGAATACACAGGAGATAAGTTTTAGAAATTCAAGAAGGGAGCTTGATGTGAATGGCACTATGGATAATGGATAAGCAACCAAGGCCAAGGTTTATTACAAACATGAAGCTTTTCTCATCAGACAGAAGTGGTCAAATCATATCCGATCAAACAAAAGGAAAGCAACATGGAAGTCAAAACAGATAACTTGAATCTAAATCATCTCCGGAACTCATACAAGCAAACAAAGATTTGATTTTTAAATATATTTTTTCACCTGAAATGAAAAATTGAATTCAATCCAGATAAGAGTAATAAAGGTTGAAGATTTGGACAGACCTCTTAAAAGGCTTCGGTGGTAAGAACTGAAACATGAAAGATCTGTAGAGGGAACAGATCTGGTGTCGGAGTCGCCGCCATCTTTGGAGATGGAATGATCTCGGGAAAGGATAAAGGAAGTGGCAGTGGAAGATCTCTGCTGAAGAGACAGAAGCCTCCTCCCTGCAACTCGCAGCATCTTCTCTTCTCTTCTCTCTCTAATGGGTAAGGTTACGAATGGTCTATACACATAAAAAGATGACTCCTTTACAAATATAATGTTCGAGAAAACGCAATTACTTTGGTTTTATTACTTTATTATCATTATATGCAAGCTTCGTGGCACATTAATGTACTTATGTTTTGTTATTCCTCGTGACTTATTAGGACAAAATCATCTCATTGATATCTCCAAAAGCTTATTTTGAAGCAAACAACATTTGTTAAAATGCAATAACAATTTTCCAAAAGTGTTTATATTTATTTGTCAAGAGTTTGCAGAAGCATGTTTCTTGGGGGAAAGCTTCAAAGGTTGGTGAAGTCAACGGGTTCACGGAGGAGCCTCTCCATCTGCTGTGCCCTTGTCCTGATAGACATGTCCAACACCTTTTGTTGAAACTCTACTATTAACCCTCCATAGATACTCGGATCAATCTGCAAAGAGAACAAAAATAACATTACCACTACAAGAGACGTTTAGATGGCAGGCTTTACTAATCACGTTACATACCTTTTGTTCCACAGTTACTTTCTTTCCTTCTCCAATTATCTCCTGGAGTGTCTCCTTAAGCTCTTTCTCCTCAGCAGGTGGTAGCGGCTTTTCGTCAAAACAAAGAAGACATCTGCTGTTTAAATCATGCTGACTGTTTCTTAAGTAGTAAAAACTCTAGCTTACCATGACTGTGGTAACCAAAACTTTGACGTCTCCCCTATGTGCTGTTGTTAGCTGCATGAATTTTTTAACAATCACGTCTAGGTTCTTCAGCTTCCCATTCTCAGCTAACAACGCTGTTTTTAGAAAAGAAAATAGCATACAAAATTATGATTAGCCATCACACAAAAACATGGTACAAGGCACATTCAAAATCTCAAATTTGACATTACAGAGGAAGTTCTTGGTGGGTTCAGCAAACTTTGCTTTATCACAAACATCCACAATAGCAGCGAGTCTTGTCTCTCTAGGAACAGAGGGATCTTTAGTGAACTGAGAAAAAGTAGGGCTTGTCTTCATAGCCTCAACCAGCTCAGAAAGATCAGACTCAATCTTTTCCAAAGAGTTCATTTTCACAGCTGCAATGTATAGCCAAGAAGCAAAGTTTCCAGATTCACCAACTAAAGCCACAGGCACCTGAAAACAAACATTACACAACAATGTATAAAACACACAAACAAAGTATAATTCCAGATACACTTCCAGGGACATAATCCAGTCATGCCTATGCGATAATCCACGCCACTGCAGAACTCTCACATGGATGTATATAGTAAGTGTGTGTACCTTAACATTCTGAGCTGAAGCTGTCGCATAATCTCTCAACTGCGATAAAAAAAGAAACACATAAAGTATCGATAACAATCTCTGGAAAACCTCAGGACTAACAATTAGGAACCTTCAGAAAAATGGAACAATGTAAATGTGAAAATACGATAACTGCATCCTCTAAGTGTTATCAGGTCAAAACAGGTGATCGGATCAAATGATCTTTGTACAAATCAATTCATAGCAACAATAACAAAAGTTGGACATGAGATTTGATTTGTTTTTAAGGAAAATGATTACCGAAGGGATAAGCGAGCCTTGACGAGGGTAAGATGTTGAAGAGGAGACGGAGATCGTCTTGAAGAAGGAGATCCCGGATCTGATACGACCAGCTAACGCCATTTTTTGTTGCAGTATAATCTGATTGGAACCCTAGGACAATGGTAAAAGTCGATCAGCTGTTCTGTCCTGAGCATAGAGAAGAGACTGGTCATCAGAGGAGTGATTTGGGCTTCACTGGGCTTTCTCACGTTTATTTTTATTGGGCTTACTACAGCCATAGGACTAAATTTGTAGAAAGATGCAATTGGAACCAAGAGCAAGGAGCTAGAACTGGCTGTCTTTAAAACCAAAACCTAATTAAAGACGATGTAGTTCATGTAACTTTAGTTTCTTTCGTTTATTTATAACATGATTCTGATGGTCTTTCTTATACTTAGGTTGATCACTTATATGTAGTTTTGAAATTTACATTATTTTAGCATAATAAACAAAATAGTAAACACTGGTTTGGCATAAAAACGTAAACAACAATCTTTTAGAACAAAAATAACCTGAAACAAAAAGTAGTTTTCCTCAGGTTTATTAACGAAAACTAAACTGGAATGAAAGTCACTAAAACTTAACTACAGTAACTTGTTTAGCTAAAAGAATCATCAACAGCAAAACCATTTCACAGCTTTGAATAATTTTAAACACAACTCCTTGTAAGATTTGGCCAAGTCTACAAACAGGATATGTACTGTTACAACGGTGGTCTACTGATGTTGCTGATTGGTGTTTGGTGGAGGGCCTGCAGGTAAAGGCGGCAGCTGCTGCTTCACAACGTAAAAATTAAAGAGAATGGATTAGTCTGAGAATTTTCATTCACCTCTTTGCAACATCTAATCATACCGTAGAAACTACAAGCCAATCTGTACATATAGTTATTTGCAATCGTAATGAGTACACTAAATAACAGTAGAAGAGTGTGTAGAGAGACCTGTTGGAAAGGGTTGTTGTACCCTGGCATAATCTGTGGACGGTTGAAACCACGTCCTTGGGGATACATTGGGGGTCCACCACTGCTTGGTGGTCCTGGAAATGCACCCGAAGGAGCACCCATATAATGGCCTTGCGACATCTGAGGATTCATGCCTCCTTGCATTCCCTGATCCAACAAGAAGTGGCTATATCAGTATCTCTTCCAGTAAAGTAGTATTAGAAAAGAGATAGCACTCCAACAAAATAAGGGATCCAACTCCAGGGGTCGCCACAAAAGAAGGGCATAATTTTTGGTCGATTTCCAAGAGATCCGAGATTCACACCATTGGTCCAGGCATCTGATGAGACATAGGCATTGAGGAAGGTGGCACGTGACCGTGAGGAGGCATTTGCATAGGCCGGGGAGGATGATGAGGACGCAATGGCATATGAGACGGTGGTGGTCGCTGAAGATTGGGCATTGGAGGGATTTGCTGGGGATGACCTTGGTGGTGGTACCCTTGCTGCTGGCTACTTCCAATAAGCGATGGGTGGGGACCAGGTGGCAGCGGAGGAGCCTTGCCGCCTGGAAGAGGTTGATTATGTTCCCCTTGAGAGGATGCATCAAATGGCATTGCTATTCCGATTCCTGGGATGGTCCCCTCATTCCGGATCAGCCTATTAACAAATGGTCCAGGAGTTGGCGATGCCTCAGATGTTTGGAAATTATCAGTCAGGCAATTGCTAAAACCTTGTTCATTATAGCCTGTTACAGATTAGACACAAAGATTACTAACTTTAGTTCTTCAATAAACAAAGAAAAAAAAATATAAACACTAGTTTCTGGAAATAATACAACTTGCAAGTACAAGCCCAACCAGTTAAGCCTATCACAACATCCTTACTATTTACTCATAAGGATAAAGGCATAATATTTATGCACACCCACACATTTTCCATAGCGATGCCTACTAAAAAAACAGATATAAATAGCACAAAAAACCTTGGTTCTGCATAGTCAGGACATCTCGAGGATTATCAGCAGGCCTGTTTCTGGACCAAAACTTGGTTGTGTGATCATTGCTACCACTGCACATATTAGGGTAAATAAAATTAATAATCTGGTGCTAATCATCATAAGATAAAACTGCTAAGGAACTCTTGAACCAGATTGTCGCTCTACCTTACCTGCAAAGAAGATATCCTATAGGATGCCATGCAAGATCCCAAACACTGTTATCATGAGCATTTGAGATTTCGATCTGCGGGTTTTCATGCCTGAAGATTAAGAAAAGTTTCATAATTAGAAAAACCTCAAACAAAACTACGAAATATAAGGTTGAGAAAGATCCTACTAGCATGTACATGCGTCATGACTGGACATAAAATGTAGACGAGAAACATGATTTGACAAATCCTTATAAATGATTAAAGCAACCGCAGCGTGACTGGATAATTATAATAGCATATTGCGTCACAACAAAACCTACCCCACAATCCAATGAAAAATGGATCCGTCCGCGCTCCCACTGACAAAGTATTCTTCATGAATTGGATGCCACGCCAAAGCTTTAAAAGGATTCGACAACTTTTGTTAAGAAATAGTTGTAAATAAGAAGTGTCGAAGAAAGCAATTGAGAATCTTCATGTGATATTAACAAAAGAATAGGTACAATAATAACATTTTGAAAACATATATATTATTCCTAGACAATGTACAGAAACATGATCTATACAGGCTCTGCTTTCATATATATGGAGATATGATCATTACATAATTTGACAGCTTACATGTTACATCTTTCTTGTGCCCACGAAAGGATTCAAGCTCCTTCATAGTCCTTATATCATACAGCTGCAGATTACATGCATGTGTCATACAAATTCTTCCACAAAGTACACGGAAAAACTCTTGTTTTCAAACCCATACACCCAAAGAAAATGAGCTTTACCTTAACTATTTGATCTTTTGAGGCTGTTAAAAGCCAATTGCCATTTTGGTTCCACTTCACACTAAGCACCATGTTTTTGTGACCATGACTGCAGAATTGACAATAGCCATTAAATTCGTCAAAGCTTAAACCTGCAAAAATTAATAGGATACCGATTACGTTTTGTATCACTTACAGTGAGCAGAGCTCTCTTGCAGTTCTAGTATCCCATATTTTGACAAGTTGATCTTTTCCACCTGACAAAACAGATTAAAATCGTTAATAACCTATTGATAAGTCATCGAGAGAAGCTCTTGAGTATACAAGTTGATCTTTATTGTATTATTCGAAATCAGAAGATATACCCGAAACTAGTAGGGATTTTGTGGGGTGCCAGTCGACGCTCTTGACATCCCAGCCATGGCCTGCCTGAGTTCAAAATATAAAGAACCCTTTGGTCACTTCAATAATCCTCAGCATTCATACAAAAGGGGAAGAAATAGTGAAAGCATGGCATAACACCAAACCGAATCTCAATTACAACTTTTTCTATGTAGCCTAAGGGTCAAATTCTAATAAGATACAGCTAAAACACATCTCGAATGGACTCTAAATTAGTATAAAAAGGGCAATCGATTAAGGGCATGTTTATTGCATGTTTCTTAGCATAGGGTTCTTAGCTTTTCTAAGAGACGTTTCTTAACTTTTAACTAAGAAAACATAAGAACCGTCTCTTAAATAAGAGACTTAAGAGACCGTCTCTTAGCGGAAAAATGTAAAAAAAAAAAAAAAAAAAGTGAAATTATAAGTTAAGAAACCCCACCCTAAAAGACCCGGATAAACATGCCCTAAGAAGTTCGCCATCTGCCACTAATCTGTTCAAATAACATTACCGGTTAATGAAATTTCTTCTTGGCACTTGGCAAAATCCCACACTTTAACAGTTGTATCATCAGAACACGAACAGAACTTCAAATCTGTTTTACAGAAACTGTTTGATACACGATGTTAAAGTTTGCAGACATTCATTTAATGCAAAATTAACATATCGAAGTTTTTTTACCTTATACCACGAACGGATTCCTTGTGAGCAGTTCTATTGGCCTTCACATTGTTCATATTGCTCTGCCAATACCTAATATACAAGAGACAGCTGATCCTTATTATCACAGCAAAAACTAAATTCGACTAATGGATTTTGAGCATCTCATTAAAACGGCACAGAATACGTAAGAGAGAGAGAGAGAAAATACTTTATTGTGCCTCCATCATCACCAGAAACCATCCAAATGTCATTGTGGCTCCATACCATCGACCTAATAGGTTGATCATGTGCCTGATATATACAACAGCTATAGAGGAAACAAAACAGGAGTCCCCAAAAGATTAAAAAATACAAATTCTGAAAAGAGAACCTGAAGAATCATCTCAAAGTTAAAAGATTGGCCATTCCAAAGAGTAAACTCCCCACTTTGGGAGCCAGTGATAAGACGTCTTCCAGAAGGTGTCCACTATGTACAACAAACCCAAATCAGCAATGATCACTATAAGTTACCATAACATAGTTCAACATGTAAAACAGAGTAGAATACAATCCATGGAAGCTGTGAAAGGGATATACCACTACACAGTTGATTGAACAACGATTCTTGTTTAGAGAAGAGTGAACAAACTTGGCAGCAAAGCTTGTAGAAGGATTATCTGAATAAGCAACTGGAGGAAGCATCTGAAACATTGATATATAAAAACTTAAGAGCAGTAAAAATAATCGAATACATCAAATGGTGGTATCTAACATCAACTGCAGCAGCTGGAGTTGGTTGCAAAGAGGTCATATCCCTTGAGTCTCGCTGCCATGTTCGAGCCTGAACACAAACATATATATTAAGTTAATTCAAATGCTATGTGTAAAGAAGATGATATGAGTACATTACTTGAATATATCGCACAACGGTGCTCGTGTAGTCAACAGCTCTTCTCTGTGTATGCTTTCTTATTCGTTTAGCACCAAAGGTGTCGACTTGTGCTGCAACAACATCGGAACAAGAGCCGTTTAGATCTCAGAGTGATCGCTAATTGAAACCAAAAGCATTTTCGAAAGTAGTGCTTACAGTCGAAGTGATTTGGAGCAGAGGAGTGGTGGTAGTCGGAGTTGATGGTATTGGTGGAAGAGGCTGAGGGCTGACGCATCATCGGCGGGTGATTCTGTAGCGGTGGAAGCTGCTGCGTCGAATCTCCGTCAAGTGAAGAAGCAAACCAACGGTTAGGGTTCTCTTCTCCTCGGCAAGTCACTCTGAAGTAGGCCTGCTTGCAATTGGTATTTTGGATTTTCCTGTATTTCTGTATATGGATGTAGTATCTATTCAGGTATTTTTGCTTATTTTAAATCCAATTTCGGTTATTTTGAATCGGGTTTGGATATTTTAGATTTTAAAAGATCAAATTCTTAATTACTTAAATTTATTATACTTAAAATTTTACAATTAACTTAACTGAATTTTCTAAATTTTTAATACGTGAAAAATTAATAGGTTTGTAAACAAAATTTAAGAATAGAAAAATATTAAATTTGTTGTTTTGAAATTTGAATGCAATGCATGAAACAATTGACATGTATTTAAGTAAATAGTAAATTACTTTATCCGTAATTATATGTATATTATATGATTTTGAGTTATATACAACATTAATATAAATATTTTGAATAAAATAAGAAAATTAAAAAAGAAATATAAAGTTAAATATATATATATATATATATATATATTCAGTTATTTTGGATATTCATATGGGTTTGGGTATTACTTATTCGGATTCAGATATTCAATATCTATTAAATCAATACCCGTTTAAGTATTTTCAAATTTCGGTTTGAGTTTTTTAGATTGGCTTCGGATTCGGGTATCGATAAAATGTCGAGCTCTATTCCGAAGAAAGCATCGATCGGTTCGGTTTATTGAAAACCGATATTTTTTCATGAGATAAAGACCAAAATAGATTTATAAAAAAAATTGTCCCAAAAATAGCACTTAAAGAAAAAATGACCAAAATAGATTTTATTAAAAGATGTAAATATATATTTATATTATTGGTTAACTAATCTAAACTTAGGGTTTAGAATTATGGGATGAGATTTTGGAGTTTAAGTTTAACTATTAAAAGAATTAAAAAATATTAAAATTCTTAAAACAAAAAAAGTCTGTTTTGCTCATTTTTGTTTTCAAAATCTATTTTTATAATAAACTTACTATTTGAGACATTTACTATTTTTTCTATTGTTGCAAGTTTTAAAAAGAAAAATATATATTCCAGAAATGCTTAAACGTCACCGTGTAAACAGTTGACTCGCAAATCCAGGCGCCAATCACATTCCGGCGAAAAAAGAGCTGGCAAGATCTAGGGTCAATAAAGGAGTCTTATACATTTTCATAAACGTTTTTCTTTCCTTTAGTAATCACAATCAACGGCTTACAATTTACCAATATTAATCTCGATGATCTAACGGATGTGGAGTCTCTAAGCTCGTTAGGGAGCGTTACACCAGATCACCCCCATCACTCACTACTCGCGGCCCTATTTTCTAGAGGCAATAAAAGGCCAAAGAGAAGAGTCGCCTTATCGCCACACAAAGACATTCCTTCTTCTTCTTCTTCGCTCAGCTCCTACAAGAAAGGGCGAAGAATCTCCCTCCTTGACCTTCTCTTTGCCATCGATTCCCTTTGGTAAGTTTAGATCTATCATCCTCTTTATATCTTCTGACTTTTATCGATCTGTTTCATAGTTTTCTATCATATATCACACTAAGGTGAATTGATTTAGCTTCGAATTTTAAGATCTGATGGTTTTACGATTGTGTTGAATCTAGATCCGTGGTTGAGTAGATCTGTATCACGTTTATTCGATATGTTTGTGTAGATCTCGAAATGATTCGTCTCTGTAGCTTATATTGTGTTCTGATGTATGGATCTGTTGCGAGGAATTCATGAACGATAATTTTCTGCTTATGAGTATGATCTTGATCTAGTTTCTGCATCGCATCGTTTTAGAGGTTGTTTTTGGATCGACATGTTGCTAGATCTCATTTGAAGTTCAATCGTTAAAGTCTAATTTGTATAACTATAACTATTGATTGTTATGTGTATAGCTCACTGGGAGGTTGTTGACTTTTGCAGAGGTCAAAAATGGTTGATCAGACTCAGCACCCAACGATTCTGCAGAAGGCTTCTGGCCAAATCATGCGCACCGGTGTTTCTCAGGACATCCATGGCTACACTTCTGGTTTCCAGAGGCGTGCAGCGTATGGAAACTACTCCAATGCTGCATTCCAGTATCCTCTTGCGGCTACTTCCCGGATTGTGGCCACTACTACTTCTCCTGTGTTTGTCCAAGCTCCAGGAGAGAAAGGATTCTCTAGCTTTGCTATTGATTTCCTCATGGGTGGTGTTTCCGCTGCTGTGTCTAAGACCGCTGCTGCTCCTATTGAGCGTGTTAAGCTTTTGATTCAGAACCAGGATGAGATGCTTAAGGCTGGTAGGCTCTCTGAGCCTTACAAGGGTATTGGTGACTGTTTCGGCAGGACCATTAAGGATGAAGGTTTTGGTTCTTTGTGGAGAGGAAACACTGCTAACGTTATCCGTTACTTCCCCACTCAGGTTGGTTAAATTTCACTTTTTTTTAAATTACTGGATGATGTGTTGGTTATTGATCTATCGTTTTACTTTCTAGGCCTTGAACTTTGCATTCAAAGATTACTTCAAGAGGCTTTTCAACTTCAAGAAGGACAGGGATGGGTACTGGAAGTGGTTTGCTGGTAACTTGGGATCTGGAGGTGCCGCTGGTGCCTCTTCCCTTCTCTTTGTGTACTCTCTTGACTATGCACGTACCCGTCTTGCAAATGACTCCAAGGCAGCCAAGAAGGGAGGTGAAAGGCAGTTCAATGGTCTTGTTGATGTCTACAAGAAGACCCTCAAGTCTGATGGTATTGCTGGACTCTACCGTGGATTCAACATCTCCTGTGTTGGTATCATTGTCTACCGTGGTCTCTACTTTGGACTGTACGACTCTTTGAAGCCTCTTCTCCCTGCTGACCTCCAGGTTTGTTTATTTGATACATCTCTTATATGTCCATTGACAGTTAGAAACCTTGTTTATTTGTTTCTAATGTTGTTATCTGTCTTTCCTTTTTGGGTAAATTTCAGGACAGCTTCTTCGCTAGTTTTGCTCTTGGATGGCTCATCACCAACGGTGCAGGTCTTGCATCATACCCAATCGACACAGTCCGTAGAAGAATGATGATGACCTCCGGTGAAGCCGTGAAGTACAAGAGTTCGATGGATGCATTCCAACAGATCCTGAAGAAGGAAGGACCCAAGTCTCTGTTCAAGGGTGCTGGTGCCAACATCCTCCGTGCTATTGCAGGTGCTGGTGTGCTCTCTGGATACGACAAGCTTCAGTTACTTCTTCTCGGAAAGAAGTACGGATCTGGTTCCGGCTAAGCTTACTAATCCACCTGTCACCAACAGTTAAAAGCTTCCGCTTTTTATTTTTATTTTTCTCTGATTTATTTGCAGTTTTCAGACTTTTTAAAAAAAGGTCAAGATGTTGATGAAATCTTTTGCTATAAAAAAACTAGAGAGGGAGGCAAGGGAAAATTTTCTTATTGAATAAATTTTGTATGGGATGGAGTTTGACTTCCCTCCTTGGAACCATTTTTCTGTTTGCGACTTTTTTATATTTAAGTTTAATCGGTTTTAATTATTTTGAAGCTTATGTTCGTGGCTTGGTTTGTAAAATGTGTTTAATACGTAATAATTTATTTTTAGCAAAAAGGTTAAATTGAAAGCTACAATGCCGAGGAGCATCTGGTGAAGACGAACATAAACAATGGGAAAAGCATGGACACTACTTCTCTTTCTCTTGTGTTTCGGTTTCTCTCTTGTCACATATAATCTTCTCACCCTTGTAGTCCACAATAGATCTAGTTCTGATGCAAGTCCACTTCTAGATCCTCTGCCTCATAGAAAGGCCAAAACCTCTCCACCACTCTTTCATGTTGCCTTAACAGCTACAGATTCTCTTTACAATAAGTGGCAGTGTCGTATCATGTATTACTGGTATAAACAGAAGAAAGCTCTTCCCCGTTCAGACATGGGAGGCTTCACTCGCATTTTGCATTCCGGTGATCCAGACAACTTGATGGATGAGATACCAACATTTGTCGTTCATCCTCTTCCTCCAGGTCTTGATCAGGTGAGAAACTTTGTTTTCATCTCGAGTTATTTGTGCTATTCTAATAGTTTAATGTGATTAGGGTTATGTCGTCTTAAATAGACCCTGGGCATTCGTGCAATGGCTTGAAAGAGCTACCATTAAGGAAGAGTTAAGTGATGTCTCCTTTACCTACACAACAAACATAAACACTGTTTGCTAAATCTAATGCAACTAATGTTGTTGGTGCAGCTATGTGCTAATGGCAGAGCCTGATCATATCTTTGTTAACCCTCTTCCTAACCTGGCTGCTGGAGGCTCCCCAGTAGCTTTTCCGTTTTTCTATATCACACCTCAAAAGTTTGAGAACATAGTAAGGAAGTATTATCCTGTGGAGATGGGACCTGTGACAAATGTAGATCCCATTGGCAACTCTCCTGTCATCATAAGCAAGGTGAGTTTGATTCTATGTGCTATAAACAATATTGTATGTGCTTTATGCATTAGACTTGATATGCAGGAATCACTTGAAAAGATTGCTCCTACATGGATGAATGTCTCGCTGACAATGAAACAAGATCCAGATACTGATAAGGCATTTGGATGGGTTCTGGAAATGTTAACAGTGGAAACAAACATCTATATTCATATATATCTTAGGTTCCATTACATTTCATTTGTTTTATGACACAGTCTCTCTTTTGTGTGTTTGATAAGGTACGGTTATGCAATTGCCTCTGCTTTGCATGGGGTGCGGCATATGCTTAGGAGGGATCTCATGCTTCAGGTAGGAATCAACCATCTGCAGAGTAACGTTAATGATATCATTTTCAATGTCTTTGCTCTGTGTTACTAAAGGGATCTCTTCATATCTTTCAGCCTCCATGGGATTTGTCTACCAAGGCGATGTTTATCATCCATTACACTTATGCATGCGATTACAACACGAAGGTGATCCATGTTTACATCAGCTTCATATGTAATTTAAAAGTACATTACTGACTTTTAAATACAGGGTGAGCTGACATATGGCAAAACAGGAGAGTGGCGATTTGATAAGAGATTACATCTGAGAGGTCCTCCTCCTAGGAACATCTCTATGCCGCCTCCCGGTGTTCCAGAAAGTGTGGTATGTTGTATACTTACCACTTAATGTAAATCCTATATAAAACAAAATACTTGTTGTAAGGTCCATTCATAGCTCATAAGAGGAACTTATTCACATCATGTCCATTGAGACTATATAGCAACTTCATACACAGATGCTTATCCAAAGTCTGATATAGTTTATCAGTTCCCAAGACTGTTTAAGGTAGTTTCCAATATCTTTAGGAGCTATGGTGTCTCAGATATGCCACTTGTGGTCAATCATTGACAAGAAGTGTGTGTGTGAGGATCCACACTGATAACTTGCCTAACTACTTATGTGTGTTGTGGTGGTGTTGATGCAGGTGACTCTTGTGAAGATGGTGAACGAAGCCACATCAAATATCCCTAACTGGGACACTCTTTAACTCACATCAACAAGACACAACCATAGAAAGGACAACTAATCCATACACAGCTTATTTGGCCAAACGAAAAGTTTACAAATTTTTTTTCATTTTTACTTTGAGTTGAACAATGAATCTGGTTTTGAGACAATGTTCAAGTAATTAGGTGATAGTAAAATGATATTAGCATAGATGGTGAAGATTTACTAATGAGTAATGTGATGAAGTAGGGGGTACTAATTACTATACTTCCTAACCAGACCAGACCAAAAAAAAAATACTACATAACCAGACCAGACCAAAAAACAACTTCATAACCAGACGGTGACGGTCCTGTGTAAGAGACATTCCAACTAGACGGAGTTAATAGTTCCGTCAATCAACTCTATTTATCCATTATTAATAAAGACTAAAATGTGACTGTGTAGTAAACCTATCTCCTTCCACAACGGATAGTAACTCCAAATACTCTCATGGGAAAAAAATCATTCTTCCTATCCCTCTCTATTCTCACTACTCCTTTGTCTTTGAATTCCCCATACTAGCCTTTCTTTTTTTTAATATATTTCTTCTCCACCTCACTAATTCATTTAAAATTTCAATTAAATTACCCAACCAACACACAACAACCAAATGGGGACCACAAGCAACCTTAACCAATAGAATTTCCAGCATTCCCTCTCTCCTGCGTAAAGCTTCTTCCCCACCCTCCATTGGCGATTTTGGAGCTTAAAAATCAGGTAAATCTTGTCCGTTTTTCATGAAATTTTGTGTGAAATGTCTTTTAAATGTTTGTGTATACCATGGGTAACCCAAAAAAATAAGAATTGATGAAAATTTGAGAAAGAGATAACGATTTTAAAAACTGTGTATATGGATTTCGGGTATAATTTATGTCCGTTTTTGATGAAATTTTTACTGGAAAACTTATAAAGATAAGTGTATATGTCGGCTTGTGTAACAAAAGAAAGATTGAATGAAAATTTTAAGAGATTTAAAAAGATTTTGTAAACTTTATTTATGGGTTTTAGGGTATATTTTATGTACGTTTTGAGCCCGTTTTGATGATTTCTTGGGTGTAATGTCATTAATATGAAGTATATACCATAGGTAATGAAAAATCCGAACAAAAACGGACTAAAAAGTTGATTAATTAGTGCAAGGATAATTTCTGGGTATTACTAAGATACCCAGTTTTACTGAGGAAAAAAGGTATTACTGATACTACTGGTATTATTATGCCTACAAGTATTACTAGTATTACTGGTTTTACTGTGTATTTAGTATTGAAAAAATTAGTCTTAGTAAGAGTGTACAACGTGGAAATTAAATTTAAACTTTTAAATAATGCTAATTGTCGTTATTTTTATTTCAGGAAAATGCAAAATCCGCATTGTACAATCATTTGTTTTGATTATGGAGGATATTATATTAAAGATGGGGCTGAAATGAAATGGATTTCAGGAGATGGTGAAGGGGAAGATGAAATTCACACTATTGTGTTGAAGAAATCAGTGGAGGAGATTACACACTCTGTTTTGGTTGAGTGTATTTGCAAAAAGATAAAGGTAGATGACTTTAAGACGGAAGCGAAGATTAGTTACTTTCCGATGGTAATGTATTCGAACAAGCCATCATATATCTGGGAGGATGAAGACGTTTTCGGTTATCTAATGCAAGTAAATCATGAGAATTGTAGAAGTGTTCTACATGTGGAGTTTTACAAAACGGATGATGACACTGATTTTTATGGTGGTCTATCGGATAGAGAGGCTACTGAAAGAGGGGCTACTGAAAGAAGAGCTACTAATAGAGAGGTTACTGATAGAGAGGCTACTGATACAGAAGCTATTGATACAGAGGCTACTGAGACAGAAGGTGGTGATGAAGATGGTACTGAGAAGGATGCAACTGATAATGAAGGTACTGGTGGTGAGCTCACACATTACGAAGACATTGAGATGCATGAGAATGTCATCGAAAGAGAAGCAGGACCCTCAGTTGAAGTCGCACCAGTTGTCTATAAGGAGTGGGATGATGGTATGGATTTGGTTTTAGGTCAAGAATTTAGAACCAAGGAGGAAGCGAAAACTCATATTCAGATTGCTTCACATCTGAAGTGTTTTGAGTATAAGGTAATTCAGTCGGATACTAAGAGATATGTGATAAAATGCCGAGGATCCAAAGAAGGCTGTAAGTGGTTTGTGCGTGTTGCAAAGTTAACGAATACAGATCTTTGGTCAGTTAGAAGTTACATCAAGCAGCATAGATGTTCTGTTGTTACCACAAGAACACTGCCTAATAGAAGGAGAGGCACACCACAAATCGTTGCATCTGTTTTGGCCCAAGATTATCCCGGAAGTTTTGACACACCACGTCCCAAAGAACTGATCAAGTTGGTTCATCACAGAGTTGCTGTGGATGTATCATACACAACGGCATATAGAGGAAAAAGACTAGCTGCTAATAAAGTGCGCGGAACTCCTGAAGAGAGTTATTCTTTATTATATTGTTATATGCACATGCTGGAGCAGACGAATCCTGACACAATAACTCGTGTGGTCGTGGATGAGGGCAAAAAATTTAAGTATCTGTTTTGGGCTTTGGGAGCTAGCATAGAAGGATTCCGCGCGATGAGGAAAGTCCTCGTTGTGGATGCAACACACCTGAAGACTGTTTATGGTGGAGTGTTATTTATTGCGACTGCTCAGGATCCCAATCATCACCACTACCCAATTGCGTTTGGCGTTGCAGATGGTGAAAAATATGATAGTTGGCTATGGTTTATGGAACAGCTGAAATCAGTGATATCTGATGTCCCTGGATTGGTGTTTCTTTCGGACAGAAACAAAGGCTTGATCAAGGCAGTAGGTCAAGTGTTCCCTCATGCTGCTCATGGATATTGTATATGGCATTTGTCTCAAAATGTTAAAGGATATGTCCGTAACAACCGAGATACGTGTGCATTTAAGTTTATGGAGTGCGCACACGCTTATACAGAGGCTGAGTTCTTGGACCTTTATGACGCTTTTTGCAAGAAGTATCCTAATGCAGCGGAGTATCTTGACACTACTTGTGAACAAAAAAAATGGGCTAGATGTTATTTTGAAGGAGATAGGTACAATGTTGACACCACCAATTCAGCAGAATCTTTTAACGGTGTTATTAAGAACGCAAGAAAGTTCACCTTACTTCCAATGTTTGATTTTATCATTGCAAAAATTGCTGAATGGTTTAACCACCACAGGAAGGAGGCAGCTGAAATACCACCCGCACTAAAGCTTGTGCCTATTGTGGAGACGGAAATGTCTAAACGATGTGTTGAGGCAGGGTTTCTTACGGTTGACGAGTTAAATAGCTACCATCTCGAGTACAGTGTGCATGGTAGTAACGGGAAACATTATACCGTGGACATGGCTATGAAGACGTGCACCTGTGAGCAATTTGATAAAGACAAATATCCATGTGTTCATGCAGTAGCTGCTGCAACATTCATGGCTGATAAAGCAGGAAGAGAAGTCCTTCTATCGGAATATTGTTCTAAGTACTATTTGGTGGAGCAATGGACTTTGGCTTATCACAGAACAATATATCCTGTTCCTCATATGTCTGATTGGGTTATACCAGAAGAAGTTAGAGCAATGAAAATACTGCCTCCAGAATTTGAAGTCAAGAAAGGAAAACCGCAACAAACAAGGTTTCCATCAGCGGGAGAATCTCGTGGAAGAGGAAAAAGAGGTAGAGAGAGTGGAAGAGGGAGAGCCACAGGCACAGGGAGAGCCACAGGCACAGAGAGAGCCAGAGGAGGAGGTATGGCAGCATATTTTGAATGTGGAAGTGGTTCAGGTTCAGGGGTTTGACTGTTGAAAGTTGTTTATTCGGATTACTAGTATTATTATGTGCTTTTCAAACTACTAGGATTACTGGGATTACTATGTGTTTTTCGGACTACTCAGAACTACCTTGAACTACTATTTGTTTTATGGACTACTAGTATTACTTAGAGCTACTATTCGTAATATGCATGTTTCTCTAAAAACTTATATTTTCGTCTTATTATTTGTTTTTATCATATGTAACTTACTTTATTGTTTTTATATGTCTATATATTTTTATAAAAGTAGACAAAAAAAAATTAGAAATTTCATAAAGTCCATAAAAATTCGCATTTCCATATAAAACTTCCTTATACATATGATTAATGTCTTTATGGAAAGGTCATAATGAAGTGAATAACACAAAATACATTTTTTCTGAAATATTTTTCTACCAATGTTTTGTATTCAATGTTAAACTGTCTAAATGAGGTTGTTTTACTACAAAAGTTTTGTTTTAGATGTGGTATTACTAATAAATGTTGAAATTTTGCAAATGTATTACTATGAATAACGTAGTATTACTACAACCTTAGGTCTTACTATGTTGGGAATGTCTATACACGTTTTACACGTGTGTTGCACGTTTTACATGTGGTTTGGAAATGTTTTACTCGTTTTACATGTGTTTTGCACGTTTTAAATGTTTTGTTTTATAAAATATTGATAAATTCCTAGTAATACCTAGTAGTACAAATTTAATTTTTTAGGCATATTAAAACCTTGTATTACTAGTCCGAACCTGTTTCAACACAAATCATACAAATCCAAAATAACAAACTTCCAAAATATTAAACATCCAACATATTAAGCATCCAACATATTAAGCATATGTTTAAACATACCATCCTACAAGTTCACTACAAAGCCGAATTAATAAAATATCAAACATCCAAAATATTAAACATCCAACAGGCTTTCTAAGCCTTGGTTTTAGGCTTCTTCTTTGGCCCTTCGATCTCATCGGTATTCATTTCCATGAAAGGAGAGGAAAGCCACTGTGATGGTACACGTACCCTTTTACCAATTGGTGTACCAGGTCCTGTCCTCTTGGCCATTGCCTTTGTCCTACCACGTAGTGGTGTAACAGGAGAATGAGGATTTCCAGCCAGAGGAGTTCCAGCCGGAGGAGTTCCAGCCGGAGGAGTTCCAGCCGGAGGAGTTCCAGCCGGAGGAGTTCCATCTGTCTGATCCACAACAGGAGAATGAGTTCCAGCCGTTCCATCCGTCTGAACAAGAACATGAGCAGGAGGAGTTTCATCCGTCTGATCCACAACAGGAGAATGAGGAGTTCCATCATAACTCTTAAAAATTGTAAGAATCCATCCTGCTTTCTCCTCCTCCGTGTATTTTTTACACTCTTCTTCCTCGGATTCTTTCTCAGTTTCTTTCTCAGCTTCTTTCTCTAGTCTCTCAATGTCCTCAGGTTCTTCTCCAACCCGAGTCTCACTGATATCTTCCTCAACCCGAGTCTCACTAATCTCTTCCTCAGCCTGAGTCTCACTAATCTCCTCCTCAGTTTCCTTGTTTTCATCTGCCTCGGCATCATATGTCTGATCCTCTTCTTCTTCTTTATTTTCCTCCACATCTTCTTTATCTTCCTCAATACCTTTTCTGTTAAAATCACAGTAAAAATCCATTCCTTGGTTGTCAAAACCCATGTCTTGGTTATCAAAACCAATGTCTTGGTTGTCAAAACCACTGTGAAGGATGGGGCTACCCATGCTCTGGTTGTCAAGACCTTTTTTTTTCAGTTTCCTTGCCGTTCTCCTAACCTTCTTTCTCTTGACACCTTGGCCTTTCTCAATGGCATCAAGACGCTTCTCCATTGCTTTCATCTTCATAACCTTCTGTTTTAAAAAACGTTGCTTCTTCTCAATACAATCAAGCCGCTTTTCCATTGTCTCCAATTTCACATTCACTTCAACTAATGAAGTCACCACCATATCTTCGAACCTTTCCAGAATGTTCTCCATCCCAACATTAGAGGAGGATGCTTTTTCAGACACTTTCTCTTTGTCTTTTTTCTTGGAAAACTCTCTTGCAGCCACATCTAACTCATAGAGCTCTTTCCACCAGATAGGCTTCTCCTTTATAGTAAGCCATGCGCTCAACGCGTTACTTACTCCATCTTCCTTATCATATTCTGGCTCATCCTCTACTATTCGCGCCATGAGAGTTTCTTCAGCAAGAGTAGGAATCAGAACACTTTGAATTGTCTGAAATATAAACCAAAACAATATCGTTTGCACAGATTGTATCTCTGAAAACTTAATAAAAGTAACTGAAAGAGATTATTTACCGTGGTGTTTCCAAGAGTTCTGTACAAATCGTCAAGTGGATAGCCCTTCATACTGTCACTTAGGAATCGCTTCTTACACATCCTCGGACAGTTACTCGTACAACCTTCTACTTCTTCTCTATATTTTGCATTCAGAGATGGAATACACTCAAATGCAAGGATCTACATAAAAAAATTGTCAAAAAACAATCATACAACAAGTAAAATCTAAGTTAAGAATATATTACCTCTAAAGGAATTATAAATCCTGGGAAGTTGACATTCGCTTTAGGTTTTCCCTTCAGATGCTGCATCACTTTCATAATCGAACGGATATTGTCTTCAAATGTCAAGCGACCCCAAGGAAAGGTTTTTACAAACCTCCAAATCATTGGCGACTCTTAATATGAAAGAGTCCATGGGTCCATTATACTTTCCGTTCCCTCTGATAAGTGTGCCTAGAAAATACAGTACCGCCATCTTCAGTCGATCCCCACACGATCTCATAGACAACAATTCTCTTTCACAGAGTTTATTGTTATCTCGCCATGAGTTTTGAAATGCCCTATCTACAAACTCGAAACTTCCCAACTTCTTATATTGGGGTGGGTAATCATGGCAGTCTAATCCTGAGATGAGTGCATGCTCTCTCATGGAATACCGATGGGTTACACCATTAACCACAAACCAAGATGCGTCCCCTGCTCTCTCTAAAGGAATAGTGCGCAGTAGAAGCATCCACATTACCCTGGAGCTTCAAGTTTGGTTCTTCCGGCATGTGGAAAAAGTGTCTAAACTGAGAATGACTTTTCAAACCAGGGCAACTCATCTTTTTAGGCGTTTTGATGACTTCAACCGTCGGGGTCACAGCGCACTTGCTCCGTATCTTACACGTCTTGGTAAACTCGGTGTTCTCGAAGTAGAGATTAGAAGGTGGCAGTGGCTGGCATTCCTGCAAGGCAAATAAAACAAACAAGGTTTTTGAACAGTGAGTCCACCATTTATTCAACTAACCAATACACGAGAAGTAACACATTATTCAACTGAAACAAAAATCATTACCTCGGATGGAGAAACAGAATCATCACTTGAGTTCCCACATATAAGCTCTTCTACTACAGGAGAAGTGTTTTCTTTGGGCTCTTGTGGTCATTCTTTTTTTTCTTTATGGCCTGCCATTATTTAGATCCCCTGAAAATCCAAGAACAACAAAGTCAGTCATCGATCACATATGCTCACACCATATTCACAAAAACTCACCGAAAACTACACAAATTAATTATATTTTATCAC